>OY101430.1:18897108-20253894 GCA_956483605.1 Tuberolachnus salignus | reverse complement strand
AAAGAATTCACTAATCATATCGTTCGTTTTCCGTTTCGTAGAATCGAAAGAACACGTCATTAAATTTGAACTGAAAATGTTATTTCGAAAGTCCTACACGACTCGTTTATTGCTAGCAAAATAACAAAATATTATTCTGTAAGCCGAATAATATTCTTTTTTTCGGGTTTTAATTTGATTTGCTTTTCTATACGATGTAACGTGACAAGGCGAGGTGAAGGTGTTTTTATGGCGTGTACGTTTTTGATATTTTACAAATGTATCGATCGGCTACAACGCGAGTAGTGCGCGTAGGTACCTCTACACCTGGTGCCAACTGCTAAGGCAAACGAAACAACAAACATTTTGGTGTGTAAATTTACTCTTAACATTTTCTCAACTTAAAAAAAATCGTTTGCCAATTGGTCAAATTAATTCAGTAACATTTAAACATTTAAACGGCTGTTTAACCATTTTCATTATTAAAACAACATCATCACATTTAATAAAACAAATAAATAATTCTCCCATTTGTTTGAATATGATTCTCATGCAATATATTTGTACGTATTAATCTCGTACCAATAGTCAAAAATCGGTAGGTAGTACCTTATTTAAGGGGGGGGAATTTTTCCGTCAAGTGGCCAAATTTTGATACATTTAGGGGGCCGGCTAGTCGCAGCTGAAACCTGGTGTAATATTGTTATAATATTTTTATTTTTTTTTGTAAAAGTTTCGTATAGTATAGACATGGACTATAGCAACGGGCTTAATAAATTATACGTCAGTAACATAAATAAAGATTTAGAATTATAAATGTATTAAAACAAATTGTAAAAAGGGGATCTAAATTTTTTTTTTTTTGGGTAGGGGGAATCAAATTTAACCGACCTAGGTCGCAAAAAGTGTAAATTCGGCTCTGTTGGTAGGTACATTCTTTAGATATCCGTTTACACATGAATGACGGTCGGTTCCACTGAAAGACGCACATAAACTCAGTTAAAACTGTTAAAAATTTTCTCCCCATGCTCGTGTTAAATTTTAATGTATAATGTGTACATATAATGTTAGAATGTCTGTTTGTCTATCAACATATTTTATTTAATAAAATGTTTTTCAGTTAATAAAGAATGCTATATTAAACTCTTTTACAACAACAAGAACAAACTTCTATTATATTATTAGTTCACCTAGTAAAGTTACATCTTTAATTATCATTGTATTATTATATGAAAACAAGTAATGATGCCGGGAACTTAATTGAACCGTTGAATTTCTTAAATTAATATAATTTAACTAGAAAACATTTTATCCGGAGTTTCATCGTTATTAAATACACATTTCACTGACCCTTACCAATCTAATAGTTTTTTTTTTTTTTTTTTTATAAAACTACCAACACTTTATCCCAAAGAACAAAAACATAATATCCCGCACTAGATTACAAACGAAAAAAATACATATCAATTATAGGGTCTAAATGAATTTTATTAATGAATTAGCCGAAATACGTAATAATATTGTGATTTTATTTTTTTGGTTTTCGTTATGAGATATTTTGAAAAATCGTCGCCCGATATTATATTTATAATACGTCTAAAATCATCAATTAAAAATATTATTATTTATCCTGCAGTTTTAATTTTTTTTTTTAATAATAAAATCGCAGAATTCAAAAGAAAATTTTGTAATATAACATCAATTTCCGTGTTAGTAACAGTTTTTACATTTTTCTTTAACATTTGTGGAGTTTTTAATCTGTTTTGTTTTGGGCAAATGTATACATTTTGTTAATTTTACAAAATACGAAAATTTACATTTAAATTACATTGGTTTTTTTACTACTACTATTATTATTATGTTTATTACTTGTATGCAGCCATTTTAGTATTTCCAAACGTAATAATATTTATATGCAAATATATGAATAACCCTATTATTTTTTTTTAATATTTTTTTTTAATAGGTCGTTGTGGCCACGACAGTCCGTGCCAACAGCTTTGCTACGAACTCCACGACGGCATGTTCGAATGCGATTGCAAATCGGGTTATACGTTACACGAAGATGGTTATACCTGCACAAGTACGCATAATTGTATTCTAATAATATTTATAATTATTTTGATTACCCAGAAATAAAATACCCTGACGGTTAATATAATATTAAATTACGATTCGATTAATTTCCGCTCTATTATTTCCCTCTACCTATTTAATTAAATACACTTTGAATAACAATTTTTTCGAAAAATATTCATCTTTATACCTATGACTCTGACCAAATGGATTAATTGTTGCAAACACAATAACTATTACTATATGATCCGTAGTGTATAATGTCTGCATATACGTTTGGAATTTTATTTTATACACATAACATTCGACGAAACGACTATATTCAATATCGTGTCATATATTTCGTGCACCAGAGAGAAAAATTATTCGTCGGTAAACTTAGAGATCGACGAGTGATTATTTAACGGGGATTTCTACGCGACAACGAAATCTCTGTTATTAATGTGTAACGAGTGTAACAACAAAAAGAATTCCGGATACAAAAACACGGTACGCGTACTCGGGGAAAAAAAAAATCGTTACTTTACAGCTGCAAGAACAAAAACCCTTTGGTTAAAAAAAAAAAAAAAACAGTTGTCATCAAAATATAAATGTTTTCCGAGGAAAAATCATTACAACGTACACTTGGCATATAACGCGTTTGTACGATTGTCAATCTCATAAAAGTGGCGATAAAACTTTTATACGCGTCGTAATGACTTTAGTTACGTACGTTTATAATTTGCATTAGCCTAAAAACTTTTTTTTTTTCTTAAAACGGACGCACTGTAACTTTGGAATATTATTTTAATTCAACATCACTACCTAACGCAATTACAACTTTCTTCATTCTTTTTAAAGATCTAAAATTATTAACGGTAAACAAACTTATAAACGTTAAAACGAATTATTATATTATATACATTACTTTGTCTATTATCAAATAAGTATACGTCGTTTATTATGTTTAATGATTTTTTGTCTAAAAATACAATATCATATAAAATTGTAGATTGAATTGTAATAAGTGGCAAAACATTTAAAATGCAAATTAATCCTTGTTCCATATTTTCCCTTTTTTCCTTTTCTGTTGTGCTAAAAAGTAAAATTATTGTTGTATTGAAACTCGCCGAGAGATTGAATGGAATTAAAATAATACTAATATGTATACATTTAACTATTTGGTTATAAGGTATTGTTCAATAATAATAATAATAATAATACGTGTAATATCTTTCTTTATAATAAATTGTACATTATTCAAAAAAAAAAATAAAAATATATATATAATATAGAATGCGTAGACGAGTGTTAGGTTAGTTGTATTGTCGAGTTTGTTGTAAAAATTGTTCCCCAATTAATCCAGGTGGTCTCACCAAAATACTAAAATAAAAATAAATAAATTAACAATAACCCCGAAACCATAACATGATATTTATGAGTGATTACTTATGTATTAAAAACATGAATAAAAATAAATTTAAAAAAAAAAAAAATCGTTTAAAAGCAACATTTATTTATACGAGCCCTTATGGGAATAGGCCGTCAAAGGCAAGATTATTCCGAGTCCTACTTCCTTAAAGATGGAGATTATGCACTTGTGTCACGTGTACGCCTATGTGTTACGTACTTGATTTGCCTTGTTCAAATCCCTGTAAAAACCTTAAAAATATAATTTCAATCTATAAACGATTCCCAATGGATAGCCGAACGGCTTACACAAAATTATCGAGATTTTAAATTCTAAGCGAAGCGAGTAATGTATTAGGTTTTACTTTGAGCGATTTTTATAATTTTTTTTTTTTTTTTTTTTTTCTGTTTGTTAACAACTCTTTTACCAGATATCTCACTCCAACCATCAACTTCAGGGGTTTCTGATAGCAAATTCTGTCTAGTAGAAAGGTAATTTTTCCTTTGTTGTTTTCATAATAACGGGGGGAAAAAAAGGAATATATACGCAACAACGAATTCTGTTATTTTTTTATTTGTTCTTTTATTGTTATTTAGTAAAAAATAATTGTAGAGATTTGAAATATTCACCGAAAACTAATGTTACCTTTTCCTAGACGTGGCCCAGTTTTTCAATTATTCTGGCAATTTTTGAGTTATACATGGCTATTTGAATTTATTTTTTTCTTAGCTTTTATTTGTTTTTGTGTAAATTACGTTTTTTTTTTGGCTTAACAGAAATGCACGAACATTTTACACAAGATTTTTCTTAGGTTGTACTTAATATTGAAAAATTAATATAAGTGAGGGTAATATAGTTATGATTTTCTATAAGCATTTAAAGTGTACATTTGACAGAAATCATAAAAATCAAATTTCAAATATGGTTTACCGAACCGTTTTCGATGATTTATCGTTGCTTAGGGATATGAATGAACAGTGTTAAAACTGATCTAGATCAATTATATAGATATTATTTTATCTTTTATCTTATCTGGATGATAATTTTTATATCTATCTGAAGTTTGTCTAAGTGGGTTGGGCGAGGTTAGGCAGGTGGCGGCAGCGCAATGGAGGCGGGTGCGGTTAGCCTTAGCAGAGGGTGAGGCGTGCGGGGCACAGCAAACTCGCCTTTTCATACTACTAGGGTGTATTGTTTTACTTTTTGTTCAAAATTTGAATTTAATTGTTAGTGAACACCCTTTACATTTACGTAATTATTTTAACCGTTTACATATTTTATCTCGCTATTATAATGTTCTCAACAATATACAGTTTAAATAAAATTAGCTTTTTTTAATCTAGATATTTTACACCTATTTATTATCTTATCTGAAATAATTTAAATATTTGTTTTTTTTTGTCTGTAGTTAAATAATTTTGAGCAATTATCTTTTATCTTTATCTGGATACATTTTACTTATCTGTGTCTTAATACTGTATGAGTGGACTACTTACTAAATGTATCTTGTAAGAAAATCGTAGCGATGATGTACAATACACTTGCAATGATTTTGTTTAATAGCATTTATTGTTATTTTGAACCGTACTTTGTAGTTATTTTCTTTTTTTATTATTATTATTTTTCTCGATTAATTGAGGTGCTCAAAAGTAGTTAATAGTAATAATTGAAATTTAATTGAATAAACTTTACTACATTTAAAAACGTTTCCTTATAATGAATTTGAAAACAAATATTTTATTACTCTCATCTCAGAAATTTTATATGAACATTCAAAAACAAATATAATTTTCCATTACGAAAAACTAGAGTGAAATTAAAAACCCGATTATCCTTTTAAGGAGTTTTAACTGCCTAAATTCAGTTTGGCAATCAAATCGTACCATTCTAAAGGGTATTTTTAATATTAAAATATTATACGTTCTTTTGTAGAACAGTATGGGTTAGTGTTTATTACAACACTGCGCATTTTGTTGACTTTTATTATATAAGCGCAATGAAATATTCCAGTTGAATTCGTAACAAAATAAAGACAATCGAAATACACACTTTGTATACAATGCCATAAAAGTATCGCAAACTTTCATTATTATTCAATTGATCGAAAAAAATGATATACTATCATCTAAAGAGGGGAGGGGGAGAGACGTGGCTTATATACAACAATTTTTTATTTTTTTTTTTATATATACACAATGAATCATTAGATGCATGCTATAATGATAAGAGTTTTACATATATACGACAAACAATAATCGCAATACGATGGAATTTCGCAACTGTGCGTGGCTAGGATATTAGGCGATTAATATACTGAATTCAATAAAACTGCGGACCAATTAGTTATCGATCAGGATATACATACTACAGAGATGGAAAACTGTGTTAATAAATTACACCCTCTCGACGAACACACTTGGCCTTTACACTTTAGTACACTGTTTTAGGTTTTAAATTCTGTGTGAAGCGATAAATGTATTAGTTTAATTACGATATGATTTTTTTATTTGTATGGCCGAAAACAATTATTTGACCGAATGACTTTATCTAACCATCGAAATCAAGAGTGATTTATAGTCGTGAATTTTGCCTAATTCGTACGTTGAGATGATCATTTCCTTCCCCCCCCACGTATTTGTCTGAATAATGGTGGAAGTCAGGGGAAAAACAGGAATTATTACGCAACAATAACGGTTTCTCGAATTGGTATATTTTTGTAATTCAGTGAATTACTAAATCGTAGACACTTAAAACTTTTATCGGGTAATTCTATAATATGAACATTTTTACATATTATAAATGATTTAAAGGGTTTTTCGTACGTATTGTTAATGGTTAACAAAAAAAAAAAAAAAAAAGGTGAGCGTAATTTCGTTAATTTTGTCGACTTTTTTTCCAAAGACAGAGAATATTATAGTGAAATATTGTACTTTATGGTGTTGTGATATATCTTATATAATATTGCAATATAGGTATAGATTTATCTTTTCCCTGGTACTTTTGGACACTTTTAGCGACTCCCTCTGGACCAAATGACCCGTAAATTCACGAATTAGAGTTATTGGTGGATTGAAGTGATAAAAGTCGTGTTAAATTTCAGTAACTATTTCAGCATGTTATTGCGGGAGGGGCGTATTTTTGAACTTTGAACACCCCTACGGACACGCCTAAAGAAGCTAGGCGCATAAAATACGTATATGTACTGTGTTAGTGTCAAGGATGTGCCATTGGGAGTTTCAATTTTCAATCCCTGTCCCACTTTTTTTTGTTGAAATAAAGGTCCAGTAGTATTTTAATATCTAGTATGGTAATTTTATAGTATTTGGTTATTTAATGTTTTACAATGAATATTTCTACAATACAAAATAGGCTAGGGATATTCGAATAGTGACGGAGAGCACTGCTACTGACGGGTATTAACGCTTAAAGTTAAAATTTACGATAATGTTCTATAAAAACATTAACAATAATATTGTATCGATTTATTTTGTAGTTACAAATTAATATAATTTTCAATTTAAATTATCAAACAAATGTTTAACCGAACTCCGCCCGGAAACGTTTTTATTTTCCCGTTTCTACTTACACATCCCAGATTTTGGCCATTTCCAGCCTTCAAGTCTCAAAAACCAAATATAATCTCTTTGATTTTATCGTCACATTATACGTGTTATTATATATATTATTATTATTTATTTTTTAAATTTTATTCCGTAGGGAACGATTCGGTGACGGATAAGATCAAAGAATTCGAACGGGATATCGGTTTGACGTTTGTCGATTCGAACGATATCGATTCGGAGGACAGCGTCCGGTTCGTCAAACACTTGGACCCTCAGACCACCACCACCACCAATTCGCCGGATCTTTGCGTGCGAAATTGCGGCGAAGGCGTGTGCGCGTTCGATAGCCAAGGCAAACAGATTTGTCGATGTCCATTCGGCAAAACGGGATCCGATTGCCAGATCAGTGAGTAGCAAACAGTATTATTTTCACAATATTCCCCCATTCGTTTTCATATTATACACGTAGCCCCTCCATATGGAATAGAAACCGATTGATACGTGATAATATTATAGAAAACGCGTTTTAGTATAGAAAGTAAATTTGGTACGATATTGAATTGTGGTCTTTTTTCTCGTGGGTTTTTTGAAGTATATTTGTAGTTTGGGTTTTAAATTAAAACAGATTAACTCAATTGAATTTAAATTTTTAGACTTATCTTGTATCTATTATGTCCTATCTCAACTCCACGTTTTGTAAAATACAAAAATCGACACTTTTTGGAAAAATCAAAATAACCCTTTAAAAACAATTGTTTAACTATTTTAAATTAAGATTTGAAAGAAAATATCCGTGCCCCCCTCCTCCCTGAACAGTTTTTTATGGTATTTGTAAATATTATACACAATTATAACTAACCTTTTTTTACGATATAGTATTATATTCTTAATGTTATACAATTTTTTGTTAAAAAATAACTTAAGTGTTAAATATTTACCTATGTAATATTATTAAGTTTACTATAATATTATAAAGTAGGTAGGTATACAATTTTTAAATTGTAATTAAACTTTTTAATACCTACGTCCTATATCGTAAACGACAAATACTTTATACTTTTATAATTAAAATTGTTTTACAATCTCTATTATTTAATGCTATTGGCAATTTCAACTTTCTTATATAATTATTATTTTATCATTTTGAATTTTAAGCAGAGTAAGAAATATATTTTTTTTGTTTGGTATTAAAATATTAATATTATAGAGAAACTGACAAATAGTGGAATTAAACCATGACATAGGGTTATTGAATAATAGTATATATAATAAGTACAATATCGGAAGAGAAATGTATTTAAATTAGTACTTACAATAGTTTTAAAACTAAAATATGTTTTATTCAATATTTCTTCTCGGGTAAAATTTATAAAGACATGAAAAATTCCTCGCTACGCTCAAAATCTAAAACACACACCGTCGACTGTTTATACCTGCTTTAATATGTAAATTTTATTTTTCACCGTATACAAATATGCATTTGTATACATATTTCATGATTCCAAAAAAAAATTAATGTTCTATCCATAACTCTAAAGTGAGACATTTGAATATATTTTTACTCGTGTCGAGTAATACCATCGAACTTTTTAAAAATATTAAGATATAACTGTGTGGTTAATGATTTATGCGTAGTGTTGAGACTTATTTAGATGATTTTTTTTATTTTTTTATCTTATCTAGATGACAATTTTGATATGAGAGTTATCAAAGATAAATAATAATTATATTTTTAGTAATTATCTAGGTAAAATATTGAAAATATACCTACAAAAAAAAAAAAAAAAATATTAAATATTTTGATCACTCTGTGGGCAACACACTGACATGTCTCGATCTTTCAGGAATAGATAATAAACGTTCAGTTTAAGAACAATCATAAATTAAAATAAAAGCCATTTTACTTTACGTTATTATAGAGAAAATGGCCTTATATTGCAAACGTGAATATTTTTCTTTGGATATATAAAAAACAATTATCATTTATCATAATGTTTTTTTTTTTTTTTTTTTTTTTTTTTTTTTTTTTTTTTTTTTTTTTTTTAACGATTCCTAATATTTATTGTGTTTTAAATATTTTTTATCAATCTTAAAATCGTAATTGAATTTTATATTATTATATCTTTAACCATTATTGCTGCACATTTTTTTTTAAGATTAACGATTTGTTAAAATAATTACAAAATTCGAGCATAGTCAGTAAGTGACGCTTTTTTAATGTACCTTATACAATTTTACGTTGATGGTCAATGACTACACATTTCTGAAGAATACAATTTTTAAATTTTTTTTTTTTTTCATTACTATTACGTAAAAGTCTTGCAATTTAATTTTATAAACCTGCATTGCAAACAAAAAAAAACCAAAAAGCTTCTGACTCTTCATTAAAAAGTTACTTAGGTTAGAGAGGTCCTCTAATGCAATATACAGATAGAGTGGTACTACCCTAAGACAGGGTAGACGTGTAAGACAACTAACCTAATCTGCCCTCAGTCAAATAACTTTTTCATCAGCCATCCATATTTTTTCTCCAATTGGTTCTTGGGTCCAATGTATTTACGTTATTTTATTCACAGCCTTTATGTCATAGACAAGGCCTCGTCCGAGCGGTTTTTCACCTATTGGGACTTCTTTTCGCGGGAAAATGTATCCGCCAATGATGACCGGTCCATAATATTATTTTAAATGTAAATTTTTAATCAATAAAGGTTTTATCAATATATAGTATAATAATAGTTTAATACGACCACCGATATGAGCTTTAAAAATGAACAGTAATAAGATAAATTTCGTGTTTGAATCCAAATATAAATTTGTAAAAACCACTTCGAAGGTATATAATATACGAGGTATGACAATAAAATAACAAGACTTTCTAAATATAACCTAAACTATTAACGTTATCTATAAAACGATTATTGAAATATGATTAGAAAACACTTATCTAAAAGTACTATGAACACTGATGGCATCGATTCATTTTCTTATACGTTAGTAGCCTTGTTATTAGTGCAAGTTCGACTATACTGCCGAAAAATGTTAGATATAAAAATCGAACAACATGTGTTAACTTTAAATTTCTTGTTAAATTAAAAAAAACTGCCGCGGAATCGTTTCGTATGTTATGTGAAGTTTATGGTGAAGAATGTTTATCAAGAGCTCGTGTTTTTGAATGGCACAAACGGTTTTGTAGTGGAAGGGAGGACGTCGAAGACGATGATCGTTCTGGACGTCCTACCACGTCTTCAACAAACGAAAACGTTGAAAAAATCGACAAAATTAATTAATCAATATTATTATAAAGAGGTATTAATTAAATTAAGAGAACGTGTCAGAAAAAAGCGACCAGATCTATGGAAAAATGGCTGGGTTCTTCACCAAGACAATGCTCCAGCTCACAGTGCATTTTCAATTCAACGTTTTTTAACTGAAAAAAAAATGTCTGTACTTCAACATCCCCCGTACTCGTCAGACCTTCCTCCTCGTGACTTCTTCTTATTTATTTTCCCATTTTCAAACAGTTGACGTAAAAATGAAAACGGCAGAACTTCTAAAAGGGCTGAATGAAAGCAATTGGCAACACTGTTTTCAAGAATGGCAGCGACGTATGCAACAGTGTATTGATGCTGAGGGAAGGTACTTTGAAGGTGATAATCATTAAATTATAACATTTTTAAAATAAACAACTTTTATTCAAAAAGTCTCGTTATTTTATTGTCGCACCTTGTATTCCTAAGAAATATGTTTATTACAACCATTACGATATTACGATTATGGAGCAATAAAATCACTACTATTTTTAATGGTTAATCGTTTTTGGTATACCATTAGATATTTACTGAATTACCGAGTTTGTTTTTTGAGAGTAGGTCAGAGGTATATTACGATATTATTGTCTTCGATATATTATGAAAAATAATGCCAGACAATACCAAGTTCGGTATACCAAACACGAGGTTTTATTTTCACGGTATGAACGGGATATTACAAAATAAACCTCGGTGGGATAAAAAAAAAAAAAAAGTTACTTCCCAATCAGTTTGCAGCAGACTAGGTTAATCTGTGTGTATAGTATATACGTATATGATTTTTCTTTAGGTTACAATATTAAGTTAAAGAAAAACAAATATGCTCATTTAATCCCATATTAATGTCCGACTCAGTGAGCCAATGCAATTTATTTAGTAAGAGATTTACATACATACGATTCATTTTTCAGTGCATCATTTAAAAAATATATAAAACGCTTATACGGTTCAATAATCCTATAATTTAATGGAATTTAGAGAATTATAGTTTTCATTTGGAGATGAACATACAATAATCGCATGCCTATATATTTGGAGTGTGGTCTAGAAAAATTTGGTTTATTTCTATTTTTAATAAGCTAGTAGATTGTATAGTACCTATATAATATTTAGTGGAATACAAATACAAACGCACATTTCTCGTTCGACGAAAATTTCGTTAATGCGATTTGAATGTTTTTATAGTTAATTGTAAAAAAAAAAAAAAATTACTTAAGTTGATTAAAATGACACTTAATTTAGAGATTAAAAAATCTGCCTTTTTGTTTTTCGGGATAAAAACTGTATGACAGTAAATAATAATAATAATGATAAAAAAAAAAAAAAAAAAACAACTCGAATAGGTTATATCTGTTTCGCCATGGATATGCGCCGTATAGGTGTATAATACGGGTTTTAAAATGTTTGGATGCGTGTCAAATGTTTTTTTTTGTTTTTTTTTTTCTGTTTGGCTTGCTCGCTATAACAGCGTACTTCGCGTGACCGTCTTATCCTGCAGAACCTATAGCGTGACCGCGCCCAATAATTCGCCCCGGATATTTGTGTCGCCCACAGACCGGACAGAGGTGCTTTGCTAAAATAAACCCATTAGGCGGTTCAACTACTGAACCATTTTATATTACTGTTCGTTATTATTATTCCGCATAAATTATTATATTTCGTGTAGTTGCGATAGATACACACTCCATGATTATGCATGACTCTGTAATAACGCGAAACACAAGCTTTGACAAATATGCAATTTTGTTTCGTAAAAAAAAAATAACATAATTCGGGAAGTTTGGGTATAATATTGGGTAATTTAGTTTCTGTACGCAACGGTATAAACCGTTGCAAACGAAAACCGATTGTGTTCAAACATTCGTTTGATACATTTAAATTGAAAATTTTATCAACTTGCAAATACAGAATAAATTTCAATTATTTTGTTCATATTTTTTTTAACGAATTTCATCACACAACTTAAAAATCGTATAATAATAAATTACAACATGCCGCTTAATTTGTATTTAATTTTTCTACCAGGTACAACTCGATACACGATTTTTTTTTTTTTTTTTTTTAGGCACTTAATTCAACAAATTGTATTCAAAATATTGTTGACTTTTGAGATTTTCGTTAAAATCTAAAATTCAATCACTTATAATAATATTTGTATCTACGGATTTGCGATATTAAAATTTTTTATACTACCATTGAAACTTGTATGCAATTTTCAAGTACTTGCACGATTCAAAATAGGTCGTCTACATGAAGCCCCAAAAATATAAAATTTTTATATAAACATTTTGCCAACTAAAAAATAAAATAATATTTTGAAAATTGTAACTCTTCTAGTGAGTGCAAATATAAGTATCGGTGAATAGTACAAGAAAAATCTATAAATTAACTATCTCTCTCTCTCTCTCTCGCACTGACTATAAGACATAATTTACTACCATAAATCAACCCTGAAGCTGATAATTGGATCACGATTTCTAGTCGAAAAGTTGTACAACACATCACAGTAAAACTAATAAATCCTTTTTTCGCTCATAATATTTCATACAAAATATAGTAAACACTGAAATATTGATAATAAAAAAATGATTCTGAGTGGAGTTCGGTTAATCAGTTACCTATAAGTTATAGAAAACTATGTATTTTTACTTGTTCAACCAAGAGAGAACACAGAAATCATAAAAAAAAAAAATTACAAGTGTGAGCCCCCGCGCGTACCTACCTATATAGAAATATCGAAATTTGAAAATCCGGCAGCTTCGAGGTGTGGCCCGACCATCATTTCAGATCTCTGTGTGTCTTTAGTCATTTCTGAAAAACTAGTGAGAATCTAGACAAATATTTCATTTGAAGTACTGCCTGTTATTATTCAAATAATATTGTATTTAATTAATTATTAAAATAAAATACTATTCTTCATTTATTTATTTTACATTCGATTATTCCTGTTTTTTTTTTTTTTTTTATTAATAATTTTAGTTTTTACGATATTTAGTTATTAATAATGAATATATTATTCATTATTTGATTATTCGTCATATGTCATATATATATATATCGTGTTTAACTCAAATGTTTTGTAGATACCTTGAAGTTCCAATTTTGTTGAATTCGGTGTGTTTCATAAATATATAACATTATAATACTATATTCTATTGAATATCAAGTCATTAATCGATTAGTGATATATCTATCTAGATAACCGCTCACTGTCTACTTGTTATTCACTCACCTATGAAGCTTTAGTGAACTTGTCGTAAATTATTATAAATAAAGTGTGATATAACTTGATATACTGGCATTTTGTCTAGTATAGTAGATAGAACATTATAATTATTTTCATAGTTCAATAAGTGCGTAGAACGAATCATAAAGTTATTTGGGTATTACGAATGGGGCAGTCACATTGTTGTAGTTTATATTAATGATAGCTGGTCGGGATCATCTCATATGTGCAACTGTCGGAGTGTCAAAATATTACAAAAATTAAATATTATTCACAATTTATTGAATTCATTTAATCAGAATAATTTGTTTATTCTCAAACTAAACTATTCAGAATATATATATATATATATATATATATTTATATTAGTTTTTTTATTCCATACTGAAACTACTTAGAATAAAATAGTATTCTCTATTCACCGAATAATCAGTTATTCGTGCTTTTATTTTTCATTAATTTGTTTGATTTGTATTTTGTTCAACTCTGCGGGTATGTGTATTTTTTATTTTTTATTTACTAATCGAAAAAAATGCTGTATTCCGAGAACAAAAAACACAATTTGATGGAATTAATATAGCTTCTTTGCGTTTCATTCAAAATCTAAATATAAATTCTCACGAAATGACGTAGTATTGTTCGATACGATGTTGATATTGAAATACGTATTTTATGTAGACGTTAATTATTTGTATTGTCCCGACAGCTAATCCAATTAGATATCCACGATTCAACGGCCGCGGTTGGATTGCGTTTCCGCCGCTCCGGGGGGCTTACAAACACGTGCAGATAAGTTTGGAGTTCAGGCCGGAGAGCTGGGACGGCATATTGTTTTTGGCGTCTGAAAGGGACGACTTGATAGGCGATTTCATGGCCATTTTGCTGCACAACGGTTTTTTGGAATTCAGGTAAAAAAATCGTATGCCATTCGTATATATAATAAATTATGTTATACGTAAGCTTAATCGGACGTTGTTTTAATAACCTACAGATTCGATTGCGGGTCCGGTTTGGGAGTAGTGAAATCGGAAGAAACGGTAATCTTGAACCAATGGAACACGCTGTCCGTGTACCGGCACAGATGGGACGCGTGGATTCAATTAAACCGCGGCAAGCGTATTACCGGCAGATCAAAAGTAAGTCGTAATCCCATTTGAAACAGCGGCGTACGAGTACGACAAATAACAACAATGTCGACGCTCGTTTCCCATGTACAAACAGAGATGGCCAGTAATCAGTTACATAGTACCAATGTTACGTAACACGGTTACTATTGTAACCTCTCGTGACGATTAATATCGGTTACGACATCTTCAGTTTACTTAAAAATTTAACTCGTTACGATTTGTTTTCTAACTTGAAAAAATGGACAAACACGTAATAAGATACAGAAATCTTCGTGGTGTCGGATTTTTAACAATCGCCATATAATTGTTCGACCAACTAGTTCAAATAGTATTTTTATTTTTTTTTTTTTTAAATGATCACCTCTAAACAAATCCGCCAATCTATAGAATAGTTGAATATTGTAAAAATATAATTGTTTTAAACGTTAACTTGGGTTAGTTTAAAGAGTTATTTGTGTTAACTTATAACTTTTGTATAATCTAATGTATTTTATTGACGTATAACCTGTAATATTTAACGTAATTTAGTTATGTAACCGTAACTTATAACCAGTAACACCGTGTACCTATATACCACCGTGTAACTTGCCCGACCTTGATTCGTAAGGTAAAAATTATTTGTCAAATGAAAATACATTAACAACCTGCATGTTTTCACGTAATAGTTATAAAGCCGTATTAATTATTAATAAAACATTAAACAAATTTCAATCTCATGGGCCGTGATAATATTCTGTGAGGGGGGGGGGTGGCTCTAAAAAAAAATGTGTACATACTTAAACATGTTCGTGTGTGACGATTTTCCCACCTACTTTATTGGTTATTGGTTATTGCTGTATTACAGAATTCCCTCAAAAAGACGCTCTTCACAACACTTGACATATTTTGTTTTTTTTTATCGACGATATAGAAACCAGCAGATTTATAACAATATATATAATATTTTACTATTTCACAGGTTTTACAATTTGTGAAAGTCATTAAAAACCAACCAATTATGTATTCTATCCGTTCTGTTCAGTGCCCTAATCCCGAAATAATATGCATTCACTATATTATCATACACAAAATGAATTGATTAATATTGTTTTTATAATTATGCGTAGTTTATTAATTTCGAATATTCTTCTAAATAAAAATACCAAAATGACGATTGTTAACAACGACGGCTAGTTTGAGTTAGTAATTTTTGAATATACACGACTATTACAAAAATTAATACATTTGAAATAATCGAATGAACTATAAATGCGTGCCAACGAGAGTTATGATGCACTTTATTCGATCGACTTTTCGACCCATTTACCATAATTTTAAACTTTGACCATCCACTTGCCCTTGCCTTATTTGTTTATTTTAATTTACGATAAAGGTAGACAAGTAGATACCTATAATAAATACAAACTTAAATATTATACCAAAGTGTATAAACAATATGTATTACCCATATAGGAAAACCGTTTTAATAATGACAATAAATTTTCCGATAAAGTTTCGATTGATTAATTTTAATTTTAATATTAACATACACGTATAGTTTATAGATAAACAGAAAGATAAATAGAAAGATTTCCAATTTGACGTTTTATTCATTCCTTGATTTCACTCTACTCAATATATATGAAAACTATAATTTTCAATAATACATTTTCTTAATAAAATGTACAATATATTTCTCAGCGTATATGGAAACTCCTAACAAACACAATATAGACTCACAGTGTACATTATGTTCAATGAACTGTAAAATAGTTCATCGTTTTTATTTTTTTTTTTCATTTAGGGTTTATTCTCTCGGATTACGTTTCGTGAGCCCGTTTTTATTGGCGGTCGCGGTAACACGTCCGGGCTGGCTGAACGGTTCCCAACAGACCGTGGATTTGTCGGTTGCGTTCGTCTGTTACAAGCCAACGATCACCGATACGACTTTGGCGAAGCACCTGCCGGCGATACTGTTAAATCCCAGGGAGTCGGTAAGTATAATAATATTTACTGCCAGCGTAGGTATTATTAGTTTTGATAGATGTTTTAAAATATTCCTTCATTCTACGCCTTTAATGCGTATAATGTAAATCGAATTCGCCCGTAAGCGTCGACAAAAAGGAGAAAAAAAAAATGATTTCCTTTTTTTTTTTTTTTTTTTGCGCAGACTTTAAAAACGACGCAATTGTATATATTATTCAAAACGGCGCTTAAAAACGTGACTGGACTTGTGAATCTACTGTGACGTGCAAAAAAATATTATATATATACCTATACCAAACGCTATTTTACCAGTTCTAATATATATTATAAATAAAGGAAATAATAATAGGAGGGAGGTTCTCTGCAGCAGTATAACGAAACTTTGAACAAACTGCCAAAACTGTTTAATTTGTGGACAACGAAAAGTTTTCATTCTCTCCTCCTTAATCTACGTCTTCTCGCAGTTTGCTAACTTTGCGAATTAGACCGGATAAACCATATGGGTTACTTGCCGGTGATGCCATTAATTATTATTTTTTGTTGGGATAATAACGGTTTGTAATTTTTCAAAGTTTGTACGGGAAAACGAAAATATATAGAAATCATTAGTCCTATGGATAACCAATAATTTAATTGAAAATCTATACATATTTTAAATCCGCAGAGGCAGTAATGTATTGCCATCGTTTAGTGTCAATTTGTCATACTTAAATGTACACTATAAAAAAAAAAATTTAAAAAAAAACTAATAACTTCGAACAATAATATTTTTGCGGAAAACCAATTAACGTTTGAGTTAATAATTGCCGTGTTTTTATCTTGAATACAATACAATTTTATTTAAAACCCGTATAAAACATAATTGTGTTCAATAACTTATAATAATTTGTATAGATTAATATTAATTTCAGGCATAATATTTTTCATTAAAATTAAATCACAGATACGACAACTGGTAGCAGACTCTGCGGATACAATTTATTGATTAGCCCAGCGGTTACAAAAGTGTGTGCCGCGGTTTCTAAACAGGGGCGCCGCGCCGTCAACCAGATTAGACTCGGGTCTAAAAATATATATGATTAAAGGAATAGTAATTTGAAACCTTCCTGAGATCTATGATTTTCCTATAATGAATTTAGGGGTATATAAATCCTAGAATTTTCGTTCTGGTGAGTATGATAATCCCAGTATAATTTTACTCCCGGCACATTAATTTAGAATAATCGTACCGGGGCGTGCAGCTATAGTTATCCTGGGGGTATGATCTGCCTGTTCCACCGGCCGACAGCCGTCTGCATAGCAACGGGTGTCCTCCCGAGCGCAAATTATCGACGTCATCTTCTGGTACAACGTACTCAATTTTCGTATATTCCTTAAATTTAAAACATTTTAAGGAATTTTAATAAATAACCGTAACTCTCGGTTATCTGTTTAACATACGTGGGTGGGATCTTCACTGGTATATATAGGACTATAACGGGCACTACATATTAAAGCACCACCTTTCCGATGTTTCGATCAAGTATATCTCGGCGGGATTTGGTGATAGCAGAGTGGTTTTAACGTCAATGAATTCGGCTTGCATCGCCGTACAAGTCCCGCCCGTAGTTGGATATCATTTAATCTCTTACAGTGGCCTTTATCCGTAGTAATTTATCTGATCTTTATCGTAAAAGTACAGGAAAGGATTTTCTGATACCCAACTACGGGAGGGACCTGTGCGGGGTTTCGAGCCAAATTTTTCGGCCTAAAACTCATTTTGTGACCGCCAAATCCCGCCGAGATATGCTTGATCCAAAAATCGGAAGGGTGTTACTTTTAAAATTTAGTTCCCGTAATAGTCCATTTAATACTAGTGAAGATTCCACCGGTGTACGTTAAACAACAACAATATATTTGAACATATATATTTTTTTCTTTCACTACTTCATTTCACTTCTTTAACTACAGTATGATCTTTAATTACAGTTTAGAATTTATATTTAAAAACCGTAAATTAACCTGAATTAATTTTGCCATTCTAATAATAATAAGACTATAAGGTAGTAAAAAAAAAAGGACGGACATACCATAGGTGGGCCAGTGTTGTAGGTTGGAAGTTGACACCTCTATAAGAGGGAATTTAATTTATATCTACACGTAACGATAAATCAGGTGCTAACGAATTAGGATATTAGGATATTACTGTTTTGAAAGGTCTCGTTATGTTCATCAAAATTTACACTTTAAACGCTTATATAACAAAAAAAACCTACTGACATTTAAAGCTTAACTTTTTTTTTTGACTACTAAGCACAAACTATGATGAATCTCGTGTACAATTAACAAGCACTTCAGCTCGGCCATAATAATTATTATCCACATAAAACCTAGAAAATCTAAAATGCCATTAAATAGTAAAAACATCGTCAAAATGTTTTAAATAATTATTTACACATTTAATGGGCTAATATTAATATTCTGTAAACAAGTTCAGGCTTCTACGATTATTTATAACCGAATTACAATAACAAAAATAAATAAATCGCAAATAATGTAATCATGATTTCCGTAAATTTTCCTGTTCTTTTCGAATTATCAAGAAGTCCACAACCAAAATCAAAAAATTACCTTCTCAATGCACCAACTAGATAGAAAATGATTTCAGAAAAGGCGCTACACTTTAAAACCTGATAAACCAATACAATCTTCGCTTCATTTAAAATTTAAAATAATAATCATAATAATAAGCTAGTAATATTACTATGTACCCTTATTGTGCATAGTTACAATTTAATTTAATGGTAAATCTCTGGTTTATGAAACATTTACTGCTGCTGCTGCTGACGGTTGCTTTTGCTTATATAGATAAGTGTTTTAATCGGCTCTGAGTTTGCACTGTGTTTGAAGATGGTTAAATAAAGACGTTTCGGAAGATTAACAAGCGATGAGCTCTCGTATATATTTAACGTATACCTACTTGAAATACAGATGGCCGAAGAAAGACAAAACATGATTAGGGCGCGCAGATGGTGTGTAGAGTACGTGTTTATTAATGTATAAAGTTAATATTAAACTAAAAGGGACAACAAAAGCGGAAAGGGGAGAAAAAAGTCGCGCTCAAACTCTTTGAGTAAACATTACGCCGAAGAGAGGAGAAGCTTTTGAGGTGAAAGTCGAGGACAGGCTCCCTTCTTCTCTTTCAGCGCTCCGGCGTTAATTAATTTTCTAGACACCGCCGCCACCACCGTTACCAGTTTGCATTTCAAATTATTATAATCTAATCGACCGGGTGGTGAACACTGTTGGGCATCTATATATCCGTTTGAATCAACCGTGTGATATTTACGACTTTAACCAAATTTGAACCTGAAAAGCGTATAAAAAAATTTTCAATGAAATTGGAACCTCCGATTATAGAGATTTATATACCGCCATAAAAACAATTTACGAGAAAAACTATTTGTATTCAATTTTCGAACATTTTGTTTTACAAAGCTACAAAAAATTAAATAATTCACGTGTGCCGTCTAGACAGAATTTCCTATCAAAAATCGACACTGAAATCCAATGATTGTAACACGTTTTCTATTAAAAAAAGTTGTTCACAGACAAATAAAAAAACACACACCTTAGTAAAACAATTCCTTGCTTTGTTCTCAATCTAAAATCAATGAAACGAATTCACTGTGATTTAAAATTATAGTTTTCGTAAATTTCCAAATTATTTTATAGGTTAGAATAATAAAGTTTATGTTATAAACTTATATCAATTGTTCACAGTTCCGTTTTTATAATGAGAGTTGTTAAGTTCCACAACAGTTGATTTCAAAAATACGTAAAACAAATGCAGCCTGAGGAGAATTTTCTCCGCGGCGCAAAGTGATTATATTAATAATATTAACAAAGAAATATTAAATAATATTAAATTCTCCATAATAATTCGTTTCTCTCTGTGTACCGTATGCAATCGTTATTCGGATATTGGACGTGGACAGCAGCAGTAGGTAGGTACCCACCTATTAAAGTTTATCAAAGTTTCAAATTGCCATTATTTTATGTAAGTGTAACGAAGGAGTAAAATATTACGGCCAACTTTAGTACAGTCACATCACGCCGGGCCCGGAACTAGTTTACGCGTTTGCATATTTATTACGGAATTTTACTGTACACTGTAGCTACATTAAATATGTCATTCAATAAAAATATACTTCATAGTCAACACTAGACTTTAATATGATAATAATAATTATTATTCTAATCATATTTAGCGCATATTTTTGCATAATAATTAGTATTATAGTAGGTAGAGTACCTCGACTGCGTACACCTACCTACGTTATTTTGAAGATTAGTGCGTACCTATATTATTGTTTCAGAGCGAATTTATTTGCATAATATTATTTAAGGGGATTTTAAAGAAATTTCACGCGGAGAACTGTTTTAAATTTGTTCAACTCCGTAATATCATATCATAATAATATATGTCTGAGAATATAATTACGACGTTTTTTTTTTTTTTTCTATCATATAATATGGAATATTTATCCCGGAGTATTTTTTTTTATTTTCTACTGTCTCATCTGTTTCGCCGTCATCGTCTTTGTTCACGACCATATTATTATCGTTTTGTAGACGCATTTTAATTAGGTATGCACGTCGTATTTTGCATTTGATATTTTCCATTGTAGGTCTGCAAAGTTCGCTAAGTCCTGATTATAACTACATAACGACCGCCTGCGTTCTAAAACTATCCTTGGAATGCGATGCTTTGCCTAGATATATCTAGGTATAACTAATTATTAATATTGAAAAGTTATAGATTTAAAATAATAATATATTTTCCATGGCTTTATATGGATTCCAGTCATTGTTGAGCTGAGTGTTGTGAAATAAGATTAATATTATAATAGCTTAGATCATGATACAATATCATATATTATATTATATCAAGGAGTATATTTTATCATCAATTGAATACTCAAGTACTCAAATGCTCAGTAATCATAAATAATAAATTATTTAAATAAATAATTTCTATAAGATGATAGCTGGTTTCGCAAATACCGTGATAGTAATTACTGCAGCGACAGTATATGTATGGTGATATAGGTATAATAAAACGATAATAGGTGTGTGTTCATACGGTAATAGTTACTATCACTTTTACAGTCTTACGATAGTAACTATCAACAATGTTGCGCAAAGATATTCAAAATTCTATCTAGATAATGATATAAGATGATTCAGTTAACCGTATTGAGATAAATAAGTTTAGATAATACAATTATTTATCTAAGATAATTCAACTGATAGTCAATTTTGTTAATTATCTGGATAAAAAATGATAAATTATTTATCAAAATAATGCTCAACACTGACTGTCAACTATCGTGCAGTGATAGTGTGATAGTTTTTTTCACGATAGTTACCAACTATCTTACTGTTTTTGTTCGAGAAATACATAAATTTGTCTAGGTACGTAATATGATTTTGTTTATCTGTAAACAATTTTTGGAACAGAAATCTTACTTCGAACATTAACTTTATGGATGGTTGAGAATGTTGTCTAGTTGATACATTGATAGGGTCAATTTTTGATTTTCGTTGTACTTTATTTTAAAATGAGTGAAATCTAGGGAAAAACAGTAATATTTTTCGACAAGATACAATTGTTGCAATATTTGGGCGAACAAATTTGATACAAGGTGGTAGGTGGCTAGTCTTAAATCAGGAAAATTTGTGTGTAATGTAATTTATTTTTATTATCGTTCATATTTATGAGAATAATCATATTTTAATTTATTTTGCAGTTACAAATTACTACACATTTTAAAAAAATGTTACCCGCCCAGATTAGTTGTATTTTTTTTTTTTTTTTTTTTTTTTTTTTTTTTTTTTTTTTTTTAATGTATATTAAATCATATTTATTTATACAAGTGCCTGGTATAATACGCAGTTATTAAATCTGTTTTATTAAAATTAAATTTCAAAAAAGTGAACTTGTGTACCTTTTTTTTTTTTTTTTTTATTTCAAAACCGGCTATACCCCCGCCTCCCGGAATGGCCGTGAGGCACTACTTCGGGAGGAACTTGTGTACCTATACTAAATTATTATTATTTTTTTAATTACGTACAGTTAGTTTTGATATTCTGCTAATATGTATATATATATATATATATATATATATATAAAAAAAAAAAAAAACGGAACCGACAAAAACTCCAGCGGAATATGCCTACTGTTCACACAGTGTACAAAATTATAATATATTTGTTAATGTTATACAATACCTATACGATACAATGAATAAATGGCTTCCGTTCAAAAACCTCGCCTTGTCCCGACCATGACATATGAAATAATATGTTTGGTCATTTTCTTTTGGATTCCGAGCGGATCGATGAATGCATATGGCTTTACTATATTTTTAAAATATATTTATAATATAAATATTTTATAATTATACAAATAAACTGTATTTTTTTATATCGCTATATACATATACGCGTATAAATATGACGTGTGGTGGGTTCTTTTTATTCCGCCTGTGAACAAGTTTTTAACACAAAAAGATTATTGCTCCGATCAATAACTTCGTTAGAGTTTTCTTGTATCGCTTTGGGATTTAATTAAGGTTAATATTCTAAAATCTATTCTATTTTCTTATTGTAATTTAGTATGAAAAATATAATACCGTAAATACATCTATTACGTAAGCATTTTCTAAACGCATGGCGTAGTTCGAAGAATATTTTTTTGCTCTTTTTCAGTAATAAATGTTCGATTTATGTGGATAAAATTTGATCGGTCACATATAAATGCTCAAAAACGTGATACAAGTTGCATCAATTGATCTTCTTTTTGTTTAATAAAAAAGTTACAAAATGTCACTATTTGTTTTTTTTGTTTTTTTTTTTTTTTATAAGCGCTTGAATTAAAAATATTACCAAAATTCGTAAACATTGGTGAACAATTTTAAATGATAATTTTGTCTTTCAACTTGATGTTTATTTATTTTTACAGAAGAGTGCTCTACAGACAAATGCACGAGATCTCCTTGTCAACACGGTGGCAAGTGCATAACGACCAGTAACTCGTCTCTGTGCCTGTGCCCGTTGGGTTACACGGGTGATTTATGCGAAACAATATTGGACTTACAGGTGAATATTATTAAATATAATATATTATTAAAATATTAAGAAAGTACCGAGTTATTTTTGAATAAGTATTATTCTCACAATCTCTGCGATACACTAGCAATAGCGTCTATGTAGTCAATCTCGAAGGTCAAAATTCAATTTCGGTCGAAAGTCCGTTGTAAAACGATTTTGTCAAAATATGATTTTATGTATTAGTTATTTAAAATAGTATAAAATAATAATCCTTATTGGACTTGTTAGATTTAGCCCGGTCTACTTATAATCTATAAAACAAACTAATATTTAGTAAAATACATTTAAACAATATTATAATAAATATTTAATAACTCTGAAATTAATATATTATTTAAATGCTTTAAATTATAAATACTTACTTATATATTGAATATTAAATATGTACCCTACTATCAGAATATTCAACCCTAGCACAAAATATGTATGACAATTGTATAGTATTTTACATTATTAACGATGAGAGGAGACAAATTAGGGTGCATATATTAACTGAAGCGTTTGAGTTTTATAGATTTCAAAACTGAACAGTTGTATTGTATAATACAGTTTTAATCCTTCTTAATATTTTTCCAAAACCGATAAGCTTACTAGTCTGAATAAAACGGATAATTTAACGCGAATTGTGGAAAGAACTTGGGGAGCTTACAAAATCGTTATGTGCCGTATTATACAGGGTGATTTTTTTTTTTATATCACGATCCAGCGATTTTTTTAAGATTTTATGTAAATTTGATTTCAATTTTTTTCAATCGTTAGTTTTTGAATCGTTTGAGCTTTATTTTGATAACGATTTTAAATGTGCTCCCATATACCTTATTATACCTTAAATACATTTTCAACTAGGATTCGAATAAAAAATTGTTTTTCTTAACATTTTGATACGCATAACGGATTAATAGCGGATATACCGTTTATGAGTTACAATAGATTAAAATTTAGACCATAGGAGTAGGTATAGGTGTAATATAAATATCATATCTCGTTCCAAATGTTAACTTACCACATTCGGTTACTCTTCCGGTCTAAGTTTTAAAGTGTTTCCGATAGTATAGTGTTATACATATAAAAATGTTTAGAAAAACGCTTATTTTTTTTTTTTTTTTAATCTGTGTTGAAAAATAGGGCGAAATAATATAACTGAATTCATATTAGAATTACAATTGAAAATATTTCCAAGGCGAATTATATTTTATTATCATTATATAATATACAAATTATCAAACGAAAAAGTTTTTTTTTTTTTCGTAGGTTAATATTAAATTGATTGATTGATTGGTTTTTTTACGTCTCCATTATAATAAAATAAAATAAACTAAGGGAAAGACTAAGTTTTTATCTACGTGACACAAAATTGTGTTTATAGTGTTATCATTTTAAAACTCAGGAGAAGTAATCGAGTAAGGAAAGATTATCATCTGAAACGGTCTGTGGTTTTGCAATTTACTACACCTTCACCTACCCCTATGGTTTCAACTGTTATAATTATGATATTAATGTTACGCGTATCAACATTTGTAGACAAATATTCTCCATTCGAATCTGAATTATAAATGGCGGGTTGCTATTGGAAAATCTAAAGTGCATATTTATTTAAGGTATAATGAAGAATAGGGATCCAAAATGGAAAATAGTGTTAAAATAAAGCACAAACAAATTCATAGGTAATATTTGAAAGAAAAAAAAGAAACCGAATTTATTTTAAATCCCTCGAAAAAATCGCATGATAAAAAAAATCACTCTGTAGTTTGTATTATATTAATTATCATAAACCATTAAGGAAATAATTGTTTTACAGTGTTTTTATGGTATTACGTGGTAATATATATATATATATATATATATATATATATATATATATAGGTAGGGTATAAACGCGTACAAAACTGTTTAATTATTATTTATTATCCGGCAAAAAATCAAATAATAGGTACAAATCCAATTTAAAATTATAATATTCTATATTGTATATACCCACCAACAAATTATTATTATACGTTCAAATTTATTGTTTAAAACAAATCCTTTATTTCCCCATTATCGAAATAAACCCCGGCAGCTGCACGGTATAATAATGCCATAGGCATAAATTAAAATGAAAAAAGATTTCTCGCGAGACTTTCGCGAGTTCTTTGGTTGCGCATAGTTTCCTGTAGTTTCAAGTATTAATTATTATATTTTTATTTTTATCCCGCAATTATTGCCAGAGCCGTTAATCAAAAATGTCATACGAGTGATAAGGACTTAATGTTTTTGATTTGTAAATATTAAATGGATAATTTTCTTTTGTTCGGTGTCCAATTAAGCTTAGAAATACCTTATTAGATTATTTTATTTTATATTGGTGATCTATTATAAATATTATTGGTACGGAATTCATATTTATGGTCGATCGTTTCTAAAATACGTAATATTTATTCGTACTGTTATATTTTTTATAATAATTTCATTGAATACAATTCGAATTTTACATAATCAATATTTGTATTTATAGTTTTTCTTCGAACAAACACTAAATACTCCATGTCAATATAATATACTACTCATAATAATGTATTATTTTCTATACTTTTTCTTTTTCATAATAATTTATTTTTCAAAAAGTAATGAGTCCAAAGGCTTAAAAACTTAGTTTGTGATTTATATGATAACTTTTTTCAAACGTCACAAAGTTTTCGCGAAAAAATGTATTCCTACTTTTGTATGGGTACATTATTCGAAAAATATAGTTGAAATTGTCAGCTTCATTATACGAACAAATGAATTATTGTTTGCGATGATTTAAAATGTCATCAAACATCATCTCAACATATTTACTTTAATAATAATTTCGTTATTCTTGAGGTTTTTTTTTCAACTTTCTTTACTTTTAAGAAATTATACTATAAATATTCTCAAAAAGTCGATTTTTGACTTAAGATATGGGTATTATTTGAAAACACTTTTTTGATAAGTAAACAGCTCCAACGTTTTCATGCAATAGCTTGAATGATTTTTCGTCTGGCAGTAGTTTATTTGACAAATTTATCTGAATTCGTCGGTTTTAATTTTGTTGATTTCCAGGTTATCTAGGTACAAGGGGGAAAAAAATACTACCAATACTGTTAGCCGATCAGGTTACCAAGGAATGTTCAAAATCGTTTTTTGATCGCAATGATTTATCGTAGCTCTCAGTATATAAACTCGATTACCCTGTTTATTCGTCATCTCTACTGTCCACCTACACCAGTGGCCCATATCGATGGTGAAAATTTCATCCGGTTTTATTTACGGAGTAGTTATTTATTTTTAAAAAATCATATCCGAGAAATCAATTATCTCTAAATGTCGATTTTTAATACTAAAAAAAAAAAAAAAAAAACAATGAATTTTCCGCGCGTTATATCATTCTTAACATTCAAATCGGAATAAGCTTCAATCGTTTTTTTTATTGTTATTTAATTGTATTATTTTTTTTTTTAATTTTTTTTTTTTTAAACCGTGTGATGTATTATCTGCACATTTAATCGCGCGCACGGAGCTTACATTATATTATTTTAAATAATAATTTTAAAACCCAGGTGCGATGTGCCGTCCATTTATTCGAATCCGCCCAACAATGGAATATAAAATGTTCCAGTTGTATATAATATACTGTTAAACCATTACGTTTTTTTTTCTGCTTTTTGTTTCTGCAAAATGAAAATGTAAATATTTTACCCGAAGTTTATATATCTATACGTATACATATATATATATAAATATCATATATATATATATATATATAAATATCATATATTAATACAGCCCGCACAGTCTGCGAGCACACCCCTAATCGCGTTCCCGGCCATCTCTCATATTGTGACAGAACGCGCCGGTTGATAAAACGCCACCAGGGGTTTTCGTATGGGTTTACATCGTGCGCACTCACTATACGAGAATACCTATTGCGGAAGCACTAAAATGAGTTTCGTAGATTAAGTATTAATTTAAAACAAATTATTACGTATCCCTCTCTCTTCCCCTTGTTAATTTTATTTTATCTTTTACCTCGTGTTTGAATGTGTATAATATTTAAACAAATATATATATATTTTATACGGATCGAAATCGAAAATAATTCGGTTGTACAGGTAACATGGTTAGCCGCAGTGTGTATAGGCGAACAAAGCAGTGATATTATTCAAAATATACGGACGTACACTTTGCATTATAGGTGGGCCTCTGTTGTGGATGTAAAGTTTTTTAACTTTTTAGGTAGGATATAGAGGAGAATTTATTTATATCTACACGCAACGATAAATCATGGCTAACCAAAAACGATTCTGAACGTTTATTTTTTTCTAAAATTATTGGAGCCAAAATATTTTTATTCACAAAAATTTGAAAATAGCAATATACCTTGATTATACTAATAATAAACGAGTATATATAAAAAATAATTTTAAAAAAAATGATTACATTAAGCTCAATTTTTTTTCTTATTCAGCAATAAGGCCGACTTCTGGTGAACCTTGTTTCAAATGCTTGTGCATTTGGCCAACAAAATTGTATTCTCATAAATCAAAAAATAGTACACAAAATGCCGTAATTTCTGCGACTTCCATAAAAAGTTTAATTTCTATTGTTTATAAAAAACCTATTATATTACGCTGAACTTTCTTTTCTTTGACTACAAAGTAAAAGTTATAATCTACACAATGTATAATTTTTAACTATTACAGCTTGGCTAAAATAATTATTTTCACAAAATAAAACCAAATAAAAACTAAAAAAAAACTAGATAAACTCAAATGCTTTTAAATAGCTTAAAATCACTAGAATTTTTTGAACATATTTTTACACCAAAAAAGAACTTATATAAATATTTTCTGAAAGTTTCTTGTCTCTACGATTATTTTTAACCATATTGCAACAAAATTGGAAATAAAGTAAGTCAATTGATGGTAGTATCGGTTTCGTAATTGCTATACATTTTCCCGTTTGTTCTCGTTTGTTCCCGGTTTTTTTTCCCATTAATTAAGAAATCACTACGAAAATCAACAATTGACCCTCTAAGTGTATCAATTAGATGAATAAATAAATGTTTTCAGAAAATGCGGTACGTTTGAAAATCGCAGAAAGATTTCTGGTTGAAAATTTATTCACAGATAGCAAAAAAAAAAAGAAAAGCACATTTCGTAATAAAACCAATGCATTCCTCGCTACACTCAAAATCTAAAAGGTCTTTGTCGTCAATTTATCAAAACATACAACAACAATATCTTGGCATTATATCATTTTTTTAAATCGACTAATCTCTTTTCACTAGGTTTTTCTCACTATAAGTGGTCATTTTTCATATTCCATACGAAACAAAATGAAAAATGTAATATAATATATTATGTTTTTATATAATTTAATTATCAAAAATGTAATCCGAGAGTGGTGCACGCTACCGTGAAAACCGCAAAAATCGCGTGTTTCGAGATAGGTTGGTACTATGTTTTATACGGTGATTCATAGGTATGACGTCATCATAAAATGCCCATAGATCGACGAACTGGTAGCATTCGAAATTATTCGCCGCACGTTTGAAATGATATTTCGTTCCTATACCGTAAAAACGCTTGTATAGTCTAATCAATTCCGTCTTAAAATACCCACTGAAAGAGCAGGCAGCCATCTTTGCAATTAGTCCTTACACAAAATCATAACATTGGGTGTTATGTTTTAAAACACAAGAGTTTTTCTCGTCTGATATCCTTAAACATATCTTTGGTCTGTATATTTAGGTATAAAACAATAACAATACCACAAATGTATTTTAAATAAGTCTATTTGAATATTAATGAAATTGAAATACACTCGCATATCTGCACACATTAAAGCCTTTAAATAAAAAATAAACTTTTTAATTTTTTGATAACAACTAATGTATTGCTTAAGAGATGCTAAAATACTTTGGTCGTCTTTCCGGCGCACACGCTCATGCATACATCTATATTGCATTATCTATTATTCCCAATCGGTTTTACAGACTGTTTCATCGGTTGACGCTTCCGATTTACGTATTGTTATTATTTTTTATCGATTCTGGTGCATTGGATATGATAAATGGTTTTTCGTTTTGTCTAATAGCGCCGGGGTCGACTTGAAACACGTCTTATTATTTTTTCGTTACTAACTCATATCCGTAACAAAACGACTTTTTTCAAAGTCAACCTGATTTTTTAATTGTCATTTCGGCCATATATTGTTATTTTCCCGTATATTTTTGTAGTGTTTGCCAGTGTTGCCATGTCCTATTCGACAAAAGGTTTAACCTAACCGTCATGAGTTTTACGGTTTTAAGAATTTTTCTATCGTTTTATTCATTTTTTTTGTATTACGTTTTAACGTATAACAACTAAAAAAAAAAAAAAAAAAAAAAACAAATGTTTCACAAACATGTGTAATAACAAACATTTCAATCGAGTATTATACTTTTATTATGTTTATTTTATATAATAATAATATGATTTTAGTCTTTGAATATATATCAAAAAAGTTATTAGTTTTATTAAGGTGTAATTTTTTTTTTTTCGATAAACAATTTTCCGATTTATAAAAATGCTATCATGTCGTGTCTTAAAAGATGCGGATTTATAACTATTCGATATTTTCGTGTTTTTTGGTTTCATGTGAACAACATTTGTCGATGGACTTGTCAAAAATAATCGAAAAGTACATACAAGGTGCGTCACGAGTTGTTCTTATAGCATTGTAAAAATATTGATTGTTTTATAAGCGTTTGAAATTTAGATTTTGACGGAAATCGTAAGAATAATCTTCGGTATATTTAATTTTGATTTTTTTTTTTTTTTTTAGTTTAATGTAAAACAACCGTCGATATCCGAAACAATTATCGAACACTAATAATATTACCACTTTTTAAACGCGGTGAAATTTCCAATATATTCTGGCGTTTATTTATTTATTTTTTTTTGTTTCGTTTTAAGTGTTATTAATGGTATTTGAAAACGTTTTTTCGTCCGCAATGATTTCAGCATGCAAACTGAATTACCCCGTATTCACCATAATGCCGTCCACAACCGCGGCCCCGCTCACGGTGCGAAATACGTGCGGATTTTTAAATTTTATACGCGATAATGTTTCGCCTGTTGTTGGAGACCAATAATATCGCCGAGAACCGTTTATAGGGTATTTTTCAATTTGAATAGAACAGCCCGTGTGCATACGGGTAGCCTAATAGAATTAATATACGGAATTGCTATTAAATTACATTATTATCGTTTAACGGCCGGCGGCGGTGCGCGTAATGCCGGGCGTATAATTTAATGTATATATTATATTCTCTATTATAACGAGTGAAAAGGGGCCGCGCGCCCGTAGCCCCGGCGCGCTATTACGTAACCAAATTGCCTATCAAAGACGCCGTACAAACGCAATCCCGAAATTTGTCGGGTTTATAATACGGCCGGTAGGACTTCGGATCGTTTGTTTTACTACATTATCGTTCTCATCATAATATTATTACGTCTGTTATGTATTGGCAATAAAAAATAAAAAAAAAAAATTAAAAAAAATCAAAACAAAACACGGTATAAACGTAATACGTAGTATACATTACATAATATCGATATTATGTCACGTAATCTATAAAAAAAAAAACAAAAAAAAAAAAATTAATATATATATGTTACAGTTATAATCCGAAATCCGTTAAAATTAGTGAAAAATCAATTTTTTGCACAAATCCATTTCGTCTAAACTGGTATTGACTAGTTAAAACTAAAATTAACCGTAGATGTAAACAAGTCAGTCGCAATTAGTTTTAAAAATCAGATCCAATGTAATTATAATGTATATGTACTCATTTCTACGTTTTCCTAGTTAAAACTAGTTTGAACGAACGACATAAAAATTACTTCTGAAAATACATTTTCACCAGATAATATTAGTTTTCACTAATATATTTCAGACACAACTTGTTCAAACTTGGTACTTGTGTCATGGTTAGTTCTAGTATTAATTTTTCAAAACCAATTTCAAAAAAAAAAAGGGTTTGTGGAAACTAGTTTTAACTAGTTAACAAATTGATGAACGTGCGTTCATGATTTAAAAGTTGTATGTTCCGCATGACTCCTATAGAGTTCGAATTACAACATTTAATAAGTAAAACTGACCTAAAAGCGATATTATATTGATGAATGCTATAGTAGTCATGTCTAACAACGTGTTAAAACTAATTTTGACGGATATCGTGTTGTAGCCTAAAAATATATATATATATCGATTTTTACCGAATAACTCGTTGCTTCTTCTAAAGAAGTGTAACAGACAAATTTAATAATTATACAGTAATACTTGTTTTTTATCACCTGTGTCGCCAACGTAACCCAGAATTAAATAAACAAAATCCAATTTTTCTTGACTCGATTCAGCTTAGTTCCTATAAACTACAGGACAATTTCTATTACGCGTAAATTCTCTTCTCTTCCTCGACAACTTCAGATAATAATGTTAAAAATCGCGTCCAATTCTATTTGATGTTTCTTGAGATTAATGCGCTCAAAAACTATTTTATAGTATTCCCTGATTAAATTAAATTTGTTTTTTTTTTCAAATTGTTCGACAAATAACATTAAAAAAAAAAAGACAAAACACTCAGCATTTCGCAATACAATTTTATTTTCCAAAGATATAGTCTACACACAGATTACGTGGAGCTACTGCATCTATTTTATTCTAATATTTCGTACAACATGATAACCTTTATGATTAAATCTAGCAACTTGTATACATAAGGTATATAGTTTTCAAATCTGCTTAATGGTTCTCGACTTCAAAGAATAACTTCTATTAAAGATCTTAGTATCCGCTATTGTCCGACGTTCAATTCCAAACACCATAACCATAGGAGGAGCCATAAAAGTAATGGACTTTAATAAAGCACTTAAGAAGTGCAACACAAAATCCTTTAACCAATCATCGGTCCTTATACATTTCCTTGGTCCGATCTCTAATGTAATGTGGCGTGACCATTGGACATCTGTTCCTTACCAAAGATCAACTTAAGCTTGACCGTATGCAAAAAAAAAAACTTTACACTGTCTATATTATCAAGTTTACTAATCCATGCCATTACTATACTTACGTTGGTACCATTTTAAACGTTCGTTCATTGCGAACCCGTCACTTCAATGTGGACCAAGACTATAACTCAGCAATAATTAATGATTCCACTGCATGCACCTGATAATATACTTTCGTCTATTTTTTATTTTCATAGTACCCTCCTATTACACCCGAAACCATAATCGGTTCGCTATATCAACCCAAACTGCTTAATATTGTCACAATCATCCTATTCATCGCGTGCTACGGATTTTTTTTCTATATTCCGCTCTAATCTTTCCATCCCTTACTTACTTCTTACTTACTTTTAGTCATTTTTCTATGGCACCCTTAAAGTAGTTAATGACCTTGTAATAAGTTATTGACTCGTTGTAAATGCCCACAACCGTACAGTTTTGTAAATAAATTAATGTATACGTTTCTGTTAAACAATATTGTACGAACAGACAATCAGACGAGACTATCCCTCGAATTATTTTAGACCAATTATCTAAAACTAGATTATAATAAACTATAATTTTTAAAGCATTAAAATAAATAAATACAAAATAAAAACTTAGCCCCGAGTATTATAATTGGTTGTGTGTATTTACGGCCAATTTCGATTTAAACAATTATTATTAGTTAATAGTAAAACAAAGTTACACAAATAAAATGTTACTGAATTTAAAAAAAAAAAAAACATAATAAAAAAAATACATTAAATATATCACTAGTTTTTACATGGAGAGTAATCCCATTTTAAAAGAAGAAATTGTAAAAAAGCCAATATGATGATTATTTTTTAAATCGAAACTGGTCGCTTGTTCACAAAATCTATTATAATATGCCTGGCTCTGTTTTTCCTTATTTTTTTTTTCATATACACGAGTATATATATATTTTTGAGTATTACCCGTTTTAAAATGTTTTGTTGTTTATGATTTATACCTACTTGCAGAGATTCACTTGGAATTATTGAAGAATTTCAATATTAATACATTGTTTAGAGTATTCAGTCTTTCGAGTTTAATTAAAATACCTCGACAATTTGAACTTACTGTAAAACGTAATAAAATATGATATTTGTTGTTCGCGCTGTTATTTAAATCATTTGATGTTTTTGAACATAAGTACAATAATAGAAAAATATTCATGTTTCTATGTTGAGCATAACCGCTTATTAAATCAAAGGATATTCAGAGAAAATTTGACGTACTGTCATATTATTATTTTTTAATCAACAGTTGAAAGCCGGTATATTTTTAGACGGATTCAAGAGCAAACAATAAACTTGGAATTATCACATCAAATTTATATATTTAAATAATTAAGTTTGATTTGACGAAAGATTAAAAGTTTATCAATTTCAGACTGCGTTTTCTTGTATTTTGTAATGGGTTTACACGTCCCCATAAATGAGCTGTTAGCACTTAGCAAACCGTGAACTGTTTCGATTTTTGTTTTCCATAGTAACACCACAACGCCGAGTGAATATTGCATAGCGTGAAATTCTGTTGAACAAAATTAATTTAGGGACTTTTTAGCGCGGCACTAATAATGTTATCCCTAACGAATTTAACCAGGCTTCTCCGCACTCGCAGAAACGTTTTTTTTTTTTACGCACAACATTGATTATTATTATACCGTAGCGTTCGGCAACGCGGTTTTTAAAAATACGTTACCGCCAATCGAATTTACCCGACTTTTTCTTTTTCGGCAAATCGTTTGACCCTACCGCGGTCATTTTATATTTTTCCACGCGAAAACCCTCGGAGTCATCAAAATGCGTTTTTCGCAATCCCGCCCGTCTGTAAACCGGATATGCGTACACCGTGACGTGTTGGGCACGAAAAAAAGATTTATCGATTTATATGATATATATATATATATATATATTGTATTTTATTAAAACCTCAGGGAAACCGAGGCGCGTTTGATCACGGTAAGTGGTGTTTTCGATCGGACGCGTAACACGATAATAACGTATCGGGTGGCGATAAATAATAGCCGGACACCCCTGCCCGGTTATCGGTTTGGTAAGCACATACTTATACTTACTACGACCGTTGTCGCTGTCGCCAGGGGTCACGGCCAGAGGACGCGTAGGTCGGCCACGATTTTTGCGGGACTTTTGGCGCGTTCCGGTCACCCGCACCGCCGCCGACGCGAACCGCGTTATACATTATTATGTCACGGTATTATTTTATTATCAACGCAGTAGCAATAATAATATGTAAGTCGGGCGGCACCACCCGGCTGTCGTATATTATTTTCGATTGTTTTCGTTTCTTATCGAAATGCGATTTCGTGTAATAATAATATATATTCATCGATTCTTTCGCCCGCCCATTGAAATTCCGCCCGACGGCGGTCGTGTTTCGCCGTGGAAACAAACGCGCGTGTACTTATATTATACAACGGCGTTGTAATAATTTCAAGATAAAAAATATGCTGGCGAATTTTACGTTTTCTTCGTTACAATCCTATATGTACATCCGACTGATGTGTCGGATTTAGGGGAAATGCGCCCCTAAAGGCAATGGTTTTACCAGCCGCCGGTACCCTAGGTTTTGGTGCGAGAACCCGCCGTTTGCATCCCGAAAGAAAATAAATGTCATATTTGATGCATACGAAAATTCCGATTATTATTCGACTATTTAAACTATACGATTACTCTTTTTTTTTCTTTTTTACTTTGTCGATTTACGTAAACTTTATTAACGGGCCGCCCGGACGGACATATTTAAAGCCGTCTCTAAACAAATCGTAGCCGAACAATCCGAAAACACTTCAAGTCAGAAAAATACCTAAGTGTAGTAAAATATCAGCGTTCTAGACAATTAGAGCTCCCAGCTATTAAATAGCGGAGCCTTTTAATCCGGCTCTGCAATTCTGTCTTAGCTGAAACTCGTATCGATTCAGAATATAATAAATATTTCGTTTTTAGACGTTGTCGTCGCTGCAGTTATAATAATATATTCGGTCGCGTTCGGTGTACTCGTGACGCAGGTATATTATCGATCGACGAATAGGAAGACTACCGAAAACTGCGAGTATTTTCCATCGAAGCAGGTACCCGGTTATCGGTTACGAGTTTACGGGGGTGAACGCGGTCGGTCGAGTGTTTCACGAACGAGCGAACTTTGACGCGCGTTTGAAATTCGCTCGGCCCACAATATTCTATATATATATATATATATATATATATATTATATAATATTATTATTATGTTACGATATGATATTTTTGTCGACAATTACGTTTCGTTTTCCCCCAATACAATCCGTCGATTATTGTCCGCCCCCGGGAGTCCGCAAGTCCGCATTAAACCCGAAAACGATATGACAATTGTGTACTTTTGGAGATAATTTGCAGGCCATATGTCTCTGTCCATCAGCTACCTCTTCATCGTCCGCCACGCCCAACAATCTTGAATCTCCCCTTACTCTCTCCGATCATATGGTCTAGGACGTCTTCTCGGCCATCTGGTACCCTCCCCATTTGTTCTTATATCTCCTTATCTTATTATTTTTCTTCGGGCCAAGCGTTCTTCCTAATATTTGTCTATACAAAACTCTGAACCTTTTAGATTCTGAGCGGAGCTAGGCGGTCTTATGGTTTTACAACGATTTTTATTATTATTATTATTTTTTTCTTTTTTATAAACACTATTACCAGAGATCTTCATCCGATCTATACACTCCTATAATGTTTCCGGTAGCAAATTTAAGTCGGTACTTTAAAAAGGTTAATTTTTCGATATACCTGTTAGTATATTAACGCGGCAGAAAATACTACCAAAAAAATGACGACAAAACGGTAAAAATACGATTTCGTCAAAGTCGAGTTTTATTAATTATTTTTAATTTATTTTGATTTTTCGGTTACAATGGCAACAACGACTAAACATGACAAATACTACTTCGCTTAGAATCGTTTTTTGTTTGCAATATATCATTGCATACAGATATTAATTAAATGCCTATCTATTAACTACCTTCCCAACTTCCCGCCTACAACAATGACTCATCCGCATAGTGCGTAGTGTGTACTTTTTTTTTTATCTTAACTCGTCGCCAATGCTGTGCATGCAATATTAAGGCATATACGACTTATAAGTATTAGTGTTAATATATATTTTATACAGCGTCATTTTTGGTTTTTTTTTTTGAGTAGAAGTTTCTACTTTATAAGTGGCGTCAACCCAAAACATCGTCTATTTGTGGCATACATTGTTCGCCCTATTTCTTCGTCGTGACAGTTTACCATTCTGGCATTGTCCATAACAACTCGGCCACTTTTCCGGACAGAAAGCCGGTTACCGTGTTAGTTAAAGCGTGTGGGTACCAATAATATTATAATTGCATAAACGCGTTAGTTTTGTCTTCCTTTGAACGGCTCGCCATTGTCAGCCCGAGAATAATTATTGTGTATTGCGCACAATAAAAAGTCGGAATGGGTGACGAAAAAAAAATAATAATAAAATAATAATACGAAAATTCCCGAGGGAAGGGCAACGACCGGCACGCCACCGTTCCCCGAGGGATGTGGCCGCAGTTTGCGGAATGTGGACAAAGACCGAGGGACGCAGTCATCGTATAATAATATTATTATCCCATGTAAACGAAATTCTACACGACCACAAGAAACGCAATAACAGCGTTACCGTAATAATAATAATAATAATAATAATTTATTGTGCGTGATATAATATTATTATTCGCTTCAACGAGTCCGAAAGGAAAGCGCCAAAGTTATTGTCGCCACACTGATCTATCCCGCGGTCGTTTTACTTCTTCGCCGATATCCGCCCACTCCCCGAAATTTGTTATTACCGATAAACGAGTGTCGATAGTAATTAATCGCCAAACCGTCAAGCCGAAAATTTACGTTTATTTATCGGTAATGTACTACGTACGATTTTTTCCAATCGCACGTTACCGCCTCGACCCTAGAAAATAAAATTCAAAAAAGATACCCTGAGTATTGACTAGTTATTCGCGGCCATACAATATTTCACACTGTGCTGCTTACGGAATTCCAACATTTTTCTCTGACGTTTCGCCAGAATAATTTGTTTTATAATAAACCGACAGAGTTTTAATGTTGAATTGTTAACACGCTATTCGGATATCTGGAACATTTGACGTTATCAAATGTTTGATTGATATTGACATTTTTTTCTCGAATTTTAATTATCGTCTGATTAACTGATACGCTAAAATAATACATGTATTATTGAAAATTATCGCAAAGCAAATTTTTTTCGTATAACAAATTTCGTACGATTAATAAATCGTATTAAAATGGGCACAGTATTTACAATAGATACGCTATTTCTTATTCAATTTTACTTTTTCTTCGTCATCTTCTATTTACATTATTTATTATTTCCGGAAAGTTTATGCCGGCATAACGATACACTTCACACCACCTGGCTTTATCTTGAATTTTCGTTATCCAATTTACAGCCTACAAACTTTTTAAATCTTCTTCTGCCACGTTAGTCTACATTTCCCAGGGTTTTCCTCGAGGTTGGTTTCTCCCTTGGGATTTCCATTCTATTGCTACTCTATCTGTTTTGTTTTCTCGTCTTATCGTTATGTGACCTGGCCATTATATCTTTTATCCCTTAATCTTATTTTGACTGACACTAGTTTCATATTATCGTACAGCTCTCTGTTGAACTTCCTTTACCAGTTGCCCGTTGCTTCATTGATGGTCGGTCCACTTATTTTTCTCCATACTTTATTATCTTTATTTTTGTATTCTCTTTGTTCTCAAATTTCCGTCTGTCTGCTAAGTTTCGCCATCCAGAGAGCGTTAATAATTTTAATTTGCCGGATTATTATAATTATCATTCCATTCGTGTCGATAGTAAACCCAATACGAGTTATAATATTATTACTTACCCGAAACTTTTGGTTTATACATTAGGTATGTTACTTAAGTTATTACATTATCTAAATTTTTGGCACGTATAATATAAAATATTATATACGAGTATGTTATGCGATTTTTTTTCATGCGTTACTATTAATTATTTCTATTATTTTTCGCATACGAGTTCTACATTTGTAATTTTCGAAAACAAAACTCCTCGCCATAAACGTTATATTGTATAAGATAAGTTGTACATTTTTTGTAAAAAACCTGAAAAGAATTTTAGGCGAAAATTCGCTGCAACTTCATTAGAAAGTTTAAAACAAAAAAGGGCGTACATAATTCGCACCATGCGGATGGGTCACTGTTATAGGTGGAAAGTTGGAAAGGAAGTATATAAATAGGAAATTAATTTATATTTGTATGTAGCGATAAATTGCAAACAAAAAGGATTCTAAGCGAAGTAGTATTTGTCGTGTTTTGTCGTCGTTGCCATTTTAACCCAGAAATCAACACAAATTAAACAGAAATAATAAATCTGGAGTTTGACAAAATCGTATTTTTGCGGGTTTTTCGTCATTTTTTTTTGGTAGATTTTTCTGCAATGTTAAAAAACTAATAGGTATATCGAAACATGAGTTCTTTAAAGTACTAGCTAGACAAAGTTTACTACTGGATACAGTACAGGAGTGTATAGTTCGATTGAAGTCTTGTGGTAGAAAATTAAAAATAATAAACATCTTTGTAAAATCACAAGACTCCTCATTCCGCTCAAAATCCAAAAAAAAAAAAATTAAATAATTGAAGAAAAATAAAAAAAATTATATTTGGTATGAATATAGTTATCAGTTCGAGTACAATTTACGGTTAACCGTTTCGTTACGACCAGGTCGACTAGTGTTATTTATTTGTTTATTCAGGTAAATACCTGGTTTATACCTTACTCATATTCGTCATCTTCGCTCTGAAACAAACCGCATCACAATTTGATTTAAAACACCGCTAGGTCGAAATATATGCGCCTGTCTGGAAAAAATGTCGCAAGATGTACCCGTCCGACCAAAAGTTTCCGAATAGTTTCTTTTTTAATTAGCGCTAGAATTTACGAGCGCCTTTTTCTCCAAATTAATTTTACGGTTGAACATTTCGCTCTCTTTCAAGGTAAATTCCAGTCCCCCGCTATGTTATATGCAAGAATATAATTAATAGCTCGGCGGTTTTAATAAGCGTTTGTCTTTTATACCGCCGGTGTCTTTTTACGTTTTTACTCGACGCATAGTTATTATAATAAAATTATATTATAAGTACTCTGTATAGCGAACAAAGTGCTGCCATTCGCAAAAGTAATTCATAATATTATTTTGAAACCTGTAAATAATATTAATTGTTTACACGACGATGTAAACTAACATACTTGCATAAATATTCGGTTATACCTTACGGTTTTGTAATGAAAACTTGAACATTTCATAGAAAATGCATATTTTAAAATATCTACCTGCATTGTGATTTCTTAGTCGTGACATATTCAAATATCATTTTTCTTTTCTTCTGGCACTGTCAGTTTTTTGATCATATTTCCAAACTTATTCAATACTAGCTGACAAATACCCCCTTTCGATTTCACTTTGAAACGCAAAATGTTATATAAACAAATGCGAATGTATAACACGATTTATAGGTTTGTACTAGCGGTAGGCAAAAATCATCGAGGTTTTATTTCAATGTTTTACAATTGTTTTATTAGTATTTTTTTAAATTATTTGTATTACAATTTTATGCAATTCTATATTTATTCTGGTCGAGCCGGAAATGAGCAGGTGATTTGATCTTATCGCGATTTCTATCGTGTGTCCTTAGTGAACGTTTATTTTCTATAGCGGAATTGACTTTGAATAAACAAAAAAATCGGTTAACATTTAAGCATTTAAGCAAACTTCAATTATTACAATCTTTAGATGATACACTATGGTAATGTATTCAGTATATGACATATTTTTAAGAATATAAAATATAATCAAATTTAATATACCCATGCCTTGAACTACATTGTTTTTTTATTTGGTAATTTAGTATTCACCTAATTTGTTTTCTAACATAAAAAGGTTTAAAAATTTGACCTGGGGGGCTTATAAAAATGGCAGATTGCCTGTCATCATCGGGTGACTTTTTTTCTGCTATGAAAATATTTTATGTTAAATCATCGATGCTTTCCTCGATAATCCGATGTATCGACACTATCAATGTTAAAAAATTCGATGTGTCGTTACATTGAAACATCGACGTTCAAACATTTTGACCATCTCTAGTTTGCACTTGTTAATTATTTTTTTTTTTTTCGCTAAATTAAAAATGTTAAATCCCGCAATCTAATCTAGCTTTGTTGTAATTCGATTATATTAAAATAACAATAATAATAATAACGGATTTTTAATTTAGGTGCCATCGTTCAACGGGTCAAGCTATCTAAGGCATCCCGCCCTCGGCGACTCAGCCCTGTCGTGGCTGGACTTGGACCTGGTGTTCAAAACCCAATCGCCTGACGGGCTGATACTGTACGAAGGATACCAGAAGTATGGTCTGGCCGACTTCATAAGCGTACACATGATCGATGGGCACGTGGAGTTCGCCTTCGACCTGGGCACGGGCACAGCGTCGTTGAGGTACAATAATACTAAAATAACATAAAATATTTATTTTGTATTAATGTCGTCGTCAGTGTCCAGACTTATCTAGATTATTATTACTAGTTTTTTTTTTTACTTTTTATCTTATCTAGATAACAATTTAGACATTTAACTGAGGGTTATTTAATATAATGGAAGATAGTAGTTCTCTCCATTAGTTAGAATAACTATACGTTTTATTCGTTGGTAATCAATTAAACATATCATTTTCATATAGTAGAAAATATTAACAAATAGTATAAGTAAGTACTTTGCACGTTTAGTTAGAAATTAAAAATAACTTGTTAGTAATCTACAGACTTCGCATATATAGATTTATATTTTACCGTTTAAATATTTATATCAAATAATGTTCTCAACAAAAGCAATATAGGTAATAAGCAAAAAACATGATCTTTTTTTATCTAGATAAATTCCACTTATCTTTTATCTTAAATAAGATAATTTTAATATGTGTTGCCTAGATCTGTATGTATATGGTTTTAGAGAAATTATATTTTATATTTATCTAGATGAATTTTAATTAACTGTGTCTTATCACTATGAAATTTAGACGGCGAACTCTGGCGTTTTATACCCGGCAAAAGTTGCAATCGATAAAATTTACGCTCGTATAATTTAACCGTATTTATTATTAAATCGCCACCTTCAAAATTATAGTATCGAGCAAATTTTTTTAGGGTGTCAACTTTTAGAATAGATACATTATCCTTTTGAAAACAAACATTTTCGGAAAATCCGTCTTCTAGAGTGTATATATTTCGCCATTCGCACTATTACGTTTAAATTTCTTTACATAATATTCGTAATTTAAAAAAGAACATTCGATTATTACACTATGCTTTAATTTAATAATTTGTATATTTTTTTGTTTCGGCAGTCGTGCTACAGTTGTACCGAACCTAATCTAGAAAGACTAAACAAATAAGAAAACGGCGGGGCGGCCAAGTCGTTATGATAGCCGCCACGTTAAAAGTGCAAAATATAAATTACCTATTCAAATAATATGAAATATTAAACATTTGAACGGAAAAAAAAAAATAAATCCTCATTTAACGCGTGTAAAAAATTTAGTTTTGCACTAAACCGTGGCGTCGCGGTGACCGATAACTTCACACATTATAGGAAAGTAACACCGTATTGGCCACTATCGTATTTATCAAGTCTTTGTAATACCCATCAGAAATATGGGCGAAAAGATAGAGCCCCCACCTCTATCTTGGGTAATGGCGATATATTCTCCCACCATGACTTCATTGCCCTTCAATATTTATAATTCTAGTTGATAATAATAACAACACTCTAATATTATATCTACACAATAATAATATTATCAATATATAAAATAAATAGATGTAAATAACCGTAGTTGTTGAAAAAGTAAGCCTTACCAGGGATGGTGGGTGGAGGACATCACCATAACAAAACCATTTGACCGGCCACTGATTTTCTGACCACCGTGTCAATATATTTAATACAATATTATTTATTTAAAAACCATTATCGTGTTCTACTTAAGCGTTGCTATTCTATTATTTGTGTGTTCCTAAAACATACACACGAATCGTATTCACAACGACCGACGTAAGACTACATGGACGGCGTCCTAACCGCAAACATTTTTATTTTTATTTTTTATAATATTTAACTAGCGTCGTTTGTCGATTTTAGCATACGTATTGTAAAAAAAAAAATGTTAAAAAAAAAAAAAAAAAATAACAAGCACGCACGCATAAAATACCGAGTATAGAATAAAAAAAACTCGCCCATTTCGTGCACGTTTAATTCTGGTTAGAAATTAGAAATTATTGATCGTAATTTTAGGTGTATTGTCGGATAAAAGTCGTAGAGGAAAAAAATATCGAAACGCGTGTTTGAGCTTGTAAAAAAAAAAAAAAAAAAAAAAAAAAAAAAAAAAAAAAAAACACGTTGCGAAACAGTCGAATGGTTTTTTTTTTAATTTTATTTTTATTCAACATAATATTCAATAATATTATAATATACCCAACACGATAAATATTATGTACAACGCACAACCGTTCGATCAGGAATGACAATAAATAATCCGATAATCGTATCGCCCGTGTGGTACGCGTTATAGTGTAATAATATATACGCCGTACAGGTACCGACCGGATTTTGTTGGCGAATCGAATACAATAATAAATAATCGGGTAAAAAAAGTTTTCAAAACTGATATTTGTTTATCCGCTTAAATTTAATGTTATCCGTGTTACACCGTGTTCCGAACAATTTCTAGTCGTATACGAGCCGGTGTAACGTGACCCGCCTAACATATTTACCCCCTCGGTAAAAATATCATGGGATAAATATACACTATAATAAACATATATACACCCCCGGTAAAAGTATATTGTAATTTAGTTTTACCCTCAGGATAAAAATTCGCTTTCGGTGGGTAAATATATACGATTATATTTTTATCCCTGGTATTTATTTTACAAATTATTAATATCTCTAATGACTAAAGTCGCTAATCAGCTTTCGAATCCTACGTTAAAATGGTATCGACGGAAGGAGGTGATCGGGGGTGATTGTGTAGGGCCGCCAACGTAGGAGATATTTACTCCTTCGGTGCATTTTAATCTTGGACCCACACTATTTTTCTTTTCCCGAGACTAAAATCTGCGCCCAAAGGACAACGATTTCAAGGTGTAGACTAAATGAAAGCGAATACGGCAGCAGAACTTATAGCTGTAACTTTGGAACGGTTCCAACGGACTTTCGAAAAATGGCAAGATCGCTGGGGGCCAGTGCATATCGTCCGGAGGTACTCTCGCATTTCGATACGGAGATATCTTTAAATAATAATAATTTTCATTTTATTTTTGGTAATTTTTAAAAATAAAATCCTGTTATTCGTTTAACAGGCCTCGTATATACCTACTACTGCGGGCCGGTTATTGTCTTTATATGGCGCACGGGGCGTCTTAAAATTGCAATATATTTCCATCCGCACGCCACGGTTACGCCAGGACACAGGTCCTGCGTGTACGTCATAGTAATAATAATAATAAGTCGGTTCTTCGGGAAACATCGCCGAAATAAGTTTACGCGAATCGTATTTATCCGCACGTTATAATGGCATAGGTGTGTTACTATATACGTATAATCGGCGTGTCTAATCTTCGGAAATGTTTATTCATGCGCGCGTGTTTGGCGGCGGCTAACAGACTGCCGACTATAATAATATATTTCAGTTATATCTATGCGAATACCGCCATAACGCTATACTATATTACTCATATATTATAATATTGTTCAACGCAAACAACGTTAATTATGTATTTATATGGGACAACAATAATATTCAAGCTAGATGTTTCGGCTTAATAAACCGCGGTATATACCGCGTCGGGGTCTATGAAACACGATTCCGGTACAGGAACACAACGTATTATATTGTACGGTTTCGGATAACGTAATTTTCCTCCTTGCCCTCGCCCGTACAGCACGCGGTGATTTTTATTTTCTTTATCGTGAACCGGCCATAATAATTCACGAAGGTTTCGAGTAAAATCGTTCACCGGTCTCGCCGGTATTTACAGTTATTTGTCATTACTATGACGAAACGTTTCACCAGTATTCCGTACACCGTAATCGCGTATCAGAGATTTTCGATTTTAAAATGGCAACCCGCTTCCCCAATTTCAACACAGTATTTCGAACAGAGAGTATTTGTCGGGAAAAAATGTTGACACGCGTAACGATAATCGGTCGCCGCATGCACGGTTTATGGATAGGTTAGGTTAAAATTTACACCGGACGAATAGGGATGGGTATTGTGGGGTAAAATGTAGATTATAAATCTACCGACGAAGACGTCATAAGTTTTATTTGGATGTGTGGTGTTTTTTTTTCTCGGTTAGTATAGGATTTTTCACGCCGCACCATCAAATATACGAATTGTTCAGCTCGTGGTACTTTAATTGAGCAAATCATCTCGATTATCAACAGTTTGTCTAGAGACTTTTTTTTATAATGCTGAAAACTAATGTCGATACAATGGTTTCGTTTTTGTTGGTTTATCGTGGCTACAATGGGAAAAAAATACAACTTATAACCTTACCAGTTAACCGAGCTCCGGTCAGAATCGTTTTTATATTGCATTGGTTATTGTTTCGTTCAATATATAAACTAAATTTTCCTATATCGTATACATTATAAACTTATAACTCTACCCACGAATGTGGCCCATCCACAATGCGAAGTATATCTTGCTTTATTTAATTTGTAAATGTGTAATATTGCGTAATGTTAAATATTTTAAAAACATTGTTGTCATTTTTTTTTTTTTTTTTGGAGGGGGGGGGTGTAAAATATACACGGACTTGAATAATATAATTATACGCTTTGTCTCGAAAGGTTCGTGTCGGAACTTTCAAAACTACTGCAGTAATGTTCATAAGATTCCGTCGTCTTGAATTAAATATTAATTCGACGATTTAGTTTATTTGAAAAGTAAAAAGTCGAATACAAATTTTAACCCTTTTTTTTTTTTACGTTTGTTTTGTATTTTGGCAGGAGTCCACGGGCGGTTTCATTGGGCGAATGGCATAGATTATGGATATCGCGGACCGGAAAACTGGCAGTAATGCGTTTAGATAATCAACCGGAAATTCAAGTAAGACACGAATGGATTTTTTAGCAAAACCTAAGGGCAATGCTCTGTAGGTTATTAAAAAAAAAATATATATATATATATATATATAAGTATAATATGAAACCAGCGTAAAAGTATATAATATGCTGATGTTGTTATGTATATAACAAGCGTGAAAAACTTTAAATTAAGTCGCGGAGCACTTAAACCGGCAAGTGGTTTTCGAATTCAATGGCCCGCGCGGGTGCGGTGCACGAGTATAGGTCAAAGTAATTTATTTTTATTATTCGACAAGTCCGCGAGTTGAAAAAAAAAAAAAAAAAAATGATTGCCACGAGCTTATACTTGTTTTTCTCGAAATAACGTGTCGGGCATTATACTCAACTACGAACGAAATTCGGCCGAAAAAAGGGCATTTCGTTTTTGAGGACGGTTAATTAAACTGCGGAGACGTGGAAATAATAATTGTTCGACTTTTCAGACCGTATAATAATCGCAATAGCATAATTATTAATTTTTTTTTTTTTTATCAAGGTACTGGCGCCGGGAGCTTTTACGCAATTGTCGTTACCGTTGAGCATGTACATCGGTGGTGTACCCGATTTCGATACTGTACCGGCGCAAATAAAAGTTCGGACGTCGTTCACCGGTTGCATACAAAAGGTTTGTGCTCGTATTTATATTTATACTAAACTTCAGAATATATGTTGTGTGAAAACTTGTATGTGCCATATGGACCTATAAAACGAATCGGACTGTTGGAAGGGACTGCAGGAGCATCGGGACAACAGGAATAATTCTTTAGGGACTACGTTCCCATTATTAAAACACATGGGTATAGTCGTCCCCTAAGCGTAAGTTTTGAATATAAGAAACAAAACTCGAAACAATCGAATAGTTTGTTACATTACAAAAAAAATATGAAACCATGGTCTAAAATACTACATATTTCAAAATCTATTAAAATAAACGTGTTGGTCAAAGACTGGCGAATAAATTGGAACAATACTAAAACAAAAAAAAACAAACAAACAAACAAATTTTATCGTTTTATTTAACGATTTTAATTATAATTTCGTATATTTTCCTTAATTTAATATATTTGTTTTAGTTGTCGACGAAAACAAATCTATATTTATTTCTGAAATAAATGTAAGGTTAGGTAAGGGTAGTTTTGAAAATCATTTAAACTTATACACTATTATGTTTAGCCTCACGGTTAAAAAATCGTTCCACCGAGAAACAAGTCCAAAGGCCAATATTGTAAAATAAAAAAAAGATATCATATAGACCATCTTTACACATTAATAACGAGAGAGAGTGTGACATTAAACACAAATAAATAAACATTGTTAGAACAAGATAGTATACAGTTTATGTTCATAAACATGATTAAAAAATGTGATTACATGATTATACGAAACTATATCATGGAAATTCCTAATTACGCTACTGAATAGTGAGTGTACGTGTATTTGGAAATCAATTCGCGAGCGATGAAATTAGGTCGAATCAACGTTTTGATAAATTAATTCTCGATGTCGGCAAATATTGAATCGTAGTTAATTAATGTCGTTTACAGTTTCTATAAACGAGGTGCAGTAGTCGATAAATTTATCGATATATCTCCTCCGGAACATGATGGATATAACATCAAATTTTTAATTATATACCCCGGACGTACAATTAAATGTAATAAAATTTAATGTCGAAACAAAACGAATTAATCGGAAAAAATGTTCAAAAACGTCGAACGTTCGGTACGACCTGATGTTTATGTAATAAAAAATCGAATCGAAAAATGTCACGTTCAACGCAGAAAACACCCTGCACAAGGTGTAATAAAAATAGTACTTTAGTATAACTTACAGTTTGAGTTAAGTTTGATGGTACGATATTACGCATTAAATATAGTTTTTCAAAGATTTATGGATGGGTGACACGCGTCGTTGACTTCAACAAGCAGACCGCCGTAATTTTTCTTACAATATTTTATACACCGAGTACCGACTGAAAAATGACTCTGTTGACAAAATGATTTACTACACGCCATCCAGTAGGTCAGTCGGAAAAATTAATTTTTTTATATATATATATATATATATATATAATTCCCAAACGAAAAAGACGGAAAGTAAAATTACTTTTAACATTCGTCTATTCATCCTGTTAAAAGTCGTGTCAAAAGTACCAAGGGAAATTGGAATTCGACTTCTTTATATTATTAAATAAATAATGGTTATAGCTGATATAAGAATGTACGGTGTGATTTTGATTGAGTATTCATTTGTAGAATTTAAAAGTCTTTTAGATTTTTAGCGAAGCAAGGATTGTATTAATTGTACTATGGTATTCATGTCTCGATCATGAAATGTTCACCAAATATATATATAAGCACATTCTAGATGCAGTACACTTTTGAAAACATTTTAATGTTCTTAAAATTTTGAAATTTTAGAGTGTTTTTAGTTTTGTTTGGGTGGTACTTAGTGATACAACAAAAACAAATTAAGCGTAATGATAAAAATCGTTAAAAAAACACTATCAATAGTAATTTACTCCATAATTAAAAATGAAAACAAATTATATATAAATTTATCAAAAAATGTTTAACCGAACTTCGTTTAGAATCGTTAATTGTTTTCAATGATTAATCGATGCCTAAATCGTATGAACCTAAAATATTTACTCTATATGTAGAATGATTTATTTGTTATACTAGAAAATATAGCTTTATTTTACCTTTCCAACTTCCCACCTACAACAATGATTTACCCATTAGCAATATCATTTTAAATATTATTTGAGCGTATTGAATCTCTTTTTTCCCCATAAAATATAATATCAATACGTCTTTGTAATAATAATAAAAACGGCTACAATTGATTGTTATTATTCTTAATAATTTTTTTTTATGTATGCCTCCGGCAAAAAAATCAAATACCTTAATTCGACAATATTATTTGGGATGGGCGGGGACTATTGAACTTGAAGGACTAACTAATATGTTCGCAGACGAAAATAATTTATTATTATATTTCCATCGTTTCGGGGTGAAAATTGTGTTAAACTGAAGTTAAACTACGGTATTTAGTCCGCGCTGTTTGTTTCTATGACAAACCGGCCGGGAAACAGTTTTTCCTATTAAATTTTAATTTTGGGATAATATATTAATTTTTTCACACGTCCGGCCCGAACCCAAAACGTTAGGTTTTCAATATAACGTTTCCAGATGTTGCCGTTTTCAACCGGCTGGGAACGATACGATATTATTATTATTTTATTCGACCCGAATTTCAAAAGCGTATTTAATATTGTGGCGAATTTAATTAATATACATCTCGACGAATAACGTACGGGTACACGCCGACAACTATAAGTATATCATAATAATATAATAATCATCTATGGTAGCCCGAGGATTTACTGTTGGCATATTATTAAGATAAATATATATTATGCATATCTATCTATATATTTATGTATAAATACGATGGCGATAACGTGCAAATAATAATTATTAATATTTTAAGTCTGGGAAGGAAATGTCTGTAGAAGATTTTAAGCATTATTAATCGACTGAAACTCGCTCATATTAATTAAATAGTGAACATGGGATCAAGGTTCGCGGACCGAAAGAGGCACTCCAGTGGCATACTCTAGGGTGGTGATGTGGGTGATGTATATTTCTTCAAATATGTCTTGCATACAATACGAAAATACCAAATATTAAGTTTGAAACAATATGTCACGTATTCATTTTTTTCGTATATTATTAATGTTACCTAGACAACAAAGATCAAGTCAACATGGAAATGAGATAATTGTGAATCTAACGTATAGGTATCGTACAAAACGAACAATTTTCTTCAAGAATGTCAATAAAATTGCACGATACATATTCGTGATTTGTATAATTCTTATCGTCCCCTCAAAAAAAAAGGTCCTAGATACGCCACTGAGGCGAACCATGCGGGCATTTCTAATGAAGTTATTAGAACGGTAACGGGGAGGTGGAAAGTTGATAAAGAGAGTCAATTCGATCGGATAGGAATTTGGTAAGGAACCGTAGGGTAGCCAAATATCCACGGTCGACAAGACTAGAAATGCGTAACACGAGCGAGACGGGTGAATAATCGTAAGGCGGGAATGTTGAGCTTGAAAGCAACCATCCGAAGGAAATTTCTCTGGACACGCTCGATCATATCATTAGCGACAGAAATGTTAGGGTCCCAGTGCTGTAAGAAAACGAAACTCGTGGGAGATCCGGTTGCAGTACGTGCCATGTGGTAACGGTTAATTATGTTTTCCTCTCGGAATATACTTGTATCTTTCTAATTTCCTTTCGTAACTCCTCGTATAGTCATATTATACGAATACACGGTTTTAAAAAAAAAATATTGTCCCTTATTAACGCTTTATTTTAGGATAACGGTACTCGCAGTATTATTTATCGAAACAAAATGTTATTGTGCGCACATAAAAACTTTTGTTTCATTTTGGAAATTTGTAAAATGGAAATTTCTTACTATAACATAGCATACCTCACTAGTTAAAATATTTATATTACACTACTGATTGCATATTATGCAGTATTTGTTTATCATCAAACATTCGTGTTAATACTGAATTCGTTCACATCACTCGCCCGCGTGCAGTTAGTTAATTGTACAGGAAGTGTTTAAATAGGTTTTTTGTCCATTCGTTTTATGTAAATATATTGCAAACACAATGGTCGGGCGCAATTCCATCCATACGGACAACAAACAAACCGAATTCGGTAACTCGAGTACAGAACTCTTTTTGCCCATAATCGATCGTAATTATTACATATACTACGACGAACCGAGCCGAGAATTGCAAATAATCGAATCGGACGTAATAGAGGTACCCGCGGAGGTTCGAATCGAATAAAATATTATAGCGCCCGGGCTATTAGTGTTGGTTGATTTTTAAGGAATCCCGGTCATCCAACCTTACTGAAATCAGTGTTCGTTATCATTGACGTAAAAAGGGGAATGTAGGTAATGCGGCTGCATTAGGGCCCAGAATCTAGGAGCCTTTTTGCCTTTACAGAATACTGTTTTTTTTTTTTTTTCATCTTCTATTGTTATTATACGAAAACCATTTGAATCAACGATAACATATATATTTATAAATAAATTAACCACTTTAGAAATCAATATTCTCGCGGTCGGCTCGTATATAATTTACCTTATCTGTAAATATCAGTGTATACGACAGTGTCGTGTTTAATTTGTTTACATTTAAACAGAATAAGAAAGGGGTCTACGGGTTTTTTTTTCCAATTTAAAATAATATCATTAGGTTAGTTTATATAATAATTTGTTTTAACTTCTGTATAACATAATGTATTTCATTAATAAATATTTAATTAAATTTTTTTTATTTACATATATAAAAGTTTGTATGCAACTTGTAATGCAATTTAGTTATAGTAACTGTAACTTGTAATCAGTTGGCCAAAATTAAAGTAACTTGTAACTTGTATCCAGTTACATGATGTACTCTAACCTAACCTGCACGTGCCTCTGTGGCCTATCCGAATTATGTCCGGTTTTTTAAAATATATTATTTCATACGATATAATTTATAGTGACGAATAGAATTTGTATGGTTGTTTATTATATTGCTACTGCGTGCGGAACGGAAAAAAATATAATACGAATATTTTATTTACTTGGCGTTATCCGCGTGCCGGATCCAAGACTATAGAGCACGGAAATAATTTTTAATGAATAAATTAAACGGGAAAAACAAAAAAAAAAAAAAAAAGTGGCTCTACCGACCGGGCACTGCGTTATTATTTATATTAATTAAACACAAGTTTACACTAATGGAAGAATCGTTAAATTTAATTAAAAGATTTACGGCGATGAGCGGCAAAGAGATCCGCGAGTTTCAGAGTCTTCGTTGTCGTACGCCTCGCGTAGACTTCTTCTGATTGGTACTTTGCATAAATACCGTATTTACCTACTCGTAGAGTCATCATCAGCATTCATCATGCACTCTGTTTTTCTCTTTTTTTTTCTTTTTTTTTTTTATTACACGTTATTGTATTTAATTCGCGGACGATTTATAACAATAAAACAAATAGGGTACATGTACGTGTTCATATGATCGTGAAGCCTGGACATTTACACCGAACTCTAAACGTGGTATGGTTTTCGAAATGTTTTTGCTCATTTTAACGGAAAAAAAAAAAAAAAAACTAAAAATACTCGACATATTCAAATGCCTATATCAAATATAGCCTAGCTCAAATATCGAGAGAATGTTGTTAACATTTTTTCACGTTTATAAGAGCTAATATTTTGTTAAAATGTCAGGTCTTTACGATTATTTTTAACCGAGTAACAACAAAATGCAAAAAAAAAAATCGAAATTTTAACATTACCGCTGTAAATTTTCCCGGTTTTTCTTAATGAATTATTAAGAAAATCCAAAAATTACCTCCTCGATGCATTAACGACTAGATTAAAATTTTGTTCAAAAAACTGCTAAATACCGTTCCTCGGTACGCCAAGTGTTTATAATAAACGTGCAATTTTGGGTTTGTTTTTGTTTTTGTTTTTTTTCTGTTCTTTGCCTCACCCACTCACTATTGAGAAACCCAGACTACGCCACCAGTGGCGTTAATGCGGATATACCGTCTTCTTGATCAGTTATTTTTTTATTATTTTTTTATTGTCTTATTCTCAGGTGATGGTCAACGAGAAAACGTTACAGATCGTACGCGGGGCGCTGTCCGGCGCGAACGTGGCCAACTGCCCGCATCCGTGCGTGGCCAAACCGTGCGGCGACGGTGTACAGTGCATACCGATTTTTGACCGGTACAAGTGCGTGTGCGACAAACGGTGCAACTCGTCCGACAGTGACCAGGTGTCGTTCGACGGCACGTCGTTCGTACACTACACCGGTCGCGAAGTGCAAAACAGGTAGACCGTTGGATTTATTAAAACGCGCGATCGACAATTATTACGGCATTATTATGGGTTTTATTTTTGGAAATATTGTGCCAAGCAAAAAAACAATAATAAATACTGACTAGCAATAGACCTGATATGCGTGTAAAATCCCGACAGGAAAACTGTTAACGACGTTTAATATTAGTAAACGACACAACCGAATAAATTCAATGTAAATGTGATCTAAAGCATCGGATTTCGACCGAGTCGGGTTATAACCAGGGCCCTCCGTGAAAAACCGAGACAACTCTACTATTATATAAAACTTTACAGAAACTTAAAAATTAAAAACCGTTATGAAATTATCGTTTACACAATGAAATGTATTTTTATCTACGATTAAAACTATAATTATTAACCAGTTTAACTCGATTTGTTCCAGATGAAATTTAACCCATTAATAACATAAAATCATTTGCAGCTATATAGATTTTCAATGAACGGTTTTCGCTTATGGATTTGGCTTTAAAATCGTTGTTATTTTTATTATTTATTTGTATTTAATTATGTAATAGTGAGTGTTTGATTTTTTTTTTTTGAAAACTTCACTGGAATGTAATTCCACAATTTGAATTATCGCCAACAATTCGAATTACATTCATCGTACCGAAGTTTATTAAATAAATACGACTTTACATTAGGTTTTATTTTTTCTAAATAAATTCTCAAATACTTAAATTAATAACTAAAAATAATTGTTCTACCCAAACGGAAATGAACCAATTAATCGTGAAAACCAATAAATTATGAGTCTAAAGAATAATAAAACATACACACGCATATTATAGAATCTAACCTAACCCTATTGTCCCTACTCATGGTTGTTGTTGTTGTTGTTGTCGACCGTATAATTATACGTGACCTCATTGTGTTTGGTCAGTAAACAATTTCCAACGGTATACGGGTTCGAAACTTAACCATACTTACTGTTACTTACTTACCATTGTTGTACAAGAACTTTTGTCCGGACGGCTCAAAAGAGTCATTATTATTATGACTATTATCGGAGGGGTCAGCGAAGAAACGATAACAATCGGTACAATTTAAATATTCAAATGCGCAGTGTTGGAAACACTAAAACTTTTAACGTCGTTAAATAAGCGTACCTATAACGTATCGTTGTTCGATAATAATAAAAATACTAACGGTATATTATACGGTTTTCGAAAACAAATTCCTTGCAAAATGTTTATAATTATTATCTTTGAAATGGATGACATCAGTTCGAACACAACAGTATTTTGGTAACCGGTCATTTTGGCGAGAGATATTTCAGCGAAAGGATATATCGGCAAAAGGACTTAGGTGATATTCCTGCCCAGGTAGAGGCAGGTCGTCAACCGGGATCAATTATGGAATCCTAGTGAAACTGTTAAACGTTGACTATTTCGTACCAATAATAGAGTGGAAGGGTGACGTGATGGATTCCAAAGGCGGGTTGATGGCCGGGGTTGATCATTTATCGATTTGCAACATGTTGAAAGCCTTCAGAGGGACGTAGGGCTGGCAAAACTAAAGTAGCCCATATTAGAACGGATAAAGAAGATGAATGGAATAGAGCATCAGAAAATGTTTAAAAACAAAAGTAAAAATTATTCTACTGATAATATTTTTAATTTTAACAGGAGTTCATTGTCGCACAATATCGATTTTTGATCAGAGTCATATATATCAGTATTAAATGTAAATTATCAGTTACCATCATTACACAATACATATACATTATACAAAATTAAAAATTATTATAAAAATAATAATCTTTTTGTTTTTAAATAAAATTTGTCGAAAAATCCTTTCGTCGAGATATCCTATAACCCAGTATTTTACTGATAAAAAAAAAAAAATGAAACATTTTGGAAATACTAACAAGTTTATTTGTTTTGTTTTATTTTTTTTTTTTTTTGTACAATTTTTCAAGAAAAAATGCAATAAGGAAAAGTTTTTAAGGCCATTTAAATGAAATTATTGAAAAAATTCGAATCTTCCCATTTTTAAATAAATTTAAAATTAGTCCCGTGTAATTGCCCGATCAAAAGCGTACATTTTTTCAAAATAAATATGCATTTTAAAATATACCCACGAGCGGTGTTTAGATTTGTCGATATAAATCTAACTAGATAATATTTTTCTATTTTTTTATCTTATCGAGATAGTAATTTTAATTTATATCTGGAATTTATCTTACATAAAAATATAATTATCTAGATAAAATATACCTTAAAATAAATTAAAAAGTAAATGTTTTACTTTTGGTTCAAAATTCGAAGTTACTAGCTATGTTAGTAGGTATAGTGTGATTTGGACCCTTTTCATTTTTTAGAATTATTTTACCGTTTACATATTTATCTCCTTATACTGTTCTTAACAGTGACAAAAATATACAATTTTAAATAAAAATTTCTAGATAAAATCCATATATCTATCATCTAATTAGATAATTTCAATATTCGTTATCTTTATCTGTATCTAGATGATTTCGGAGCCATTATAATATATCTTTATCTTAATCAAATTTACATTTCTTCGTCAAACACGAGTCTCATAAAAATATTGATTTTGGAACAGACGTTTTAATAAAAAAAAAAAAACCGTTTTTCAATGCATATTCGTTTGTTTCACGTGAACTCCATTTTTTACCGCAGAAAATCATCCACGTCATCTTAATCTTATAACTGTTTCCGTCCACTACCATTCCGCAGTAAAATTATTACTTTATACCAATTATCTATAATATATATTTGTTTGTTATATTTTTTTCAATTTGTACGAATCTCTTTCCACTGTCCCCGCAGACGCCGAAATGTGTTTTATTATTCTAAACCTGACGGTTTTTTTTATCGTTTCGTTTAATGTGTAGGATCACCGATGGACACTTGGATATCAACATGCGATTCCGGACCACCGCACTCACCGGGGTCATACTGTGGACCGGACGGTCGGACAGGTCGGCTGACTTTTTGGCTTTGGGAATACAAGACGGGCGCATCGAGGTGGCATACGACTTGGGGAGCGGTGAAACGGTGCTTAGGTACAACACCACCGGGCTGCCCATAAACGACGGGCACTGGCACAGAATGAAGTTCACCAGGTATACATAATATATAGAATTTAGATGTTAATTTAGTATTAAAGTTCAAAAAAATAATTAACAATTTAGTTAAATATTAACAGTTGACAGAAAAATGAAACAAATATAAAGTGAAGTTAATATACGATTATCTACAAATAGTCAGATAACGGTTTTATTTATCTGGTTAGGATAAATAGATAAACATTTTTATTTAGATAACATTATCTAGTTAACGGACAACACTGATTACAGGGTTACGGGGTATATTGTTTTTTAATCGTGATTTCGTGATTATCTTCCAAGTTTTAAGTAAAATTGATTTTGGTTTCATTCGGTCGTTACGTAATAGTTAAATGATCTTATTTCAATTTTTCAATATTTTACCCTTTATCCGTACACCTATACGTATCAACTTTTGATTTACAAATAGCAATTAGCAAAATTCATATTTTCGAATCTGCGTTAAATATGTATTGGGTGGGGGAGAGAGACATTTTAAAATCAAAAAAAGTTAATTCTCGTTTAAGTTGTAAGGATTAAGGGTGTAAATGTGTAAAAATAACGTTTAAACAATTCATATATTCATTGAATAAATTAAAACAGTACTCGAATGTATTTAAAATCCAATCTGTGAAAATCGCTGTGTCATTATAAAAAAAAAAAAAAACACCCTGAACATATTTTATTATCCCGGAAAGTACTTATTTTATCAACATTTTCTTTTTGGACAATTTAAAACACGAAATTGTTCTAAATTTTACATTGCTCTTATTTTCCAATCTTTATGTTTGATACAACCAATCTTTGGTCAATGATTTTTATGGTTTAACTATTTTTTTTTCAACACGATATCATCGAGCAGCCCTGATTCGGTCTGTCATGAAACGCCTAAAATAAAAAAATAGTAATCTTATCAGTAGCTATAGTGAAATATTTCTAACTGCGTAACGTGAAGCCAAACGATTTTTTGTTTTTCAGAGACGAGAGATTGAGCACTTTGACCATAGACAACGGTACAAAAATGTTTACAATTTCCACCGGACGACTAAAGCAGCTCAACACGAACACTGGACTGTATTTAGGTGAGTTATGTTCAAGTATAATTAAAGTATTCTATTCGATTTAATATTGTTCGCATTGAATGGGATTGATTTGACAAATAAAACCGTAGTGTTAACAAATAACAAAAAAAAAAAAATACGAAAAATAAATTTAATTGCCATTACTATAGTAGTATATACCTATATATTAGAGTGGTTCAAAAAAAGTGAAACCATTTTGTTTTTCAAAAAGTTATGTTCCTACCATTGAAAATTATTCTCCAAATTATTAAATGAAGTTTCCTAGTCAACATTTTTCCGGAATATATCGTTTGATGATCAGAAATAACTAGTTAAGAAATATAATTTGATCATCATTGTTAGTGTTTTTTGATTTAGTTCTTGGATCAATGCAACTCCTCATTCATCACTATTGTCATTGGTTACTCGATGATTCTTAAAAACTTTATTTGCTATACTAAAAAATGTTTAGACTCATTCCAGTTTACTACCTCAGGGGATTCGTTGATACCAAATTCTTCTAAAATTCCCATCGTATTTCTGTTAGCTTAATCACAAAGCTGAAATTTGTCTAAATTATTTCAATTTTTGGTCATACGTTTCGAACTTTTGGAGAAGGGTTACGTGAACTCTCTTTGTTTCTACAAAGTCATTATGGCCAAACAAACATAAGCCAACTAACTTATCTGACAGATACCATAAATGTCCCAGCAATTGTTTTACTGTGACCTTTATAATATCTGGATTATCATAATGTATTAAGATCTTTAACAGTTGTAAGTCATTGCTCGGAGAAAATTTTGCTAGTGGTGCTGTAAACCAATAATTTATATAGACGGTCACAATGAAAACCCAAATATCTTCCGAACCCCGTTTTCTTTTAGTATTCGGATGAATTTGATCACTGAACATAAATATTTTTAATGCGTTAAATTAACTAACAATACCAAAAGCGAACAAATGAGGTCCAAATGTAGTTATTGGTAGCGCTGATTGAAATTATTCTCCACCGATTAACTTTAATAACTCAATAACAGAAAACGGATTAAGCTAATAACAGTAATTTTATCGACAAAGATATTTTTTTAGGACATCGTTTTAGTACATTTATTTTGTTTTTATTACGAAAATATTATTGTTCGTATTCGTTACACAAATAACTCGGTAATATAATAGTTGTTCAAAAGTCTTTTTGATATGTTATTTTTATTTCTTTTTTTTTGATGAGAATTTGATTTTTGGCCGGCTCCTGTCCGATTTATCATAACCGTAAAATCAATGCCTACAAACATTACTGAAATAATATTTCATATAACGCGTGTAGTTTAAATTCAAAAAATGTAACAATATTCTTGATCCAATCAAATACATTATATATAAATATGGATAATTTAACATGACGTCAAAGGGGCGTTAGCGTCAATTTAAATTTTTAATCAATATCGCTTTTTGTCTATATATATATATATATATATATATATATATATATAAGGTTCCGATTGTAGTGAATAAACTATTGATTTTACTTGTATGTATTTATCTCGGAAAACACATTTTCGGTTAGTACAAATGCTCTGATTTTTTGGCAAACTACTGTAGTTATGAATTTTAACATTGGCTATAAAGAAAAAAACACACGACTAATAGTAATCAGTGTACCGAGCTCCGATCAGAAACATTTTTTTCATCACCGTGATTTGTCTTCGTTTTCAGTATAATGAAAACTAAAATACCCTATACCTGTAGCCAGGGCCGTATTTAAAACGTTGGCGTCACCGGGCAAATAGTTTTTGCCATCTCTCATTCCATTAGTATCAATATTACACTTGTTCCATCCATGATCGAGATTCATTAATATTTCCTATACATTCAATGTTTGTAGTGTGTATTCCAAGCCAAATGTAAAATGTATTTCAAGTTTGTAATATGTGTTTCCTTCTGTGGTTAACAATACACTTCGATATCGGTTATCAATTATTGGGTAAAATCAGTTGTCCAACTGCTAAAGTTCGCAATATTCTCACATACAAATTACAAACTTCTTTACGATAAAACGCGTTTTTATTTTATATTTTTATCATTACATTTTAGAATCAGAGCGGAGCGAAGGGTCTTGTGGTTTTACAATGATGTTTTTTTTTTTTCCTGTAATCACTTTTTCTACCAGCAGATTTCATCCGATCTATACACTCCTGACATGTTTCCGGTAGCAATGTTTGTCTAGTTGGTACTTTAAACAGGTCAATTTTCGATATACCTATTAGTTTTTTATCACGGCAGAAAAAACTACCAGAAAATTACGAAAAAACACGATTCTATCGAACTCTAGTTTTATTTCTTTGTAATTCCGATAATAATTGTCCTAGAGACCTGCAATTTTCACATAAAATGTAACTTTGCAATATAATGACGCGAACAAAATTGTAAAAAATGTATTTCAGTTTTGGAATATTTATAGATATTTTGATTTCTTCAAGGGTTTAAGTCTTATAGTGGACAATTTTAGATTTTGAGACCTGAACATTCTTTTTAAGGTTTAATTTGCTATATTTTTAATATGTTTAAAAAATCTCCAAAATCGGTAGTCACAATTTTTTTTTTTTTTTATAGCCGTTTAAAATGTTTAGTTTGACAACATTATCGAAATTGTACGGCATAATTTATTTAAATAAATAATATCACATTTTTCATAACTCCATCGTATACTGCACAGTGTGTAAAACATACTCCATATGGAATTGACAATAATATCCTAATATATTACACTGAAGCTCTGCTTGAATTTAAAGAGGTGATTTAGCATTTCTTTTTTCTTTTGTTAATTCAATATATCCATCAAGAGTCCACCTATCAAACGAGCGATGTGCCTTCGTTAATACCAAAACCCACCGTGCGAAGTGCGTTCTTTTTTTAAAAAATTAATATCGCTTAAACATTTGTCCGCCCCTAAGAGACATGCCGCCCCCGGGCATGTGCTCACCTGTAGCCTCCTCCCTAAATACTTGTCTGCCTGTAGCCTAACACTGTGTGCGAAGTATGTCCGGCCTTTATTTTTTTATATTAAAGTCAGTATACACAATTTATTGAAACTATGTGGCCTGTTGATTACAATATATATTTATATATACAAGAATGTAAATTTAATTTTCTATGCACATTTTCCAGCGTGGAGAAATAAATATTTCGCGAAAATATTTTAAATTGTTATTGAAATACACGTGTCTTTATATTATATAATATATATATATATATACTTAAATGCAAATATTTCGCTACTGCCGCAAAATTCTTGTATAAAACTGTGAACCTGATAAAAAGAAGAAGAAAAACGATTTAATACACAGACAGGACAGAGTTGTTGTCTTACGTAAACGAATACCGTGCAACGATATTGTAATATTATAAATAAACATTCATAGAATGTCTGCAATATTATAAACTGTATATAAACGTATTATTTTCCTCCGCGTTATGATATTACACGAAAAAACACTAGGAGAATACCTACGATTTTTTTTCATTACGATAAATTTATTATTTTATACACACCACTGCAGACTAACATAATAATAATAATACGAGTACGTGTAAACCTGGAGGTTAGCCCTTTTTAATATTGCAATATGCTCGTACTGAGAATACTAACATATTCGCATACCTGTATTTATTATATTTTTTATATAATTATTACTTTCTAAAACTTTTTTTCTTCTTCTTTTAGTCTTTGGCCATTCAATTGGTTGGTTGCAGCTCTCCGTGCTTTTAAAGAATCTAAAATATTAAAAATCCTAAGGATTTTACCTTAGGACAAATCTATTCGGTCATGGGTCTTCATTATTTTTGTTCATTTCAACTACTCGTCAGTACCTATATTAGACAAACAACAACAATTATTATGTTTGTTATTTCTTTATTTCGACATGTTTGTATTTTCTGCTGTGAATTATTATACAGAAATAATAAATAATGGTCCGAAAAACAGATTCATGACTCGCGAACTCATTAATTATACTTACTGAAAGTAACTAACGTCCAAAACTCATTTTATAAATAACAACTCAAAAGAATACATTTCTTGTTCATATATACCTACTAATAAATACCTAATTAAAATAAAAATAAAAAATAAATCACAAATTTCGAAAATATAATAATAATAATTGTTTTTTAATGAAAATAATTATTACAAAAGAATGTTTATCGAAACAAAAGACATTGGAAGTTTTTATTGTTGTATAGGATTTATATTTAAACGTAATAATAGTATACAAACTTTTATAATATTCAATTAAAAAAAAAAAAAAAAAAAAAATGAAAAATATAATGTTAATTAGATAATTTCGACTCGTATTATTATTGTTTAAATTCTGTCGAAGTCATACAGCAAATCATCGTGCCCGACAAATAAAAAGACTTTTTAGCGGAGAAAATTTAAACAGACGTGAATATAACTATATTACCTCGACTGCGTAATAATGACCGAATCCAAAATGACCATAAAAAATATTGCCGAATTCAGAAATGGTCACTGATGAAAAATGTTTTATTTGACCGTTATTTCCTACGGTTGTTAATTTTTGCTATTATCATCGGACGTTATTTACAAAGCGCAATAAGCAATAAATAAATAAGGTCGTTACTTTACACCAGTGATACCGAACTCCTAGTGTTGAGTTGACCACTTTTGTAAATTCTCCACCGTCGTGTATTACTTTTGTAAATTTCCTACCGTCACGGACCACGACTTATTTATTATCAACGCCCACCCCCTCGCTATACCAATTATTATTTTTTTTTTTATACTTTTATAGTATACAATTTATATGTACAAAATAAAATCAGAAATACAGTTTATATTAATTTATTCGTTGACAACAGACTAATTTAGTATATAAAAAAAAAAAGTGAAATTGAAATTTTGGTATTTTATCAACACGGAAATACGATTTTACAGATTTAAATTAATTGATTTTTATTCAATGTGAAAAAAATAATACAAATTAGTGCGACTTATTAGCACGTGCTTTATTGACCAGTTGTTCGATAATGTATTACGTACAGTAAACCGTAAATAATATGATACACAATTTCGCTCAATTTTTTTTTTTTTTTTTTAAAATTTCAATTTGAATTATTTAAATTAAAAAATTGATAATCATGAAAAAAATGATTTACCATCGCGAACCACGAGATGAGTCCACGGACCACCGTTGGTCCGCATACCATCAGTTGGGAACCATTGCTTTACACCGGAGGTTGATTAATTTTGCTGTTGAGAAGTTAGGAAGGTGGGATAAAGAGGGAAAATGTGTTTCTGAGGAGAAAAAAGTATACTACAGTACAGTGCCGTTGTCATATTTAAAATTACCGTCGTGTAGATGGGTAACAACGATTTACATAAAACATATCATTAAATGTTATTAATGGTTAAAAATTATAGAGTAAAGAATTATTGGTGGTTAGGTTTTATTATATATCGATAGTATGACTTGGCTAGTATGGCTTTTATACAGTATGTTTAAAACATATTTTTTATTTGGCAAATGCGCTAAATTCTTCACGCTGTAACTCAAAAGATGCGGAATTTCGGCCCGGCGAGAAGAACTTAATTTAAAACATTTATCGAAATGTTCAGCAGTATACCCCTAGATAGTATTTTGGATTTTATTTTCTGTAAAATTTTGGGTTGGCAACAATTGAAAAAACACGACTAATACTACTCCGATCACAATAAAACATAATAATAATGGCTATGGAAAAAAAATGTCCATTTTTTCATCTAGCCGTACTTTTTCGGTTAATAAAAATGTTCTTATTTTTTCACCTAGTACATCACAAGGGTACCCTATAACAGCGGCGAAGTATGTCTGGGTTTATTTTGTTTTTTTTTTTTTTTTTTGTGCGTCTATGTGTTTGCTGAATATTCTTATTTTCGTGTACCGTTTATACTTGTATACATATTAATATAATACGCTTTGAAATTATTATGTTCGGCAGGTGGCACCGAAGATGTGGAAAAATCGACGGCTAAGAGGTACCGGAAAGGATTTGTCGGTTGCATTTCGGACTTGGTCCTGAACGAGGACTACCAGGTCCGTCTCTCTTGGTCCACCGGCACGGAACGCGTTTGCATATCATAAAATGGTGTTAAAAAAAAAAACAACAAAAAAAATTTAAAAAACAAAAAAAATCGTCGTTGTCGAAATCACTACCGCCGCAGCCGCCACCGCCGCCGCAGTACACAGTAATTTTTCTCTTCTTCGAGCACACACTCGTCCGTGTATAAATAATACCTTGAGCTTAAATCATGCAGCGTCTGTGTACGTGTAAAAATGACAAAAAACCGTATCCACGAGACAAGTATAATACTATTATTTAAGTTTTACGTTATTTTTAAATGTGTTTTCCTGTAACGTTTGACTACTAGTCGTACCTAGAGAGCCTGTATAATAAGAGAGTGTCTAGAGAAACAGTTTTCTATTGATTCTATCCGTTTGTAGACGACGCTATTTTCGCGTTTAACAAATCCTACACCGTGTGTACGATAAGTAGTACTTCACCCAGCCAGCCACTTCGATAGCCATATACCGTGTAGTAGTCGCACAAAATGGCGCGTCCCACGAACCGATAACACCAACAGGTGTCCGCTCTATTATCATATAGCCTCTCTGGTCATACTTGCCCATACTGAATTAAAAATACTTTTAGATAATTCTGTTTTAGTATATGATTATTTACAAATTAAATATTATCGTTGTTTGTAATGATTCGTCGTTTGATACGTTCGGCCGGACGGACAACGTTATAAACGGGTACTGCTGAACCGGTAGAGCGCCGTGGCTCGAAAAACAATAATTTCCACGTTCGTCTCCGGGCATTGGGAGTGGTGGTTTTTGGCCGTCTAAACCCGGCGCACACGACGCCCGTTTCGCTACTGGGATCGCCCGCGAACAGCTGCGTGACGGCAACCGCGATGTGGGCCGTCCTCCTATGTCGTCGCCGATTTCCGCGATAGAATACTACGTGCCGTTTTCCGTTTTCCGATCAGACAAAAATCAGACCATATCGTCACGTGTTCCACGGAACGTCGCGGTTATTACTGGTTAAACCGTGGTGCAAATCCTGTCTAGAAACAATCAACGCGATGTAATCACAACGGGTCTCTTGGGACCGAACGGCCAAAACACGCGTCGTGGTCACCGGTCGTCGGGCGCACGGTCTTCGGCAACACGGGAATTCGTTTTGATTCTGGCGTGAATACCGATAACTCGTTCGAAAAGCAAAAAACAAAAAAAAAATTTAAAAAAACTGTTATAACCGGAAAGTCGTTTGTTCAAACGCCCCTTCGCAGTTCCACTGTTTCTATCGTAGGTACACATAAATGCTTACGTCTTGTCGTTGTAAATATAGCCGAATACGAGTTGACGTAGAATATTTTTTTTTTTTTTATTTGAAAAACGAATTTTGTGTCTGTACGCAAAAACGATGCGTTAATAAAAAAAATACAATTACAACGCGTTTAAAAACCGCACATAACTATACAGTTAGTGATAATATAAATTTTTTTTTTTTTTTTGTGTGTGTGTGTGTGTGTGACAATTTTGAACGAAATAATTTTTGAAATATTTTTCTACGCCGTCACTCATACTTATCTATGTATTGACTTTTTTAGCGTCCATCATTTCCCTATCATCATACACACAGTGTTTTTTTATACGTTGCGTACATATAATAATATTATATTATAGATATTTCAATAATAATAGTAATAATTACAAGGTTTTTACGTACATATCTTAAAATTATAGAAAACAAAAATTGTAGACAATAAACCCGTAAAGTCGTATTGGTGTTGTTTTTTTATATAAATATATAGAATTGTATACAAATATGATATTAATTTATATTTATAATAATATATTAGTAAATTAATTTTGCTAAGACGTCGAACGAAAAATGATTTTAAAAAAAACCACTTGTAATTTTTATAACTGTATTAATAATGAATTTGACACACTTGTTAAAAATAATTATTATAATAATATTATTATACTATATGATAATTTGTACAAAAATAAAAAAATAAAAAAAAAAAATAATAAAAACATGTCAAGTGTTAAAAAAAAAAACTACACAAACTCGTACAATATATGAAGATAAACGTACTTGTCAATTAAAAACAATGTCCAAAAAAAAAAAAAAAAATGTTGAATAATTTTATGTATTGCAAGAAACTGTTTAGAACTATTTAGTAAAATGCTGTTATAAAATATGTTATTTAAAAACACATTTCTATTGTTTAGCGATAATTATTAATATTGATAAGAACTTCTTGTGTATCTGTTTATCACCGTGTACATAATTTTAGCGACTGATTAAAAATTTGAAATAAAATGCCAACAAAATGATTGTAAAACATTGCACATATTCATCTTCTTGTAAATAACTTATCGTATTTTGTATTCGCAATGTTGGTCGATTATAGAAAAATCCAGGATTGGGTTATGCGAGAAAAATAATTATCTGTTGTTGTTTTTTTTTTTTTTAAATCAGCCAACCAAATTTAGACTTGCAGGCTGCTGCACTGCTGCAAATAAAATATAACTGTAGCCGTCAAGAAGATAATTGTTTTATGGATATTCATTCTTGTGCGCTGCAGTCCTATAGGAGAACACGTCATAAAATTATTACTAGTGTTGTGCACATACAACATAAAATTTGTCCAGATAAAAACAGATAATCGTTTAATCTCCGGGTTATTAATGACTTTCACAACATGTGAAACCCGTGAAATAGTAAAATGTAATATTTTTTTTTCTATGTATCACCGATTTGATTTTGAGTATGGATTTATTGATTGAAGTCCCATGAAGTCATCATAAATTATTTATCGAGCGTTGAAAATTAATAAACATATTAGGTACATTAAAATATAAATCATAATGCATCCACATTATATTATCCACAGTTGTATGTTATATACAATATAAATTAAATTAGTGGATTTGAATAAAAAAAAAAAACATTGCGAATTTGGACAGTTATTGAAAAACGAAAAAAATCGATTAATATCTCTAGACAATCAGATAACGGTTTACTTATATAGACAAGATAAACAGATGAACATTTTTTTATCTAGATAACGCACAACCCTGATTATTACTGTAAATTAGAACCGGGCTGACTCACTGGGCTACTGCTATACCCGCACAGTGGGCCGGTGCCTTAACAGGGCAAATGATGGTTTGTAATTAAACTGTGTTTGTTCTATATTTTAAGCAATTGAAAAATGTACGTCAGCAGACCGAAATTATATTGTCTTTGTGATAGAAGATGCCCGGCAATTATTTAAAGTTTTTTTTTTTTTTGAAAACAAACATAACGATGATATTTAATGGACTCGGATCCGGTCTGAGGGCCTTCTAGAGGTCCGGATCCTCCCGAAATTCGTTAAAGACTTATTAAACATTGGTTATGTAATTAATATTTTAACTAAAATAATAAAATCCATTGAACGCTTTCTACTTTTCTTAGCTACGGCATTTTAGCTGATTATTATTTTCTAGAACAGTGGGCCGAATGCTCGCCAGTCCTTGACCCGGCTGTAATCTTTCAAACAATTGGATCAAATTATGATATGAATCGTCGATCCATAAATGAAAAATGAAAAAAAAAAATTGATGTATCGCGGTACTGGGTCGATTATATCAAATTAATTTTATATTCTCGAGTCGACGATGTAAAGCGCAAGGCTTCCGCAAGACGGGCGCGACATTTATGTAGCGAACGGAAAGGCAAAAAGCAAATCGGAATGGGTGTACTTTTTTTTAGTTCCGTTCCACGCAATGTTTTACGAAATTACCTTAGGAAATTGAATTTGCCTGTGTGATTTTTTTATTTTTCCGCGTCCTGTTTATCTGTTAACGGTTACAATTATAAACCGAAGAAATAAACTGACTAAATCAGATTATATCGCAATAAAATGTAATTTATTTATTTCGAAGAGAAATCGGACTTATTCACGTCTTAAACCCGTCAACTTAACAGGATGTTTACGCGAATCAACTGGAAGGAAAAGTGGGGTTTATACAGCGACGAAAATTAAACTTGCCATTGGTTGAGTCATTTGGGGTGGGCAGCAGGCGGGAGAAATGGCCCCACCCTAGATTTGTACAGGCTGGTCAATTTTTGTCTATTGTTATCTTCCCATTCCCAATAGCCTGCAATTTTTTTGCGAAACTGTTTCGGCGTTATGCATCACTTTGTAATTGAACACGCGTATTGGTTTTTTAAAATTAATAGAACTGACGATTTGAGACATGCATCAAGTTCATCATCAGCGGGTGTAATGCGCGGTATAATCGGCAGAGTTTGTCGAAAATCACCGGACAATGAAATGAGTGTTCCCACCGAAGAGCTGTCCATTTCCCCTAAAATCGTTCAGTGTCCCCATCGAGCGCTTCCGGTGGTTTTTTGTGAACCATTTTGTGCATTCGTCCCACACGATGAGTTGACATGTTTGCAGAAATTTTGCCCATTCCGGAATTTTCGGTGATGCTGCACGTTGGCGTCTCGGCGGTTTGCCAATTCAACGGCAATTTCGGGGCCGAATGCGCTTTTCGACCGCCGTCCAAAAGTGTGGTCGCAATTGCAATGTTATTCCGCGATCGCGCGGTTGCCAAAATGAGCGAAACGAGAAATGTAGGACTCCTGTATGATGACTATAAATCATAATTAGCTTTTGCGATTGAACGCAGCAAGATGCGTATCGACGCGCCGTGTACGTCCGGACCGGACATTGCGTACGCGAGTACGCTTCCAATCTTGATTCTCGCTATGAGTTCGTTCGGGAAGAACGTTCTTGAGCAGTTTGCTGTTCGGACAGCTACGAATCTTTCTTCCTGTTGCTCGGCTGTTTCAGAATCTCGTAATGCCTTTTTATGTCGCGCTGTCGAGATGTAAATGTAAATCGACCAATCGATTGACTTTTCGGGGGGGGGGGCGGCATAACTGTTTACGATGCTCGCAAATTAGTCGAGGAAAATAACATTGCAACAGCAATATCTAGCAATAGCAAAACATTGCTAATCTCTTTTAAAAGAGGACTTTCTTGCCCGTGACAAACGCAATCTAATAATTATAACAACCGCTTAATTTGTTCATCCGCGTCGCCGAGGTAATCCGGAAATCAGTGATCGGCGAGCGAGTGAATGGTATTTGACTTTTACAATAATCGTCGCCAAGACAATATAATTTTTTTTTCTATTATTATTATTATTATTATATATCGGTGTAATTGTATTACCCGAACTGACCCGTCGCGATAGATAGGTCAGTAATTATATGCACGTAGGATAGGATGTAATATACCGGAAACCATCGCACGAGCGTAATCAACAACTTCTCAAAATTTTATTGGCGACCGGATGAAAAGTATAGGAATGCATAAAGGACAAACAGAAATACATTTTCTTTTTTATATATATATATAATTTGTTCGCAGATATTTAAATTATGTATGATCGTTTTCGTTCACCGCAGTTGTTCGTTAGATAATACATCGAAGTTCATCAAAGATTTCGCAGTTGGATTCTTATCCCACCGGCAGTTCGGGATTCCTGTAATAATATTAGAATATTGCAATAAAAACAAACTAAAATTGCCCGCTCGTCGCGGAATACGTTTTTAATATCCTAATTTTAATTTTGTTTTTTTTTTTTTACAAATTGTATAAATGTATATGGGCATTCTTAAAAAAATTAAAAAAATTATTTCATAGTGACTAGAATACTATGAATACGAGACACTCGATGTTAAACTAGTCGGGACATAGTAACCTAAAACCGTGGCGGTTAAGCAACCGTGAAAATATGAAATCTAAGGCGCTGACGACTGACGATAGAAGTAAATTATGATTATTGTTATTATTTTAATTTGTTTTTTTTTATTTAAGTTGTGAATGCAAAATTTCGGGAATATCCGACCAAACGCTATAGTATTTAATTTTGCTTACTATTTCGCGTTTGATAGAAATGTATAAAAACGTCAGTATTCAGTATCAATTTTTTATGTTAAGTTCAGTTGCCCGGCCTCGGGTGTCTGTATGGAAATAGATTTGAATGCGAACGATAAATTATAACAAACGGTTGGACGGTATGCACGCGCGCACCTGACGGCGGTAAAACAACAGAGAGGATACTGTCGATGAGTTTGGATTTCAAACGATGATCGCTGGTCGTGGTGCACGTAAGCGACGGCGACGAATTCACCTCTATCAGCCAAGGTTTGAGGTTTTCGTCCACGATGATGTCGTACCCGTAACACTCGAAACAGTGTTTGTTGTGCGACATGACGTTGCGGACGGCCTTCAGCGAATGGAGAATTATCTGGGAAATATCGCCGAACAGTTTTTTTACCGGCTTTTCGCCCCGGGTGCCGACCAGATATAATTTCAAATTTTCCGTAGACCACTTACCGCCGTGTATACAGTTGTAATCCTCTCCTGTAATCATTGTCATTGGATTTATATCAATTTTCGCGGTAACGTACATAATATACGACGGTTATATTATATTATAGGTTTTAATTTGATTACAATTGTTGCTTTTGGCGTCTGAACATATAAAAAGTCGAGTATTACGTTAGGCTATTTTGATTTTTAAATCAGATAACGGGCGAATTAATAACCGCGCAAACAATTCATGATCGATAAGTATCTATACAACAGTTATATTCAAGGCTCGGAACTCTAAACATTTGCATATATAAATCAGAAAGTGCATATTGAAATGCTAGTCCGATAAAAGTTCGACCCATATTTCAAATACAGTAATTTTGCATATTTCGTTATTTCTGGTAAGAATTCGCATATTATAGGTTTAGTTGTAACTTTTATATGTATATTTCATAGATTTAACGAGAACGTAAAAATCGTGTCATAAGTAATGTCGTGTACATAAAATCTAATTTCAAAAAAAAAAAAAATATGCCTTTAGTTGAATCTTTAGATAGTCTGGAAAAAGTTCATGTTCAGTTACAAATGGCTCAGGGCAATGATGAGCAAAACGTATATAAGAAATTTGTAACAGTTTTAAACAAAAACAGCGGATTAAAAATACTACAACAGATATTAAAAACACCCGGTAAAGAAAGTGTGAAAATCCTGAACTTTACAAGTTTACACCAATTACATCAGTTGAGGTGGAAAGATATTGCTCAACGTACACAAATCTCTTGACTGACAATCGAAGATCATTTACACTCAGGAACATAAGGAAACAACTCTTATTTAAGTGCAACACGGGTAAAAAATAAAATAACCTATCTAATTGTTTAAATATTAATTGATTCTACTTTTTTTAATAGAAACTCAAGAAGATTAAAGTTCGATGAAGGAAACAGAAATACCAAGTGTTTTTTAATTTTCTTTTCTTATGTACCTAATTTAAATGTTCAATAAATCGCATATTTTCCCAATTTTTACTGCATATTATGATATTTTTTTAACGCATATTTGATAACTTTTTAGCGCATAAAGTTTCGAGCCCTGGTTATATTGTTTAATATGAAACAAAAAAAAAAAAAAAAAAAACTATTACCCTGTTTTTGCAGAGATACGTTCGTCAAATGAGCGAATAAACAATTGATATCGCTCACGTGAGCGTTATACTTGTATCTGACGCTGCAAAAACGGCAGAAACCGAATTTAAACTGATAAGCCTTCAGCGGCTGGAACGACGTGACCAACACGTATAAGCGCAAGTCAAACTTTTTCCCGCTAATCAGTAACGGATTTTCGATATATCTATAGTTTTCGAAATTGGGAAAGGTAATAAAACGCGGTTTCCGAAATAGATAAAGACCAAAATCCACCTCGATATTATGTACGTGTCTTTGGTGATCGGCGCGACGTTCGGGAACTTTTTGTTTTTAGACCATTTTTTCAACTGGGATAGCTTGTCAATCAGGAATATCCCGGCGCCTTGCGATTTCCCGCACGGTTTCATGATCCAAGTGCTCGGGTTCTTGCGGTATTCCTCCACGAACAAGTTGTAGTCGGTGGGCAGCACGAAAGTAGTCGGTATGAAGTCTAAATGTACGAATACTCCCTGAACACATTTTGCAATGGGGTTATTACTTTTTTGCATTTCCCGGCGGTAACGTCTCACGTTTCTGTCGAAAATTGTTTTATTTTAATCAATAGTTTTCATCATTTTTGTTTTGCCGTACGAGTCCTTAAATTTATCAAGTGACTAAAGCACATGCACTTGAATGATGATTAACTTAATATACACTCGTAATATTAACATATTTCGATGGAGGGGCACAGTTCAAATGGCACGAAACGGTAGAGCAATATAGATACGAGAATCCAGACTGGAAAGATTACGATATCCTGCAAGAGATCCAAATAAACAACTACGTTAAACTTTGGTGCAACCAGCTATTGTTAAATATGGTGTAAACCTACTTGACCGATATGAAAAACCGACAATAATAAACGTCAGAAAATCATTAGAAAACCTTGATGATAGTTTTTGAGGCTGTAAAAGATACTTAGACCAATAAATGGGAGAATAAGGAAACACGAGGAACTAGAACTACTGTATTTAAAACTAAACATTCTAGAAGTCATTAGAAGTAAATAATTACAATGGATAGGGCACGCCTGGTAAAGTCAAAACTCATTGATTCGCACAGTACTGGAAAAAAAAATATATATATACATGTAAGAACTAGGAGAAAGATTAGATTAGAAAACACGAACATCAGATGCTAAATTAGATAGAGATAGCTCTAAATTGAAATGGATGTCCGGTTAGTGTTGGAGGCCGCTTTTGTACTTCAATAAAGAAGTATTACGTTCTAACTTAAGTAGCAAGTGTGTCTGAACAGTGTTGCTGATTTTAGAAAGTATTTTGGTGCAATACAATTTTGACTGAAATAAAATTAAAAATAAAAAAATAATAATAATAATCATCTACTTGTATATAAACATAATATTACTATACAGGCCAAAAATACTTTCGTTTCATTTTCTTTTGTAGAAAACGAAAAAAAAAATACTACAAATACATTGTATAACCATATTTACCATATTAATATAAATTTCTATGCAACAACATTTGTCAGTGACAATTTTACCGTTTTCAATAATAAATTGCAGTATATTATGTTTGAGCATTATAACGATATTATAAAATAAAACATGATATTTTACCCACCTCATGAGCAAATCTTTCCGTCCAAGTTCATAGTGATTGGGAAAATGATTGATCATCTGATCGTCTTTCATGGTGTAATTGATCTCTGCGCTAAACAAACTACGACAAGTGTGTATGTTTGTCCAGTAAAAGTTCCATCTGTCTTCGGGGCCCACGTGTATCCAACCGCGTTTCTCGAAATTATTTATCAACACAGAACGATCCACGTCCACACAAAACGATACTTGATTTTTCATATTTGCATAATATACTAATATTTCTTTGTATATATTACCTATTGTGTTTATTTAAAAAAAAAAAAAGAGAGTATTGGGTTCATATACATATACGATTATATATAAAATTTAATAATATTTTGATATTTTCCATAACAACCACGAGCCATACAATATACAATTCGAGTATAATTAGTAAATGGAATTTAATATTAAAATATAATTCATTTAACATTCAAAACAGTTATTCATGAATTCGATATTGTACGTACATTTATTGTTGACGTCGGTATGCAACATTGCATACATTGCATATGCATTATTTGTTTGACTTATAACTTCGTTAATATTAAAATACGTCCATCGACGCACGTGTTACGTTTCCTGAACTCTATAAAATGTAAATTTTTTGTAACTGTGGGCATAAACTATAGTTCAAAATGTTTTAAATTTTAACTTTTTAACTCAACTATTTAATTACTTTTGTCGTTAATTAATACTAACTCGAGTAGTTTACTATTTATTACAATAAACTTACCTTTTTTACAGTTAAATGTTGTAAATATCCACTTGAGTTGTCGGATTGAAAACAAAAATGATAAATTAATCCGTTTTTGTTCAAAATTCGATTGCGTAATTGCGTTTAACGGCTGTACCATGATGTAAAGAATTTACTCGATTTATTGATTTAGTTAATTTTTACGATTCCGAACAATTACTAAATATTATAAACATTTTAAACATTTTCAAGTAAAAATAAATAATAATAATAACTTTTGTAACCTAGTCTAGTTCATATTTTATCATTTGCAATTACATTTTAACTGCATATTTGTTGCTTATTCAACTTCACTTTGTCGAATTAAGTGAAATTGTCAAGTGCTTGCCTGCGCCTTTTCGATTCCATAACGTTGTGCTTCACAATCATTTAAAAAATATATCAAACATTTTAAATAGAAGTTGTAAATTTTAAGTTTGAAAGGGTACATAGTTTTAAATATCTGGGCGTTACAATAAATAGCAAAAATAATAATCACGAAGAAATTATTATAAGAACTACTGCAGCGAACAAATGCTATTATGGATTAACGAGCATATTTAAATCAAAACAAGTATCAATTAAATCAAAAATTACACTATACAAAGTAATTATCAGACCAGTTCTTTTATATGCTTGTGAAACATGGCCAACGACCAAAGGAGATGAAGACAAAATAGCGATCTTTGAAAGACGAATATTAAGAAGAATATATGGGCCAAAACGAAATAATATCACACAACAATATGCATTGTTTAAGCAACATAGAATTACAACAACTATATAAAGAACCGGACATAGTAGCAGTACTACAATATAGAAGAATCGGATGGGCCGGCCACGTATGGAGGTCAAATAGCCTAATGAAAGCGGTATTAAAATGGAAACCCCTTGGGAAATGACCACTAGGCAGACCAAAACAAAGATGGATAGACAAAGTAAAAAAGACTTTGGAAGAATTTGGAATACAAGATATGGAAGTAGTAGCTCAGGATAGAGACAGGTGGAAGCAAATTTATGTTGCGGTTATGGGCCTCAATGACCTTTAAAAACCGGAGAAGAAGAAGAAGAAATATTATATTATGTTTACTAGATATAATATAAAATTACATAATGGAAAGGTGATAAGAGAAATGCAAATTCGGTCTCAAGAATATGTGAAGCATCAATTTGTTGGCATATGTAAATAATATTGTATAAATATAGGAATCTCGGACTAAATTAAAACTGTTATTTAACACGCTTAATAATGCAGCGTTTCTAGTAAGACTAGAGATTAATGAGTAGAGAACGGAATATATGATTTTATAATATGAAAACGAGAACAGCTGGGCATGTATTATATCCATCAAATCAGATCAATTTGGATTCAACAAAACACCAAGATAATTTGAAAACAATGTAATAAAATGTAATCACGAGAATTCAGGCATAAAATAATTGCTACTATGAAGTTATTATTGGTTTACGGTTACAGTTACGCACTATACTTAATACGACCAGTAATATTGTACGGATTTGAAACTTGGCCACTGAGAATAGCATACGAACATAAATTGTTGGTACTCGAGAGGAAAATATTGCAGAAGTTCATTGGACCAGTTCAGGATAACAAAACCGGAAGGTAGAGACGGAAAAATCGAGATCCACAGATAACGTTTGAATGAAAGAATATATTTTTTTTAAAAGAATAACGCAACGAACGGGATATAGGCAACCTTAGGAGATCTAGAATGAGCTGGGTTGATGTATTAAAAAAATAATGTTGAGGCTTGGGAGGTGGACGAAATTGTACGATTTTGGCGATGAGTAAAAACCGTTGGGGGATCGGTTGTGAGACGGCATGGTCCTAGAGACCGAATACGCCAAAATAATAATAACATTTTATAATATAAATCGTGAACCAGTGAAAACAAATTTTTTAGTATTTTATTCAATGTTTCCGGCTCAAAAAAAAAATATAATTATGTTCACTTTCGTATGGATCTACATGTTACACTGTGCGTCTAATGTGCGAAACGAAAATACAGATCCCCGGTTATTATTATTATAATTATTACACGTAAATCGAAATAATTTACACGTTTTATATATAGAACAAATACATAATAATATTATCATAAACGGTGCACTAAAAAAGTTCATTTCAGCTTAGCGTACATGTCTTCGATTTGTGGCGCAAAGTACGACCGGACTTGTGGACGTTTCATTTTGAACGTGGGCGTCAACAGTCCGTTTTGCACGGAAAACGGGTCCGGATGGAGGTAAACGTCTTTCACCTACAGCACAAAAGCAAAATTGATCAAAACCACATTAATCTAATTTCGCAACGTTTCAGTATCGTGCTGATCCCGATTTCAAATTAAAACTACTCGAAATATCCTTAAAAATTGTTTCGCGCTGAATTTAGTAACTCTAAACAATTATAAAAATAGTTATCGCGTTACGCTTAACATTCTTCTTCGTCTTCTTCTTTACTTTAAAATAAAACTCGTGATGAACCTCGTGTAAAATGTTCGAGCATTTGTGCTCGATCAAACCAATTATTTCCACATAACATCAAATAAAAACTAAACAAATTTGACACATTCAAGAAGATGTGGAGGAACAATGAGATAATGGTTTCATTTACTGTAGGAACAAAGAATTTAACAAGTTCCTTTTAACAAACTGGAACGAGTTTGTGGATCATTTTTTAAAAGGAACGTTAACAACACAGGTTGGTTTGTCCTGTTTAGACAAAAGATAAACTTAAAGGATTTCTGTGAGATAAGAATATCAGGTGTTCAATCCAATTTCTCTAGATCGATAGTGAAGTATATATAATATTATATATTATTTTATTGGTGATGTGACATAAAAACCTGTTTTTCCGCAAATCCGAAGAATTTGAATTTCGGATTTCACAATTCAAGTTTCTGTTTTTTTTTCTTTTTAAATCTTCAAATACTATTTAATATTTTTTTTTTCATATTATTAGTTTTTGACTGTATAAATATATTTGATTTATTAAAAAGTGTTGGTAGTTTTATTGCCAAAAAACGCATAAAATAATCTAAATTTTCAGTTTCAAATCCGAATTTACAACAAATTTTGTGTTTCGGATTCTCGGCCTATTCGGATTTTCCCCATCAATATACTACATAGGTATTACGCGGTCCGTTTACGTTTTCGAAAAATCACAAAACTATATAGGTACCTGTTCGAACGATTTGAGACCGCCGTCCTTGCCCCAAGCCGTCATGTCGTCCACGATAAGCTTCTTGACTTCGGGGTTGGCGCACAAGACCGACAGCGTGCCCGATATGCCGTTCTCCTGTGCCCAGGACTTGATGACGTCCACCACTGGCACCACGATAGCTATGATGCACGACTGAAATCGTAAATGAATAATAATTACTAATATTGAACATGTTGGGGGGGGGGGGGTGATAAACAAAATTATAAATAAGTATTCACAAATTAATATGAAGTTGTAGTATGTGGTAATATTGTGAAGTATTCGAAAATTCAAAATGAAAATTGTTTTATATTCTGAGCGGAGCGGAGAGGTGTTTTGTGATTTTACAATGACCTTCAATTTTGTTTTCCTGTAAACACTTTTTCTACCAGAAGACTTCATCCGACAGACACACTCTTAGACTATTTCCAATAGCAAATTTAATCTAGTTGGGTACTTGGAAAAAGGTCCTATATTTTACACTGAAGCTCGGCTCAGAATCGTTTAATTGAAAGAAGTAATTTATCATTTCTTTTAAATTCAATATATTAACCAAGAGTAACCTATCCAACGAGCAAAGTGCCTTCGCCAATACCGACACCCATCGTGCGAAGTGCGCCTTCTTGTTTTTCGTTAACCTATACGAATTTGACGAATAAATATCTATATTTAATAATAATATTACACGCCAACAAGATAAAAAACAATATTACAGCAGCAGCTCGATGTATATTTTAGTCGTTGAACTTGTAATAAGTAATGTAATCGTGCAGATGTTTGAATATTTATGTAGGTTAGGTTAATTTATAAAACTAATAAGAAATCCCAAAATATTTCATACGACCTTCAACGTGCATTTCAGTTTATTATAATAAATAATAACCTTACACGTCTTCTTGGTCATTAACAAAACGTTATTTACACAACAGATGTGTGTGTAGATTCTGTATAAATTGTCTAAAGCCCAATATTTGAAATTTGACAATTTGTAGAACTGTAAAAGATACTGAGAGACCAATAAGTAGAGAATATGAAAGAATGAGGAACTATAATCACTGTATCGGAAACCAAAAATCGCAGAGGCTTTCAAAAACAAGAGATTATAATGAGCAGGGCATAACTGGGTGAAGCCAAAATGGCATTATCTCTTACGTTGCTGGAAAGGAACCCGGCAGGGAAAGAACCCCTCGGAAGATCGATAATGAAGTGTTTACTAACTAGGATGAGGATTATATTTGAAAAACACGAGCATCAGATAAATATGGTTTAAAATCTGAATTTATGGTCCTAGGCCGGTTTTGTACCTCGAAATAAAAGAAGAATATAATGTTTGGTGGTCAATAATGCCACCTGTAGCTGTACTTCGTGTTGGATCTGAATATTGTGGAAATATTCAACAGGTATAAATGTGTATCGGTTCCTATTTGCAACTCCGAGACGAATATTTTCTTATTCCCAAAAACAAAAACGTACTCATGTCGCCGTTGGCAATTAATAGACATTATTAAAATATTATATTAGTAAGCTACTACTGTGTAGTTATATATAGTTGTCCACTTAAAAATATAGGCTCAAATACTTGGGACTAATACGTGGGTGTGAACATGACCTACGATTTAACCGAGTTGGAAATTAGCCATTTGTACGATGGCAAATTAAACGCGTAAGCACTCGTACATTTTAATCAAATTATATTTTATTATCTAGTACGGATGTTAACGTTTTGCACATTTCCTTTGATATAGTTTTCACCTCTTAAAAAACTATTAAACGCGTCATATTCACTTACGTTTTATTACATAGTCTGATGCGAATTTTCATTTTTGAATAAAAGCAATTTTCAGTTTATATGTCGATTCCGTTCGAAATCGAAAGCTGCGTTGAATACCATCGCTGTAGTTTATGAATTTTATCGAAATATTATGAAATACATGTGGTAAGTCTTCTTTGAATTTTTTTTTTTTTTTCTATGAAAAAGGTTTTACGAATTGAATATGCTTATATCGGTATTCATGTAAAATAAGAAAGGGCATGGAGAAAGGCCATAAGAGGTAAAATTCAGTTTAAATATTTAAGAATAAATATGGCGATTAAATAAATAAATAAAATATTATTAATTTAATTGTAACACGAATTGTAAAAAAAAAAAATGTATAAAAAATGAGTATAAAAGTCCAATAGTTATAAAACTAAAAAAAAAGTTACACGATTTTTTTGTCTCTTATGTAAATTAGCTGTGATATTAAAAAGTTTTTATTCTATAGAGTATAAAATGCATAATGTGTATTAAATTTTACTTTTATAACAAACCAAAAATAAAATCTAATATAAAATTCTCGTTTTAAAATAATAGAAATATCTGCGTTTTTCATCATATAAGTAATATCTAATTGTTTTATTACAAATCATATTCGTATCTAGGAGTAGGCGTTTTAAATTGTTCAAAGCGTACTAATTAAACGGTTATAACATTATTATTACCTTTAAGGACTCTCCGTAGACAAACACTTGGTTTACGTATTGACTCTTGTGATAAATATTTTCGATTTTCTCTGGAACAATGTATTCGCCTTGAGACAATTTAAATATGTGCCTCTTGCGATCGATTATTTTCAGCGTGCCGTTCTGGAACACGTATAGGTACAACAGATTTCTACCGTCAATGCATTTATTTATCAATAATAATACAAAAAATAATGACTCATGTATATTGAAAAAAACGGAATGGAATGCCCACTCATTTCACTCACGGGAAGCCACATGCCGATGTCACCAGTATGATGCCAGCCGTGTTCGTCGAACGAAACGGCATCGGGATCTTTGAAATACCCTTGAAAAATGTTCGATCCTTTTACGCAAATTTCACCTTGATTGGAAGACACGAAATATTCCATTTCCGGTACGTCGGCCAATTTGACCAGGTTGCAAGCGACGGGCGGTCCCACGTGTTCCGTGTTCATATCGCCTTGGATCGATAATGTGATGGGCGCCGAACATTCCGTTTGACCGTATCCTTCTACCACCTGTCGAGACGTCATATTATTTCAATTTCAATGAGTGTTTTTTTTTGTAGTTCGTATGAGTTCATAAAAATGCACAGGAGAATACAACGGTTGGAATATGCAATGCGACGTAGTGCGGATGCAGCAATTAAGTTAGTAGTTGGATTGGAAACCGGAAGGAAAACGGCCACGGAGTCGCCATTGGAACAGATGGGGATTGATGTTGCGGGAAAAGATTCAGGAGACCCCACCCCCGCTCGGGAATGCGGAACCGGAGGATGATTGTGCGGGGTCGACACAAGCGGAGGAATGATTTGTCGACGTCAACGAAAACTCTCGAAGAGTATTGGACGCCCGGAAGAAGAAGAAGGCGAAGAAGAAGAAGAATAAAAATAATTCGTATCGACGCGACTCACTATGCAACCGAGTGCGCATCTCATGAACGTCAAAACATTAGCGGCCAGCGGAGCCGAACCCGTTATCATCAACCGCAACTGTCCGCCCATGTTCTTCTGCAGGGCGTTGAAAACCAGTCGATCCCAAATGCCGTTTTTCCGGACGATACCTCTAAAAAAACGATTGCCGCGGGTAAAATGATTGTGACGCGCAAGTGACAATACGAGCGGTATTAGGAGACAAACCAAACTTTTTAATTTCCTTCTCTTTGGACCGGAGTGCCATGTTGTACATGATCCGTTTGAAAAACCGCGACACCATCGCGGCCATCTCCTTCTCGTAGATTCTGTTCAACAGCCGTGGAACAATGGGCATTATGGTGGGCTTGAGGACTTTCATGTCTTCGAACAGAAATTTGATGTTGCCGCAGTAAAATCCCACCGCGCCGCCGACCAGATACATACCGTTCTACCGGATAATGGCGTGTTAGGCGCGTATTTTTTTTTTTTTAAATTTTTTTTTTTTATACATATATATATATATATTATGTACCTACTTCGCAACATCTTTCCAGCATGTGAGCCAACGGCAGGTACGAGATCAACACGTCACCGACGTTCGGCCTGTAATGAGATAACTGCACCAGGACTGCACTTACGGCCGCCACTACGTTTCCGTGGGTCAGCATCACTCCCTTGGGTGATCCCGTGGTGCCCGAAGTGTAGCATATCGTGCATAAATCGGTGGGTTTCGGTGGCTACGTCGGAAAGTAAAACCTTATACTTGTATAAATGTTTTTTCGGCGAGTGTTCACTGCAATTAGTGGCGGATTTAAGGGGTGCGATAGGGACCGCCATTTAGCTTAGTGTATATTAGGTTAATAGACGTGGTTTTTTTTTTTTTTTTTTTATAAAATTTGCAACTTATAAATAACAAAATTTTGAAAATAAATAAAAGTCTTGATGGTATTTACAATGAAACATCAAAGTGAATTCGGAAAAATACAAAATCAACGACAATCATACTTCATCTACACAAGTAAAAATACTGAAAATAAAACTATGTTACCTGCACGAAAAACCAGCTTTATTTAACTTATAGTTTGTCTGAAATAATTGTTTCTATAAATATTCGTGGGAATTTAGATTTTTTTTAAACGCACGCATCTTCTACTGACCGCTTACAGCTAAATGAAAATCGGGCCACTTATCCCTGTTATCTGGAGCTTCTGTCCATTGGACCCCATGTGTCACTGCCTTTAACAAGTCATTGTTAAATCAATAGACATATTGACACTTTAACCTTTGTCTTCTCAAAAGCCTTTCCCTATGAAGTCTTCCTAAATCATCTGCTTATCTGAAGATCCCTGTTTACGTTACGCATTACCCATTCCCATAGTTGTTTTACTAAAACATACCCACCTATGTGTCCTATACTAAATCTGATATTTATATAGTTATAGTACCTACGAAAATGTATTTTCCAATAATATAAAGAATTTGTTATTAACAATATAATACGTTATCAATATAATTTTAAAAACTTTTCCTACCCTAGCCCACCTTCATCCCCTCCTCTCAAACACGGAAATCTTAGATCCGTCACTGCAAGTACACAATTATAATTTTATTATATTTACCTGTTCCGAAAACGTTTTTGACGCTCCGGATTTTTCCACTTCGTCGAAAGTCAGTATTTCCACGCCGCGGTTCCGGGCCTTCTGGTTGGTCGACGGCCGAACGCCCCGGATGGAAATCATTCGTCGGAGACATTTAGGCGATCTGTCCAACAGCTGGTTGCATTTCTCGTCAGTGTCCACCACCACCACCGATATTTCCGCTAATTTAAACACATTTCATACTAAAGTTGTTAAATGACAATAATAATATTGCTCATGTACGCCCCATTCTAAGAGTATGGTTAGGACCTTAGACCTAACCTTAGAGTATGATTCCGTCCTCTGGGATCCCAACACTTCTTTTACGGGTGATGTGATCGAACGTAACCAAAGTAAGTTTCGTCCGATAGTCGCCATCAAGGTTCGAAATTCCCCGCCCTCTCCACGATTCTCATTAAAAATCTTAACGATAAATTTGAGCCGTAATAAATAAACGGAAATTGTTTACGTCGTAAAATATTACACTGGCCGAGTGCTTGCCAGTTGACTATATCTTAATATAGAAAACGCCTTCCTATAATGCGATTATTCAAACTGAAATCGACCCCTACGTTTCCAATATTTCTGTAATACCTATATTGACTATCAATCTATTAAATATCGTACCTTGGTTTATAATGAAGGCGCATGCTTCGGGGCCCAACGTATCGTAAAGCGGCACGAGAACCATGGAGAAACAATACGCTGCTTGTTCCGTCAAAATCCATTCGGGACAGTTTTGGCTAAATATTCCGATGAAAATCTGATTGGCTCCTCTCGGTAAACTCAGACCCATTAGACCCGAACCGAAATTCCGGGCACGCAGCAAAGTCTCGTTGTAATGGATCCATTGAAACGGTTTGCTGATATTTTCTCGCCATCCCAGACACTTTCCGTTATCTGAAAATAATTAATGTTAAACCGTCGACACAAAATAATATTATTATCGTCTGTCGGGCGTAAAAAAAAAAATGTATATAAAATAATTATATTAACTTGAAATTTTTGCGCCTTTCCGAAAAGTTTCGTACAGGGTCTTAGCGTCAGGCGCTACGTTGCTAAGAAATTTTCCGTCAACGCCTTCTTTATAAAATTTTGAAACGTGCACAATTTCTGGTCCCTAAAAATAAATAGCAGCGTTATATTATTTTTACAATAATGTTTGAGGGTCAAATTCGATCAAATATACTCGAGTAGGTAGGCAGTAAATATAATATCTCATTATATTGTTTTTTCTTTTTTTTTGAAAAATAGTTTTTATATAACTCGTTTTAAAACAAAAATAGGTAGCCTTTGACCTTGCCAATAGTGTGCAAGTGTCCATTTTTAATTCGATTGTCCTATTAGTTTTTTTTTTTTTTGAATTCTTGGCAAACTTTTAATTGATGACAACTGTATTGACAATTTTCGTGTGACATGGAATTCAATTTACATTGTATATATGTACACTTATTCAAAATGAATACATTAATTTTAAAATAAAATTCAGTTTCAGGTTTACTTTGTCCTATTATTATATTCAGGCAAGTGGAGTTATTAAATAACATAAAAATAGTCTTTATGAATGTAATAATATTGGATTGAAAAAAACGAACGAGTTATTTGGTATAGGTATACCACAAAAAATTATAAAAGAACTTTGTACTATTTTCTAGGATATATTGTGCACATTTTGCACTAGTACTTTTAATCTTTAGCTCTAGTCATGGTCTAATTTTTTTAAACAAAAACAAAGAAAAATAAAGATTTTTTTTTTAATGGATATTTAAATATTAAACCAAAAATGTTAATATAATATAATAAGGGAAACGTCCACATGTGTGATTCTTCCCCCGTATGACAGATAAGAAAAATTTCCTTTAAAAAATAACCTCAAAAATTCGAATACATATTGTTTCGATTGGAACCTTCAGCCACCTCCATTCGCTCAAGTTAACATATTTAATTTTGATTTAATTTTAACACGATATTGAATTTTCAATATATACACTGTTTAAATAAGTTATCATATAAATAAATCCTTTGTGTTCGATATGTTTGATCGAAATTTAAAAAAAAAAAAAAAAAAAAACTATGTTCACCATGGCATTAATAATTGTACAATAAAAAATTATCAACTCAACTTATAAATTATTATAAGTTCATTAAATTTTCAAATTAATTTTTAACTCGAATTAGTTAGTTAATAAAACGATTTATTTTTAACGTGTTCACTCATTCCTTTTTGTCCAATTGATATAACTTGACCGAGTTGTTATTATTTATTTGACATTGACTTGTCCAATGTCCAGCCTACATTATAATATATTATATTATAAATATATTATGATTATTGTGTTATGATCGAAATTACACGTATTTCTATATCTATAATATAATAATAATAGAAAAATAAAATAACAACACTTTTTGGACATGTTGAACATATTATAATTATAATTATTATAGCGTATTAGTTATGTCGAAAAGTCGATATCGGACAGTAATAATAATGTAATATTAACACGAGCACATGACGGCTCGTAACGTGTCCTCCCGAAATAGTCGCGGCTTCACGTCTCGATATGCGCGTGTTCTATTATATTGTCAACTATTAGGAGTCGTCATCAATGCGGTCCGCGTTATGTCTGGATTTATTTTTAAACCCACGACCCGAATACGAACAGGACTCTACTACTACACCAGTAGGTAGGTGTTATAATAGTCTGTGTATAATAACAATATATAGTAAAACGCGTAAAACGATTTCGCGCAGTCTTCGACGATAATGTATATAATAGAATACGATTATGACGTGTGTCCAAGGGAACGCCGCGTTGCTGTAGCTGTAGTCGTTTCGGAATTATTTACCGTTTCGAAAAATAGTTTACGAGCGACCGTAAAGCTTATTAATAGTAATAACGATCGTCGGCATCGAGGATTTTTGTCGTTTCGAAATCAATATCCGTCCGGACACCAATGGCGGTTATAATAGTGGCGGGGCAACAGGTGGATCCTCCCCCCCCATTGGACAGTAGCTTTATAAATGTGGATTATATATTTCCTTAGTTTCGCCACAAATTATAAATAATCGTGTCGATAATCCGTCGCAATATCGTTGATCCAATAAGAGTGAATTTTTTTTTTTTTTTTTTCAATTTTATTTCAAACGTGCGACATGTTCATAGAAAAACGTTTTAAGAAAAATCGACTTTTTCCAATCGGTGTGTCAAAAAAAACTTCTGGCTTTTTTGCAATCCGTCGCTTGTTAAACGCAAAAAAAAAAAAAAAAACTGTCCTAGAGACGACTATTTACTAGATGAAATTATTTGAACACTGAGAGGGATATGAGTATTTTGGAATTGCCGCCCTCTGCCCCGGTAATTCTGCTATAATTCTATTGTAGAAACGAATGCGACGTTAATAATACGTAATACGAACCTTGAGCAAATCCGATTGGTGATCGAGACTGATGGGCACTTCCAGTGTGGCCTCGTTCATCCAGTTCGGGCAGTAACACGACATCGTTCGTAGGTGGTTTTTTTTTTTTTTTTTTTTTGTTCGTTTTTACGCGATCCGATCACCAACGCACTATCATCGTTGTCGAAATCGAAACGGTCAAATTTTGAACGGGTAAAACAACGCCAAACATATATAAAATTGTACCGCCGCACGGTATGAAAAGCCTACGGGACCGCGGCGATAAAAACGCCGCCCAGCGAGTGTGACGGTGACCGCGGGCGCACTGAACTGCCAAAAATCGCGACCGACTGCGCGCGAGAAACGAAAGAAGATCGGACAGCGTGTGTGCCTCTTCGATATAAATTATTTTTAAACCCAGCAGCCGGTGGCCCGCGAGGGAAATAAAATATGTGTTGTACTTACTCGTACGCATTATATATAGGTGTGTGTATATGTATACCTATATATCCGAGCACGATGCCAAAATATTATTTTCTCTGGGCGGAATAATCACATCTGCAATAACAACATATTATTATTATTATTATTATTACTATTATAGGCAATAACATTCGAGTCTAAATACGATATTTTCGGGAATTTATCGCTTATTTTTTTTTTTTTATATATATATAAATACTATTGATATTCTTTAACTCTGTCGTGAATTTTTTTTTTTTTACTTTTTTTCCTTTTATTAGAAAGCTTCGGAAATATTATTATTTTCATTTCGTGAAATCGATTCGCACGTACGTGTACATATTTTCGTGTAGTCTCCCGCATTTAGATTTTAACGGCCTATTCTGAAATCAATTTATTTTTCGATCAAATCATCACTATTGCGTCATATTTAAAAATTTGGACGCGTCTAAATAACGATATATAAAACAAATAACCGATACGTATACGTATATATATATATATATATATATATAGATTATATAGATAAAGATAGAGAGAGAGAGAGAGAGAGAATATATGTGTGTTTTATTAAAAACACTGAATTTAGTTTTAACAAAACATAATTTAAAAATAGGTTTTAAGCAACAAAAAAAAAAAAAAAATCAACGCCAACCTATACCAAATTTCCTGAAAACTATGCGTAGAACACAATTTTGGACATGTGTCCACCGCGGCCCGGGGCATGATGACTGTAATTCACTGAGAAACATTGACCATCCATCACTCGTTCAAACATAACCAATAACCAATAACAATAATAATGTTATTCACCAATAACATGGCAAATTTCAAACTTTCGGTTCCTGAAATTATTTTGCTATAATTTTGTATACGAGAGACTAAACATAACTCCAAAGAAATAAATCAAGTAGAGTAAGGTCACACAATCATCGACGCCAGTTTTGATTGCTATTTCGAGAAAGAATTCAGTTTTTGAATCTTCCTCGCAAAAGATTGGTCCCTCAAGTGGCGCACCGTCCTGTTGGAATCATATTTCGTTGGCATCCATATCGTCTAAAGTTGGCCATAGAAATCCGTCAGTTTGACAACGAAATGTGGCCGTGTATATAACCGTTTTGGTAAAATGTTTTTACAACCAAAATGTTGTCCAATAGGTACTATACTGGTAATATAGCGATAAAATACGAACAATTTGAAATAAAAACACTAACCACACATAAAACATACATTATCTTAAATTGAATTTGAAATTGTCTAGAATTTAATATAACAGTGATATAACCAGAACTACTAGCATAACATATAGGAATAACTAGAGATGTAGGTTCAGTGAATTTTCGTAAATTTGCCCGATGTTTTTTTTTTACCGAGTAAATTTTTTGTACAGATTAAAAATCGAGTGACCTCTCATTTCAATTGTTACATTACGTGTAATATTATGTTTTTTAACGATATACTTCAATATTAAACTTTGTATCACTGTCAATAGTGACAGAGTAATAGAGAACGGATTCGCTTCGCTCAGAATACATTGGTTTTACCTTCTATGATGTGTATGTTTTTTTTTTTTTTTTTTATGTTTGTAAACACTAGAAATCCTGCTCCGATTTTCAAGTGTAGCGCTTTTTCTGAAAGCATTTTGGATCTAGTTGGTGGAGCGTTGCTGGGGTAATTATGATTGTCGTTGTAGTTATCTGAATAAATTGTGAAAATCTGGAAAAAAATGTTTTGTATAAGTATTTTTTTTTTATACGTTTGTTTTTTCTTCAGTAGGTATAGTGTATCGAGATATAACAATACATATTAAAATAAAATTCAATTTTGAATATAGGTTCACGATATAAACTGAAAACATTCAATATCTTGATTACCTAAAAAAAAAATATTTATATATATAACTTATAAAAAGGTTAAATTTAAAATAATTTAAATATGTGCTTTAAATTTAGCTTTTGATAACATATTATTACGTCATCATTTCTCTTTTGATGTTTTATCACCGTGCCAAAATCAATATGTTCTATATAAATTTAAATTCATATAATTTAATGAGTGAAAATACTATTAAAGAACGCGAGCAATTTAGTTTACAAAATAAATATTGTACACTGTCCTATAAATAATTCTTTTTTTCAACGTTGAATAAACGTCCATATATTTATCTACCGATTCCCATATATCATACTAGGTCAGTCATCGAAGAATAAAAATCGAAAATAAATTATGTTAATCGATTGAATCTGTAAGAGATAATATTTACAGTATATAAAAAATAGATCTTTAGTCTCTTTGAAACTAAAAAAAACCTTACATATATGTTCATCAATGATACATAATTTAAAAGAATTTTCGAAGTCCTAGTACTATTTTCAATAAATTGATTTTAATATGTTTTTTTTTTTTTAAAACAGTTGGTGAGTAAAATGTCTTGATTTGATGTGGTCCTTCTGCCCGGTCGTACACTTACTTCGACACATTTTTTTTTTTATTATTATTATTATTATCAATCGTTCACTCAGTTTTTAATTTTTTTTTTTTTTTTGAAAACAGTTATATGGTTAGTAAAAATGCATCAAACTATTCACACCGTACATAAAATATACGGACTTTTCAATAAATTGTACTTCATTTGCATATTTTTTCCAACAGCTTTTCTAAACAAATTGTAAAACTGACAATTAATGTCGATACATTGGTTTTATGTTTGTTGATTTCTGGGTCACCTTAGCTACAATGGACAAAAAAAAAAACACGACTAACACTACCGTAACCAGCTACGAATTTACAGCGCTCCGCTCAGAATCGATTATTAACTGCATTCATCGTTGCTTTCGGCGTATACAATAAATTTACCCGATATCCTAAATATCTTCCGAACTTCCACTGACAATAGTGGCCTACCCGCGTTGCGAAATATGCCCGGCTTTTTATTGTTATTATTATTACACGCTTTTGTGTAGTATACGTGTACACACAGTGCGCAATTAGTTATGGCCATGCCAGGCTAAATATGACTTATTGGTGTTAAACCTTAATGTAATAATAAAAAATATAAAGCAGAAAACAATAATTAACATGCAATACACTAAACAGAGTTTTGTTTTATCTAATTTATGACAATAATCATTAGAGTATATATATATATATATATAAAAGACAAAAAAAAACCATAGTTGAAAATTATGTATTTCGGTATTTGGCTTGGATTTCTAAGGTTAATGTTGTCTGGCAAGTGGTTTCGAGTAAAAAAAAAAAAAAAAAATAGATTTATTTAATATGTTTTGGACTAAAAAATATAATTTATTTTAAGAATAATGGTGTTACGAGCGTACAGGTACCCACGATTTATTACGTCACACCTAGCACAATAGTAGTAATAATAATAATAGCCGCCGAATTATGCGCGAATCGAGAACAAGTGAAATAAATATCGTTTAGACGAACTACTTTACAATCATAGTAATATTTTATATATCATTTGTCTTTATTCGGCCAATCTATAGATTTTTTATTTCCTCCCCCCCCCCTATAATATCGTCTTGAGCTTGTTTGGAGAAATAATATATATATATATATATATACATAAACATCAGAGGATTTCCGTTACCTGGCACCCCTCGGACACCATCACTAATAATTTACCGGTTTTTGCGAAAAAAAATACAATTATTTTCATATGATGGGTAAAATATTATTTATTATTTTTTTTTATTTATTATAATTATAAAATGTTTCAGCACACCTAGTGCTATTACAACTTTTTAGTTTTTACAATTTTATTCGTTACAAATTTAAATTATTATAAATTTAATAATGACATAATTATTATTAGTGAGAGTGATATAATAATGTGTTACATAATGAATACAATAATAACGATGAGGGCTAGTAAATTAATAATGATCTTCATTTTCTGATGATGAGTCTTCTGTGTCTGTTAAAAGAATATCCTGGGGAAGTCGAGGCCGCAGACGTCTATTGCGTGTTTTTTTTTTCCTATATTGTAATGACGAGCACTGTCCAAGTTTTTTAGTTTGGCGTGGACATTTTTAAATTGGGTTTTAATCCATGTATTTATCAGGGGTATTTTCGTGTCATTATGGATCAAAAAATAATAATTAAATATAGGTTCAGTTATCGAACAACTGGAACCCCGTCGACTCGCGATGCCTCGAATAAAAATGTACGAAATAACGCGTAAATTGTAATTATAAACGTATTACGAAACACATTTTGTCTTATCTTAATTATTTGTTATTCCAATGAGACGTTTTGTAGCAAACTATAGGAAAACATGTTGGCAAATTTTTATTTACAGTTTTAGAAGTGATAATAAAAACGTAATTAAATAAACGAGCGCGCCTCCGTAGATGTTGTTACGACGCGTCTATTATAATAGGCGGTCGGCGAGCCCGTGGAACCCGTGACGTCCCGCGTCATTTTCAAACGGAGTGAAACGACCAAACAATTTTTTCGCCAAAATTTTTTACTACTCGCCGTAGCCTATAAGATTCCATAAGCAAATTAGTTAATGGTCTTTTCCTTGGATAATCATTTAAATGGAACCGCCTATTTTTTATTTTTTTTTTTAGATTCTCAAATTCTGAGCGTTTTTTGCCGGTCTGTAAACAACTTTTCTACAAGGAATCTTGTTTTAATCAAAACACAACAAAAGAGATTTTTTTTTGTTACATTTTTGATCAAGTTAGCGCACAATAAGATTATTTTTATTTTAATTTTCCTCATGGTTTCTTTAATAATTGGGATAAACCGGGAAAAAAAACCGCGAACATGTACGCAATAAACTTATTTTCGTTTTGTTTTTTTTTTTTGTTGTTGTTGTAATCCAGTTAAAAATAATTGTAAAGACCTGAAATTCGTACTGAATACTTATATTGCCTTTTTTCAGACGTGATTATATTTTCATAATATTCTAGCAATTTGTAAGCCATTTAAAATTGTCTAGTATTTTTAGTTTTGATATAGTTTTGTGCGGATTGCATTTGTATGGCTCCTCAAAAATGCTCAAATATTTGACTCGTGGTTAATTTTTTTTATTGTCGTAAAAATAAATCAATGTTATAATTGACGGCATTTTAAAACATAATTAACCGAAATTCACTTAGAACCGTTTTTTTTTTTTTTTTTTTTTTTGTGGGCAACGATGATTGCATACAGATATAAATTGAATCCCTCTCTATATCCTACATTTTTTATTTATTTTTTTTAAATGTTTAGTACCAAGCATTCTCAAATTGATAATATTAAAATAAACCTATATTTTATTACCCTGCGATAAAACGGCCTGTTAACGATCCCATTTAGTTGTATAGTAATAATAAATCAACATTTTTGCACACTATTATAACACACTCGCATATAAGTTGTAATAATTGTACTATAAAATATAGTAACTATTTAAAGATATTAGTTTATCTAATTTTAAACATTCGATAAAGATTTTTTAACAGGACGTGATGCGATCCTGTACAGTCCAACCAGCGGGCAACATAACAAAATAACGTAAATCAGAATTTAAACAAAGATGAACAAATTTAAATAGGAGAATATTATTTTCAAAGGCACCGTGTTGCATTTTTCCCTAAAATATTGCCAAACGAAAATGCTACAGCTATTTAAAAAAATCAACAAAAAAAAACCAACATGACCGTGCAACTATTTTGTTAGACAATATTTTAGAAAAAATCCTCAGGTGCCCTCGAAATAATTATGTTCTTTAAATTGCCTTGCGTGCAGTGTTTAAAGTGCAACACAAATGTCACAATTTTAATTTTAAGTAACGTAATTTTACTAATATGATGTCCATTAGATGGATTGAACCAATGGCAGACTAAATAAATAGTAAATGCGAGTATCACAGGCTCTTAAAGTAAAATTGGTTATGTGTACCTATAACGTGTTATAGGTACACACCATAAACTTTCGTACGCAAAATATTTTTTTAAAAAAAAGTCAATATTTTTTATTAAATACATAACAGTAATAGTTAATATATATGTATAGTATATATAGTATGATAATTATTGAAATTCAATAATAATTACACCGTGATAAATTACATAGCCGTGGATAATAATGACAACCAATGAAAACCAACCTACGAAAACAAAAAAAAATTAAGAAATTCCCAAAAACCCTTTCGTATGGCGCATCTACATTATATAAGGAACTTCTGTTCAACATTTCAACATTTTAGACCCAGTCGTTGATAAGATACAATCAGATGGCTCCAGTCAGTGAATTATTTAGTAAGTATTATTTGCCTTTATAAATACAAATATATAGATATGTTTGTTTATTAATTTATTTTTAAAGCTCGTCGTCTAGTAATTTTTACAATTTACAATTTAAAGAAAGAATGAACAAATATAAAATTCGTGATTTTCAGCAATTCAACAAAATATATCTTAAAATATTTGTGTAAATAAAATAATAACATTTTGGGGCGGTAACGATTTCATCTACTCGAAAGTGAACAATTATCCTTTAAAATGATTTTGGTTTTTTTAAAATTCTAGTTTCGAATTTACAGTTTTTTTGTTCTGTTATAAACGAAATTCTGATATGGCGAGTTTTTATTTTGCAAAACTCAATTCGAATCAACATTTCTCGTAAAGCGGGGGGGGGGGAGAGAGGGTTAAGCTCGTGTTTAACTGCGTTACGCCGGAATAATATTTATATAGCTACTTATCGTACACTCGTGTATTATTGTAATATCGGATGCGGGCGCTTAATGAATTATTTATTTATTAAATTACAACCAGTTGATTCCGGCATCAGTTTCTTATTAAAAATATTATCGTTGTGGAATTGTAATTTAAAAAAAAAAAAAAAAAAACAATCCAGAACTACTCGACTGTATGGAATTGCATAAAAGCCGAACTATTTATTATATTAAATTGATTTACCGGTACTCCGGCGGCATATTATTATTATGCAGATAAATACACGTGACGAGATTACGGGAAACTCCGAGAATATTATAAAACGATGACGTGTCATCGTAATGAATGCGCGAGAATTACGAGCCCGGTATACTCGTACCGCATTCTCGTAAATAATAAATAATTTACGAGAAAGTACACGTGAGACTATGAGCAACTTCTAGAGATGAGACAGTATAGTTGGATGGGCGTACGTACAAGCATACTTTCTTTCGAAACGAACGGGAGACACGAAGAAACACGAAAACCGAAAACCGAATGACCGTTGTTTTTTGTCCGTATAAATTATGATTGCTATAAAATCCCCGTAGCGAAAACGTCCAACATCTTTACGCGCGTAAAACTGTATGGAGAGGAAGTCGGGTAAAATTTACTAAATCGACGAAAAATCATCAACGCGCGCATTATTATTGAGCGGGAGATATCCAAAACGCTTATACAGTAAAAGTAATACTACACCGATCGGTATACAGGAAAACACTCCTCGGCCGTCCTTCGGAAAAAATCGGATTTCGACGAATAACTGATTAAAAATACAAAAACGAGCACTATTATATTCTTCCATATAATCGCTGAATTGCGTTACCGGGGTCCGCGGTACAAAATGGTACCGGATCGAGGCTTCTGCGAAAAAAAAAAAAAAAAAAAAAAAAAGTGGAAAAAAAAACAAACATCGCGGAACTTGTGGACCGACCAATGGTAAACGACTAAAACGTTTCGCTATCGGCACCATCGGCCCTTAACATTAAAACCGGATTTAGTATTTTCAACAATTAGTAAAAAAAAAAAAAAAAAAAAAACCGTTTATTTTTTAGCGTGGCATTATTGCGTACACGTGATTTCCTAGTCAGAAACTAATTGCCATCTCCTCGGCGACCACACAATATTATGATATATATATATATATATTAGTTTAATCGAAATGCGTATAGCTTCGCTGTACACTTATTATGTGGTTTTTTTTATACCTAACCTAACCTAATATGCGGCGTAAAGGACATTCTCGGCGTACAGTTTAACGTATTTTACACAATATTTCGATAATGTTCTGTACAAGAGCTAACCTCCCAAAAACGATAACTCTGGTCCTAAAACCGTGTACGTTTAGTACAGTGATTTTGAGCTCGGCGCGTCATAATGATTGTGCACAAAACGAAAAACCGACAAAGGAAAATCTAGTCAAAATTTTAATGTTAATTTTATAATATATAATGATATCAGGTTTTCACGATTATTCTATATTACGAATATTTTTACAATATAATTACGTATGATTATTATTATTATTTTTTTTTTTTTTTTTGTGTGTAGAGTACCCCGTCACCAAAAATTGCAAGTGTGCCTGATTATAAGTATCTAGTATATTAAGTCTAGTCACGGGTACTTGTTTATACGGACTAACGTCGTCTGATTAAGAGGAGTTTCTAATGGTAATTACGCTTACAGTTATAAAGAAAATCTATATCAATCATCCTGTAGAATGAATGATTATAATTTGCACAGGTTAACACCGCAGTGTTATACGTAAATTATGATTTATAGAAATATATTTTTTTTTATCGGTTACCCAAACTGTTTCCGTTTGCGGTTTACTTTAATGGGAGGGGTATGTAAAAAATGTAGCCGGGGGAGGAGACAATGTGGCTTTTCCGTACTTACTGTAAACGATTTTTTTTTTTTTAAGTTGATAGTAATATCACAAGCATATTTTCGTCTTTTTCCCGGATTTCTTATGGATGGACGCCCTTGCATGGGCACTCACTTTTAACCTCCCGACTGTTTACTCCTGGCGTTGCTAGTCTTAGCGTTACGAGGTCGTTAACGCCGGATTTCATTGGACAAATATGTTAATTATTTGTTAATAGTGTTAAATAAATTACGATATTTATTTTATTATTACATATTGTGTACCTACATTTTATAATTACTTATTGGTGTCTAATCGCTATACTCTCGAAATGAATTTTATACCTACCTTTCACTCCCGGCCGGCAATAAATTTTTCTCGAAGAATTGTCTAGAGTAACTAGATACTATGATGCGGACAAAGCGGTACGGTAATAATTATACGGCAAAAATTGAAATCTGTCGTGCCAATCGAGACGATAAAACCCCGTCGCCGAGGACGTAAGGAAATCTGTAACGATAATATACTACAGGTGCATCAACGCCGGTACCGAGTGCAGTCGAATACCTGTCCGCCGTTGCCGTTTATTTAATTTAATTTAATTTTTTAATTTTTTATTATTATTATTATTATTATGTTAATAAAATGTGTGTCACCTGTTTGATTTCCCGTGACCGCGACCGACGAGACGCCGACATCAGTGTCATCGCTGACGATTTTGTAATTTCGTAATTTATCGATCAAGTTGTAATCTTGATTCGAAATGTGTTATTGTGTTACGTGCATGCTACGTACCTCTATAATGCCTTTAATACATCTCCGCACATTATGAAACGATCTCTTTATTTATGGCAAACGCGTACCTAAGGTCACACGCTATTATATTATATAATATATATATATATATATATATATATATATATTTGTCACATTCAATAATGATAACGTTAACCTATTTTTATACAATTATAATAATTTTACTATGCTTTTGCGTTCGTTTACTCGCGTTTACCTATAAATATTTTACGAAACGATATGCCTAATAATACAACGATCCCAACGTCGATATTACACTCGTTGTTACCGAATAGTTTTTTTTTTTTTTTTTTTTTTTTTTTTCCCGGGTGCTTTTTCCGATTGCTCGAAAACGATTCTATACAAAACAATACTTTTGAAAATCGTCGTGAACTATATCTCACTAAACACTACTTAAAATCAGTTCGAGAAATAAATTATTATAACTTTTATAAAATATTATAATTAATATTACTATAACAATCGTATTGCGTATCAATAATATATGCGTTCGCGTAATTAAATCAATATTCTTGTTGTTTACATAAAAAAAAAAAAAAAAAAAAATATGTAAAAAATGATTTGCAGTTATTTTGTTCCTTTGAATTGGTATAATTATTTATTTATTTATTTAATTATACGGACAATGTCGAATTGCACAATACCGTAAATATAATATAAAAAAATATTGAAAGCAAGTTAATAATATAATCAATGGGAATTCACGTTCGAAATGTAAATAAAAAAAGGGAACTTACTTAAATAGACCGTGTGTAACCGATTAGGTTGGCAAGAGTGTTACCGAAGGATAACCTGCAGTGGATCCGCGTAAATACGGTTGGGTCAGGCGCGCGGTTCGCCCGGGCACCGTGTCCGCTTGGCGACCCCTGCCCGGGCTCTAACAATTTTCAGCGCCGGGTTTCTGTGACGCGTAGCATTCCGCCGCGCTCCCGCCCCGACATTTCGGGCCTTCGCTGTCGGCCTGCCGCCGGGAGGGAGCCCACCGAATTCCGGTGGGTTGGTGCAGGCGGGTTTCGATAGGAATATAAAATTAAACGATTATTACGAATGTTGCGATTATTAGCTTTGGTATTGATCGGGCTTTGTAGAAAACCGCCATCGATTGCACTACAATAAGTGATTTCGTTGAAGATAAAATTATAGTAGACAGTAGCGCTTCTACGCGCTTTCAAATGATTGTATTTTCGAGATTTCTACAACAGCCTCGTAATCGGTGAAGGGGTTCTAAATTGTATTAGACGTATAGTTCATAAAGCGAAGGACTATGTTTCGGTTTTGGTTTTTTTTTTTTTTTTTTTAACTCGATTAATGTGTCCGACGTTGTTATTTTGCCATATTACCGGCGCGTACGCGAGTAAACTGCGACAGTTTGTCTGGCGTCTTCGATTGCGAGCGGCAAAACAAACGGATACCACACTACAGCGCGCAATATTCGGCCCGGTGTTTTGTTCACCCGGTATATTCCGTGACGACCTGATGATTAACGAAGGATGTATAGTTTTACCGGCAATGACCGCCCATCGGCACTCCTCAATGGTTGTCGGCAGCTTTCTTCCCGAGGTCTGAATGTCATCCGTGTGTTACAAGCGGTGACCAAGGTCGTGTTTGTGTATTATAACACGCTTATATTATAGATTCATTTAAATCGAGTTCTGTGTGGAATACATTTCGATTTTCGTTTTCACACCGTGTATATCGTATTCAACAAGTGTTAGATAAGCATGATACGCCGGTGGCAAAGAGGCAGGTGGTCGTGTGAGACCGTCTCCTTAAACCCAACGGCCGCCGTTGGCTGAAGATTGTCTATATTGCGCGTATATAATACTATTTTGTAAATATATATATATTTTTTTTTTCGCAAGAGATTTCCGCAGGGGGATTGTTCCTCGGACACCCCAATTATATGTAAAAGTAAAATGCGGTTAATTGTTTCTAATAAACGATGGTTCCCCGCGAATTATTTCCGGGGGGAGTAGGGGTATTGCCGATTTGAAAAAAAAAAAAAAAAAAAAGGGTAAGCCCAATATTATATTATTAGGTATTACTATATTTTTTTTCAACAAACTGTCTGAAACCAATAAAAATATTTTCGAATTATCCGTAAATTTATCGTAAATTATATACAGTTTTCTAATACCGTATTAATAATATCGCGATATTACACTTCTGGACACGAAATAGTCCAAAATAATGGGCTACGTCAGAAGTCGTAACCATAAATCATTCCACATAGACAGGATAGTCCTATCATGATTACGCTATTAACGCCGTAGTGTCATTGAAAATTAAAACAAAAATTGGAACAAACACGATATTTAAATAAACGAGTGACGACCAGTAAAACAGGTAAGAATTGAATTATTAAAATTAAACTATAGACACTACATATACAATTGCATAAGCGCCCGAGTCCTAAATTCATCATCATACACGTAATCGTGATACTGCAATAAAAGTATTAGGTACTTATTAAAGAAAAATAATTAAATGTTTTATACGGTATGATAAAATAAATATAATCGTTACTATGAATGTGAACAATTTTAATATATAAACTGAAATAAAAGTGTGTTTAAGAAATTATAAGTAACCCAAACGTGTTTTCTTCCAGTTTGAAATTTACGTTTAACTCATAGAAATATTATAGTATATGTCCAGGATAATATTATCCTTAGATTAGGTCTACCTAGTACCAGTGACGTAACTGGTAAGATTTACAAAGTCCGTAAAAGAAAAAAAAAAGTGGATCCTAGTTTTAATAAATATCCCCCGTGCTTTTAAAAATTATATTCATTTTTTTTTTTCTTGCAAACTTAAGCAACTGGCATATATAATAAATTTATTTTAATTCACCGAAAAATACGGTCGTTATTCTAAACACTTTATCGATACAATATTATTGAATGATTAGAAGGGTAACGATCATAAATTCGGACAATAATTAATACTAAGGAAAATAATCATATTAAAATTTAATTGTAATTTTCCAATAGTATTATTAAAATGTATTTTAATTCGATTTTCATTATAAAATTGTAAAATGCAAAATGCGGGCGCTCTTGTACTCGTGGGCCCGTGGCCTTTTTTGTCCATCGTGACATCTCCCCCGAATAATTGTTACGCCTAGTATAAAAATAATTGTTATAGAATGGGAGATGGAAAATATCTGGGCATAGGATTGGACTTGAACAACTGTTTGATAACTTTTTCTAACAATTATTACCCCGGACATTTTTCTCTCTCTCACTCTCTCGCTCTCTCTCTCTCTCTCTCTCTCTGCTATCAATCCATTTCGTGATAAGCCTATGGTTTAATTAAATAATACCCATACGCGTCTATAGTAATTGTTAAGTTTATGTATTCGTATATGATATAAATTGTCATTAAGACATTCAGATCATTCGGTTCATATATATAGAGGCACGTCCATAGTATTTCTGTTTAATTCATTCAGCGCTGCAGTTATATGGAACGCATATTATATGAACGCCTTGAAGTATATACGTACTTAGCGTGTAATTATTAAAATATGATAAGTATATATTATACGAGTTATAATTCAAACGGATGATTATAAATTAGTAATTTAAAATCATATTCGACTTTAAACGTCTACTCTATATGGTAATGTCGGTATATAGGATACCCTGGCCGGCTTAACATTGGAATATTATAATATAAACAAAAAAAAAAAAACCCTATTATATATAGGAATGGAAATGTATAATTATGTATTATTAAGTTTTGTTTTGATATTTTGATGCCTCCAGCGGACGATTTTGAAGCTGCGGCGCGTGCATTCTTATAGTTTGGTGACACGAATTTTGCGCAGCCGTGATACGAAACGCCGCCTCTATAATGTTATAACTCTATGGATTGTCCGCAGACTGTTTCCGGGGAGCTAATTAAACGTTTGCGGACGGTCTCTTATTATTATCGTACGCCGTCAAACAGGTGTCTATTGTTTTCGTACGCATAAAAGGACTTCGTGTATTGGAGTGTGACACCTATGTCGAATATAAACCGCCATTGTTTGTATTCGCCATTCTATCTTTAAGCCGCACTGTTCGGGTCGGCATAATATTATTGTATTTTTAATATTTTTATTGCCGTCAGCGCGTGTGACGACTGACGAAACGCCTGCCGGATCGTTTGCCGGTTTTAAATTTGTATTGTAATAATTATGGCACACTTTTATACGACGCCTGGTCCATAGACCAGCGAATAAATGGACTGGTGGTAGAAAGAGAAATCCGGGAAGGGGGAGGGGGCAACATTATTAGAAAAAAACGATAGCATACAATGCTCATCTATACGAGAAATAAATACGTTTAACAACGAAAATTGCATTGTAAGAAAAATTAGAAAAATACCCAGGTCTTGGTTATCTCTTTCTCAGAATATTGGTACTATAGGCGACCTATTGCAGGGTATGGATGCCGCCAAAATCGTATATTTTTATATGTTTATATTTCTGTCGTACTGATCCAAAACTCAACCCACAACAAAAAAGCAAAAATTTAGTAAGCGTATTTTTTTTCTTTCTATCAACCTTAAGGAAATGTTCGATTTAAATAATTTGAATATTTTTTTTAGTTTTGATTATTTATGTGAATTATAGGCCATTCTCGATTGAAATGTGTAACACTCGTGACACTCTGTGACACATAGGTACTAACACCTGTCCATTTCTTTGAATAACTCCGGAGCTATGTTTGTGAACAACATTCAACTTCATGGTTGGTTTCTAGTAGCAGATTTTGTCTAGGTCGAGTATTGAAAAGGGTATTTTTTTATTATTTTCTTAATGACGAGAGAAAACCGGTAATAACACGTCGGAAAAACGCGGTATGTTAACGGTCTCGGTTTTTGTCAACTAGGTGTGTTAATTGTAGTACAGTTAAACGTGGGTTTGCACCCGTAGTGCAAATTATGTCCGGCTTTAAAAACAATATAAACAGTTGACATAGTAAATCCCGTATACATAAACCCGTTCGGTTCGAAATTAAACACACAAGTACTGCAAACGTAAAATGAAAAATGTTTTAATCAAATTTGGAATAATTCAATGTCAGCAGAATGCATTGTTAATTATTATAACCGAAACTATATACTGCAGTCTAGAAGGCTTTCGTTTTACGCTCGGTGATTATAATATACGATTGTTTCTCAAAAACATTGTGCAATTCAATAATATAGACCTTGACTTTGACCCACAACGGTCGACAATAGCGTGACACCAGTGATTAATAATTGTACAGTGACGATGACCGTCTTCCTGTAAACAAAAATGCTTGGCGAACGTTGTTGCCTACCTATAACTCCTAATAAAATAATATTAAACGCACTTTGACATTTCGTAAATGCCGTCTGTTTATCACGTCGCACAAAGATATTATCATTGTGGACCTTTAGTAAATACGATATTATTGATGAAAGTCATATGACGATAAAATTGCTCAATCATAATTTCATAACTCAATGAAATCGTTATTTTATTTTTGGATACTGATCGTAGCGAGAAATGTATTGGTTTTACAATACAATGCGTGTTGCTTTTTAATTCTATCTCTAAACAACGTTTCTACCTCTACCTTGCTCCGATCATCAACATCAGAGTTAGTTCTTTAATTAAATAATTCTAATATCCAGCTATTACCTCGGAGCAACAGATTTTAAATAATAATATTTTTCTACAAATTTTGATATACGTAAGATTCAGTGGCGTATTTACGGATAGATCCCCCACTCCCATGACCTTATTTTACTATTTTTGCAACCTAAAGAAATGTTTATGAATGCAAAACTGTTTTTGGGGAGAATGGAGTTGTGCTGGTTATATTTTAATACAATAATAACGGATGAAATAACCAATTTGTAGATAACGTACATTTTTCATTTATCGTGTTCAACAAGTTATTAAAATTTAAGAAAATTTGGATTGGTAACGGAACGACGCACCCCTCGAGTAAGTGGCCTCTGGAAAAATGCATATTCTTTCCGCCAAGACAAAATCCTAAATACGTCACTGGCAACACTTACACAAAACTGGATTTACCGTTTATGAGAGCTACCTCAGTAACCGTTTAAAATTTAGACCGGAGAAGTAATGACGGGTAATAAATTGGTCATGAATCGTAATAACAGAGTCACCTCATGGATTATGTTGTGCTTTGCCCTTTACGTCAAACATTGTTATTCAATATTTCGCACGGTCTTATAATTTTTAATATTACCGTGATGTGCCCGAAATAAACGATATTACCGAAGCAGAACGTATTATATTAAATTGGTATTGTTCACAATTATATATATATATATATATATATATATATATAAAAGTATTATAACGTTATATAACTCGTATTTATTGCACCAATTTAACGCATTACGTGAAATGCAAATGTTAAACTTGAAATCGTATTTTGCACATGTTCTTGCAAAATCGTTCCGAGCCAGCGCTCGCCGCTACACAGTAGAAAAACTAAAAGTGTATATTCACAAATATTTTTATTCATAATAAATTACTATACTGTTCGACGTTTTACAGTTTTCGGAAATGTGTTACTAAATTAGAAAATTTGACCGTATTAACTGCGTTTATTATAGGTATAGTCATTGTATGGAATTAAAAGTAATTTTAGAAGCTTGCATCTATAGTTGTAACTAGGCCTTATAGTTGGAGTCACTAAAATATTGTGCAGTACTATACAATTTGTATTTTTTTTTTAGTCCTCTACCGTATACACTAAACCCATTTTAACTAAATGGGTAATAAATAATAAACCTATAATAATAAACAGAGTAGCATTTTATTTCGATTTTTCCAAAAATCTAATGTTCGTTAATAGCGTATATTTCCGTAAAAGTCTACGCTCAGTTTCAGAAAATGAATATACTATTTCTTCCATGCCCATCTAAAACATTAGATAAATCTCCTTCAAAAACAATTGTAGATGGTTTATTTACTGAATCTATTTCCTAACATTTGCGATCGATTTGTACAATAATAATTACAGCGTTTTCGATTTTATTTTGAACGTGATTAACATTTTAATGTTAACAACATTATCGTGTATTATGATTCTTGTTATTTAATGAGGGAAGGTGTTATATATTTTAAGGCTATTTAATACCTATAGTTTATTGTTATTTTTTATTGAGTCACGATTGTGCCGATATTTGTACGGTGTATATAATTGGATGTTATAGTAGAAGTCGCTTTGACCTTCGAGATAATTATTCCTCTCGATCCCCCCCCCCCCGAAACGATAATATTTATCGGGTTTTATGCGGATATAATATTTTGGTTTCGTACAAATACTCAAAATTTAATACAAGCTTCCTCGTACGTTGTACTTAGTGGTAAAACGAAAAATTTAGCGTAATTAAATTTTTTTTTTTTTATAAGAGTTTAAAGTTTAGATTTCAACCGAAGTCGTTAAAATCACGGAATTTCGCGTACGATTTTCCGATTTATGTGAAAATAAATTTGTTTAACCCAGCAAACATGCATGGCAGTTTGACACAAACGTCATCATAGGTTTTACTTATTGCTAAAAAAAGAATTTAAAAAAAAAAGTTGATCGTAATGCAATAATTGTTTTGTTAATAATCTCGAGTTCAAATTTTGATGAGAATCGTATAGACCACGGCATTTCAAAACACGATTGACAGAACTTCGTTCAGAATCGTATTTCTCTACTTCGTTAGCAACGAAACATATCGTTACGTACAGATAAAAATTAAATTCTACTCTACATCCAACATTCCCAACTTCCCGCCTACAACGGAGCACCGCTCTTTTTATTTCCTGTGTAATTGTATAATTGAACGACCCGTGGGAATGTTACGAGAACAATGTATGGTTATTGCATCCGATATATATATATACCAAATAAATGTTTCGACATTCCTAATTCAATTGCACCGGTCGCAGGCTTTGGTCCGGTATCGTTACCTGAACAACATCCGATCGTCCTTAAAATATTATATTAATGAGTAGGTACCCACCGAATAACAAAGGACAAACCGTCGAATGTGTTATTGCGGTGCCGTCGTCGTGAGTCATCTTTTGCAAAAAAAAAAAACTCAATCGAAAGCTACATATGCACAACCGAACCCATTAATTAACACCTTCACACACGGATACAGTGACACTTAACATTTCATTTTAAAATATATCAACAGTAAGGCGTTCTTTAATTCTCAACCCCAAAATTTGTGTGTACTTACTACATAAACAAATTAACTACAAAGAATTTTAGTTCGATCAGATATGAATAACTTGTACCAACTTGAACATGTAGTTTAAACTTATTACATTTTTCGCATGTCCGTGAATATTTCGTGAATCGTTTAGGAAAGCAGCATTTTATTTAAATTAATTTTTTTACAGCATAGACAAACAGGCTCTACATCGTTTTTACATTTTTATATTCTTTGAACGTATACCTAAAATGTATCTCTGAAAACACTTTTTTGGTGAGTAAAATTCTCCCATTTTTTTTTTCACGCTGTACCTCGATCTTTTTAGTCCATTAATAAGGCGATAACCTACAAATAACAATTAAAATAATAAAGTGTCAATAATTATGTCAACAATATATATTTGATTTACGTTGTTTAAAACAAAATAGTTATATTCTATTTTTTGAAGAAAATTTAAAATATATGTATGTTGCTACAGACATGAAATGTCCAAATACAGGCCTTGTTTAAACATAGGGTTGACCAGTTCGTCCCGTGTAGGCGCATCGATTCCGCTGGTCGGTGATAACTCCAGCCGCTGGCTTAAACGATTAATAAAAATAATATCAATGAAAAATGTAAAAAAAAAAATTAGAAATAACGAACATTTAATACCTACAATAATCGCTTACCAACAACGAATCCAATTTTCACGAGGACGATTTTAAATGACGCGTTTTATATAAAACATGTATTAAAGAATGGACTCAAAACGAAATATTGAATATGCATTTCTTTATAACGCCCCAGCAAAGAAACTTTTTAAAACAAAAAAAATTACCATTTACAAAAACCATTGAAATTATTAATAAATGTGTGAAACAGTAAAATAATGAATAAAAAAAATAATAGTCATAGTAATAAATTTAACGAATTTTCATGCAGCGCGCAGTTGTTTTCGTAAATACGTAACTTCAATCGTGACTGAACAACTACAGTTTTTTAGAATACTATAAATAAAATTCTCATTTTTTATTCATACTTAATACCTACACAGGGTAATTCTTTTGTTCAGCTATTATCTCGGATGATTTCAAGTAAATTTGATTTAATATTTAATCTTGATTTTAAAATCACTACTCTCCATTTTTAAAACAGATTTGAAATAATAATATTTGTCTACAAATTTTAATCTACGTAAGATTCAATGGCGTATTTACGGAGATGATAGGATCAATCCCCCACTCCCATGACCTTTTTTTACTATGTCTGCAACCTAAATAAATATATTACGTTTATGAATACAAGGCTGTTTTTGGGGAGAAGGAGGGAGTTGTGCTGATTATATTTTAATACAATAATAACGGGTGAAATAACCAATTTGCAGATAACGTACATTTTGCATTTGTCGTATCAATAAGTTATTATAATTTAAGAAAATTTGGATTGGTAACGGAACGACGCACCCCTCGAGTAAGTGGCCTCTGGATAGATGCATATCCTTTCCGCCAAGACAAAATCCTAAATACGTCACTGGCAACACTTACACAAAACTGGATTTACCGTTTATGAGAGCTACCTCAGTAACCGTTTAAAATTTAGATCGGAGGAGTAATGACGGGTAATAAATTGGTCATGAATCGTAATAACAGAGTCACCTCATGGATTATGTTGTGCTTTGCCCTTTACGTCAAACATTGTTATTCAATATTTCGCACGGTCTTATAATTTTTAATATTACGGTGATGTGTCCGAAATAGGCGGTATTACCGAAGCAGAGCGTATTATATTAAATTGGTATTGTTTATTATTATATATATAAAAGTATTATAATGTTATATAACTCGTATTTATTGCACGAATGCGTTAAGCATTATACGAAATGCAAATGTTAAACTCGAAATCGTATTTTGCACATATTCTTACAAAATCGTTCCGAGCCAGCGCTCACCGCTACATAGTAGGCAAACTAAAAGTGTATATTCACAAATATTTTTATTCATAATAAATTACTATACTGTTCGACGTTTTTCAGACTGCGGAAATGTGTTACTCCAAACATATTATACAATTTTATCTGTCTATAAAACGCATTAACTGCGTTTGTTATAGGTTTAGTCACGAACATAATATGCAATGAGGACTGAAAACTTGACAGAATAAATGAGGGACACCTCTCTCAACCGACAGTAGTCTTTCTATTACGTCGAAACGGACAGTAATATTTCTCCCCGATGGTTCGATATAATGGACGACAACAATCGTATAGTGAAACCAGAGAAAACCACTGAAAACCCCCAGAGATTTTGCGGAGTTCTCTGAAAACCGTAATTATATGAGAAAAAAATAATTACTTATTATGTACAGGTATAAGGTATATATATATATAAATTGTATACCAATTTTTAGATCTAATTGTTTTTGTTGAGAATCACATGATTAAAATACGCCGTTTCGCGCCGCCGCGTATATATTTACGTATGTAAGTGCAGATTACAAAATAATAATATATCTTCAACAATAAACCATGCATATCTATAGAAAACAAAAAAAAAAAATGTTAACACAACATTACATAATATACAAACACATTAAATACAAGTTTAACTATTAAAACACTAAAACTGTTTACAACGGACCTAACGAACATTTAATGCTCCCATTTTTTGACAATCCATTATAGGCAGGATTCATTATATATACATATATCTATATTAAATAATAGCTGACTCAACAGACGTTGTCTTGTCTTGGCCATGAATGTTCAATTGGATGAGGAATAAATAAGTAGAGTAAAAGGAAATTTTAAAAATGAAATCAAAATGTCATGTGAACCAAATAACACATTTCGTTAACATCAATTTTAAATTACAATAACTGTGAAAACATTTAATTTACATCTTGGAAGTTACCATTTTGTCTATTGCATTGTTTTTTGTTACATTGTCTAGTACGAAAACAAATAATTCTGATGGTTTTCTGACACGGGAACAGGCTACGTATAATTGGCCATGCGAAAAGCAAGAATTTTTCAGATTAATAACACTCAACACTCAACGACTACCCTTGCGATTTGTTTATCGACGTTGAGAATGCAAGCCGCACTGGAAATTGCGGAAATTGTTTAAAGTCAAATGGCATGTCGGTTGGAATCATTAGAATGCGTGGGATCAAAACATCTTCTCATTTGTATTTTCCCTTAAAAATTATATCTTCGATTCATTCGTTTTTTCACCGCAAGCCGAGTACTATTGCAAAGAGTAGCTAGTTGGTTGATATTTCGCAACATATTGATAACCGACTCTTAATTGTAATTCGGGCAAATCCAGTAAGTTAAAAAATTCCGTTAGATAGTGAACGGCATCATCTTGGATAGTAACGGAATCAACTGATTTATATGTCATCAATTCGCCAACAATTCCATTTTGAATTTGGAAATTAATTGCGTTGACATCAACGTTATTTCCAGCCAATATAAGCAGGTTCAATCAACCAAACATGATTTCAGAAATTATGAGCATTATTTGGAACACATTATCGATGAGTTCGGTCGTTGATTCGGTGAACTGACAAAAATCGGCAGGGAATGTAATGCATCCAGACGAAGTGTCAACAGGGATTTTGCCATTGCCGATGTCCAGCAATTATTTTGAAAAAACTTCTCCAGATTGGTCGTTCTGCAACTTAACGCACATATTCATACTTAATTTGAGTGTTTTTCCGTATATCCATAAACCGGACGACTTGAAACATGCATTAAATTCATCGACTGGCGTCGAATGTGGAATCACTGGTAGTGTTTGACGGAAATCACCTGCCAACAGAATCATCGTACCACCAAACCAATTTGATTGTTTCGTAAACCTTGCACCTTGCGGTCTAATGTCTCCAATGAATTTTTGTGTGCCATCCCAAATGATCAATTTGCATTGCTGTAACACTTTGGCCATCGTAGAGTTCTTCGAAATGTAACAAGGACGTTTATGTCCAAACGCATACCTCCAAAACACAGTGTACCTATTTACTTTATGTATCATAGGTAAAAAAAAAAAAAAAAATAGTTTTATAGGTAACATAGGTACATATATATGGGTATATTATAATAACATACCCATGTTAAATAATTATAATTATTATTACGAGTGTTAGGTTCAACCAATCCTCACTGCCAGCCGCTCAGTGGCCGGTGCAAATCAACAACCACACAGTTTTTGGACAATTCTTATGAAAATAATAAAAAAATAAAAAAACTTTTAAATTTTAAAATCAGGGTTTTCCACACGGACCATTTACTTATTTTCTTATCGCTTTAGAGGTTGAATTAGAAACGCCGAGAAACTTTTCAAATGGTTTTCTCCGTAAAAACCTTCTTTAATTTATTGTCTACATTTGAAAAAAAAAAAATTATTCAAATCGGTCCAGCCGTTTTCAAGTTATGGCGTATATAAGTATATACCAACAAAATATCGATTCATTTTTATTCATATATAGATACACATATTTTTTTTCTTTTCGTCTACATTTATTTTTGTCGACGTTAAATAGCGAAATCGGATTTAACGAATAATTAAAATAATAAAAATGAAGCGCTCTTCATTTTTAGAACATCTATATTATAATTTATAATCGAAATACCCAATGATATTTTTAATGTAAACGCATATTATTACAATGCAATCGTGTAAGACCATCCGTTGCAATAAAAAAAATTGATTCCATGTATAGATCGGAATTACAGTGTTAAAAAATTGAATTTCTTTGTGATTTTTTTATTATTATTTACCGGCGATTTTCCGATTTTCCGTTTAACAATAATGCCATTCGAACTCATTTAATAATAAAAGTAACATCTGTATATTCAATTATTGGCTATTTCTATGTAGTTACTTTTTCATCGATGGGAAAAAAAAATCCAATAATCGTGTTCCTTCATGTATAATCTTCTCGGAATCAACTACTCATTTCTCGGCTATTTTATAGTCGTTACGAAATTATATTGTTTATTTTTATTCAAATCAGTTTTCGATCAACGTTTTTAAATTATTTTGTTATTCTTGTCTTCTAGTTATTATTTTCTACTCCAAGGATATATTATTATATACTTGAGTAATGATTGGTTTTGCAAGACGTACCACATTACAGCAGTTTCTAAAATAATAATAATAATTGTTTCATGAATACTAACAAATATAATATTTTCTGGGCACATAATAATAATAATAATAATACTTTAGTGTTGACGGACAATCAGTCTGTCTTTTTAGTTCGTAGTACTACGTATAATAGAATATTTAATTCAGAAAACCACAACTGCAACAAAACAAATGAGTCAATAATTTCATGAAATAACAAAACAAATATATTCTAATGCGAATAAAAATAATAATAATAATAATAATATTATGTACCAAATAGTTTTTTTTATTTTATTCTTAAAGCTTGCTCGATCGTCGACTGCAGTCGCAATAAGAAATAATAGTTAGGTAAGATTATGGGTTAAGTTATAGTTTATAACTTACCAGCACAATATATTAACTATACTTGACGGATTATAAACGAATATTTTATATTAATTTCGAGGTTTAATAGATTATACGTACTATTGGCGTAATGTTTAGCTTGAAGAACCGTCTAGATTTTGATTTTATCTGTAAATTTGTTTCGGTTAATTCTAGATTATTTTTTTTTGAAAATCTGCAATCTATATACGAATATTACCTAATAGTACCTAACCAATACATTATTAAAAATTTTATTTCCACACTTAAATGCTAGATTGTTTTCTTGATAATGTTGGTGTAAATCAAGGCCGTTAGCTGGAAACAAATTTTTTATTAACATTAATCGGAAAATAGTGGTTATTATTACCGTAGTTAATACGATTTTCATATAAATATCTACTTAAAACACTGCGTAAAATGTTGCGTAAAATGTTGCGTAAAATATTACCGTTTTTCTGACTTCCATTGTCGGGTTATCTCCATTATTAAGAAACTACGTAAATCAAAAATCAAAAAAAAAAAATAATAACACCTCCCCCAAAAGACCAAAGAGGACAAAATTTGCTACCGGAAACCGCTGTTTATGTTGGTGTCCAGATATCTGGTAAAAAAGTTGTGCACGGACCGAGAACAACAACACATCACGTTCACACTTTACGATAAATGTAAAGTATACTCGACGGACGACGAATTAATTTCCACATGACCAAAATAATCGTGATGAAAACGTTCGGTCTATATTATAAAATGGTATGAGGTCACAGGCACTAAACACGATTACTCTCATTACCGTGACCCGCGGATAGCGAATAAAAAGATGATTTTTTTTTTTTCTTCGCTGACGATGTTTCGTCACAATAATATTATCGATTTTATTAATTATCGGTAGAGCGATGGTTTTACCTGACGCGACGTTCCGATTGCAACTAGGTAAGAATATTTTCGCGGATAACTGCATATATATCGGACGTCCATAATTTCGATAACGAGCCGAGTGTACCACTACATTTTTAAAAAAAAAAAAAAAAAACTATGGTGGTATCCGACTATTATTATATAATATATAGGTATGTTGTATACCAGGGTAGACCGCCTATATTATTTCGTTCCCATACTGGGCCGTATATAGGTAACCTTGGCTTAATATATTGTTTTGAGGACAATATGCGATATTTATTGTCAATCTATGCCCACGACTTACTGGTACGACCTGCCGCAGTATTCGCCCGGAGGACTTTTGGCGTATAAAATCGAACCTATATAAATATAATAATATTGACGCCGTAGAAAGCGTACAGGAGAATATCTTGACGAGTAATGGTGTGTTTTTTTAATTTTAGTTTGTTTTACTTATATTATGTTTGGACAAATCAAAACCACGAAGAAACGGAAAACGCGGATAATTTTTTTTTTTTTTCGCGTACATTTTCCATATTTACGATATGTTCAATAATTATTGTTATTATAGAGTTCCGATGTTATAGTCGGCAGCTCTACAAAACATTAACAAAACCATCGAATGAATACCCTATAAAACAAACAAAAAAAATCACTATAATAATAATATTAATATGTTAATTTTTAAAAAAAAATACTCATACTATTTGACTCGACTGAATTTCCTTTCGTTCTCATACTATAATTACATCTTCCCAAGGGCGGTTCTCGGTAAGCCCCAGAGGGGCCGGGGGACAAACACATTTTTTACATTATACAAACAGTCATACACATCCCAATTTAGTGCTTACAGTGCATTACCTATTAGAATCACAAAATTCATGCACAAAAAAAAACGGGCCGAGGCGGGGGAGATATATAAATCGCATACCCTCTACCCCTTGGATCAGCCAGTGTATATTATTTCTGAAATTGCAAATGTTTTAATTAAACCCATTTTTGTCTAACAAATACAAATATATACGCGCACAAATGACGGAACGAAACGGTTGACGCACAAAACGACTAGAATACGTGTACGTACGTGCGTGCTGTATACCGTATACCAACTAATTACCATATACACAAGTCTATAACACGTAAACGCTTATCCTATTATATCGATAAACATAAACAATTATGAGGCAAACCTAATTCGATTGTTTTATCGATATGCCTATCTAATATTTATAATACATCGCACGTTGATAGTTATAATTTATATTAGAATACATAAATATCACATTTTATAAAACAAAATACGATATTATTAAAGGACAAAACAAAAAAAAAAGCCATTATTATAGTAAAATATAAAAACTTTGAGTTTTAATTCTATATGCGTGTAGTATGAAAGAAATATAATAAATCGTACGCAGTTTAAAAAATAAAATAACTAATATTAATTGTATGGAAAATTAAACGCGTTAGTTTTTACCGGCATATATAAAATTATACAATTACATTCGGTATTGAAATAATTGTAACTGTGGACTCGAATAGAACAAAAACGCAATATTATAAATATTGAACTTCGCGTGTAATATTGCTAAAAAATCACAATTTTAAATATCGTGGAAATATCAAGAGCGTTGACAATGCGCGATAAATGTAAAATCTCGCGTAAAAATTTCTCACAATTAGGCTATTTTTTTTTTCTACTAGAAATTATACATATAATATTATGTCCGCAAATTGTATTGTGCGCGTATTATCAGTGTGGTGAATTTAGTACGTGACACTAGACCAAAAATGGCGATTTCGCTTTGTCGAAACGCGGGCATGTCGGGCGCATTCTTGGGAATTCAGACGTTTGTCGCTTCACTCGCCTCAGATATACGTGATTAAAAAACCCTTGATAATATACATAGTTTTCGTTGGGGGCTTTTATAGTTTATATCGTACACCGATTACCAGTCTGCAAAATAAAATTAAAACTCAAATTACACACGTTTTCGCGTTGTATAGTTGTACAGGTACGGTACCTACGCTTAAAAAAATTTGTATTTTCTCGTAAAAATTGTATGGGCGTCGTGGTGTGATAACCGTCGACGTTTCTAAATGATTACACCCCCTCTTCCTCCTCCTCCTCCTCCTTGGATTCTTTCTTTTTTTTTTTTTTTCTATGTTAATTGTTAACTACTGGAAATAATTTGAATAGATATACATAGCAAACTTTCGGGTAGAGGATAATTGGAAACTTATTGTTCTAATTTTTATCCCTCCATTTCAAAGTGTAAAGAATCCTTGAATTATATACATACATACATTACGTTAATCGGGTGAGGTGTGTCCAGTGGTCCACTCTCCCTCCTCGAAATTATTCGAATAGTAGGAAAACGTACGTTTAAACATACAAATATATGAGTGTAACATACTGTATAGTGTATTGAAAAAAAATTGGACCTCCTTCATCTCAATTGTTTTTCATCACGACCCCCCCGCCCCCTTGAATGAGCTTTAGATCCGCCAATGATATTTTACTCGAGGAAAAACTGATGTAAAAATATTCACTACTTTTTTTCCTTCAATTCAAACACTATAATACATATATTGTAGGATCGTTTTGTTTTTTGTAGAGAACAAAAAATTTCTGGGAGAGGGCATCATTTGCCATTAATGTTCAGTATTGTATTCCCAAATAATATTAATTTATTATGCGGTCTGTTATACACATTGATCGAAGTGGATGTTTTTTTAAAAAAAAAAATTTAAAAATAAAATACATTTTGTTCTACGATAATAATATTTAAAAAAAAAAAAATCTGTACCAAAATCAACGCTGGTGCAATTTCCTGTGCAGTACACAACTTAAGTCAGGTTAGGTATATGCGGCTTATTATAAGAGTGTCGGTTCAGTACGAGTATAGGCATTACGAGTTTGAATTATAATTAATCAGACGAGCAGATCGTATACCACTATAGGCACTATACTAAATAGGCGTGTTTTTTTTGTTTATAGTTTTCTTTATTAGATTAGACAATAACGAGTTAAATTTAAACTTAGATATACATAGGTGCCTAACCAATACGGTGTGTAGATAACGTATACATATTTTACGAAGCATCACGCAGTCCGGTGAGGTTATAAAATAAAATGTACATTATTATTTTAAAAATCATAAAATGTACTGCATCAGTTGAGGATAAAATAATAATAATAATAATAATAAAAATAACATATTATTATTATTGTATTTTTGTGATTAATTTGCATTTTAATAGCGCGTTATCGGTTTCCCGTGTGCTGTAGTCGCGGCAAGCAAATAAAAACCGATGTGATTTTCGTGATGTTTAACAGAAAAAGAAAGAAAGAAAGAATAGTATGATAAAAAAAAAAAAAAAAACACACACACACACAAATACAAATACCGAAATGCGAAAACCGCACACGTGGTTTATATAGTCGTAATGACCGAACAGCGCACAACTACAGGACGACGATGGGACAGAGAGAGAAAAACAAAATAAATCGTATAAAAAATGTAAAACGTCCAGTCATCGGCCTTAAAACCGACCTGTTGACCGACGGCCCCGAGATATAATAATAATGATAATATTTTATACGCTGTGTCCGCCGTTCCATTTACGCAAACGCGACGACGACGACGACGACGACGACGGCGACGACGATCGGCACTGTGTGTCTCCCCTGCGGCGGCGGCGGCGGCGGCGGGTAAATTAAAAATCACGCAGCCTATGGCCACGGCAGGTGTCAGGGCGTGTGTGATTGCGAAAATAATAATTAAAATAACTTAAAAGATAATATTATATTATATTATTATCGGACACGCGGCTCGGCGACGGCGGTAACGTTATAACGACGATATTTCGATATTATTATTGGTCAAACCGTCGGACGGGATCGCTAAATAATACTCGTTTCGGAACTCGCCGGGAGCGGATTGGGCCGGAAGGAATACCGGAAATATTCACGGATACCGACGGCCATTAAGAGAACGCTACAAACTTTTCAACAAAAAAATATTAGAAAATTGTAGGGGGGTGTAGGTTGCTAAACTAAATTTGTCCCGAGGACGCCACGCCACTGTCCACCTAACGCGTGACATAGCAAAAACATGCTTAGCAGACTGCACGCGAAACTCGCTTTGTTTTAGAGTATATAAAGAGTATAAAAAGCACCTGTTAACAAATTAAAAAGAGGACAATATTTCGGAAGGCAAGACGATGCGTTTTTTTCATTATTCCAAATATAATATACGTTTAGAAATAACGACTGAATTAACATTTTTTAAATTGACTGTAACTAAAAGTTAATTTTTTTTTTTTTTTAAATTCATTGTTTTTCGTTTTTTTCTCTTTTAATTGTATATAATTGACCGGTTTTGCTGTTGCCTGTTAGATAGACAATGACGACAAATTCCGGTATGGGGTAGTCTATAGAAACTATGAAGATTAAAAATAGAATTGTATCATCAAAATCATATAGTGCATTATTAAAACTAAAAAAATGTAATGCCAATTTATCTAACCAGATTGACGAGAAAAATATGAAAATTAAGAAAAAGAGCATTACGAAATGCAGAAATCACGAAAACATGCATTTATATGCACTAACCCGTTACATAGGCAAAATAATAGTTCGTATTTGAATTATAAAAAACGCAAAATATCCATTTACTCATACGAAGTAATAAAAAAATAAACATGCAAATGCATTAAATTCGCAGCTCTGATTATAATCAACAATAATAATGAAAATGAATAACAAATAACTTATTGGACGTGTCTCGCGAAAGATTTGCAAATTTACTGGCTTTGCAAAACAATATTTGTCGTATTATCTAGATTTATTTCGAGTAAAACGATTGGTTTATGGGCAAAATGAGCGATAGTAATAAAAAATAGTCACGATTATTTTATTTTCGGGGGGCCCCCGCCGGTATCCGTATGCGTGTATAAATGGGCCCGCAAACTACTGCACACTGGGGGTTAGGTTAATATACTCGCGCGCCATATTTCTCCTATTGAATTGGCTAATCTAATTATCATTATCTCGTCCGTCGGTGGCCTTCCGATATTCTGGTGATTCATAACGAATTTCGGTCGCCAAAACAGGATCTCGCCGACCAGAATCGCCCCCACCCGCGGATAGTGTGACCTTGCATTTTTTTTTTTTTTTTGCGCTCTGGGATTACATACTTGCAAACCCCGCGCATCAGTGACGGTCAAATGGTTTTTGTCATAGGTAGGGGCGGTATGGGTATACGGTTTACAAAAACACATATACAATATAGATAAGCAATATATAATAATACCTATATAGTATATATTATAATAATTATTGAGGGGAAATGTTTTACATGGGAGAGCGATATATCGCCTTTGTCTCGAGGTGTATTTGATGGAGCGACCCTCCCCCCTTCTGTTTTATTATTTTTTAAACTTATTTATTAATTAATTTGAACCAATATTTATGTGTAGTTACTAGACCGTGTCGGTATTTAAAAATTGGTACAAAAAAAACAATATTCTAATTCTCACTGGCCCAAATCACCGCCCCACCCGAAGTTACGGTCCAGGAACCACCTGCCTTATCCTCAACTCGTTTTATGGCCCCTGCCGTCATTAAATTGATCGAGCAAATCTGTCATGACTTTAGAAATGTATCGACTAGTTGACGTATTTATGTGTTACAGTTAAAATCCGAAATCTGTCAAAACTGATTTCGACTAGTTAAAACAAGAATTGACCAAGACCCTTAATGTTAGAACTAGTTTTAACTGACTTTTTTTAGTTAGAACTAGTTGTGTCTGTGTTGGCTGAAATATAGTGGCGAATACTAGAATTCTATAGTGAAAATTGATTTTGAAAAGTTATTTGTATAATGTTTGTTTGTAGTTTTAACCAGGGAGAAGTAGAAAATATATAACTCATAGGTATAAACACAACCATTAATTAATATTTTTGGAACATTATTATTTGTTTTGGCAAGGTGAAATTTAGAATTACAAAGAATCTGATTTTTAAAACTAGTTTCGACTGAGTCATTTAAACCTGCGGTTAACTCTAGTTTTAGCTAGTCAAAACCAGCTTCGTCGAGGTTTTGACGAGTTTCGGATTTTAACTGTAATATAATATATACGTTTTGTTTAATGAGTAAAAACACGTGTCGCCAAATTGGACGCTCCCCAAAAATATGTACCCTTAATATTATTAATTTGATAAATTAAAAATTTTGTTTAATAAAATAACATTACGGCATTAAATTCGGTTTACCCGATGACATTTTTCAGAGACAATCGTCTTTGCGGGTACACGTCATCGCCTCTCAGGTTCGTATCGTATTATCGCTCGCCCGACCATATTCAAATGAGTACTACAAACAATACAATAATAACTAGAGCGCGGATTTTTATGTAAATACAGAATTCAATTGAATGTAAAATAAGGACGTTTCATAACACGCTGAATACAATAAAAAAAATTGTATAATACATATTTGGATGTACATATTTTTAAATATTTAACCAATAGCACATATTTCGTCAATATTCTAGCAATTACGAACAAATAAAAGACGTAATTTAAAATGCTGAATGAGGTAGTATAACTGCAATTATAAAAGCTACTGGTATTATACATAATCATATGCTGAAAAATCATTTAGCATATACTTCCGCAGTTTTTAGTTTTTTGGTTAAAGTCTTAAAAAATTATAAACATCAAATCTAACAATAATTATGAAAGTTTTGTGGTAGTGGAAAATGCAGTGAACAAATTAAATGAGGTTCAAGGAGCAATAGTAGAAAATAAATTAAATTACGTACGCGCTAAAAATGTAGATTTACAAAACATAAAAACTATTAGAATGAATTCTTCAGAATAAAAATAAAAACGCATCGTCAATGGACATTGGAATTTACAACATCTGATATATTGAGTATATAATTAAAAATGAATAACAAATGTAAAATGCAATTTTTTGTCAAATATTTCATGGGTTTTAATAGATATTTCGGTAGAAATAACAACATATATTTTGACTGGATCATTACATAAAAATTCGCGCGTCCCGATAAATAACTATCGATGAGCACGAAAACGAACACCAAGAGCCGACGGTTGTTACGATATAATATCGCGCGGCGGACAATAATGATATTATATTTTTTTTTTTAATTTTTTTTTTTTCAAAATTGTATTGGATCGCACGCGAACTTATTAGCGGCGCCAAGGTCGGAGGCGGCGGGCCCGGGGCGGACCAGAGGAGTAGTAGTGACGGCGGCGGGCTAGGCAGTACGGTACTACGGTTGTGATGGTGGCGATTTGTCGACGGCAGGCTGTTATGCAAACACGGCCATAATAAATATTATACTTTCTCGCGGCGTGTGTGTCATTCACCACGATATCCGTCACGGTATACACGAACATGCGTGTATACGAAAAAAAAAAAAAAAATAAAAATAATAATATTATTATTATTATTATTATTATTATTATTATGTACGGTATAATAATATACGCCCGGGTCGTGGTAAGCGGTCCCCATTGTGCCGGCCGCCGTTTGTCCCTCGCCGTCAATAGGAGACCGCGGGTATTATTATAATAACAATTATTATAATAATTATGATAATAATATGATTAGGTGATGGTGCTTTCTTCGGCGCACGCGCCACCGGCACTTTCTAAACCGCGTATATTCCGCCGTTTTCGTATGATGTGCGCGCGTTTTTTCCAAACACTCGAATATCGCCCGTGCATAACACACACTGCCGGTATAATGTCCGCCGTAAATTTATTGTCGAAAACGGTTCCCATTCGTCATAACAACAAGTACTACTACACCTAGGTTTACCTATTATTCGTAGACGACGGGGACGACGACGCGCGAAACCAACACGCGGCACCGCGACGATATACCGTCATGATATTTCACACGGCGGCTTTTCAAATCAATAACGTGTTAAAAATTAAAAACCAACAACCATTTTAGTTAAATACGTGTAAAATACGCGATGTGCCTCGATTGGTGCCAATCGATAAAAAAAAAATATCCAATGTACATATACCGGACGTGCGATATATTACATGGGGTTTGGGTTTTAAAAATATATTGAATCAAAAACCTTCAGACTCGTAACTAATGCTCTTCGTTATATCTCAAACCACACCCTTCGTACAGATCTCCACATTCCTAAAGTCACCGAAACAGCCAAGTTATACTACTCCAAATTCAGAAATCCCCTTCAAAATCACACCAACCCCAATATTAAAAAACTACTATCCATCTCCATACCCGGAAACCCTCCCCCCACAGAAGACTCAAACGTCAATGGCCCCGACACTTTATTGTTTAAAACAAAATGTTAATTAATTAAATTCACACCGAAGTACCTTCACTGGTTGGTTCGTCCCTCAAGTCACGCAAGCCGCCACGTTTAACTTAAAATAACATCAATTATGCTTATTATACAAGTTTGTATACGATTGTAAAAATTCAAAATTTAAATTTAAAAAAAAAATACAAATATATTGAATTACTCAAAATCAACTTTTTGGCACTTAGCGCGTTATTGGTTAAAAGTTATCATATTATATACACGCCTAACGGGGGCGTATATAGCAAATATAGTCTGGATGAAGGGGGGGATGGGGGAGTATATTCGTTAAAAAAAAATCCCCTCATAGGAATACCATCTCAGAATGTATCTAAAATAGTCTTAAAAAGTTAATTTTTTGAAATTCCTTATACTTCCACTAATAAAGATGAATAATCGAACATTTCATAACAAGAGATCAGAAATTGACGTCGTTAAATTGCGCTCCGGCGACTCTTCAGCCGTGGACACCTGTTACGAGGCAGACGGCCGTCAGGCGGCATCTTCACGCACTGTCTGAACTCCTGGTTCCCCTTAATTCCGATTTTTGAATTGTACTTCGGGTCTTTTACCTAAAGATTTACTCCAATCAAAAACCACACAAGGGAGCGTATCGCTACCATTATGGTAGAAAATTGAAATTCGTTGTAGTTTTCTTAACAATGGGGAATAATCGAAAATTGCATACCAGGAGTAACGTTAATTTTATTATTTTTCAAATGTATAAATTTAGTTGATAAAACATAATTGTGCGACTTCTTATTGTTTGATTTTCTTCTATACGGACTTGCTAATATTTGTGTAAAAATGTAATTTAAAATATTTGATGGTTTGTTTTCTAAACTTTTAAACTTTCAACCTAGCGGCCACAACAAAAGTGGCTTAACATTATCAACATACAAACATAACATAGCTAACATAATACGAGTAGTGATGCGATCATGTAATGAACATCCTTAATGACTCGTTTATTTTGTTAATTTTTGATGTTCGACGAGCCTACGAGCTTTAAAAAAAGTTTCGGCAAAAAGATTTGTTAATTCTGCAAATATTAACGAACCTATCTGCATAAGTTGTAGGTATTGTAAAAAAAAATCTATAGGTATATATTGTCGTACCTTGACTGAATGGCTGGTAACTTAAAAATTAAAAATTACTAATTTATTCGTTAACAAAAAATACGTCGTTTAGTAAATGATATATAAATACTATAATATAAGTTTTAATAGTTCTATTAAGCCGTACTTTTGAAACTATTTCATAACATCAAGGGTATAAAAAATCAGTTCTATACTTTAACGTTAATTAATAATTACATTAAATAAATAGGTTATAAATTAAATAATATTTCCTCTGTTACGAATAACTGTTTACACGTCTTAAAAAAAAAATCAAAGGTTATAATTAATAACGAGTCTGATAGTGTTATTTATGCGAACACATACCTGTAGGTTTTTAACTACGATAACTATAATAATTAACACAATTTATAATATTATTAGAACGCATTTTATTAAAATGGTAATATCTATTTTTAATCATATACGTATCTAAGTAATATTTTTAAGCCACGTCATTTATATATATTTCATTATTTTCATTTTTTTAATAAATAACTAACATAAAATTGTATTATATTTTGGTATTAAAACAATTGCAAAAGATCACGTATAAAAAAATGTAGAAACTGGAAATATACCGCACTGTATGGGTCACTGTTATAAGTGGGAAATTATAAAGACATAAGCTACGTGATACATTAGGTAACATACTGAAAGCAACGATAAATCATTGAAATTAAAAAACGATTCTGAGCGGAGATTGGTAAACTAGTAATAGTATTAGTCATGTTATTTCCCCCTTGTAGCCAAATTAACCCATAAAAATAAAACCTTTCTATCGTCATTCGTTGTCAGTTTTTTAATTTTTTTTTTTCTTTCGAAAAACTGTAAGAAATCTAGAAAACAATTTCGAATTAGATACCAACGAGTAAAAAATCAGACGCTGGTCTATTAAGATACGAAGTTAATTTTAAGCATTATACAAACCGAAAAAGTGTGTTTTTCTAAGTAAAAAGTATCTAGAGATGAACTGTTGTTGAGAATTTAAAAAAAAAAGTAAAGTTTTACGAGGCGGACATTCCGCATCTTTTAAGGTAAGTACTACGTGAGACAATCGGTGTATTTTTACAAATTAAAAAAATATTTAGCTAGAAAAAAAAAACACTTCACTGTACTCAGAATCAAAAAGAAGTTTGAAAAATATTAATTTAAATTATCTTTACCGGGTTTTTTTTTTTCTACAAATGTTTATACGCAATTTTAATAAACCGGAAAAATAGGTATTTATTATTTGGCGCTACGCATCAATCGTTCATGTTAAGTACTAAGTAAAATATGTATACGAGCAATTATCATTTAGTTGTTGAAAACAACAATGTACACATAATAATATTATTGTTACAGTAGAAACTTTAACTATTTGTTCTGGCGTTCTTACACTGACAAAAGTGTGGGTATTCGGTTAATTCGGCTGAAATTAGAACCATACATCATTGTAAAATGAACCGTGTATCAGCGACAAATGTTGATACAAAAACCGCCTTCATTTAAATGAGCATAGCAAATAGAGCGAATAGTTAAATTAGGTACATTTAAACAGTTGTGAATTAGTACCTATATATTCCTACATATACATATCTTATTTGACTTTAGAGATTGAAATTTGTTTTACAATACAACTTATTCTATGCAGATAGTTTGCTAATATTTCCAGAATTCACATATATCTCCGCCAAAATGTTTTTAATCGTATTTAAACGATTATGCGTAAATATTCCCATTTTTCCAGTGTTTTTTTTCTTCCGGTTTTTACATGTTATTAAGAAAATTACACGGAAAATAAAAAAAATTATCTTCTCAACGCACCAATAAGACAAAATTTTCCACCAGAAACCATTGAAACCCGAAACTGATAATTAGAGCAAAATTTCTAGTAGAAATCACATACAGGTTAGGTCAAGTTAGGTTAGGTTTGTTCACATATTGCGGGCCGGTAGTATTTCCGCAAGGCTAGTCCCCGGCCCGTCATCGATGCCAAAAAAAAAAAAAAAAAAAAAAAAAGGTTTGTTCACATACAGAGAACAAAAATGCACATAATAAAACCATCGCTACACTCAGAATCTAAAAATCACGTTGTAAAACTAATACATTCCTCACTTGCTCAGAATCAAAAAGTGCCTTTAATTAAATTCTTAAATATCATACAATATAGTATTAATATTTTATCAAGATTATTATTATTTATTTTTTACTTTTTTTTTTATTTTAGATTCTAACTTATTAATTTTACTATGTGTGCTATTTTTTTTCTGTTTGTGGACAATATTAACTACCAGAAATATTGGTCCAAACCATCAACTTCAAGAGTGTTTTCTGGTATTAAATTTTGTATAGGTGGTGAATTAAGGAAGTATTTTTTTTATGTTCTGTGTAGTTTCTAAATAATGGGAAAAATCGGGCATATTTACTCAATAACGGTTTCTGTTATTTTTGATATTTTTTGTGTGTTTTACTTGTAATTCAATTTAAAAAAATCGCAGAGTCCTTAAATTCTCATCGAACGTATTTTCTAAATACGGTATAGTATTATTATCAACGTTTCTGTTCAAATTTGTGTTAAAATTTCTTAAAAACATCTAACAATTGTAAATTATTTTGTAGTTACAAATGAATACAATTTCCATTTTAAATGTATTAAAATATGTTTAACAGAACTTATCACAGAATCGGTTTTCGTTTGCAATGATTTATCGTTGCGAACGAATATAAACCAAATTACCAACTTCTATCTTTTCAAATGCCTAGCTAAAACAATAGCACGTGAAAAATTAATTGAAAAATGAAAATGAAAAGTCGACTTAAATGAAAAGGATGAATTTAGTTACATAAATTTAATGGATCATTGATTAAATAATAAAATATATGAATTTAAATACTTGAAAATATGTTTAAATCACTGCAATCAAACTATGATCTAATAAATACGTTGCTATACTCTATGATTTGAACCATCTCTCTAATATCTTTTTTATCTTTTATTTGTTCAACTAAATATATAAATTGTATCCACATTAGTTTGAAGATTTAATGTTCAAACGATAACCTTCAAATTTAAAAATGTGCAGAACTCATTATTTAAAATAAAAATATATTACGATAATACAATGAGTATAAATACAAATTTTACACCATTCGTACCTAATCTTTTGTTTTAGTTTATACCAGGAAACCATGTGCAGATAAAAAAAAACACGCCCTTAGCAATGATAATATATTTGAACTTACGTTTTCAACACAATGATCAGAAAGTCCATTGTGTATACGCGAGATATATAAACACTGCTAGAGAACTACACAATTTATAGTTCCCTTCCTAGTTCATAAATTTGAAATTGAAAAATTATATATGTACCTACATAAATTTCAATCGGTTTTAAGTGTTCTTGAATTTGACCAATATTAAGCTAATTAATAATATTATAAAAGTGACAAATTCAATTACGCTCTGGGCACCGTCCTTGAAGTTTACGGAAATGGTGCAGATCCCGTCCCGTTACTAAAAAAAATATTACATTTATACATATAATAAAAAACTATAATATATAATAAACATAAAATATATCCTTCGTCACGTGTAAATTATAAAAAAAAAAAAAAACTGTCTCGAGTTGTTAGCTCTACATATAAAACATATTCTATTATGTAGCCGTTAAAAGGGCCATAAATAAAATCCAAATTAATTACAAATAAGTATAGAAAACGGCTTCCTCGCAACAACTTCGGGAGTAACGAATTTATTTTATCATAATAGGACGATATTTTTTTATTATCATAACTATAGGTAATAGGTATACTAATTAATGCAATGTAACTTTATCAGAGAGAAAACCGATCGTTTCCATAAACATGTTTTCATGTAGATACGAAAAAACTAATAGTATAGACTACGTAAAAAAAACACACTTTTTTACAAACATTTACATAAATATACAAACATTAAGATTTTATTCTTCAAATCGATATTCAAAATGTCTAAAATTAGGATAAATTAATTTTATATTATTCGAGATATATTCGTATATTAAAATATAATTTAAATTTTAAAATTACCACCATTTACATTCTTTCAACTATTCTGTAACTGAATTAAAAATTTTGAAAAGGACTCATCTCTGAAAATTCAATTTCTTTTAGAAAACACAAAAAATTGATTTTTTATTGAAACATTTGACATTTTGAAACTTAATTCGGGAAGTCTGGTATTTTTCATCACTAAGTAGAGCTCAAATCTAAGCTCGTGTGGCTCTTCATGCTTATAAAATATATATGTATTACATATTATATATTTTTTGCTATACGTGTATTGTGTATACACGAAAGAAAACGGAAAAGTCAATTTTGAAAAGAAAAAAAAATGGAGATCTCTTCAAATGTTCTATTCCTATTTAGTATAAATAAAATATAAGCACACCAATACAGTTAGTTTAAAATTTAGTATAATATAATTCGAGTGTTTTGAGTGTATTTATTTAGGTATTTTTGTATAGGTAACTTTATTTTAATTCCTATATTATATTTTTTATTTTTTTTTACCAATCAATAGGTATGTACGAGTACAACTGTACACTGGTCAAGCATTAAGACATTCTCGTGAATGTATTCTCGGTACAATAAAATAAATTCGTTTAAATGCTCCTAATCATAAACTGGCAAAAGTACGTAAGTAAATCGTTTTCTAATATAAATTATAAAGAATCAATAGAAATTAGGTTTGTTCAAACGAGGACATGGTGAAAAATATTTAATACATGGCAATTAAAAACCACACACCGTAGTCACTTGTCACGAAGGTTGCCCGAATATTCGTAAATATTCGTGAAGCTAATACAATTATTATTAGTTGAGTTTTTATTAATATTATTGTAAAAAGTTTTACCCACAATGCGGTTAATTAATCAATATATGTATATATATATATTAATAATTGTTTTCTGCATGATTAACGTTAAAAGCAAACCACATATCAATCAAGATAAAACTGTAGACTAACAATAATATAATAGGTATAGAAAAATAATATTTGTAAAATAGTGCATTCTAATGTGATTACAATGATATTTTAATATGATATTATGTTATTATTGGTGATGGTTAATTACGATTATTACATAAATTAAATAAACTGTTTTATATATTTATAGTTGTACCGCGTTGCCCAACTAAGAAGATAAATTTTATGGCATTTTTATTGAAACAAGCTTGAAAATAATGGTCATTTTAAACATAATATTTAAAATACCGTCTATATTTAATAATAATTAATAGGCACCTAGTAAGCTATAATAAATGGATAAACATATATTTAATTTTTATAAAAATATTATATCGATCGATTAATAATTTTCTTCGTGCTATTATATACGTACGAATCTGCAATATTAATATTAATAAATAGTGATTTGCTAATTAGTTACAGTATTAATACAGGTTTATTTATCGTAAGCTCTGCTAATTTTAGCAGTTAATTGTGTACAATTTAAATATTGGCATTGTCCTATATAATACTTCAATGGCAGTATAATAGGTAACGCTATTTATATAACCGGGACGACAAAAACAATTTTAAAATTTAAAAACGCAGTTGGTAAACAATTTATATTTTGTTATCTGTTTCATCGATTGGTTATTCTACAGCAATCAAACAAACAATGTTCGACTACGATTTTCGATTCAATTCAAAAGTTCTAAAATATTTGTTATTACCTATCTATACTTAAGTTGATTAAAAACCATGATTATATAAAGAAAATATGAGAAATCAGAAAAATAAAGCCCAAAAATAATGATCAATAGTATTATTTATCTAGCATTCGTTCTAAAACTATGACTATACTGGTATAATGATAAAAATTGTAAATCTTAAACATCGTATTTAAAAAAAATGTATAATATTTAAAAAAGTACCTATAATATCATAATAATTATAATAGTATTATAACAACAGTTCAGGTGCAGTTTACTCTGTCTAGTATAGTGTAATTAAATTGTAATCAAAATAATATTATTATGTAATAATAATAAAAAAATAATAAACCACTGATATTAAACATGTATTAAATTATGATTCGGATCTACGTCACGTGTGAATTGTTTTTTTGTTTTTTTTTGTTTTTTGTGCGTTCAAATGACGCGTTCTGCTGACGTCAACTCGCAAAATGATTATGACTATTAACAATTAACGATTTTGGCCAACAATAAAGTTACATTTTAAAACGTTGTTGACGTGCGGTACGGTAAATAATACGTAAAATACAATATTAATAGAAGATAATAAACAAACAAAATCTATTTGAAATCGAAATATATTTATAAAATTAAATACGAAAATACTGTATCGAAAAACACGTAAGTAGGAGATACTATATTAAAAAAAAAAAAAACAGTTCATACAAAAGTCTAAAACAAAGTTAAATGATATGTAATTATATTAGTATAATTATATTATCTTTTATCTTAATGCGAGATTGTGATTTTAAAATAAATTCGCAGTATAATAATTATAGAAAATAGCAAACTAAAATGGACCTGCTATATTACCGTCATTACATATATTATTTAATTTTTTTTTTTTTTTTAATTTTGCTTTATTATTATACATTACCCACAATGATAACAATTACGATTTAAATTGTAAGACCCCAATGCAGACATGCCAGAAATTTTAATTGGTTAAATTGTATGTGAAATTTAAATGCTGCCACTAGTACCACCATACAATAGGCATCCGAACGGTGATGCAATTAAGATTTTTCCAAGTGGAAAAATTCTCCAAGGGGTGTCCGCCTAACTTAAATCACCCCCGGAAAATGTATGTCTGAATTCTCCACTGGTGTCCGCAGTGTCATACGTTCGATGTACTCAAAGACATAAATAAAGAAAGGGCTTAGCCCTCCCTGAGCTATCCAAGCCCTACCTTAAACAAATATTTGAATTAATTTAATCTTAAATATTTATATTGTATTAATTATAAATATTATATTGTACATTACTACTTTTATATTTTATTTAATCGTCGGTTATCTTTCTATGATCAGTTTTATCTAAAAACTAAAAAGTTGTTTAACATTTGTTAAGTGACTACAAATGGTTATTAATAAATATTAGGTATTTTTTGTCATTCTGCATCGATATTCGGATGAAACGGCAGTCAATGGTAGTTTTATATTTGGACAATGATAAAATTAAATGTACAAAAAGAGAGGTACCCAGTGGCGTAGCCAGGATTTCTTAATAAAGGGGGCCAAAAAATAACGAACAAACTTAAAATTAAAGGTTAAAGTTTATTTCGTTTATTACATTTATAAATATACTATAGGTATTCAGTAAATAAAATATGTAGTATAATTTTTTTTACTCAAAAACTTATTGGGCTCAAGCCCTATGTATTTTCAGATGCTATTTACGTCTATGGATATACTGAAATACCATAAATAACTAGATGCAATTACAACTTATGTAATTGTCACATGAAATGGGACAATTATTTTATATAATTGTATATAATAAGCTTAAAAAATATTAAATTTCCATAAATACGGTTCCAGCTAGAGGCATGTATCTAAGACACCCAAAACACCCATGTTGGTTGTGCCACTGCAACCGACCAGTCTCGGAGCTATAGTTCATAAGAAAAAAAAAACATCCGTGAGCAACAGAACTCTGCCTCTAAAATCGAATCGTCTCCATCTATTTTATATTATAGAATGATTGTTTATAGAACAATAAATTACCATTACTTTAATATTAAAATATTATAATACTTAAAAAGTGAAATTTTAGCATAAAAATGATGGGGTGGAGATTCAATTTTGAAACTTCAAAAAGATAGTAACATGACATTAACGCAATAAATATGTAACATTTTAATCCCTAGCTTTGTTATGGGGGTCTGTAGAGGTTTTTAAAGCTATGAAATAACCCCTCCCGTGCTGAACAATTTACTGAAATTCATATTGAAATTTAACTCAACTTTTATCACTTCAATCTGTTTATAAAACAACTCTAATTTTCGAGTTTGAGCTCATTTGGTTCAAGGAATCTGCTAAAAATGTCTTAAACAAGCGAACAAAACATATAAATAAATATTATAATATTTACGTTACAATACTCAATTTCAATATGTATACAGTGTAACGTTCAAACAAAAAACGTTGAAATATTTTCAACAAATTATTACTAATCTACAATAAATTATATAAAAGTCAAATACCACTCGCCGGCTGTCAAGAAGGTTGGTTTGGAGAAAAAAAATCTCTTACAGAGAGTTATAAAGGCCGAAAGAAGAATAGACCATAATATAAGAAAATGAACAAATTATACCTACAACTATCGGATATATTTATATAAATCTTTCGTAGAATACTAATTTGTAAATTAATTTATTTGTTCATTTTGTAAAATTACCTATACGTCATTTTTAAAAATAGCATAAAGATAATTACATATAAAATATTGACGGCTAATCAACAAAACCAATTTGAAGTTATACTGAAGTACACAACATTATTCATGAGTTAAAATAAAATAAAAACCATACAATTTTGATAATTTATGTGGAACATTTAGCGTTACAACTGGAAGTCTTTAACGCAGACTTAATACTACGAAATATTCGGTTTGATAACAATAACGAATATTGACCTTTTTAACAAATAACGAGAGAAATCGAAACGAATACAAATATTTGTAATGTCCGTCATCTCGTGTGATATTATAGAGCATACTAAAAGAAATCCTTCCGAATTACTTTTACAATATTTCATTACGAGTTCAATTATGATAATAAATAATAATGAAGGAAATATTTTGTTAAACTACGACGATTATAAAACTATTTAAAAAAAAAAATCGCTTATAAAAATTCATCTACAATTTAATTGACTACGAATCAATTGATTAAACAGAGCACACTGAATCCGTTCAACACAGTTCAATCGCATTGTGACTGATCGATCAAAATGTTGAGTTAGACCATTTGGACCGCACATTATAAATCAGTCCTCTCCAAGAAACTGAACGAAAAGTTCAGTCACCTAAACACATGTTATTTTAAGGTCCCCTCTTTGCTCAATTTTGCTAAGCACGGTGGAATGAACTGATGTGGGCGGAAAATTAGACAACTGAACTAATTTGATGCAATAGGCCACGCTCTTTTGGAGAAATAATAGCCACCCGGAAAGACATTGGAGCGTCCAAATTGTTCGCCGTTTATAAATTCTTGCGTAGTTTTTAGACCATGGTTAGTGATCAAAACGTCTATGTAGATGACTTTCGCGGTAACCGGTCAATAGTATACGGAGTGAATCATAGTATTTGTCTGCATAAAGCAGTGTAGTCGACTGAAATATTATTATAAACATAAAAAAAAAAAAAAAAACAATTATAAACATAAGGAAGTGAATATCGTTATTATCGAATAAAAACAGCAAATGTAATGAAAATGTATGAAATAAGATAACGCTAAATTTTAAAAATAACACGTTTATACTGACACGTATTTTGTGTTTATATCTAATCACAAAGATATTTATATATTAATAATATCTAGATGAAACTTTTTTGTTAATAGTCACGTCTGTATTGTAACAGCCGCTTTTTTTTTCTGGCATTATTTTAATGTATCGTGTAATGGTCGTCAATCTAGACAACGATCACACTATAATATAATGAAAACCAAACAAGTTAAATAATTATTACTACTTATTTTGTTAACACAATATTAATAACCCTATCACTTGTACCATAATTTTCATCTGATCATCACCATTATATTAATAATAATTCTAAATTAATTTTTATTTCAGCATTTAAAACTAGAAAAAATGTAGTAGAAAATATTATGTTTCTTTTGCATAAAAAAACCTAACCTATACAATTGCATAATATTTTTTTAGAACAAATATACTTTACTTTACTAATTCCAATATTTTTTACCTTTTTTTTTTTCGACTATTGTGTTTTTCGGTTCTAATATTGATGGTACAATAATAATTTTTTGTTAACTATTATTTTAGAAGTTATAGCGATTTGAAATTGACGGTTGTATGGTAGATAGTACGTATTGTGCGCACAAAAGTGCAAAACTCGTAACACTGCTGTGAATTGGGAGTGGCTTTAATTAACCCAAGTTTCAAAAATGTATGGTAGGAAAACTTCCGATTTTTAGGGGCACGGGTGTGATGACGCCAGACTACGCCTGCCAGATCTGCTCGCTAGTAATTATTACTAAGCAATAATTATTACGTATATACTATGTGTATGTCGGTAACAAGTAAAACTCGGTTTTGTATTAAAAAATTACTGCACGTGTATTATACACATATCGACAGATGATCATACTGTATTACCGATGTTGGAAACTATTAATATACGATGTGTGATAAGATTTAGGAATTGCACGTGTGGATCAGACCGTTATCAGCCACGTATAATAATTAGTTGTTTCTTTTTAATTATAATTCTCAGTTTCTATGACGGTTTTATTCTGTTAACAAATTTTCTATCAGGAATATTGCTCCAATTATCGACATCTAGGGAGGTTTCTGATAGCAAATTTTGTCTAGTTGATGTATAGGGAGGCCATTTTTTTAATTTTCTTTGTGATTTTTTTAATACCGGAAAATAACCGGGAAACACGGGAATATTTACGCAACAACGATTTCTGTTATTTCGAATATGTTTTTTTGTTGTAATTCAGTTACAAATAATCGCAGAGTTCTGAAACATTCACCGAATATTATATAATATAGAACTATATTAATATTAGCACTTTCTAGATGTCGTGCAATTATCAAAATAGTCTAACGTTTTTATATTAGTTAATTTTAGCAATTTGCAATTTTCTAGTTATTTTTTGTTTCATGTGAATAAAAATGTTATAATTTATTTTAATCAATGCTTTAAGTTTAATAATTTTTAACAAAACAGTAAAACAATAAAAATATGATTTTGACAAAACAAAGTGATTAATAAAATACAAAATGTATTATAATATTTTTTTAAACAATATAACAAGTAATAGGAGTACCTACGTAAATGGGTATTTTAAAATAAATATTATTTGTTTTTTATATATATGTATTAATGACGTATAAATATGAATAACAGATTTGTACCAGTTGAATAATATAGACTCTATATACTATTTATTTAGTCTCACTAGGTAATAGTTTAATACTGTTTATGGAAAATATTATTGCTTAAATAAAATTGACAAACTTATCGACACATACTCGTTTTAAATTAGGTTAAATATATTATAATTATAGGTACCTATCTATACTTACAATCTTTAGTTTAGTTCGATATTAATTAAATCAAGGTTGGATAAAGTTTGCATAAGTATTTGATCCGATTTAAGAGAACATACAGCTATTTTAATAAAACAGCATATATATTTTGACTATTATAGATTATACTTGTACAAATTAATAGGTAAGTAGTAGTGTTTCTTCTTGTATAATTCACAAGTTTTTAAATGGAAATATAATAATTATGCAGATCACGTGTAAGAATTATACATATTGCATTCAATATAGACAACGAATGACGATACCTTGGTTTTATTTTTGTTGATTTCTGAGTTACCTTAGGTTAGCTTTAAGAGAAAAAAACGTGACTAATACTATACTATAAACCTTACTAATTTACTGAATTCCAGTCAGAGTCTTTTTTTGATTGCAATGATCTATCGTTGCTTTCAGTATATAAATTAAACTACGCCTTTATCCAATACCGTCTTACGACAGTTGGCATAGTGCGTGAAAAACGTCGGAAATGTTTAAAAAATAATAAATAATAAAAATAAGCATGTACGTAATATTTAAACTTAACGTAGGTACTAAGTGAGTGTTCCATATTTAATGAAACTGTACGGTTCAACGTCACAATCAACTTGGTACAAGATAATTCTTCTTCTCGTATTCGGTCATCCAATCAGTTTGCTTCAGATCTCCGTGCCTCTCTTTCGTAACTTAATTATTTTAAATCATTTTAACTATCTTTATCCATTTCTATCATAATTTGTTTCATTTATTCGATCCTTGCTTTGTCTCTTCTAATATGATCACATATAATTCTAAATCTACTTCTATGACGGTTGTCATAGTATAGTAATATAGTAGATGCCCTAAAATTTTGTCCTTTCTGAATTTAATACTATGCTAAAGTTCTCGGTTTTTCTTAATTCTATTCTGTACTTCCTGTATTTCCTAGTATTTTTTTCTGGCCATTAGATCTTAAGTATTTTTTGATAGCGACACATTTCAAAAGCCTTTAATTTAATTTTCTCTTTTTTACCAATTGTCCAAGTTTCGCAGCCTTATTGGGCCCTTTTCCCTTATCGGTAGGGTCACACTATTTGTGGCCGGTAGATGATTTTTATCCTGAAACCCCTTCTTTACTTGTGGTATCCTGCTAACTATTACTACGTTTACATCATACAAGATAAACCGCTTTAATTTTTAAACCGTCTATAGTAAATTGTGCACGTAAACGTAGTATATGTCAGCTTTACTTCGACATTAGTTTTCTGTTATTTTACTTCCTATATAATTAAAGTACTTGTGCCACGTATGCGTTATCTATATTTGTATTAACACGAATAGGTGAAATTTAGGTGATGCAAACCATGACTTTGAAGGATTATTGACAATTAAACATGATATAGATACATCAGATACACTTCTTGTTTAAATTATATTAATTAAACGAAAGTCGTAAGCGACTTAAATGTTATCTTGCTACCTCCTAGTGTATAAGACTATAAAGTGTATTTTTCACTTAACTATAGCTATTAATAATAAAGTAATATTAAATAATTGTTAATCTATATTTATAATAAATTAATTACTCACAGTCTTAATATCATATTGTGTAAGTACGCCAGTACGTGTATATCAATAAATTTGTCAAAAATGTTTTCTGCAATCATTGGCCGATGAAAAAAAAAAAGGTTTATTATTATTCAATTTAAAAGTATCTATAGAAAAACGTTGGACGTTAATATCGTATCTAGACGTGTGTAATTAAAGTATTAAAAAAAAATAAGCGAACTCGAGAGTTTATCATGTAATTTATTCTGATGTGAAGTGCGCAGACCGCATCTGTCAAACAAACAAAATGTGTATAAATAATTTGTAAAAAACCAAATAGAACTTGTAATGGAGCACGCGACTCCCCAAAAGAACCCCTTTGAGGGCTATCGCAGCAAATTACAACTCGAACCTCAAACCATCGGGCGCACGGCCAACCAACGATCAATTTACCATGACACGGGATCGGCCGTCGCCCTTGAAAGTCTCAACCAATGAGGAACGAGTATTACAATGGGACGATTTCCTACCCCCATTCTATCATACAGCCTCAAGAGTGGTATCGTTGGAAAGAACAGGTCCCTAGCCATAAACACATACCACTGCCGAAAGCCTATCACCAACAGAGACGCGACGACGGGGGCGAGAAACAACACCGGCGGCTCTACCCCGAAAACGACTACCCAGTAGAGTAACGACCCGAAAACGGTACCTACGGATAGGGGAGTCCATGAACTATCAAAAGACATCCTCCCCGAAACCCAAACGTTAACAGCGCACGTAAGGGGAAAGATACGGGGACGATTAAGCACGCGTAGGCCGCTAGACAAGCCTACGGTTTAATAATCGGTACGGCGTTCTAAATCTAACCATAAGGTATTCTCAATAGTTTTAATAAAAATAAGCCTGGTACACAACATTATACTGATTATCTATATAAATATAATATATTTAAACACTTGAGTATTTCAGTACAACTATCAACTACTATTCAGTATAACACTGACGAACGTCATCATAGTCCACAGTTTTTGCCGGCGGAAAATATTTTCCGTACCAAAAACGTATATTATACAGTTTTTTTATAAAGACATGGATCGTCCACTACAAAAACAATAACAATTTTTTTTTTCTGCAAATTCATTGATACTTGAGAGTATACGCAATATACCCATGGTTTTTAAAAAAAAATCTTGAAAGTATACGGCGTATATGGAGTATACCCTATGGGAACACCGCTGGGTACAACTGATATATTTGACCCATACACACGTAATGTCGATCTTAATAAAATCGGGCAATATTTTAAGACAAATGTCAACGATTCGGTTGCTATATTTGGATTCGTCTACGTCGTTCGCCCTCGTTGAAATCGAAATGACAAGCGCCCAGCGGTGAATAATAAAGCTACGCCCGCGGCCATTTTAGTTAACCTTCAGCGCGCTCTGGTGACAATATTATATTATATCGTAGTAAATATATTAATTATTATAGTACAGAATATTACAATCTACGGTCAATTTCTATAAATATAGGTATATATATATATATATATATATATATATATATATATATATATATATATATATATATATATATATATATATTTATTTTCCCCCGGTAAATTGTATAAGCTAGTTGATATTATTTTTTTTAGGTATTGCGCGCAGCGTGATTTAACTATGTTGTGTGAATTTTTTTTCTTGTTTATCTCTTTTGTCTGTTGACAACTTTTTCTAACAGAATAACACGACTATAACTTCAAAAACCCGTCGAAACGGAACAGTTCACATTGTATATAGCAGCAAAACCAACGACCGGATAATATTAGGTACGGTACGATAAGAGTTTTAAAAGTTGACTTTGATCGTTTAAAGTTAATTTGTAAAAACTGAATTCATTCTCAACACGACATAACATTTTCTTGCAGAAAATTTATGTTATCAGCCCGTCAAAATAACGTCCTCATTATCTATAGAGAACATTTGAATAAAAAAAAAAAAAAAAAATTTCAAAAATTGTAGAAAATATTAACATAAGGTGTTCAGTGAAAAGTTTGGAACGTTCTTTGATTATTACAAAACCTGAAAATAATCGTTCCGCCGTAATCGAATCGCAAGGAATATCGATAAATGACCAGCCTTAGCAATGCGCCAACTCTATAGATCCGAAATGCTACAAGAACGCTCTCCTGTCGATACGAAGTAATATAATGACTGAATGATTCGGGACAAAAAGCACACGGTCTCGTATAGAAAAAACCAAAATATTAACGACTGTAAACGTATGCGTTTGTTTGTTTTGTGTATTAATTTTTTTTTTTCTTTTCTCGACGGCGAACGTCGTGAACGCGTTCACTTTTTTTTTATTAACTGTTTTTGTTTTGTCATATTTAATATATATAGAGTGAACGTTCCAAACTGCAGCACTGCACAGGGAACACTTATTATTATGATACGCCTATGAAATGCACCCATGCCGCGTCTCTCCGCGGGCCGCCGCTGTCGCCGATTTATTCGATTTCTATAATAGAAGGTATCGTCGTTATTATATCAATTGTCGGCCCGCGTTGTTGTGGCCGGCCGTCGCGGGTTCGGCCGCCGACACTTACTAGCGGCGGCCCGTCTCAAATATTAATACTGGCCAGCTAATAATAACGATTGTGCGCTACCATGGCGGGCATAATATTTTATGCCGGGGCAGTGGCGGCGACGGTGACGGCGACGACAAGCTCCGACGACGACGACGCGCAATATATTCGCGCGAGGCGAAAATTCGCGCGCGCGTTACGTAAAAGTAGTAGGAGTCGCGCGCGTATCGACGGCGGCGGTCCGTGGCACGCGACATTCGCCGTTGCCGCCGCACAGTCAGCATCACATCGACCTGAAGACACATAATAATTATTATAATACGCACAATACTCGTTATTATAATTTATAGATATATATAATCGTCCGTGCCCGTCCGTCCGTCGTGGTTTATTTATTTTTTATTTGTATTATTATTACACACACACATACATATAATATATATATATATATATATATATTGTAAACGGTGTCGTCGTCGTCGGCTCGCTCACGTGCGTGAATAATGCGAGTATTAATATTGTAATTGACGAGTGCGGTGTATTATACGGCTCGGTGTACGTATATTGTACGTATATATAAATATAAATATCCGTTTTTTTTTCTCCGGCAATCTCCACATCATAATACCGAAATACCGCCGTAACAGCGCACACGCCCCGGGACTCGCGACGAGATATTTTTAAATTTTAAGTGTTTCTTTTTTTTTCCCCAGTCGATCGCCTCGCGTTAAATCGACGAATAAGTCCACCGACTACGATATCGTTTATATCGACTTGCCCGCCTATAATACCTGTTGCTGCGCCCCCATCCGCGCGTTTAACCGCCAACCCCGTGAGCGAGTGGACGCCAACCGGACCGAAGTCGCCGATGATACCTGTTGTCGTCCGGCGAGTACCTCGGAACTCGAAGGGTCATGAAAAATTCGTTCAAGTCGTTATGGAACACCTGGCAATGGGGATGCGGCAGAACCGTGAGTTTACCCACCAAAATATTATTAGGTTTTTATTTTAATTTTTTTAATTTTTATCGTGTCGAAACAATAATGTATAATATATTACAATACTTGAACTAATATTCTGATAAATGACAAACGAGTCAAAACAGATTTTCGATCGCGCGAGTAAATCGAAAACATCAATAAATTATAAATATATTAAACAAATACTGCCATATATAACGATTATGCTGAAAAACGTGCCAATGTACCTACTTACATTTATTATTGTGAAATAATTTGTATGTGTGGTTCCACCCCCCCTCATTGTCATTATAATATTAGGGGTGCCGTCTAAATCTCATTTCGAATCGAATAATCGAATTTCTTTATATATAAATAAAGACACCTTTTGTATAGGTAAATAAAACTAAATATTTTTTGCCTTCTTCTTTTCCAGTGAATACACCAAAGACGATTGGTATTTTGATTTAGTCGTTAGCTTAATGATATTAACCTAATAATTTATACTCATTAATACTTTATTTTAGATTGTTAAGTATTTTTTAGAAAAATAGCTATTTGTGATTTATTATTATTTTTAATTGCTTCACAGTAATAATACAATTTGTAAACGGAATGTATAATTAAATAAATATGCGATATGCGTTTTATTAGATAACATTTATTGAGCTAAATAAAATTAAATCATTTTCATAAATATATTTATTTTAATAATAATCAATAACTAATTAACAAGTACTTACCTACTGTGCGATCAGAAATTATTATTTTAAAACTCTTATCGGGTATATAGTTTTAATAAACACACATATATGCAATTATTGTATTACTTAATATATATTTAAGTTTTTAAACTCTAGAGGTTTTATTTTTTTTATCGTTAATACAAGCAATCAATGCAATGCTGCTGAAAGGTACTTATTTGATAATTTCAATACATATAGTATGTAGGTACCTATGCTCAAAGAATCCTAGTTTTTAACAGGACTTTCTCGGAAATATAAACAATAATGCTCAATAAAAAAAAAGATGGAATTTAGTTTTTTATTTTTTTATGCAGTGTGTTTGGATTCTATAATTTTTCATACAAAATTACAATTAAATTCAAACACAATAGCATAATTAATTGTTATCCACTTTTTTAATAGATCGTTATCTGAATTTTCTATGTTGAAACACGGCTCATAACAATCGATTAAATTAAATGCGTATAATTTTACTAGAAAATATATCTACACAGCGATTTCGTTTTTAAATAAAATTATCGAAATTGTTTCTAAATTTTCTAATTTTTAATTTACTTAGATGGAGTTTATATATAGAAAAACAAAGATTAACCGTACGGGTTCATATAAAATGAAATATCGCGTGTTGTGTGTGAAATACGATACAAACTAGGTAAATTTTAGTCACATTTTTTGTTCGAATATTATAAATTACACTATTTTAACTTATAATTTTTGTATTGCATAGATAACGTATATTATCCATTTTTTCTATAATATGACAATATAGCATAATAATTAAAATTAGTTAAAGACAATAAAAAAGGCGGACATACTTCGCACCATATAGGCCACTGTTGTAGGTACAATTTTAGGAAGGGATAGGATGTAGGGTAATTTAATTTATATCTGTATGCAACGGAAACAATTACAAACAAAAACAATTCTGAGCAAATTTCGATTAAAAATGTTTTGATAAATTTTTGATAAACTGGACATTTTAAAATAAGCTATAAATTATTAAAAAAAAAAAAAAAAATGCCATAATATTACAAAATTGTATTACCACTATAAATTACTATATAACCTACAATTATTTTTAACCGAATAACAACAAAATCAAAAATAACAGAAAACTGTTATTGCGTACACATTCTCGCTTTTTCCCATAATTAAGGAAACTATACAAGGATAGTCTGAAAATGACATCTGTAAACTAAACAACATTTTCTACTAAAATATACTTCTTAAGTTGATAATCGGAGAATTCTTTTTAATAGATAAATTGTTCACATATGTCTGACAAAAAAAAAAATAAAGGACGCATCATAGTAAATCTAATACATTGCTCACTACTCTTGGAATCTAAAACTAAACCAAACATAAACGTACAAATAATAAAAAAAATACGCCTAATCATGAAAAATAAAGCTGAACGCAGGGCAATTCCTTTTAAAGATTCGATTTTCATTTCAAGTGGAGCACCTCTCCGTGACCTAACCTAACCTATGACTATACCAGCCCCGTAAAAGATTCTATAAATTGAAAAAAAAAACACCTGACAGCTAACACGTAACAGAAATACTCTTTTTCGATTTATAAACAAACAACCAGTTAATTGTAAACAAAATCTTTTTAAATGTAAAATTAAAAGTCTATAATAACAAATGATACAATCAAATATACAAATCATGCAATGCAATTATCATTGCACGAGTTACGATTTAATGATTAGCAAACAACGTTAAAAAATAAGCTTTTCTGCAAAAAAAAAATAATCGTTTTTTCACTAGTGTTCACTGCACATACTATTCATATAATTCTACTTATTTTAACAATAGATTTAAAAACAAGACGTCATATTTCAGTTCACGCCATTTTCAGACAATTAGTATAATAATAATTTGTAATAACTCTGGATGTAAAAAAATAAAGAAAAAATTATTATAAAATGTATAACTATAATTTTTTTATTATACAAATTTGTCTAGATATTTCGGTTACTAAAAAGAAACTAAATTTGTTTTTTTTTTTTTTTTTTAAGTAACTAAATCAGTACCAAATAGGTAAAAAAATGTGTAGAGATTTGCGGGATAGAACATATCAATAAATTATTCCTTATCTGGTAGGTATTATTTTTAAAGTCAAAATAATTTGGTTAAACGATTAAAAAGGCTTATATATATAATATTAAAAAATATTATTTGATAAAATCTTAAATATACCTACTTATACTAGACTTACTAATAATGTATAAACATAAACTTATGATAGATCAAAAATCCTAACAGTCAAAATTCCAACAGTGAAATCTTTTTTAAGTTTTAGATTATCTTTACATCTGATTAACTCCAATGATTTAAAGTTGTGATATTTATTAATATTAAATGGTCAATAAATGATTTTGTGGATTTCTCTAGCTAGGTAGATAAAATAATTAAAAATATAATTTTATTTTTTATTTTACTGAGATTTTGACCTGTCGAAATGTTGAACATCTCCCACTTATAACTAGATACTATTCTGCGTCATATTTTCAAAATGTAATAAATAATATTAATAAAAGAAAATATATACATTTTTAAAATGTATTCATCTTGTAAATACCTAATTTACTTACCGCGACAAATAAATTAAATTTTATAAATTACTTAATCACCTATAGGTACTGATAAGTTCAAATAAATAAAACAATATTAAATATCGTATTTACCCACCAATGTGATATAGGTAATATGTAAATAACGTACTATTGAAACAACAAACCAATATTTGGAATGATATTATGTCGGTTTGCTTTTATAATCTGACAATACAGACAACAAACGTGTTATTTGTCTTACGTTCCGTCATTCGGACAATAATAACTACCGATTTGTTTATAGATTATAAATAAATTAGTACTTTAAATGTTATTATTTTATTTGATTAGGTGATTATGGAATTTACCAGTTTGATCAGCTAAACTAAATTTATACTGTATTATAACATAAATTAACATAACATTATTTTACTCTATTATTTCTTTTTGTAGACTAACTAAAAAAGTTCATAGTTAATAAATTAAAGATTTACACTTAGGTACCTGTTGTAAGAATATATGATGGTCCAATTACTTATAAATTCTTTGCATTATTTTTTTTCATATTGTTCAATAAAAAAAATTGAAAAAAAATACCGCTAATGACTCAGCCACTATTGTAGGTGGGAAGTTGGAAAGGTAAAATATAATAAGGAATTTAATTTTTATCTGAGTATGCAACGATAAACGATTTTGAACAAATTTCGGTGAAAATGTTTTAAAATTTAAAATTAACATTGCTCGTAATTTTTTATTAACATTCAATAACTCTTTTCCGTCTTAAATTGTTATGTATTATTATGAAGCCAAAACATTTTTATCCGCATAAATCGGAAAATATAAATATGCTGTGATTTTTACGATTTTCATCAAAACTTGATCTTTAAACGATTATATATATATAAAAAAAAACTGTTTTATTTCGCTCAGCTCTTTTTATACTACCAAATGTATTACCACATTCATCCATCTCGGTTAGAATTGCTAACCGAAGAATTTTTTTTTTCTAATGAATCTTGTGTCAAATTCTCAAACAATTTTATTCGCATAAAGTCAAATCTAGAAAACTTAAAATAGTTTAAAAATCGTCAGAATATTGTGAAAATTTCACCACGTCTAAAATGAGTTAATATACAAATATATAAATGACCTAAGGTGAAATTTTCGGGTCTTAACAATTATTTTTAATTGTATAACAATAAAATAACTAAATTAAAAATAACAGAAATCGCTACGCTCAGAATCTCAAAAATAGTAATTTTTTTAATTGTTCGGTCTGCAGTATAATGTATATATATAGTATATTCGGACACTGGATAAAAATTATTCGATTAACATTATTATAATATTATAACACAAAAATTGTTTTTTAATAAAACCGTTCACATACGCCTTATTAGTTTTATAATATACCTGAAATAGTAATACACCTTAAGCTAAAAACTTAAACGGAAATATCTCAATAATGGCATTGACCTTATCATTCACACATACGCACATACACGAGCGCATGTAAACGTTATAAAATATTATAATAATATACAATAATTTTACATTATATGCATATATTATTTCATAAATATACTTACATTGCAATTTACGTTATATAACAATTGTTAAGATGATAATTATACGAGTATTAAATATAAAAGTAGGTTTAAGTAAATAAATGTCGAATCAGACGCACACGTTTTAAACTTAATAGCCGACGTTTTTTTTTTGTTTTTTTTTTTTTTTTTGTTATTTTAGACCACTTGTTTCAATAAATTTAACAAACACCAAAGACATAATTATTCAGTGAGTAGTATATCTATTATCATTGTGATACTGAAGACAAAGGTTTTATATATTTTAATATTATATACGTACCTATATACAATAAACGACCTATAATCGTTCATTATTAGGTATACTATATTAATAAGTTAATTTTTGTTTTCATAATGTTTCGGATTTTAAACTTGTTTTCCGCCAATGCAATGCAAATACACGTGCAACGGAGTGACAAACAGGGTAAAGGAAACTGAACATTTCGAGATAAGTGCTGAGACACGCTTGCCGTACACCTTATGTGTCCTTGTGCAATACGATTATAATATTAAGCGCATAATAATAATATTATTATTATTATTATCCTTCGAAATATTATTTTACCGGATGTGAGGCGTTATTATTGATGCGGTAAAACTGCAGTAGTATTAGTCGTACAGGATCCGAATTGAGTAAAAAAAAAAAAACCCCGAGAAAAGAAAGCTTTTTTTTATTAGTGATAATTATTGCGAGTATAAAAGCGTATATTTATTTAACGTGATTTGCGATATATAAATAAAAAAAAAACTGTTAGTCTTAATTATTTTACACTCGAGTTTAAGTCGTTATATAATCCAAATTTTGCGTAGGACTATATAATACACAATCGTAAAAAAAAAAAAAGAAACGATGAGTTTTGTGTTGACGAGTCCGTGACCCATATTTTTGTTTTACTTTTCAACATCCACAGCAGCGTCTCATAAATAATACTACTGCACAAAACTTAAAATTAAAAAATTAAAAAATTCATTACTCAAGGGTGGGCCACTGTTGTAGGTGGGCCCTTGAGAAGGTAAGATGTATAGAGAAATTTAATTTATATCTGTACAAATCATCGTTAACGAAATACGATTCTGAACGGAATTTGGTTAATCATGTTTTAAAATGCCGTGATATTTATGATTTTCGTCAAAATTTAAACTTAAAACGTTTATACAAAAAAAAAAAACTATTACATTACGCACAACTTTTGGCTACTACGTACAATTTATGATGAACCTCGTATAAAATATCAAAGTATTTCTGCTTGGCCAAAACAATTCACATAAAATTAAAAAAAAAACTTAAAAACTCGAAAATTTAAAATGCCTAATAATAGTTTAAAAATCCTTAGAATATTTTTAAAATTGATCCATCTCTAGAAAGACCTAATATTAATATTCTGTGCAAATTTCAGATTTCTCCGATTGAATTGCTCAGAATCTAAAAGATGCTAAGAATACCTGGAAATTCCACGTCTTAGTTAATAATTTTACACGTCGAGTATAGGACAAACATCATAGAGTAAATTGTTTTAATTTTATTTCGACAAACATAAAAAATTACTATTCTATAGAAGTCTAGAATCTAAATACTAAAATTAGTAATAATTGTTTTTAATTTTTTAACTACTTTACAAAGAAAAGCGATAAAAAATTTAATAACATAACGTATAGATAAAACACGAGTTCTTATAAAATTCAAACATTTTACCCAAATAAAAACTAATATATTTTATTATTTTTTTTTTTTTTTTTTTAGATTCTGAGGGCAGCGATAAATATACTGGTTTTACTATGATGTGTGTTTTTTAATTTTTATTTTTTTCTGTCCGTAAACAACTTTTCTATCAGAAATCCTGATTCAATTTTCTAGCGTAACACCTTTTTTGAAATCATTTTGGGTCTAGTTGGTGCATTAAAGAGGTAATTTTTTTCATTTTTGGTGTAGCTTTTTTTAATAATTAGGGAAAACGGGAAAATTGACGGCAATAGTATTATTATTTTCGATTTTTTTTTTTGTTGCTCTATTAAAAATAATCTGACATTTATAGAGAATATTAATATTATTAGTCCATTCTAAGCGTGGATAAATTTTTAAAATATTTTTAAACTATTTATAGGTATTTTAATTTTTTTTTTTCGAATTTATTGAATAAAACTGTTTTAGCCGAACATTTTGCGAGCGTATTTTAATAATAAAAAAAAAAAAAAAAACCCTTTATAAGCGTTTAGAGTGCAAATTTTAATAAAAATCGTAAAAATTACGGTATTGAAACATGATTAACTGAACTTCGCTCAGAATCGTTTATCGTTAGCGATAATTTACCATTAAACCATATAAATTGAATTCCCCTCTATATTCTACCTTCTCACCTTCACGCCTACAACAGTGACCCACCCATGGTGCGAAATATGTGCGCCTTTTTCTTTTATTATACCTTATACACCTGCGTATTAAAGAACATTAAAAAAAAAAAAAAAAAAAAAAAAAAAATGATAATAGTATAAGCAAGTCGATAATATACAAAAAACGCGCGCCGTAAAACCTGTGAGTCATATACATATAATAGGGACTGTACAGATTATTATTTTGAAATTGGTATAATTTCGTATTGCGGCGGCGGCGGTTAAGTGGACTCCACTTGCGCGCGTTTAAGCTGGAAAATGTTAACGCGCGTGCCTACCGCACACACGGCCTATGACTCAATCAATCACATAGCTATGCCACTTGTTTATTGTTCCCTATGACGAAAATGCCTTATGGATAGCGGATCGACTCACATAAATCGCGCCAAGGTTCAAGGCATCCGAAAAGGAAATACTTAGGTTTTAATTTAACGCCGCCGTGTCAAAGCGTCCTTCGGGTGAACCCCATGCGAACAGAGTTCATACAACGCGCCGTGTACTAACTGTTGCACCGAATCAATTTAGTTCGAATTAAGCTGTAGCAGGCATTCATTATAACTAGATTAGTGCAACGGGAAGAAAATTGTACTGCGATACAACATTTCGCCTGCGTGATCCAGTATATTATATTATGCTTTCGTTCAGTGGCCGGAATTGGAGAACTGATAAATCTGTTTTTGAAAGGCCGCTTTTCAGGGCTAAAACTTAAGACCGAATAATTATTAGTAATTATTATTGGAAACATTGAATAACATTTTAATATACAAAAGATAACATTCAAACAAATACGTCCGAATTCCAGAGCATAATAAGATACCGATTTTACCAGCAAAAATTAATTCCTAAGATGACCTCCTAGACCCCCCTCCTGACTAGATCCGCCGCTGCTTTCATTGTTACTTCGTTGAACAAAGTCGTAACAATTATACAGACCTATTGCTTTAGATTTATCCATCCGCAAACTGTATGCAAAAATTAGTTATTCAAATTTTTTAAATATCGCTTGGAATTATTTTAAAACCTCGTTCCGGTTTGTACAAATTTGATTAATAAATTGGAACACTGTGATATTAGAGAAAACGCTTTAGTTTTATTTATTTCATACATAACAAATGGAACACAAGTAGTATAAAGAATATTCTATTCACTATTTTATGTCAATGGCTTGTTAAAACTTATAATAAACGGAACTATTATTTCGTATGCCGGTGGTACAGTAATTTTGGTGAAAGCAACAGTATGAATGAATTATATGAAACGTTTATTTCTCACTTAAAAACAATTACAAATTGATTTGACAAAAATAGTATGTTAGAGCTAGATTTGAATAATTCTAGATATGTGGATCTTCGTTTGTCAAATACAATAATTAATTTTACAAAACCTCTAGTAATTCATAAATTTGACTGCTCGCAATCGAATAAATGTTTATGCATATAGGCATTCAAAAACTTGGTTTTCCAAATGTTCTCCAATTTTAAAAAATTTTAAAATTATTTTTTACCTTTTAATGACTATCATAAAGATGAGTTAAACCAAACTGATCTATTGCTCGATGTCCATTTAAAAGGAAAGGGTACAGCCATTTTTACGTTATTTACTTTACGCGTAAAGTAGCAATACGCCTGACAAAAATATTGGTACTTATAATAGTTCGATTTTAAAATGAAAATATGATTGAATTCATAAACAAGTTTACTAAGCGTCGGTCGAATCACTCATTCAATATTATCAAATTATTAACAAGAATGGAACGTTTGAAATTTTGTATAGATATATTAATTTTCAATGGAAATAATTAAATAAAAAATAATAATGTTATAAATATACTTCAACCAATGGAAAGTAAACTTGTTTATGAACTCATACATATGTACATTATTTTAAATTAAACTATAGCCCCTCAATTGTTGTCAGGCGTTTAGGTCTTTTTGACGAAAATTTCATGGAGCTTTCAATCCCCTTTAAATTAAGTATTATGCGTTATGGTCGGTGAAAAGTTTAAACCGTCCAATTGTATACAACAGATATAACCGTCTTAGTTCGTGAACTATATTCCTATTTTTGAAGAACAGTTTGCTTGCGCTATCTAAAATATTATAAGTTATGGTAAGTTATAGAAAGCTGGGGGGCAGATTATACCATATACATCCGATGAACTTACAGGTCACAACACGCGGATAAATAAAAATAATTGTACATTGTAACATGTAATTCGGAATGTATAAAAGTAAACAAGAATTTTGGAATTATCAATTCAATACCCGAATAGATTTACGTAGGGAATTAAATATTGTACGTATTTAGTACAAAGTAAAACAAATTGTTATTAACTATTTGTTCACTTTTGATTAAACAATTATAAACCATAAAAACATAAGTAGTTTTTGATTTTTTTTTCTATAAACTATATATATATAAAATTATTTGAATCTCATTGTGAAATATCAATTGATTATGTTTTTTTTCGTTTCGCAGATTATGTCCGCCGTGGCCGCCCATGTCAATTCAATTTCCGTGGGTATGTGCCAGGGGTTCTCGGCGGTGCTCCTTCCGCAACTACTCGACTCCAACAGCTCCATCTTTGTGAATAGCGGCGAAGCGTCGTGGATAGGTAAGTTCGTACGACGACATCCCCGGCTCGACCGCCCCGAAATGTTTTCGTATTTTTTTTTTTTTTTTTTACTACTACAGTCGATAATACGATTAGATTAAGAAAATTGTCATAATAAACCGCAATGCTTACGACACGCTATGCAATTTTTGCACTCGTACGATAATAGTACTGACGTATAATTATTAACGCGAGGGTTTACGTGGGAAAAAGAAAAAATAAATCTTACTCGGAAGGCATACAATGATGAGCGTGATGTTATTATAGTCACGACTGCGCAGAACCAATTCGGCGTAGGTATATATTTAAATACATTAGAAGAAAAAAAAAATGGTTTTTTTTTTTTTTTATATATCAAATTTGGCTATAGCACTCGCATCGACGATCGCACGTCATAATATAAGTACAGTTTTATCTCTCCTTATTAACGGGTGTAAGGGGAGGGCATGTCAAACGTTTAAAAATTACTATACGAGTATAGTGTTATGTAATTTATATTATTATATTATATAGTACACCACCGTACAAACTCGACGTGTTAATGAACAACATATTATAACAACAACGACGTAGGTATAAAAAAAAAACCAACCGGTTTAAAAAAAAAAAATGTCCTATAATAATAATAATAATAATAATAATATTTATTATTATTTAACTATATACGCCGTGATATTAAATGAAAATACCGGTTAATCAATGTTAATGCTCGTAGCCGATAGTGTAACAAAAATAATCGTTTGCCAATTTATTCGTACTATATGATACTATGGGCATATATTATATATATGTATGTATTGTATATAATGCATTTCGAGATTTCGGCCGGGACTCAACGGCGAATTTTCGTCTCGAAATATAAACGTTTCGCAATAAGGCCCATTAAAAAAAAAAAAAAAAAAAAAAAAAAAAAAAAATAAAAAATAAAAAATAAAAAATAAAAAATAAAAAATACCAATAAGGAAACGATTCGCTATTAAGCGCTTACACCTTATTCCGAAAAAAAAAAAAAAACAAATTCCCTAGTACTATTATAATATCCCGCGTTCCACAATACGATATACCAATATGAATTTTACTTTCGCTCTACGTAAACCGCAGACTGCGAGTATAATAATTTCAATCGTTAAGAGCAATGTCATTTATATATTATACGAGTGCCTAACTATATATCTATCCCGGGTTCGAGGTGTCTCCAGGTTGCGGTCAAGGTTATCGGGTATTAAATAAATGTGTTCGATAACAAAGCGCGCAATAAAATATAATATTATTTGCAAAACGGCAAAGCAGAAAAAAAAAAAAAAAAAAAAAAAAAAAAAAAAATGAAAGTTCCTGTCTGTGTAGGTATATTAGTTCTAGCGAGCGCGTAATATTGTACGATTGGCCGCTTAAATGACACATGATTGATATGCCAAGTGGTTGGCCAATCGCCGCCGTACGTTTAATATATAACCATAATCGAATTCGATATTTTAAACCGATATTCGAGTCTTTTATTAATTTTTTTTTTTTTTTTGTTTTGTTTTTAACAACACAAACGCGTTACTTTTGTCTGTACGCGACATAGTAATACCCGGTACTATACAATACGTAATAGGTACAATTAAAAACAAAACGCAAAAAAAACAACATAATAGTATTATATTACTCTATATCTTACCCGGCTGCTGTTTTCGTTCGTAGTGGGTTTATTATTATTGTAAAGAAAACGCGTTACCTAAACACGTTAAAATGCCATTATGTAAATATGTTACAGTCGATAATATTTACAACGAGATAACGATATAATAATATGGTGGTACGATAACAATATCGATTAATTGGCCGGTTTTCTTAAAAAAAAAAAAAATAAATAAAATTCCAAACCGATACTCTAAAATCCATTTACAAAATAATGAGCAAAATATACCCAAAATGGTTTTACTTTGGACCATACCGATATATAAATAACCTCAGCGTATATGAATATAATTATAAAATATAGAATAACCAATTTCCAGGCAACCGAGAGTTATATTATAAGGTAATATTATTATACTATACAATTTGTTTAAGCGAAAATTGTTCGTAGGTTTCGCTACTTGTGGTTTCACGCACGAATCCTGCAAAATATTCTATTAAGATAATTATATTTATCAGAAAATTAATTATTATTATTTTTTATTTATTTTAATCGAGCGACATCATTCTGACCCATCTGATTATAATGTAGAATTAATAAACATTACAAAATGTCAAGTTAGGTCGACTATTTTATATTTTATCGTAATAAATTTAAAACTAAATTGTCTGCATGTTGTAATACGTGATTTTAGGATTTCCCTTTTTTTTTGTTTTTCATTCTCTTCTTGTGATATATTCGGTTGGATAAAAAAAATGGGTTAACTTAAATTTTCTAATCTTTAAAATGATTTCTAGAAGTTACGAGCATACAATTTATCGAAAAATAGGTAGCTGTTTTATTAACTTTTATTTGTTTACAATCTTAATACTCATTTCTCAAAATAAAATACACGAATAATCAAATATAATTAGCACAAAAATAAAAATACACTGACATTTTGTTTTTAAAAAAATTGACGCTTATTTAGCTCGTAGAAAATTAAATTACTGAAATTTCAAAGGTAGTTTTGAAGGATGATTTATCAAAAATGTCAATAATTTAATTTTCACCGAGCTAAATAAACGTTAATTTTTGTTGTTTTTTTTGTGAAAGACATTGTCTACTTACACTTAATATATTTGAATTTGTCCTTTTTTACAGCCAGTTTGGGAGTTATATCGAATCCCTTAGGAGCACTTATGTCAGGATTTTTTATGCAGGCCTTAGGGAGAAAATACACGGTTCAGTTGACGGCTATACCGTTCTTAATCGGTTGGACGATGATCGGATTGTCTACAGACTTGACGAATCTATGTCTAGGACGATTCATATCGGGAGTCGCAATTGGTAAGCAAATAATATCATTTTAACGTACACTTACTTGCCTATTTAAACGATAAACTACATATGCTGCGCTTATTAAACATAATATAACATATTATTATTATTGTTGCGAGTATAGTATTATAATTGTTAGACACGTACAATATTTTCGAAAAATTATTTTTTAAAAATAGTAGTTGTACGTGGATTATTTTAATTTTTTTTTTTTTTTTTCAAGGAAATATACAATACCGACTAATACCGTTATTTATCTAAACAGGCAATTTGAATTATATTTTCGCAGGTATGTCGTCTGCTTGTTACGTTTACGTCGCGGAAGTGAGCTTGGCCAAATACCGAGGAGTATTATCGGCGTTCGGGCCGATTTGTGTGTCGATCGGCGTGCTCTTCGTCTACTCGTTGGGCTCGATCATACCCTGGCAAATGGTGTCCATCCTGTGCGCACTCACTTCGTTCCTGAGCTTCATGCTGGTAAACCTGACGCCGGAATCGCCGTCGTGGCTCGCGTCCAAAGGCCGTATAACGGACGCGGGCAAGTCGCTGATGTGGCTGCGGCGCAGGACGTCGCTGGCCGATAAAGAACTGGCCGAGATACTCAACACGCTGGGTACCGGCGCCGAAGACGGGTGCGAGGTCGGACTCAAAGACTTCACAGCGCCCACGGTATGGAAACCGTTCCTGATTCTCGTGTGTTTTTTCATACTGCAAGTGTCCAGCGGCATTTACATTATACTGTATTACGCCGTCAACTTCTTCCAAGAGGCCGGCTCCACGCTGGACAACAACGTGGCGTCCATCATCGTCGCCCTACTCAGGCTCATGATGAGCATCACGGGTTCCATATTCATACAGCACCTGAACCGCCGGACGATGGCCATGACGTCCGCGGTGCTGATGTGCGTGTCGATGGCCGTCTGCGGCACTTATGAGTTCGCGTACGGTGCGCTGAAAATCGACGACCGGCCGTACAGTTGGATGCCGCTGGTGTGCATCCTGGTCAACGTCGGCGTCAGCATGCTGGGCATGGTGCCGCTGCCGTGGATGATGATCGGCGAGCTGTTCCCGCTCAAGGTCCGGGGCATAATGGGCGGCGTAGTACCGTCGCTGGGCTATTTTTTCATATTCGTAACGGTGAAGATCAGCCCGTACATGATGCAAATTATGAAAATCAGCCAGATCATGTGGCTGTTCGCTGGAGCGGCCGGTTTGGCGGCCTGTTTCATCGCGGCGTTCTTGCCAGAAACGCGAGGCAAGACCCTATCGCAAATTGAAGATTTGTTCAGCAGCGGCGACGAAAAAAAAAACAGAACTGATTATTCGGTAAAAAGCTTTAAAGAAAAAAACGAGTCCCCCGTATATTCGATCAGTTCGAAAGTAGACGTATGCCATAAAATATAACATAGTTTTGATGCGTTACAAAAATACAAACAATATATATATTTATAATCAACGGGTTGCACACGATTTTTTTTTTAATATTACTTCTACAAGATATTTTTTTTTTTTTCACTTTGGCTGTGGACAAAACAAAACTAGTAGATAATTTTACATTATAGAAATGTCTTTTTTTTACAAGGATCTTTTTTTTCTGACATATTAATAATCGACGAAATATGTTTATTTTCCGAACAGCGACCGTGTGCCAAACGGTGATTTCGCGCACCAAGGCCGAAGACGGGTCTAAAAGTGAATCTCGATATTCAAATTAACGTCGATACGACAAATCGAATATCATTTCTCCGACGTATCTATTCGGTTAAAAAACAATAGTTTTTATAGATTAAAATCTTAGTTTCATCTTAGTTTGTTCCGCGTGTATTTACTCAGAAAGATTCGCGGACATTTTACTAGTTTTACTTACAATGTTTGCCAACATCGAAACTATTAAAAGAAGACACATTTTACACCTAGTATTAGTATTATTATCTCTTCTATCCACAATTTCCTTACACGTGGCACGTTATTATTACGCAATATAGTTATTGTAATGAAATTCGAGATATTATATTATTTTATATCTCGTAAATTATTACGAAACGCAAATGTATATAATATAGGTACCTATATAACTTAACAGCGATTTCCGATCGAAATCCAATAACGATATTGTTGTCTTGTTGTTTTATACATGAATATATTTATAAGTATTTATCAATTTATTTATTCTATACTATAGTATTGCCTGAATTGTAAATAAAACGAACTTGTGATATTATTTTATTGTTAGATTATATTATATGTAAAATCAAATAGTGTAATATTATTGTCAACTTTTTTTTTATAAAAAAAATGATTTATTTTTAATTATTGTATTATATATATATATATATATATACAAAGAAATATAAATATAAAATCTCAAAAAACGCGACTTTTTATAATATTTACTCTCCACCTAACATATCCTATAATATATTTGTGTTTTATCATTCTGAACGTGTATTTTAGAAGCTATAGTAAGAACAAAGTGAAGATAAGCTTGGTTTTTAAAATACAACAAAATTGGTTCCAAAATATTTAAATAGTTGTATGTGTTGGATCCGTGTCAAGTTTAATTGTAAAAATCTGACAGTGCACGCCCGCGAATCTCTCCGAAAATCTAATTTTTCTAATACTTTGTTTTGTTTTTTTTTTAAAATTAATTATTGCCTTATTCGGATTTAAGTTTATTAACACATTTACGAATATTATTAGACCACGTTAAATCATTGGCCATTTGTTTAAATTAAATTATTTTAATAATCCCCCGGCAAATAACATTTACGAGTATATGTATACAGCAATTAGCTAATTGACTTAACTTAATTGTTTTTTAATAATATTGTATTTTAAGCTAGAAATATCTATTAAAGAAAAAATAAAATATATTCAATTTTCACGCGAAAAATTGACGTGATACCAAAAACAAAAAAATCATAGTATAAAACCAATAGATTTCTCGCTTCGCTACGAACGTATCTAATATATTGTGTTTATATGCAGATTTATGATAACACAATTGCGTTATATGCGTTTTTATAACTTATATATCCTATTTAAAATACGATTTATATTGTTATAGTCACACTTGACGTACCCGCAACATTTTAACCGTTATAGTGTTTCTAATTATAACTATACTGACGGTCGCCGTAGGTATTATTATTGTCGTCGAAAAAGTTCTGCATCGGTAGTAAACCTCCACCATTATAATCAAATCAAAATAATAACTGCGTGGTTATTATTTTGATTGCGATAATATTATACTTACATAGCGCGACGGGAGAAAATGTAACCGTTACACAAATTACGATACCATCTAATTTTTCATGACTGAATGAATTATTGCAAGTGTTATTAGATTATTACTCGGCGTTTTGATATTCGCGCGCATCGGATAGTAAATATGTTTTATTTAAAGAAAAAACAAGGTGCCCGCATGTACACATTAGAACGATATTCTACGTTGGATACAAAATTATGTTAAGTTGATAGGTAATAAATAGAATTGTCGCCCGTGTATCTACGTACGTTTGGTAATAATTATTAATCAAATACAACTGTAAATCGTAGGAAAGGAAATTTGTTTTTATAATCAACGTTATTATATATACTTATAACCGCATTAAATTCGTATAATAAGTGCATACAGACAGGATACCGAGACTGAATGTTGGGCAATATCGTTTCGCTTCACTCACCTTGGCATAAACCAGTGTTGTAATATAATTATTATTAATTATAAATTTAAAAGTGACGATAAATCACCGCGTTCGAAAAACGATTTTAAGCCGTTAGTTTACACAAAAAAACAGTACTATTGTACCTATAGTAATTGCACCTTACAGAAAAAATAGAAACTATGATACGTCTATAGCCAATTATATTGTTGATTTCGTGATATCAGATTAAATTTACTCGGCATACATTATCGGTCCAATAAAATATATTAAATTAATAACCCGTGAAAATCTGCTGGTTTAAGACACGTCATAAAATATTTGAAAAACTACTATATAATTATAAAAGTATCTAACGTGTATTTTTCCCGATTGTACCATGCCTTTACTCTAGCGGTAACTCATATATTTTTAATATCTGCTAATACCTACCTACTAAGTTGAGTATAGGAAAAATTAATAAATTGTTTTTGGTTATATACTTAATGCCACGATAACACTTCCTCAAGACACGAGAAAAACATTTTTCTAACAGCTATTTAGGAGAGACTTGTTGGCGACAATACGCATTATAGACAAGACTTGCCAAAACTATTTTCAGTGTTGACCCTCCTCTAAACGATTTAAAAAGGTGAACAACAACATTGCAAAGCATATAAATATCACTTTCTTTTAACAAAAATAACAATACTGTATATTTATTGTTGATGTTATACTGGTATAAATTATAATATAATAAGAGTGAAACTTGAAATACGTTTTCCCGACAGTTATTCCTTATTGTTAAGAAAAATACAAGAAAAATAAATAAATCGCTTCTCAGCATTCTAATTAGACCTCCACCAGAAACCACCAATGAAATTGAATCATCAGAGCAAGATATTTGTAAGGAAAGTTGTTTACAGACATAAAAAAAATTCACTTTTTTTTAAAATCGCACATTATAATTTGGCGAATTACGTTATTACATAAGCGACTAAATGTATTGCGTCTCTAATATTTTTTATAACTAGGTGAATTGCGTCCCCAATATGTTTGATTCTTCTATAGTCGGTGTAGCAATACTAAATTATTTCATTTCAACCGGTTAAGGTTTAAATTATTAGTATTATTATGAAATCGAATATAATATTATATTTTAATAAAAATATAATTTAAAAAAAAAAAAAAAAAAAAACAATTTTTTGAAAGATAATACGTCCAACCTCCTCGCGGTGTCTTCTGGGTAACTCTAATAAACCTAATCACAAATAGGTTGCAATTCATCTAGTCGGCAAAAATATTAGGGACGTAAATCACCTTGCCGTAAGAACTATCGGGAACTCAATTAACTTATAGTTTTTGGTACATAGAACGCAATTAGTCTAATACCAGTAAAACTAATACATGCCTTACTACGTTCAGTATCAAAAATAAAAATTACAATTAATATTTAAACTGAATTTTTACTAATTAATGTAAGACCAGAATGTAAAAACATTTGTAATTACAATTAAGTTAATAATATTTTTGTGGTTTATTTATTCAATATCTACGGCAGTTCCCATAGTTACACTGTGAATGCGTCAGTCTTAAAACATTAACTTGTGCAATAGGGGAAACTTTCCTCTCGTATTAGAACTATTTTCTATAATAGTGTGCAGTGTTGTATTATCTGTTTCCATAAAACCAAACGTTTATAAAATGAAATTAAATAAAAAAAATGAATCTCGAGCTAAATTCGTTTTGAAAAACAGTTATAGTGTGAGGTTATTACTTAATCAGGACAAGAAAGCAACCGAAAACAAACAAGAAAAAAAAACTTATGTTCATAAACAAGCGGAGGAAAAAAACAAGTAAGCATTATTAATTGTAGGTTTTTATCGATTAATATTATAGACTTAAAGTTTTCTAACTGTTGAATGTAATATATACGATATAGATTAAATACCAAAACACTCAAAGAAAAAGAACTCGATGAAATGGACATACCAATACCTGTGGTAAAGCAAATTGAAAATAGTGAACTAGAACTCATTAGCTATACAGAAGAAGGGTCACAATTAGTAACAAACGTACTATTAGCAAACGATAATCGAGAAAATAATCGTGGGTATACCGACAAAATTGAGAGAGAATTAAGATTAAAAGCAGTTGAACACGAATCTGAAATTGCTAACGCTAAATTTATGGAAATAAGCTGTCAATGGCCCATAATATTAAAAAAAAATGACGCATTGAATATTCATGAGCATATAGAACTACAAAGAAGTATGTTGTATACAATAATGTGCGTTATTAAAATTCTATACATTTTTTTTTTTTTTTAAATGTATCGATTTCAGAAAGAGGTCACGAACTTATTGAACAAAAAAACCAAATGATTGAAATATTGAAAAGTGATTTAGCTGAATCGGACTCTAGGTTTTTACACGAGCAAGCAGCCCAAAGTGAAGATGTACGCATTTTACAAGAAAGAATTGAAAACCAAGTAAAATTTATAAGAAAACAATACAAAAATCATATCCAGTATATTAAGGTAAGTAGTATTTGAAGTGTACAATATACAATTCCAATTGAATTAATATTGATTGTTATAGTCAATTATGGACCAACAAAAAGAACAAAGAATTAATAAATCCAAAGAAAACTGGACAGCCCTTTACAATGAAACAATATTAATTGAATCCAATTCGTTATATGATCGTTTGGCTATGATTGAAAAAAAAGAAAATAATATTATGAAACAATACGAGATGAACGAAGAAACTATCAGAAATTTGAAATCGAATATGAATACAGAGTTGCATGTAAGTTTATAAATATTATATTAATTTTATCTTACCAAAATTATTATTTATAAAACAATGCAATATAATTCGTAGAATATACAAAGAGAATTTGAGTTGATTAAGATGAAATGCATAGAGAACGTGGAAAAACTTAATTATAATTATCAAGTATTGAAAAGGCGAGAAGAGGAGAACGCCTGTGCAAAAGCAGCTCAAAGAAGAAAGATTAATAAGTATTGGGCTTTTGCATTTGTTTTTCTTTTAACTATTTAATACTACTGTATTTGAATAGGTTACAGGATATTTTATCAACCAAGAGGAAGATTTTTAGAGAAACTAAAACAGAGTTCAAAGCCAAAGTTCCTTTATTATATGAAGAAATTAAAAAACTAAAACAAGATATTGAGCGGCACGAAAAAAAGGCAGAACGAATTGCGGAAATCCAAGAAAAGACGTACAAAGAATTATGGAATTTTTCTCAGGAACAAATCATGAACCATTTAGAAAGAGTAACTATTTATTTCCAAAATAATATTTTCATGGCTGGGTAGACATTAATGCAATTAACGCGTTCAAAGTTAAAAAAAGTCATCCGTTTTTTAACTAAGGCACCATGAGAAAATCTCAGTTTCAAATGGGCGCCACAGTTTGGAAACCGCTGGGTTATTGAATATAACGTACTTGTTGATATTAAAATATTACCATCTCCTTATATGTCTATCGGAGCAATCCACTAATTGTATTTATACAATTGATTACTTAAAAATGTATTCATCCACAACAATCTATTAAAATGAATTGATAACTAAGTTAATATTAGACTTAATTACATTTTTTTTATAAATTAACTTATAACTCGTTAATGTTAAAAAAAATTCAAGTTTTAACTTAACATAATTTTGTCTATATTAACGAGTTGATAAAAACTTGTGAACTTACCCAGCCTTGAATAATTTTAATATCCTCAATGCATGTATAATATACATTGTATATTGTATAATACGTCTAATTTATATTTTTCGAGATTTTCAAAATTGACCAAATCATACACGAAACACAGTTGGGCATTGATTGGCAGCAACCACAAAAACTCAAATATCTAGACATAACCGATTTGCCCTCTTACAGAGGGAAACCTAGTATTACTCCGAGTACAGAAAGTTTGTTTAAAAACATAGAATACACCACACATGAAATGCGATTATTTTAATATATTTTTTAAAAATACCTATATAATTGTTGTACAGATATCCGAGTTCAAAATCATCAAAACGCAGTGGACTTGCAGTACACGGAGACGAGAGAGCGGGCACTGTTGCAATTAGTTTTCGACATGACCATGAAAAACGTTTCATCGTTTATATTAGATAATGAACTAATTGAAATAATTTTAAAATCGCACGGTGAAAAAAAACTCATGTTGTTTTACAACGCAATGGCGGCTTGCGGATTAAACACCATAAACTCGTGGAAATGTCTGTTATCATACACCCAATCGATGGTAATCTGTGCGGTTTGCCGAGGGCCAGTCCTGTGGCAAAAACCCGATTTAAATCAACGTGCAAAAGTAGATAGGTTTGGAAATATATTTTATTTTATCGATCGTAACCAACTGAAAATTGGCTTTTGTATTGTGTGAGTAAACGCAAATGTGGTTTTGATATATACAGAGAATGGAAAACCGAATCCGAAAACAAATTGATTGATAATATACTGATGTTTGGCAAAATCCATACAAAACGTATCGAAGAAATTCTGTCCACGACCGCCAATGAGTTGGAAAAGTACCTAATACGATTTTTATGTTCAACATTAATAAATACCGATTAATATTCGATTTCAGGACGAATTCAAACAATTATATAACATTTATGAAACAAAAGCCACCACAGGATGATATCAACAATGTTTTAGACACACGTGAATATCAGTCATTTGAACACGCTAATACTGATTCCGATAACAACTCAACGATTACATGTACGATGAGTAAATTTATTACAATAACAGTTATTTTCAAAATTATATCGATTTGTAAGAAATTTAATGGTGAATTGGAAACGTATAAAACTTTTCAATCTCTACAATTATTACATCTATTGATTTGCACGGTTATCAAATAATATTGATTTGTCTATAGTCTCCCTGTCACTTACGGACTTTGAACAATTGGGCAGCGAAAACGACTCCAATCCAGCTATAAAATGTCAACAATCACGTGAGTTCGATATGCTTCATGTTTTAGTATACATATATATTATCATATTAACAGCTTGAGTAGTTTCTCAGGTGGAATTAGAACATTTTCAAATAGATTCGGGAGAACGTCGTGATTGTATCGAAGCTTCATCAATGAAGATCAACGAAGAAAGTATTACAAAAATATCATTATTATTATTTGTACTTAATACGATCAAAACATAATTTCTAACATTAGTGATGTTTAAACCTTAACTAGGATTGACTATTAAACATTAACAATTTAATCGTATAGTTAATATATTCATAATAATTCTCGTGTTGTGATATATTTAAAGATTTTATTTATATTTAGAAGACTCGGCTGGTGTTCAAAGACAATCGTGTGACGACCCTAACCATCCGATAACAATAAATGATACGGATTATTTGCGCGTTATACAAAAATCAATCGACACTCCGAAATCGAAATCATTTGACCAACGGAACAGAACGAATTCTGAATTTTATTTGACAAAAATGTTAAACACAAAAGACATACAAGATTATTGGAACCAGTTTCTATACGCATTTCCCGAGGATCGTTTGAAAGTGTGGGACATATTCGATAAAGCGATTAAAAAATATTATCAGACATTACACCGTACGTATACAATGTGTACCACTAAAATGTCATCGTCAATCTAATTTTCCCCGTGATTTAACGTTGTATATATATATATTTTTTTTTCAGTGCGCTTCAAAAAGATTAAAGAAGTTGAAAAACTTGAAACCGAAAATATGGAGTTGAAAAACATATTAAAACAATTTATGGACTCGGAACAGGTATATCTAATTAAAATTATATTTCATATAATAACTATTAAATATATAACTATATAAGTAAGACTAAAAAGTAGGTGCCTAATATTAATAATATTAAAACATGTTTGTAAATTATATGTACACACTAGTCACTAGTTGACTACACATGGTACAAGCAACGTGAAAATAATAAACATAATTTTATTTCAGAATGATGTAAGATTACAAACTATTTGTACACCGAAAATTAAAAAACCGCTAATAAATTCTTTAAAAACAAATTCAAAACCAATAATAACCACGGACAGTAACACCAACATTTATGGCACATCTATACGTATACTTACACTTGATAAACCGGATAAGAAAACAAATTACAGGCCCATTACAGCTCCGACGAAATAAAATATTAATAAAATGATTTTTTTTCTAAATAATTATAATCATTTAGGTATCTTGAAACGATTAAATAGGTAATTTAAATTTACTATACAAAAATAATAATTACAACTCACGACTATTTTACATTTTTTTAAAAATATTGATCAAAAAAGTAATTTTTTTTTCTTTATTATAGGTATATAGAAATGATAAAAAAAAAAAATATATATATATATATGTATTTTATAAGTTACTTATAATAACTTAATATATATATATTACATTAAAAATTTAATTGTTTACATTTATATATTTTTTTTTGTATTGCAGATAAACAAAATGTATTATAATAATTAACTAATTTAGTTTCATTTTTATGACATATTTATGTTAATTAACTTTAGAAATCATACTAATTACAATCCATATACTTAAGTGTAATTTGATTTTACATATTTTTGCATGTTTGTCCATAATTATTTCATATTTAAGTAAACTAAAATAGGTATAATACGATTTTTTTTACAGTGTAGGTAATTGTATAATTTGCGAAATTCGCAATTTAACTATTTACGTGTTATAAATGGTAAAATGCAAAAAAGTAATACAAATAAATAAATAAATAAATAAATATAAATATTATATTATACGGCGTTTAGTCATAGTCAATATCCAGCTGGTAAGATTAAAAAGTGCTATGAACTGGGATAAGAAATACCTTACACATGTTAGATATTTGTTCGAAAACAATAAATTGGTAATGAAGACGTTTGAAATTTGCAATGTAAAAATATTGTTTTATTTTTTTTTTTTTGCGATTATTAAGTTTTCTAAAAGCATTGATGAGCCCCACCGTTCTTAATTAGTTTTAAAATTGTCATTGTGAAAGTGTATACAGAAATGTTATGTTGTTGAAAATTCAAACGTTTATAAAAACAATACAATTGAACAATTCAAGATCCTAGGTGTTTTATGTATAAATGAAATCATATAAATTTATATAATGAAAGTTGCGTAGTTCAGTATTGAAAAGACTGGAGGGGCCCGAAAACTCACTAAAAAGTTCTCTTATCATCATTGGTAGATCCGATCGAATAATTTCTCGAACTTTTTCCACCATTTCCGCATTTCTTGAAGTTGAACGTCGACCAACACGGGGGAGTCATCGTTAATGGCTTCACGAAACCCAAAATAAACCGTTTGCGCCATTCAAATGTTTTAGATCTGCTTATTGCTTTATCTTCAAATGCTTTTTTAATCGTTTCAAAAGTTTCAGTCGCTGATTTACCGAGTTCAACGCAAAATTGAATGCAAACACGCTCGAGTTTATTCGACACGACAAAACGGCACACACAACAAAAGTATATGACTTCAACGAATTACCGTTCATTACTAAAAAATAATATTAACTCGTGGTTTCAATATCGTAATTGAGTGTTATCTCGACTTTTATTTGATATGTGTATATTTCCGATACGTTTATTTTTAGCGCAAATATAATTTTAGTCCCGGTATTTTTTGATCACACCTTGTTCTATCTCCCCAGTTACATACGTCACATGCGTTTTGTTACTTTTGTGCAGGATTCCTAAGAGTAAATCAGTGAATTATACCTATTATATTATAATCCTTATTTATCACACTGAATTAAAATAATTAAACATATTACTTATTTAATAACGGCAATTGAATATAAAAATATTTTACATCCACTTAAAATTGTTTGTAGCAATTGCCCCCAAAAAATAATATTTGTGACGCCACCGTATTAAAGGATTTGGTTAGGTTTTTAGGAATTTTAATTTACTTATCTTTCAGTGTCCTTCTACACAACCATCGTTTTTCTTCTATCAAAGCAATATTATAATGCATTTATATGATTGGCCATAAACGTTTCTTATATTTTGAACGCCCGCGGGGCAGACGCCACAAGTAGTCCTCGCTTCTAATGTATAAAACTCCCACCGGTCAACAACAAAAATAAAAAAAAAACCATTACAAGTTTACACAAAAGTGTTGTAATGAGAAAACGAAATTGCAATACTACATATAATGTAGTTATTAGTTATAATGTATAATTATTAAATGTTTACTATTCACGATAACATAATATACTATATGTAGGTACCCCGATTTACTAATTATGCATATGCTTAACAATAATAAATATTTTAAATATCCAAATAAATAACTTTTTAACAATACGAAGGTATTCAATGGGTACCTAATATTCGCTGTCAATATTTTACAATATAGTGCAATAATACCATTGGTAAAATTGTACCTACTACAATATTGCACACCTACATCCATTTAAAAAAATTAATAAATAAATAGATGCCATTTTTTAAATATAAATACACTACTCTAATTGGTCTTTATTATGCAAGAGGGACATGTTTAACATTGTAATAGTAGGCATCTACCTACAACAGCAATTAGGCAATTTGTCGCCTACAAACAAAAGGAAATTTGACGCCCTTTCGATTAAGGAACAAAAAAAAAACATAAACAAATGTTACATATTTAATCGTTATTTATTATTTAAAAATACATAGAAAAAAAATATAGTGTACTCTTGATTATCCACAGAATAGCGCATCCGCTAAATTCAAACAATGGATTGACATTGTCAATTAGCCTGCAGATTTCTGGGGTAAGTTTTGAGGCTTGAGATTTTCTCTTACTTGGGAAATTAATTTTTTTTCAAATCGCTCTTTAAATACTTATTGATTCATCCATGCTTTTTTTTTTTGATTAAAGTAGTGTAGTGAGAAATTTTCAGCCCTCAACCCTTTAAAAGATCTCTTTTGTATGTACATATGTATATGGTTCGTTACGAGGGAGACTGCGAATAATTGAGTGTACACTATATATATATATAGGAAATGCCTATAAGGTTAAAATAAGTGAGTTATCAAAGACTAAATAATTATGTGATGAATCAATAATGATAACTGTATTTATGTACTTAAAATTGAAGTAACAAATTAGTATATTTGTATATTATTAAAAAAAGTTCTTAAATTTGTTCTAAATCCGAGAAAATAGACTGTTGTCAACCAACTTTACGGTTGTAACACCAAACATATGCATTATATATTTCTGTAAGTCACAAAGGTGGTAAATAATAAGCTCTAACAACTATAATTACGTTAACGAGCTAAAATAACTGTTTTATGCAAAACATAACTTTTTTTTTGTCAATATTAACAACTTAAAACTTCCTTATCAATATTTCTCCATAGTGGTTTGAAATAAAAATTGTTTTATTAATCTTATTAATATTTTCATTAATAATTGGTATAACCTTTTAATGAATATTTAATTTTAAAATTGATAAAGATATTATTCTAACACATTTATAAATCTTTAGAAAATGTAAAACCTAAAACACTCAAATATATAAGCATACTCGCACTAAGGCATGGTTCACATGGACATGCGTTCAACTTTAATGATCATTCATCACATGGCTGCATAATAGCGCATTGAACGCAAAACATTGTTTATATTATATCTTAACTGGTAGGTTTGTATTATACATTCAACAAGAATGGACATGTCAGATGCTGTGTTTGTGGGTCGTATATCAAAGAATAAGACAGACAAAAAAAGAAAGTATTGGGTCCATCCAATTTTAAAAACTAGACTTTTTTCAAGTCATATTATGTTTTAGAATGAATGTTTGTTTTTCCCAAATTTTTTTTTGTCTTCTGCTCAAATATTAGCTTCTTATAATATCACATATGGCCGGCTTTTTATCTACTTCACTAATAAATAAATCAGTTGCGATCACGTAAACCTAGCAAAACACTCACAAGACATTTAATTTTAAGTTATAAATGTATATAATTGTTGCATAACCTAGAAAACAGATAGGTACTACCTTTCATTAAAAATATTACAATATAATGGACGATTTGTAAATATTAACACTAACATTTTTGATTATGCATCTTAACTACTCACTTTGTAATACATTGAGTAAATTCAATTCAATAAATTGAGTCTTAAACTTAGTAACCGAATCAATTTTTAAGTTTAAGGTATGCCATAAACATTTTAAGAATCCTAAAACCAATCTTAATTTATTAATTAATCAGTACTTCTTAAACACAAATACAAATTTAATATTGCAATGTAATAATTATTCAAAGGATTAAGAAAATCAAATTAAACAAATAATTTTTTTTTTTTTGGTTTTCAAATGTTCTTATATTAGATAAAAAACAAATGTCAGAAATTACAAGTCATTAACTTCCCTCAAACGTCTGATTGCGGATCTTACTGTAGTTGCTGCTGTTGTAGAAAATACATATGCTCCTCCAGCAACAGTTCGCCTGCAACGTTTGCAAGACCAGATTCCTACACAAGCCCTCTTCATAGACTCCTAAAGTAAATTTGACAAAAACCAAGTAAGTATGTATAATATAATTGTCTTAAAACAAATAGTAGGTTACAAATAGGACCCGGATTTTAATGCAAAATTAATTTTTATGGAGTGATCTTAGACAATGCTTTCAAAGTACATAATTTGTTTCATGTAAAGATGAATTTATTTTGCATTTTTCAGTCATTTTATTCTTTTTATTTAATGTATATTTGTACAATATACGAGTATAATATAAAATGCTTGTACATAATACTACTTGATAATTTAAATTTAGCTAATTTAAAATATTATCCATAGTTTTCCTTACAAACTCTCTACAAATTATTCTATAATTGAAATAACATTAGTATTATATCATTATTTATTGTTGCCTGGAATTGGCAATAATAAATTATTATAAATTGTTCATCAGTTTGTCACATAAGATTAGACAAATTTTAGAGAAAAACATAAAAATAGATTAAAATTGATCAAAAAAAAATCAGTCAATATCATAGTCGCAAGTCAGAATATTTAATTTTCAATTTTTTGAATTAATAATTTATTAGACAAATAAAGCAATAAATTAAAAAAAAATGTATTGATAATTTCTTAAGAATATTTTTGTGGTAAAATGCATTTTTCAAGAGCATTTTTAGTACATTTAAATCCGGGCCCTAGGTATAAACAAAGTAGATTTTACTTAGAATCATCTATTAACTAGTCATAAGAACCTAACAAATATTTATCACTCTGCCAGAATAAAAAGAACATTTTAACGGATGTATCTACAGGATATATCAATGTAATAGTTTACTTAAGTTAAAATATAGTCAAATATGTTTACACGGACAACTTATATACCATATATTATTTAAATACAAGTCTTTATTTCAAACAAAAATTATATTTTTTCGAGATCTATTCCAAGAAGTAGAAGCAAATAACCATTCAGCTATCATAATGAAACCATAATCTTAATAAAATTTATTATTGAAACCACAATAAAATAAATCAATAAGTAGAAATACGTCCGGATTTGAGAAGTCTGGAATTTACAAAGGTAAACATTTTACATAGCTATATCTATAAAAGTTATGTCAGGTGCCAGATCTTCATGTTCACTTTGTATAGATGTAAATGTAATTTCAATTTTTGTTCATATTTTTTCCTGAAATGTCACGATAAGTGACAACACATTATTATCAATGTTGCCATAAAACAAAAGGTTAACGTATTTAACCTAATCATTCTTATGTAGACATTTTATTCATAGTAAAATTGTATTAATGAAATAACAATTTTATTTATCTTCAATTTACCCCCCCTTCCAACAAAAAAAAAAAAAACTAGGCTTTGATGTTCGAATTTGGTCTAAAAACATTATGGTAACCCTAATGATAAGGAACCTAAAAATTTAATTTAATTCCGTGATACAATATAATAAAATAGTTTATGGAAATCATCAATAGATATTATAATTTGACTATTAATACAAGGGAATTATGAAAACAATTTATTTACATAACATAATATTAATTTTATTCTCAACCATGGCATACGTACAAAACGACTCACAACCGGTTAATAGTTCATTTCACATTGCACCTACAGTTTACGTAGAAATGTCAAACATTTTATCCCGTGGGGGGCAGGGGGAGGAATACCCCGGGTAACTCATCTGAAATAAACACTGACAAAAACCATACCCTAACGTTTTCACTATATAAAATTAATATCGTAATCTTATTCTTACTTTGCCGCAGAAGGAGCAGGTATATTTACTGTGCTGGGTGATTTCAATTTTTTTAACCATCTTACGTAGGGAGGCACCATATCGGGTACCATATTTACCTACAATTCCAACCTTCTTGGTACGTTTGGCCTAAAAAAAAAAAAATCGCATAAATATTTAAAATAATGGGTGAAATTGAAATAACAAAATTATTAAATAATCTCGGTCGTAATATTCACGAACGTATAGAATACTCAATAACAAACACAAGCCAACCCCTAATACAATATCCAAAGAAATAACTGACGTAAAGTGTTCATAATTATACGATATTACAACGAATTTTACTATGCATTGCGCGATTAATTAGATAAATTAGGATACAACTCACCATTTTGACGAAATAAAAGTCCTGGTCCGTTCACAAATAAATATAACACAAACAGACAAACCAAAAGGCAAGAAGTGTTGGACAAGAAAAACAAGAATTCAAGTGATTGTAAATTGTTTAAGGTTAGTATGTTAACAGTGATACCATCGAACTTATCATAATTTTATATACATTTTTTTTTTCAAATTATATAGATTATACTGTAATTTTCAGTTATTTGTTCTACTCTAATTAGGCCAATAAATCTAATTGTTATACTAATTTATGAAATTGTTTTATGTGACTATAAAAATAAAAATTTAAGTTCCACTACAAATACGTTTTCGTTGGCAATACTTTTTTTGGTTTATTATTTATCAAATAATTCATAATTTTGATTAAAAGATAATACTATCTACAACCGAGGGTATCATTTACGCGCTTATCATTCGTTAGTTATCAACGTTTAAAAATTAAAAATTAACTGTAGGTACAATTATTAAAAAATAAAACAGTAGTCGACATCTTATTTTTTTTTTACATATAGGATTTTTTATATTAATTCGTACGTTAGACCTATTTAAAATGGTATTTAGTTGATTATTATGAAAACACAATTAAAGGAGATGTCAATTTTTGTCTTAGATGACTAACAATACAATTGATTATACACGTTTAAAATGTTTGAACTTGAAGATTTTGATTTAGATGATGAAGTAGGTTACTTGTTTTTTTTTAATTATTATTTAATTGAATGTATTTTATTATTATGTATTTTATGAACATAGTTTAAAATAATACATATTTATTATAATAGCAATAGATATTTTACTACCTATATTATAACTAATAATAATTATATATTATTTAACCTTAAGCATAGTTTAGCATAATTTGTTAACTATACATTTATATTTGTCTTATAAAATGTTGTTTGTCTCATTGTATTATGTCATATCTTATACGTATTTATTTTATTTTATTTTTTGTTTAGGTATTTCTAAATACTCAGATACCAACAATTGAAAATGAAATGCAAATTAAATCATCAAATACCAATTTGGATACTTCAAATTTTGTAGAAAGTGATAATGTATTACTACAACACTACACCTATTAAATTAACTTTTATTTAAATTCCATAAAACAAAATGTATTTTTATTTATTTTTCAGGTATTTCTCAATATATCAAATCCTGCTGATGAATTGGAATCTTTACACAAACAGAATATTGAATTCAACAATTTTTCATCAAAACAACAAAATCAAATCAAATCTAATTTACAAAATGATGTAAGTTTAATTACTTATTTTTTTGTTGAATTCAAGTATTCAAATTACCCCTTGGTCTAACACCCCAGTAGACCAATGTAATCAGTTTATCAAAATAATATAATAATATGAATAATAAAATATTTTTTTTTTTATTTGTCCCTTTTATTTGTTATAAGATTGTACACACTATACTTATAACAGAACATAATTCAGACATAGATAAACCAGTCAATAGATATAAGAATACAAATCTTAAATTAAACTTTGATGATGGTTTTGATTCTGATGATGAGGTAATATTTTATTATTAAAAATTATATGTATTACCTACTATAATTTTCTTTAAATATTTTTTTATTTTTTTTTTTAAATTTTATTTTTCCAGGCATTTTTCAACACACCTGATATTTTACATAAACCTATAAATTATCTAAAAACAAATAACACTATTACAGAATTGAATGAAAGCGAAGATTATAAGGATAATAAGGTAGGCTTTATTTTTATATTCTATAATTTGTAGGTAAATTGTCTTATTCTTCTTCTTACGGGTTATGAATATTAAGTTCCGGTCTCCAGACAAAATTGTTGCCATCATTCCCTATCCTCTGCAACTCTTCTCTTATATATATTTTATTCCACTGCTTCAAAATCTTTTTTTACATGGTCTTCACTTTATAGGCGCAATCTATCTAACAGTCTTTACTCAAGTATGACCAGCCCACATTAGTCTTCTTTTCATAATTTCTACTATAATGTCTAATCTTTAAAATAAGCTCTTTATTTCCTAATTGTGTCGAATCCTTCATTCCCCAGTTTCAGAATCGATACATCCATAAATTCTAAATCGAATTTATGTAAATATTAACATTAAAAATACTATAACATATTTAATATTTAAATGGTGTTTACTGTTTAATATAATATTAAATTAAAATTAAAATTTATATAATAAATTAATAACTGTTCTGTTTTTCATTTTAGAATGTTTCAAACTCTAAAACTAGCAAGTCACTATTAAACTCATCCCATATTAAAAGTAATTTTAAAGAAATCAAATCTATATCACACCTATGTTATTAATTATTATTATATATTGTATTGTATATCTTTCCAGATTCTAATAAATCAAGTTATAATAATCATCTCAATACAACAGTTACTAGTGTAAAAACTACAGCAATATGTTCTTCTAGAAAATTCCCAGGCCCTGCTGGACTACTTTCAGAAAATGTAATATATCAAATTTAAACTAAAATATATACATACATATTTATAAAATTTAAAAAAATATATTTTGAATAAGAACTAAACAATGCTTGAAGTATTATATAATTTGTATGTAAGTATGATTGGTTTTAAAAAATCATCATCAATCATGATGTTTTTTTCAAATTGAAACCAGTAAATAATACTGCATGTTTTGTTTTTTCTTATTCTACATATATTTTTTTAATCTAATTGAATATTCATTTCTAAAATAACTTTTGTTTTAAAATGTATTATTTATTTTACCAGTAAAGTAATTTATTATCTTTCAATGATTTAGTTAAATTTATTTTGCCTAACATTAGGAAAATATACATTCAGAAGATCCTGGAGACTTAGAATTTTTAGATATGTCAACCAGTGTGCTTGAAAGTGACAAAATAGAAGAGGTAATTATCATTTATTTAAACAAACATATACAAATTTACATTTAAATTATTTATTTTATGTATTACCTATTCATATACTAAACTATTTTTAAAATATTAAATACTCATTTTAATGTAAATTATTAATGTTTACTTGTACTATTATATTTTACTTAGAATTTAAGCACTCAAGCAAATGACTCATCATTTTCATCATCACCATATCAACAGTTTCTATCAGATTTTTTTAGCACTGATGTTGATAATTTGTTAAATAAATATAACGTGGCATCACTCAAGAATAAAATATTTCCATATATTGCTTCTGGTCGATTTTTCACAGATAAAATACCATTTTTTGTTTCCGTCATAAAAGAAATAAATTGTTTATCACCAGATCCAACTGTAGTCCTTGCTGATAAAACAGGACATGTTAGAGGAACGATTCATAGAGCACTTTGGAACCAATTTAGTAGTCAGTTAAAACTAGGTGCCGTTCTTGTATTATCAAAAGTTGGTGTATCGTGTCAAAAAATTGTAAAAGGTTTTACAATGAATATAACTAGTGATCACTTAATCGCAGTTTATAACCTATCTTCTGGTAAGGTTGTCTGTATTCCTAATATATTTATAGATACATTTATAATGTATTAAATTAAATTTGTGTGATTTTATAGAAGACACTCAGGAAGTGATAGTTACCAAAACAACAGATCTCACGAATGAAGAAATTGTTAATGATGCCAAAAGATGGAATATGTTTAATATAGAATCTATGAATATAACCTCGCATGATGAAATAAAAAGCCGAATAACTGCTCTCAATAATTTAAAATTCCATACGATTTCACTAAATCAGAATTCTCAACTATCAAATGGAAACTACCAAACAACTAATACTATTCCTGTTCAAACCACACTTGTAAAAAATGTTTTCATACCAAAAACTCCAGTAGCGCGTGATTTAATAAAAAACTATTCTTGTAATACGTCAGAAGAACCACCAGCTAAACGGATTAAAAATGAAGAATGCAAATTAAAAACTATAGAAAATTATTCAAATAACGAAAACTCTATCATTGAAAATATATTTGAAGGAATTGATGAAGAAGAAATGTTTAATGATTTTTGTTGTTAAAGTGTATGCATTGAGTTGTATTATTTTACTTTAAGGGTGCTTTTTAATTTCACTTGATAGTAGTTTGTCCTGGTTTAATTAATGTGAAATAAAATCAAATTGGTATTGATGAACATGAGTTAAGAATTTTATTTGTATCTAAATTTATTTTTTTTCTAATGGTTCTGTTCCTTATTTATAATATACTAAAAAATATTATGATCAAAGTGATTCAAATGTAATTTAAATTTTTGATTTTGTGATTATATATCATATTACCTAATTACCATATTATTTATAATTCTATTGCTAAGAGAGAATGTTAATTACATGTAAATTAAATATATACATTTTATTTTTTTTAATGAACTATTTTTTTTCACTAGTAATTGAAATACCCAACACCTATTCATTGTGATAAATTTTATATACCCAATTTACAAGCTTGCCTATACATTTTAATAAATAAATAATTATTCACATTCTTGTTTCATGAGTGCAAACATCATCATCTGTACTTAGGTGTTTTTATTCTTGCAAAAGCTTCATAGTTTTTAAAAACATTTACTACTTCTAATGTGATTGTTAACCATTTAAGAAAATTCAATATAAACAAAAGATGAGAGTTGTCTCAAAAACATCTACATATCTCTTAAAAAGTTTTTATTTTATTAAGCTAGGAAACCCCAGTCTACAAACATGCTATGTTCTCGGTTTCTAAACGAATATATATTTATACATTACAATTTCCAAATAATGACATTTAAAATCTGGTCTATTATAAATAAATATAGAAGTACATTGAACTATATGTTATTTATGTGACCATGGGTGAATTGGCCTATTAGGAAATTTGGAATTATTCCGATAGGCCAGTCCTCGTATGGGCTGTTACATTAGAACTGCTTACAACTCTTGGTTTTAAAACTGGCACACCCAAAATGTTCATTATATGTTAGTATACAAATACATTTAAACTTTGCAATATCTGTTGATAATTATTCAAAATATCCTACGTGATTATTTTATTAACATTTTAAATTGTATTGATTTAGTTGATAAATGGAAGAGAAGTGGAAGTCACCTATGTTATCTAACATGTATAGTTGTATACAATTTTAACACCCACATTGTATTTTTGGTTTCCCTTATGATTGTTGGTTCATGAGCAGATTGGATTATATATATTTTTTTTTTAAATTGCCAAAAATCCGTTGCTATGTGTAACTATATATAACTTAAAACATATTATTGATTAATTATTATTATTATCATTTATTATTAACATATGATTTATTAATTATTAGATTTGGGTTTACAAAATTATAGTAACATAATATTAAATATATATTTAAAATATATATATATATATATATATATATATATATATATATATATATATATATTTTTATTAATTTAAAAAAAATACAAATAATTTATATCAAAACTATATTTATTTAAAATAAATGTTTTAACATAAAAAAAAAAAATATATATATATATAAATATAATCTCAAATGTACATTTAAAAAAAAAAAAAATGTTAATCTAATATTAATAAACTGACTCGACTTGTACTTGCAGTAGGTAAATTTAAACAGGATAAATTATTTGTGGTAGAAAAAGCAACAATAGTGAGAGTAGCTTAAAATAGAACCCATAAGGGTGTGGGTGAAGTCTTAATATTAGATCAATTAAAACAATCCCAAATATTTTTAATATTGCCACAGAGTATAACATATTATATACTTGAATTTATTAGTACAGTAAAACACCAATTATCCTTTCAACTATCCAGACAACCACAAAAAGAATGTTGACAATTAAACAGACTAAAATCTCATCCTTTTCAAAACTTTGAAATAATGCACCAGTCGGTTATAAAATTAGTTCTTCTTAAAAAGAACATTTATAGTTTGTTCCTTTTCTAGCATTACTGTTATTAATATACTAATATATTAATAAAACATACAATACAAAATACAAATATAATAAATATATAACTTTTGATGTGCTACAACTTTAAAGTTTGAATAATCGGCATTATATTATATAATAATTAATAATAAACATAACATTGCCAAGTTCAATTTTACTATACAACATTAAAAAACCAAATTATTATTTTTATCACAATAAGAGCAGTAATAATAATCAACATATATCAAGACAGTACAGTTTATTGTATCTTGCCAATTAAGTAAAAATATGATTGTAAAACATAAAAGTGTTAAACAATGTTTTATTTGAATACAAAGATAACAGAATGTCATTATAAATTAAATATATAATTCATTACAAAATAAATCAAAATGTGAGTTTACCTACATTCTACATAAACTTAAATCTGATATTGTGGTAACTTATTGGCAATTTTTCGTCGGAGAATGCATGTATGTGTCAGTGTAGTAATAATAATTACTAAAATAACCTCCCAAAGTGTGTCACTGAAATACAAAAACCAATCTAAACCTAATAACACTAAGAACAACGTCCATCCTTTCTTGGATCTATACATTTGTTTGTGTGTGAGAACATATATTTGAGCTAATCGGAAAAAAATACTACAAAAATGAACCCAACCAGTATCCAACGAGTCATCTTCCTAAAACAATAATTATCATTATTTAAATTTGTTGTTACATTTTTTGATTTTAGTCTAGTCTTTTAAAAATACCCAAATACAATATGAGCACTTTGATAATAAACTAAAGATTTAACATAAGTAATTCATACCTCAGTTGTCCAACTCCTCCATGTAATCATTACCACAAGAATACTATTCAATATTAGACAAAGAGTAAACGTTAAAGATGCTTTATCTATGAAAGATAAAGGTTCTAAGGTAGGCAGTGGTCCAACTGAAAAAAAAAATGTAATGTTAAGTCAATTATTTGAAACATAATAATATTATTAATCATTATAGGAATAACAAAAGTTTATTACTTAATAAAAATAAGACATACTTTAAACCACCTACAGAGTAGGTAAGCAACTATTTTTAGTTGGTCAGTAATGTACAAACTAATATTTAACTTTATAGTAAAATAATTATAATTGATGATTAAATTCTTTTACTTTATAATAAAATAATTAAAATTATTGAATTTAAAAACAATTCTGAGATTTTATAAAATACTATCCATATTCCTTTTCAATTACCTATTCATAAAGTTCCTGGGAATGAAAATGTTCAAACATTTGTAAAACATTTTTTTAAAACTTAACAGCTTCCTAACTCTACATAGAACCTAAAATATATTAATAATATAGGTGCATACAATTAACCTGTTTATTGTTCATTTCAGTACACTGAGATTATTATGAAAAACTTTTAAAATTACTAATATTACAGACATTAAAGTTTTAATTAAGTAATAATTGTGATAATTTGCATAGTAAATATAATGTAAAACATTATTACATTACTGGCTAGAGTCTCTGTGGATTACACTAAACAATAATCTACTCAAAGTATGTTTGACTTTTTTAAATCTATAAGAATAATTTTGCTTTCACAAAATCAGATTCAATGTTTAAAATATTAAATAATTTTAACATTACCTCTAACAGTTGGAGGAATTACATGTGGTGTATGAATGTTATTAGTAGAAACGGTTTCAACAATAAATACTTCTTGAGGTGGATCTAATGAAATATCACGAGTGATTTCAGCCAAATTAATTCTTGAAGTCAGCTGTTGTGGTTTATTATAGGTTTGCTGAATAGGATGTATTGTAGTATCTAAATAACACAAATTGTATATTATATTGAAATTTGTAAAATTATATAAATATATTTACCAAATTCAATAAGATTATATGGCCTTAAAGCTTGTTCAACTTTATAACGATCATATTTTTTTGTAAACTCTCCTGCTAGTTCTTCTAAAAAACTGTAGGCTAATACTTGAGGATATGAAGGTATGCACATTGCCATACAAATGATATTTAAACATGGTAAAAAGCTAAAACAAAAAATAATGTATAAAAACAAAATTTCGAGAGATTACTTGTTTAGTCACATAATATTTATTTGTATTAAGGCTGTTAGGTATTTAACAAGAGACATATAATCTACATATGTAATTATATTATACTTATGAGCAAAATTGTTAAAAATAATACAAATTAAAAGCAACACCCATATTACAAAGTAAAATAAATTATTATTGGGTACCTTAAGCAATAAGCGTTCAAATTACTATATTATACATACTAGTAGACCTTCTCATTGGTTTGGAGAAAACATTTATTTTTCGGCGTATTGGGTCTTTTCAACACGTTTTTCACGATTTTGTTAATTAATTTCAAGTCTATGGCACTCTCGCCATTACTACATCGATAATTGGTTGTGGACGTCAGTGGTAAGAGGTCGCGACTTCTTAAAATTAAAGCATATACAATCATATCCCAACGATTATATACGATCGACTTTAAGCAAAATGCAAATTCATTATTATTTGTCGACGGAATCGTTTATATACATGTACGGTTACAATGAGACGTCCGTTAAGAATTAAAAATAAAAAAAAAGCCAATTACAAGAATAAATCGGTAAATTGTAATAAAATTATTATGACTGTTTTCGTGGCTATTATCAGTTTGTTATCGTTATCAAGATAGATATTAATAGTGGTTAATATCACTGGCAAGGTGTATTATTAGTCACATCGAGATAAAGAATAATAATTTAACACAGATATATAAATAATAAACCTGTAACATATATTATATATAGTCCGGTGACCGAGAGCCCACGCCGCAGGGCGGCGACCAAAACTCGTCATTTTTCGCGCATACCCACCGCTATACCGCCGGCCCGTTCGCCATCCATTGTACGCGGTCGGTGGTTGTATACAGCGGGTGCGAAGAAGAGATTCTCTGTTATTTACGCTTTAGTATACACCAATTCTTTTTGAAATAAATAAAAATATATATATAGGTACCTACATATTATTTCAAATTTGTACTGTTGTTTTTTTATATAATAGGATAGTCGACAATTGTTATTATTTTTTTAGCGTGTTACTTGAGCCGCTGTATATACACTTTGACGACCACGTGCGGTGGCAGCAGAGTGAATTCACGTACATTTGGATGTGCGATTGAGTCGCGTTCTCCCGGTGGCCGGAGTTTAGTGTTTATAATCAATGATGATTATCTATATCTGTGGTATTTAATTGAAAGACGTTCTTCGGAGGTAAGTTTTTTTGGATCCGTATATAAAATTGCCTATATAGCCCCCCTTTACTTCGTAGATGATCTTTTTTTGTTAACATGGTATCTACGTCCTTATCAAATATCAAACACTGTACTGAATTTTGCTATTTAGATTATATTATAGTAGGTGTTTTAACGAAAATGCGGGTTTTTTTTTTTTTTTTTACAATATTTTACGACTGTTAATCATAAAACAAAACCACGTTCTAAGAAGGTAAGACCGTGAACCCTAGCACGATCACAATCTTGAAAAATCTCTCTTACACGATTATAGTATCTTAGTTCGTGTTAACCACCAAATCGCATTTCATACCTTCGCGATAAGACCATTCGGACCACGGACTAAATATATCTCTTAGTTCGTGAATCAAATATATAAAAATAAAATACGTTACTAAAAACTGTCTCTAACAGACAAATACATGTATACGATGGATTTTTTTTTTTGTCTAGATTCCGTTGTCAAGTGATTCCCAAGTCACTTAAAACAAAACCGGACGAAATTAAAATTGCACATAATACAATAGTTTTACGGTAGATTAGTCTTGGCATTTTCACTTTGCATTGAAAGACTCCTAAATTTTATTTAAAATTTTTGTTTAAAATTATTTTGCCAGTTTTTATTGTACAATTGATTAGTTTTTTTTATTATTTAATTGTATTAATCTGAAATATATTATAAATTATTTCAAATGTATTTAAGTGTCAAATTAAAAAACAAAAATATTTTAAGATTTTAAGTTTACTGAAGACTGAAATTTAAATAATTTTTTATTTTATTATTAGGTTCGTTTTACATGAGTCTTTTTTATGGCACTGTGGCGACACTGATGAAAATACAGTGTTTTATATTGATGGTTTCTTATGAAATGGCCACGAAATTATTTCCTTAATCAGTACCGCAATGTTTTCGCGCGAAAAATTGTCGTATTTGTACATTTTTCTGCAAAAAATTGACGCGATACCTGTTTAATGTTTGTATACCCTCCGTTCATTAAAAAAATGTATTTGTAATTATTGTATGGCTTGGACCATGCCGTATAAACAATAAAATAAAATTACACAAATTACATAAACATTATACTTTTTCCAGTTTTATTTTAGAAACCATAGATATTATTCCTCATATATGTTTCAGCTTTTTCAATGTACATACATTGAATATAACTGCTTTCCTCTACTATTGATATAAAGTTAGTAATCAAACATTTAACAATTAATTAAATGACTGGTAATTACAATAGAATACATATAATAATTAGTATATGTATATTTAAAACTTATAAAAGTAGAGAGAAAACATTTATAAAATAAAAAATAATAATAAATTCAACATTTTTTAAAAATTGAAAAACCAAAAATCTATAAACAAAATCACAATAATAAGTATCTAATAACAATATAATAACAAAATATACGTACAATGTACATAGTTACAACAGGAATGACAGGAATTAATTTTTTAGTATTTAAACAGGTAATGAATTTGACACTTTACTTTTGACCATTGATGAAAATAAACTTCCAAAAAATGAAAGACCTTTTTGACCAAATGGTATAGAATTTAATAAAAACCAAAATATAAGTACTAGATGAATGGTCAGTGATAATAAAGTGAATGGAGTACTCTTCATCCACAATGAAAAATACAATGTACCTAAAAGAGTTATAACGTAGCTAAAAATGAAGGGCAGCTTTTCTTTAGACGTCACATACTTGTAGTGATTCAATGGACCCGTCAAAAATGATACACTAAATAAAAATACAAATGTATTAATATAATAGTTATTGTTTTATTGATTAATTAGAATTAGGTAAAGAAAAAAAAATGTATTTATTTAATACATATTAGTTATTGCTGTTAAAAAATAAAATTGACTCTAGCTTGGCGGGAAATTGCTCTGCCACTGAGTTATCAGAGACCTGACCTCTAAAACTATTTCCGCTAGACTTAAACTGGTCACCGTTGGACGTTTTGGGAGGGTGGTGGAGTGACCGTGTGTAAGGTTGAGAGGACGATGCAGCGCTCAGGGGGCCATATCATGTACATTCCAATTTTTCTAGATACCAAAGATATCATTATTATTTAAATCTCTTTGAAATAATTTGAATTTTAACGTGTAAGGCACACAGTTCCAGATGTTATATTTACCTTACAGCAATTATTTATTATTTTGTATTACAATTTAAACTTCAATGAATATTTTTCTTGTTTAAAATTCTTATTTATTTTAAGAATCAATTGGATTTAATTTTCAAAAAAAGGTGTATGCTGAGGTAATTAACTTCCCTGTGTGCCATACAACAGGTTTAAGATTTTATAATTATTTTATTTAAATTTATTATAATATAATATTATTTAATAATGTTCCAAACTAAACTAGAAACAAATCTATTTAGGTGTAAATCATTTTTTGTTGACTATCTGACTATATTTCAAATGTTAATTAAGCCAGCTAAATGTAAATTTCTATATTTATGAAACTAAACACAATCAAATTGTGATAATATAAAAAATATTATATACATTTATTACTAGTTTAAAGTATTGCTATTTCTAAGAATATTTGTTAACAATGTTTTTGGTAATTGTGGTCCAATGAAAATGGAAACAGACAAATAGTTTTGTCTGTTTCCAATACAGTAAGTGTATTATGCATTAAATACACAATTATTGACAGAAATTGTTTAACACTAACAATTAAAAGTAAGTTTTGTAATTTACCTGGCAAAAGCAAATATGCTTCCAGAAGCATACAAAATGGCAAACTTCCTAGCTTTCAGTAGAAGTACAGGCAAGTATAAACTTGATAATGAGAACATTAAGCAACTAACTGCCACACAAACCATAAAACCAATTATTCTTTGGGTTTTATTCTGTAAAATTATATAATACAAAGAAATGTAAATATTAGATACTTGATACCTTAATTTAAATAACTTAAACAAATATTTTACCAGAGTTGGGAAATTAAAATATTTATTTTGTGTTGGGTCCAGTAAATTTTCTGTTTGTTCTCCCGATTCATTGTTGAGGAATTTTTTAAAAACTTTAGGAATATGTACATGTCCATTGTTGGGTCTATTTGTTTGGCCTTTTTTAAGGTATTCATCGAGTTCCAGTTTCAAATTGGCCATTATAATCTAATATGTATCGGGTACATAGTTTAACGAATAAACAAATTTATGAATTATTCAAATTTTAAATATACATACAAAACTTGGGTTATTGACAAGTTAACTTAACACATAAACGAGACTAAAAGTTATACCAAATTTTACAATTACAATTGGGGTGACGATGACATTACGAGTAAAATTATTAATTTAATGACGTTAATTGATAAAGTACTAGGTAGTTGATGAACAAATTATTATCAATTATATTACACAAGATTGTTATTTATGTGCTTATCTTTGTTCCTTATTGTGATAACAATTCCCGGGTTTATTCAATTGATATTTTCATATTTCTATTGATGTTCCATATACTATTATTATTTTATATATCTAGATTTGTCATAATTGTATTATTTGAAAAATAAATATTTCATATTGTTTTGTATTATTATTATAAGAAATAGATATACAAAATCTATAATGTCCGTCGAGTGGGTATATTATTTGGAGTTCCTTCAATATTAGAAAAAAAAAAAAAAAAAAATTAGATAAAATGAAAGGTATATAGTCAGGACAATTCGTGCGACGAACTCGCCTCGGCCGCGGAAAGGAGACCTCGTCACCGCCGCCGGTGACTCCCGCTTACACCGGGCCGTCCCTTACGTCCTATTCTTCCACCCACTCCAGGGACGTCAAGTAGCGGGACGAGAGAGTCTGAACTATCGCCAAAACCCCAACCACTGTCCTTATCTTTTCCGCGAGCAGGGATGGCTTTTTCTACCCCGCCGCTTCAAGTAGGAAGCCACCTGCTCTTACTTGATTTTTTGTTGAAATATTTTAAATATAGGTATAACTAATAAGGTATGCTTATTAAATAGTAAGTATCATATTAGTCATTACAAATAATTGTTTCTGATTATGTTTAATATGTACAGGTTTAAAGATGTATTTGAATTAAATGAGTTCCAAATAGAATTTTTGTTCATTCCAAAATTCAAATGGAATTGGGCTAATTCTGGAAAAGTTGATAACCTTTAAGAGAAATTAAATATCAGTTTGTTGATAAATCTGATGATAAACATTTGACTTATTAATTGCATTGTAGATTAGTAATTGTTTTTCCAAAAACCCACACCTAATCAGGAATCTTAAATGCTGATCAATATATCACAAACCACACTAAAATAAAAAAATACAAACTCAATATGAACTGAATTTTGTAATCCTGAATTTTTATTATAAAAGATAGTTTTATAAATTAAAATATCCAGTTATGAATAAAATAATCTACACAATTTTAAAAACTGTCCGATTTATAAAACATTAATCAAAATATATGGAACTTTAGATGAAGTTAAAAAAATTATAATTTGATTAAATACTATAAACAAATGAATTATCAACAATTATAAAACTATAATATTATAATACAATAATAGTTTTACTATTCAGTATTCACAATATTACATTTTTGTAGATTTATTAAAACAAACAATATACTTCAAAGTCATACAAAATTGAGTTTAGACAAAAATGAAATGTTATTTAAATGTTTAAAACTTTATTACAATAGTATATTTTTACCACTTGAAAAATAAAATAATCATGAGATCAACTATTTTATACAATGAATACATGTCAGCCTTTTTTGGCTGAGAAAAATGTTTTCAATAATACAATAATTTGCTACTTAACACCAGGTAATTATTTTTTTACATTTATGAAAATAAATAAATATAAAAACATATGTGTATGTATTTAAAAAAAAAAAAAAGGACAATGAACATAAATCTAGATAAATTGTTTAAAATAATATACATTTGAATTCAAACTAAAAATTAAAAGGTATTACTCATTTTATAGAGTTAATGAAATTAATATTTATTATTAACATATATAAAATAAAAATATTTTATTATGTAAAACTATTGAACACATTTTTAATACAACATTTACATGTTGCCCATAAAAAAAACAGATATAATCAGTACTAATAGATTACGAGGACAATTTTTCTCGTCGTAGTTTATGGCAGTGATTAGTTGGCTTACTAAAATGTGACTTAAAATAAATTACTATTAAATTGAACTAAAAAACATTTTTGACTAAATTTGAAAAAAAAAATTCTACATTACATAATAATAGTTTTAATTAATTAATTCAAAAAGCGAAATTAATGACCAAAAATAATTTATAAATAATATTAAAAAAAATAAGGAACCCAAATATTGACCAGATGGAAATTATAAAAATAAATTATTGAAAAAAAAAAGTTTTTATATATATATATATATATATAAATATATATATATAAAAATAAGGAGACGGAGAATACTTTTTTCTTAATAATTATAATTTAGAATTTTAATTTGGATAATTTTAATAAAATTTATTATGAAAAAATATATATATGTATTATCAACAATAGATTATATTATATGAGTATACATAATATTTCAATTTGGTCATCAAATGGATTAAGATTTGCTTATAAATCATTACCGTTTATAACGTTAGTTTAAAAAGAATAAAATAACATTTTTGGACCCTATCATTATATTATAATAAGTTACCTTTAAAATATAAGGATCTTTATTTTTGTACTACTGTTAAAGCAATAATAATTAAGATAATGAAATACAAACCAATATCCCATCTTTAATGCCAATAATATTACCAATAAAAATATAATGTACAACTTTGCCCCAATGAATTTGTACTTGTGAAAAATAAATTTAGAATAAAAAAACAGAAAAAAATATTTAGTTTAAAATAAAAGAATAATTTGATTTTTCCATACAAAAATATTATGTCAATAGTGTTTTGGTAAAAAACATTGAGATCTGAAAAATTCTCGAAAATGTGTAATTTTATAATCAAAATTTAATTTACATATATACAATAAATTCTCTACTTATTTTTATAGTTATTACGCATTTACTTTAAATGGCATTAGCAGTCCTTTCAATTAATTTTGTACAATTTATCTGAACACATGTGTGCAATAATGAGCTGCCATAAACTATAATACAAATTTACCATACTTGGCAGGTTCCATGAATATTAGTCTACATGGAACCCCTCAATACTCCAAAACCGTTTACTATAAAATTTTTAACATTTTGTAATGTTAATCATAATATTAATATTGTTTATACAACAAATGTCAAAATGTTTGATAAAAAAATGTGGTATTGAGAAATTTAGTTAGAAGTTAAGAACTCTACACACACTTCTTCATTGATATCACTACTATAACAAATCATAAAATTATAATTTATACATTTTATAAATGTAATTAAAATGTTTTAAATTTGCTTCATATAGTATATTTTATTTGAAATATAATAAACGGTTCAAGAATACGCAACATATAAGTTACACTATTGAGAAATATTGAGATAAAACAATATTTATAAATCAAAAATATCCATATTATGGTTAATCACATACCTCCCATGAAACCTTGTTTAAAATTTAAATTATATAAAAATTAATACTAAGATAAAATACTTAATACATGAAAGTTCAGTAAGTACTTTTATATATGGATGTATATAATTGTATATATATATAAATATATAATATATTATATATATATATATATATATATATATATATATATATATATATATATATATATATATATATATATATAATATATATTTATAATACAAACATTTATTTGATTGCAGTACATTTACGTTAATTGTACTACTGTATTATTACTAGGTGGCAGTACTGGTGTAGTATGACAATGTAATACAAAATGGTTATATATTTCTATTAATTCAGACATTAAATACTCTTCGAGACACACAAAACCTTCCAAATTTGGAGATTGTTTCTTCGCACAAATAACACAATAAACACAATGTTTTTTCTCCTGTTCGCGTATTAAAAGAATATTGAATACTTCCACCTTAAAAATAAATAAAATACAGATTACAACACTCCCACTACATTGAAAATTATAAAAAAACAATAAAAAATACAAAAATTATTAAATTTTAAAAATGTGTACATTGTTGTTAAAGTATATAACAAAAACTGTTATACTAAAATATTATTGTATGTCTAGGATTAGGCTTAAAAGTATTACTAGAAAAACAAATAGATAGTCAAAAGAAAACTTGTATGTCTTTTGTAGATATATAAAAAGCTTAAGACAATGTCAATTGGAAAATACTATTTAACATAATTGATAATGTAGACATAGACAATAAAGATAGCAACATTTTATATGCAATATAATCTACCATAAATCAGGAAGCTGAAATTAAAATTAACTCCACAATAAAAAATGCAAATATACAGAAAGAAATAAGACAAGGATGACCACTGTCACCCTCTTTATTTAATGCCTATGCTGAACAAGTGATAAGAGATATAAAACAGAATCTAAAATATGAGTAACAATAGGAGGTATCCTAATATCAAAGATACAATTAACAAAAAATATAGTTTTGCTTGCTACATCTGAAAAAAGATCATCAAACATCAGCACTTATTGAAACTGATAACATATTTTTAACATTCAAATTAAATATAAATAAGGTAAAAACAAAAGTAATGGTATGCAACAAACTAAATGAGCAACATATTAGTAGATCCCTTAAAGGAAACAGAATAGAGCAAATAAATCAATTTAAATATTTGGTTAGCATAATTAGCAATGGTGGAAGATTAAAAAAAGGAGTAAAAAGTAGAATAGGGCAGGCAAAAAAGGCATTCCCACTTGAGAATAAACTATTAACATAAAAATGGAAGACCTAGGAACAAGGAAAAGTTTAATTAAAACATATGTACGGAGTACAGAATTATATGGCAGTGAAACATTAATAAAAAAAAACAGAGAAACCACATTCAAAGCTTTAGAAATGTGGTATTTGAGGAAAATGGAGAAAATAAAATGGACGGAAATGAAGACATACATAGAAGTGTTAAATTTAGTAAAGGAGAAAATATCTTTAGATGAGACAACAAAAAACTCCATAGCACCATATTAGAAGGTATGATAAAAGTGAAGTGCGGAAAGGGAAGGCCAAGAACATGTTATATAAGTCAAATAATCAAAGATGCAGGAGTAGATTCATATAGACATCTCAAAGATATACTACAAGATAGAAAATCACGGAGAGAACATTTAATGTAGACCAGTCTATAATTGACTAAAAAAAAAATTATCAAGGGCGTATTTAAAAAAAATCTATTGGTGGGAGGGGCTCACAAACAAAAATTTCAAATTATACATACATATATAACTTATGTTTAACATTTTAAAATAATGCCAACGATTTATAACCAAAATACACGGGTTTGTTAAAAACATAACATTTAATTTATAATAATCAATAATACTAATTGTTTAAATTAAATATGCAAGGATGCCTACAGATATATAAACCAGGTGGGGAGGGTAACAAAGCCTCAAATTTTCAAATTTTATTATTATAATTTAATTTTGTCCAAGTCACTGTACTTCTGTTAAAACGTAGGTGGGCAGTCAATAACTGTGTGAGGGAAGGCACGAAACTGTGTGCGTTACTGTCTAGGATTGTTTAAAAGAGAATATAGTAAATAAACAAAATCGATAACTTACATCACAATCATGACAATAATGCGAAGCTTCATTCTTGCCCCTTCCATGAAAACGTGTTTGTATATTTTTAATTTTTATAAATTCTAATGTAATACCACATTGACGCAAAGAACACATCAAACACATCCTAAAGAAATGATGTAAAAATGTTTTTAAATAAATAAAATACTAATGAAAAAATTTATTAACTTACTTTACAAGTTTGTAGAGTCTTGGGTCTGATACTTTAATGTTCCGAGCTAAATTCCAACTTAAATGAATCATTGGTACAATACTTTTGTAACTTTGCAATTTATTCCACTCATAGCGTTCTATGGCTAGATGATATTGCCTAGCCGTCAGAGGACCAACATTCCATGCAATATTATTACACCATCCAACAGCTTGAACCCAATGCACACAACCTATTCAAGTTACATTAATTTAGAAACATAATTTATAACTAAGCACATGTAAAAATCCTTATATATAAATTTAAAATATCAGCAATAAATTAATGTTTAATCTTCAATACAAATATAGACAAATTAGAACAAAAATACATATTTACATCTATATGTAAATTTGAAGAAAATAATACAATTTAATTTCAATTTGATAACTGAAGTATTGTGGATTTTTAAGCACAAATGTTTTGGATACTTTCTAACATGACTTTTAAATATCATTATTTTAAACTATTTTACCTGAATTAACCCAAACCATGTCACCAGGTCTTTGCAAAAATCTATACAAAGGAACATTTGCTGCAAGTAAATCTTCAATTAGTGGCCACCAAGAACCGTGCAAATAATTCAAACCATATCTAAAATAAAATAACATTAATTACTATTCAGAAAGTTATTTATTTAAAGATTAGGTTATGTTATATAAAACTTACTTTTCACAAAGGTTATTAATGACACCCCAGTATGCATCAGGTACAGCAAACCATTCACAATCACCGGGACCAATATTAATATTAATTGAGCAGAAATTGTTGTTCTCTTGATGCCCAGGTGTTCGACTACCAGGGACCTTGTTGAAAAAAAAAATACAAATACACAATAAAAAATTAATAATTAATTTTATAATCGTTCTTACTTTCATGTATAACTGGACTGTATTCATGCCCAAAATAGAATGGCCAACGTGGGAAAGCATATTAGCTGCCGACACAACACGTGCAAATGCTGGCAGTTTAGTTAGTTCTTGTAGTTGAGGTCGCCATTTTTTTTCATCGGACAGATCTACATTGGTACCAAATTTTAGCATTTTACTACCCGCAGGAGGTTTAACTCCAGGTAAATTCTGTAAAAGAAAATAATTTAAAAATAAAACAAATTCTACAATATTAAATACATACTATATTTTTTTTTCTTTTTTTTTCCATTGTCATAGAATCTTTAGAATCAGAGTCTGACAAATTTGAATTAGGAACTGAATGAACATTTGTTATACCTTCTTTTTCGTCCTAAAAATATGTCCAGAATAATTAATTTAAACAAATTATATACCCATACACACAGTGACTTAAAAAAAAAAGGGGGAGAAACTTTAAAAAAGAAACAAATTTATAAATGTTTTACAAAATTGTATACTATATAATAGTAGTTACAATCAGTATTTAATTCATACCTTTAATTTCGAGGGGGGGACGTCAGAAGGTAAAATAAACTTTCAAATGGGTATGCCATACAGAAGCAAAAAATTGATGAGGGAAAAAAGAGAAAAACTGAGTTAAAATATTCAGCACAACATTAAATTGCATAAATAATTTTTTTGGTAGTTTTTGTTCACAGAATAAATGACTATAACTTCTTAATAGCCAAGAATAACTAAATATTTAACCTTTTCAATAAGTTTTTACGTTACCTACAAGTGATAAGGTACCTAAAAGCTAAAATCTAAGATAAATTATGAAAATAATCGATAGATATAAATTAATTGACTATTGTCATATGAAAAGACAATACCAAACAAGTTAAATAGGTACCTATATAACATATTTACTTTTTTTTTTATTGTCAACCAAGATGCACAAAACAATTCACATGTGTAGGTTTATGTGATTATGTTATACATTTGGACGGGAATAACCACCAGGGTCACCCCCTGAAATAAACACTGGTTCTAATATAAAATATAAGTCAATAATAAATATTTTTTTTTTTATTTCAGAAATAACAAAATACTAACTCTAATTGATTCATGAAAACTAGAAGCTTGGTATTGAGCATATTTGGATATAGTTGTATGTGATCGATGGCTAATACAGGCCCACCCTCTTCGATTTTGTTTTACATCCCAGTTATCATCACTGCTTTGCATGACTTGAGTTCTAACTTCAACGGAATGATCTGGATTTGTTTCTACCAATGACCTGGTTGAAAATAATCCCAAATCTAATAAATAATAAAACAAATTGAAATACATGATGACACTTTTAATCATTAAAACAATAAAATAATGTTAGTAATATTACCTAGTTTAAGGGCCCCAGCTAAGCATCGAATAACAGCAATTGGATTTTTTAAACAAAACTCTTGTAATCTTGGACTAAAAGCGTCTTTTTTATTTTCTAACATAATTGAAGGAGTAGATGGTAGTAATTGTTCACGTGTTAGTTGTTGAGGAGGAGGTTCTGGAGGTGTGGGTGGTGGCCCATTTGGACTTAATATATTTCTGTTCCACATACCGGGTCCAGTTTCTCTTCTAAACATTTAAATACAATAAAAAAACTAGTATTCAAAACTGAAATTTTATGTAAGTTGTGAATTCAATATATATTTATAAATGGAGATGCTATTTCATATAAACAATATTTTATGAAGAACAGTAAAGTTAAAAGTTGTTTATAGGTAGATGTAATTTAAACTATATGAATATAAACTAATATTCACTAAATAAAATGACTAAAGATTTTTATCAGCAAATTTTAGAAAATTCTGTGACATACAATTAAATTAAAGTCAAAAACCACAACCAAAAAGTACTGTAAGTTAAACAATATGAATACAAATACTGTGTAGTATCATCTTACATGGCTTTCAGGTTTGTACTCAATATTGGTCTAGCAAAACTAAAATGTCACTCCTCATATATTTCATGAAATATGTTCAATATTTATTTTAATTAACCATTATATAAATAATATGTGTATACATATTATATTATAAATAAATGTATTTATATACATCATATGTGATTATGTGAATATATAACAATGGCCATGGAGGAAATAAAATAGTATCTCACCTACTATATAAATGTTGAAGTAGAAAAAAAAATTAAATATAATAAGGGACATTTAAAAAGAGGAAAAACTGATATAACATATTTATATACTTTTTATGAAAGAGTAAAGTAGTCAACTAGTCAGATGGTTACAAACGAAATAAAACAGGTGTTTGATGAACACAAAGAACCTAAAACCACCTGTTAGTCCATGTGAAAATATATTAATTTCTTCTAAATATTTATCTTATTAAAGCCTCAAAGCTTTAAATTATATTATATTTTTCAATGTGCTTAATAATTTATTTATCTTTTTAAATTAATATAAAAAATATATTTTAGATACAATAATAAATAGTGTTAGGTATTGGATTATGATCATAATTATTACACATTATTTATTTATTTTATTTAGTAATAAACGAGACGAACACTCTTTTTGGAAAATGTATACAAGTAACAAAAAATTACAATTTACAAGTTTCACAATATTAATATAAGCTAAAAACTAAAAACATAAATAGATATAGACAAATTTAAAACATTATAGATGTATTTGTATATTAACAGAACTAAGAATAGGGTTTATAAGTTTTAACATTCAAACAAAATTTGTCTTGATGAATTATTAATTTGTATATACTTACTGGGCAATATCCAAAACTTCTTCAGCAGTGAAATCTATTGAATAACTGTTATCGGATGAACTTAAATCTTGATATCTAATTACCTGTTCAGTTTTTGCCTGAACACGTGGTGTAATCTTAAAGTCTAAAATATTAAATCAAATAGATTTTAATCATAAAATGAAATTAACAAAATAGATGTGATCCTCGTTAGAAATTGAATGTTTATAAAATGTTTATACCTTGAGATGGTGTTGTGGTGTTAGTTTCATTTTTAATGTCTAATTCATCTGATGAACCAAACTGTTTGAGCAAATCTTCAGCTAAAGAAGTAGTTAATTCTTTCTGGGAGAGTAATGCTTGTAACTCTCTATCCAACTCTTGATTTTCATTTCCACTGTCTATTAAATCTGTGGATTTTGAATCTCCTCGATTTTGATCAGCAAACTGTTTTATTACTGAAGGACTTTGATATTGTCCTTGTTGAGCAGTACCGTTTTGATGTTGTTTAATTCTCATTTGTTGTTGATGTTGCTGCATCATACGGTAATTATTTTGCAGTTGTTGTAACAAAACCTAGATTTAAACAAAGGGTTAATCTAAAAAAAAATAACAAAATATAATTATATTGTTAAATACTTGTTGTTGGTGTGATAAATTATGGGCATTTTGCTGAAGAACATTCATTGTCTGAAGTTGCTGACTATTTAAATAAAATGTAGGCTGAGGACTACTATTAATGGAAGTTTGAGGTTCAACCTAAAAATACAAATATATTAAACCCAGAATCAAAACTAATATAAATCTAATAATAAATTTACTTTTATCCGTTTAGTATTATTTTCTGTAGGATTATCTGGTTTTGATGAATTATAAGGAGGAGGTTGCCCGTGAGGTGTAGAAACCATATCCTGAGATTTTTGATATGTTGTTTGTACAGTCTTTTGTTGTTGTTGTTGTTGCTGTTGCTGCTGCTGTTGCTGTTGCTGCTGCTGTTGCTGTTGCTGTTGCTGTTGCTGCTGCTGCTGTTGTCTTGAAGACATTTCTGCAGAAATTGGTAAATTCCAAGCCTCTTCGATGGAAGGTAATTGTCGACGCCTAGTTTGTAAAAAGTTCAATAAATATATGTGCAACTAATAATTAATAACTAAAATAGCACATATTAAAACATAATATACAAAACTAACTTGCTTGTGATACTAGGCATAGGTGCATTGCATAAATGAGTTTGTAAAAACTTAATACGTTGACTAAGATTAGGATTCATGGTAGAAATTGCTGATGCTGGAACATTTAAGGTGGTTTTCATCAAAGATTCACTTACTGCACTACCCTTAGTTGCATTTACATAACATGCAAGTGCATCTTTTGGTTGGTTACAACTCTCATATAATATACCTATTAATTTAATTTATTTTTAGTATTTTTATCGTGGCAGATTTTTGAAATTTATATTACCAAGATTTGTCCAAGCTGCACTATGACCTTTGTCTAATTGCACTGCACATATATATGCTTGCAGAGCATCCATAGGCTGGTTTTGTTGTTGATAAAGTACCCTGTAATAACAATGATAAATATTATTTAATATACAATAGAGCTTCAATAGTCTGGACCCCAAATAATCCGGTAAATTGTACGGCACATAAATTCATTTGTACTTTTATACAAATAGTTTGTTCAGAATAAATCTATTAAATATTTTTATAGACAATAACAATTTCGTCACTTTTATTATCTACTATTCCTTAAAGACTGGCAATAATAAATCAATTGTCAGTTTGTTACAATAGCCTATGCCAAAGATCAAAAAATTCAAATAAAATTAATATAAAATGGCCAGAACTGTGGTATGATCGCTGAGAAATATGGAATAGGTAAATCAAATTTGGTGGAAACACTTGCTTAACAGAAAATTAAATTGTCGAAGCGGCTGAAAGCAATGGCATTAAACATTCTACAATCATAAACCAGTTACAGGAAACATATACACATAAAATGTCTGATTATCAATCACAGGAATGAGCTTGTTGTAACGCAGACGAAGATATGGCAAATAATGATATCTGTATACAAAATCCAGCAAAAGAGGATGACATTGATGATGCGGAGATAAGTATCCCTATTAGCACAAGTAAAGTTACTCTTTCAAAAGCTGTGAATGCACTGAATAGTGTTTTGCAATGGGCAGAAGATTAGAACTTGGACAGCAGTGAAGTTTTGTTGGTTTGTCAACAAACGTTGAAAGATAACATGCTTTTGGAATTAAAATTAATTAATTATTCAGAAAAAAATTACTGACTACTATACTTAAATTCTGTTATTATAAACAATTTTTTTTAAATTCATTGTATATAGGATATTTATATTTTTTGTGCAATAAATAAAGGTGGTGGAAAGGAAAATGTCTAATTAATTTAAGTAGGTACTTTAAAAAACCTCTGTTTATCCAGATGAGACTCTGTCTGAATTTGTCCGAACTGTTGAGGCTCTACTGTATATATAATATGTATATACATTTACAGTAAAACCTCATTAATCCGAACTTTTCTTAATAATATGTGAACTATGTAGTTTAAGCCGCAGACTAAAATAAATATGATAACAAGTTCCATGAATATTCCATAATTGCATGTTATTGCAATTTTTTTTTATAAATAACAATTTTTATTCACATTATCTAATTATTAATCATATTCAATACACGACAAGCATTTTACACAGCATGTACATTTGTATTTAGCGTCAATAGGTCGTCTAATACACTTAGGAGTATTTCATGTTTTGTATAATATTAGTAATTTATATTTTGGCCGTTATTAATTATATACTGTGATATCATTAAGTAAACCTATTAAAGGTGAAAAGCGTTAGCATATATTTCTTTTTTTTTTTTTTTAACAATAAACTATCGTAGAAAAACTCAAAACGGTGCGTCTATATCAAGCATTTGTGCACAATATGGAATTACTAAACAGTATCTCAGACATAAGAAAGAAAAAGACAATATAATAAAATAACCTAATTCATAGGTTATTTAGTTTAATCTGGAGTTTCATTCATTTGGACAACCTAGAGCCCCAATTAGTCCGAATTAATGAGGTTCTACTGTGTATATATATATATTAAGTATTACAGAAATAGAATATTTAGATATATTAAAACTAGACAAATAAATTGACAAACAATATAATTTTTATATTATCTTACCCAATGGAGCACCATGTGTCTGCATTTCCCTCAGATTTTTCAACAGAATTACGATAAGCTATAAATGCATCGTGGACTTTTCCAACACTTGCATAACAACGGCCTAATAAATATAGAGATTGGCCTGATTTATTATCAGCATCAATTGATTTTTGTAAATATTGAATAGCAACTGTTTCTCGATGATTTTTATCTCCTAGACATTCACAACTGTGATACATCCATCCTACAAGGAAAAATAGATTAAATAAATTCTAATATAAAATATTTTAATTGTAATTATATTTACCTAATTGTCTACAAATATCAGCACGTAAATGAACAGTAATTTTTGAATCATTTAAAAGTTGTTCATAATGATCTTTAGCTAACTTGTATTTACCTTGGACTTCATATAAATGTGCTATATGGAAATTTACTGAAAACAAAATATATATTGTATAAAATGCTTAGAAACATTGAAATAAACTATCATACTTTCAAGTTTTGAGAATGTGCTTAAACTGACATCCGAATAGGCGTGTTTTAAATGTTTCAATGCTGTCTCCCACTCATGAAAGACTTTGTACATCAAACCTAATCTAAGATGTACTTCATTGGCTCGTTGATAATTTGGGTCAATGTAGAGTAGTTTTTGAAAAAATTTAATTGACCTGAAATCATTATCAAATGTATACAATTTTACCATATATTCTTTAAGTTAAATAAAAACAAAAATATCCATAAATATAACATCCAGTAATAATAGTGCTTGAAGATTTTGGTAAACTATCAGATTGGCAGGATGATATAAAAAAAAGTCATAAAAATATTATTTCTATGTACCTGGCTTTTATATTTTTAATAAATTGAAAACTTAAATACTTAATGAAATGATTGAAACAAACTATAACTTACTTTGTAAATATAAAACATTTGTTGAGATATTAACATAAAAATGTGTATTTAATTAAAAAAAAATATTATCAAATAAATACAGGTGTTATTAACCAATATTTCTCTGAATTAAACTTTGTAAAAATATCAAGTTTTCTGCCTAAGCATAAATAGTTACCCATAATTATCAAGAAAATTGAATGTCATTATAAGTAGATAGAGCTAATGAATTCACAAAGTACCTAGTTTAGTGGTAAAATGGAAATCCTGTCCACGAAAAGTAAAATAAATAATAAAATAATTATTAATAAACGGTTTATTATCTAATAAGTTTTTCTAACAAAACAAAAGGTATCTTAGGTAAGTAAGATACATACTGTAAATGTAAAATAAATATTTTTATATATGTTTTTACTTTATATACTTATAATATGATATTCTTTAACGCTTTAGAAATATATAATTGTTAATATTAATGTTTATAAAACATAGTTGTTTTACTAGCATTAGTTCAAAATATAGCTATTTTAAAATGATTACCTAATAGTTTAGTGTAATTTATAATTTATTAATTATTTTATTAAAATAATAATTAGAAATATTTAAGAAAGCTTACAGTAGGTACCAAACATAACCGAAAATATTAATTTTATAGAATTTAAATATCATATAGAAAAATATAAAAAGCTTTTATTCTCAGTTTCACTTTGTGATAATTGTTAACTAGGAGTAAGTAGCCAATAACAATATGACCAACTAGGTATTTAAAAAACAAAGAAATTGTCATTGTTCATTTAAATAAGTAGTTATGACAACCCGAGCAATAATTATTTGTAACTCTGGCCACGATGGGTACTTAAATAATGTTAAGTATTCAAAGCTACAAGTCTTCGAAATAGGAATAGTAGACATTTTTATTTTAAACTCATATCTTTAAGTTTATGAAATAAATTACTATTAATAATAGTAAAAAAAAAAAAATAGTTAATTTGTAGGTATTATTAAACCTAACTTACAAAAAAACATTGTGTGGAAAATGAATACCTACCTACATAATATTACAATTTATTTTAGATAAAATATAAAACTAACAATTAAAAACCACCAAGCCATATTTAAAAAATGATCCAATAGCAAACATAATTATGATTAAATAAAATAAAAAAATCAAATTCTATAATTCTTGTTAACAAATAAGTCGAATTATACACACATTCTGGTAGGTAATACACAAATATTCAAACAATGGGAAAAAATACACTGAATATCACTGTGACTAAATAGATAGGTATGAGGTAACTCATAACGAGAGAAGATTTCAAAAAACGCTATACCTACCCAACATAATAATATTTAATTATTATAATTTAATAATCTATAGTAGGTAACATCAAACAACAACTATATGTAACGGCGAATACAAAATACGGCGGTGGTGGTAGTGTCTGCTACAACAAAAAAAAAAAATGGATACGACTATGTTCGACGGGGTTGAAAACGGGCGGGGGTTATTCTACCCTCGAGTACGAGTAAACGAGAAAAAAAATAAAAATGAAAAACCCACGGAGAACGATGGACGGGATTGACGTTTAAAATGGATGAGAGAAAAAATATCGTACGAAGAGGACAACGACGACGGTCCGCCGTCACTCCGTGGGCCCAACTGTAAAAGTCCCAGAGTGCCTACGTGCAGACACCGAACCCGGTTCGGCGCGTTCGCGGATTTGTTTACGAGACGTGCGCGTTACGGCGGTGGCTACATGGCGACACGCGCGCGCAGTACGACAAACGGGACAAGCGCGGGAGCGAGAGAGAAAAACAGGAAATACATACACGCGTACTACAATATAGGTACGTACATACCATAATTATATACATATTGTATCAAAGTTTACCTGTGAATTGAGATAAGAGATCGCGCGTGAGTGTGTATGTGTAATAATATGAATGCGATGAACACTTTACGGCGGCGACTGCGACGAACGACGACTGTGATGATGGCTTACTTACTAATGAACACTAAACGCTACGTGCGAAATAATTATAAATCGGTGTAAATAGACGACCACTGAACACATTTAGAGAGGAAATCGCACGGGATATCGAGAACAATACATATATATATATATATATATATATATATATATATGTATGTATGTATGTATATATAAATATATATATATATTTATATAACGTAGACAAATAAACAAAAGATAAATTAATATTATGTTATAGAAATTAATAAAAAAAAAAAATATATATATAAAATAGAATTAAAAGAAATTAAAATTATAGATGAAAATGAACTATTAATGCGGTATAAAAACGCAGAGGAAAAAAAAAAATAAAAAAAAAATATACAGTTGCTGGCCGTGCGGTGTAGAGGACATTGTCGTCGTCGTAGTGAAAAGAGGGTCTCCCGTAAGCGTGCGAGTGCGTATGTGTGTGTGTGCGTGTGCGTGTGTACGACGCGTCCCGCGTCGATGGTGGGGACACGGTGTAGGTAGGGAAACTCCGATGCGAGCGAGAAGGGACGAGCGCGCGAATGTCGAGATAGAGAGAGACGGAGAAAGGGCTGCCGCCGGAACGGCCAAGCGTCAGGGAACCCGACAATACACAGTGGGGAAAAGACGACGGCGACGCATCCCTACTACATGCTTACCGCTTTGTACGGTACACGCACGTATATATTATAATAATAATAATAATATATAATAATACGCTCCTGATTACAAGACCGGGTACGCACTGTGAGCAACGCCGTCCAGCCGTCGATGCCCGTAGAGGAAAAATAAAAACGCTAAACATTGACCTGTGGGACGCTAACCTCGGAGCGCGTGAGACACTTCAGTGGTTGCCAAATTCGCGTCCGGCCGGCCGTCGCTGCCGAGTGTCGGTTGTCGGTGTGCCTACGTACCGACAACACGGGCGCGAACGACCGTTTGCGCAAGCGTAGGCAATTACCATCCGCGGTCTTCTTCCACCGCCGCCAATGCCATCCGTTCTTTGTTGTTGTGTTCCTCGGGTTCCTCCTTTTCCGAGGGACACACAACAACAACACGTTATATAATTATTATCGACAGCAGGTAAACGGACGGGTACGGGTTTAAAAACTGGTTTAAGTTTCTATTATTGTTTGTCTTTGGGTTCTTTTATTATTTTTCCGTTTTGGTATTTTCATAAAAACAACTTGAATTATTTAGGTACGATTAAAGAATTAACAAACCAGGAAAATGACACTTGAGAATAAAAGTTTAGAACGCGGAATATCAAAATACCTTTCGGAAATTTGTGGTTTTTCACCTCGATTATCCGGTGCAACAGGCGATTTTGTACCCAGAGTATTTATACCGGGTTAAGTTACAAATTGTTTGTATTATTATTTTATATTATATTAAATAATTACATTAATATTTGATATGGTCACATAGGTATAACACTGTTTTGTTTCTGTCACTAGTTGCTTATAGTACGCAAATACCTCTAATATTTGTATTTATTTCAATAACGTAAATACCTGTGACACATTTAATCTATATTTGTATACTATTATCTAGATAAACTTAAACGAATGGTGAAAATGTATGAAAAAAAATCAAATCGACTATTTACAAAAATGTGATAACTAAATTACGAAACGTGTAACTATGTATAGTGTAGTGTGTAGTGTTTTGTAGTTAATATAAAATAAAAATGTAATTAAAGCCAGTCAAGATACAGTTGTAGGGTATAATCTACTAAAATATAACTTTTGTTAATTATTACCCACTAGTAAGTAATAATATGCTGGTTAATAACACCCTGTGACCCTACTAACTATTTGTTTTATTTAAGTACGCGTTATATATAAAATATTAATTGATATAAATGTAGTTTAGTTTTTTTTTATTATTATTTTAAAAAACTAATTACCCTTAAGTCAAAATGTATTCAAGTTTAAAAAATCATTACATATTTTATATAGCGTAACGAAAAATGTATTGGTTTTACTATGACTTTTTGAGAAATCTTATTCCAAGCAAAAACTTTAAAGCCTTTTGAATTTTGTTGGTTAATTGGGGAGCTTATTTTTTGAAGCTTTCTTAATAATGGAGAAATGTATGCAACAATGGTTTCTATTATTTTTTATTTTGTTGATATAATTCAGTTGAATATAATCATAGAGACTTACAATGTTCACCAAATAGTTATTTTATCGTTTACTAAACATAGTACAATTTTCAAAATATTCTGACGTTTTTTGAGTTATTACCTAAAAGTGATAAGTGAGGTGTAGTTAATACCTATAAGAAATGGTTGATTATTATTTTCTTTTAGTTTTATGTGGATAAAACTTTATTTAATTTGATCAGCGTTTTAAGTTCATATTTATGTTAAAAATCATTAATAACATGAACAATTGTAATCTATTTTATAGTTGCATATAATTTTCAATTTAAATTTATCAAAATAAACATATTATATAAAAAATTTAACTTTGCTTAAAACGTTGTTTATTTTGCAATGATTTCTTGTTGCATTAAGTTACGTACAGATATAAATAAAACTACGTACCCTACCTATATATTACTAACTTTCCAGCTACCATAGTGGCAAGTATTTTTTTTTTTTTTTTTTGTATTATCTTAATCTTACCATTGATATGAATTGAAGTGGAAATATACAAGACCAAGACCATATAAAAAATTTGCATCTTTCCAGTGATTAGTCTGTGCATCATTATAATATTTGTGATATGCAGACATTGCTAAAACAAAATAAGTTATTATAAAATATGTATCTAAATATTGTGTTAAAGTACTTAAATTAAAATAATATAAAAATGTATAAAACAATTAATGTTGTATTCAACTGAACCAAAGATAAATAGATATTTAGTATATTATATTAAGACAAACATTTTTTTGTATGTATCTATACAAACAATTAATATTCATACAGTTTCAAGTACAATTACCTATAGCATGCATACCATGCAGATGTTGGAAAAGAGTATAGTATAGTGATGAATGATCATATTTTGAGATATAAATACATACCGAATAAAGAAAAGATTATAAAAACTACAAATAATATTTTGTTGGTATAGGAGTATTCACATATATCGGGTCGGGTTTCATAATAGTCATATTGATAATGTTGTGTAGTAACATAATGTACGTTACTCTTTACTGTAAATTAGTTTTATTTTCAGTAATATTATTTCTGGGTAACGCAAGAGTAACTACATTAATTATTTAGAAGTAACTTTGCAGAATAAAGCATAACATTTAATTTTAATTATGACAAAAAGAAAAAAATTATCTTTGATATTCTACAAATTGTGATACCGTAAACATGCAACATAATACAGAAGTGGAGGATTATTATAATATAGTTTACTCAGGCGATTTAACATTTTTAAATAATCTACCTATGATGAATCAAATCTGTTAAAAGGCTCTTTAGTGTAACAAATGGTCACAATTTTGAAGATATGTTATTGCATAGAAAAAAATTAATTCAAAATCACTTTATTATTTAATTGTTTTTTTTTATGAAATTTAATTATTATAAAAGTAATGTCATTTCAACTAGTTACTTTTGAGTAAAAAAAAAGTAATATAATACATTAATAAGTAATCTATATACCATTTTAATTTTGTAACTTGAAGAGTTTTAAAAAGTATCTTACCCAACAAAGAGTTGTATTGGTTTTCTGCGTGAGATTGCATGCTATTTCATTGTCGTTTAAGCAAAAACAAATAACAAAATAATAATTAGAAACCTCATGGTTTTAGGTTTTATATTCTATATTCATGTATAGAAGATATCTAAGAAGATGTTGATCCATCGATCATTGATGAATAATTAATGATAGTATTGATAGTATTATGATAGTATTCTACTATTGGACGAAAACGAAGCAGAGAACAAAAAAAAAGAAAAAAATGTATTGATCATGATTTATAGAATTATGGGCTACTGTTGTAGGTAAGAAAGTAGGATATATAGCGGAATTGAATTTATATCTATACGCAACAAATCATTGCTAACGAAAAAAAGACTTTGAGCTACGCTTGAAAATTGGATGTTTGAACAGGATGTCTGGTAAAAAAGTTGTTTACGGACAGAAAAAAAAACACATCATAGTAAAACCAATACATTTGCTTTGCTCAGAATTTAAACAGTTATGGCAAATATAGTACATTTCATTCTTAGTTGATGGGTTGATCAGATTGAACATTTTCTTTGAACAAACAGTATGGTTACAGACCAAACATGTGTGAATCGATCTTTATACTTGATAACTTATACATAATTATATTTTTTATATTTAGAATGTATTTATATTACTATTACATATAACACGTATCAGATTTATTGAAAATCTGTATATAATAAATTACATTCTGCACTAAAATAGATCTGCATAGTCTCTATATTTATATTTTAAATCATTAAAAGTAATAAATAAATTACTGTAATGAAACTATAGTATTATGTATTAACACAAAGAAAAAGTTAAATTATTATAGATATAAATAACAACTATGTTTCATACGTGAATTTCATATATTATATACAAAATTAAATATACTTTACGTACTTTTTTTATTTCATCCAGAATGTAATAAAATAATAATATGGACTATAAAATCATATAAGATTTCCATAGTCTTCGAGACTAGGTAATGAAAAATGTAATCTATAGGGTATAAGTTTTTTGATTGGATATCAAAAAGACCTAATCATTAAATATTTACTAAACATAAATTATAAAATACCTTTAGAATAATTTTCCAACAATAAATGGAAATGCCCAAGTTTACAATAAGTTTTGGAATCAATACTGATTGCTTTTGATGATTCATCTTCTGCTTTTTCTTTCTGCATTTGCATTAACATCCTTTCAAGATACTTTATAGCCTAAATAATATATACACATATAATTTATGATATTTTTGAGAATTAAAATACACACTTAATGAAGAAATGTATACAACAGTAATTACTGATTAAAACAATATTAATAAGTTAGTTAATAAATTAATACAAGTCTATAATTTAAAAAAAGTTATGGATTCGTGTATGCAATTAATTGGTTTCACTGATGCTTTTTTTTAGCATATTCCTTATTGAATTCATAGTTCAACTAACTGCCTGTGTAACTGTGGTCTATGATTGATAGTCTACATTGATAATCCCCAATGATACCTTTTTAGTAGGGTTTTAGTCTATTTAGAATGAGATTGGGTACAATTTTAAACATTGTGCTTAGCAATGATACTGACTACCATTCTTTTGGTATTTATTCTTTGTGCTCTCCTAATTAATTTCCCCGCTTCCCTTATTAATTTTTCACCGCCATTTTATAATCAGTTCTACTTTTAAATCATCTTCAATTGGTACATTGTTATTTCTAAGTGTATTTATAGCCATTTTATTTCAGCATCTATTAGTTGCATCTGCAACTGAAGATCTTCGGTATAATACTCTGTTAGTAGATGAATGTGTTGTGTTTTTGAGTTAAGTAATTCTCTAAATATTTAACAAACTTCTTTGAAATTTCCTTCTCTTCTGTCATTAGTATTCCATTTTCTTCTTCCATTACTCGTAATCTGAATTATACCCTATTTTATATCATTAGTTTGATCTAAAAATTGTCTTTTATTCTTCACTGTTTTATTATTTCCTATATCTGTAATACTGATATATATTATATTTAAATTTGGAAAAATTGTAACTCTCTTATTAAAAAAATTCTCTCAAGTTGAATTATAAAAAAATAATATTAAATACATAAACAAAGACTATTTTTATAATTATTTTATTACTCTATTAATAACAAAAAATATACATACTTTTAAAACTAAAGTTTTTTTTTTCTCTTCTTTTGGATCATTTAACTTCAAAAAACCATACATACGACTACAAAATTAAATACAATCACATTAGTTAGGTAAATTATTACAATAGTATGGTATAATTATCCTATTTCAGTTTGTAACAAGTCTAAAGTTGAGTTGTAATACACAAATATCAATTTAAGAATAAATATATAAATTAATCATAAATTGTAAGTAAACAACACTGCATATTTCAAGTTTAAAAAAAAAAATGTTATAAAATGTTACATGGATAAAAGGTTTAAGTGCTGTATAGTATTGATTTAATAGGCATGTTGTCATGAAGCAAAAGAACACAACTAGGTCGCTCAAATTGTCGTTTAATTCACAGGTGGTAAATTTATGACATTGTCAAACCATATTGTTCATAAGTATTGGTCTCATAATGTTGTTTGGTGACTAAAGATTACAAATACCTATTTCAATAGAGTGCAAAAAGATACCTGATCTTATTGATTATTTATACCAGTGGGTAAATCACTGATAAATATTGTGTACACCTAATTCTAGAATACTGTGATTTTCCAACAATTATGATAGATTTTCAATAGGATTACCAACAATTTTTTATAAGATTATCATTATCATAAACATTTTGTACACTGATTTCTGTTAGTGATCTACTCTCTGATTTATACTTTTGTAAATTCTGACAGTTTCAATGAGCTAGTAAATGGAAGCTTGTAGTGCGGGTATTGAAATTAAAACAAATAAATGTAATATATTTCTTTGAAACTAATTTGTAAGTATTTGCTATTATTGTACTTGGCTACCTTATATTTACAACAACAACTAATAACTACATGCTATGTGTTTACAGTTTAAAATTTGTATTAATTAAAATAACAACTTATAAGTGTAATATAATTTATTAAGACAATTGATTCTGATAATTTATAATACATTAACAAATACAGTTATTTTGGTCCATTTCCTAATAAATCTATACAAAATATAAATGCATATCGGAACTAAATAACCACCATGTATGATTAGGTACATTGTATCAATTTATATAGGTTCTGAATGAAACATTTTAATACTTTTTGATGACACAGAAAATATTTGCCAGTAAAAATATGTCAATGAACATTTGATGGTTTTCTTGGTATGCTTAGAATTTAAATTTAGTAGCATTTAGTTTAAAAAAATATGTACCTATAATAACCAATAGATGTTGTATTTATTTGTTAGAATTAAGAATTAGAAATATAGGTATAAAATAGTATAACCCTTAAAGGTAAACAAATGCTAAGTGTGTAATAATTATGTACAAATTATTTTTAAATTTAATGAAAATAACTGTGGGTAGGTATACAGAGTACTAATACAATTGATACTAACTATTGATTAATTATAATTATTTGCACATCTAGTTCATTCCATTTTTTTAAATTTTTTTTTTTAATAATATTAAACAACCAAAATAAATTATAACACTGCATGATTAGTTAGTTGTTATGGATAAAAAAAAAGTTAATAATTTTATGATAATTGAAGTAATGATTGTTTTTTCTTCACCTGTCTAAATCTGATAACATTTGCAACTCTTGATTGGTTAAATTTATTTCACCGTAATCTTCCATAGTTATAAATGATTGTAAAATAAATATTTGAGGAAATATAGGTATTTATGAAAAATCCAGAAAGTCTCTGCCTCCGTTTGTTTTTGAAAAATTGCACAAGAATTTTAAAGAACAGTAATAATAATACATATTACAATATAAAAATTACATTTAAAAATGGGTCAGTGACCCATTGGAAATAAACTATTAAAACTTAAGACAAGATGGACAGAGCACGAAATACAAATTATAAAAAGTAGAACACTCGTGTAATCAGTAATCGTCAATCAAACAAATAAAACTATATAATCGCCTAATATTTTGTCCGGTAGAAAGACGGAAGTTGATAACAGACATCACAGTTGTGTTTGGGTATTTTAGGTTATGGTTGATACTAACGTGGCTCGTCCATTGCTATTACCAAGGTCAACGGCGAACGAGAAGATCATATTGATAAATATCGGGTATTATCAGTAATGATTGTAGAGAGTGGAGCGCCGGTATTTTCACCGTAAGTCATATATTATGACGACGGCGACGACGACACGTGCACGGGGGTCATTCAACTCTACAGGTTAATAGGTTGTTTGGGCACACCCGTTTCTATAAATAGTCAAATATTACGATAATATAAGTAATAATTCATGGAAATACGAGACGTTGTTGCTCAAACTGCACATTTGTCTGGATAACATGACGTCAAAACGTAACATTATACATTATTCGCAATGTTTGAAATACGAATTCATATATTCATTGCTAAAATGTATATATATATAACCCGTTTTTATGTCACCCCCTATAGGTAGTACTATGGTTATATTTTTTAACTGTGTTCAGGTTGCTATGGATGCTAAACCTCTAGTCAAAAACACAACAATACAAAATATTTAACAGGTACCACCTGGTTAGTTGGTTGTTTAACGCGGAATAATAATTCAGGCATTATTAAGTTTGAAGTATATAAATATTATTAAATTGTCTTCTACTGCCTATACTAAAATACACACAAGATAATATGGTAAGTTAAACAAATTAATGTACAATTGTAAATAATTGTAACTCATGTATTTCACCACTTACCATCTACACTTCTAGTCTAAGTAGACTAATAACCTTTGTTGTTGAAGCCTTAACTTTTAATGAGAAAAAAAAAATTAATGTACCTCTACTTACTCTAATATGGGTTTGAAGATTTCAATTTATGATTTTTAGCACTCGATTGATTTTCACTGTAAATGTAATTTAATCTATAGATTTTGTCACGGGTGAAACCAGCGGTAGATCAAAAGTTAGAGAAACCTCAACCATCCAATCATAAGATTACGGCTAAGGATTTCATCGAGAAAAGGGATTACACTGGAGCATTAACGATTTTGAAAGTAAATTTTGAAATCATTATTATATTTTAAGATGAATAAATAAAAATAATAGGTATACCTATAGTCTACATGTTATATTTATACAAAAATCTATATAATTACGCATATCTAGCCAACATTAAATTCCGAAAATAAAACGAATGCCATTATTTAAATAGGTATTCAAATAAATATAGATGAAAATAACACAACAATTGTTTATTAACTAGTCTAATAAATTGTCTTTAGGAAAATGTTCAGTGCTTAAATCAGATGGGGGAGGGGCTTTGAAAAAATAAATAAAAATATTTTAGCGTATGTACCAGTGGGGCGGCTCGTGTGTAAATGGCACAAAAACAAAAAATAAAATTACTTATTAACAAAAGTTAGATGATTGATTTAAATATTAACAATTATTTATATTTACAACGCAATGCGTTTCATTTTATTATTATTCAATGTGAAAATTGTTTTTAATTATCATGAAAACAGAATTCGGAGTTTATAAAAATAACGTGACGTTGGGGCGACGTTAATAATCGCTCTTTATACTATTATACTATTATACGATCAAAATACAAAAACAAAGGAGTGCGAATTTGGTAATAATACAGCCGTCGTCGGGACGACACAAATAATCGTTCGATGTGCTTGCCGGAGCACAGACTGCGGAAATAAATGGAAAAGTTAATGTTTTATATAGTACTACTATAGCTATATAGTGTTCTCGACACCCGTAAATTTCAATAATTTTTATTTTTTAAAAATTGAATAATTATTTTTTATTTGATATTATTAAATATAATCTCATTAATGATGGATCTCAATCAACAATGGATACAAATTCTGTTGCATATTTAATTGCAAACCGCTTTTGCTCAATTACATATGAACGGAAAATTGAAATTAAAGAACTCGGAAGGCCTTAGGTTTTAAGTACAAAAACGTTTGAGTTTTATTTTTTTATATTATGGTATTATGGTTATAGTAACAATATTGTTACTTATTAATTTTGAATTAATAAATATCTTTTTAAATTGGTACATAATTTTGTTTTAAGCTTTTCAAAAATTATTTTTTTTTTTTAATCGCCCTTCCACTTTTAAAGCCCACGAACCACCACTGGTATGTACCCCTTCTAGTTTGTCACAATTGAGTCAATAATGGACATTATGAACATGAAACGCTTAAATACTTGCATACTTCAATTGTTCACGGTTTTCTTACACTTTAGCATCTCCTCGTTTTTCAATTCAAGCACTGAAAGGTGCTTGAATTGAAAAAAATTATGTAACAAATTATGTAATTAACTGGTTATGGAAATTATAGCAAACAATATTAAACATTGTATTAAAATACCTACTGTTATTACTTTAGTTTGATATAGAAAAGTCTAAAGAAGACACAGATTTGGAACAATGGATTGCATATTGTTATTTCCATTTAGCCGATTACAATAATGCCATGTTAATTTACAAAAATCTCAGTAAAACTTCACGACCAAAACATGTATTTGTCAATTTAGCTTGTTGCTATTTTTATTTGGGCATGTACCCAGAAGTGGAAGAAGTAATGTATTATATTCTTAATATGATGAGGTACTATAAAATAAATAATAATAATTGTTATATATTCCTATACTAACTAGGCATTAGACAAATCCGATATTTCTGATGTAAAAATTCGAATACAATTTCATTTAGCACATAAACAAGGCGACGAAAAAAAACTCATGGAGTTCCATGAACTTCTAGCAGATGTGGTTGAAGACCAACTGTCTTTAGCAGCTATACATTATCTTAGATCTCATTACCAGGAAGCAATTGAAATTTATAAAAAATTGTTGATTAACAATCGGTAAATAATAAATAACACAAGTTAAATCCTTTGCCGAATAAATTAACATATTATGATGTAAATACATAATAATTTAATAACGACAGTTACTAAAGAAATGTGCAGGGTTGGTTTCCTGCACACCTATTTCAGGTGTAGTAATAACAGTGTACGTGGTTGTTGGGGGGGTGTCAACACACTGCCTATTTACATAAAATATTTAGTATGGAGAGTTTATTAAATAATTATCATTAATAGATTGAAAAAAATTATCTACGTATTGAAAATGATAATTATTCAATTTATTTAATAAATCAATTGTTCATATTTTTTTCCACGACTTGTTAAATCGTATTAAACTTATTTATTATTTAAAACATTAACCGACTTTCAGTAATAACTTAAGATCTGAGGAGAGGATTATTTTAAATAAATAATACTTGATTTTAACAAAGCTATAGCCATGGCCTCTACTATAGTCTCTAAGTTACCATTCTAAATTCCCAAACATGCCGCTGAGTCATAAGATAATGGTCTGAAAATCTAAATACAGATTTGAGTTAATTTTGTATACATTGTGTATTGTGTAGCACGATGAAATAGATTTAGTCATGTTGTGTAGGCTATTTGAGAACAACTTTAAATTTTCGCATTTCCAACATTTCAATTTATCTCGCTAAAACTGGTAATTTGGAATTACTATTATTGTTTTGGTAAACTTCTGTCAAAAATACGAAAAACGAAAATATTAGAAGATCTCAAACAGACTTCACAGAAAATTTAATTTAAATCATCATTTCCAATCCTATTGATACACTATATTTAAAGTCAATAATATACATTCTTACAAAAAAGTATGATTTTGAATATAGCTAACCGTCGCACTAACCTGAACTTATGTATACATATCTAGCGACTAAATTAACTTTATTTTACAGGAATTATTTAGCATTAAATGTATATATGGCTCTTTGTTACTATAAATTAGACTTTTATGATGTATCTCAAGAAATTTTAGATTTGTATTTAAAAAAATATCCAGATTCCATGATATTAACCAATTTAAAAGCTTGTAATTTATATAAATTATACGATGGAAAAGCTGCTGAAGCAGAATTAAAAAATCTTGTAGTGAGTTATTCAAATATTTATAAATTAGTTTTATATAGTGCGAATAGTGGACAATATTATAACATTTTGTGTCTATTAATAATATAAGGCTAGACGACCTTCAACATTTAAGTTTTGTGAAGATTTGATTAAACACAACATGGTTGTTTTCCGTGAAGGAGAAGGCGCTTTACAAGTTTTACCGGCTCTTGTTGATATTCTTCCAGAAGCTCGTTTAAATTTAGTAGTCTACTATTTGAGACAAGGCGAAAATGAAGAAGCGTATGAGTTGATTAAAGATTTGGAACCTGCTATCCCGCAAGAATATATTCTGAAAGCTATAGTTAATGTGGTTTTTGGTCAAGACAAAGAAGATGTAAGAAACCACCATTCAAAATTTACAAATAATATAAATAGTGCAATGGGTATATTCAAATATTTAGACAAAACAGATCGAGATTGGTCAAAGTTTATTCAACATGGTAGGAAGTAGTTCTAGTGAATGTGACACAATACCAGGTCGACAATGCATGGCTTCATCCTTATTTTTAGAAGGGCGTTACGACGAAGTTAGCTTGTATCTTAGTTCAATAAAAAGCTATTTCTCAAATGATGACAGTTTTAATTTTAATTTTGCTCAGGTACTTTTATTAATTAATGTTTTAACTTAGAAGAATATAAAAAAAAGATACGTTAAAATAAAAATATTCAATAGGTTAAATTAGCTCTAGGCGAGTACAAGGAAGCTGAAGAAATGTATTTACAAGTCAAAAGCGCCAAAATAAGAGAGAACTTTATTTATATAAACCATTTAACACATTGTCGTAAGTTTAATTTGTTGATTAAGTAGGTATATAAACAAATGCTTAACCCGGACAATCATAGCTAGGACTTAATTTTAAATGTTTATAGATTACTATTTATATTTATGTAGGTATTATACCTAGTAGTTTATTGTATATTATATTAAAAGAAAAAATAATTATAAAAACAATTTTTTTATAGTTATTATGAATAAAAAACCTCAATCTGCTTGGGATTTATACTTGAAATTGGAAAATTCACAAGATTCCCTGATGTTATTACAATTGATTGCAAATGATTGCTATAAAACTAATCAATTTTGGCATTCAGCTAAAGCTTTCGATATGCTTGAGAGATTGGACCTATTGCCTGAATACTGGGAAGGAAAACGCGGTGCTTGTGCTGGCTTATTTCAACAAATTGTTCTTGGCAAACAACCAAAGTAATGTATATTCACGTGGTTTTTAATTGACCTCAGAATATACCTATATATTATATATATAATTTGTACCTTTATTATAGTAATATACATTTAAATATTGTATGATATTTATTGTATTTGTGTATGAATCATAAATTATTATAGGTAATATACAAGTATAAATTATTACATCCATAAAATAGTTGTATAAAACTATATTAATGCTTCAAAGAGACATTCATAACTCATGTATATAATATTTAGGTGTATATATAATACTTAAAATACTAAAGTACCTATCTACATATAAATGGTCAGTACTCTGTTGAATACCTAACAAATATATTTATAAATGTATATATTATATACTGAGCTGTGAATTTAATGCATTTGCATTTTTTTTGTTTTATTACATCATATAAGAAAATGGTTTGGGTTAAAATTTGTTTTTTTTTTTTTATTAATCAAATACGAAATCTTATTCTTCGTATTTGTGTTTAATAAACTGGTTAAGCCGGTTACGTCATATAAAGAACTTACAAACAATATTCATCTAGAGTTCTATTACTAGAACTAAGATTGAAATGGTTATATCATTTAAAACAAAATACAACTTTAAATGTTAAGTTCTTCTTGCATATTTTTGAAAAATATTACTTGTTTTTGCATATTTCAAAATGTCATAAAATCATATTTTCCAAGTCAGTGCCATGGCATTTTTTCTTTTTAATATTTTTCTTATTGACCGGTAGACCACTAAACGATAAAACACTCTTAGACAGTATTTTTAGGTCAATTTTAGTGCATAATTACATGCTTATTTAATAGATTTGTAGTACATTAAATGCACAGCCCAGATTATATATAATACATGAAATGAATATTTCTTAATTAATTAATTTTATTTATTATATGTTTTATAACATATAATATTTATATTTATTTATAGAGATCAGATAGCTGATGTTATACAGTTATTAAGAAATTCTGCCAATTCTCAGGTTGAACAAATTATTAAAATGATGAAAAAATGGACGAAAAATAATAATGTTATTGTTTAGATTTTATCAATACTGATAATAATGTAGTTATTTTTTAAGTAATACTAACATTACTAACATATTAATTGTTGATATAAGTACTCACCTTTACATACTTATTTTGTAATATCCCTACTTAACCTATTTATTTTAGTTATATATTTTTAGGTATATTTATATATATATATATATATATATATATATATATATATTATGTACACTTGATTGTTTTTATTTTTTTAGTACATGTTAATTTAAAGATTTTTGGAAATATATAAATTAAATTCCTAAATCATCATAATATTATATTTCAATATTTGTTGAATTTCATTAAAGTTGATTAAATTCTTATAAATGTATTAAAAATATAATGTTCAATGTATTTTATATACATAATGTTTAATATTATAGTTATATATTTTCTAAAGTAGTAACACTGTACAGTAGATAATGAAGATATCATTATTTATAATTTATATCACAAATTATATATTTATATGATTATTTATTATGTATTTACTTTATTTCTAATGTCTATCTAAATTCTAAATACTTTATGTTATACAATTTAATATGCATATAAATAATATATAACAATTCCCAACACAATGTTAGGTCAATTCAATTTTTAAGTTTTTAGTTAAAAATAATTTATTATAATACAAAATGGACTCAATCATTTCTGAAATGGAAAAACTATTAACTTCTGGTAGAGAAAACTGTGATATTCAAGACATTATTGGTAAAAATAATATTTGTATATACAGTCATAGTTTTAATATTTATAATATAATTATTATTAAAAATTTGTTTTATGTTATTGTTTAAAATAATTAACTAAATATTTTAACATGGTTTGATTGTTATTCTGATTTATTTATCAAATTATATTTTTAATTACTTTAGGAGAATCTGCAGAAAAAAATATTGATGATTTGTTGGTCGAAGCTGACAAATTGATCAGTGAAATACTTCCATATTTCCAAGCCAATTCAAATACAAATACAACATTAAATGATTTCGATAGTGCAAAAGTGAATTCTATGACTCTAACAACACAGAAAATTAAAAACCAACGAAATGATACAAAAAGAGTAGTTTTTAATTTGAAAACTAATACTCAGAATACTAAAATTCCAGAAAAGTCTTCAAAAACATCTGAAACCCATGGTTTGTACTGGCATAATATTTCATTTGTACAGTACTGAGTTCAGCAATAATAAGTAAAACATGTATTATAATTAATAAATATGTATTTTATTTTAGGAAGCTTAGCTACAAATAAATATATTTTAGACAAGGAAAAAAATAATAATAACACTTGTTCATCATCATTAAACAATTGTATGAAACCTGAGTTTAAGGTATGTTAATGATTTTATATACTAATTTTCATTATTATTTTCTGAACTTATTTCGCTAACCAGTGTCGAGACTGCTATATAAGCTTCTTTACCAGTAGATAAAATCTCTGATGGTGGTAAGATAAATCCATATTTGCCTGTATCTCTCAATTCTACCGTGTAAGAATACTTTATTTTTGCAACTCCTTTAGCCCAATCATCAGATGCTCCTAAGGGGATTAATAATGAGTTAATAAAATATGTACAATAATAATAATAATTATAATATATAGATACCAGCTGCTGGATATAATAGTGTTGCACTATTTCCGACAGTATAATCTCTTGTTGTAACCTTTTTAATAGCTGTAGCCATAGCCTGACCTACACGTTGTACTTCTGTATGATCAGATGGTACTCGTTTGGCGTAGCCCCATGGATATAAAATGTATTGTCCATAACTGTGAAAGGTCAGGAAACCCTAAAAATATTAATTTCTCATAAATGAGTTATTATGCAATAATATTTATCAGTGAAACCTGTACTACTTACTTTATATATATTAGGATTTTTCATGATATACTTTACTACTGCTTGGGTCTCAGGTTCTGAATTAGCTTTTATACCTCTATAAATTTCTGCACATGAATATTTACTAGCGCCACTTTCACCCCAGTGATAATCCCAGTTACGATTCAAATCTGTGCCTACGCATGAATTCGCTGTGGGTTTGTTTCGATTTTTGCGCCACAAGCGTTCTTTTTCGTGTGAATGCTTGTATCTAAATATAAGTCATTAAGTTTTATTTTATGAATAGTTAGCTGCCATAAGTATAGGAATATGAATACTGACCCATCAGGATTTAGTATTGGCAGTATATGAAATTCAGTGTTTTTCATATGAGTTTCTAACAAGTCTCTATTGTATACTAATTCGTTGATTAAATATAATACAGATGACACTGCAATCCATTCTCGAGCATGTATTCCTCCATCAACCCATATAGTTTTAATATTAGTTGCATTTTGATCTGGCTTAATTCGTATTACTCTCAATGGGACACCTTCATATGATTTACCGATGGTTTCAACTTCTACTAAATCAGGATATTCTTGATATATGTAATCAACATACTTATATATATCATTTATTTTATGGTAACGTTCAAATGTCAAGTTGTGACCTATAATCATAAAACCTTTGTTATAATAAATTTGTTTATTGTATTTATTTTCTTTGTTCTTTATAGAAAAAAAAAAATGTATTTGCATGTAACTATGTAGTCAAATGATTTGTATTATGCAAATAACCTTGTCTTCCAGAAAATTCTAATTCGTCGTCGCTCACAGGAGGATTTTCTTCATTGATGGCTCGTTGTATATCATCAATAAATATATCAAAAGATAATGACCCATTGTACAGTGCATTTTTTACTATATCCGAGTTGTCTTTTTTTACCATTATATCTACTGACGTAGAATTAGTGAACCATTTTTCAATCACTAAAAAATTAATATTACTATTACTCTGATTAATTATAAAACTATGTTGACTTACATCCTTGATTTTCAAGTTCCTTGATTTTTTTCCTTTGCTTAGAGTTCACTGTTTCTACCCTTAATACTTGGTCACCATTATAAGTTATTTTATCTTCAACAGCTACATTTTGACCATCATTCTGTGAAGATATGATAGATATTGATAGGACTAAAAGTGTGGACACACCGTAAAGTACTTTGAAACAACCAACCATTTTGAACAACTAAATGAGTCTAAACTAAATTAATTCTTGACCACAGGGAACTCTTTAATGTAAACAGAAACCGGTATGTGCTATGATCTTAATCTAAGCCACACCTATTTAATGTTTTATTTTTATAACTGTAGTGAAGTGGTTATTGACCAAATTTTCTCCCTACTGACCGAAACATGAATAGAATATGAATATCTTTTTGTTATAATCCATACTTTGTTATTAAATTTTAATTACTTAAATTTTATAAAACATTGTTTCTAATATCTACAATAGATCTTTTCATACTAACAGCTATTTAATAATAATTATTGTAATTGTTATCTTGAATAATTGTTATAATTTCTTAAAAAAAGAACATAGCATCATTTAAAAAAAAAAAATGAAAGGTGAAATTTATTCAATTCATGATTTCTAATTTTTAACAACTTTGAGGAACATCTTATTGAAAACAAATGAATAATATTTTATGGGAATATCTTTGATTATTCTTTATTTTTATCTTTACCCGCTTGTCTTTTTTTTATATAAACATAACATTTAAAAGGTTTAATATTTTACATGCAATTAAAATATAATTGTTTAACCCATCCTTCTTATTTTTATATTATTTATAATCTAATTTGATGGATGCCAACTATTTGCGTTTTAAAACTATTGTTATGCTGCAACGAGAAAAACGATAAAATGTAATATATTGACAGTTGAATATGTCAATAACCCCTACAACCAGTTAATAAACCACATTCCAAGAAACCAGCTGACCACTGGACATATTAATGTTATAGTAATTTATTGATTTGATATAGGTAGCGAAGTAGCATTTGTATACTCTAATGTATAATACCTATAATATATTCATTTTTGTATGTAGGTCATTATTATTCAAGGTGAAGTGCAGTTCTTAATTTTTGAGGTTGAATATAACTGCTGAGTATTCAAATTCCACCATTTTATCAATTATTAGTGTACGTAAAAAAAGTATTAAAAATAAATATGGCTTTTAATTTTGTTTTGTTAATTAGTCTTCAGATTCTAAAACAAAGTAATATTATGATAGGTACTGAAATAATACTGGTTTTCCCACCCTGCCTTGTGTGTGCCAATTTATTTCCCTGTGTCATGCACCCACATAGAATTGTATAATGCCTTCTTAATAGAATGTATAATAGATTATTTTTCTTAGCCCCCCCTAGACCAGAAAATTACCAGCCTTTTTTCTTATTTTATTGTATTATCTACTATTTCAAATAATGCTAGCTCTTTGAGCGATATAATTGTTATTTTTTAGATAACTACAGCCCCTGCACAGCTACAGACTACATAGTCTATAATTTAAATTTATACTTTATCATCAATTATTATTATTTATTTTTTTTCCAAGATAATGGTATGATGTTTACTCTTTATGTATAAAATTGTTTTTCTTCAATACCTATCCTCCCTCTGGTCTCCAGCACAGGACCAGTGTATCCTTCTTCCGGAACTTACATTCTGGGCCGTAACGAACAGCAACCCCATATGCAGGTTAAAGAAGAGTTATAATGAAATATCTATGTCAACTATTTTAACATTTTATGAATTTACTTTAGAAAAAAATGACGAATTTTCATACAATCATTCATCCCTCTGTGTTACCTCTTTGAGGGTGAAATTTTCAAAAGTTCTAATACACATTTTTCTTAGTTTCTAACAAAAAGCCTAAATACTAATTTTTATGAATCTAACTTAAAAAATATTGGATTTTTATATAAAATTTCATCGCCTGTTTTATTTTACCCCCTTAAGGGTGGAACTTTCAACAATTCGTTCTTATTTCACCCATACACCATAAGAGATCTATACTACTAAAATTTCAAATCTCTAAGTCCAGCTGGTTGACCTGGGAGTGAATCAGTAAGTGAGTGAGTGTATCGGACCACTTCCTTTATATATATATATATAATGAAGATTTTAAATATTTTAGCTATAATATTTTTTTTTTACGTAGAAATACATTTAATCCTACAAATTGAATTATCAATAAGACATATATATATAGTAAACATGATGTATCTATATGAAACATACAATATTAGTTTGTGCTCCGGTGATTAATATAAGCTGTATGCCTAAAATCCTTTTTTATAACTAGACTGTTCCATGTAATATTTTAAGTAGGTATTGATGTTAGAAATAATGTAAAAAATAATTCTTATAAAATTATGTTTCATTGAAAAACTTCTACAATCTAAATACATTTATATTAAAATTATTTTTCATTGATAATAAAATGTTTATTATTTATTTATTTTAGTTTCCTGATGTTAATACAGACCCAATGTTTATACAGACCCAATTACAAGTTCCAATACAAGTTAATTCTACTATGTTGGACAATCATAACAGATTACAAATTATGTGTAACAGATATGATAAATTAGCAAATAATTTAGAAACACAGACCCAAACTAGTAAATTGAAAATTGAAGAAGACTTAAATTACTATAAAGTAAATCATTTTTTTTTTTATGATTTTTCTATGTATTCATTAAATTTTTTTTAGTTGAAAAATGATGAACTTGAACAAAATCTTATGCTAAAAGAACAAGAATTTCGCAATTTGGAAAATCAATACCAACAATTGAACCATTATTGTGAATCATTTTTGAAAAAAAAAGTATATACATGAATAATTTTTTTCTTTTACAAGCCAAAAAACGAGTTTAATGTTTAGCTAAAAAGTCTCATACATTTTAATGTGTTATATGACCTAAAAAATTAAATATTGTTGTGCTCAATTTTTTTCAATGTGCTTGAAATTTTAAATATGTTTGGAGTAGGTCAAATATAAATGTTTCTTTAAAAATAATTTAACCATATATAACATAATTTTGTTTGCTTTATTCTATTTTTTTTTTTGTTTTTTGTTTTTTATGTCATTTTATAAATTTTAATGATAATAGTTAACTAATTATTTTACAATAAGTTTAATGTACTTTTAACTATTTAGTATTTTTGTTCCTTAACAGAAAGCTAGATAATTTAAAATAGAATTTTAAGTTTTTTAACTGATTTTTATTATATAGATAACATTTACATATTGAGTTAATGTAATTAGAAAAAATAATTATTTCTATTTTATTATTTAGGCTGAAGAGACATTAAAGTATTATGATTACCAATTAAATCAACTAATTGAACGCAATACGACTAGAGAATCACAATTACATGCCATAATTATTGATCTTCTCAAAGAAATTGATCAATCACATTTACATTACAGAATAAAACTATCAGAAAAAAATAGAGAAATACGTAAATATCTGAACCAAATAGAAAGAATACTCAATAACATTTATGAATTTAGAAATACAAATACTGTCGGATAATACACATTGAATTGGACAGTACTATAAAGTAACATTGACATTTACAATTATTTTAAAAGACTATTTAATTGTTCTTGTGCATAATATGGAGTACAGATCAAGTAAGAAATTACATTTTTGTAATTATAAATATTAACCTTATCAAAAAATCTTAAATACTTAGTAATTATGTTTACATAAAAATCAATTTGATTAAACTTTGAATGCCTAGTATGCAATTTAAAGAAACAATTAAAAAATCCTCTTTAATGTCACTCATAATTGTTAATACACTTATGGTACATTAGTAATTGATGTAACTTGTATAATATATACTCATAAATTGATTCTTAAAAATAAATGAATAAAAACACAATATTGACTGCTGAAGAAAACTGAACTGTATATTTTATTACAACACTTGTATTAACTAACATATATTTTAAATTGTAATTTTAATTACTTAGTGCTTTTATTGTGCATCCCGAAGTAGTATAGGCCGAGCACCCCAATGGCTGATTGAACTAAATTGGAAAATGGCCTAAAATAATTTGATTTGTTAATGATACAAATAATGTATATATTACAATATCAAAGAAAATTTACCATGCAGTTGAAGCATCTTTGTCATTGACAGCAACCATATCATTCTGTAGACATATTATTTAGTAATTAATTATTATTAGTTTATAAAAATGTGTAAGCAAATAATTAAATACCCGTCTGATATATGCTGTCCTTCTTTCATCGGTGTTGTCTCTGGATGTTTGTCGTTCATATCTACCATCTCTTACTTCGCGTCTGAAAGTTCTCTCGTCCGAGCGATATTCCAAAAACCTCTTGTCATTCCGTTCTAAAGCTCTTTGTTCAACACCTCTGAAGCCAATGTCTCTTTTTCTTGCATTTTGAACACGTTCTCGACGTATGTCAGGCAATGAAGCCGATCTTGTCAATCTGCCCCTTCTGGTATCATCAACTCTTAACCAAAGTCTATATTCTTGTTCTTTACCATCCACACAAACTCTACGACTCTCCGATCTTATATTTAAATTTCTAGTCCTATATGTGTCTCTAATGTAATAGCTGTTTAAAGGAATGAATTTGCATTGATCCGTATCATTCGAAATTGTCACCAGCTCCTGGGATGGTTTTCTATAACCATTTCTGAAAAGTAAATAAAATAGTAAATAGATATAATTATAATACATTAAAATTACATTATATTGTACATTATATTGTATAGTTGTATATATAAAATATTAATTAATTAGGTACATCTATTTTGTTGGTTTTACAAGTTTAATCAAATATATCAAATGTAGTTTAAAAATAATTATGGATTTGATTAGGGGCCATAGAACTTTAATAATATCAAATGAATTCATTTGAGAATTCTCTTTAAATTATTTTGTTAATTTCCCTATATGAAATTTAAACTATAACAAAATATACTTTTGTAAAACTTAATAAAGTATAATTACTGAAATACAGTAAAATTTATATTTTGTTAAATGTAACATTAATATTGTTTGGAAACAAAAAACTTTATATTTAAATTTAAAAAATAAACAAAAACTCTCACATAACTTATACATAAGATGGTTTTATTTTTACAGGCAAACGAACTGACAGATTTGAATGGTTGCTAGTTGATGCTATACTGTTTTAAAACAACAATTATAGTTTATACCTAACAGCTAAAGTTGATCACCAATCAAAAAACGATCTGAACAAATAATTAACTTACAAATTGTTTTTAGAAATTGTGCACACGTTTGCATTTGAATGTGAAGAAGCCAAGAAGAATACAACTCCGATTGCAATTGATAGAATGCTATAAAAAAAAAAAAAAATAGTAATTAATAATATAGTTTGAAAGATTAAGATAACATACAACATTGCCAGATACAAAACTAAATGTAGTCACAAATAATAATAGGTATTTATAAAATAAAACTAAAAGAATTACGTATATATTTTGAACTATAACGGTTCCGCGGAACTCCGAACTTACGTTTTATTCATCTTGTGTGTACCTGCTGTCGACTGTATGGTCCAGAAGACACAATGCACTTGTGGTCCAGGACTCTGGCTTTTTAAACCAAAATGTCGGATATGAATTTCCTGAGCCATCTGATAAATTTTCCGACCCAGTAGACCGCAGTTTTATTATATTGCTACCAATTTATTTTCAAACTTTTATCTGAGAGAAACACGAATGAACAGCTATTGCAACGATGATCATTAATATCATATAATATGTTTGAGCTTATGTTTTACGTGGACATTTTATTTATTAACTGTCATGCTTGCACACATTTTTAACAACACGCGTTGCGTTCAGAGATAACAACAGGTATTTGTCCACCGAACCGTATTATATGGGTATTAAAAAGTACGCTTGAACGAGCAATTTTGAAATCCGATTAATTTACCGAATGTGTAGGTAGGCAAAGTTTGATACGCACGTTACCATTTTTCACACGACGCTGTCAATTTTTGCTAATGTAAATTCTATTCAATTTATTACTTTTTCAATTTAATACACGTTTTATGTAAGTACCGTACCTACTCTATATTATTTCTTTATGTTCCTACTTTATATTTGTTTTGAGAACAACGCAAAAATGGATACGAGTTTGGTATACTATCAACTTTCGATTTTTTAATGGCAACCTATAATACTATTTGTCCGAATATACTGTAATAACTATTAATAAATATTTTACATTTCATACATAATTATAATTACCAAACTCGTATACATTTACCATGTATTTATTAGATTAGTATTCAAAGTAAAATATCTCGGCATATCAATTTTTGTCGACATTTTCAGAAAAATCATGTTTCACAAATTGCATAAAAACATGTAGGTTCTTATTTGAAAAACCAAAGTTGATATCACCATATTCAAAAATATTGTCTTTAATTACACTTAAAAATTCCAAAAGTCAGTTTGTATATATGCATAAATTAACTATAAAAATGGAATGAGCATGCTTAAAAAATCACCCGGCATAAATATATTATAAACTTTTTTAGTTAATTGATACAGTAGTACAATACACTTTCAGAAACGAAGAAACACCCACTTTATTCAATCATATTCTAACAATTCACTACTTTAATTTAATATTATTTTCTATTACATATTAAGAAAAGAGATTGGTAAATTTGATTGTATTATAGCATAATAGTAATATGAAGAATGCTCACACCAATACTTTTAATTTTTGATTACAACATTCTTATTATTTCTTAGTTACACTTCTATAATATATGGGTATTCATGTATTAAAAATTATTTTTTTTTTTTTTAAACTCTGTTAAATCGTATTTTAAAAAAACCGTATTAAACAATAAAACAGTTATATTGTTTTTTATCAACCCTGCAATAATGCTATATTATACTCAAAAATCGACAAAATGTTTTGAAAATTTGATCACGTCTGAATAGGAGTAAAAAATTTAACGATTATACTTTCTCGTGATAATCACCCATAAACTATTTTTAAAAATGATGTGTAAGAAAACTTAAGCATGTTTTAGTCGATACATTTTCAGTTTTTCAATTACTTCGTTAAAATTGCCTATATGCAACTTCCTAGGCGGGCTGCACACTGAAGAAATTGGTTTAAGAAACTAATTTCATATTTGCGTACACTGGTAAAACAAAAGTTTTAGTTTCGACAATGTCGTCTGATGATGAATATCTATTAATGTTGTATTGGTGGCTTCGTATCAAAAAAAGGAAACGTAGGTATTGGATTCATCCACTTATGAAAGATAATCAGCATAGTAGCTATGTAGTTCCTAAGGAATTACCCGCCGATGAGGATAAATTCCAAAGTTTCTACAGAATATCTCAAGTTATTATGTCGTATATAAAACACTATTAAATTAGTACGATGGTATTTACTATTGTTACTATGCTGTATATACTACAGTGTATAGTGTATATATATAATACTAAAATATGATTAATATAACATGAACATACAAAATTTATAATAATATAATATTAATTATTATTATTATTATTTATACGAAACTTTATTGTTGAAACCAAAGTTAATAGTTTCATGAAATCGTAGTTGCGCAACTATGAGAAATTTTTGTTTTATGAAACTCAGTATGCGATTTATTTGATTTTCAATTGAATGGTTTCATGAAACTAAAGTTTCACATTTCATGAAATTAGTATTTTAAAACTAGTTTCTTCAGTATGCAGCCCGCCTTAAATAATGATAAGTGTGACCTTAGGTCGTTGGAAGCATTATAAGAAATAGTTGGACTTGGCGAGTTTATTGGCATGTGTAAGTATTATAGATACTTAGTCATTTACTACACAATGGTAGTATTTTAAATATTATTTGTCAAGTTATTCAGTTCAGCATTTAAAATTTGGTAGGGACTCAATTTTAATTTTCAAATGGCAATGATTTATTATTAGTTTTTACTAAAAGTTGGTTTTTTATATTTTTTTATTTTATTTTACATATTTGTTTCTAGTCTATGCAGTTAAATGGGAGTAAGATATCTTTATGATTCATGAAACACATAATTTAAAGAAAAAAATATTATTTTAGGAGAATGTTCAATATCTCCTGGTAAATCGGAATTTTGATAATTTATTAACAAATAAATTATACACTAAGCGAGATATTTTTATGCTATTTTGGGATGTAAAAATATTCAATTTAATATAATATAGGTATTATGATTCTATAATTATTAACGATTGTAACTGTACAAATTTATTTAAATAAATTATTTTAATTATTACCTGTATTATAGTATTTATTTGTTCAGAATATTTTCATTTTTAACGACAAAAAATCATATATGACATTTTAAAAGAATATATTGCTCATTTTAAATAAAATAAAAACATCATATTTTAACGATTTGAAGAGAATATAAATCCTATTAATTTTTATTACTATCATCATTCTAATGAAAAATGACTTGTCCTGCGTCCTGTTGCATATATTATTTAAAATATTAAAAGATAATATTTATCTTATTTTCACAATATTTAAAGTATCGAGTTATTTTGATAATTCTTCTCTGTGTCAAATGTGGCAATTCATTCAAAATACACCTTGCATATTACAGAAGATTACTAAGCATTTAAAATTCGAGTTAAATTGTTTTAGATTTTTTTCTTCTAAGTTTTAGATTAATTATTTTCTTTATTTCCACTTAAAGCACACAGAACCAGATAAGAACTGTTTGAAGATTACTGCCTCGCAACCAAGATTGTTTATTGTACATTAATAGCACAGATAGCTATTACATCAGTTTGGATTTATTATTTCCTAGATAATTTTAGGCATAATTACATAAATATTAGTAACCAAAAAAGAAAAATTATAACACAGGGAAAAACAAAATTTATAGTTCACAAAAAATCTATAATAATTATTGTAGTGATGACACAAAGTATATATATATATATATATATATATATATATATATAATTCAATATCATTATCATTTTCTTATAGAAAATTTACAATTTGGAAAAAAAAAGGTTGTAATAGAACAAATATAATGGCAAGAGAAAGGACAACAGATGAAAATAATGAATACTTTCAACATAAAACATCAGTATAATAATATATATCATTAGATCTATTAGTTCAACAAATAATAAATATATAATTATATTATACAATGTTGGTAAAGTACATATCATATTATACAATACACATACAGGCAAATAGGATAAGAAAAAAAACGTAATATTGGAATAATTTAAATTGGAAATGTCACAAAATTAAATTACCTTATGGAATATTTAATTTATTGAATATATTTTTTTTAATAACTAAGGAACTAGACTTCATTATACTTATATAAATACACAAAGACTGCAAATAAAATATTTTTGTTTATAAATTTAAATATAGTTGAATTTGTATGTATCTAAATACTACTAGTATAAAAGTCTCAAATTTTTAAATAAAAACTAATAAAAAAAAAACCCAATATATAATATAAACATTTTCTTCAAATTACAAGGATAGCATCACAAACACAATACATTATAATTAACAAACATAGTATGGGTCCAATTTTTTTTATTAATTTAACAATTAACACATCAAGATTATATTATTAGAAGCATTATAACCATGAGACAAATTTAAAAAAACAAGTTAATGTAATACTCTTCTTAAGAATACAAATGTTTCACAATAAAAATATGTTACATGACATAGTTTTAAAAAAATGCATGGTTACAACATACACATTTTTTTCGTATATAAAAAAATTAAAACTATGAACGGATATCTCATTATAAACAACTCTAGATTTATAAATATGGTAATATATAAATATATAATTTATATTTATATATATAATAAATAAACAATATTTTTTGATACATAAAATAATAAAATTTTCATAGACATATTGTCTTGGAATGGTTTTAACTTTTTCAGACATATTACAACAACAAAAAATACAAATGAATTCATAACATTATTTTCTATAAATAAATAAATAGATAAAAAATTAATATAGACATGACATTTTTATCTAAAATTAATATTATGTTTTTTTTATCATGACTAAGGATTGAATTAATGAATATTATTTTTCTACTCCCATTAATTTGGTCAGCCATGTTTATAAAATATTAATTGATTATACAATATTCAAAAACAAAATTTAGTCTTTGAATTACACACAAAAATCAGAATAAAATATAATTTAAAATAAACACATAATAAAACATTTAAATAAAATTATAGTATTGTATGGTTTAAGTTTCTTTTTCTGTATTAGTTTATATATCTCCGCCATCTCTTAAACCAGATTTATGATTTAAGTTTTTATACCCTATTCCATGAGAGAAATGTACCGTTCCGCGCATGTCTAATGTAACAGTGAAGGCTCACAGGACCGTCAAATTCCCTCCACATAACAATGATGGTCAACACGTTGAAACGGTTCGTAGTGGTGGGGCATGCGCAGCTGACAACCGGTTTTGGTCGGCGGCTAGTATCGTTCTCTCGTGGAATAGGGTATAGCTTATGTATATCAATCCATGTCAAAATGTTATGAATACAAAAATATGTAAAAATACAGCTTTAATCATTATCAATGTTTTTTTTAGACATTTATATAATATTATACACAGTTAAAACCAAAAAAAATTAACATTTAAAGTATGTTTATAATGGTCAGTTTACAATAGTTTAATAGAAAATATGTACCTATTATTATGCTAGGTAGGTATTGAAAATTGTGTGATATTATATGCCAATTACTACCAAGTGAATAGTATACCTACTAATTACTATAAACTTACAAAACTAAATAATTTTTAAAACAAATAACAAATATTCATAATAAATTCTTTTTAAAGTAGTATTTTTTTTTCTATTTTGTATTTGTTGCATTTTGCACTCACAACATTATTGCCATAATATTTTGACAGCATAGATATATATGATTACAGCTAAATGTATAATGTTAAAATTACCTATACCTTATTCCATGAGAGAAAAGTACTGTTTCGTGCATATTGAATGAACAGTGAACGCTCACCGGACCGTCAAATGCCCTCCACATAACTGACAACTCCACACAACGATAATGATCTACGCTTTGAAGCGGTTCGTGGTGATGGTTCAATGTGGTGGGGCATATGCAGCCAACCACAGGTTTTGGTTGGCAGCTAGTACTGTTCTCTAGTGGAATAAGGTATAGGTATTTTGAAAATCAATAGGTATTATATTATATTTCTTCAAAAAAAGCTAACAAATATATTATATAAATTACTTAAAATAATGATATTATATATTTTAATGTACAATAAGTTTTACTATTCTATTAATATTAAAATTAATTAATACATCAGACTATTTTAAATATTTTAAAGTAGCCATGGGAATGGAGTACCTGACAAAATATTAAATTATTTTCACTTATAAACTTATGGAAATTATGATAAAACAAAATAAAAAATAGTTAAAAAAATAATTGAATATTTTATTTGTATTTTGTACGAATTAAAAGAAAATGCTTCAAAGTTAGTTCAGAAATTCATTATTAAATTTAATATATATAATGCATATAAATAAATACATTATAAAAATTCACAAGAACCATTCAATTTATCATGCTAAGTGCACATGAAAATTGTTTGTGTTCAAATTATTATTAGCTAATAATTATTATCAGCTTAAGTAAAACAAACTTACTGGCTATTGATGTATTTTAACATGAGCATCATAATTATATTTGCGCATAAATATTTTTCCACATATGTCACAGCTATATGATGCTTTTTTAACATAATTGTGCACTAACATGTGTAGGTCTAGGTTACTTTTGCTCAAAAATGACTTGTTACACAATGTACATGTGAATGGTTTGTCTCCTGTATAGGACACATTCATTTCATGTGTTCTTTTGTGTACAACAAGATATGAATTTAGTTTAAAAGTTCGTCCACAGACATCACACGAATGCAATGTTCCATTTTCATGACCTGATACATGTTCCTTTAGTTTTGACTTATTAGAAAATTTTTTTGTGCACAAATGACAAGTATAAGATATACGGCGTCCAGCATTTTGTTTTTTGTGAGCTGCTATATGACTAACAATTTGAGTTCTTAATTTATACACTTTGCCACAGAGTGCACATTCAAATCGGGAATCTGTGCCACAATGTATAGCTATATGTTTTTCTAAACGGGTGGCTTGTTCAAAGGTTTTGTTACATATGGCACAGCGATGTATTTTAAGTTCAGTGTGCATACGCATGTGTTGTTTTAATTGTAATGGTGTTTTCACCTTATGAAGGCAAAGCTGACAAACAATCCAATCTAATTGACCATTTGACTGTGGAGTGTTTTCATAGCAAACAGGAAGATTAGGACTATTGTACAATTTGTTGGGAGTTTCAGAACATGAAGATGAACTAGAACTAGTACAAGAACTGCTTGATTCGCCGTCAGAATCAGAATCAGAAGATGAAGAAGAGCCAGAGTTGTTTAAATCATCAGTAGGAGGACTTTGAGCAGTCACATCGCCCATCATAACCCTGAAAAAATGTAGAAAAGTCACATACAAAAACTGAAAACATAAATATTACATAATATACTTATTTGAATTTGTGAACACAAAAATAATTTAATTTAATTCTTAAAATAAAATGAAGTATCCAAATTTTTTCATTTTTAAATTATTATATAATTTATCATATAATATTAATCATTTATCAATAATATTCATTATTTGAACATGTTTCTATTATACTAATATATTAACTAGAAAATGGTAGGGATTAATATAATCATTTTATATATGTCATGTAAATATTTTTTATCTGTGAAATTAATCAACGGTACTAGTACAAGATTAAATAATTTGGTATTTACTACAATGCGAGGTATTAATACCTCCATCGTTTCAAAGAATTTAAATTGTATAAAATATAATATATACATACTAGTTTACATTTAGTATAGTTCTTAAAAGTATAGACCGAGGAGTTTTGGTAATATTTTTCTACTGTAGGTTGGTAATTTTTAATTTTCATATGACTAGCAAAAATTAACTTTTATTGATCTGTAGATTAAAAATTGAAAATTACATATTTGGATTTCACAAATATGATAAAAATAAATTAACTTTAATAAGATTAACCATACAAATATTTAATTACCTACTAAAATTCTCCAAGTACCTACTTATATTATACCAAGTACTATTTGCTCGAATATTTAGATGCTTATGGTTATATAATAATCCAACGAAATAGGTACTTAATTACGTATTTAAAGAACAAATCTTATTTTTAGCTTGGCAAACGCAATAATACAATAATATGGAAAGCTTTTTAGTTAGGTACAAGGTTACTGAAAATACATAATATAATAAATTTGACTTACTCTCTTACCTGTATCAACTTAAATAGTTTAATGGTAACTGATCGAATATTTTTTAATAGGTACCTACGTGTAAAAAATAATTAATCACAATAATCGCATACAATAAAAAAAAATTAACTACGTTAATGCAATAGTAAACAAAACATTAATTGCGTTTGAAATATAAATAATATACAATTTTAAGTAGCTATATTAGCTAAGTTGAATCAAATAAAAAAATGTAGGTATATTTTGTTGTTGATATGGGCGAACCATCAAAGTTGGGAACGTAGGTACCTATCCAGAATCCGTTTCGAGTGTTTTTTGTCTGTATTTATTGGCTACTGAATTACAACCATGTTAAACTTAAATCATAATTCGAAGAAAAAAATATCTACGTTTTACGTATGTACATAGGTAAATATATAATTCAAATCGATCATTTTGACAGTCAATAAAACAAATATTCAAACAATAAAAATAACAACAACAACAATAATAACAATAGTAATAACAAGATAACAATAATTATTATACGCTGGTATATTGTGGTTAATATGAGGTTTGAGTGCAAGGTGGAAATTCGTTGACAACTTCATACTCTTGGAAGTTCCGCTGAATGCCGACTGCCTTGGGTAATCCAACGAATTATAATTTTAGGATGGTAACTGGTATCTTTTCGTGTACGTTTACAATAATTTTAATATTGTTACGATAACTGATAAGTCGATTCATAATACGATTTACAATTTTGCCTAAAGTTTATGGTTTTTCAATTTTACTATTCGGTCATAAGCCACATGGATTGCGTTGATAGTGATGAACAGATCGCAACGAGGTTTTTGAGGAAACGATTCCTGGAAGTCCTTTTAAAAATAACTGGTAAGTAGGCAATGTTAGGTTAGTCAACCACCTATTCAAAGTACATTTGGTAATCGGACAACACATTAGATATGATATAGTTTAACGAGTTTGTTGTATTAAAAAAAAAAAAAGAATGCGCACTGAACTAATTTCGGTTTAGATGTTTTTTTAACACACCAACCCGAGTGCGTTTAAATTATGTTTTTAACCTATTTTAACCTACTTAGACGGCCTATGCTATAATTAGAATTGTTGCACTTAATTTTTGAAGTTACAGCTCGACGTATTAATGAACAAGGATCGTGTTCACGCTTTTACAATTCAATACAATACATACAAAACTAACATTAATAACAATAGTTTAATGTTTGTGAATAGAAATAACTTTAAGTCACCAACTCGGTCCTGAAATACTAAACGAATACTGTTTTTTCAATAGTTTAAAGCTAACCTAACCTTACTTTATTTAAACTTATTTATGATTAACAAATATTGGCTTCACCTTTGTACATATTTATTTATTGAATTAAAACAATAAGCATAAGATAAGCAATATACAAAAGGACCCATTATTATACAGTTTTAGCTTGTTTTTTGTATCATTTTAATCCATTCTCTAAAACATTTTAATATGCATATTATAATAAAATAAACCAAATATTATTATAATATTTTATGTATTTTTTGTAGGGAAACCTTGTACAATTATCTTATATGATAATTCCACGGTGAAAGCTGTATTAGGTGCTTCGACTGGATTTTACAGTTGTATTGGTGTTAACGATTTACATACTCCAATAGGAGTTATTGCAAACGCTCAAATCAGAACAACGGATATTCAAAGTCTGGAAGTAGAAATTGGTTAATAACTGCTGAATATTGTTGTAAATTATTTATTTTTTGAAAATTAGTATCTAATTATACATTTCTTTTTTTTAGATCCTGAAGATGTCTGATTCTGAATTGTTTATGTCTATTGGGCTTTCTGAAGTTAAAACTAAAGAAACTTTAAAAAATAAAAATTTAACCATCAGTTTGAAGGCAGTTATTAATGAATTTTTAAAAACTAATCAACCATTGTCCAATTATGGAACATTATTGTATCATTTTGCTTCTAAGTTGAAAAAACAAGATTCTCAGCACATATGTCTAATTGTTAAATATATATCTGAGAACAAATTAGACACGACTCAAAGAATTGACTGTGGTTTGGAGTTTTTACGTTCTTCAATTTCTGAAAATATTAATATATCAGAGTTGGAAAATGTGTGTGGTATTGGCATTGTTGTTACTCCAGAAGAAATAAAGCAAACTGTTAAATCTTTTATAGATCAAAACAAAAATGAACTTATAGAGAAAAGATATAAATTTAATATTGGAGGACTTATGCAAGAAGTTAGAAAAAATCTACTGTGGGCTGACGGGAAAGAAATCAAAAATGAAGTAGACAGTCAAATCTTAAATATTTTAGGTGTTAAAACTGAAGCGGATCTAGCTCCTATTCAAAAGCAAAAAAAAGTAAAAGAAATCAAATATGTAGAAAAGAAACCCCTTGCTTATGCACCAATGTCTATTGAAGAGGTAATGAGTAAAGTGGACTTTCATAAACCGGGAGAAAATTTTAAAACTGATGGTTATGTTGTTACAAAAAAGACAGAAAAATTATTAGCTAAACACCTTAAAGAAACAAAGGGTAAAGTGATTACTAGATTCCCTCCTGAACCTAATGGAATTTTACATATAGGTCATGCAAAGGCTATCAATATAAATTTTGGGTTCGCTAGAGTTTCCAATGGAGAATGTATTCTTAGGTAAAGTTAATAGTGTCGACAAAGTTAAACATTTTTTTACTAACAAACTTAATTTATTCTATTTTTAGGTATGACGACACAAATCCAGAAAAAGAAGAAGAACATTTTTTTTCTGGTATAAAAGAAGTTGTGGAATGGTTAGGATATCAACCCCATAGGATCACTCATTCTTCAGACTACTTTGATGAACTGTATAATTTGGCGATTAAATTGACAAAAAGCGGATTAGCTTATGTCTGCCACCAAAAACAAGAAGATATGCAAGGATTTAATCCACCACCGTCTCCGTGGCGCAATCGTTCAGTTGAGGATAATTTACACTTGCTTGATTTTATGAAAAGAGGAATTTTTGATGAAGGAGAAGCTACATTAAGAATGAAAGTGACACTTGAAGAAGGCAAACAAGATCCAGTTGCTTATCGTATTAAATTTGTGCGACACCATCGCACTAAAAATAAATGGTGTATTTATCCTACTTATGATTATACACATTGTCTTTGTGATTCTATCGAAAATATTACTCATTCTCTTTGCACTAAAGAATTTCAGAGTCGGAGATCTACTTATTACTGGTTGTGCAATTCTTTAGATCTTTATTGTCCGGTACAATGGGAATATGGTCGTCTCAATATGAATTATACAGTTGTATCTAAAAGAAAAATTAATAAATTAATTGAAAACAAAATTGTTAGCAATTGGGACGACCCAAGGTTGTTCACATTAACTGCATTGCGGCGGAGAGGTTTTCCTGCTAAATCTATTAATTCATTTTGCGCTCGTATGGGTGTGACTGGGGCTCAGGCTATTGTTGATCCTCAAATGCTTGAATCTGAAGTTCAAGATTATCTGAATCTTACAGCGCCCAGGACTATGGTAGCCCTAGAACCATTGAAAATTAAAATTACTAATTTTGCTGAAATGAATAAGCAAAACTTATTAAGTGTCCCTGATTTTCCTAATGATCCAGATAAAGGCTGGCATGATATAAAATTATCTTCAGTTATATATATTGAAACTAGTGATTTTAGTCAAAATGCAGATAAAGATTACCGTCGTCTAACAGTTGACCAATCTGTTGGTTTGAGATATGCGGGAATTGTGATTAAAGTGGTAGAGGTGAAAATTGTCGGAACTATAGTAGAAGAAGTTTATGTTGAGGCATTTGATGTTAAAACTGCTCCAAAACCAAAAGCATTTATACATTGGGTTTCAAATCCAATAAAAATTCAAGTAAGATTATATGATCGGTTATTTATGCATAAGAATCCTGAAGACATCAATCAAGTACCTAATGGTTATCTTAGTGACATTAATCCAGATTCATTGAGAGTAGTCTATGCTTATGCTGATGAGCATATACTGAATTCGCCAATTTTAAAAAATTATCAATTTGAAAGGGTAGGGTATTTTTGTGTTGATTTAGACACAAACGATACTGAATTAGTGTTTAATAGAACAATTACATTAAAAGATGGTTCTACAAAATAATTTGATTTTTGTCAAATTATTTTTTTTTTTCTAATATAAAATATATTATATATCATACATTTATTATTATTTTTGGTTAAATTATTTAATGTAATCATCCAATTTTATAACATGTTTAATTTATGGTTAATAGTTGTAGAATACTTTTAGACAAACATTCTGTATGCAATTTCAAACCTTTAAATTTATTTATTTATTTTTCTAATTGATGGGGTTCATGCAAAAATGTCATAGCTACATTTATCAAACCTTTTCAGGAGAAAATAATTTTTTTTTTTTTAAATATTGAATATACAATATAACTTAAGTACCTTGTATCATGGTAAATATAATGGAGTACTTACTGATACTGATGTTATTTTGTTTATGCTGGCTAAAAATAATTCAGATTTTGTGGAGCTATTTGAATTTTTGCCTAGAACTAGTTACTATATAAATATATTTTTTTAAATTTGAAAATAAATATCAAGAAAAGTATTTTTTTCCAATTCTAATAACTAAGTTTATATACTAATCTATATTATATAATTAAAACAAATAAATAACCTCACAAATTTAATAAAAATGTTCTGTATAAATATGGCGTGGAACCAATTATTGTTATTATAAAGATTATTTATATATCCTATGTAATGATAAACTTCAGGTTATACCAAAATTGTAGCAATTATTATTTTTTTTAAACTTTATTTTAAAACATACAATCTGTAATTTGATCTTATTTTTTGATTATAAATAAAGATTATCAATGAATTGCTTGGGTTTTTTTGTGACATAATCTTAAAGGAAACCAGTTTCGTTATGTATTTAGTGGTTTTGTATGATCAAATTTTCTATGTATAGTACTTTTATTACTTTATACAACCTGACAGGTTTAACATAACTTTATTGGCATAAATTGTATAATATTTATATTAATTATTAAATAGTTGACTGGGAAAAGCAAAACCATTATCAAATGAATAAGGGAAAATTACGGCAATTAAGGAATGTGGTATTTTATGAATCATGAAGTATTGCTTTGACTCAAAAGGAGTTATTATATTATTATTGTTGTAGTTATATGAAACAAATTATTAATTTAAATTTATGCATAGTATGTATACATATTATAACTAAACATGCTCGGGTGCCTTTATTTTTTTCGTCATGTATTGTATTTTAAAAGGTAAAAAAAAATTAGTCACTTTTTCTGAGTAAAAGACCTGAAAGCTCCTTAAATTAATTGTTCTTTAAAGTAATAATCGAATAGTAAATACGGTAAGTACTATTAGTTAATATTAACTTAAATTTATTGGTATTATCATTACCTATTTATTATTATATAAATGTATTTTTTTTTCACACATTTATTAGTTGGAACATTATATTATTTTGTGCCTATTGAAAAATAAAATCATTATCTAATTAATTCAGTTCAATCCTAATAATCTAAACCAGCGTTTATTAATGTTTTTCTATCTGTGGTACCTATTTTTTATGTCCACTTTTATCGTGGAACCATTACTTTGTTTCAATATTTTTAATCGACATTTTATATAAGGATTATTAGGAAAAAAATGACAATAATTTCCAATACAGTAAAACTTCCACATAACAGTTATCGAAGGGACCGAAAATAATGATCGCTATTTAGAGGTGACTGTTAACAAAAGTCCAATACTTCTAGATAACAGTGCATAGAATTGTTTAAAAAAAAAAAAAAACAACCAAATACGCAATAAAATATACATACTAAAAAATGTATTTATGACATGTGCAACATTGAAGAGCTATTTACAATTTAAAATTAAAAAGTTGTTGCATATTAGAATTTAAAATTTTATTAAGAACTTTATAAAATAATCTTGTTTCATCAGCATTAAAAATATTTTGGGGCTCATAAGAAGAAATTCATTTTTTGATTTTTATATGTCATTCACTGTTTCCGCATCAACCGATTTATTTTCGCCACAATCAACTTTAAAAGAAATATTGTATTGTGCTTTACATTTATCAGGTATAATTGTATTATTAATCGGGAAACGTGGTTCAATGTTTGTTTTATTCCTAAATTTTGACATATGTAATTTCCAAATATATTCTTGAAATGAATGTTCCTATCAGAAGAAAAATTGCTAAAACATCCCCATTGTGATACAATTTCTATTAAAAGCTTGTCTGTTGTAACTGACTAGGCCGCTTTGGTAAATATATATTTGGTTGTGTTACGGTGTCGGCTACTAATACGTATTTTTTCCTATTGATTAAAACTAATGGTCCTGAGTAATCAAATGTTATTCAATCTAGTGGTCGGCTTTCCATTACCTATTTTGTTTGCTTGCAATCAGGACAGGATTTTATGAAGTACCACAATATCTGAATTTAGTGATGGCCAATAATATTTGTTTTGAATCTTATGTCCGGTGATATACCTGCATGACCACCAGTTGGTGATTTGTAATACGATTATATGATTTTAATATATCATTTACTAAAGCCATCAGTATAACTAAAATTAACCTATGGCTTCTGAGGGGAGTGTAACGTTTGAAATATAATACATCATCTTGTATAGCGAAGAATCTTGCCTAGATTTTAGTGGTTACTTCCTTGTCTGTTAATGTACTAATTAACCAGCATTTTTCCTACAAATTATACATTTAATATTAATTAGATTTTAAATTTACACTTATTTTTATATAAATTCACAATTTATTTTATTTATATTTGATTAATATTGCAAAGAATCTTTAATCCTCCGCTATTAATTTTATCAAAACTTTAATTAAAATCGGTCATATTAATTTACAGTTCTCCAGAATTTAAAAATAAAAAACTATACTGAATTTAATGTTTTATAAATATTGATGGATATTATGATTTTTTTTAGCATCAAACTATTTGTCTTTTATTTATAAGCATTTAATATAATGTACAAACCCAGTATAAATTAAATTTTCTATTTCTATACAATTTATCTTAACTTAAAATTTGTATAATTTAATTAACTTCTGGATCAGTTAAATATACAGTGTGATTCAAGTCTTTAATCGATTTCAAAAATTCACTTTTATTTGATATCCTTTAAAATGGAGAAACGGGGTGAGTTAAGTAAATAATGTTCAATATGATTCCCAAGTACACATCTATATACAGTATTAATTTTCCTCACAAATGTTGATGATCTTATATTCCCAATGGTATATACAGACTAATACACATTTTTCTTTTTTTCCAATTTGTAACCGCAACAGTGGAGGATCCATGAGAACATTACTACCCCACTGCTGTAATGGTTTATTTAACCAAAAAAAAAAAAAAATGGGGATGCGCAGGCAAGGCTCAAGATTAATACATCAAGAATTCTAGATGGAGTGTTCATACAGATGATTGGTCGGTCTGAATGAATCAAGAGAGATAGACTGATATGTAAACAGGTGTGAGTGAGAAAAACTATGCCCACCGAGGACAGCTAGTTAAAACGCTCCGATTAGTCCTCGTGAAAAGCTCCATCCATTGATACGCGTTATCATACTGAATGTTCTGTCTAGTCATAGATAATAAAATCATAATAGATAAAATATATTTATGTGATAAGTCAATATTGATAACATAATTATAAATATTATTTCTGTACATAAAAGTCACCAAACTATGTTCTTTTAGTTATTTGACAGTAATTACCATAATGCTTTTATTGTTATTTGTTCAAGTTAATTTACAGTATTTATTTTATGTTAAAATCGTGTGTTAAAGTTTTATTAGTTTTACATTTTGAACCATAGTTTAAAATTATTATGGAAATCCATAATTCAAATGATGCTGATGATGTATGCAAAAATAATTAGTATTATCATTTAAGAATAAATATTATATTATATTATTATCATTTATATTTTTAAATATATTTACAGGTTTTACAAAAATTGTCAAAGGAAGATATTTGGAATAAATGTCAAGATGACATTATTCAATTAAAGAAAGAAAATGAAGGTACTGTTTCTATATATTTTTAATTTTTATAATGGACATGTTCATAAAAATATATGTTATTTAGTATAAAGAATAATTAAGTGTGTATGAAATAAAATGTACAGATTTTAAGAATAATAACTCTTTCTTTTAATTAGAATTACAAAACAAAGAAAAAAAGTGGGAGCAAAAATATATTGATCAACAGCGTATTTATGAACATTCTGAGAGTCAGGTAACGGATTTAAATTTTTATAAATGGTTTAGTGTAGCAATCAATAAAATATTATTAATATGCTTGACAGTATACTTATGAAAGCCATTAAAAATACCTTATTATTTAAATAATATCATATTTCTAGGAATTACTGAAGAAGAATAAAGAACTTCAAGAAGCCGAATCAGTTATTTGTCATCAAAACGAAAAAATCAATATGTTAAATATTCAACAAAAAGATGAAATAGATGCTTTACAGAAAAAACTTCAAAGTAACAAAGGTGCATTAGATGCATTAAAGAAAACGTTGGACAATGAAAAGGCATTTAGAATCTGTGCTGATGAAGAAATAAAAAATCTTAAAGAACAGATAAAATGTAGTACAATCAAATATAAATCTTTAGAAAATGAAAATGAGAAATTAACAAGTGAGAAATTAAAAATAGAAGAAGCTAAGAGTAAAGTTAGCCAACAATGTAATGAATTAATTCAGAAAAACATTTCTTTGGAAAATTTCTGTGAAAAAAAAGAATTAGCATTTGATGAACAGGTAAATTCAATTACTCAGTTGGAAAGCAATATTACTGAACTTAAAGAAAAGATAAATAATTATATTGAACTGGAAGAAGAAAATAACAAACTATTAAAACAAGTAAAATCATTTTCCAAACAAATGGAGACCTACGAAAATGAACGTGAAGTTTATGTTCAAAGATTACAAAAATTACAAAAAGAAGAAAATGAATTCAAGTGTATTTTTAAAGATCTAAAAAAAGAAGTTGATGTACAAAATAGTAAAATCAATGATCTCTATGAAAACAATTCTGACTTACTTTCTAAAAATTCAACATTATCCACTAATATAAATAATTTACAATTTAACTTTATCAATTCTCTAAAACTTTTAGATGAAATTTTTGACAACTATGTAAAAAATCAAGTAAAACCAAAAGAAAGTATTGTAAATAATGAAATATCATTCAAATTAGAATCGTTTTTAAATGAAACATTTGAACTGTTTGAACAAACTTTGACCGAATATAAACTACTTAAAACATGTTATAAGGAGTCTGAGATAACTTTGAAAGATGAAATTAACAAAAAAGAAAATATCATTCAAATGTTAAATGATAAAATAGAAAATGACAAACAGGAGATAATTGAAAATGAAGTTGCACATTTAAATCTTTCAGAAACAAAATCCTTTACTGACAATTTAAATTACACACAAACTCAAGATCATGCTATTATAAATAATAAATTCAATCTAGTTGATGAGCTTGAGAATAACTTAACATATATTAATCAAATTAAATATGAAATATTACCTAAACAAAAATGTCTAGTATCTGAATGCAAAGAGTTTATGTTAGAAAAAATAAAAGAAATTGAAAACATAAATATATCTAAAAATAATTTTACTCAGAATATACAAATAACAATTGAGAATTTAAAAAAAGAAATAGTTGATAAGGATATAACTATAAATGGACTAAAAACAGAAGTATTAACATTAGAAGAAAAAATTGCAGGAAAAGATGCATTATTTAATGAAATGGAAAATGAGTTACAACACCTAAGAGATAATTTTGGTGCTTATTAAATTTATAATAGGTATGTTTTTAAAGTTATTTATATTTATATTTTAATTATTTTAGATAATTCAAGTTGTACATCAGTTAATAAGGACAATGAAATTTATCGTTTGCGTGAAATAGATGAAAGCCAAGAAGATCGTTTACAAAAGGTTAAAATTTTAAATTAAAAATTTCAATTAACGTATTAGTAAACATTGTCTTTTGACTTTTTAGTTAAAAGCTATTGCTATAAAACAAAAAAAACAAATAGCTGATTTAAAACAGTCTTTGGAAAATGAAATCAAGAAGCATAATTTAGAAAAAAATGATTTAGTAAATAAGATGACAGCTTCAGCTGAACAAGGCAAACTGGCTCGAGTAAGAATTAGATTATTTAAATATTGAGTATATTATGGATATTTAGGAAATCATTGATGGTAAATTCAGCTTTATTATCAAAATGTTTTCATATTTTCAATTTAAAAAATACTGAGACATACTTTGAACCATGGGAGGACTACTGTTGTAGGTGGAAAGTTTGGAAGATAGTATATAAAGGGGAATTTAATTTATACCTCTATGCAAAGATAAATTATTGCTTACGAATAACTATTCTGAGCGAAGTTCAGTTAATCATATCTTGAAATGCCATAATTTTTACATTTTTAAAAATCAAAAAATGCACTTTAAACACTTATCAAGAAATATTATTGAATTACTCTCAACTTTTTTTTTTTTTATCATTAAGTACAACTTAGAATCTTGTGTCAAATTTCCGTGCATTTATATTGGGCAAACAGTTTTATTCAATTAGTTCATAAAAATCTTGAAATACCTTTTTCAACTATCTATATGTATAATTAGTTAAAAAATGGCCTAATGTTTTGAAAATTTGTCCACGTTTAGAAAGGCTTAATACTAATATTCTGTACAAATTTCAGGCTCCTACAATTATTTTTAGTTGAGTTGCAACAAAAAGAATTAATTGAAAATTATGAAACTATTATTGTAAATTTTCCTGGTTTTTCACAATAATTAAGAAATCTACAACAAAAAAAAAAAAAAATGACCTCCTTAATGCATCAACTAGATCCAAAATGCTTTCAGAAAAAGTGCTACACTTGAAAATCTGAGTTTGATGTCTAGTAAAACGTTAGGTACTCACAGAAAAAAAACACATAGTAAAACCAATACATTCTTTGCTTCGCTCAGACAAACTTAAGATCGTATTAGTACCTTATTCAATCATAAGGTCTGTCATAAGTTATTTAAATTGAAAATATGTTGGTCCTAGTAATAATTAAGGTTAAATTTATCTTTAATAATTTGTTTTTAATTTTAAGTGTTTACAACAACAGTATGACATCAAATGTGACGACTATGATATCAAATGTAAAGAAGTTAAAGAATTAGTTAAAAAATTAAAAGAAGAAGAGAATAAATTATTAGAACAGACTAAATTGTGTACCAATTTAAAATCTGATGTTGAATCATTAAAGAACAATTTATCATGTGCTCAAAAGACTATAAATGGGTAATTTTAAATTTGTATATTTTAACTTTAAATTCCTTTTTTTTATATTGAAATTTTAATAAAAATATACTAATCATAGTTTTGTAATAATAAGTAATATTGGTTTGTTATAAATTGTAGTCTAAAGGAATTAGAGAAGTCTTTAAATTCCAAAGCTGAAGTTTTTAAACAAGAAAAATCTGCTGCTGAAATACTTAAAGCAGACCGTGAAACATCTATCAAAGAACTTACAAAAAATTTAAAAGTTACAAAAGATAAAGTACAATCAATGAAGACTGAACTAGATAAATTAAAGGCAGAAAAACAAAAAATTAATATTCGTGATCTCGAATTAAATTCTTATGAAGTAGGTAGTATTTTAATAAATTACTCAATAATTTATTTAAATCTTGTGATATTTTAGAAAACCTTGGATGAACTATCACAAAAAGTGAAAGATGAAAAACTGCACAGTCAAAATTTAGACCAGGAACTCTCTAACGCTAATAGTGTTATTGATTCTTTACATGAACAAATAAAACATTTGGAACATATTGTCACTACTGAACAGGAACGAAATAAACAAAATTTAGTAAGTGAGATATGTGTATTTGAATATAATATTTTCAAGGTCTATTGTTCACTATTGTTTTATAATACATATTTTTAAAAATATTGCAATGTTTGTTCATACCTAATAAATCAGTTATATGATGCATTGTGTATTACATATGTATTTTAGGTAGAACCGTATATGACATTATAATTAATTAACTATAAATTTTATTGAAGTTAAATTTGTATGTTTTTTTTTAAATTTTAGCATCAAATAGAATTATGTAGAACAGGATTGAATAATGCAGAATCATTATTGAATGAAAAAGAAACTAATTTAATAGAGTCTCAAGAAGCTTTAAATCAAGAAAAGATATTAAATACAAATTTAACTGATAAATATGATAAATTAAAAACACAATATGAAACTGAAAAAGTAACTTATCAGCTACAACACTCACAGTTAAATGAAAAAGTAAAATTTGTTATAATTCTTCTAGTAACAATATGACTTAATTTTTATGTGAATTTATTCAATTAATTAAGGTTCGAAGATTGCAAATAGATATAAAATCAGCAAATGATTCTATTTCTAAATATATGGAGGAAAACCAAACATTACTCGATGAGTTTGAAGCGTATAAAGTAAGAGCGCATAGTGTTTTTCAAAAACATAAACAAGATACTGTATTCAATGCAAAAGTAACTGAATTAAATGAACAACTCCAAGAAGTTACTAAAGCTTTAAATTTTACTAAAAATAATCTACAAAATGTATCGTGAGTATTTCAAAATTTTAAATCTAACTGATTTTATTTCTAACAAAGTTAATCTATATATTATTAGGTCAGAGTTATCAACTAAAAACATGGAAATAAGTATGTTACAAAATGAATTAGATAAGTATGAAAAGAAGCTAAGTAATGTAACAAAGACCTCATCAACAAAAGACAAAGAAATATATCATTTAAGTGTTGAAATTGAAAATCTTAAATCAATATTGGAAAAAGATAAGGCTTCTTATGATGTTAGTTAAATACAAATTAGAGATTTGTATTGACTTGGAAATAAAAATATCAATATATTTATTTTGACTTCTAGGAAAAAATGTCAAATGAATTATTATTACATGAAAAGGAAATTGAAAGACTAAAACAGGAAATTACTTTGGCTAAAGATCTAAATGCACCAACAAATGTTGAATTGCCTATGGTAGTAAATAAACATAAAGAATTAAATTTTTTAAATAATATACACGATGACGATGAAATGGTTTGTATTTTTATGATAGTTTATTAATATTATACAAACATATAACTCATGTACAATATAAACCATTTTAGTTTTCAGATTTTGCTAGTTCAAATGAATCTGTACAAAAGAACAGCAAATCAACACTAATGCCTTTGGAAGATCTACTTTCATTTGATAATAGTAGTGGTAATTAAATATCCATATATGTTTTTATTTATATCTTGACAAGTATTTGTAATTCAATGTTTTCTTTATTCTATAGTTAGTGATAAAAATAGTGAATTAAGCTATAACCAAAAGCATTTGAAACAGTTAACTATAATGTTACACGAAGTTGAAAAAAATTGTTCTCGATATGAACAACAAAATAAATTTCTCAAAGAAGACATTAGAAGATTGCAGCGTAGTGTAGATAGACACTCTGAAATACAAAATATGGAATATTTAAAAAATATAATTATTAAGGTATATTTTAGATGTTAAATCTTAATCAGTATTAGTATTATTATTTGAATTATTTTTTTAATAGTTTATTACATTGTCAAGTGGAGTAGAAAAATGTCACTTAGTACCAGTAATAAATAAACTGCTCAAACTTAGTCCAGATGAACAGAAGCAAATAGAAACTATTGCTAAAGGTAAAATGATTAATTATAGATAATTTCATTTAATTTATTTTTTAATATCTTATCGAATTTAGGAACATTAGGAGACCAAAATTCAAGCTGGTCCAGTTTGTTTACATGGTCCCAAGGAACTTAATTTATTTACATATTTTAATTATACAGTTTTTTTAATCGTTTTATTGTGCCTAATTATAAAATATTAATTTTTCAGAACTTTTAAGTATTATGTTACAATTTTATTTTTTTTAGAAATATGTGATACATTTATTTATTTATTTATTATTTATATTATTGTTTTATTATATATTTATATAAATAGTTAAACATAGGAATTTGAAAACTAGATATCAAATATTCAAATCTTCATACTGTATATTTCTATCTTCATTTTTTCACACTGTATATTTCTTTTGATTAGAATTAATTTGTTTTATTATAATTGAAATTGTTTTATGTGCTGTGTTAGAAGTAAATTCAGTCTTAGATTTAATATCTAAAAATTAAATTTTAGAGCATTTCCTTGTATAAATTTAATAATTATTAATGAATGTTGTACTGAAATAGTATATACTATGTATTGTGTTATACACTTTTATTTTTTCACTTGAGTATCTTAAATATTTAATATAGTACATTTCAAATTATTACTCATTGTTATTTAGGTAAAAAAAATATCTATATTATATATTTGAACGATCTTTTGATTAAGGAAACATATTTTCGGTCAAAAAATAATTGCTTTTCGAAAATGATCTTCAGTAGTTATATCTAATGGTGTAAACATTTTTTGGATTATGATATTAGGTAGGTACCTACCTACACTCGAGCTAAAATGTAATTTGTAAAAATTGTATATTTTTTTTTCAATATTAATTAATTAATTATTCATTGTAAAAATTATCAACAAATAACATCCACGGGTAGGGGAAATACTGCCACTCATAATATATATGATAAACCCCACTCAGTTTCACATAGTTGCAATGATTTGGTGACAACTAGTCGTGAGTCATTGTTTAATCCATAAATAAATATTTAGTCATGGTTTAATTGTAATCTATCTATAGTATATAAAAGATGTATGAAACATTCATCAACACCTTACCTAACTTAAGCCAAACTGCTGGTCCCATGTCTCTATGGAACTGAGGTTGTTTTGTGGTGTCCTTGATAAAACTGATAATCTTTTTTTTTCAAATAAAAATAAATATAACCAGTAAAAATTGTAATGGATATTATGGAAATATTTATTTTACCTATAATTGTACACATTTTTTTAAATTATTAAGATTTAGAAAGTAGTAAATTAATAATGTAGACTAGAAGTGAGATATATTGTTATTTTATTACACAATACCGTGTTAAGTATTTTTTAATCCATATTGTAAAATCAAACTTATAAGTGAATTCAACACGAACAGTATTCTATTATTTTCGATTATTTATGAAATAAAATAAAACTTATTATAAATGTTTAATTATTCGTATTTTATAGCACTCGTCACCTTTGCATTCATTCAGTTATAAGTACCTCCTATACATTATTATTTGTTGGATCTGGTTATGGCCGTACTCAGCTTTGGCGGGCCCTAGCCAAACTTAATCTTTTGGACTTCCTTATTTTCCTTTGAGTTAGGGTCCGATTTTCAAAGGAAATTTTACTACATTGGAGTCCATCAGGATTTTTAATTTTTTTTTTTTAGGCCCGGGCTCCGGACAAATGACCAGAGAAAACCGGTCCGAGTACAGCTCTGGTACCCATAATCGTGTAGAGCAGTGGTTCCCAATCTTCTTAATCGATAGTGCCCTTTTGTAGACAAAATTGAGCTGCGGTGCCCTTCTGTGAAAACCACGAGGAAATTTAATCTAAAAAAGCTTATAAGAAAAAATAACGGCACAAAACTTAATTTTTTGTCTATACCATTTAGTACAATTTACGATGAAACTAAGGGTCACATTATTGTGCATTATTTACCGGGCACATAAAACGAAACAAAACTGGAATATTCCTCCTTTATTTTTTTTTTTTTCAAATTGCACCACATCTAGAAAGTGATGAATAAAAATAAAAATACTGAGTCGAAATCAACAGATACCGTTAACTATTGCAGCGTTTTCTTTTGATCCGGGTTTTCCAAATTTTAAAGACAAACTGTAAAATTAAAAATTTTACCTCATAAATGCCAACTATAGACAAAATGTTCGCCGGATACCACCTCTGACGACATTGACGTTTGGAACAAGAGTTTTGGTCGAAAAGTTATTTACAGACCGAATAATAATGCGCACACCATATTACAACCAATACATTATTTGCCTAGGTTAGGTTATTGTAAATAAATATAGATGATTTTTTTTTTCGTATAGGCCGCGGTGCACAGCTGGTATAGAGGTATATATATATATATACCGTCTATTAATTATTATTATTACATTTTTTGATCTATCTAACTTCTTTCGTCATTTCATATTCTTTTCATTGCGATAAAATTTATACGTCTTCATAAATGACAATAAGTAGATAATTTAAAGTATAGTATAAGGAATATTACTTTCTTCCTAATACTAGGGATAATAGCCTTTTATATACTTACTTTACATAGTATTTATACACTACGGTGACATTAACTAAAAAAAAAAAAATCCAATCGATAATATTTAGGTATATAAAAACAATTGTTAATATACATATACATATCATTTCAATAAAAATATATTTCTGCAAAAATTAACTATATAATCAATAACATTAACCTACTTATACGAAAAGTTATTATTTATTAGCACAACCTACACATCATAGGCCTTATTTGCCTTATAGATATTTTATTATTTATTTTTAAAACGTGTTTTTTTTATCAAGTTATTACGAACAATATATTATAATATGGCACGTGTTGTTTTTTACCGAAACCATTTCTAATCTCGTAGATATAAACCACCGAGGGGATCAAAGCATCACTATAGGTAAATCGTAGTTTTTATTTTTTTTTTTTCAATTTCAAGTAAACACACACACATGTTTTTCGTAGTACGTCATCGCCAAAAACGAATATTATAGGAATTCCTACAATTTTTAAATCTACAAACTCAACTCGACAAATAAAGTTTATAGGGATGTACGGTACGATCAGAAGCGTGCGCACGAGGGAGGCAATGCCTCCGCTGCGAGATTTTCCGTTTTCCCGTAAAATTATTTGTCGACTAAAACAGTTACGATTTATAGAAATGTTTCATCCAATTCTCAATACAGTGTTAAAAGTGAGTACATTTCTATAAACTCCGGACGTCAATTTGTCGACGCTCAACAAAATGAAAAATGAGGAATACGAATTTCAAAATATTTATGAAAGAACTTAAATTATTTACCGATACCGGTATTCCAATTCCAACACCAAAAAAAAAAAAAAAAAAACAAAAATGTCATCTCAGAAGTAGATACTTCCCATACCAACCAGTACATTTATAAAACTAAAGAAGGTGAAACGAAAGTATTGGATCAATCTATTAATATCAATGGAATATCTATTCGTTTTAATCAACAAACAATAAATAGTACTAATAGTATAGTAAATTTAATGATTTTACAAACAAATTATGTGCAATTTGTACACCAGTTTATGTAAGTAGGGAAACGTTGATAAATTATCGATTTGTGCACTTAAAATACAGAATTTAAGGACGACCGTACGTAACGAGCGAATAATAACACTACCTTTATAGAGTTGCAACCGAACACAGAATTTCGAAAAATTATACGATTTTTTACAATTTATAGAATATGATAATACGCTGATAGCGAGCGTGAGCCTTACAATACATTGATAATGACGTTAAATTATTATGCATCGTGGCCATGCGTTATTCCGTCGGTTCGAAACGAGAAAATTGAATTATGCCACACTGACAATAATATCGGAACATAGAAAAATTTATGGTCCGCCAAATAATAAGAATAATGTTGGGAAACGATAGTTGCTTATTGTGTAGGTTTAAAATTTGGAGCAAAAAACGACACGGAATGCATTGATACGTGTCCGGTCGGTAGGTTGGTAACGACGGCGGTATCGGTAAGGCGGTAACACCGTCACGGGAGGTAAATTAATCTTAAACCCATTGCCGAAATCCGGAGATCGAAACAGGAAAAAGCCGCAAAAATCGGCGAATGAGTTTAAAAAATAATATTTTTACAAAGATAAATCGACCGTCGAACCCATGGCGTGCGATTTTTGGTTTTAAACAGCACCGGTATTGGGCAACGGGATTTTATAGATGTCGGTACCGGCGAACCGGCGGCCATGTTTCCCTTTTGACCACCACTCACACAGGCGCGCTCCACACGGATCGCTCTCTTTCCGTGTTCGCCGTGCTCTCGTAGTGTGTGCCGCTCGTCCACTGAACATTTTTCCACCGCCCGTGTAGGTTTCACTTTATCATCGTTTACTGGAGGATTTTTCATCCGTTCGAATCTTGCATTCCTGTTGTACTCTGTCTACTAAAGGTAAGTGAAACGATCCATTATTATGTATTTGTTTTGTATTTGTGTCGGCATACGTGGACACCGGCCCGTTTGTTTTTCGGACGCGTTACCTTTACTCGACCTCTTGTCCACGTCTCGCGTGCGTTACATTTCCATCTGGTCGCGGTCCTTAACGTACGGTCGCCGCACTGCAAGTTCATTGTGTTTAGATGTTTCACAATATTTTTCCTATTTTATTTTCACAGGGAGACTTAGCACGTATCCTTGTCCGGCGTTACGGACTTAGCGGCGGGCTCCTTTTCCCCTACTCTCTGGCTTCTTGTTACTCAATTAAGGGGCTGCGTTTTACAGTGATCAACCCCCTTTTATTTGGCCTTCGATCCGGATTAACGTGAGACTGCGATTTCGTCGAGTATTTTCGTTAGGGTATTTTTTTTTTTTTTTTTTTTTATGCATTTGCGTATGTGGCAACCGTCTTCGTAATCGTCCACCGTGCAATCTCCTTTCACCGGCCGGCTAAATCTTTGTCCCGAGACGAATCGGTAGCCTTAATAAAATTGTATTGTTATTTATTTGTGTGTACAAAATAATAATTTTGTAATACATTTTTAAATACGTCCGTTCGGGTGTTGTGTGCATGTGCGCGTTCGCCGGCCCCTATCGGTTGGTACCATTGTCCCATGTGTGACGCATGCCACCGATTGTGGTTAAGCAAACACGACGATACGGTTTTTCGTGTACGACTTTTAACGATTCTGGACGCGTCATTCGGCGGTTCGTTAATGTCTTCTTCCCCTCCCACCCCTCTTCAGGCTTTTAAACAATAAACATTATTATTGACCTTTTAAACCCGAAACTGCATTAATTGGAAATAACTCCATTTCTTTGACGTAGCGAATTATATAAACGTGTAAGTGTTTCTTATCGTTTATTCTTAAAATTAAGATAATTTTTTAAATATGAGAAATCCATTGTTACTTACATATTACGTAGACTCAAAATTGATTTTTTTTTTTTTAATTTTTTTTTTTTTTTTATTGGTTATTGATTTACACATTTACGCACGTGTACTACTAATTAACAAAAAAAAAAAAAAAAACAATTTGTTTTTAACTGGTTTTTTCTTCAAATTACCAATTTTCTAATCGGTTGTTCTATTATCTTTAACTGTGGTTTCTATTTGCCTGCCACTTTCCGTTTTATGATAATTTTTTTTTTTTTTTTTTTTTTTTTTTTTTTTTGAAATTTGTCGTTTCGAATAATTTGAATGATTCATAATTAACGTAACTTGCCTATTTTATATATTTTCAATGTGACTTATTTTTGTTTTTAGATTAATCATGGGAAAAGAAAAGGTACATATTAACATCGTCGTCATCGGTCACGTAGATTCTGGTAAATCCACAACAACTGGTCATTTGATCTACAAATGTGGTGGTATTGACAAACGTACAATTGAAAAATTCGAGAAGGAAGCCCAAGAAGTATGAATTTATTTTAATATTCATTTCTTATTTTAGTTCTAATGTTTTTGTGTCAATTTAGATGGGAAAGGGTTCCTTCAAGTACGCTTGGGTATTGGACAAATTGAAGGCTGAACGTGAACGTGGTATCACCATTGATATTGCTCTATGGAAATTCGAAACTGCCCGATACTATGTAACCATCATTGATGCACCTGGTCACAGAGATTTCATCAAGAACATGATCACTGGTACCTCTCAGGCTGATTGTGCTGTACTTATTGTAGCTGCTGCTACTGGAGAATTCGAATCTGGTATTTCCAAGAATGGACAAACTCGTGAACACGCTTTGTTGGCTTTCACTCTTGGTGTGAAACAGTTGATTGTTGGTGTGAACAAGATGGACTCCACTGAACCACCATACAGTGAAGTATGTTTTTAATTGTAGTTTGAAAAATTTGATGAAAATAATAAATATTAATATTAATTTATTGTTTTAGGCTCGTTTCGAAGAAATCAAGAAAGAAGTCAGCAGTTACATTAAGAAAATTGGATACAACCCAGCTACCGTTGCTTTTGTTCCCATCTCTGGATGGAATGGAGACAACATGTTAGAAGTTTCCGAAAAAATGCCATGGTTCAAGGGATGGTCTGTTGAACGTAAAGAAGGAAAGGCTGACGGTAAATGTTTGATTGAAGCTTTAGATGCTATCTTGCCACCCAGTCGCCCAACTGACAAGGCTCTTCGTCTTCCACTTCAAGTATATACAATTATATATTATAATTAATATTGTATACTTTTTATTTTACAATTTTTTTTGTTTTACTATAGGACGTATACAAGATAGGAGGTATTGGAACAGTCCCTGTTGGACGTGTGGAAACTGGTTTGTTGAAACCTGGTATGGTTGTTGTATTTGCTCCTGCCAACATCACCACTGAAGTTAAGTCTGTGGAGATGCACCACGAAGCTTTGACAGAAGCAGTTCCCGGAGACAATGTTGGTTTCAACGTAAAGAACGTTTCAGTCAAAGAATTGAGACGTGGTTTTGTAGCTGGTGACACCAAGAACAACCCACCTAAGGGTGCTGCTGATTTTACTGCTCAGGTAAATTAATAATTTGTAATTGGGTTTTTGCAATTGTGCTAATATGTGTTGTGATGTTGAATAGGTTATTGTATTGAATCACCCTGGTCAAATTTCAAATGGTTACACTCCAGTGTTGGATTGCCACACAGCCCACATTGCTTGCAAATTTGCAGAGATCAAAGAAAAGTGTGACCGTCGTACTGGTAAAACTACTGAAGCAAACCCAAAAGCTATCAAGTCTGGAGATGCTGCCATCATTAACTTGATTCCATCCAAGCCTCTGTGCGTTGAAGCTTTCTCAGAGTTCCCTCCCTTGGGACGTTTTGCTGTGCGTGATATGAGACAAACTGTTGCTGTTGGTGTCATTAAGGTAAGCGTAGTTCAATCATTGAACATTTATTATTTTAAATTAAATAAAATTAAATTTTTTTTTTTTCGTTATTTGTAGAGTGTGAACTTCAAGGATCCATCTGCAGGTAAAGTAACAAAGGCCGCTGAAAAAGCCCAGAAGAAGAAATGAATAGGCGTAGCAGTAGCGCACACACGTCCTTCAGTTAGGTCAATTGGAAGTTCGCATAAGTGTCAGACACCATCCCAACTTCTAATATTATCCAAGTGGCTATTGCAACCTTGTTTTCATCGTAAAGAATTCCGCAGGAAAAAATCGTGTTGTGCTACTCAATATCATGATAATTTTGTTTTTATTTTTTATTTTCAACAACTTTTTTAAATTTTATTTATAGTTATGTTTAACTGAATGATAATAGTAATGACATAATTAACATTTTTTTTCTGGGAATTTATTAATAATCCATATGATATTTGATATATCTTTTTTCTCAACCTTAGGTATACATGAAGTTATAATTTATATCTTGTACTTTATAATTTTTTTTTTTTTAAATATTGTTTATTATTACTACTGCATCTATGACTACAAAATCCATTTGGCCCAACTGAAAGCATTAGCTGCCCGCCTATACATTGTGTTTGCATTTGTTTCACGAACATCAACAAATAAAACACACATAATACTATTTTCTTTTCATTAATGTTTTAATTTTGTGTTTGACCTTTCTTAATTATTTTTTTCTAATTCCTATCTTAATCATATCCAATAAGATTATTGCATATTAAAGTTATTAAAACGTTTGTTTCCGAAACAATCTTCCAATGCTTTTAAAATTGTATATTTTTGGTGTACATAAAATGATCAACAATTGTTTATATTAAAATATAATATATTTAGCATTGATTGGTTAATCATCATTAGTGGTTTCAATTTATCTTTTAAATTGCATAATATTGTGATGGTTTACTGCGTTTTAGGGGTTTTGTAAATATTAAATACATAGTTAACATTGAAATCCTTATACAATTATTTTCTATTATCGTGAAATGAGCATATTATATTTTCGAGCGGAATAACTGTTCTTTCTGTATTTGTAATTGAGGTACCAACATTTCTAAACATCTTTATCTAACATTGCAACAAAATGTTTTAAATTTTTCATTTGTAAAAGGTTATTGGATAGTACTATTAAAACAATATGATGCTGTTGTGAGAATTTGGTATTCTATTAAAAGCTAACCTGAACCTCTGAAAACTTTATGATAGAATTGTAAATGGTACAACACAATAGTAAAAAAAAAAAAAATACTCTTGCTAGTAGTATATTTTATATATATATATTATACGAGGTGCGACAATAAAATAACGAGACTTTGAATAAAAGTTGTTTATTTTAAAAATGTTATAATTTAATGATTATCACCTTCAAAGTACCTTCCCTCAGCATCAATATACTATTGCATACGTCGCTGCCATTCTTGAAAACAGTGTTGCCAATTGCTTTCATTCAACCCTTTTAGAAGTTCTGCCGTTTTCATTTTTACGTCATCAACTGTTTGAAAATGGGAAAAGAAATAAGAAGAAGTCACAAGGAGCAAGGTCTGGCGAGTACGGGGGATGTTGAAGTACAGAAATTTTTTTTTCAGTTAAAAAACGTTGAATTGAAAATGCACTGTGAACTGGAGCATTGTCTTGGTGAAGAACCCAGCCATTTTTCCATAGATCTGGTCGCTTCTCTTAATTTAATTAATACCTCTTTATAATAATATTGATTAATTAATTTTGTCGATTTTTTCAACGTTTTCGTTTGTTGATGACGTGGTAGGACGTCCAGAATGATCATCGTCTTCGACGTCCTCACTTCCACTACAAAACCGTTTGTGCCATTCAAAAACACGAGCTCTTGATAAACATTCTTCACCATAAACTTCACATAACATACGAAACGATTCCGCGGCAGTTTTTTTTAATTTAACAAGAAATTTAATGTTAACACATGTTGTTCGATTTTTATATCTAACATTTTTCGGCAGTATAGTCGAACTCGCACTAATAACAAGGCTACTAACGTATAAGAAAATGAATCAATGCCATCAGTGTTCATAGTACTTTTAGATAAGTGTTTTCTAATCATATTTCAATAATCGTTTTATAGATAACGTTAATAGTTTAGGTTATATTTAGAAAGTCTCGTTATTTTATTGTCGCACCTCGTATATTACTAATCGAATACTGTTGTATGTAACGTTCACCATAATAAATACAATTTATATTCTGCTTTAAATGGGAATTTTATATATATTTCCAGTGTTTGGGTATTTTTTACCACAGTTAATATTTATTTGGCTGATAGTTTATTGGTTTTATTAAAAGTGTTTCACATTAAGAGTTCTTTTTGTATAACATTAAACCATAAACAATAAATTGAGAAAAATCAAATTTAAAATTGGTGGAGCTAAGAAGCATAGGGCCTTATGCTTTAGCATTTTTAAATTTTGCTGAATACATTACTCATATTTATATATATAAAAGTTAGTCTATCATTTAAAATATTTATCATATTCAATATTCATTTATTTCATTTTTCTAAAATCTAAATTGTACCGAAATAATAATTTCTTGTAGTATAAAGTACATTTTATTTAAATATTTAGTTGTTTATTTGAATTAATTTCACAGGAAATAAACATGAAAAACTTTTTTTTTTTGTATAGGTCATTTGTGACATTTAAGTTTTGTGCATTTTAAAAATATTTTTAGATTATCGGATTTCAGGGCCCTACTAATACAATTTACAAATCCAACTTATGGTAATTTAAGTAATGCAATTGATGAAATGTAAAACCAATGGGTTTGTAAGAAATATCAGCAGACATCTACATTTGGTTCATGTCGATTCTCAATCCTGACTAAACTGCTCATTATTGTTTTACATACCTTGGCCAAGCGAAGTCTTAAAAACCAAGATTGTTGTATTTATTAAACAATAGCATTGCATTAAAAAACTAAATAAATATAATCAATGAATTTGGTGTTAATGTACCTACCCGACAAATTTCTACTAGGTATTACGAAATTAGAGAATTTGACATCGATTCGCTTGGATATACGAAAAATAATAGTACAATTAAAATATGCAGTTTACAAAATGCACAAAATGTTGATTTTTTTTTTTTTTTTTACAAAAAATATATAATCTATACAGCAATGCACAATAAGTAGATGCGAGATTTGAATAACTAAACATGATGAGATTGCGTGAATAAGGAGCCACTAGTAGCACTTAGCTTGGAAGTTACCTAATTTTGGATTAAGTTAAATGATCTCTACACCATTTTTTTTTAAGTCTTCGACGGGAATTTCCTGGGAGTGACGGGACATGTAAGCCCTTTATTAGAGGATTTTCGTGGTTTTCTAAGTTAATATAAAAACGTTTATAGAAAATGGCAGCTTCTTCTGCTGTTTTCATGCATAGGTCTTTGTGAAGGGTCAGATCTGAGATAAAAGGTGGAGCATTGGTGATTTATCGAAATATGTGATATTTTGAAATACCTTAATTATATTTAAATTTGATTTTTTCGCTGATCCCCAAAGTTGGATCCCATACGTCCATATTGGTTTCAGGAGAGATTTATAAATTTGTAATTTAGTTTTTAAGGTTAAGAATTTATTTTTTGAAAGTAATATTTTTGAAGATCGGGAACGGGCATTAAGTATTAATCTTTTTTTTGTCTTATACGATTTTGCCATGTTAGTCCTTTGTCGAGGTTTAGACCTAAGTATTTAACTGTGTCAAGTGAAGGGATAGGGGAATTATTTAAAGTTAGGGCGAATTCCGTGTCTTAAGGTGAACGTCGTATGAACTGATTTGCTATTATTTATTTTAATTCGCCATTTTGCGTACCATTCGGAGAGCAGGTTTCGATGAGATTGTAAATTACTCGAAGCAATAACTGGATCATTGTGTAATGATATGACTAAATGTTTACCTTAATATTTTATTTTAAAGCTGTTGTGTTGAGTTAACAGATTAACCGCCAAAAAAAAAAACTAACTTATCAAGTAAAACCATGGCAAATTAAAAAAAAAAAAAAAGAAAACAATTCTATATATAGTACAATGGCCATTTTCAAACAAAAGTAAATTTTGAATCTAATCTTTGTAAGGGTGGTATTAAATCTTTATCCATCAGTAAAACCGCATTACTAATCAAAATTAAATGTACACTCGAAAAAATAAAAACGTTCAGTGTAACACACATTTAAAGCGAGGTGATTTCTACATCCATAAAAAAAATTAATGATTTGAGTTAGGCGTACCCGCCTAATAAATTAATTCGACTAGTATTTTTGTCATATGAATTTTGAATTTTTTTTCGGGTGTATGGCAAAAAAAAAAAAAAATATCGCCGACGTACTTCTCACCGTTGGTGGCCCACTGTTGCAGGTGGGAAGTTTGGGAAATTAGTTTAGAGTAATTTAATAATTTATATCTATACGCATTAAACACAGATCTTAATAAAATACAATTTCGAACTACAAACAAATTACAAATGTTTGTGCGTTTTTAACGAATTTTAAGATAAATTTTAACTTAAAACGCTGAAAAAAATCTTACCAATTTCAAATAGTTTAGGTAACTAAAGCACTAGCAATTCATAAAATGTCAGAAAATTTTGAAAATTGCACCACGTCTAGTAAATGTGTTAAGTATTCGGTAATGTGTTTTACTGAATTCCAACAAAAAAAATATTCGAGATTAATTAAAAGAGTAAAAACAGTGATTTTTACGATTTCGGATGGATATCGACGGTTTCATAGGAGTCGTCGCCCACTTAACCAGGATTTTATTTTGAGTAGGGAGGGGGTTTAAACACTTTTTTTTTCGATCTCATCACTCAAAGTAATAACTTTTTATTGTAATAAATAATTTTGAACGCACCGTCTGGGCTCCTGATACTTTTTTTTGGACAGCATTTCAGTTTCTACACGAAGACTGGCTCCAAACAAAAACTTCACAGGAGAAGCTTTTTATTCGAATATTAAATTTAGTAGAAACTTTAAAATAGGTAATATTGATAAAATTTTCTGTTGCCTTCTCAACTTTAAGGAATATTTATAAAATTGCATATCAGGTTCGGTGGTTAAGTGACACTTTTAAGCATAAAAAAAAATTATCGAAAATACGTAGGCACATTTTGTCTATAACCCACTGTAATATCCGATTTGTGCGGACAAAACTATTTCCGGCTCCGTAGAAGAAATGCTCGGAATTTCGAGACGGAAAAACACGGACAATTTTAAATTTATCAAACGATTTGTTTGAACTCGGCGTAAACTCCTTTCCGTATCCACCTGCGTTCGTAAGTTTTGTTTACAACAGCTGCCGCGAGTGGCCACGCAGTATCTTATTTTTATTTTCACTGTAACCGGCCGCGGACCGTGGTGTTCGGTGGTGTCGGCGGTGGTCCCCGCTACATTATTAATTATTTGTCGTTGACCTCGTCCCGACGCGTACGCGCACGAGCCGTCGTTTCCGAGCCAATTCTCCTGATTATCTCCGGATATTTAATACGATGTGATAGCGGATGGGCATTAGTCTGCTACGTTGATTACATATTTTATATTTACACAGTACACCCGAGAGTATACGCTGTGTGCACACGTGCGATCCGGGAAATCGCCGTCGGGAATTATAACGAGATCAAACGGGCCACGGGTCCCAATCGATACGCGCGTTTCGATTGCACGATGCGTCGAACATAACGTAAGTAACGATTCCGTTCAACGCAGTGCAGTACTATTCTTGTGCGGGCCATTCCTCGGATGTTTAAAGGAACCGTGTCCGCGCCACTAATTCAAACGGGTTTTTACCAGAAGAGTCCCGCGTCCGCGCCTTTTACGCCGGTCAGTTTGTTGAATTCCAATTATGATTACTACAAGTGTACAAATAAGTTCAACTTCTTTTTTTTACTCGAAACTGAGCATTTTATTACTATTGTAACCGACAAGTCCCCCGATCGTCAACCGGTCGGACACAACAAACGTTTAACAATGTTTTTACCGGGTTTTATTTGATGGGTTTTTTTTTGTTACTTACATTTTAAGCTTTTCGCCATTTGGATATACGACGGACAATATTGCCATAGTTGATGCCCATCGGTTTATTATCCCGTAGGTGGATTTAATCGGAGGTGTACGGGAAAATACTGACTGCCGCACAATTACCGCGTTTTAGTCGATTCGTATGAAATATTTTAAAATGCAGTGGATGTTCCACCGCGTGCTCGCCGTTGCGGTCGTCGTCGCGGCGGCCGGGGCCAATTCCATCGTCCAGTTCAGCGATGCATCAGGTCGGTACGAAACAGTTGATTAGTGAACAAAACAAGTATCGTGCGAAATATTTTCGTTTAAAATCAATGTTATACTTACGTATGAGTACGGTGTTTGTGGCTGTGCCGATTATAATAACCCCGTCCCTCCCTCTCCCATCAAGGCCCGCAAGGGAGACACAGCTCCCTCTCGATTGGAAACTAGATCCCATACTAAAAAAAAAAAAAAAAAATTGTGAATGAATTCGGAAAAGATTATGGACAATTTTCGTTTAAAATGTAAAAACAATTACTACAACGGTTTATATTTTTTAATGGATACATATGCAATATACATGTATAGTTTATAATAATTATTTTTAATTAAAAATAAACTGTGTATACCTTTATAGGTATTTATTATTTATACATACGTTCTAAAATTTTCCCCTAGATTGTGGTGAAATATTCAACCAGACAACAATGCCAAATGGTACTGAAACTCGAATTGGATTGGTACCTTGGAGTGCCAGTGTATATCGAAAAAATGATGATAATACTCACACGATTATATGCGGAGGAACTATAATAGCACCGAATTTAGTTGTTTCTGGTAAACTCATTTCGCAGTAGTGGGTGAATATTGTCTTATCACGAAAACCAGCCAGCCCCATTTTCTCGGTTAAATTATTTTAGATTTAAAATCGTACCCTTAATAGTAATAACTTAATATTACGACCGGAGTTTAATTGCAGAAGAGCCCAGTACCTATCGTTAACGGTCGAATTAGTCATTCAAAAATTATTACTCTTCGCATTTCATCTTGTCAATTTATCATTGAACAAATTTCAAAACTAAATAATCGTCAAGATGAAAAAAAATAGTAAAAATGATTTTTTTTTTTTTCCATTTATTTATTCAAATTTGATTTGGAAAACATTTCGTAAATAAGAAAAATGTACCGAGATAATGGCATGGTTTATGGAATTCATCAATCGCTCAGTATATACGTATTACATACCGACAACGAACGGACAAGTGAAAAGGTTAACATTGTTTTAGCTGCGCACTGTTTTTCGGACGACGGGGCCAACAGTAGTACAATATCGCCAAGTAACGAATACTATAAAATTGCCGTTGGAAAGTACGAAAAGGGTATTTTAATGGACAGCGAATACACTCAGATTGTCGTCGTAAGTTATTTCTTTCTTATTTTTTAATTTTTTTTTTTTTAGTAAATTAAATAATATAAACGTCGAACGCTCACGCTCCTCTAGAGCGAAAACTGTATATCCTTTCCCGACCATTTAATTTACAAATGAAATAACACGCACTATGCACAGGTGAAAACCGTATACTTGGAACCAGAATATATTGGTTATTACGATTTATACGCTGGCGACATAGCTGTTATTGTGCTATCGGTTAACGTCTCGATCAACAATGTTGTAAAGCCCGTTTGCGTCGACTGGTCGAACAAGTACGATATTACAAAAGGGACAATTGGAAAGGTGAAAAATTAAAATATTTAAATTGAAATCTCTTTAGGCGTAATATGTACCGGATTCCTGATGCCGTTTAGGCTCTGTTTTGTTGTCCATTATGATCTTACAGCCAAGAGTTGACATACCGGCTACTTACTTTACTATACTACCCAGTCCGTCACGTGATAACACTCGAGTTTTGTCCAATTGTTTTTCCTATAAAAATATTTGATTTATAATCTGAAAACCCAATCAAAAATATTTTATAGGCAAATTGTATAATAACAATATATAAAGTTTCGTAGGATGGGATAGAGGCGGCTATCCGTCGGTGGATAACCCCTATAGAATGTGTATTTTCGGAGTAGAAAGAAAGTCCCCACATCGGTTCGTTTTCAGGTGTTTTGGTGGATTGCCTGGAATTTATTTGAAAGCGATGCTATCGATATAGCATAGGTTTGGATAGGTGTTCAATGTTTTGCGAGTTCTGTTTACGGGTTATAGAGACACGAGTATAATTTATGTAGCGATAAATGTGTAATGAATCGTTTGTGACATACCTGGGGGCTATCGTAATTAAACGTAGGCATATCGATCGGAATGCATATTCGTGTATGGTTTATTTATTCATGGGCTTAGTGGCTGGCGGCTTTGCTGAGTTGTTTTAGTGTATTTACATTTTAGCGTTGATCGAAAATTGGGTTTAGCTATGTTATCGTACATAAATTATTTTTTTATTTATTTATATTCACTCCACTACTGTGTTTATTCAAAACCGTAACAAGTTTATTGTTTATTATTATACGTACACACTTGCCGTGTTATGCGCATTGCAATATTATCGTTTTGTTATTATAGATCGCGGTTTGGAATAAATCGGTAGAAACGGTACACAGCGACGACATCAGTGATTATTTATCAGAATTATCTTTACCGTTTATTGATCGCATCACATGTATAAAAAAATACAGATTTGGATTCCAGCATAAGGATAAATTTTGCGCCGGTTCTGAATCAGGTAACACAGGTAATGGAAACGTACACGTATAACACTCAATTTTAGATATAGGTATACATAATATTTGAACTAATGGAATTCAACGTTAAACCAGCCAAGGATATGTATTTGATAAATTTTTAAGGACAATTATATAGGACGTATAAAACAAATGATAATGGAAAAATACATAGACACACTGTTACTGTGTTCATAGTTTATTTTTTATGTTTTGATGATGGCATTTTGCCGAAACTATTTATCGGAACTATTATACTATATATAATTATATTTCGCAATACTCCTGGCTTATTCAATTTGGTTAAATTTAATTATACCCGAATATTATCATTTTTTTTTCTATTTTAAAATGTATAAAACTTAAGTCAGTCAATTATGGAAAGCGATTTATTATAAACAAGAGAAATGAAGTTCGACAAAATATAAACTTCAACACTGAAACTGTTCGAAATAAATTGAAACATTCGGGAATTTATATAAAATTGTATAAACTCAATAAATAGTAGCATTCCTACCTCCTAAATTTTGTTCGAAATGATAACAGAAAATAGCCCCGATTTTGTGGTTATAAAAACCAACCTACATATCTTAAAATTGTATAATGTCGATAAAATATTTTTACACTACCTATGTCTAATTAATTTCGCACGTTGCAAGTTAAACATTTTTTTTAAATGGTACATATTATTTGTAATAATTATAATTTTAACGTTTTTCTATTTATTTAAATTGTCACAATATGTTAATATGAAATTTTAATCCTAGGACAAGGTGTTGACGAAGGCGATAGTGGATCTGGACTAACATTCGAACACGGTGGTGTACGTTTTTTGTCCGGAATAGTGAGTCTTAAACAAATTCGCCAAAATAATTCGATCGCAGTTTTTACGAACATTAGTCATTACATTACATGGATACGCAATATTTACACACACAGACATATTCTACGTTGATTTATCCATAAATAAACTATGTAGTTAATTATGTACATTTAACCTATGGTTTAAAGAATAAACGAGAAACAGCGAAGGTAAAAAATATTTTTTACGAATTACATTGCGATCATAATAAATTTTAATCGCATACATATTACACGGTAAGCATTTACCATACAACCGGAAACGTCGTAAGTAGACAACGCGTATATATCGTATAATTATTCATATCGTTCATAAATATAATTTTTTTTGTACTGTGCTTTTTTTTCAAAGACTTTTGAATAGACAGTACTGACGATTTGTGTGCACATTACTTCCCCACTGCTACCATTTCGGTTCATATTCATTCGAATTAAACAGCATCACGTTAAATAAACATTCTCCATGAACTGTTTGTAAAAAAAAAACCTGCCACCTGTTTTCGTTTCATGGCTACACTATAAACCACTATTTATTTTACCTACAATAATTATATTATTGCAAAATATTTATATTTGTAGTCGCGCCAAAAAAAACATTCAATATTTTCACTAACGACATCGCCACTGCCGTACATACATTATTTATTTTTTGTTATTTTATTATATTATACTATTTATTTACTTTGTATTTTGTATACGTTTTTGGTATAATTGTTTATCTATATATCCGAAACGTAAGTGTGCCCATTTCTCATACGGTTATTATAATAGTTTATTTCAATCCATTGTTATTTGTATTATTACGTCATTTTTTTTTTTCTGAACATACTTAATTAGTATTTTTTTATCCAACGTAAGAATAATGTTCTTTTTCAATTTATCTCTCTCAACATGCCAATATACCAATTATTGTATTATTATATTACATACAATCACTTTTCGCCGTTTTCAGACGAAATTATTAATAAAACAGTCTAACAGGTATTACAGTACGGAAACCTAACCTACTTGTAGATCCTACAAGGTATAATACCTGTTGTTCCACGAAAAAAAAAAATTGTTTCAATTGTTGTTATTTATTCCGAAATTCATTTGATCCACAATTTTTTATGTTTTCGAAAAAATATTTTTTTGAACACAATATACAAAATCTAGGTAATAACTTTATTAGATAAAATATACGAACAACTATTTTTTTGAGCAAAAGGTTGTGATCCTGTTATACAAATGGCATCAAGATGAACTTCGGTTCATATTTTACAATAAAACACGTTCACGTATAAACAAACACGGTTACTGCGAAAATACTCGATTATTTATTGTAATATAAAAATAAAAATGTTTATTGTCGTTAAACACGAGCGTTCAAAAAACTTTACAAACTAAATTATGACCAGTAAACATAGTCCCAAAACACCAGGTATTGATTTTAGAAGAATACAAATTAATTTTAATTCATGTTGTAGCGGGTAATATTATTCAATTTTCGGCCAAACGATTGATTCAATCCATGAAATATATTTGGATACTCTTGTATAGACGCCCGGCGAATCCATCAAACCACAATATTTTCCAAACTCAGATATTCCAATTTGTATGTACATACAATCGTAATTGGGGTTTACAATTTGTAGCGGACTGCCGGAATCACCCTTTAATATTATCGCTAATTAATAAATATAAAATAAAAATGTTATGTGAATATTGTGCAATAATTCCCTTACATTACAAGTATCTCTTCCGCCGTTTTCACTGCCGGCGCATATCATACTATCATCATCTATACCATGATCTAGACGATTTTTTATCGAAGGGTACGTCTCGTTGCATTTATTTATTGGAATTATGTCTAAATTTACTTTTAACAGATCTTCGCTAGGCGCGCCACCTAAGGAATTCAGTTTGCAATATATTTTTAATACAAAAATTTATGTACACGAGTTATGAAACGAACCGATTTCAGTAATACCCCAGCCAGTTGCGGTTGCAACTGAAGGGTTTAGCAGTTTATCCGTATTAAGACAAATAGGACGTATGTATGACGAAAATATCACATCTTTGTCTAAACGATACAAAGCTATATTATTGTAAAAAGATGGCTTTTTATAATTTGGATGAACAATTATTTCCAATATACGATGGTCTTCGGGTCTGGCATCATCGGAGCTGGAGTTATAGTTCAGTTCACCTAGGCGAGCCCAACGTGGAACATCCCTTAAATGATAATTTATATTTTTAATTGCAAATTTTTAATAGAAATATCTTTCAATTTTTTTGTTCGCATACTTACGTATACGGTGCTACGGATAATATCCATCTGTTACTGATGAGCGACCCTCCGTATACCCAGCGTGGCGATTCATCAATACCCAACATGGCCTGTTGAAAATGTAATTTTTAAACAATAAAACAAAACGGTAGTTTCGATAATAACGATTACCATATGTGGAAATTCCTTTGGTCTAGCCCGGGTACCGCCGACAATTAAGGTTTTAGTATCGACGCAATCTTTAACTTGGGCATTCGTATTTAGGATTGGATTCTTGACAGAACGGTAAATCAATTGCGAATACTCACGGCACACTTTATATTTCAATACAAACATATACAAGACATATGCATTAGTGTGATGTGTACGATACGACCAATGATGTCTATCATATGCGTTTTGCTCGGTTATTATTAAAATAGCGTAATGAATAATAATCATACGTACTTTGATCGGCAGAATAGGATTCCACGCCCGGAGATGGCTTCGAGTGTACAATCGGAATGATTCGTGTAGGAATAACTGCCATATCTACAGGATTATAACACATTAATTTATAATTTAAAATTGAACGGTCCAACGAGTGCAAAGGACCAATAACATATGTACGCTGTTGCTATTGCTATTGGCGGTTACAGGCTTACAGTAAGGCAAATCGTGCACTTTGCTGAATTATTGTAATTGTTTTCATAAAAACAATAATTGTAATTATACTTGCCTTTATTCGGTTTTGATTCGTCACAGATTCCTGTATCAACAGTAAATACGAGACAAGTTATTAAGTAGTGTATACGTTTTCGAGGTATCATTTTAAGTTAAATTATTATCAATTGTTACTATCGTTTTTCTGTATACCAGTATACTAAAAAAGTAAATTGTATTTTATTAAATATTTTAAATCTAATATCACCGACTCGTTATAGTTCCTAATTGATCGAGGTGCCTTACACATTGTATAAATACACCGAGACTTGGATCCAACCTTAAGACCCCACTTAGGATTTTTTGCAATAGGAAATTGTAAACACATTTTATTCGATCGTTTAATTTCAAGGTTATCGCAAACCGACACCGGCAATAATAACGAACCGGTTATTTGGTGAGTTATGTTGCGTACGCCTCATTACCACAAGATTGCCAATAATTAATTTGCAATAAATATGAAAATATGTTTTAAACATTTGAAAATCACATATGAATCACAAATCGATCACACATGTTTGCTTAGAAACATTTATTTTGTTCAATCGGTGATGCAACTGATCAATTTTTTTAAATTTTTTTTTAATAACATCTTATAACACTACATAACACAAACAATATTTACGACAAACAAAAACCCAATAATACTCCTGCAGGCTCAGTTTTCGGTCTCATTTTATTTATTTTTCATATAAAATTGTTTCTTGTTTCCGTAAAAAAAAAAAATTATGATATAAGTTTCGTTGAAAATATTGTTTTAGTCGGTTTCAGAAGAATATATACCTATGGATATACTAAATAATTTTAAATTATCAAAATAATGACTAAATAAAATAAAAAATTATAATTATATATCTATTCTGTAGTATATATTCGTCACTCATTTGACTTGGACTCCCGCAGGAGTCCTTTCCATAGTTTGAAATCATAAAATCCCTTCCTGTACTTTTACGGTAATGATCAGATTAATTAAATAGGATTTTATGACATCTAACTATGTAGGGGGGGACTTGTGCGGGTGTTCAAATAAAACTGTTTGCCATTTTAACCATCCCCCAACACCAAATCCCGCCAAGATATATTTGATTCGGAAGAGGGGTTACTTTTAATATGTAGCCCACCTAACAGTCCTTAATATACTAGTGAAGGAATTTTAATAATTAGTATTTATTAAAATGTTTTAATTAAAAGGAATATTCGAAAATTGAATACTAGAAGACCAGGAGATAAAAAAATAGCTATAAATATATAATTTGAACAATTCCAAAATATTTTGTAATTTGTACCACGTTTAGAAACGGCTAATAAAAGTATTCAGTGAAAACTTCATGTGTCTACTACGTTTATTTTTTATTGAATTGCAAAAAAGAAAAAAAATACAGATACCACTACTTCAATACTTTGTAAATATTTCATTTTCTTTAACTTTTAAGGAAACTACAAGAAAAAAAAAAATGACCGCCCCTTTGGGCACCAACTATATTAAAAATGCTACGAAAAAGGTCTATTGTCATTTAATAATTGGAATAAAATGTCTGGTAGGAATGTTGTTCAAAGACGAAAAATCAGCACACATCATATTAAACCTAATACATTCCTCGCTACGCTCAAAGTCAAAAATAAAATAAATAGTTTAATGGATTTGCGGTATTTTTTATATTATCATATGAACAATTTATGAAGAACCTTATACAAAGTCCGAAGAATTTTTTTTAAAAAAAAAGAAAATACAAATAATTGCAAACATCATCAACAGTAAAATCAATACATTCCACCCTCCGCTCAGAATATAAAAATAGAGAGAAAAGGTATAATAAATAATAATTTTATAAAATAAAAAAAAGGAGTATTAAATTATAATTACTTGGTAGTATTTAAAAAATAAATCATATTGACATAAAATATCCGATTTATAAATTCATTATAATAGTAAATCCACCAAGTAAACCAAATAAGGAGTAAATAATTAAATACATTTTATTATGTTCATATTCTAACTGCATGGTGTTTTTCGGTCAAATTGATACAGTGGTACAGTATTGCCAAACGATGGACGCTGTGAAATCGCTGTCGGAAAATACGAAAACAACAATTTAGTAATATTGATAATATAAATAATGACATCAATTTCACACAGATATATGTCATTGTTTGAACAAATAGTTTGGGCGAAAAACTGAAAAATATATATTTACAACTGTACGTAATCACAGACAAAAGTGTCAATGCGATTTGAAATAAAATACTGATGATGCCCGGAATATCGATTTTTAGAACACGGCTGTACTAAAATTGCATATATAAAACGCCGCTTTGTAAAAAAAAAAAAAGTATTAACATTATAAATATTTTAAATAGGCGATTATAAATTTGTCACCAAGCTCGTCCGTAGTAGCGCGAAATATAATTAAGTAATAAAAAAAATAAAGAAATAGAGCGTACCGGTCGAGACCGAGTATTTTCGATGTAAATTCATCGGTGAGCACTACAGGGCTAATGATTGAACATTATTTGTCGTATAAGGTAACAACCGATCAGAAACATTGTGCAAATTGGAGTAGGATGACTAGCAATCAGATTGGTTAAATAATTTCAAAGTCACAACCGAAATGTTTATATAATATCAATATACATTATGTCCAATTCTAATGAAAACGGTTTAAATGAAACGAATACGATATACGTAAAATTTAACATTAAATATTGTTATCGCCTTTTTTTTTATCATCATTACACAATATACTATATAATTAATTATAATTGTAATTATTAATTAACGAAACTACCTATAGAATGTTCATAATTGGATCCATGCGTCTCTCCAGACTACCGAGATTATAGTTTGTATTTCAAGTTTTATTAAATCGGTTAATTAGTTTAAATTTAAAGGTAATAGAAATAATACATTTATAACGTTCGTGCCTGGGGATGTAAGGAGTTTCGCTTCGCTCCGCCCTTAAAGTCTAATAACAAACTTAAAAAGTAACGAGTTAAAAAATAACGTTTACTATTCAAAGTATGACGATAAAATTAATAAACGTTGCCAGGGATGGTAAACTCGCATCGTTGATACAATGCTAAATTGCACTGTGGTATAAATAATTGTTATTATTACATATTTTGTGTATCGACTATATAATATTTTCTGCAAAATTCCTCTATTATTAAAAAAAAAATTTAAAAAAAATATACCATTGAAATAAATAGGAGCATCGCAACTTCATATTCCGTAAAATATTATTTTAGGTAATAATACCAAATTAAACGGAGAGGGGGAAAGTATTGAATTACAACAGTGACGTGTTTTAGTCACTGACGTGAATCACAACAGTGGCTAAAGCAATCAAAGTGCATAAAGAAAAGAAAAAGTAAATTTTTGGAAAAATGATATTAAAAATAAAGTACCCCCCCCCAGGAGTAAACCTGTGCCATTTAATGTACGAAACTAAAATATCGGAACATTTTTACTAACTGCCAAAGTGTTTTTCGAAGAATAAAGAACACACTGTGTGTCTAAAGTTGAAAATAATAAACGTATTGGAGTGGTACTGTGGTATGTGAAAATATAAAAAAAAAAAAACCACTAAGAATTAATGTACAGGATACACGTACAGTGGTCATATACCCATACTACACATATTACGCACACACATATTATTAATGGTATTTTACTATACAGGGTGTGGCTCATGAATAGACCAGTATTGACGAGTAGTATTTATGACCGTGTAGGTACTAGCGGGCTGGGGGGGGAGTTGTCAATTAAAATCTGTCCACAATATGCCGTTAAAATTATAAGCGATGACGGTCGTACAAAAGTTAGGTTAGACCGTACAAATATGTTATAGATGGCTATGCATAAAGAACTGCTTTTTCAGGAAACACTCTTGCGATTTTCGAGGATAATGACGATGATGAATCACTAACGATGAACGATGGAATTCATTTGCACTCAAATTGGCGTGGTCGATAAACAAAATTATCGTTACTGAACTTTACGAAATCCCCGTAACTTTCACGAAAGACCACTGCACAGCCCTAAAGTAACAGTTTGGCGTGCGACAAGTAAACGCGTCATCATTGGTCCTTATTTTCTTCAAAGCTAGGACAACCTTACAATTATCAAATCGCGAAATAACTCGATTTGGTTATATTCATTGTCCCCATCGCTCGCCGGATTTACGACCTTTTTTTTTGGGGGGGGGAGAGGGAGATATCTCGAAACACACCTATATGAAGGAAAGCCACGGGGACCTTGGAAGATTTGATGACGAAAATTCGTGAACGAATCGAAGAAATTGATTCTAAACCGAGAGGAAGCCAACTTTTTAGGGAGATATATCAAATATACTTATTTCCGTGAAAACGGTCATCACTTCGGCGATATCATTTCCCGTACATAATATTCTTAAACGCCATGTAATAACGTATCTTTTTATATAAATGAAAGTTTTTCATTCAATAATTCTCACGCCACACTCTGTATATTTAACTTTTTAAAGGCAAAGTTGTTTGACGTTGATGACGATAACGGGAAAATGGTTTCACGACGAGACGGCGACGGTGATTTGGCCGATTTTGCAAGTGAACGCATATAATATAATACTATTACATTATACATTTTACGAAGGCTTCTAAGTTAGTATTTCTCTGATTTTGACGGCTTTCAGACGTTTTATATAACCTATACGTACGTATATTAATTATACTAAAGTACGTGACGTTTGCGAATTTCCTGGCACGGTAATAATTACGACAGAAGTTGGTAAACTTCAAAACAAAGACTTTTTGCCATTATTATAATGTTAATTAACAATATATATATATATATATATATATATATATATATATATATATATATATATATATATATATGTACAGTAATATACGGTGCGCTTATTGATTATTAAACTGTGTAACAAACTTACAATAATAGTTTGTCCCACGTGTGTTTTATTATTTTTACATTAATTGGGTCCCGGGTGGCACTCGCAAACGTTATTATAATGTTTGCGCAAAACTCGTCTATAAAACACACGACGGAGCGGAATGCAAAACGGAATAATTTAAAACCATTCTATGTCCAATATATTTATGTAATAAATTAGTTTTACTTTTGTTTGTATATTTTCCACAGTCGTTACAATTTAATTTTATCACGAATATTATAATCCAAACTATCGGTAACGGCCGGATGAAATGTTTGTCGGTTGTTATATTTAATCAGTCGATGGGCTTGGACGTGGAAAAAACTACACGTTTATATTTACACACCACGCGACTCGTTTTACTGACGGTCGGAACAGAATTATGATGTGGCTTACGTTAGGTACATAAATTGAAACTATTTTTAACAGTGTGGGTCAAGTGAAAAAAATCAAATAAATATGAAATTCGAGGAATAAAAAAATCATCCGAGGGTCAAGGTATTATCAAACTCTATATCGTAACCTAAATTTCAAGAAAGAACTGTGGGTTAGGTGCGTGAATAAATTTATCTATTAACCGTCGATAGGTACCTACACAATTTAGTGTATTCAAATTTTAATTCAAATAACGCAAAACGAAAAAGTAACATAACGTTTTAAATCAAATTGTTGATAATTTTTTTTTTCTCCAAATGCGAGCTAGACTCCTCCGAGTTGATTTAGGGATAGTACCGGAATATCAGAATTTCTATATAGGAGTTTGTCTGCCTCGTGTGTGATCCACAGCCGAATCTATTGGTCGTAGTAGTGGACGAAAGAGTCTGCGTGTTGCTTGAAGCCGGTATTTACGAAATTCAACCCCTAAAGGGTAGCTGGCCCGGGGTTTTTAGTATTTACAGAACGAGAATGTGAATTATTTTTGTTGATTTATGACACAGATGAAATAAAAAAAAAAAAAAAAATTAAAAAAAAAACGGCTATTATTGTCTAGGGATAAGACACGTGACAAGGACAACTATAGTACGTATTTTTATAAAACATTTTTTTCAACCAGCAATAGGGGTTGGTTTACAATGTTTAGTTATCTGGTGTATAGCTTTTTATACCATAGGGGGTTACCTGCATTTATACCCAGTATTGTGGGGGTTGCTCCCTACCAACAAGTAGCTTTTAATCACTACTTACGACGGGCAGGAACAGCCGATGGCCAATTCTAATCTCGACCAACAGAGAGAACATTATCATAGTACGTATATTATATGATCATAATTATTATCGATATTATTTTAGGAAAAAAAAAAAAATTTCCGTTTAGTTTCAAACTAATGCTCTTCTCCCTTTCTCTCTCTCTCTCTCTCTATATATATACAAATAAATTACGACGCGTGCGCTGCCGAGGCCTTTGATGCTCTAACAAGTGATTTCCCGTAGCATTTAAAAATAATCATCGTTTGCTAGTAAACCGTCCTGGGTTTAATAAAAAATACCTGCGCGTTCGTTGCGATTCGCAGTATAGCGGAGAAACCCAAATTCTCGAAACCGACGTGCGCTTGTCGGAAAACAGCCCGTTTATTATACGTATATAGGTAGCTCGTTAGTTTTTTTTTTAAATTTTATTTTATTATTATTATTATTATTATTTTTTATTTTGTTTTTTAAACGGAATCAGCGTGTCTTTATTGCATTTTTGAACGACAACATATCGCCGCGCTCCACTTTTCCACTGTATGTTTTTTTTTTTTTTTTTTGTTTATCCAACTCCTCCGCGTACCGTTATTCGCCGTAACGCGTTTTTAAAACCTTTTCAACTCACGAACAGTGCCTGATAACCGTATAAAAACTATACGCCCGAGGGTGTTGATTACCGGTGTATATTATCGGTGTCACTTGGTGCAGCTGAAAAAAAACGCCGGAAAAGCCTTTGAAATCAAATAAAACGATAGGTATACGCCTACAGGGGCGGCGTGCGACCGGTCCGGAAACAGGAATTTTCCGGACGGCCTGGACAATATTGTGACCCGGTGATTGCCCGGAAGGTACCCTATAGATTTATTACTATTAGTTATACTATAACTAAATCTTTAAAATACAATATTTTCTAGCGTCCAGTTTATTACGTTGATTTCAATTGTGAAAATTATTTTATGTCTTGATTTTTTAGAAAAACTGTTGAGCGTCTTGTTCGTGCGCGCGGGAAGCCTCGCGAACGCTCTTTGCATCCTTAAAAGACTCTGTAAACGGCAAACCGGGAACAATATTTTTAGTATCCTCGACCTTTTCCGAGCACAGAGTTATCCTCGCCCGTTTGTTCATTATGAACACGTCCGCGTGTAGGAGCCGATCAATAAATTCACGAAATGTATCCGACATGTCGTTTTTTTTTTTTTTTTTTTTTTTTCAACGAAATCGGTCAGAGTTACGCCAAGCGCGGCGTGGTGTCGTCATTTCAATCATATTGATAATTCACGTTTACATCGCGATAGTGGCTGATACGGCCGAATATTATATTGTTAATAATTATAGTTTGGCCGCAAAATACAAGAATATTAATAATAAAAAAAAAACCGATTTTTTTTTTTTAGGTTATGCGTACGTTATTTATTATACGTTACGTCGTATAATATAATAGCACCTTCTGTGGGAGGTGACCGACACCTAGTAAATATAAACAAATATAATATTCTCGTGGCCGGCCTACCGTATGTAAGTCAATAAATATTTTAGTTACAAACGTTTTCGGAAAAATGTCGGTCGAAAAATGTTCTAAGTGTACGATAATTTTCAAAAAAAAAGGTTGTGCTGCATAAGTTATATTTTGAGTATTTACCTTTAAAACAATGTCTGTCTCGTTCGACAGACATAAGTTTCAACGGTATACAAACAATCTAAATAATACCAAATACGTTTTTGTGGAAATATTGCAAAATTCAATAAAAAATTTAAAAAAAAAAAAAGTCGTTTGCCTATTGTTAGTGTTCACAGACATTATTATTCCATTATAAAAATTATATCAGATTTATGTTTATTAATTATCTCTTCGTTTACTTATACCTCTTGCAAACTGAACGAAAACAACGCACCGCCGTAAACATATAAAAAGCCATTTTTTCTTTTTATTGTTTTGGTAAAAGTATAGTATACTATTATTTTATGTACATTAAACCCGGTAATAATAAAAAATAAATAAAATATAGCGTTTTAAAAAATTTAAACGTAGGACTGCGGTTCAATAAAAACAAAAAAATGATTTTCTTTTTTTATTATAGAAGCCGTGGATATAAAAAACAAAGTATAAAAATAACATTATCATTTTAGATTCCGAGCATACTAAGTATTGCATTAGTTTTACTTATCTATCAGAAATATTGCACCGGTAATCAACTTCAGGGTTAGTAAGTGATAGTACAAATGGTACCATTTGTCAAGTTGGTGCTCCGGGGTTATAATTTGATATTCCTATAGGTTATATCCAAAAGGGGGAGGAAAAAAGGAATATATACGAAATAACGGTTTGTGATATTTTTGATTTTGGTTTTTTGTCGTAATTCAGTTAAACATGACTTGTTGAAATATTCACTGAAAATATTAGCCCTATATAGACATGATACGATTTTTAAAGCTTTCTGGCGTTTTTAGAGTTATATATATATATAGCTATTTTAAAGTTTTTGCAGTTTATATTGGGTTTTACGTTTGGCTACTCAAAAGTGTCGACAATTTGACGCAAAACTCATCGTAATAAGTTATGATTAAGTTATTGTAATGGTCATATAAATATATTACAAATCCATAGTCACAGATTTTTTTTTTTTTTTTTTATAAGTAGGTACCGCATGCCTATAACTTCCATCGTGAATTTGGTCCACCCACGCCATGATACAAATTTCAATCTTATAATTATGATTGGCGATAGTAATTCGTAATAGTTTGCAAGTCAATTGCTGGAATTCACGAGTCAACAAATGACACAGGAATCGTACAAAACATTAATACAACGTGGGTGGGCCAAGTTCATGTGGCCCATTCGTATGACGCTAGGATATTCAGATCGGTACCAAAATATACGTATTCCTCTTGATTTCCAAGTCAACTGATTCAATGGGGGGAATTCCGTACAACTTGTGGCGAATATTATGTCAAATTTGCTTTATTCAGAAACCAAAAATATCGTGCTCACCGCTCGCCCCCCCCCCCACGCGTAGCAGCACAAATCGACACGTGTAACAAAATCGCACCTTATATTAGATTAGCTGAAATCGGACAAGCAATTAAGAGATGACGAATACCATTCGTGAAGCAAGAGGACGTAATAATTTTGAAAAAATCTTATATCACCACGACACAGTATATAAAAAAATAATACGTCTGGGAAACTCTTATTTGTTAACGACAGCCATTTTGAATCGATCGCCAATCGTGGAAAACGACAAAAATGGCGAAAACAACGCGGCCAAGTTTCCCTATAAATATTTAAACTGTTTACACTCACAACTGTATTAACACAGGGCGATAACTGGGAAAATGGCAAATTTATCGCCACGGTGTTTTATTTTTCTTATACTATATAGTTATGTTTAAGGTAAAAATAAAAAATCGTCTCAATCTTTTTTTTTTTTTTACAATTTCGATACTGAAATCGCGTCCCGTATATATTCGTATATCTCTAAACTCACTATAATTACCACACACTCCCCCTTGGCCATGAACGGTATGATAATATGTCGATATATTTGATACACGATATACAGGGTGGGGCGTGATTACTATCTGAAACTCTCGCAACTCACGCAACCTCGGCATTATTGGCCCATGGTTAGGTTAGATTCTTTGAAGAAAACGGAAGAGCAGTTACGGTCAATTCTGAACGTTATGTCAGCATGATTGTGGATTTTTTTTGCCCAAACTTAAAGAAATGAATGTAGGGGAAGTGTGGTTTCAACAGGATGGCGCCACGGCTCACACAGCAAGGTCAATGAATATCTTGCGTGAACACTTCCCCGAACGACTCATCTCTCTTAGAGGCGATCTTCAGTGGCCAGCATTCACCAGATTTAGTTCCATGTGATATTTTCCTGTGGGGCTACCTTAAATCGTTGGTATACAAGGATCGTCCAAAGATCCTTCGTTATCTCAAAAACAATATTTCTGCTGCTATTGCCGACATAAGCACACATGGAAAAAGTGGACAGAAATTTCAAATTCCGACTATCTCAGTGCATTGACGAGAACGGTGGCCACCTTCGAGATGTAGTATTTAAAACCAAATAAAATAAAACTTTATATGCACTCCTATACACAGAAAAAATAATTAAATCAATATTGCCAATACTTTTTGTGTTATGATTTTTTAAAATAAGGAAGTAACCACGCCCCACCCTGTATAACATATACCTATTGTTATAATTGTTGTTTACCCGAGACTTTCGATATATATTTTTTCAAGTACAAAAACAAATATTTTAGCATCGATACGTTTGTGTATACACGACGAACACGACAGACTGTGTGTGTGTGTGTGTGTGTTTTTTTTTTTTTTTTCCAATCATTATTTATTAAACTGATATTAACAATACGACACCTGCGCGTATCGAAAGCGACAACAGGGTGAGAACGGCTTAACGCCTCAAAATGTAGAAAAGTCGTGTGAAGGCGATATATGTAAATTATACGAGGTACGTACCTACGAATAGAGAGGAGTATCCGGTGTGTACATTATTTGAAAATTTCTACAGTTCACTGCGGAAAGTAAAGGAAATTTGATGCCGCGAAGTACGGTCGTTTAGGTTTTTTTTAGGTATTTGTTTGCACATTCGAATATTGTAATATGTTGAACAAAATTGATAATAATATTTTAAGACCCTAATTGTAGTAACTATACTATAATGGGGGTAAGAAATGTCGAGGGCCGGTCTTCAATTTTTAAAATTATGATTTTATGTTCTTAATTTCTCATATAACTTTTATTGTTATCTTATTGTTAATAGCATTAATTGCGTAAAACATTAAATACGTTTTTACAAATCAAAAAATACTACAAATAGAACTTTATTTTAATAAAACTATAAAAAAAAATCATACATATTGCATTCTAATTTATATAATGTACTAGCTTACCCGTCGCGCGTTGCCGCGATCTCAGAAGGAAAAAAATACAATGAAACTGCAAAATTCAATACATATTGTTGTTGTTTATTGAAACTTAAAAAAAAAAAAAAAAAAAATGTATTTATTCGAGTGCTTGTGGATATACGATATTTTTTTGTTTTTCCATCTGGTGCGTACACGAATAAATCAGAAGGTATTCCGACACGTGAACTGGCCAGACAAATTTGTCCATGTGAGAAGTACGGATTCTCCAAATCTATCCCACACACTCGTCCTTGTGCTTTATTGATGGGCATTGTAAATGAGAGTCGCACCGGAAACTGTAAACGTTTTGATTCAAATGGCACATTTGTTGGGATCGTTGGAGTACGTGGGCAACAGTACATCTTCCCCCTTGAATTTCCGAATAAAAATCGTAGCTTCAATGACCATTGTTCATCATCTCTTTCACAGAAAGTCTTGTACCGTTGCAACGCCGCGGTGTATTGATGTTTCGGAGATGAATGACAGGGACGCGCCAGTTTTCAATGTCAAAATGTGCGGTGGCATAACCTGACAAATCGAGTGGATTCAAGTATTCCGTTGGGTAATTTGAGCACTTTGCTGCGATTCTTCATAGTATCGACGGACTTGTACGTTGCCGCTTCGCCTGGTATTCCGTTTCGAAAGCTCTCAAATTGACATCGTTGTTCGTAAGCTGCTAATATAGCACGTGCCACTGAGGATTTTTGTTAAGTTTAGTTTTCACTAGTCGAAATCGCTATTGACGAGATGGATTTGTGGAAACAACTTTTGACTGGGTAGTTAAAACAAGTTTTAACAGATTTCGGCTTATAACTGTAATAAAACTCGCTTGGGCGAACAAAATGCAATATTACGTTACGAAATTATTAAATTACAAGTAATAACCTTCCGGTAATACTTATACTCGTGGACGTGACGTAGATATTTTGTACAAAAATGATATACACCGGGGAGCATGAAACATGGTTACTTTTATAACGACATTACGGTCTGCTCTAAATTTATAATATATAAAGCAATATCGGATGTCGTAAAGTATCACATTACGGACGACGTAAAAACATATATTTTTATTCGGGTTCTCCTATTATTTTAGATTCTGAACGCAGCGGGAGGCACATATTATATTGTTTTCATAACGGCTTGCGCTGCTTTTTTGTGCCTGCAAACAATTTTCATACCAGAAATTTTCATCTGACCGTCGAGTTCGAGGTCAGACACATTCCCTCGTAGCAACCGTTACATAACCAATCGGTGTGTCGACGATGATAGTCATTTTCCTTTTGATTTTCTTTATTATATGTGAGAAACAAGCATATTTACGCAATTCGCAGTTTGTGTTATTTTACATTCAGTTAAACGAAATATTATCGTTTTCTCGACCTCGTATGATTTGTAAAACATTATTTCGGAAGGTCGTTTAGTACACTACACAGAGATAAGACGTGGTTAAAATCAACGACAAGTCAGGATAGGTTCCGACAGACTTGATGTATGGTACGTGTTCGTCGAAAGACAATCGGACGGTTCTGAGGAAATTTAATTTATCGAAAAAGTTATCGTTTGGCGTGAATTTATATTTTTTTTTTTTTTTTATCAAATTATTATTACGATTATTAAATATTAAATAAGATAAATACCTATGGTGTTTGGACGCTTATAGATTCATCTTCTCGTAGAAAATTTGTTTTTTTTTTCAAATCCTGTGTTTTTATATCTGTTCATACAAGGCGTGATAAAAAAATACCAGGATTTTTTAATTAAAACTTTATAAACACATTATTATTCTAACTGCACATTATCACCTTCAAAGAAAGTAATCACTCAGAAAAGAAATACGCCGTTGCCATATTCTTTTCCACTTTTGAAAATACTCCCGATGGGAATATTTTTAAGATCGTTTTTCATAATTTGTTTAATGTCCATCAATTGTTTGAAAACGACGTCTTTCGAGCGTTGACTTCAACTTAGGAAACAAAAAAAATCATATGAAGCCAGACCATGTAAGTAAGATGGTTATGGAACAACTGGAGTTTGATTGTTGTCTAAATACTGGCGAATGAGCAATGAGCTCAATGCCGGGGCATTGTCGTGATGGAGCATCTAAGAACTGCTTTTCCAACTTTCTGTCAGTTTTATCCAAACTTTTTCACGTCTTCTAAATAAAAAAAAAATGATTTCGACATTCCTATGTCTTTTGCAACTTCTCAAATAAACAATCGGCGGATATTTAGAATAATTTCACGAGCACAAGTCACAGTTCATTCGTTTTTGAGGTCGAGAGTCTACCAGGTCGTTTATAGTTTTTAACGGATATCCAACCTTCTTCAAATTTTTTAAACTACTCAAAACACGTTGACCGGGATAAAGCTTGCCGTAAAAGTCCAAAAGTATCACTAGAATTGTTTCCTAGTTTAAAACAAATTTGCACGCACACACGCCGTTCTTCTACTGCGTCCGTAATGAAATTTGGCACACGACTAAATCACGGTTACGTATAAATGCCAAAAAAATAAGAATAAAGATTGTTATCGGTTTCAAACCAACTGTGCCCAAATACTCCTTAGACGTTAATTTATCTAATAAAATTATCGGTGTTTCGCTATAGAGAATTGATATAATTCTTATTACGCAGTCTGGGTATTTTTTTTCAAAGGAGGAAAGAACCCAGCCATAAAACTGCTAGTGATACGTTTATGATATAAACATGATTTATACATATACACACACTTAAGGGTAGTTCTTACTTTTGAATTTTCAAATTTTTAATGTCATTTTTGGTAAAATTCGGTTATGTTTACTCATCCCTATCCTGTGCCTGTTCAGGGTTAAAAAATGAGCAAGCAGATTAGTATTTTAGTTTTTCTAATTTAATTCATAAAACTAACTACACTTATGTACTTATTCGCACCATGGTTCAGAAAATAGATTTTTTTTTTTTAAATTTTTCTATCGGTTTATCGATACCTTGGCGACACGGATGACAAAACTTTTATTGCAAATTGATTCGATTGTCACGGTGGGGCGAAAACACGTTTTTTTATTTATTTATTTTCTCCGTTTCATACTGCGCATATGCACAGCTATAGAGAATAATGAATATTAGTTTTTAAATTCGTAGTTCCGGTTTGTCTCTCCCCGTGTCGTCGATTTACGGTTGTAAATCATAAATATAAATGTGTGTAGGTCGGCGTTCAATGTATGGCGAACATCGTAAACGTTCATCGTGCACACAAGACGTCGCCAACAATAATATTTTGTAGAAGCGGTTTTTATAGTTTCCACCGTCGTCGTCTGATGGCCGAATGGAATGAATGTCGTAAACGTTACATTATATTACTTTAAACCAGCAAAGTGGGCGCTTAATATATAAATAAATTATCATCGGCGCTCTGGAAAGTTCTTCTTTTAAAAGTAAATTATAGTTCGCGTACCGTTCAAACATACCGTGACGGGCAATTTTTTTTTTTTAACTAATTTCCACTGCTCGTACACTTCCCGCTCCATGCAAAAAAAAAATAAAAAGGAAAAAAAGAAGAAAAATGCTGCTCCACTAGTAAAAAAAAAACCTCAATCTTCCCCATTTATATTTCAGTGTTACCCTGTTACACGCCTCCTACCGCTACTGGCGAAAGCATTCTGTGCATAAATTATAATATTATACTTTAAAAAAGCGACTACTATCGCGTTCTATTAACGTCCCGGATGTCTCGCACAAGCACAACCACCGAGTATAAAAAATTACCATAGAATTTAAATTAAAAAAATATCCCTCTAATTATATATGTGTATGTAGCTTGCACCTGATATAATTATTTCGGTTAAAATGGTTTCGTTTACGACGGACAATAGGTAATAAAATAACGAAAACTTGAAAATTACAACAAAACTTGATCTCCTTCACGAATCGGGTGTAAAATACTCTGGTTAATACGTACATAATAGTAATACTAATAAATATTTAGTTTTATAATTTACCGTTTGTTCTACTGGACACAAAGCACGTCGAACGAGCATTGTTCACTGAGCTTGTCCATTATACTTCACTGTATATCTGTAACGTTCGGAGTTCTGAAGGATATAATAAAACCGATTATGTAGTGAGATTTACCTACGTCTATATTGATACTGTGTATTTCGAATTGAGTCGAATAGAAATATTTTTAAAACGTACTACGTGAAGATATTTTTAGGAGTAAACTATAGGCAATAAACGTAAATGCCTACACACACGCGCACATGTTTGCCTACTAATTTTGTTTTCAACCAGACAAACGTAAAAGGAATTGACGATTGACTATAAACTATTTTGTTAAATCTAAATTATTATCTAGTACCCTGAAAATAATTTTTTTTTTTTTTTTCTATTATTAAAGTTTTAATAATTTTAAATCGTAATTAAAATTTGATGTTTAAATTCGGAGACCGTAAAAAAAAAACGTTGCGTCTATTATGACGGAACGCGAACGAATTCGATATCAGAAATATTAAAAGCGAATATAACCGCGCAAAAATCTTCCTTTACTTTGACATTTAACTTTTTTTATTTTCTACGGCGTGCAAGCCCTCCAAATGAAAATTGTAAATCGTATTTATTTTAATATCAATAACTATTGATGATGATAATAATAATAATAATAATAATAATAATATTATTAACATTTGCCTACAACGTTCAATGCCAAGTAACAAAATCGATAGACAAAAAAGTATTTCCTTTGACCTCTGTACGTTTTGCGGTTTTCTCGATGGAATTTACGTTTGATTTCGCACTAGGCATACGGACGAAACGCGAAAACGTAATTCAAATAAAACCAACCCTAAAACGCGGTCAATTATTCCATATATATAAAAAAAAATTAAACGAAATATATACCTATAGGAACGCGGTACATTGTCTCGCGACGAATATAATTTACTCATTTGGATCCGGTGCATAAATTACGGCGGGGCAATTTTCCGGCGGGCTGGCCGAATCTCTTGCGCGCTAATATTCACTCGACATTAGGGCGAGCATCAAACAACAGCGCATAGAGTTATAACGTCCGGCGAATAAACGTGGCGGCGGTGCGTGCAGGATAGCCCCCCCGTCAGCCGCGAGCGAGTGATCATCGTCACAAATCGATCGGGCCGCGACCACGGCGCCGAAAACAAACGCCGGCAAACACAAATGAGGAATAAGGGCGGGCGGGCGGGCACGCGCGCGTGCGCCCGCACACACACACACACACACAATTATATTGTATTATTTGTTTATAACGATATTATTGTTATCATTGTAATACGGCGCGAGTGTCAAATGACACGCGCACAAGGAGCATACGCAATTGTATTAGTCGTACGGTAAATACAAAACGAACAAAATCTATAATATTATTATTTATCCTCTATATTCTATTATACAGCTGTTTAACGTTACAATACATAATAATAATAGTAATACTAATACAAATAATACTAATACTAATACAAATAATACTAATACTAATACAAATAATAATAATAGTAATAATATCAGATCGAAGGGCGGACCGTGTCCGCGACGGAGTAATAATAATAATAATAATAATAATAATAATTAAACGGTCACACGACTCCCGTGCACGAACTATGCGAACATACAATTTGAAAATTGTATTTACCTACACGACTACAGGCCGGCCGGCCGACGACGACGGTAAATAATAAATTGTAATTAAACGGTACAGTGATAAAACAAAAGAAAAAATAATAATAATAATAATATAATAGGCATAAAATAAATACTATACGCGATATTGGCAAGTAAAATCGACAGGACAATACAAAAACGTATCATTATATGACGCGGCCGAGAGGTAGAACAAAATGGTAAACGAAAAAAAAAAAACGGTGTATTTAATTTTTAATTTTTTTTTTTTGTCGCTCGGCTTTTAAAAAAATTAATAATTATTTATAATTATTGTTTGTTATTCGTTCGTAGCGCGTCCCGATATGAATTTTTATTAATAAATAACTACTACTACGTAATAATAATAATAATAATAATATCGTCCAGCGATCGTAGGAGGAGTAGTGGGTGGGTGAGGGGAGTTGGTAGGTATATAAAACGGGCGACAGCGAATATTACGATGAGGTGGTGGTAATAATAATTAAAATAATAATTATAATAATAATGTAATAATTAAAATAATAATAATAATAATAATTATAATCGTCTCGACGATGTCATCGTCAGCGACCGCTATACAGAATATTATATAATATTATATATATACTACGTTTGTATTTATTATTTGTTTGTCTGTTTGATTTTCTTCAACCTAACCTCTAACCTTTATTTTCGGTTTTTTTTTTTCTACCTATCTCTCTCTTTCTCTCTCTAGACGATTCTGATCAATCTCTTGTTGGCCGCGCTGTCGTTCGGTTTGTCCTCGGCGTTCAAATCGTCCAACACCCGGTCGCACCAAGACCTGGTCGGCGTCACGGGCATGTTGCCGCAGTTCTGGAACACGCGAATAACAACACTTATTAAAACTTTTCGTTTTAATGACGAATACAATACAATGACGACGGTGGTGGATTTTAAAACTGCGACGTATATTTCAAGTCGTTAGGGCACAATTCGAGGGCAACGAGTGTTACTCTACCCCACCCCACCCCCTCCCCCGCAGTACTCGGAAACATTTGGTTTTTATATATATCTGAAAATAAACAGGCGTACGTAACGTTGATGCGTCATGAGACATGGACATTTTTTTCGAAACGCATAAAAACAACAGTTATCTAAAAATGTTTTTACAAACATTTAGAATTAAAAATAATACAATAATAATACATAAAATTCGTCGTTAGTATTAGCGTTAGTAATAGTGGCGGGTAATAGAATTATTAATTTTTTTTTTTCTCTCTCTCTATATATTGCGTAAATTTTTGTATGTTAATCGGTTCCGTGGTTCGTATCGACCATTTGCGTTTATATTCGCTGTTGTTTAACCGTCCAGTTACCCAGCGGAACAAAACATAAGTATTATTATTTTACTATATCCCGGGTAATGCGAGCGGTGGGAATTTGTCTTCTCCGATGCGCCGTCGAGGTCGAGTTTTTTTTTTTTTTTTTGTTCGTCCCGATATCAATCCGGTATCCCTAATTTAAGCGTAACGATAGAACGTATATAAAGAAACGATTTTCGCCTCGAAGGTTGCGGTCACTTTTTTATACGTTACAAGTAAAACGACGTCTGTATCATATAAATTATAGCCAATTTACTTATGCTATATAAAATCAACGGTTATTATTCGGATACAACCGTAAAACGCGTGATGACTCGCTCAATAACGCATAGAAAACAAACAAACTCTGAAACCGCTCGAACTACACAATATTTATACAATGTGATTTTGTATAAAATCCGTGATCCAGTGTTAAAAATAATTTTTTTTTACCAAAAATAAAATCGTCTACGAAAATTTTGAGTAAAATTGATTTTGGTCTTTTTTTTTTTAGTCATCGTAAAACCACGTAAATTTTCTTAGAATTACAATATTTTCAACGTTTTACCTATAGCGCGTATATCGCCACAACCGCACATCAACTTTTGAGTTTTCGAAGAGCGAATATTAATATTCTTAACACTTTTTATGTGCATAGCACGGTTAATATTGGAATTACCGTTTATGAATTATAACAGTTAAAATTTAGACCAGAGAAGTAGGGGAACGGTTATCGTCTAAAAACGGATATAGCATTTGATAGGTTAGTCAATAATTAATTTCGAAAAAAAATTAAATATACAACAAATTAGAATCGTGGGGAAATTATTTGTACAATTTCAATTTAAATAATTATAACCTGGCCTAGTAATATTCGAAAATGTATTTTGAATTAACTTGAATTCTAATCGGTTTATGATGAATTTATTATATAACAACATAATATATGATTTATATGAATATTTCTATGTAAACCTAGCCTATAGGTTACCACATCAACAAATTTAGAAAAACAATTGTTTTTTTTTTTTGAATTTGTGTTGAAAATGAGGAATGGCTATTTGAAAATCAGAAGTAAATACTAATTAAAGATATTGGGGAGTAGGGGTAAAAAATTGATATTCGTGTTAAAATAAAGTTTGGATATTTCTATGATGGAAAAAAAAAACAGAAACCAAATTTAATTAAAATCTCAGTATCACGAGAATACGTGACATAAAAGATGCAAACCTCGTATATTATATGGCCAAACATAAAAATAACTTAGGCTTTATGTAAGTATATAGTAATTCATTACTCACGATTATGTATTTCTTGGGCGACGCATTATCTTGAATTACAGACTTTTGAGTAGATTTTTTCATGAAGGATGATGCAATTATATCTTCGGAGGACAACAGATAAATGGCGAAGTCGTAACCTTTAATCATGTCGACGTGCGTTTTGATGAAATCTGCACACAAATATATTTTATTGTATACGCAACGAGGTTACAGTCATATTATTTAAGAAAAAAAAAAAAAGAAAATAATAATAAAGAAACAAACAAAATGGTAACCTTCGTCAAATTCTATATGGCATTTTTTTGTTATGTAATTGTCACGATTTTCCATGTTTTTCACCAAGTATTGAGCGCTCTCTTTGTTCTCTTCGTCGTAAAATACTATAACATTATGTACGGTCTTTTTCGCTGAAAGTATTATTATTATTATTATTTTTATTTTTCATTACTAATAATGATAAAAAAAAAAAAAAATAACATTTTGCCATAACAATTTAATCAAAATGATTGCCGAAAAGAAGAAAAATATAAATAATAAATAATAATAAAAATAAAAAAAAAATATAAAAAAACACTTACACAGCGCATATTTATCATTTTCTATTTTTTTCTTCACCTTCAAATATTTCGCGTATAACCATCGGGGTTTCCAAACTATCAATATTAACGCCAACATGATAAAAATTATTAACTTGAGATCTCTGTGCACTTTTTTATCAGATAGTTCGTTGTTCAGAACTGAGGGAAGAAAAACATTATAGTTCATTTAACAATCTAAAATAAATATTATAATATATATATACAGTGAAAAAAATAAAAAAACAAATGGAAATATAAATAAGATGATTGACTACAATGTTGCTTCTGGTAAATTGCGATTACATAATAATTGTGGAAAATCAATAACAACAGAGTAAACTCCGTATTTGGTGCTCTTTATAATTTAAATTGCGTTCAGTATTTATTTACTAATAACATTTAACTAATAATATTTTATAATTATTTTTTTTTTTTTATAGGCGTTTAAAATGCAAACTGCGGAAATTATAAAAACCACGACATTTCCAAACACAATTAATCGAAATTCGCTCAGATCGTTATTTTTCGTTAGCAATGATTTACCTATCTTATTATCAGAAGACTTTGTTAGTTATATGTTTGCAAGTGTATTTTTTTATGTCTATTAAAAACATATTCTAAATGTATATTATTTTTCGTTGTAATTTAGTTAAAAAACTGAAATTTGTACAAAATACTATTAGCCCTTTCAAGACGTGGTACAATTTACAAAATGGCGTTTTTGAGTTGTACATAGCCATTTTAAATTGTTGAGTTTTATATAGTTTTTATTTGGTTTTATGAGTATATAATTTGTATGGTTCTAAAAATAAATGCTCGACGATTTAAGACAAACATGTTTTAAACGAACTTTGCTCGGAATCGTTTTTAGTATTCAATAATTTATCCTTGTGCACAGATATAAATTAAATTACTCTTTTTATCCTATCCTCCCAACTTCCCCCGTCTACAACACTGGTCTTGCACCCATAATGCAAAGTATGTCGGTGTGTTTTATTATAATTTTTTTTTGTTTTTATTATTATTAGTACACTATAAATCTCTTTATTTTGATTTTGTATAACTTATACAGTATTATATTATATTATACGCGCCTATGCATATAAGTAATTTAGGCATTATGCGTAATTATTTTTAATAAACGTTTTATGATATTTATGAAAAAATACGGTCGTTCACATCGCCAAGACCAACAGACGTGGCAATATTTAATTTTAGGGGTTGTTGATAAAATATTTTAAAATCCGAAACGTTTTTTGTTATCGAAAAATTAATTTACTCTGGAACGACGGGTTTAATACAAATATTATGGTAATACGTATATACTATATTCGGGTTGACATAATTACACAATGTCAAACACCATGACAAGTTGTCTAAAACACAAATTCCCTCCCAGCCGTGTTCGATTTAAATAATATTATAGTATCCGCCGACATTATAACGTTAAAACTAAAATAAGGATACGTCATGGCCACGAGTAGCGGATAAAGACGTGAAAACTTATTCAATTTACTGACAAATATTATAACAGTTTGTCGATTGATTAATTTTCATTCAGCCAGTGGCGCAAACAGGAATTTGCATAGGGTGGGGGGATATATATTCATTATTTCTAAGATGAGCCACATGGTAGAGCCCTCGCACCCGAAAAAATGACCCGATTTTAATACAAATTATTTTTAAAATTTTATTTTATTTATTCTACAAAATATTGTCTAGTTTCCTTCCTAGGCCGGCTGTAGTGACCATAAACCTTGTACTACCAGCTAGTATTAAGTCATATAGTGACTAGTGAGTTTTCCGATAAAATGATAAGGACGTTAGCAACATCGGTTGGCAAAATAGCATCATGGCATTCCCGTTTTTATCAGTGAGTCGAATAAATAAATCAGGTTATCATATCAAATTGATAACAAAAGATAATCATTTTAATAATATTATTAAAAAAAATTATTGTTATGTAAATCATTAGGTACTTGGTGGTACTTTAATTATTATTTTGTCTATAATATTATATAATTGAGGATCTAGTGAGTGAACTGTTGGGAATTCCGTAAAATTGTTTAGGGTACCGCGTGAAAAAATCGGAGCATTTTACTTGCTAAAAAGTGTTAAAAAAAAAAACATATCGTAGCTCAGAATTCAATATCATAATTATTTTTTAATCGAGTTGTAATAACTTACACAACATAAGTACTTGCTTGATAAGCTATTTTTTTTTATGGGCAATTATAATCGTATAACATTATACATAGAATGACGATAATTATTACAAATCGCCAGCTAAGTCAAGTATAAAACTGTGTTTAAAAAAAAAATAAAGAAAAAAAAACTTACCGGGTTTTGTGATGTTAATAAACTGTTGCAACATTTGGTCATCGGAATTGCTGATGGAGCACATATACTGTCCGTAGTCAATTTCTTTAATGTGTTTTATGAATAGGATTTCTCCTAACACTTGATTATTTTCCCTGCGACAGAAACAACAACAATAAACCATAAAGAAAATACATGTTTTATTATAAATATTTATAAGTAATAATATTTTTTTTTACGTACCTAATGACTTTTTCGATTCTATAATTGCTGTTCGACTCCAGTGTTTGATTTCCACCGATTTTCTTCCACGTTATCTTATTGACGGCGTCCGGTAGGTCAACATTGCCTAAAATTTCGGATTTAGTTTCAAATTGCACGCAAACATAATAATTTCATATAACGTTCGTTTTCGAACAATTTAACTATTTACCTACGAAACCCTCGCAGTAAAGTCTGACCGGATCTTCGGCTTCTGCGTATCTTGTCTTGGGCATGTGGTACGTAGATAAAGGTTCTCCCCAATACGATGCAACATCTAAATACAATAAACAATAAACACAACGATTTAGTATAATAGTAATAAACGCCGCCCTTGAAATCGACATTTTTTTCTTAGACACGGTCACGTGTAAAATCTATTACACTGACTAATATCTGTCGTCGTAATTTACAAAATTGATATTATTTAAATTTTTTTATTTTCAAACTTTCCTTAGTTTAATAAAAGTGCATGTAGGCAGTTTACATTATATATGTACAGTACACGTATGAGAATCTACCCGCTGACACTATGATATTGGTTACGACCAAATGTTTTATAAATTAATTATTACCAAAGGGTCAAGCTCGTGATCAATAAAGTTATCGAAAAAAAAAAAAAAATCATAACAGCTATTATAAATGTAATCAAAACAACGAAATAATTTTTTTTTTTTTCAGTTTGATAATTGAATTGATTGAATTACAATTTACCAAAACGACAATTATGTACTTTTCTTTGACACGATTTAAATGCTATTATTTTCAAGTTTCTCACTCTTCTGAGCTTCTAGCTCAATAAACCTCTCTCGCAAACATTCCTCTCTTGACATCCAATTTCGTCTTCGTTTACGTTCGCCTACCGTGATGTCTTACCTCCTTTAACGCCGTATTCCTTATTTATTTCTATTACGTAATCTTTTTTTTTTTTTTTTTATACTTGTCTCAGTTTTAAAAATAAGTCTTAATCAATGATGGGGGGGGGGAGTTATATTTAATTTGAAACGTTCTCTATATTTCCCCGGGTGATACAAATAACTGGATGTACACATAATTCGATTTAGGTGCTGGGCGGGTATACTATATATAATAGGTAACGAATATTATTTTTAATTTTCGGCGAACGCGCATGTTATGATGATTTTTTGAGTAGTAAAAAATGCACTGAAAGCTTTTATTTAATTTGAAAAATCTAACGGGAGTTAAACTATATAAAAAAAATAAAATATACTATTCATTTTCTTATCGTATAAACCGAAGTTACGAGAATCGCCGGGATTCGTTCTAGAAATCGGAATATAATAAATCGCCGACCAAAGTTCTCTCTATATTATATACTGCTTCGGTCCCGTAAGCACGATTTTATCAAACAACCTTATCCGAACAGAGTTTCGTAGAAATAAAGCATTTCTATATGCTCTCGTCATTTTGTAGAACGTTTTCTATACGTTTGCTGATAATTTAATAATGTCAGGTACCGGTAATTATTAAAAAAAAAGCCAAGGGCGTCATTTATATGGTACGGGTCGAGCGTGTTGCGCAGAAGTCGCTTAACTCGAAAAACAACGTTCTTTGCTTGTTCGTCAAAAGAATAAAGTTGTATAAAACGAACGTACCCGCACGAGAAATATTTATCAATAATTATATAATAAAGACATTTTTATAGTGTAGTGGATTTTGATGGAATAACAGCTGTGTGAATGTGCTACAGGGGGCGGTCCCGTAGATATATTAGTCCCCTCCCCCCCCTAAAAAGAACACTTTCATAAACATTTTTTTTATAAATGTTTGATTCAGATTGTATAGTTGAGAAGTTACAGTAAGTTTTATTTTCCTGGATTTCTCGATTACTTTGGCCATAATGGGGGAAAAACACGAACATTTTAATATCTTATCACCCCAGTTTACAGAGCTCCACTCACAATCGTTTTTTTTTATTTTTATTCCGGTGATTTCTTGTGTATACACCAAATTACCTTATGTATCCTATACTTTCCAAACTTCCCACCTACAACAGTCTGGCTTTTTCTTAATAATTTAATTAACAAACAATATCAATTTTCAATTTTGTTAATACTCTCCGGTCATGGTCATCACGTAACATAATTCACATTATATCACGTTATAATATTAATTAATAATATATTTACTGTATTTTGTGTTCTTAATTTAAGTCACCTCTATTGTTATATTGCACTATTGTACTTTCGAATGCAAGCCTGTTTCATACTAAAATAATGTTACCTTCGTCATATAATATATTGATAATTTGAATAGATAAGTTGCTTAAAAATGTAGATTGAGTAACATTTTGTTTTTATTCCAACGTGAAAATGGTTCGATGGATCGTAAGAAAAATCAATTATATTATTGAAAATGTACATAAATTATTTCGCTTTTATACCTATAATAAAAAAAAAAATAATAATAATAATAATTCCACATATCCTAGTAAAGACATAAAAAATCGTAATCCATTTTCAATATTGAAATCCGCCATATAACAGTTTCGTTTTTTTTTTTTTTTTTTTTTAATGATTAATATTGACTTATGCCTATGATTACGTATAGAACCCCCACACAGCATAATAAACGTCGTTGGAACTTTGAAAAAAAAAAAACTTTATTGACGTCACTTTGTGAAGTTATATTTTGTTTACACTTTGTCCGAACTGATTAAAATGAACTTTCGAAAAACGATTTAAATTTGTTTAATACTTATTTTGAAATGTAAAATGATATATAAGTATACCGTTCGCAAAGATTAAATTACTTTCATATTTATTGAAAAATAATTTTTAAACGTCTAAAGAATCAAGAGTTTTATATATATATATATATATATATATATATATATATATATATATATATATATATATATATATATTTATATATACATAAAATAAAATAAAAAACACATAATTTCTTAAGATTAATCTGATACGGTTTTGAAGCATATTCGTTGTGAAAGGTAGGTTGAGCCAAAGCCAACGCCCACTAATTCGGAACAAATTTCAGATCCCGAGTGTAGTCTTCGAACGACTGGATTAAATAAAATAATCTCTGAATATTATAAAGTGTCACAATAACACGAAATAAATGATGATGAATAATGTTTTTTTTTAGGTTACAATAACAAATCTCGTTATTACATTATGGTGTCACACCACTGAAAATTTATTCGGCGATTTTGTGTTCACGCGTAATTACCTGCAATCACGTTATTATGTTAAATAAGCCAAAATTATAATTGTTGGTACCTTACCGCAATAGTCGGTTATTTGATTTTCTCTTTGTAAAATAATATAATCGTTTAAAAAAAATACTTAAGCACGGTAGGTAAGGTACTAAATAATTATTCAATGTGTTTCACACAAATGGCAACGCGAAATATTTTAGCCCGATGGACCCAGATTGAAATGGGGTTTTTTTTTCTTTTTAGGAAGGTCCGGTGGTTCCAGAATACACATTTGAGCCTATTTTTTTTTTTTTTTAAACTTGCACAGTCATGCCTCATAAAATCACTGACAATACGAGTAGTTTTCAAAAGCACCTTAATTTGTTCTCGCATAATATTGTTGGCGCGTACTATTGTATTCGTACTGTTGACGGGTTTCGTATATATTTTTATTCATTTCATTCGTACTCGAGTATCAAGTCCGCTCAGTTCTTACCTATAAACGCTGTACAATACGAAGTGTTCGAGTGGTCGGGGGCTATTTTTATATTATATTGAAATACACAAGGCATTCCTATAGTAGGTTATTGTGGGTAGTTTGCGATCCCGCCGCGTATGAAAAAATCACAACTTAAATATACTTTTCAATGAGGTCGCAAAAACAATAAATAAACAAAATGATATTGAACGTCGCGGTGGAAAAACGCGCGTTTTCGTTTTGGCGAAAATAAAAATAATCTGAAAATATAAATACATAGATCTGGCTTAAAAAAATATATATATCACAATACATATCATATTTATTCATTTCAATCATTGTTATTGGACTAGTTTCAAATGTTATGAAATATTATTCGTATGCGTTACGGTTTTGCAATTATGTTTTTTTTTTAATATATATATGTATAATGACACGTGGCACATTTTCGCGTTTAGACTAGTCTCAAGTAATTTTAATAAAATATTATCATCGTTTCGACCACGCGAATATTATCAAATATTATCGCATTTGAGGGAAATTTATAATTAATCCCGACGACGACGACGTTGGGCCAAGAGCATATTATAATATAAAGTATAGGCATATATACTACATCGAAATACCTTTAAATATTATTCCGTAAGTACCTACTGACATTTAATCCGATTTTCAGTTCTAAATAATAATAAACATTATAATACTGACTCTAATGGAACGTTACCCTTTGTATTCGATTTCGCCCGGATCCGCACAAAAATCAAGTTACTGCAAATAAAACATCTGATGTGCATTTTAATCATTCCGAAATAATAATAATAATAAAAAAAAACGTTTTTCCGAGATTTAAAAAAAATCCTTTTTAAAAAGGTCAATCAATAATTTCATTGTCATCACGCACTCGGAATATAAAATTTAAAATCAAACCACATTTTTCGTTTCTATTTACTCTGTGAACGTCAAACGCCCTTTTTAAATAAATATATATAAATATATTTATTTTTTTCAAATAAAAGGAATAAATTGCTATTTTTCAATTTCATGAACTCTATAAAAACAATTTAACCAAATATAAATTGATCAACTCGTATAAAATACATATTTATTCTTTAGGTCAACTAAAAAACTTTTTTTTTTTTTATAACAATAACATAAATGTAAAATATAGGTTAAGTTTGAAATCCGTACCTTAGGTCCAGAAGAGCTAGTCATTTTTTGGTGAAAATGTGATGTATACATATACAATTTGATGTTTATTTTCTAATACTAGAAGGGTAAGTGTCTCGAATCTCGATCACTTAAATTGCATGAAAAATATTGACCAAAATGTCAAAAACAAAAATATTTAAATAGAGACCAATCCGACTTAAACCTTTAAAGTCATAAGATAATTCAAGAAACTGACTTTGGCCGTTCTTGACCAAAGATCCGGGTATATATGTATACCTTTTCCTGATTATTGACCTTTAGACGATTTTTGTTTTTTGATTTTTAATATTATTATAATTGTTACACCACTCGTAATTTATGAAAAAAAGAAAGAAAGAAAATACAATGAAAATAATTGTGCGTATAGCATCATGGCTCGTTGAACTCATTGAATTGTATAAAACAAATCTATAGAACGTTAAAAATTATTACTGAAATTATTATTTTACAAAACTAATAATAACGAAGATAAAAAAAACGTAATACCCACAGTACCATGTACATTTACCTAACGCTAAAACATAAATTGGGGAGAATTCGGTGGTAGAATGAATGATTTTTTCTCGTGATGTTAAATGTGCTTAATTTCGGAGAGCGGTTTTAAGCAGCTTATTGTACAAATTATATTTTCAGTAATATCTTTATTCTTTAAGATACCTATTTAATTTCCACATGGGTATTATTCAATGTAATAAATTTAATATTATATTTTCATGATGACGTAACCTGCAACAAATCCATATCCCCTTCTCTTTAAAACGAACACACTGCAAATAATAATTGTCGGAGCGGAAGAAAAAAAAATAAAAGAAATACAATAAATAAATCTTGAACAAACCGTCCTTTCGGATATTCTCGGAAAAATTTCTGTTATATTAAAATATATTCCAAAGATACTATGATATAAAATCTTTTCGTTTTTACATTAAAATAATAAATAACTAAATAAAATACTTTATTTACACCGGAATTTATATAGATCTGTTTCTTATATATCGTCGGATTGCAGCAAAAACTCGCCAAATACAAATTGAACAAATTTCTGTTTTTAGCGCCATCTAATGCAAAAATGTTTGATCTACAACTTTGAAAGATACATTAAAATTGGATTTCCTAAAAATTTAACTTTTTCCGACACTATTTTAAAAGTTTACTACTCAGTTAAAACTCACTACTATTAAAAATAGTAATAACATATAAAATAATGGGAAATACCACTACTGAAATTAAAAATAGAAATAAAAATATATGAAAATTGAAGAGGCAACAAGTATGCAATGTAAATACACAAATTTGAAAAAATTGAATACTTGATTTTCCAACATTTCAGTTTTTGCAGTTGGTGTATTTGTTTAAAACCGACGATATTATGATTTAAACATCCTGAACAATCCAAGTAATCTCACTTGCTCCCTTCCACCGGTCAATCGGAACCTATTCTATCGTTAATAAAATTTAAAAAAAAATCTACAAATCATAATAATGTAACGGAAAATAAATTTAAGGATTACACACACATGTTGATAATAATAAATTATTGTAAAATGTATAAAAACATAATGAAACCACTTTTTATTGATTATACTTCGGGCGACCATTACTGATTTTATGGAGATACCAAAGTATCGCGTTGCAAACTTAGCCGCTGGTTACGTCTGTGCTTAAAAAAGTATATTTGAAAAACATAAAACTATTCGAATAACCAGTGTTAAAAATGGGTGTTTTCGTTTCAGAAAATGTAAGTTATTTTGCCCATATGCGTCCGACGGAGAGTTACAATTTTGAAAATAGGCTTATTATTTGTATTTTGGAACCCCCGGTCTTCCAAAAAAAAAAAAAAAAACCATTTCATGTTGAATTTCATCCGGTTGGAATATTTTGTGTTATTATTTAAGTGAAACACACTGTATATAAAATAAGACACCAGAGCGCCCGCGACACGACTATTTTTTTTTTTTTTACAAATCTAAATAAAACTGTAAAACAACGGCATCATCGCTAAAATAACAGACGTTAATAATCACATTACCGAGAATTCGACTAGTCCATACTTGTGTAATATTATTATAATGTGTTATTAATCCCGACCGGTTTATTCAGAAACGAATATTTTTTTTTCTTCCGAACAAGAGAGGTGTTATTGTGCTGACGCACCACTAAAACATTATTATAATATACACGCGGCCTTCGTGATATTCTTCCGTCCTGGACGTTTTCATTATATATTAATTAAAATACATACATTTGTTCTAAAAAGTGTGGTGTCCGCCGAGTCATACGCAGAACATGTGATGTAAAATTAAATAATAAATTTCTTTCGGCTCATTAGGAATACACAGGAGTGATCATTTTGATCGTGGACCGGCGATTTTCTCCGAAGATTTCAAGTAAAATTGATTTCGGTTTTGTACTATTTCGTATAGAATCGCTTAATGATCATCTTGTTACCACCGACTTGGTCGTTCGCAAGACTATATGCATACTATTCGTAGAAATACATATACATTTGACTGGGGGCCATGTCTTCTCTCCTTATATAACACCCGGGTTAGATCAATAATTGAATATGATTCAGCTCTATGGTCACCAAATATTACCTAACCTCCGATATACGCTGTGCTCGAATTGAAAAAAAAAAAATAGAGGGCGGACGCTTGTTCAAGTTTAGAATACATCGTTACACAGTAGATAAATGTTACAGTGACCCACGGGGGACTTTGTAAATTAAATAATAAATTTCACAATAAAAAACATTATAAAATAAGACACTGAATTTGTAATTGATGATCAATATTTGATAAATTATGAAATAAGACTAGGGAGATGTGAAGATCGAGGACGCTAGTAGTTTATCCCATTTGAACGGGATAAAGGCGAAAAATGTTTGATTAAAAAAATAAATATTAGTCTTTAATTGAATTCCACAAATAATTGTGTGCATATTCTTCGGTGATCTTCGGGAATCCTTTTGGGACAAATATTTTCCTCTGCTGTTATTTTTCCCTTTATAATTCACGAATCAATCAATTTTGTTTGTGTCTATCTTGTCAATTGGTGGACCAACACAATTCATAAACACTAACGAAAAAATGTGCTTTGATCTTTAGAATTTCTTTTGGAGTAATACAATTACATTCATTGCGCCGAACAAACGCTCACATTTCGAAGATGATATCGCTATATACTTAATCGCAAAATAGATTTTGTCATGTTACCGACTACAGTATGTTGCGTTGTACAAATAAAGACAGCGTTGTATTTTAAGATCTTACGAAAGCATTCCTGGTTTAATTAAATGAAGGGAAATGGAAAAATTGTGAACAATTGAAAGCGGAGTCCGTCCGCCTGCGCCCTCCTCCCACAATTCGAGCACTGGATAAACGAAAAATCGTCTGTGCCCAGAACCGTGAAATAGGATTCGCTAGTTATTTATTAAAAACCCCTTATCAACAGCAGGGTTATAGTCCGATCGCCAATATTAAGTCTGTACTCGTTATCCAACAGACGTCACAAGTTTGATATAAAATATATCTAAGGCCTCGTTTGTGATAAAACCGATTCTCTTGGGCTTCTTGAGCTTTCGGACCGGACCGGACCGCAGAATTTACTTTATCTACCTACATCTAAAATCGGTTTTCTCGCAAAACGATCCTATTATTTGAATTATGAATGCCATTAAACAGGTTAAACAGAATGTAACGGAATTCTGCTTCTGAAACTGCTTAGTTAAACGACAGTCCCCAATGGCACGTTTCTGCGCGCCTTACAATATACATTCACTATAGGTTACCGTTTCATATCGTCTATATTTAAATAAGTTTTGTTTTTTCTCTTATCATTAAACTTGTTAAATACATTGTGAATTATAATTACTATCTATAGTATAAAAGCTGCAAAGCGCATGTATGCACAAAATATCAACTATTAAAATAATATATATGTATATATAAAGGTTAGGTTAGGTTACAGCAAATAAAAGGTATATACTGACCAAGAGTGACGAGTTTTATCGAATGGTTTACGGTGTTCGTCTGGTTGGCCAGCTGACACGTGTACACGCCGTGGTCGGACGACGTTAAACTCCGCGTGTATATGGTTTGATTGGCGCTTTCGGGATTCAATATGAAACTCGAGACGTCCCCCGGCCACGGATACGGTCGATTATCCTTGAACCTGTGTGGGAAAACATTTTTTTATTTTTTATTTTAACAATTTTTGAACTCGTTGCAGCCAATATATAATAAGCCCTTTTTTTTTTTTTTTTTTGCTCCGGCAATACATCCGTATCCCGGAACCGCCGTAAGGCATTACTCCGGGAGACAATATATAAGCCTGACAGCGAGTAATCGTAATTTGATTATTATTTTAAACAATGTATACTTTATACACATATATGTGTGTATTTTTTTTTTTTTTTGTGTGTGTGTGTTCTCTTTGCGATTATCGATTTCGGTAATGTTCACAAATTATGCGCCTATTTTTCCGGGAATAGTCGTTACTGTACCATTACAGTAATATACTGGATATGACGATTATAATGAAATTAACGTTGATTCTCGAAATCGGAATGCGTTCGTTCGTGCAGTTTAAAATGACGTGTATAATAAAATGTCGAATAATTTTATACCACTAGACAGTGGCGTACGCGGGAGGGAGCGAGGGATAAGGGACTACAGCCCCCCCATTTATCGTAATTATATATATATATATTTCAAGTTTCAACCGTAACAAACTAGTAAGTAAGGACGTACTTTCATAAAAAAAAAAAAAATACACTATATTCGTAAGTAAACAATTTAATTTACCACAATTTTCCATTAATTTTACTTTACTATACGTATAACTTTATTATGTTGATAAGATTATTGTTTTTATCTAACTGTTGTGATACACGTTATAAACACTGGTTACGCATATACATTTTAACTTAATATATCATTGTAAAGTAAGCAGCAAGATTTGTCAAAGGCCGGTGTCTGATATAATGATGATTCGATGTGCGTTAGAGGAACTCGGAGAAAATGCAAATGTAAACTTTAAAAAAATATTCAAAGATATTATAGACTGGACAAAATACAAAATTCATATTTTACTGTCCATTATTTTATTTTTTTTGTGTGTAATTTATGTTTATTATTAGTCGGAACTAATAATGCATCTATTTTATTTTTAAAACTTGTGACAAGTTGTCACAGACAACTGATTAATTATTCATTTTCAAGCCCTCTCCATTGAAAAATCCTGCGTACGCCTCTGGTTAGGTTAGGCCTCACTAAAGGAAATTTCTGAGCATAATATCCCGTATTAACGTGTAAATCAGTACCTAATCTAACACTTAGAATCAGATTCGAATAGTTCTATGTTTTTAAGCAACTTTGACTAATACAATTTTTTTCTATCTCTAAAATTGCTTGAGACACAAGCCATCTAAAGTCAATTAAAAATTATGATATCTTCTTGATTCTTCAAAAAATCAAGAATGGTATAAAAACAGTCGTTTCCAATTAAGGAAATATAAGTTTTATTGCACACGCGCTCACCTCAAGGGTAAATATTTTGAAAATTCGCTTAAAATATGTAATTTTGTATCCTCTACTTTCCTAAAAACGAAAAACCCAATTTCGATCTACGTAAATCCGGTTGAAATATTTTGTTTTTAACCGTCTTAGTGAAATACACTATATATATAGTGTAGTCGACGAAACCTTTTAGCCATCTTAGACTTACGACGAATATACAGAAGAAAATTCAATTTACAGTCGATTAGTTTTTTTGCATCATGTTAGGTAGGTAGTTTATAGAAATATTATTGTTCAACGGTAAAATGATTAATGTTTTTTTTTTTTTACCTGAACACGTACTCCGCAGTAATTAATGTTCGGAAATACCGTAAACACGAAAAAAAACATTATGCAAACAAATAAATAATACAAACGACGGGGCAATGTACCAATATAACAAAAAAAAAAAAAAAAATACATCAATTGACTTAATTGATTAATTAACTTTTTTTTTTTTGAAATTGATCAATTAAAAATTAAGGAGGGGGAATCCGTTCTGATTAAAATTCTGATCTTAGTAAAACCTCAACCGAAATTGCGAAATTCGAATTTTCAGATAGAATCCAGATTTATGTCACCATTATTATAGTATTATATTTATAATATATATTACTGTACACACGTCGAAAAGTTTCGACCAGAGAGCTCATATACCGAGTTAGAGACAGTATCTTCGGTACGAGTATCATAGATACAATTATATCTTATATTGAGATACTTTTTTAGTTGATGAAATGATACGAGTATATCATAAAATTGTTATCATTGAAAGATATTTTTCTAATAATATTGGCGTATTATTTTTTCGCCTTTGTGGTTCTATTACCCGACGATGATTTTTAAATCGAAACCGCTAGTAAATACATATTTTATTAATCTCCAAAACAATTTTCTTGAAATATTCTTTTTTTTTTTCTAATTAAAAAATTAATTAATTAATTTAATTAAAAAGTTGTTAGATTTTTTCCTTTGAAAAACTTTTGTTTTCGAAATCAAATAATTTATGTAAAAATAAAAATAACGAATAATTAATTGTACTGTAAAAATATATACAGTAAAACCTTTCTATAATGGAATCACTTAGGACCAACAATTTTTTCTGTTATAAGGAGTTTTCCGTTATGAAAGACATTTTCGGTTGTCAAGAAATTAAAGTTTCAATAATTTACATACATATACGTGTATTATAAAGATTATATTTTAGGTTAATATTTCGTTCAACGTAAATTTATACTTTAAGATAATAATGCATTCATTTTTTTCATTATTTTATTCTTTCCCGAGTTTTTGCTATTCACCCATTCATCCATAATCTTTTCTTTATTTTTATCGTGTCGTAAACTTGAGTTTTCCCATATTTAAATTTAGTAAAAAGTTCATTCGTACTTAGTTTTTCTCTCTCCTTTATAACTCGACCAATTTAACTTTATCGGACAAAGTCAGAGCTGTACATGGCATATTAGTGAGCAAAAACAGTACGAAAATAAACGAAATCACGACAAAATCGACGAGTGCACTGCACGTTTACTAAACGATATGAAAACGACGACTGAACAGTTCACATTTTCATAATTGAAATCGTTGCTATATAGAAGGTTAATAAATTAATATGACAAGCGATAACACTAAACGATATTATAGATAATGATTATTAACACACAAAATGTACCTACAATGTTAATCCTATATAAATGTAATTTATCTTTAAATAATTTTATTTTCCGTCTTACAAAGAGTATTTTTTACTAATTAGGTCACCAAAATTGTCCGTTTCACTACTACTATAAAACATGGACTATTGACATTTTCCATTATAACGATCCGTCTTATACAGGGTCCGTCAAAGGTTTTACTATGTATGTATATTTAAATGAAAAATTCCGTTATTTTGTTGGGTAAAACATTGGACTTTGAATGATAATATAATACTACGATATCATAGGTATTAACATTGATTATAGAATAATATATTCTAAAATCAATGGCATATAAATCATACAGAACGGCGGTCAGCGGATAATATAGATAATAGGCTAAAAAATCGGAATGCATTACGCGGTTGACCGCTCTTCCCTAGTATAATGCGTTATCCCTCGTATAACAAAATTCACCCCGGAACGTAAATAGGACCGGCTGTATACCCTACTCATGTCCTAAAGCCGTCCTGATAGTATTTCTACCCCTCCCCGACAACGGCATTCTCTATAACATGGGGTGGCGAACTATTTTTTTGGGTCGAGTGCCAAATGTTTCCAATCAAGGTTTTGAAAATTGTTCACGGGCTTGAAAAGAAAAAAATATATAATTCCATTTTCTAAATATAATAATTAAGTTATATATATATTATATAATATCCTTAAATTGTGCATTTTTATGTATTAAAACCGATGATTATAATTTAGTGCGGTTTGAGTTGTTGTGCGTTGATGTTTTAGATAAAGTTTTGACGTTAGTTGTGTAGTTTGTAACCTTGTAGTTTTTAGTGAAACACACGGGCAGCACAAGTTTTGTCGGTCAAAGCATTTTTACCTTTCGATTCGATTAAATTCGTCATGGAGAATAAACTTTCAACACGTGGACGAAAAAAATCATTATTGAAACGTACGCAATTTGCTACGTCGAATTATTTACAACTAAAATGAAAAAAAAAAAAAACTAATAAATTCTATATTTTTTTTTTCGCGTGCCATTGAAATTCGGTCAACGTGTCGGCTTTGGCACGCGCACCATAGGTTCCGCCGATTTTACCTATTCCGTAGGTCCCCTCCAGCATCGCCCACCCCGCACCCCCTCCAACCGAATCTTTTATTCGTATTGTTTTATATATTTTTATTATAAAACTGCCGCAGCCGTATACCGCGCGACACTACGCCGCCGCGTACCGATATGATCCGATGTGCGCAATCCGTCAAATTCAATGACCTAATACGCACCGCGATGGCTGGTATTATATTATTATTGCGCGTTCGGCGGCGGCGGCGGCAGTTTCTGCGAATCCCCCGGGGCCGAACTGGTTCGATTCGGTTCGACCGCGGCGGCGGCGGCGGCGGCGGCGGCGGTGGTGATCGCTCTATAAAACACAAGCACACACCGGACGACGACGTTGTGCCACGTACGTCTCAATCGCCGCCGCCGAACTGCTTTTTTACAATAACAATAATATATTATTATGTTTTATAATATTATTATATTGTTTGTAACATTTCATCGCTGCCGCCGCCGCCGCCGCGTATAATATTCTATAACGACCGGTTTCGCGGTTTTGGTATTTTCCGCCTTTCGTCGCCGCGCGTTTACGACCGCGCGCGGCACTCGCGTACACACACGCACACCATACACGCGCGCACAGACACAGAGAGACGTCGTCGTCGTACCGAATTTGTCGCGTATAGTTTTTAAAACGCCGCCGCCAAAGTCAAACGGCTAAACACTTAACAACCGCCCCGAAACGTATTATAGCCTTTAGGTAATGACGACCGGGGCTCTCGTAAGTTCGTGCATTTCCATGCGGATTTTAGTGCATATTTTGCCAGTTTTTTAGTACATGCTTTTTTTTTTAGTGCACGAACTTACGAACCTTGGTAATGACACTAAAAACAATAATAATTATCGGCCATCGTTTTATTTACGCCCGGAGTGTGTGTTGATTTTATTATGATGTGTTTTTATTTTTGTATTTTTTTTCTCTCCGTATACAACTTTTCTACCGGAGATCCTGATCAGATTTTCAAGTGTAGCACATTTTCTAAAAATATTTTGAATCTAGTTGGTGCATTCGAGAGGAAATTGTTTTTTCTTGTTGTTTTAGTATTCTTTATAGCTGGGGAAAAAAAGTAGGAAAAACGGGAAAGTGTAGGGCAATGGGTTTATTATTTTCGATTATTTTTCTTTATGTTGTAACTCGATTAAAAATAATCGTAGGGACCTATAATTGTCACACAACATTAATATAAAAGGTATTTTTAGACATGAACAAATTTTCAAAACATTCTAGTCATTTTTGAACTATTTATAGGTAATACTTCTGGTTTATAAGCGTCGAGTTAAAATTTTTATGAAAATCTTAAAAAATACGACATTTCAAAACATGATTAACTGAACTTCGCTCAGAATCAAGTTAGCAATGATTTATCGTTGCGTAAAGATATAAATTTAATTCCCCTCTATATCCTATTTTCTCAACATTCCACCTACATCAGTGCCCCACCCGTGGTGCGAAGTATTTCTCGCATTTTGTTTTTTTACATTTTGTCTGTAATAATTCGTTTAATAAATTGAATTTTATAACAATAGTTAATCCGGATTATACGGATTGCGGATTGGACCGGATTTAGTGTTCAGTGCTATATCATGTATGACAATATAATATAATTATACAAAGTTGTGATGCACGACATAAATCCAAATTTCGGATTTCAAAGTCCGTAATTTTTAATTTTACAATTTATTCTAAATTTGCAATTGGATTTGTTTGTTTGTTTCATTTTTGCATTTAGCACTTATGCATTTCTCATTATTAATAATCGGTTAGGTTTAGTTAAATGCTCGTAAATAGATCGAATCCAGTCTTTCATATGCAATTTGTGATGGTTTTTTTCTGAGACAATATTTATTTTTTCATTAAATTTCAATTGAAATTCAATTCTATTTTAATATTCAAAACGTGATTCAAGATTAGGTAGACATACTAAATTAATTTGTCTTTATTTAACAAGCCGGAGTTATTCCGAATACGATTTTTGGAGTTATTTCAAAATCATCTTAAAATGGCCCGCCCTTTAGAGTTCCATGTGAAAATTACACATTTGTAGTTAAAACACAACTGCATAATTCTATGCGTGTATCGCGATAGCGCAGGTATATTACTATATTTATTCTTATTTCGGTTTATTCATCGAACAAATATAACTACAGAAAAAAAAAAAAAAAATCTATATTATTTGTTTATTCGGGTATATTACATTCGATGTTCAATGAGTTTTAATTGAACGTTTATATACATTTAAATTATTTATTTGTATTTGAATATGTAAAACTACCTAATCTTGAACTAAATAATTAAGGACGGTAATGTCAATACATTACATATATTGTGCTTTCTACCGCGGTGTTTTAATCGCAATAATGTTCGTTTAACAAAATATAACGCACGGCTTAAAAAAAAAAAAACGTTTGGGTACTATAAACGACGTTCAAATGTTTCTCGTGCACGAGCAACGCTCTTTTAGATTAATTTAATAATGTAACGTTTTGTCGGTAACACCGAACGCAAAATAACAATTCGTGCGTTATAATCTGATTTGATAAAAAAAATAATAAATAGATAATACTGTCTGTTCCGTAAAATCCGTAATACAATATTTAAATTATCGTAGTAATTCCAAACGAGCGATAAATCTCGTACGCCTCCTATACAACAAAACGTAACATCCATCTCATATATTCATTGCTCGGCAGGATTATTATTATTTTCACTTCTTTGGACCGAAACAGTTCTTCGCTCAATATCCATCAGTCGGTGTTTTTTTTTTTAACTTCTTTCATTATATTATAGTGCAATATTTTATTACAAATTTGCTCGGACTTCACATAAAACTGCTTTGCGATTATACGCTCATGATGGATATTTCAATCTTTATTTTTATTTAAAGAGAATTTGTTAGAGCAGTCGAGCGGAAACTTTTAACATTTACTTATTACTTTTTAACATTTCCGACGAATGAAATAATATCTTTCGGAAAGTTCTTTGAACAAGTCATGTTCTCGGAGAGGGGGGACTTATTTTTTTTTTTTTTTACTGTAGCATTTCCATTATGTAATTGGCAAATATTGTGAGTATAGATATACAGTAATAATACTATACGAAAATGCATCAAAACTCAGATAACTGCATTCGATAGCATGCAATTATTAAATTATAAAATGTCATAATTGGCAAACATTCTATAAGTGTATTATATTATTATTTTAAACCTGCTCCCGCATTTGTTCAAAACATTCAAATATTTTAAAATTTCACTGCACCGCATTAACTTCAAGGATCATATCTTAATTAACATACCTATTAAAAACATCAAAAATTAAAATTAAAAATTCATTCACGTAAACGCCGAGATTTTAAATTCAACTTTGGGTTTTTGTAACAGCTCTTATAATATTACTATATACTTTTCTTTTGCGTTTTTATGTTTTCTTTATGCACATAATATCCTAACGACGAGCAATCTTGTAAAGTATTTGAATAATTGTATACTTAATTATTTGAGTAGTATTTTAAAACAAAATATATTTATTTCGCATCTACAATATCGCTTTCAACGTAATAACCAGTTTATTCATTGAAAATAAATAGTTTTCTTATGTGTAGGGTATATTGTATATGTGTATATTTTACACTGTATATACTTGTATAATGCCATTAGATGAAATTTAAATTAAACAAAATGAGTGAGTGTGGCTTATCGATATTTTAGATAAAACTTCAACTTTTTACCACGAGTTTGTCCACTAGGTAATAAAAATGTGAAAAGCTTTCCAGACATTCTTGGTGGATATTCAAATAGAACAAATAATAAATGGGGCGTGTACGCCATCGAGTAAAATAAACGTACAAGGATTCAACTGCAAAATCAAAAGCTATTGTAGACAATTGTAATACAATTACGTTACAATAATTACAGGGAATTGCGTATAATTTTTCGTTGCAAGTATATAATACAATTATTTCTATTTTTAAATTTAATTGCTTTAAAAGTATGAATATGTTTTATAATGTATGTACCTAAATATTTTTTTTTTTAAATAATTATAGTTGGATGTTTTTATTCTATTTTCAATAGTCAATGTCGGTTAAAGTTATAATATAATATTTTATTCAATATGTCGAATACATTTTGCATTTGCTCTTTTGACGGTATACCCTCGATTATTAGACAAGTAATCTTGTACTGGGTTTATGCTCTAGTGACTATATATTGAAATAACGTCAAGGAAAAGTAACGAAACGTACCGTACATACTTTACGCAACAGCAAGCTCAACAGTTTATTGTTAGAGACTGGAATACGTGTAGTATTTCTATAATTATGGCCATACACTACTGAATAAGAAATTTAATTTTTGTCAGCTGTTTAAATACTCACGATAATTAATTCTATAATCCCGGCAATACATTCGTGGCTCTATATAAAACCAAATAAACTCAGATGGAAATGAAATTATATCAATTATACGGTGACATATTTTGAATAATGAATAACCAGATCGAATGTGTGTGTATATATAAGTATTGTTCCAATTTGATTTTCGATTCATGAAAATTCCACACAAGTTATAATATAATATTATGTAGTTTATAACTCCTGTTTTTTTTTTTTTTTTAATTTTAATTTTAACAGTTTTATTAATATTTTTAATCGTACAAAAAGAAATTGTAAATTGTTCGAGTTTTTAACAAACTTCATTGAAACGTAAATTTTAAACGATCGTATATATGTATACGTATTTTAAAAAAAAAATGTGTAAATGTAAAACTTTTGAAGAACAAATTATTATTATTTGTACAATATACGTTAAAATTTCAATTTAAAATGCTTGTTAAAAAAAAAAAAAAAATTACAATATAAAATATTATTACAATCCCGAATCAGAATTTCGAGGGTATAAAAATAATAATAAATATAATAAATGACGTAGGTATACAACATCCTGTTATTATTATCATCGTCGTCATTCGTCTTTAATTATTATTACGGTACAAAAACGACGATTATTATACACGAGCCCACGTGGTTTTCCTATAAGTCACGAATAAGATCATTCAACCCAATACATTAATTTCATATTTTACCGCGTTATTCTATTCAATAGGTGCCCTCGCCCGGGCTCGTCGTCAATCAATGTCAGCCGTCCGCTATTCGGATGTGGTACGGGTTTTATATAAGATATTTTTTTTATTTATTATTTTTTTCTTTTTTTTTTTTTTTTTTCTACACGCACTTTAATATAATAGCCGGGAAATGTATATAGGTGTGTGTTGATGTACGTATTATAAAACACGTATAATCTATTTTTTAGATCAGTTTCGCAGAATACTAGCACCTTTGACATTCGTCGCTCTGCGGTGTGCGATGTATACGTTAGAATGTCAGATATTGCAAGAGAAGAAAAAAAAAATTTTATTAAAATGTATGATTAATTACGGAGACTCGCACGACACGACCTGCGTCATTAGTAAGTTACAAGACTGCCCACGGATAAAAAAAAAAATTTTAAAAAAAAATATATATATACATATGTTTATATTGCACACAATACCTGTGCAATGTGCGTGTATATATAATAGATCGAAAATCAATTTATATTTTAGGTATACTATATTATACATAGGTAATATACAAAACGAGTCGACGAATAGATTTATTTTATTTCAGTTAAATTTATATGTATACATATTAATGTTTTTTTTTATTTTTATTATTATTATCTTGTATAACCGCAGTTGTACATACTATTCATATTATATTATCTGGTTCTGTATAAATAATATATACATATATAATGTAAGTAATTTTATTTAAACAATATTTTCCAAAAATTGAAATGCATCGCATTGGATTCTCGGGATTGTTGTAGTTAATAATTCGACGAAAAAAAACTCCACAAAATGAAAATCATTTATTGTTTTCTGAACTATTGCGTTTATTCCTCCCCTCCCCCTACCACGTATACATTGAATTACTCGGTACACATAATTTTATTATAACGACAGTGACTGCAGAACTCTGTAGTGAAATCAAATTTTCGGAAAGTTTTAGAAATATCGCAACGCTTCGTATTTTCCTCGAACAATTTCAAAAATAAATTTAAAACTTCTCGATTAACATTTAGCATGCAAATATAAATGTGTTTTTTTTTCTCTCCAGATTTTCGCATTAGTACGTGCAAGCTTATAATTTTATTAAATATTCGTGTGAGTTACATAATCATCAGTAGGTTTATTAAAACTGTTTAGTTTTATAACAAACTTCATAGGGTAATTGTAGGTACACGCAATTGTATCGTTCCCGAATAAAATATGTAGGTATTAATTATTATCACTTATTGTACTGCGTGAAAGTAAAAATTAAATATAATAATATATGCAACAGCAGCTTGACAGTACATTTGGATCATTTCAAAAAACCATTTCGGACCATACATCTACACTCTGATGATTACACTTTAATTATCATTACTATTCGTATTTATGTTAATAAGTCTATTATGTTAGGTTAGGCCGATAGAACGTAATATTTCGCAGCATGGTCATTGTTTGATATTAAACAATAGTATGTAACGAAAAGTAATTAATGTGAAAAAAAGTGACTTGTGTCTAAAAAAAAAAAAAAAGAGACCATATGAGAACACTGGCCGAGTATATTTCGTCGATAACGATATTTGATGAAATACTTTCGATACGCACAGGGACGGGACAGATATTAGATACATTGATTTTCAGTATCTAGAAACAAGATACTTAAATTACGATTACATCATGCGTACTATAAGCCCTAACACCCGTCCATCCCTTTGTCATGAATACACCAATTAACGCGACTAAACGATAATAAAACGTCGCATAATATAGCAATGACAATAATAGTTTTTTTTACGAATATACACACCACGGAACGCCTTATTGATCGATTGACATTTCCATTGTATCTATGTGTGTGGTGCGCATATAAACGTATTCGTCTCTCCATGCCGTATAATTATTATAATTTTATTAATATATCGACTGCGCGTCTCCCGTACCCCGCAGTAGATACGCCTAGTGTATCACACAGACGTGTTTTTTTTTCTCTTCAAAATTCCACAGCCATGGTAAACGATAGGACGGTACGCAGTATTTGTCCAACAACGACGTCGTCGTTAAACTATCCGACCGTATATTTATATGATCCCTCGATTGCGAGTCGTACGCTAATCCCTTTCTGACAGCGTTCGTCCTTACTCTGCTCGAGCACAGCCCTTATTTTATTATCGGGTCTACGAACCATATCGCGAACAAGGTCGCCCTCGTACGTTTTCAACATAACCGCCGCCGTTTCGAAATGCATACGTGTATGTGTACGTATACACCGCGATCTGAAGACACAATCCATCCAGAACGAAATCAAAAAGTTTGCTAACAAACATGTGAATAGATTAGAGCTGCGCACCAATGCAACAGCTAAACAACTCCTTGACAGCTCGCAAGACATCAGGCGTATCAAGCGCTTGGAACCGTACGATTTAGTTTAAGTAACTTAGGCTAAGAATCGGGGCTAGCTCATTGTTGTGGTACAACCCCAAAACATGTCCATGTTATATATATTTACTACTCTTGTGTTATTTAATATTTACACACCCATTATGCGCTGTATTTATAAAGACACCGTATTGGTCGTCTAAATAAAAAAAAAATGCCTAAGGTTATTTAAAAAAAAAAAAAAAATAATAATAATAAATAAAAAACACGCCGACAATATACTGTATCGCGACGGCGAGACGCATAGTACAATGTACGTAATAGCACAATATAAAAAAAAAAAAACATGCCCGTGTGTTATATACGGCAAAATGCGCGCGTATTTAAAATACTCCTCGCGCATCGAACGTATGTGCCCGGCCCTGGGGTACGCGCCAGGTTAATTACCCCCGCAGTCGCGCGCGCGGAGTATTGCGCGTCGTTGCGCGTACCATTACCCGCCGATATGTCGACCGGTAAGTGCATCCGTGCGCCGGCGAACAATACCAAGAACGGCGACGTCGCGTATATATTATATTAAATAAAATAAATAAATACCCGGCGGCGGAGTTTGTATTCGCTAATTATTGCCGGAGTCGGCGCGCATGTCCGATAAAAATCGTGCGGGGGGGAGTAGGGGGAGGGGGTATAAGGGAGGGGGAGGATAAGTATAAATGACAGATGCCGGTCGGAGGAGAAGAAGAAGAAGAAAAAAACCTCTACGTCGCATTTGTAATGTCATTACAAATATAATATATAATATAGTATATCTGTATAGAAAAAAAAAAAAAAAAAAACAAATGTTAGTACACGACATACCGCTAAGCTGCAGTGTGTACCTACCCGACATGTATTATTATAGTACTCGACAAAAGCGCGTACGAGTGTAAATAATAATAACAATATACGATATATTGACAAAACCTATTAAAAATTCAAATTTTCAACAAATTTATTCGGACGATATTATACACCGGGTAAGTACACACGACCGGATACGATAAAAAAAAAAATAATAAAAAAAACCCTACTCTCCACTAGTGCTCAGAATCAAAATAATGACAATCCGTATATATATTATAAAATTCAATTTAAAAACAAAAAAAAAAAAAAAATATTTAATTAATTATTGCGGACAAAATGGAAATAATAATTAAAAAAATTCATAAACATAAAATAGAAAACTGGCAACATTGGTAATTCGTTCTTATAAAAAAAAAAAAAAAATTAATGAAAAAAATCGATAGCAAATTAATCATCAAAGTCTTGTGGCTATGGACTTGCGTAACTATATAAACATTATAGATATGTTAAACTTCGGTTACTCATTATTATCATTTTTTTTTTTTTTTTTTTTTTTTTTTTTTTTTTATAATTTCGTCTAACATTTATAATTTGATTATAATTGTGTTTTACATACGGATGGGGCATTGAAAATTGGATTATTTCTAATCCGTTCAGTATATGCTTCTGCTCAGCACCATTGCCAGAGAACCTACCATTTCACCAATATAATATCCTTATAGTTTAAAAAAATGTTTTATCTGTATTACATTAACTACGGCGTTATTTGAAATACAGAATACAACAGACGTGCGAGAGAGACAGACTCATTTAGTTGATTTTATTAACGAGATTATAAAGAATTGTACAACACTCTTTTTGATAATAATTGCGATATACGTATACGAATTGGATACTGGTAACTATAAAGTTTATAAAAAATGTAATATTCTATTTGTATCCCGATTATTATCGAGTATAATTATTATCATTGTTATTGCCAACAATGCGTCTCTCTGTCTCTCGCCCATAATATTCGTTAGCCAGTCACCTGATATATATAAATCTACGTGTAGAATATAAAAACGAGAAGCTTTAGAAAACATAATATTACAAAAGACCGACAAAAGTAAACTCGACGGTTCTTCTTCCGGTGTACGTTCAATTAAACCGTCTTATTGTCGAACAACATTAATATTATATTAACAGCGTGACAGATATTTGTCACAATTTTGTTGTAGCGACATACACCCACCGGTAATAATACCAATGTTATATACGAGTAAGCGGTTAATGTTGTTTTTTTTTTTTTTTTGCTATACGTCGTCTGACGATAAATTGAAAGGTATTGAAGAAGTAGAACGTTTAATTCGCCTGGAGCAATATAATATGTATAGACAGCAGTAGATGTATAAAAAAAAAAAAACCGTCGGATTGACTGGTGGAGACGCTAAACACGACAATCGACCAACTTGTTTTCCGATTGTTTTTTTTTTCTGTGCGTTTTTGCAGTGCCCATATTGGTTTTGTCGGAATGGTATGGTCGTTTGATCTCGAACGAAGTTTAGTTGTTTTTTTTTTTTGTTTTGTATTTTTTTTTAATTTTACCCGTTCCCTTCCCTTGGACTTTCGAAACACAATAAACGGACACTATATTATTATGTATAGAGGTATAATATTGGTGTCAATCTGGTCGGTAGAAAATATTTGTGTACTTAAAATTAAAAAAAAAAAAATGCATATAGAAATAGTTTTATATAATTCGTTTTTATTAGAGGTCGTCACCGTCGTGGGTGGGATTCGGATTTCGTTCAATCTCGGACAGTATTTTATCCATAGTCGATAGGTGACCGGTTTGCCCAGTTTAACGAGGAAACACCATTATTATTATGACGCATGCCTAAAACTAAAAGTAAATGACGTGCTTAAAAACCGTTTGCGGCGTTCTGTATGCGTCATAAGTAATTCTCCAAAAATAATCTCACTACACATACTATACACGGTACAGCACGAAGAACAAACCACAAGTAAATCGAGTTACCTAATAAAATTTCTAAATACGTAAAATCGAAAGAAAAAAAACCCAGACTTGTAGAATCAAACGGGATATTTACCCATATATTATTATATTCTTCTCTCACGTGTGCATAATTTTTGTCAAATCTCTCCATTTTTTCAAATCCCGCGATTTAGTGACCGAACAATCTATTATATTTATATTTATTTACCAGTTATACGAATTGCATATATTTTCATAGTATATTATGAAAAATAAATAAAAAATACAATATATCGTGAGTACACTATGTAGAGTATAATATTATTATACTTATACTAGTCACAGATACTACCCTTACATATAATAATAATAATAAAAAATAAAAAAATGAAAAAAAACAAATTTTTTCTCCGGATTTCCGTCGTAAAATATATATAATCATATTTTGTATACTATTATATTTTTTATATTAAACACGAGAAATTTCTGTTTATAAATACAAAAAAATGTCACGACCGTAGCAAAATAAAAAATAACAGGAATATTATTATTATTTCTGACTATTTTCCGGGAATATGCTGTATTCGCTCCTCGCCGACACAAAAACGTGATTTCGGATGAAACAGATTGATGAGACGTCATGTTGTTATAATAATAATAATAATAATAATAATAATATAAATCATAACAGTAGTATTCGTTTCGACCGGTGCTTTTTAGAAATGATTATTTTTTTTTTTATATTAGATACCGGGTATTACACGAAACTGAGAATTTTCTATATTTTTCCATCTATACAATACCTACACTCGTATATATTATTATATTACACCAGCCCAGGCGGAATTCATAAAAAATAAATAAACAATAATTTTGCACCGTTCCCCAATAATCATAATATAGACGTATATTATTTTAATAATATAATACACTTATATCGTTTGATATCCGGTATAACACACAATTCTATAATAATACAACAATACAGGTGGTAATATTCTGGGTAATATTATAATATGTAAATTGGATTTTGTATTATTATTATCGGTCAGCAGTGGGTAATATTGTATATATTGAAGAAGGCGAACTCAATACGTAACAAGTTAATTAACTTGTAACGTATTCCGTTAACTAATTTTGATGCAAATAGCAATTTATTTAACCTCTTGGGAAATTATTATTTCTCGCTAAAATATAGTTAATTTAAATGTCGTATCGATGGATGGTGTACAGATAAAAAATAACGTATATATATAATTCAAACTTGGAGGTAGGTACGGACAAATATAACAACATTTGATTACAAACTCTGTCCCACGAGTATAATTCGTTTGTTCTATTTCCTTTACCGTTTCATTATTTTCTGTTAGAACCGTCCCTAGATACTTGAAGTGTTCCACTCTACTGATAACGAACATCGTAGAAGAGGTTGCAATGAGCACGTTGGGAGGAACAAAAACTCATTACTTCGCACCAGCAGTGCTGGAAAGTAAAACGAAAGTCTCTTAACGAAAGACCGAGAATGAGATGGGAAGACGTATAGTCGAGAAATATGTAGGAAAACGGGTAGAAAGATTAGATTGGTAAGCATGAGTGTCAGATAGAGGTGGTTGGAAGTCTAAATGTATGATGTAGAAATAATAATTATATACGTTATGAATTTACATATATTTTGACATTAATAAATATAAAAATCAGGAGTACATTTTTATACTAAAGCGATTCGTCCAAACGAGTACGATTATTAAAAAAATTCGAACATGTTGTTTGAAAATGTATAAAAAATTAAATAGTCTTAATGAAAATAAATAATTAGTTAATGCATATTTAAATAATAATTTTATACTATATTAAAAAAAAACTCTACTATACAACAACAAATATTATAATTCAGCAGCTTTTTTGGAGATAACTCAGTAGGGTTTTATTTGATGCGACGGAGATATATCAATATCAATATTGAAAAATACTAATTTAGTAGAATTTTAGATTCTAAGCGTAACGAACCCTGAAACATTCACCGAATACTTATGTTAACACTTTCTAGACGTGGTACAATTTTTAAATTATTTTGGGTTTTTTTTTTTTTTTTGTTTTATGGAGATAAAAATGTTGTTATATATTTTTATCGGCGTTTTAAATTCAAGTGTATGTTAAAATTCGATAAAAACACGAAAAATAATTGCAAGTTACAAATTTGTAGTTATAAATTAAATTTATCTAAACAATTGTTTAATCGCGAACCTCGATTGAAATCGTTTTTCGCTTCCGATGATTTATCGTTGCGTACAGATATAAATTGCATTGTCCTATAAATCCACCTTCCCAACTTGAATGACCCGCTCACAGTGCACTGCGATTCGCCGATCAAAAGATTAATATTGACACATTATATAAACGATACACAATAAAATAGAGGAAATAGGAATTCAGCGCACTCGCGCAGTGAGATTTTCTTCACTTGTTATATAACACCACTTCATAAGTGTAGACTAACAAACACCATCAAAAAATAAACCATTAAATAATTCCGGGCGTTTTCTGAAACGAAGCAACGATACCACATAGTTTTTAATATTTTTCATTTATTTTAACGCCGTAAATTCGTAAGTCAATATGATAAATAGTAACACGTGTTGTAAGCCACACAAAAACGATAATTGTTAATATTGGGTATTTTATACATTTTCAATCAAACGGAAAGATTTTCCACCGTATTTTAAACATTCATTTAAAATTGAATTTAAAATTTTAATAGTACACTACAAAATAGTTTGATAACAAAATTGTAGTAAGCTAATTACTATATCATTAAAATAAATAAATTATACAATCATAATATTGGGTCTGTAGTCAAATGGTATTAGACTCATTTTATATCTATTACTTAACTTTCGATTTTTTACATTATTTATTACCCAGTTATCACAGAATAAATAAATATCAATTTTAATCAAAAATGTAATATTTTTGGTAAATATCTAATTTTAAGTGTCACCTCTAAAATTATGTGTTTTTTTTTTTTTTTGTTGGTTCATGACAGTTGGCCTTTTTACCATCGTTAATAACAATCCGTATATTTTCCCCTTTCTTGTAGCCAAGGTATACCCAGAAATCAATAAAAATAAAACCTATATATTTGTTGCAAGATATTTTTTAATATTTTAGAAAAACACGTTAGGAATCTAAACAATCTGTTCAAATAAAATACCACTGGATGAAAAATCCGCATCTTTTAAGGTATGATGTGAACAAGTAGCAGCGTTTTTACCAACTGAAAAAGGTTTTCTGAAAAAAAAAAACAAACAAACAAAAGGGATTTAGGGTAGATAATGGCTTATAGCCGGAAACAGTTATAATAAAATCTAAATCAAATAATACCAACTCTACTCACGATGCGGTATGATTTTATTTTTTATAACGAGTATTCAATTTTAAATTTTAGGTCATCGCCATACCATATATTAATGATATCAGTATTACAATTGAAATTATCTAATACACGCAAGTAAGTAACAGTATAATAACTAACTCGGGTAAATCTGTTTTTATTTTATATTTAATATAAACTTACAAATTTGTTATTATACAAAAACACTATACACACTGTACTTACTACGCGGTACCTAAAAAATAACTTGAAATGTTACGGACAGTATTTGGTATGATATTTTTATGTTCCGCACGTTTATTGTTTTACAGGTTAAATATTTTATGACTATCACATCGAGCGTGTGATGGTCACACACAACTTAATAGGGTCGAAACAAAATAATATATAACTGGTACGGTTATTTGTAAATGTTTAAATAGTGATAAAAAAAAATAGTACCTCGTACTACTAACTAATAGTAATGCGTAATAAAATATATTTACGACCTCCGTGACGTTTTTGTTAACCCGAAAACGTATTCGAATCGTAATTTATGCAGTCTGAAATTAAAATAATATTTTCGGACTATTAACGTTATTGGCAAATCGATATTAAACGAGTCTCGTGATCGCGGGTCGAAACGTTAAGACGATTACACCTATCCCGGGATGTAATTTATTTTGTTTGACGCAGTGTGTAATATTAATGTAGGAATTATAAATGATACAAAAATACACTTAGAATTGTATCTAACCTAACCTATACTTGTATTTTATAAAGGCGATTTTACATTTTTAATTATGTTATAATATAATAATAGGTTTTGATGAAATGAATCGTTTAAATCAAAATATACTTATAGCTCGTAAAGTAAAATAAAATCGAACATAGTACTATAATGTCTGCTGGAAATTCTGTGCAAATTATTGGCAGATGTTATAGTTCATGACTTAATAAATATATAATACACAAATTATTGTTAGAATTTTTATTTTTCTTTATCACATCGTTATATTAAATTTTAAACATATAATTTTCGGTCTTCGTTTGTGTTTTTATATTGTAAATTATTAATTAAATATGTTTAAATTAATGAAGGACACAATTTGTAATTTTTTTTACATTTTCCGTGATAAAGAAATTGTTATCAAGTATTAAATGAAAAACATCAAATGGCCAGAATTAGTGTAAAAACAAATTTGATAAGTGCAATACATCACAATTAAATTGTTTAATACCAACCCAATCTAAATTCGCCATTCAATCGTAAAATATATTATAGGTAGGTACATTAAAACCGTCTTCGATACCTACATAATAACACTGTGCACAATGTGTACTTGGAGTAAAGTTTTTATTAGTTTTTATCAAAGTGTTTTATTTTTATTACTATACACCTATATACGAAACAATAAACTTTTATGAATTTCGGACGTCGAGAAATACCGTTTTTCGTACCTAAGCCATTATTCATAATCATCGATTATATTTGAAAAAGAAAAATGAAATACTCGCTTGTGCCCAGGCGCGTATTCGTGGCGGTGGGGGCTAGTTGAAGATTTTTGTTATTACGTACCGCATTTGTTAAAGTTTTGTAAAATATATTAATTTATATATGTACTTAAATTATGTTTGTTGTCTTTCTGAAAAGGCCCCCTTCCCACAACTATTTCAGATTCCTAAGTCCACGTCATATCGCAACGGCACAACTACAAAAATACGTTCATTGCTACACAAAACCCATGAGTTTAAATTTTAATTTACAACTAGGCAAGTGAACTTTGGTAATATTTTTGTTTAGTTATAGCTAGTGTTTCAAAATATTTTTAACTGCGGACGAACGTAATTTTATCCATAACGCATATCAAACAATCAAATTACTGAGATTATTCATTGTCATGGTATATTATAAATAGGTACCACATGTGCATAATATGTAATAGATAGAACGCATCGTCTTGCCCCCCCCCGGAGGGAATATTGTCCTCTTTTAATTTTACAATCAAGACTGTATAATTCCATGCAATAAAAACCTTTCAATTCCCAAAAAAGCGATTTCAACTTAAAGAAACACCCTTGAGCAGCATATACATTGCATTAGTGTCAATTTGTTTGCAATATTGGTGAAATTTAATAATAATAGTATTTTAATGGTATTTTACTATTTGCATAATAGTAGTGGCAGATATCAAAAATTGTAATTCCTAAAATGCTCATCCTTTACACTACTGCAATACATATGCTGCTGAAGGATGGGTTTTTTTTTTAATTTGAAATTCCTTTCTTGGGAATCTAAAGGTTTAAGTTCACGGAATTCGCAGCCCTGTTTGTTTTTAGCTATGTTGCCCGTTAGTTGGACCGAGACAGTAAATGCATGTAGGTAAGCCTACTTGTCCTCTTAATATTATTGAATTAAACGGCATGGAGTTATATATTATTTTCCCGTAAATCAAACTAGAGAAGCATTGAGTATAAACGAATTTCATCGAATAGTCAGCTACGGTAGTTCACTGCGGAGTTTCGGTTGGACCCAGCTTCAAAATGAGCATTTACAGGAAATCAATTTGGTCCGTTTTCGTATAGTTGGTTCCGTGTATTCATCTTGGTACTCAGAAAATAAACAGATGACGTAAAAATAAATCAATATAAGAGCGTTTTATCTTCCCCTATATTATTCTGTAAATATACTAAAAACCGTCACAGTGTCGTTGGCTGTGGACAAAAGATTTCAGGAGGGTCGACTCGGGGTGTCCGGACCTCCGTCCCCTTATAGGGTGTCATAACGCTGTATTTTATTATAACACTAATAATACATGATAATACTATTATTTTTATTTACAACATTGATGAGATTATTTTCTTTAAATTTGACTATAATAAAGTTGAAAAATTGTTATTTATAAATAAAGTAAGGAGTGACAAACGTATGAATTGACCTCTTTATAATTTAGACTATTATGCACCCTGCGATTTTGATACAACCGAATATTCGAACAAAATATTGAGTATACATTTTAACAAAACACAATAATACAATAACAATATTTCGAATTAAATTAAAAACGTATTTTGCAAGGTTTAAATGTTGAAAAATCTTTGATCATTTCCAGGTCATCGGGCATTTGTTTTAAATAATCTTAAAACATCTGTGAAAATGTTTGTAATACCTATTTTTTAATTTTGAAAAGAGACTTTCTCTGTTAGTATAAGTCGCAGTGTTAATGTTCAGTGACGTTAATGTTGAGAAATAATTTTATTATCCGACTGTTATTTCAATAAATGTTCTTATTAATAAAAGAACATCAAAAATACTATCGCGTATAGTCAATATTATTTTAGATTCTACAATTGAATAAAAATCAACCGTTCACCTGTAATCAACGTTTCAGAAAACTGTCAATAAAAATAATTTACTTTTTATCTTAAATGTAGTGCCTTTCCAGACGCATATCTCATACTCGTATATATACTTCATTAAACGTGTCTATCTTGATTAGGTAATAAAATTATATTAAATTATATACTGATATCGTATTCTTGCAGATGCTCATTTTAAAACTATCGTTATCGTTACCGCTATGTTAATGTAGATATATTTTTTATATTTTTTTTTTTAAAAATAAATATCAAAATAGTCAAATTTATTATGGCACAATGCAATAATACAATTATCGATGTTCCGTTGTAAGGATATTTGCCTAAAAAAATGCAGTTCATTTTGGATTTAAAATGTAATAATAAAAAATTAGAGTACATGTACCCACATATAATCTATTATTTTTTTTTTTATGAAATAAAACTATAAATCGTATGATATTTATTTAACAGTGTTCCGAGCATAAAACTAAAAGCTTTAAATAATTGTCTTTATTGACTTTTTCGGTAGTAGAATAGTGATCAGAGAGGGATTAATTTTGAAAACATAAATGCAAAAATAAACTGATTAGCCACTATTATTATTTGTATCTGCTTACCAACGTTTGCAACATTGGCAGAGTAGTTGAGTCATGGTTGAGTCGAATAGAAAAATAATATAAAGTGAAATAACTCTGAACTAAAATATAACCAATAAAAAAACTTTAAAATTATTATTAATTTTTATTATATTATTAAATTATATTAATTATTATTATTATTTTAAAAAAACTAAATAATTCCAACCTCACGAATTAAATATGAAAAAAATTATTTTTTTTTTTCGATAATAATTAATTATCTCTGATTGATATTGTTTATAATTGTATACAATAAAAACAAATAAAATGCGACAAAGTGATATTTTAGAGACTCTGCGGGAAAAAATGAATTGTATCTTAAAAAAAAAAAAAATAATAATAATAACAAGGGACCATATGGGAACGCTGTATTATTATTATCACTTCGCGCAATAAAATATAAACACATTTACAATCGAATTATAATAATATTTTGTCTCTTCGGAATTCCATCATACACCAGTATAATGGTATCGCACGAATATGACATATTATTATAAAAACAAGGAACAAACAACATTAGATTTTCTGAGAACAACGTACAATAGTGACAATAGTGAAACAGCCGGCACGAAGGGTTGTTATTGAAGAATAGAGTAGTTCATTATTTCGAGTTCTCCGACGTCGTCACTAACAAGGCAAGAAGACGTCATCTTAACATACATAGAAAAAATAAATAAATATCGCATATTTTCACCGTTCATAAAAATAAAATGAAATAAGAACAGCTCGCGTGAGACCGGTACACCGAATAAATCTACCAGGTGCACATCATTATATAGGTATTAGGTACCTCCTATATAGAGGTATACTCCATAATACTTCACCGTCGGAATACTGTTCCGGACAATATCGTTCACGGAGATTCCGAATAGTAGCTACACAATAAACCGAAAACAAAACTAATTGACCGTTATACGTACTTATATAAAGTCAAATTTCCGCATTAAATCCGATTATGTGTACCTACACTTGAGATATTACGAGATGATTCAAACCAAACATTACTCTGACGAAATCGGACGTGAGTAATATAGAAGAAAAAAAACAGTTGGATAACTATTAGTTATTACCTATAAATAATTATAATAATGGCTATAACCATACTTACTAACTGTATTAAGTAATATCCATAAAACGTTTAATAATCGGTTCGCCTTTCTAATCGTAATATGATCGTCTCTTTGCGTGAGTTTACTACATAGGTATTAAATAATAATTATCCATATACGTAAAATGCATTCAATCGTATGACGAATTTCCGCCGGGTAGTACATAATATTATCATCGCTTGACTAAATTTTACACGAAAATATAAACCTCAAGGTTAGGGTAATAATAGAAGCTAATAGGATACCCTGCTCTGGTCGAGCTTGACTGCTCTCTAATTATTATTGCCACTGCAAACGTGTAGGTAGGTTACTTAATATTTACACGGACAATAACGTTTATGCGTTTTATAAAATCAGTAGGGACACAAAAACGTAGTAGGTGTCAGTTAAGAAGAAGGCTATAACCACATTTACCGTCTCGGTCTAACTAACGGGAGCTACATATAGAAAAACCACGTTACTTAGAACGTGAATTGCGGCGCATTTAGATTGAAACTAGAGTTTAGAAACAAAGGACATATCCATATTTTCAAATTGTACTATCCGTTTTTAAATTCTACTTTCAACCTGTACGTCACAGTTTACATTGTGTGTTCTTTTATAAGTAACGTAATTTTCCTACGGCGTTAGTTAGACTGAAACGGTAAATGCGGGTTACCTCCTCTTGACTGCACCGGGTATATAGAGAATGGTCTTCGAAACGAAAACATAACGGTTTTTTTTTTTTTTTTGTAGGTAAGGTATTTATTATGTTTAAATTTGATAAACATTAATAAGATATTATTATGCGGAACGATTCTAATTAAGCTAACCCTCGTGAATTATTATTTTTTTTTTTTTTTTTTTTTTAATGTGAACTTTTCAACGCCGAGAACGGCGTCAATTTACTTATTTCTACTTTTATGCCAACCATTATTTTCCAATTCAACATTTTACGAAAATCTATAATACAATTCCATACATTTATTTACATATTTAACATAGGTACCTAACGTTTAAATAATAATTATAGATTTACAGACCACGGGCGGCTACGTGTAATTTGATAATATCATATTAATATGTATGCTGGAAAACCTAGATTTGTTTTGTTTCAATTGTGTCGTTTAATCGTCTGACGTTTGACTAAACGTTTACAATAAATGATTGTTCAGTGGTTATACCCGATAAAATGCCGTATGATAACTATTGCCTAGGTATTAGACCAATCACCAACAACCGGTTGTGAAATAATGCACAGTATGGGCTAGCCTTGCTACCTTGTAGACCAAGAGTATGATATTTTATTATATAGATTTTTGTAAAATGTCGAATTAGAAAAAAAGTTATCACGGCGGCGAAATTATCGGGTTCACGCTACGCTGCTCCGGTCGCCAGCAGCTCGAATGCCGCTGCGTTCGGTGTGTAATTTAACATCGAGACCCGCGGGCCCGAATCCAATATTGCTGCAAGAAGGATAGTGCCCCGAGTAAGGAGCGTATTTAGAAACGAACAATGATGGGGGAAGAGGCATAATAAAATGTGTATAGTCATAATCACTGTTTACTAAATAACTACTACGTGGTGATTATCATTTATACTCAATAAATTCAAATACTATATAGAGTATACAGACTATATTTAGATTAAACAACTAAAGTATTTGACAAAATACATATAAAGGTACGGGCAAGGGGGGCACGGGCCCCTTGTGCCCTACCCGTAAATACGTCACTGTCCTGATTGTAATCCAACCGAAACCTCGTTTGTCGAGACCAGTGCTGAGAAATAATTAATCATATTATATAATTTACCCGGACACGTTGCGGTCCCCTGTAATTCGAAATAAGAATAACGAAGACGAGAAAAATATCAACTCGGTTATTCGTAATAGTTGCAATTTATTATATTAATAATAATAATATTGCACTTTGGGCTACAAATACCCAATTGTATTATTACAGATTATTGCTATATCCGGTGCGTCGTGCACTCGTATTTAAATTGCTATAACTCGAGAGTTATTAAACATTTCCGCCAAACTATACGACGTCGTTTTCAGTGTTGAAAAAAAAGAAATCTATATAAGGCTTGGCAAAATAAATTAGAACTTGACAGAAATAAAATCCAAAATAAGCCTAAAAGAGACGGCGGAGGAGGATTGCTGATTACCATCCTCAACCGTAATTTATCGCGTTTTAAGAAACTGGCACCGGCGTTGAAAGTTCAAATAATGATAAAAATCGTAAACATCACGGTATTTCGTGAACAGATTTCTGATTTATATGGATACAACTTTAGAGACGGAAACATATTTTCACCGAACTTCGATCGGAATTGTTTTTCGTTAGCACTAATTTATCGTAGTATGTAGATATAAATACAATTCCTTTCTATGTTCTACCTTTCCAACTTTCCACCTACAATAGTGGCTCACCTGTGAACAGTATCCTACCATTTTTTTTTTTTTTTTATTGACATCTGTTCGCCTGTACAGGCTCAATTTTAATAACCAAGGTAACGGTCATACGTGCTAAGCATAATTACACGTCGGCCCAATCCGGCCGCTGTGTAGCCGATGTCCCTTGATTGATTTTAACGACCGGAAAACGGAAAACGGAAGAAAATAGAAAGAAAATATTGTAAAAAACACTAACCATTCGAGACTGAGGTATTTCTCGCCGCAGCAGTGGAGTGTTTTGAACGAACTCAGGGGCCCGTATTCGGTGCCGCTCAGCTCCTTGGTGAACTGAAGTCCCTCGTGTTTCTGGAACAAATTGTCATCGCAATACGCGGCCGAGCCGCCATGGATGGCGATCGACGAAATCAGCAGCAGCAGTGGCGGAAAAACGGACATTTTCGCGAAAACGATCATCGTCCGAATGCGCTTCGTCGTTACGAATAACGGTAAAGTTTTTTCTTTTTTTCAAATAAAAACCGTAATCTTCATAATAGTCGTGGGGGTGGGGTGGGGGGGCACGCGACAGTGATCGTTGGGCACACGGACGCGGCAGAAAGACCGCGATAATTCAGTAGCAAACGAGAAACGTCGTACCACTACGGGTGGCGGCACACTAGTCACTGCACATCTACGCCGGTCCGGTCATGTCGTACACCCGTATCGTCATTCGTCGTCGTGAGTCGTGGTCACACTCGAACCGCCGCCGCCGCTCCCATCCCCGCCGAATATACCTCGGTTGATCTGTCTACCGAGACGCGGAAGAACATGCGCAACACGAGAGAGGCGCAAGCGACGGTTCGCCACCGCCGGGGCCGTGCCGCGCCGCCGGCCACCCAGAGTCCACCGCCGAGTGCCTACAGCTGTTACTAACGCCGCCGGCCGCGCCCTATGTATATATACCGAAAACGCCGATCGACTGCGAAATGTAAGGGTCTTTTTTAAGCTCCTTTCGTCCCCATTTAACTCGCACGCACAGTACGTTTCTTCCCCTACAGCGCATTTATTTAGATGAGGATATTTTATCCGGGGGACGGGCAATATCATTTTAAAATCGTATTTAAATACTAAATACGAATAACACCCATTATCGACGAGTAAATAAAAGAAATATAAAGGAAGGATAACGCGCATGGGTAGACCGCTGTTGTAATAGGTGGGCAGTTGGGAAGGTAGGATGTAGATGGGAATAATTTACGCACTATCTGTACGTAACGATAAACCATTCCAAAGCCTACACAATAACCTATACAATTATTATTATTTTATTTTTTATATATACTAGTTAGTGGTCATAACACTCAGTACATAAACATAAAAAAATTAACAATATTGTGCTTACATACAATTATACAAACTTTAGTCGCAAATTTGGATAATATAATATTTAATTATTTTTCAGGGAAGCGATATGTCCCAATCTCGCCTCCTACAAATGGGCATCCATGATTGCCAACGAAAAACTATTCTGAGAGGAAATCGTTAAATTATTTTTTTTAATAAATAAAAAATTGAAAATTCTATTTGTTAGTTACCCCTAAATAAATTTAAATTGTCCATGTTTTTTCGTCTCAAATTATTGAACATTTTTGTGGTGCCAAACAATCATAATTTACATAAATCGGACAATGGCAAAATGCCATTTACACGATTTTCATCAAAATTTGAACTTTATACGATTATTAAAATAAATTATTGCATTACGCTTTCCATCGTCAACTTTTTATGAACCTTGTATAATATATTCAATATACTCTTTTACTGAGCCAAACAAATTTTATTCACAGAAAACCAAATAAAAACAAAAAGGAAACTCGACAATTTTAAATAGCTATTAATAGTTTAAAAATTGCTAGATTATTTACTATGTCTAGACAGAGCTAATGTAAATGTACAGTAAAAATTTTGAGACTACGATAATTTTTAATCGAAAATAACATAACCGTTATTGCGTAAACTTTTTCGTTCGACGTTTTTCCTGGTTTTCCAAATTTTTAAGGAAAATCAAATACAGTCCCCTGAAAAAAAACACACACACACAAATAGTCCTCGGTATACTCACGAAATCAAAACCATTTGATATTATAATAATATAATATCAAATGGTTTTGATTTTGTGCCATGTATCTGTAATCTAATGCATATATTAAATTTCAAATAAATTGTCGATCAAAATTGGTATTTAAAGCATGAAATATCGTTCTTAAACTATTAAAATTAGCATATAAATAGCCTTTTTAAAGTTTCAGTGATAATAATATAGTATTCAGTATTATTAATTTGATAATATTTTGTGTAGACAAATACACCGCGTAAAACTCGTATTTAAATATACAGTTCATGTATTTTCAATACTGCCCATCTACTGGTTCGATACAAATATAATAGTAACTACCTAGTTATAGAAATGCGTGACGATTATAATATTATAATATTATTGTAGATTTAGTTGGATTATTAAAATCGTTTTTTTGATGGTTTTCATCAAATTAAAAACTAATCTCTAATAGTATTGTGTCTTGATAATTTGATTGTCGCTTTAATATCCCCCCCTCCCTCGGTATTCGTTAATAAAAATAACGAGATCAATAATAACTGTATTGTAGTACACACACACATATATATATATATACGAAATGCCAATAAAAACTGTTTTAATTTTGATTTAACCACGTGTTTTAAAACATTCGTTATATAATATATATAACATTTATAAAGACTAAATAACAATTTATTTAGAAACTATTGGTAAGTATAAAATCGTATCCGCGATCGCTTCGTCGACTTTATTCGCCACGAATCTTTGCCGTTTTCGCGATTTGAAATTATCTATTGAATTTAAAAAGAAAAAAAAAATGTACTTATAGATCAGTGGTTTTCAACTTTTTTGGGTACACGGCTCTTCTGATTTTGGAAAAATAAGTAACTATTCCCCCCATACTAATAATGATAATAATAAAAATAAACAAATTTACATTATATATTCCGACTTTATTTAATGACGAAATAACTATGTAATTATATTAATAAAAGGTATCATTTTTTTTTTCTTTAGATATTATTTTGCTTTTGAGGTTTTATCAGTGGCGGATATTGGGGAGGGACTTTAGGTGCTTTAGCCCCCCTCCCCCACAAAACGTTATCAAGTCTTCCCCGGAAGGTTTTAATCACACTATCGACATACAATTGTAGTAAATAATCAAAACCTTTTAAACAAATTTTTCTATCATGTCAAGCCCCCCCCCCCTCACAGATGTAACCAAATATCCGCCTATGGATTTTATTTGAATACAATTAAACAATTAATGGGACAGCCGGGCTTATTTTTAGTGCATACACGATGATCAAATCGTGGTATGTATTTTGAAAACGCAATTGTCATTTCCTTTTCGGCTTTCAGTCTTGATCTATATTTAATTTTAATAACTGCCGAGGCAGAAAAACTCGTTTCGCACAAGTAGAAAAAGAAGCAAAAGGAATCAGAGTCCTAATAGCTCTGTTAGCTACGATCGGATACTGATTCTTTATAGTTATCCAAAATTTAATGGTGATGATGATGATGCAAAAAAATCACTATAGCAATATATTAAAATTGTATTATTATTTTCTACTGCGGACGCGGTTCCGTTGACAATAACTGACGACGCTCCTGAGAGCCGTCGCGCACAAGTTGAAAACCCCTGTTATAGATGATTATTATATACTTTTTATGATTAAAAATAAAATATGTAAGAAATACGCAGCTTTGAGTAATTGTAGTTATTGATTTTGCGTTTTATATCGACGGCACGACCGAACCGGTTGACTTAGGGAATGGATTTGCAAACTATTGCAAATCCGAAGAATGGCACTTCAGGACGGATGACGGGGCAAAAATCTTATAGAATCAATGAGGTTGTCGCCATAATACAAATATTTGTATAAAACTATAAATAATATGATTTTGTTATATAACCGCCGTAGAAAATTCGTGTGCACATAAGAATAACGTTAATTATAACAAGTGTACGCGGGTATTATATAATAACGTGCCCGTCGACTACTTGGAGCTCGAATACTATATTATAATTTATAATAATAATAATAATAATAATTAGTATAGCGCAGGTGACACGGTCGGTACTTATATATGATATTTTCTGATCAGTTTTCAATGTAACTCGGCGTACCGAAAAGACGCTATATAATACTGTTACTATACGATTTCGTATTCGCGGGAAAATAAAAACAGTAAACGTCATATAAGGCCGCCGGTGTTCGCCCTTCAGTGGATCGGAAACATAGTGGTAGTGAGTCACTACTAGTGACCTCATATACGATTATTATTGGATCGTGGTAGACACCCGTCAGATTGGTGATCTGACGAAATTCGTTTCGAAAATGGTCCGTCTATACGCACTGCCCCGTTGGTTTTATATATACTTGTACGGAAATAAATTTAAAAACATAACAGACGAGAAGGTAGAATAGTAATTTGATTTATAAAAATGTACGCGACGGTTTATATCTAGTTGCGTCAATTATGTGAGTTTTCTTAAAGAAATAAAAAGTTCTTTTATATAGTTTTTTTTTTTTTTTTTTTGAATTGAGCGCGATTTCTGATTGAAAAGTTGTTTACAAACACGGCTGGTTAGGTAATTCGGTAAAATGAACATACGTGGCTACGCTCTACGGAACCTAAAAGAAAATCACATGAAATCATGTGGGTATTGTATATAAATTTATAGTTAATACATTAGTATTATGTAAGTTGTGTATAGTATTATGCGCCCCCACTCACCGCTCCCGCTCGTAACGGAGTTATTTTTTTTAAATTTATCTGTATTCCGTTTTCGTCGAATTTGGTGTACCGCACCACTGCAATTATATACGATTATATGGGATTATTAAAAAAAAAAAAAAAAAAAAAATATGGGTACCAATATTGCGTATTGTATTACATTACGCAATTTGCGAACAACGGAAAAAACACCTATAGTACATATTATATTAATTTTGGTCCATTTTTAAAACTGATATTTTGGATATTTGATAGTAATAAATTTAAGACATTGATTGATAATAAGAGACACACGTGTCGGTGGTAATTATCGTCGGGTAACATACATTTTCGGCAACTTATATTATTTATTATGTTTATAATTTTCCGAAGGAATACTTACAAAACAAATTAATTTTTATTAAATTTGTTACCATTAACATCCTATCCATATTTTAATGACAGCAAAATAGAATCCCCATATTCAGACACCGGTCGGCTTATAGTATATACTCTTATACAAATGTATCATTTGAACATCAACTCAATATGTTTTGTTCAAAATAATTTTCGTCGGAATTGTTTAATAAAAAATGTTTTTTGTTTTTAATCTCATCGTAACTGAGAAGTTAGATAGGGGTAAGGACATATTCGTCGTCGCGAAATATTCATATAATCTACAACTAAACGTATCTACTATTTTATTTCATTGCATGTATATCATATATATATATATAACTTTAACTATTATAGGTGACCGGCAGTTCGCTTTTATTATTTTTTAATAAAAATTATTCTTATTCTAGAAATAGCTATAGCGAGCGATTTAATAATAATAATAAATATTATTAAAATTATTGTTGTTAATATTATTTCTATTAAATAATTAAATTGTTAAGTAAATATTATTATGGGTGATAGATTAAAGTTTGAAACAATTCAGTATTAATTATCATCAAAACAAGACGTGCCATAATAATTATTCAAAATAATTAAATAATAAAATCTCGCGAAATAATGTAATTAAAAACATAATTAATCTCTGTAACAAATTTTTACTTTTGTCTTAGCGAATTAATTTAATAACAAAACTGTTATTTAAATAAACAGCGTATTTAATAAAATTGTTATCAATCATATAATTATAATTATTATTATACTAATTTAATATTCTTTAACTCAGCCGCGTAGCCAGGATTTTTTAAAGGTAGGTGTTTTAATTATATATTTAAATACAACTTATGGTGAGGGGGTTCACACATCCTTATTTTTAACAAGTTCTAGAATTTTCGAGCGGTCTACGATGTCGTTTATCGATAAAAATGTCCAACAGCTATTCGGTATTACTGCTCCAAATTCAAATTAATGCTCCAAATGATCGCTCCACCTTAAATGCCATTATACGTCACTCGTATGGTTTTTACTCGAGTATATGCGTCGTTAATTTGGAAAAATAATAGTATTGGACAAAGCGATCAAGTTAATAACCATAACATTTGTAATAATCATTTATCGTATATATTATATTCCTCATGTCTCTAGGCATAAATAAGTACGAGTACTTTAATGAAACTTAACCATTAATAACTTATTAAAAACAATTTTAAAAAATCAATCAATAAAATAAACAATATTTGCCCTAAACTCTACCATAGAGATGCAGCAATTGCATAAGTTTAGTTAGTTGACAATAGTTTTCTGGTATATGTCCACTGACAGAAAAAAGCACACTACATTGTAAAATCAATACTTTACTCAGAATCTCACAAATTTATGGCGACTTATTAATAATTCGGAAGTTATAATACACATAAGTCCCAGTGCCGATGACATTTTTGGGCCTAGTCGGCCCCTGGGTTAAAGCCGATTAAATTGTCATGGAATCCAAACGGTTTTCAAAACGCGGTTTATTTTACCACGGGCCGCTTACACATACCAAAGTGGTGAAACTTGAAATCGTGAATAATAAATGTGTACAACCCATTTTTCAGGGAAATACTATGCTCACAGGGAATGCGTGCACGTAAAATCGCGTAACAGTGTCGTTGATATGACATGTATAGGTATAAATAATTCACGACTTATTTGAATATGGTAATATACAAACTGCGCTTGTCGGCTGAATAGAGAGGTATGGAAATTGGATTCTAACAAAAATAACGCATTAATGTTTCAATGATTTATTATGGAAATACAATCGGCGAAACACCACGTCGCATGTATAAACCGCTGCGGAATACGGAATTGCTTGTATAACTTGCGAGACGGTTATAATAATAAGTTTATAAACTTATTATTGCGATCTCTCGAAAAGTGTGTACTACGCAAACGTTACCCGGGGTTAGTTATAATATTCGGAAAATTACAAATACGAAGCGAAAACTTAGCATGGGGTATGTTATTATATGAATAACGGCATTTTGTTTTCGTTTTATCCGGACGGCCGCGGGGATCTGTATAAACTGTATCACTGCCACCCCGCTGCAGCCGGTGAACAATATAGTAACGTATTTAATCCGCCCGCCTATGCGGGACCCTCGTTTTTCTCTTTGCGGGCAACCGTCCCCAATCCGCCAGGGAGGCCCTCGCGTCCTCCTGATTGATTCTTCCCTTCTCCACCCGTCCCGCTTACTACGGCGGCGCGCCGTGTCGCAGGACGTCTGTGCATCCCCACGGGGTGAAGCGGACGAGAATTTACCGTGTCGCCCTCCCCGCCGGTACACGGTCTTCCTACACAGCTGTTTTGTATATTATAAAAAAAATCTGAAAAACGCCCGGCTTCGCCCGCGTACGGTTCCGATCCGATTTGTACATTTGTAATTAAATTACATTTCTTATACGCGTACGATCGTTCAAAGACAAATCCAATCGATAATGCATTTATATAAGAGTTGTGTGAATTCAACTTCCAATGGCTCTTTGTCAACGGCCGCGCACCGCCACTAACATAATCGTTCACCTGGTGGCGAGCGCTCGACTCGCTGACGACCGTAGCGCCGTCTGTCGACTCGAGCGCGTACTATACTCAGTTCAACCCGGGAGTGCCCAAACTCGCGCATGCCATACACTGAGCCGCCGACAACTGTCGTTGGACCCCCTCTCCCCCCCCCCCCTTCCGCCCGGGCGAGAGCAAACGCTCCGTGATTGGTCGGCGTTGTATGACCGCCGCCGCGTATACACCGTGTTAGGTTGGAATTAGTAAAACCACGGTGCGTCGTGAGAACGCTGTGACACTATCCTCGCTACGTATAAACGGGCGTCGGCATACCACAGCGCTCCCCGTAGCAAGATTAAGCAAGACACACATGCGCGAACCGAACTCGTTTTCGTCCGAGCGGCTGGACACTCTTAACCTGAACAGAGTATATATACGATTATTTATAATAATTCATTACTCATTTATACTCAATTGTTTTAGAGTATTGAAATTAGGCGTAAAACGTTCTCCGCGAATATACTCTATCATTAAAAAAACAAAAAAAAAAAACCCCTCCCCCGCGACATTTGGATAAATAGTTGTCCCGGACAAAAGAAAGGTACTTTGTTTTAAAGGTAAAGATGAAACGACGACATTGACTAGCCAATACAACGTTTTCATTTCCAATACTTGTCAATAAAATGCATTTTTGAATGTAACTACTATTCCCATTCGATAACAATTTATTATAAGTACCTGACATCTTAATTCAAGGTCGAAAGTATATGAATATTTATTCTTACTACCTGACAATCATTTTTTTTTTTTTTTTAATAGTTCCTAGGTAAAAATAAAGATTTAAACATATTTAAGCAAAGCACAAATTACCAGAATTGTAATTTTCAAAAAGAACAAATGCAATTATTTTCTATACATTATATACATGTATATATATAATAAATAATAGTACGTAATACGTATGCATTTAAGTTTGAACATCATTGAATAGATTTAACTTGAACAATACTCTATTTATTATAAAAAATAAATAATAATTTATACTGAACAATACGGATAATTTCAACAGTCTTCAAATATATTTAATCGTACAAAAAACTAAAATTATGTCCATAATGTCCGTACGGCCAATGTTGTACGTTATTTATTTATATTTGATCGAACATTAAAGTAATTTTAGTAATAATTGTATTGAATACTTTACACAGTTGTTTTCGTAACAAAATTGTACATATTACATTTATTATATTTTCCATATTAAAGAAATCTGTTATCTTTTTTTTTTGCGTTTCATTGTTGGCCACAATCTGGTCCATAGCGTTATCTAGCTTGCTGATAGCATTGGAAATTGTATCGCGTCTTTTTTCATCCATTTCAGATTGCTCCGAGGAATTGACGCAATCCTGACATAAAATGTTTTGCTCGTCTTTCAACGATATGACAGGAACCTCCGTCTCCTCTTCGTCGCCGTCATCGTCAGAATTGTGTTGATTGGCTGTAGTAATACATTGTATATTTTTCCAACCAACCCTCACTAGCTCGAAAATTTATGATGCCTAAGTTGGGGTAGCAAACCACTTAGCATTTTCATTTAAAATAGGTCCTGCTATCGGAATATTATTTTGCCTACATTGAGTACACCAAGCCAGCCATAAGACATTCTTCCAGATTGGGGTACTCACATTTTCTCTGTCTGGTCCTCGATGAGTAAGGTGTTAATGTTGTAAGATTGGTCCTTTATTTGGTTCGAGTATAGTTGAAAGCGTACTTCTGCTGGGGATACAAAAAAGTGGAGCAACGTCTTTTGTTTTTTCACCTGCTTCAACCGTCGCGATCACTTTATTTTTGTCGGCGATCGACAAACACTTATAGTTTACGGCAGTGGTCTTCAACCGGCGGGTCGCGTTAGTTTTAAAATCGGGTCGCGATAAGTGTTCTTTTTAAAATAAAAATTAAATTTATAAAATTACATAAGGTAAAAAAAATAATTTTTTTTGACAAAGTTCACATTAAAATTGTTGTATCATATTTTCATATGAATTCTATACATTTTCATCAATTAATAATAATTAAATATTCTACCTATTAAAATGTAATTTTTATTCATTCGGTTTTAACAATAGTTGTGCAAAGCATTAAGCAATTTTAGCTTTTTTACGAAACATACGTGGGTCGCGATAAATGTAGGCCTAAAAAAGTGGGTCGCCAGTCCAAAAATGTTGAAGACCACTGCTTTACGGGACCCATATTCCGACCGATTACGTTTTATACGATTTCAACAACTGGCTTGCCCATTGCAGAGGTTTAGTTTGGTAAAATGATACGATGAAAGTCTAGATCGTGTAGGTAAAGTACGATAATATTTATAAGCTACAATCGTATTTAATCTGCCGTTATTATTAGTTTCATTACGAGTACGCGAAATAGATTGTACATAATCTTTTATGAGTACATGCATATAATCGCGTTTAAAGAAATTCGAATTATAGAGGTTCCCGAAAGAAAAGTTCGAATTGTGGAGTGTGTCCCACCGACAAGTCATTTCGAATTACCGAGAGGACCGGAATACATGTATTTTCTTCTAATTATAGAGGTTTTCTCAGGGGACTAAGCGTTTAGTTCGATTTATGTAGTTTTTCGAATTATCGAGTGACTACTAGTATATTTTTTATTTTTCCCCCGCTGATATAAGTGATAACTGTGTGTGTTAGTCTGTGCATATTTCATTAGGTGTTTACCAATGCATTTTCTCACATGTCGATGATTATTATAATATTTTGGGCAATCGGTAAAAAAAAAACCCTCTTTTTGTTATAATTCACCGTTAATAGATTTATAATTTTTTAACGAAATTTAAGAACCGAACCAATTGCCCGATTCAAATACATAACATACAATGTTGTTTAAGTTTTTGTGTAAAGATTGCCGCATACACTATGCCTATATAAATATGTACAAAATAAATAACACATTAATTTCTGCTAAAATTGTGTTCTAAAACATTTATTTATTATTTATTGTTTGAATATTTGATCCATCTCATAGCGGAACTCCACTTAACATTAAACAATATTATACTGCCAGTCATACAAAAATATTTATTATTATTACTATTGACATAAAAAAAAAAAAAATGTAATAATAATAATAAAATTGAAGTTAAATACTTTATACTTGCATCAGTCTCAAAAATGTCTTTATTTCAGAAACAATGGAAATTGTAGTACAAATCAATGAATTTTAAGTTAAACTATAAGACCTTAAAATCATTTTTATCAAACTAAAAAAATATATTAAATTTTTCAAAAATTTAGTGTATATAACGATAAATGTTTACTCTCTTATATAATAGTTTCAAAAATAAAAATATATACTAGACTATGATGGAAAAGTAGAACAATAAAATAAATAATCTCACTCTAATAATTCTAAAATAAAATTACTGTAAATCAAATAAAATAAAAAATACAATTATTTAGCATCCAAAATTGTTTAAAAGATCAAAAAATACAATATTGAATAACTGTAATCAATGTAATATTACAATTCAATTAATGTATTTAATTAATTTTAATATAATAAATTGTTAATTACCTGAGTCGTTTTATTGAAATGAATAGACTGTAGTCTATGATAAGACTCTTAAATTACAATATTCAATGAATACTAAATATATATAAATACAAAAAAAAAATTGTATTGCAATAAAAAATATGAATGATACCAACCAATATAAAACAATTACTGGTAATTTATAGAATAACAAATATAAAAAAAAGGAGGAAAAAAATATAAGTGGAAGGAAATATATTATATATATATGTTTATATATTTCTACTATTTAAACCCGATTGTTCGAACTTGAACTGATCCACACACGATTATCTTTGGCGCTGACATTTTTCTTTTTATTATCTTCTACTTTCTTCCACAAGGTTGCTATCTTACTTGTAACTTCTTTCTTTTGACCAGGTGTCCTCACCGAGCACCCTGAACTTGTTGCTGATATGTTTGAATTCAAACTAGTATTACTATTAGCTTTAGCCACTCCACCCATTGTTGGAAGACTACTATTACTACCGGTCCACTGATCACCACTACTTTTTAAACTGTTATTACTCAGTGAGTTACGAACACCACCGGTACGTGCACTCGCTGACTGTTTATTGCTGGGCGGTTTAACTAGATTTGGTACACTAGTGTGTTTCTTGCCAGAAGATCCTGGAGTTGGTATACGAGATTCTTCTTTTACAAACGTACCTTGTCTTTTGAGGGGAGTTACCTTTTTAGTAGGTGTTGATTGCGAGCTTTTGGAAATAACAGGAGTTGGTTGAGGACTGCTCCGTGCTACTATTGGTATTCCACTTCCACGTGATTTTTTCTTACCTCTGATGGCCTTTATTTCAGAAGGCTTAACAATTCTAGCTGAAGCAACTGGTATATTATTTGAATCATTATCGTCACTGGAATAACCGTCTGTGCCTTCCGATGTAGTACTTTCGTCAACACCGTTTTTTATGCACTCTGTCGATGTGAAATCATTATCTTTCGATCGAGATTGCACAATATGGGTTAAGTCTAAGTCCGCTAATGTGCGTGTACGAAACCTATCTTTCTCACATGATCTTTTAATTTGAAATTTTTCTTTTGGTGACATTTTCTTGACAGCGTCTTCGGAAGAATGTGAATCAGATTCATTTAAAGTTGAAGACCTGACTTCAGGCTCCATAGAATTTTCTCTACTGTCATCTGAAGTTATTGTATACGTATTATACCTGGAAATAAATATAAATATTTTTAAATTATAGCCAAACCCTTAATTCAACTGAAACAAAGAATATAATATAATACATACTGGATGCATATAGAGTGTATCTGAGTTTATAGATAAAAATTCAAGGTAGAATATAAGAACTATTATAATTAAATTATTAGATGGTCATTTTTAATAAACAACATCTAATGTCCAACTAATTTTGGCCATGGGCCACCAAGAGTTAGTATACATTTAAATATATTGTATGATTATTATTCTATATTGAGTATGGAAATTAAAAAAAAAAAAAATTACCTCTCCTTCTTCATATTTCGCTTTTGTTTAGGTGTTAATCGGCGTCTAATTTGAGCTGGACTAGAATGATTAGGATCAGAAGACATTTCAGATGAAAGTAAATCATCTACTAAAGTCAAATCATCAACTGCCGTATAATACTGAGCAGCATTTGACTGATCAACTATTTCAGAACGTATACTCGATATACTAGTAATACTGTTTTCCATCTCAAAGTCAGTAACTTCGTCCATGTATGATGGAGGATTAACATTTTCAATGTTAATACAACTACCCAAAGAATCACTCTGTTCATTGGAAGTTTTTCGCTTTTTATCAAAACCACAATTGGATTGCACACTTGTCGTCATGGATAGCAAACTATCCATATCTGAAGGAGGTTTTATTGCATCAAGATGCATGTCCTCAAAATCCAATGAAGATATAATACCTACAAAAAAACATTAAATAATTAATATTAAATAATAAAGTATGCATTTTGGAATTTTACCTATTTCACCTTTATCCAATTTTATTAATTTTTGGTTAGAATTTTCGCCAGTGTTTGCACTTTGGTAAGAGCTTGTAAGAGTAGAAAATGTTAATGTTTCATCATCTTTCCATGTGGATTCATCGCTTTCATCTCGTTTATGTATAATTCCATTAACATCCCCAGGAGTAATTGTACTAGTTGACTCACTAATTTCACTTTCCAATTTCGGTACAAAGGATTTTTTATATTTATTTAACACAGGTATTTCCCTTTTTATACGGGTGGATCCTCTTTCAATATTTTTTATACCTTGACTAATACAATTGTTCAATAAATCTTCTTCATCATTCAGTTCTGATGTATTGTGCGTCTCTTTTGATTTGCTTTTCTGTAAGTTTTTCATGCCAGCAGCAATACATTCATTTAACAGAGCTACTTGTTCACTATCAGACAAGTCATCACTCTTGGTTTTTGCAGATTTTTTGCTATTCCTTATTCCAGCTGAAATACAAGATTCTAATAATTCTTGTTGTTGATCATCACTAAGATCACTATCTTGTTTCTTAGTTCTTCTCTTAACTAGCATTTGTGATTTAGCTGAAAGATTCATACCAGCAGCTATACACTGATTTAATAACTCCTGTTGTTCGTCTTCAGGCAATTCTTCGTCAGTTATTTTTAAAGTTGTTATTTTTTCAATACCAGCGTTTATACATTGATTCAATAAAGCGTTGTTATCGTCATCGTCATCATCATCTTCAGACATGGGTTCACTATTTAATGTGCATACATCATGTAAAGAATGAGATTGTGGCATTCTGCTATCACATTTAATAGAGTCATCCAATGAAAATTCACTACCTATAGAATCGGTCGACATTCGGTTGTTAATAACTGTTAAAGGATCTGAAAATATAATGAACATATATATAATTTATTAAACCTCAAAAAACCAAATAGAAAATAAATAAATACAATTAAATATACCTTCTATCTCAGAAGAATTAACTGAGTTTGATACATGGGATTCTGTTGAAGGAGAATCCATTACTGATGATCTGTAAAGTATAAAAAAATTAATTAAGATTTTTCAAGTATAAAATTAAAATAATAATCAAACCTGGACAAAGATATGTTTACTGAATTGGGTATAGCAGATGTTTGATTAAATTGAAGATTTAAATTTCCCATAGGTTTACTTGGAGTTTGATATAAACGCCTCTTGCCAACCTAAATTATTACAATAATTTCAAAATTAATAATTACTAGAAGTATAATGTGTTTTCAAAAGTAATACAAAATATTTCAAACACATGATTTTGAATTTCTTTTGGTTATTTTTTAGTGCATAAAAAATTTACTTATTTTTGCAAAATTTAAATTTTTAAAAAAAATATTCTGCGCAAGTGCAGCAGATGAAAAAGGTTTTAAATTGCACCCACCTCCAATGCACTTTTGAGTTTGAATTAAATTAATTTTTTTAAACAGCTTTGCCTATTCTTTTGCTGAAAATATTTTTTTGAAAATTTAAATTTTGGAAAAATGTGTAATATTAAGTTATTTATGGAGTGAAAAAAAAAACAAACAAAATTCAAGGTCATACGTTTAAAATATTTTATTTTACCTTTACACACTGTATAATAGACGACTAGCGTGTAGTAATAAAATTTATAAAAAAATTCAGAGTTCAACATTGTTATCAACCAATATGCATTTTTAAACTTTAGTGCGGCAAAATATACATTTATTGTCAATTAAATGAATCAATTAATAGTAACTTTATAACTATAAATATTATTATACTAATGTACTTATAATATTTACCATTTTTATTGATTGTCGAAGAATAACATTGGTTTCGGAGCCATCTTCTGAAGGAGTAATCATTGATAGATCTGAATGTGAAGTAGCTGTACTTATGTTTGCAGGAGTTCCTTCTGTGCAAAATCCAAAAACCTCGTCTCCCTAATGAAAAAAAAAGTACATACATTTTAATAACAAGCTCAAGAAATTATTATAGTATAAATAAATTGTTGAACCTCATTTTCAATGATTTTATTTGAAGTTGACTCTGAGCACCTGTCTGCTACCTGGCTATTGTTTTGCACCATGACTGGAAGTCTAGATCTAGAAAATAATGTATAAGAAATATTTTACAGAATTATAATGAGATTATGTAACTGATTTATGTTTACTTAGCGTGAGGTATAAATCCTGGATTTTTATTTTGTATATAAGGAAATGTTGAAATGGGAGACTGAAAAAAAAAGTAATTAATAATTAATTTGTTTATACATGTAAGACGTAATAAGTGTTGAGCAAACAACATCCACCACAAATGAACCAGCAAACTGAAGTGAAAGCTAGATACTGTTCAATAATAATAATAACGACAATCAATTATTCATGGTTATTGTTATTCACAGATCACAATTCAATCTCTTTTTATTTTTTTCATTTTTATTAAACACATCTATTTTTTACTTACTTCAAGGAAACCAATTTGATTTAACTGGAAAGATTTAGAGGTTTTATCAATAGATCTATTTTTTTTACAATCCGATACATTCCTTTAAAAAAAAAAAAAAAATGTATAATATATATTTATAAGACATAATAGTAATATATTTGTTAGAAAAAAATTATATTTCATTTGGTTTTCTTTAAAACACAATATTATAAACTCACATGGTATTATTTTCTTCATTTAATGATGGCAACACACCTTGGCATTGAATGTATTGTAGTTTTGCCTAATAATAATAAATTAATCTTTATTACTCAAAATCTAAGTATTTTGTAATTAGTTATGACTTACTCCTGGAAGATCATCATCAATAGTTAAACTACTTAAACTTGTACATTCTGAACCTTTTCCAGGCATTTTTTCTTCTTTGAAAATAGTCACACTGTCCTCAAAAATACTTTTATCTAAAATAAATAACATACATAATAATTGTTTTTTTAATTTTTTTTATTATTACTTTTGCACAAAATTATTGATCTATTATGATTACCTAATATGAAATGTTTACCTAATCATTATGTAATAATTTTACGGTAAATAACAAACCAAAATATATAATTAAAAACATTTAACAATACTATATTTATATAGTATATATATAAATATATAGTATATATATATAAATATATAGTATATATATATAAATATATAGTATATATATCTATATTTTATATTTGATAAAATTGAATTATATTTAGGATAGGCACCTATAAAATCATAGGTAATAATATAAAAAGAATAATTATCCATTTGGTCAGATTCCCTAGCACTGGCACTTTTAAATTTGAACACCACACCTAAACAATATTATGTAAATTCTATAAATACAATAAGAACAATTTTTAACATTTGAGCACAGGATAAGCTGTTTTTTCTCGTGTTTGATGAGTTGTACCAAAAATAATACATAATAACAGTATTCAGTTAAGTTTGGTGTTTGAATTTAAAAATGGCAGTGCTGAGGAATCATCCTTTAAAATTTGATATAGTTAACATCAATTTTAAAAGTTTTCAACGCCTAAGTTAAATTTATTTTTTATTGACACATCTTTCAGATTCACCAAGTTGACCTGAGCGAATTTTAAATTTTGAAATATAATTTTCCTTTTCTCCAAACTCAAAACTCGAAATTAGCTGTTATGTAATAAATATTTATTTTAATTTGCAGAGTAGTGGTAAAATACAATATAATTATTTATATCATAAAAATTTATCAAGAAAATTAAATCTTTAGTTAATTACGAATACATAATAATTCAGTAATAAATACTTTTGAAACACGGAGGACTAGGCGGAACTGTTGTAGTTGGTGAATCAGGAATTTCACTTGGTGTGACTAAACCACTGGTAACACGACTAAAAATAGTTTATAATATATAAACACAAATTTTTTATAAAAACAATTCAATTTATCAATACCTGCACTCACTAACCGCTGAACTACCAATATAACCCTCTTGTGGCTCACAGCTACCAAGTGATGCAATAGAACTACTTCTGGAGAACATTAATGGTGTCTCAAATGTCACCATTTTACCTAAAGTAAATAAAATAAATTTGTTCGAAAATATATTTTAAAGAATTGTTCTCAAATAAATAAATTATATTATTCATTTCTCACCATCTTTTTGTTCCTCCTTAGGCTGTCCACCTTCAGGTGTTTCACTTCCAGAATTGAGTACATTAGAACCTTGTTCTGAAGGCCCTGCACCTGATCCATTGCGACTCTACACAATTATTACATGAAGTTAATAAAAAAAAAGAAGGTATAAACATGATAATAGATGTTTGATACAAATTTAATAATCTTAATATTACTATAGTCGGGTGAATGAAAAGTGGCCACTGATGCCCATGTTGTTATCAATCGTGCTTTATGTGATTCACTTTGAGAACCCATAGCTTATCGAAAAAAAAAAATTGCCAGCGGCCACTTTTCATTCACCCGACTATAGTATTGTTTTTGTTGTCAATTACTAGTTTCTATGATTAATTTTTACAAAAAAAAGGACCATTGTAAAATCTAGTCTGTACATTATTCTCTAATGTAAAATTTTTATATTTTAATTACCTTGTCTTCTATACCACATTTTCTTAAATCTGTATATGATGCTGCATTAGAAAAATTGTAAGGTGTACCTTCTGTACAATAAGTCTGTGTTGTGTCACCAGTCAATGCTTTTTCACCATTATCATCATCTTCACATAATAAACTATAATTAGTAGCTTCATCCAATGATGTTTCTGCATACCCATTTGATGACTTTTTCTCTTTCTCATCAAAGCTGATATCTTCTTTTGTTTGTTGAATAGAAGCTACATGCATGTCTATAATTGATGATGATTCTAATATTTCATTTCCGATTTCAGTTACTAAATTATTTGTATTAGAGTTGTATAACGGTGAGATTTTTGTAAAATTTGAATCCCTAAAACAAAAATAAAAAATAAATTCAGTGTACAAACATGACCAGCAATATATATATAACGTACATAGCAGCTTTCAAATCATCTTCATCATCATCATCTGTATCAGTTTTTATATTTTCAGTAAAGTCATTTAAATGTGTACTATCAGAATTGATTAAAGTATTATCTATTGTGGTATCGGTATGCCTTATATCTAAATAAAATTGTTGTTTATCATATTTATTATAAAGAATTAATAATATTAGCATACCTTGAATAGCATTATATGCAGGCATAGCGTTCATGAGATTATTAAGAGCAGCTGATGACCCTGTTGCAATCATCTTATGTTTGGAATGAATCAATGACCGTAACATAGGAACAATTCCCAAATTGATCATTGTCGTTTGATCGCGAATATTACGTGCAGACAAATTCCAAATAGTTCCACATGCATTGCTCACAATTGTTAAACTAGGAGACTGTAACTGTTGCATTAACATTTCAAGTACCTTATGATGCCTTAAAATATCACTATTAAAGAAATAAACAAATAGAAATATAATATAATGTATATTTTTATTAAATATTATAAATTGAATAACTAAATAATTACCGATATTCTTCATGAGATGCTATAACACATGAAATATTTCTCAAAATTCCACCAGCATTTTCTATAATTGTTACTGATTTAAAATGACCAGTCCCACTTAATGTTTTTATCAAAAATTCAATTGCTCCTCTGACTTTGCATATTTCTTCCTAAAATTACCATCATTGTAAAAAAAAAAAAATATTTAAACCATTGTGGAAAAAAAAAATTATTATTGGTATTGTATATACTTTGTTTTCTGGAGAATGGGCAGAAAAATTCCAGAGTGCAGACAAGAATGATTTCATTGTTGTCTCTTTATTTGCTTTCATTGAGGCTTCCATCAATGCTTTAACTGCACCTACATCACGTAAAATTTCTTTACTTTGTGGATCGGCCCTCCATGATAAATTGCGTAAAACACTTGCAGTGACCTATACAAAATTAAATACAAATAAATTTAAATTCACAGTTAACATTTCAATGATTAAATACCTGTCTAAGATCTTCGCATTGTATTCGTAACTGCAAAATCAACACTTTTAGAAATTGTTTAAAAGAACATAAAAGTGTTTTGGTAGTAGCATCACCAAATGTTAAATTAGTTAGAGCCATGCCAGCATATCGTCTTAAGGTTACACACTCTGAATTAGGTTCCAGGTTTGGTTCACTACCATGAACTTCATGATCAACTTGAATTAATCGGGTAACAGTATATATTGCACCTTAAAAAGAGAAGAAAATGTTAAAAAATTGTAAAATTAATTTTAGTCCAGACTTACCCAATACACACATAGCAAATCGATGTTGACTATCAAAAGACAGCTTCATTAATGCTGCAATAGCAGTGATGGGATGTTTGCTAATGTCTAATTGTTTAAGCACAACAACTGGTGTATCACAATATTCTCTCATACTTTCTAATAATTTGTAAATACGAGACTCTCGACGACCTTGTTTTTCATCTTGATTAAAAGTTACTATATTCTTTAATGCTTGGCTAGCATTGTGACGAACTACTATATCAGCATTCATATCATGCACAATTTGGACGAGCAAAGGAACACAACCTGAAGACGAAATTAAATAACAATAAATTGTTGTACAAATATCTCAAGTTGATAAGGCCAAAAAAAAAAAAAGATGTTTTTGTTCATCCCTGCAGAAAATGCAATAAATGTATAAAACATACCTGTTTGTCGCATTGCTGCACAACAGTCAGGAGATTTACTCATGGCCAAAAGAACTGAGACTGATTGATAAGAAGATTGTATTGAATTATTGTTTTCCAACAATGACAAAAGATTATAAACAATTTCTACTTTAGCTCCTAATTGTTGTTGACTATTAGATCTCATTGAAAGACCTTCTTTTTCACACTCTAAAGATGAATTTTGAGATCGTAACAAAGACGAGTTAGAAGACATGTTGGTGGGTCCTACACTATGCCACATGTTAAACTTTTTGTCAGCCAAGATGCCAGGAGGTGTAGGTAAGCAACCCTTTAAATGTATAATTAACAGTAATTAAAATACATAATATATGTATACATATTTTTTATTTTTTATTTTAACTAATGAGTCAATTTACATCAGGAGAAATTTTAGCTTCGTCTTCTTCTTTATCTTCAGCCATTGCTCTTTTTTCTTTATCCATACGTTGATCCTACAATTGAAGTAAGTTCATTAATATTCTACAACAATTGTAGCTCCTATTTGAAATTCAATAAATTCTCCTCACTCTAACCTCATTAATCATTCTGAGGTAACTGTTATTGTTGTTGTAAGAATGTTTAGCACTGTGTTTATTGTCATAAAATGACTGTGTACCTGACCAATTATTAACTCGTCTATTGTCTTCGACATTGCATGGTAATGAATATTGATATTGACTATTAGACAAGGAGTGTCTGAGGGAAAACAGAAACATTAAAAATAATTGATGTGTTTGCCATTGAATTTATAATATACTATATTATAAAATCAATGGTTTTACATAATTTTTAAGCAAATAGTGTGAAGATAATTAAAAATAAAACTCTACTACACTAAAACTTACTTGCTTACTATGACATTATTATTTTGGCCATCATTAAAATCTATTTTACCATAGCTAAACTTTTCTGAAATATGATTGTTATTATTGTTTTTAACATGATCATTATCATTCTTGTTAATTAAACTCCAGCGATTTCTAGGAGGATTGGATAAGGATCTCACATGATTTGTGGAAGGTGATGGAGATACATGAGAAGATCGAGATGATGATGAGGAACGCACAGGAAGTCTAGATTGTCGAGCAGAATACATAATTTTTAATATTTAATAATTAAAACTGTATTACAATTTAATGAAGGAAATAAAAGAAAATGTTACAAACAAGAATACAAAACAGTATTTGTATAGGCAAACTATCTAGGTATATTGCATATAAAGGTTTCCCTAGTCTGATCAATATTGTAACTAGGGTTGAATTGAGGGGAGTGGCTATCAGCTGTTTTCTGTTAAGTGGAGCTTTTACCCCTAGAGAGAGACACTTTTATTTTGTGTTGATTCAGTAAAAGTACATAAAACATATAACATTCTTGAAATTATTTTGTTAACCATTATTAAAATGATCAATTTTATTTATTTACATTAATAAAAATAAGATTAATTTAGTTTTAATTATTTATTTGTAACACTATATTATAATTAATGTGAACAACAATAATAGTTTTTAAAAACTAAATTAAGACTATTTTAAGACTAATTTAAGTATTAACATTAGTTAACACTTAAATTTTAAATTCCAAGTTGTCTCTTTCTTCTCACCCCAATATGGGAAAAAATATATTAATTGTTAGATCAAAAGTAAATGGTATAATACCTATTATCATAGTATGGTTTTTAATTATTATAAAATTACATAATTTTATTATGACAACACCCATATAAAAATGAACTCTTAAATATTTATGTTACACACCCAGTATAAAATATATAAGGTATTATTATTCTTCAACTGTTGGTCAGATTTCTGATAATTTAGAGGTTTAGTTATTACAGTCATTTTGAATACATAATTGTATTTTAAAATTTAATTTTCTGACAAATCTATAATATTTTCAGTAAATAATGATAAACACAATAAATATGAATTATAAAAATTTCCATATAATTAGATGACACATTGTTAAACATTCTTACACAAATTTGTCTAATTGGTGAATTTTGTACTATAGATTCAACATCTACTATAACCATCAAGTAAAATCTATAAAAATGTTTACCTGTTCACTATTAGTTTTATTTTCTAGAGTTAGAGTCATTTTTGATGGTACGTTTCTTGATGGCATTCCTATGTTCAAATCAACTAAATAGATATATTAATATAATTTCTAATTATTTTATACTATTATTTGATTAATACAAATTACCTGTAGTTATTGTTTGAGTTAACAATGGTGTATTTAATTGTCTTTGAAGCTGTCTGGTTTCTTGATTAAGACTACGTACCGTTTCCAACAGCTCTTCATAGCTGGAAACTGGAAGTGTCATATCTCATAACTATAAAGTAATATTTTAACTGAAATACAAAAATATATTTAAAAAAAATGTATTTAAATGATACAAATTGTATTAAAAGAGAGAGGTAGGCACTTTGCAGTTTACTATTTCAAGGGCAAGATGGGTTTCATGGTCTAAAGCTCACTATAAATAATGTTTTCATTTTGACCTAATTCAATTTTTTAAAACATCAGATAATTGTAAACCTTCAAATTTCAAAATAAAAATATAAAAAAATACTAAAAAGGAAATTTCAAGGTTCAAAAAATATGTCACGAGTCTATAATAATTCAAATCCATATATGGATAGTATGTAGTCTCTTGGTATTGCATGTGTCAATCATCAAACAAAATTAGTAAAACAAACACATAACTTAATTATTATATATTATTGAAAATTAAGAAGTGCATCAGCATGGATAAAACAATATTATATTGTTAACATTACAATATTATAACATTTTTGTTTAAATTTATAAAATGTGTAATTATTTAATTAAATTTTAATTTACCTATATGATAATTATAACGTAAACTTGTTTGTTCGACATTTTTATACTTAAATCAACAAGGTAGAAAGTAAAAAAATAATAATAATAATAAAATTATTCAATAAAAATTAGATATTTTATTATTATCTAGGTCGCATCAATATAATATATCCTCGAATATCTATCTATACATAAAACACTATAAGGTAGGTACTTAAAATGTTTATAAAGTATAGTATTCTATTATAATGGAATGCCTATAGAAAAAACCATTCAGTACAAAAAGGACATTGACTTATTGTGGTTAAAATATGTAGTCATTGTCAAAGATGCAAAGAAAAAAAAAATGTATTACCAAAGTATTATCAATCTCCCAACCTAGTACTGGCAACACAATATAATAATTGTAAGAAGCCCAGTATATAAAAGATAGATGCATTGTAGTTTGTACGATTTATCACCTCGTGCATTGGAACCAAAACAAAATTGAATAATTGTATCTACAGAAAATATTTGGAATAAGTTTAAATAAGTAGGTACCTAAACAAATTGTTAAAAACAAAAAAACAAGATCGAAGGATGTTTTATTTTAGTAATCAAAGTTAATTTTACTTGCCATATCAATATGAAATAAGTGGTAAAAGGTCCCATTTATAAAAATTTAGAAAAAAGCCCATAAAATAAAATTTTTATCTTTTCACAAAATATTCATTAAGCATCTAGAATAACTGGTTTTTACATTTAATTGACTTTAATCACCCAGCAGACTGGAAGCACAGAATGAAATTTCGGGAAAAATAACAGATCACAAAGCAAAAAAAGCCTTTTTGAACTATGCAAACCAGCAAAAAAAAAACAAATCAACATAGGTTTTAGAGAAAAATGTTTATTTAAACAACTTAATATTCAAAATTAACAGTCAAAATCACAGTTGAAGTATTTTAATATGGCATATTATTTATCTTTTACGACAATTTATTTAACAAAAATAAAAGTTGATTTAATTAATATAATAATAATAGTTTAGTACATTTTTCTAACTGATTACCAAAAGAATATTTTATAAAAGATCAAAATTGTATTTATTTGGGCCCGACTTTTTGTCTGTTTTCATCCGACCATCAAAAAATATATCCAGACTATTTGTTCATCAAATTTTTTTAAACAGAACTTTTTATCCTCAAACTTGTAATCGTAAAGAGTTGAAAACTGTTGGATATATTACAGAGTGATTGTTTAACTGTACATATAACACTATATATTTCAATAAGTATTATCAATACTTTTTTTTGGTTTTTATTATAAGTACACACTAATTGTAAAATTGCATAATATTCTCAGGTAATAAATAATTATCTTTGTCTTTGTCTATTGGTTATTTTTATATACTTATGAGTTATACATATTAAGTAGGTATTTCCTGAGATATTCTAATTTATAATCAATGATAATGACTAATTAATCTTTTTTTGAAGAAGAAACCAGACTAATTTAAGTTGAAATGATACTATGAAATATTAGCAATTTCTATAGCTTTAAATAGTCTACAATAAAAATGGTCCAACAAATTGTACATAAAGAGAATCATCATCATATAATATAATATTTTGTAATTTATATAACTGTATCTATTAATTTTTTTTTTTGTATCATAAACAAAATTCAGACATAGACCTATTATTTCCTATGAGTAATGGGTAGCAATTAATATTAATTATCTTTCTAATAATCAATTACAATTCAAAAACGTATTATATCTAAACAAAAATTCTTTAGTAACCCATTACCTATATAATTTAGAAGATTAAAGTATCAATTTTCATTTTCAGTTCATTATAACATTGTTTCTGCTGATAGGTATATTTTTACAATTACATTTCTATTTTAAAACGATACTTGTCACTAGAGTAATAGATGGGTAAATTGGCAAATGATATCATTACCAATTGTTTATAGTAAACATAGTGCATACCACAGAACATGCCATTAACATTTAAAGTTGTTTTATGCAAACTGAATAATAATAATAACATTTGTTTGTAAATTTTGTTGTTTGCTTGTTCTTATAAATAAATTATAAGTTTTATTTTTTTATTTATTTGTATGTACATAAAAATAACGGCTAAATAAAGACTAAATTATTATATATCTATGCACAAAATAATTAAACAGCATAATTTATAATTACGGGTTTTATTTTTTTTTTTTTTAAACTAAGTAACATTATACATAAGAATAAGTAAAAGATCTAATTTTATTATTATTTTAAAAGATTTGTAAAGCTCTTGTTCGGGTTTGTTTGTTTATTGTTTTGAATGAATCTAAAGCAAGTACCCGAACTTAAATTGTCTAAGGGTTATAAAAAATATTTTCAATTATTAGGGAATGTTAAAGCCCCTATAAACATACCTACTCATTGTTTAATGTTTTAAATCTTAGTGTTATAGAATAAAATAAAAATGTAATGGTCACCCAATTATTTATTAGACAAATAATTTGTTTAAAACAATTTTTGTAAATCAACATTTAATATGTTCAACCTTGAGTTTTTCAATAATTACTAATGAGTTTTATTATTAATGTGTTTCATTAATTTATAGATTTGAAAAATACTATATAAACAAAGACACATAAACATACTATTGTCAATCTTTAAATATAAATCTACATAACCATTCAAATTATAAATTAGTAATAAAAAATAATAATAACAATTAGGTAATAAATATACCAATAATAGCTAGTAATAAATCAACACAATAAAAATATAATAAGCGAGTGAAAATAATACAAATGTTCCGAGTCATTCTATATATATGAAATGTAGCTTAATATTTATAAAGCGTATAATTTAAAACGTAAAACCTATGATTTAATAGATATTTAAAATTATACATCTATATATATATATATATGAAAACTCGGCTTATACAATATAAATTTAAATAAAAATATCTAGGCAATTAAAAAAAGTTACTAGCAATACAAATGCACCCATAACAATATTGGTAATATATAATTATATATATAGATACCTAGGTAAAATTATTTTTTTTAAAAAATAAGGAATATGTAAATAGGTATATTGTTTGATTTTTTTTTTTAAAATATTTAACAAATTATTGTTGTTATAACTATCACGGGTAGGTACCTAGTAGACCTTAAACGAAATTTATAGTAAATATAGGTACTGGCCAAACGGACTCAGTGCGAGTACCTAATAATTCAAAAGCTTTTCCACTTAATTCATTACTGTACTTGAAAATAAATAACTCATTTTTCGAATTATTGTTTCGTACATTACATATAATTAGACATAGGTACTACCGAGAAGTCATTAAATACTAGCAGTGGCCAGTCACGAAGAGGCCGGAGGTAAACAATGATCAATTGAACAATGTATAAACAATGGAAATTAAAAAAAATAATCATATATTTTACCTGCACAAGGAAATCTGGAGTTTTGGAGCCGTGTAAGGTACTGTCCATTAAGTGACGCCGAGAGAAAGCCGTACGGGAAAACAACGTTAATTACGGGTAACGATTATTATTGTCGGGGACAAAGTCGACGGGGCAACCGACGGGAGACGACTAGAAACTGAACGAGTAAATGTACCGAACGAATACAATCTCGGTGAACGGCGTCGAGAGAGGATAGCTAATGCGTAACGCCGCCGATTAGCTACTAAAATATTTGAGATGCTCGCGTGCGTTGACAACAGTTATGTTGGCAATAAAATTCCATTTAATTTTGATTTTCGTTGGACGAGCCGAATCCGCGTGACGGAGGAAATCGTCTCGTTTACTTTTGGACGGATTTAAAACCAAACGGCGTTCCCGAACCGATACCGACGGTTTTTCAAAATTTCGAATTAATATTCAGCGGACCAGACGTTCGGTATTTAATTATTTACAATTACAATATCCACCGTCTGAATACACATCGTGTATGTAGTTCGTATTCAATTCGCGTGTGACCTTGGTGAAGCCTGGAGCATTATCATAACCGCGGTAGATAACGTACCGCGATCATAACCACGGTAGATAATGTGTGATAATATATGGTCATAATCATGATATGCATTGCCGACAGCCCCGGCAACAGCTGTGACCGGCTATCACGTGTTTCGAAATTATGATTGATATTAAATATTCCGGTGAGCAGTTAGTTGTTATACGTTATTATTTTTCTTTCCTTCGATTTGACCCTTTGGATTTACGTTTCTATCAAATATTAATTCGCTGTAGAATTATCACGTCGACCCCGCCGGACAATTTTTAATTTACTATTATTATTATTTAAATTAAATTGTAAAAAATACCAGACGACTTGCAGTACACCAATAACTGTAGTAAGTACTCGCCTATAATTTAATTTTTACTATTTACCAAATACTCTTAATATATTATTACACCGTTATTCTTTAATTATGATGACCTTTAGGATTTAGACGCATCATTCAGTATTTAATCCGAAACAATGTCGAATGAAACGCGTTATCTTCCATCATGGATGACAGAATCGGTAATAACAATTTATAATTTCTTTCAAAAGTTCACAAAATAATCTTTGGTCTCTGTACAATGCGTAAAATCCATACACGCCCTTTTAAATTTTCAACAAGAACCCTGCTATATTTTAATTTCAAGTTTAAATAACTTAATATATATATATATATTCATAATTATTATATTTTTAAACCAATGGGAGCCCCCCTTCCAGATATAACATTGATTCACATTTGAGATCTTTTTCATACTTGTCTTAATTTACTTATATTGTATACAACTGAATTAAATTCAATTTTTTATCTGTATTATATTTTATTACCTACTATAGTACTGTACAAAACAAGTACAAAAGACAGAAGAATTCATCAAGTTTGAAGGGCATATTAAATCATGTATATTTGCTAATATATTAGCATCATATGCTGATGAAATTTTGTAAGTTGTAACTTAAAAAGTACCTATTATTTATCTATCACATTTTATATTTCATCTGTCCTATAATTTAGGGCCAAGGTTGATTCTAGCAAATGTTCTGAAGTAGTATATGGTTTTGATATGGAATGGCCAGTATCATATATTGGACAAGTGAGAAAAACTGCTCTTATACAAATATGCACTGACCATTCCACATGTTATTTATTCCATGTACGTGTTGTTTTTTTTATAAATTTAATTCTTTAGTTTATTTTTTGAATTATATGATACAATCTTTCAAATTGTCTGACTTAGGTATTTAACGTCATAAAACTTCCTTCAATATTTGTTCAGCTCATTAATCACCCAAGAGTTAGATGGTCAGGTGTATTTATTAAAAAGTAATTTAATTTATCTTGTATTTTTGTCAAATAATTATAGCGGTTTATATTAAATTGTTTTATAGTGATTTTAAAAAACTCAGTAAAGATTTCAATATTGATGTTAGTGGAGCTTTAAGAAATATTATCGATTTGGGTACTTATACAAACAAAGTTTTGAATTTTGATTCATCGTCTCGTTGGAGTATGGCCAGTTTGGTTCAACAATTAGTAAATTAATTTACTGACAATCAATTTAAAGTAGTTATATAATATGGTAATTAAATTTTCACAGCTGAAGAAGAAAGTAAATAAAGATAATAATATTCGTATGGGACATTGGGAAAATACAAATTTAAACTACGATCAATGTATGTATGCAGCAACTGATGCCTATGTAAGTATAATTGAATATGATTAATAAATACAAATCTTAAAACTAATAACAATTTATTTAAAATTGTTTAAAAATATATTTGGTTTAAGTGTCAACTGGTTAGTAAATAAAAATTTTATGTCAATGTAACAATAATACCTATCATTACTTGTATTATTTCTAAATATTAAACTCTTACAAAAGTCATGATGTTTTTAAAATAATTATCCTATCTATATATTATATTTCTGCATTTTCCTATGTCTGCTAAGATCTATAGGCTCAGTGACGGTAAGAGAATGACCTTAGTTAGATATACTGTTGGATTTGTAATTTTCCAATGAGAAGGCAAATTCTAATTTTTCCCTCAAAATTCAATCTCTAAAAGGAGGATCACACAAGATTTCATAATATAAAAATTGCATATTTTTTTTTGTAATTCAGGTGTTACTTATTGATTATTTATATATTAATTTGGTTATCACGATTATGGGGATTTAAAAACTAGTATTCAAATCAAGTCAAGCAACGTGCATAATTGAAAGTGTCGTATATCTGGATAAAAATCTATATTAAATTTCATTATTAACAAATAATTTGATTTTTAATTCATTTTATAACTCTTAATTTTGTATAAAGAGTTAGGACTTTGATAATTATTATCTCTAAAGTTTTTTTTTTTATTAATATCTATTAAAACTTTCTTTTATATTTGATTCTAGATATCCTTAATACTCTATGAACATTTAAGAAGATTTGATACAGTCAGAAATGAACTCCAGACTAATTAAATTATTAAAATTAGGACAAATGTGTTACGATCCATGCCTTAAATTACAAAACCAATTGTCAGAAACATTAAAAACGACAGCACCTAATGAATGTGGTTACCTCATTATCGTTGAACATAAACCAGTGTATACTATTGGCATCAGGCAACAGGACTATAACTCACATTTGGAGAACAATTTAACCAAATTAGGCGCGGAATTTAAACGTACTAATCGTGGAGGTCTCATAACTTTTCATGGTCCAGGACAGCTGATTGCATATCCAATTCTAAATTTAAAATATTTTCAACCTAGTGTACGCTGGTATATCGCAAACCTAGAAACAACTATTATTAACCTTTGCAATGAAACGTATGGTCTTAATGCAACTATTACTCCTGATACTGGAGTCTGGGTAGATAATAATAAGATATGTGCCATGGGTATCAGGTGTAGTCGATATGTTACTACACACGGACTAGCCTTAAACTGTAACACTGACTTGTCTTGGTTCAAACATATTGTACCTTGTGGCCTACCCAATAAAGGAGTTACTTCTTTAAGTTCAATTTTAGAAAAAGAAATTTCTGTCAAAGATGTCTTACCTTATTTCCTACAACATTTTAGTAAATCTTTTTCTTGTGACATTGTCAATACTGAACTTGAGTAGCATAATTTATTAGACCACTATTATTTTTGATTGTGATTTATTGTAATTATTACCAAAATTCAATAATTCATTTTGTGTTTAATAGCTTTAGTTAATTTCTATTATTCTTGTACTTCTAAATAGAATTTATTAAATTATCATTTTTGTCTGTTAGTATGTCTAAAAATTATAAATACAAAATTGTTAACTTTCTGCATGTTTATAAATATTACCTTGTCTTCCCAAAATTCAACTAAATGGTGTGCTGTTGTCTACCAATATATTTAGATGTAAATCTTAGTGGCTCGCACTGTTATAAATTATCAACATTTGTATTCACTACAATTATTTATTTGGTGAAAATGTGAAATGTGTTTACCATATTACTTATCAAAAAATATAATAATAAATTAACTAATAATTGCTATAAATGGATACCTTTTAAATATGTATAGTACATTAAATTTTTTCTTGAATTTTAAAAACCAAGTTTACTCTTAACAATAAACATATTTTTTCTTATCAGTTTTAATACATATGAGTTTAATAAATATGTAATTGAATTTTTTATTGACACACTTAAGGTTAATAGGTAATGATGATTTTTACATATTTTAGTTATTGTGTATCATTAAAAAGATGAAGATAATTTTACCTCAATGACTTGAAATTGGTGATTTTTGTTATTTTTTTTAATTATAACCAAATGTACAAATTAGTAATGATGCACAAAACTGAATGATTGTACTTTTAGTCAACATATTTCTAAAATAATGTATGTACATATAAATTTAATATATTAATTATAATAAGTGATTTTATATTAAATAAACTTTAAAAAAAATTTTAAAACATTATAAAAAAAAAAGATAAAATACCGTTTGGTTGTTAAATCTATTGTTTTTTATTGAATAGTCAAAATTGTGCCGGTATTTTTGGTAAACCAAATTCGTCGACAGCTATTTCACCAGGTTTACTAGTTTCTTTTTCTTTCTGTCCAGGTTCTTTGTCTGGAACATTGACTTGGTCCAGGTAAGATGTATCATCGTCCAAAGCTAATTCATCACCTATTGCTTCAAGTTCTGCATTTAGTTCATCTTCATCAATATCTGGAACTCCATATGTTCGACCTAAAGCTTCTTGTACTTCATTAGATTGATCCAACATATCAGCCATTTCATCTTGGAGGTCCTAAATTGAAATCATAAGTTTAAATAAATGTTCACTTCATAGTCAATTTTGTGTAATAATTTAAACTGACTGAAATACAATATTTTATGACTACCTATAAATTTAACCACGATTTCAGATACAAAATAGTTTTGAAACATTTTGTTGTTCCATTATTGTTCATTAATTTACTATCTAGTATTGATATTATTTTACCTCGATATCATCTATATTAATGTTTTTAAATTCTTTCTTCATCTGCTTCATGCCAGTTTTCATTGCAACTACTGTAGATTGAGTATCTTTCAATGATTGAACTGCATATGTTGCTTGTTCCATATTGAAAGACTGATTTCTTAAATTCTCAGCCTGACTCTCATATCTATAAATGTTTATTATTTATCAGTTAAATACTTGGTAAAAATCTTAACTTATCAACTATTTGTATAAGTTTGATTTATTTAATGTGCTGTAATAATTTGTCATATTTATTCTTGCGTTAATTTTATTATTGTATAAATATAAAATGTCTGCTAAAATAACTAATAACTACACTGCAAAATCAAATAAACAAAAAAAAAAAAAAAAATTAACTACTCTATTTAATTCTTTAGAAATTATGGGTAATTATTATTTGAGATATATAATCGCAAGAACACTGTTACTATATATACTTATAAATTACGATATCACTGTTATATATTGTTAAAAACAATTTTTTGTAGGTACCAATTTAACTTTAAATATGACTGATAAATTAATGTGGCCTATTAAATAGATCGTTTGGTTTATATTGGATAATTCCATATTACTTACTGTTTCCTTTGTTTTAAAATTCTCAAAGCTTTTTGTTTCAACGAATTCTTTGCTGGGCCTTCTCTCATCTTGACCATTTGGTCTTTCAATTTTTTCAACTCTTTTTCTAGTCTGTTTATTTTCTGTTCCACGGATTCGGCACGTTCGTCTACCTTTGAACGATCCCAAAACACAGTTTACCCTTCGAACACAAAATGTAAATTGTATAGTATTATTTACCCCTTTAATGACAGTAGTCATGTCTGGCGGCGGAGCCTTTTCTTTTGTTTTTCCAAATATACGATTCATTTTTCTCGGCTGAAGTATTCAAACGGTAATAGTAGTCGTGTATAAACCGATTCCACTGGTCAATCGAAAAGTTAAATAAAATTCACAAATTTGTCTACAAAAGATACGAAATTACGAATGAATTTTGATTTACAATGTACAATAGATTAAAATTATACACTTATCTCAGATTGACTCATTCGTGTTTTGATAACAAGATATATCTTATATCAGTGTTTATAATACTGTGGTAAACGTTGGTTTACCGGTTTATTCCTGATCTCGCCACCAATGAAAGACCACGTATGCAATATCAATGACGTCGCGGTTTGCCTTTTGCTCACATATTATCAGTAGCGTTACATTACAAATACCCTTAGATTATATACAGTATTTATATCATTTATATGATCCAAGGAATTATCTCGCCGAAAGTCAATTTCAAATTGAATATTGTTGTAACCTGAACATAATATAAAACTGAATCTGAATAGTTTAAATGTTTTGCAATAGCGACTGATTAGTTCACAACAAACAAAATGATACCGACGAACAAGTATTCATTAATTGTTATTTTATTTTATTCATGTTATATCTGTTTGGTGAATTCAATCGAATTGACTTTTGAGCTTCAAGACAAATCAAAAGATTGTTACTACGAAACTATAGACAAAAATGTAACATCTACATTAGAGTACCAGGTACGTTGGTAGTGTAGTAATGCATCAAAGCGTTCAAGTAATGCATTTCTATTAAAGTTATCTAATTGTATCAATTGTTATTTCAGGTTGTTACTGGTGGACAATATGATGTAGACGTGATAATCGAATCACCGACTAAAGAAATCCTTTATAGACAAGTGAAATCACAATTTGATAGTCATACATTTGTAGCACCAGTAAGTGGCCCATATGCCATATGTTTTAGCAATGAATTTTCAACTTTCTCACACAAACTTGTATATATGGATTTACAAGTTGGCGATGAAGAAGCTTTACCTGGTATTGGAGAACAAGTTACTGTTATGACTCAGGTAAATATTTTTTCTGCTGCTATACTCAAAACTATTCTATTATTTAAACTAAATTATATACTTAATAATTTAGATGGAAACAACAGCTCAAGATATTCATGAATACCTAAACAAAATTATTGATTATCAAACTCATCATCGATTAAAAGAGGCCCAAAGTCGTAAACGTGCTGAAGATCTAAATTATCATGTATCGTTATGGTCTGCCGCTGAAACTGGTGCTATATTACTGGTAGCCATTGGGCAAGTATTTTTGTTAAAAAGATTCTTTACAGAAAAAACACCATCTCAAATGCAATATAAAGCTATGTATTAAATTGAAAATTAAGTAATAATGCAATTACCATTATAAAAATTATATTTATTGTATTTTTCTTTATACTCGGTTGGAATATGTTTACTTGAGACTAACTATTAAAATATATTATTTGTGTACAATTTTTTATTCTAGTTCAGGATTTTACAAAATGTATTATTTATTGTGATGTAAATATTAGTTAAATAAATAATGATTGATATTATAAAAAAAAAAATATTCATTATCATATTTTGTACACTAAGTCATTAATGTGATAAATTTAAATTATAAAACATTAAAAATAAAGTTTATTTGTGTACATTTAAAATAGTTCATTAATAACAATATTATACATAAACATTAAATCAACAAAAATGTATAATAATTTAAAACAATCCTATACAATTTAAGTATTTAAATGGTTTTAAATCCAATAATATATGTAAATATTAAATTATGATTTATCTATTAATTGTTCAATATGTGAGCTACCGGTTGAGTAATCTAACCATATTTTAAATGGTGACTTAATTACCAACAATTTTGTTTTCATAAATCATATTTAACAATAAAAAACAAATATGCATTTCACAAAACATTTTTTATTAAATAATTTATTTTAGGTATGAAAAGTTTATTATGTCTACTCCTCAATAATAATGTTACAAACATTTTTAAATATTAATAGTATAGAAGTATTTGTAAAAATTCTAAAACAGATTTTATGATTGAATAATTACATACAATTCAAAACTGCTAAAATATTTTATTTTGTTTTTAATTAGGTGCGTGATGAACCAATGATAAAACACATACTAACAGCTGTAGTTGATAAGCATAATGATATTATTGGCAATTATAGAACAAACTAAGATGACAGTTATCTGTAGATTATACCCAATTTTAATATAATAAAATTATAAAGATAAGCAAACATAAGTAGATAATAGATATAACTTCACTACGACTCTACGAAAGGTCTTTCTTTGGTGGGTTACATATTAAATTAGATTTTCACTTGGTAGGTCACATATTGAACAAATACTCATTTAATTCATAATATTAAAACTTAATATGAAATGTGTATGAAATCTCTTAAAACTATTTGTCAGGGGTGAACAGTATTCTGAGATACATTTGTATTTTGTATCTTGTCTAGATAAACTAGATACAAAGGAAGATACATTTATTTGATTTTTGAAACTAATCAAAAATAATATATAAATTATTCAAAGGCATTTTAAATTTAACTACATCATTTCCTAAAAACCATAATAATGACAATGATGTATTTTTGATCATTTGTTGATAATAAATAATAATAAAATCTTTTTAAATTGTGTACCTTGTATCTAAAGATTAAAAAAAAAAAGTATCTAGTATGTTGTCCATTGCTCCTATTTGTTATACCAGACCATTTAAATTGTATATTTATAAATATGAATAAATACAAAAAACAATATTTTTATTTAAAAATCTCAGAATCAACAGCTGAAATCTTATTATGAGTTCTTAATGTAAATTTGATAAATTGTAATAATTTATATAATATATTTTATTTTTTAGAAATAAATGTAGGTTTACACATATTATATTATATATAATTAAATATTATTCACTCCCAGTATGTTATGATCAATTATTTTTATTAAAAACTAGCTGTCTCGTCCAGTGTTGTCTGTGTCAATTTAATTAACCAAGATAACCCAGAAATAAACAAAAAAATTAAATTTTCGTATTTTAAGACCCAAAACCGTGTGTGAACCACCCCTTAGGGCTTGAATTTCCCTGGTTTTGAAGGTCAAATGTACAAAACTCAAGGATCAGAAAACAATTTTGAAGAATAAATAATCAAATGGACTTCAATTTATGTATAAAATATTATAGCAATAAAGAAAAACTAATAATAACATAAAATATTTAAATTTAAAAGCAAATTGAAATAAAACTGATTTAGTAAAATTGGCCAAACTCATCTCTTATCTTAATTTTATAATGTAAAAACTAATTATAATAGTTATAAAATGTTATTTAAAAGTAAAATTATTCAGTGATTTTAGTTCTAATCCCCCGAAATGTACGGATGGACATTGTTTTATAATTTATTGTGATAATAATACAAATAATTATTAAAAAGGGATTTTTTGATATCAATTTCCAGATAATTTTTTCATATAATTCAAACTTAAAAAAAAGTTTTTTTTTATAGAATGGAGAATAAATAATAAATGACATAACTATTATAGTATAAAACGCGTAGAAAATGTAAGCATATTTAAATTGTATCATTTCACCGTGATATAATTGATTCGTACGTAAAACCGCGTATTCCATCTGAAACTATCATATCTGAGATTCCAAGAGTAGCGAGGAATGTATTTATATGATTTGTGTGGTTTTTTCGTCTGTAGACGAAAAGAAATCGTGCTCCAATCAAAAAAAAAAAAAAAAATGACAAGAGAGCTATTTTATTGCATTTTGAATCTAGCCGTCGGCAATATATGAATAGTTTTTTTGATTTTTCTTGTAGTTTCCATGATAATGGAGACACACCGGGAAAAAAGGTCGGTATTTGTAAGTTACAATATTGTCAGTAGATATCAGCTATATTTCATAAATCAAAATGGCGTATAAACAAAGTCTTTAAATTTTACAACTCATTTCGAAACTATCTATTATTTGTGTAAACTTGCTTTCCACAATCATAATATTTAAATTTCCAACGTACTGCAGTACCTATGGTGATACGGCATTATTAGGCAACATAATAGAAAAAGTAAATTGCAGAACCGTTTTGTTCAACTTACTTTTAAGGAATTGCGGAGAATCTGAAGTTTATCCGACGATCCATCTGTAATAATATCGTATTCAATTAGATTCGTGTAAGTGATACGACTTGCTATAGGCCTGGTGAACGGCTGACGCAGGTACGTATTACTATTTCCCTCATTTGAATCCGTCTCTAATTCTCCAGATAAATGTATAAATGAAATAGAGAACGATCCGGCAAGGGTATTTCCTCCTCTGGTACACGTTTCTGTGTCGACGGCGTCAGCACTGTTACCGGTGCACGCTCCTGCGGCGATGGCGTTGACGACTTTTCGCCCTTGGGCCGTCGACGGCGACAGCACACAATTCTGATCAAACAATTACCCCATACCTAAAATTGTTCGATGCAATAGTAATTATGAATAACTCAGATTTCTAGAAACCAACTATATAATATAGAATATTTATTTAGAAAAAAAAAAAAACCAGTTCATATTAGTGCGGAGCCTCTAGACCAGAGGTCGACAACCTTTTCGTAGGAATGAGCCATTTTTCTAAAAAGGTTACAGAGTTCAATGACCCACGTTGGTGTGAACAACCTTTTTTTTTTTCTGGTCGTAAATTTGATAAGGAATTGGTAGGTTTACCATGTTAGATTTGGGTAGGTTGGGAGAAAGTAATGCGGAAGCAGTCCCCTCCCCATTTGGCGGTTCAAAAACAAAAAATAAAAGGTTAGGTTATATCATATTTTGTACGGTACTATAAGAAAGAATATTAGGTAAAATTTGATTATAATTATCCGCCACCTTCCCGTGCCCTATGGGAGTTGATAAATGGCCAAAAAGGGTACCTACTATTTTAGTTTTTTTTTTTAATTTTAAATAACTATTACACTTATCATAAAAATGTATGTAGGACGTTAATAGGGGGTGCTACCACCCGAAATTCGACTGTGGCAAAAAATTACTCGAGCTAATAAATGGACCTCCTAATCAAGATACCAAATTTTCACATTAAAAAAAAAAAAGGAGAACTTACAACATTGGTTTTAGTTTTTCAATACCGCAAATAGCATAACAATTATTATTATCATTATTATTATATATATATATTTTATACTTGTTTATTGTGTCCCGACGGGCTAACGGGTGTAGTCGTATACATTAGGCATATACATATAACAAATTAAAATTACATTAACCACTTGTATATATATTTTTTTATCAGTGCTGACAGTGACTACGGCTAATAATTACCGACTGATTACGGATCAATTGGATCGTCGGATACGCGAGATACGTTCATATATATGCCCTTGTTCAAATACCCTGGTATACCTATGCCGAGTCTTGGTATCGTGGTATCGTGTTTTGAAATGCCGTAATTTTCATGATTTTCACCAAAATTTACATTTTAAACGCTTATAAATTGTTTTGTTATTAAAATAGTCCCCACGGTTCAAAAACCGTTCCGGCGCCACTGACTAATTACTATCCAACAAAGCACTTTTCTACCAGAAACCTTGTTCCGACCGTGATTATAAACTTCAGAGGTAGTTTCTGGTATCAAATTATGTCTAGTGTGCGCATTGACATGTAATCATTTTTTTTTTTTCCTCGTAGATTTCTTAATAATGGGGAAATATAGTCGGAAAGACGGGTATATTTACGTAATAACGTTTATATTAATTTGGATTATTTGTAATTCAGCGCAAAATAATCGTAAATATGTGAAACGTTCACCGAATACTTGAACTTTTTAAGTAATTAAAAGCTATTTAATATTGTCGAGTTCGTTTTTTTTTTTTTGTTTGTTTTTGTTTCACGCGGATAGACATTTTGTTGTATTTTTTTATCAGTGTTAAAGTTCAAAATTCATTAAAAACAAAAACATTTTGAACTAATTTTATATATAGTCACAAACGAATACAATTTTCTATTTAAATTGATCAAAACACGTATAACCGGATTTTGTTCAGAATCGTATTTCGTTTGCAATAATTGACCGTTGCGTATAGATATAAATTAAATCGCCCCGTACATGTATATTATAGATATCCTAGCTTCCCAACTTCCCACCTACAGACAGTGGCCCACCCACTGTGTGAAGTATGCCGGCATTTTTAATAACAACTCGTTCGACAACCATAGGTTTATACATACGTTTTTTGTTTTTTCTCGTACAACATGAGTCGACACAGAAACGTTTTGTAGACTTTTCAGTCCACACGTCCCCTCTGTGCTCTTATCCGTACCACTTTAAAATATAATATAATGGGGTAATTGCTTACACAATTTGTGTTTGGTATATTTAGTTAAATCGTTTAATAATTTGTTATACGAGCACTAAAATGAGGCGGGTGGCGGGTTTTCGCCGCACCATCGGTGCGCCACTGCAGACGAGCATCCTCCTCCCCACCGCCACCAAATGAAAAATTGAAATTGCAGGCGTAAAATAATAATAGTCGAAAACTTCCGAGCGTTATTCTAATAGTTTTTTATGTTATTTATTAATATTATTATTATCGTTCATTGTGACGGCGGAGTCGCGCCGTGACGAAAATATTATTATTATCAATTATAACCGGCCGCGGTGACTTGCTGACGCGTCCGAATGTCTGTTTGTTAAAAAAAAAAAACCACTCGTTCACATTAAAATATCGTATAATCGTACCGTTTGCGGCAGGAGGATGCAGCGCGGTCGGAGGGAGATGATAAAAGATATATATATATGTATATATATATATATGTATTTATATGTTTATCATAAACGAACAAAAAAAAAAAATCGAAATTTGATACGATATACATAATGTACATTATATTATACGGTGTAGAAAAACAATCGTGGGCTGGGGGGGAAACATACAGCGGGCGTCTGTAAGTCCTGTCTGTGCCGGACGGCGGCGGCAGCGGCGGCGGCATAAAAGTCCTTGGGACGTCAGTGGCGGCGTTATGATAAAGAAGCGGCGCGCACGTACACACACACACACGCACACACGCGCGCGCCGTATAAGTGATGGCGACGGTATAGTAGTGGCGGCAGACGTGGCGGTCTGAGCCGAGTATGCCGGCGGCGGCGGCAGCGGCGGCGACTGCGGCGTCAGATATTGTATGGCGTCGTAGCCGTCGTCGTCGTCGTCGTCGTCGTCGTAGTCGCCGTAGTCGCCGACGCGGTCTCCGTCCTCGGCGGCGACGGACTTTCGGATGAGATATGCGGAAAGAAGCTTTCGTCGCGACTTTAGGGGGCCCCCCTCCCACCAGACAACAGCCACAGGCGTCAACCGTCTGCGTTTAAATACCGTGTATATAATACTATGTGCGTGTAGTATTTGTGCGGCGGCGGCGGAGGAGGAAATTGATTGTTCGATGGCAGCCAAAAAGTGATAGAGGAGAGGGTGGGTGACGGTGGGTTAAAGGGAGAAATAATAAAAGAGGGTGTCGTGAAAGATAAGGGACGAGGGAGGTAAGGGGCATAGTGCCCCCGGTTAATGGTTTATCGGGAGATTGATGCCGTACAATATAATAATAATAATAATACACATAAATTGTATTGATTACACGCGCGCACACACACATATGTAGGTAGTATTAATTAATAATATACGATATATTACAATATTACATTATGTATCGAGTCCCGGACACGCAAAAGGGCGTGAGCGACATTTCGACAATTGTTCATTAATTAAAAATGTAATATTTGACGGTTTGATATTACCTAGCCTTTTACCAATAAAATATTCTACATACGGGAAACTTAATTACTCGGCGGGCAAATAACGCCGTAGTGTACAATGTATAGTAAATAGTAGTTTTACATAAATATTATTATTACCTCGCGATTGTACTTTGAAAATATAATACGTACGTATGATACGCGAGTTGTCTGCACTGACCGCGATATCCCTATACTTATATATATATATATATATATATATATATATATATATATATATATATATATATATATATACGTAAATGCACTTGCAACAAAGACTAATACATTTTGTTCTTTGTCACCCGAGGTCAGTGGCTTTACCGCGGCGTTCAACTCGTCGTATCGTCTTAACTTTTATACTTTACACGTGAGATTAACATAAACCGTACGTTGTACAAGATTAAACCATAATATAATATATACTTACTACAATGTGTACGGTAATGACTTCGACATAAGAGTATGTCCTAACCTCCGGTAGGTACTTAATATATAAATACCGTGGTAAAATACCCGTATAATATATTATACGTATACCTCCTGATAATGGTGCGTTTAAAAAAAAAAAAAATATATATTACGTATGCATATAGGCAAGAACTGGCAACAACCGTAAACGGTTTTATATAAAAAAAAAATTATATCTTATTCTATATCGATTGAATTGAATATACCAGGCACTAAACGTTGAAAACGTATGAATTCAATACCAATATACACGTATACAATATTTAAATATTTATTATAAATACCTAATAATGATTTTAATAAACATATAGGTACGGTTTTCATTTGAAATATTATCGTTATTTTTTATATTTTAATTCGTGATCATTTAAAGATTCTGAGCAGGGTCTTGTGGTTTTACAATTATGTTTATTTATTTGTATTATTTGTATTTTTCTGTAAACACTTTTACTACGACAAGACTTCGTCCTATCTATGTACTCCTGTACTGTACTCTTTCCGGTAGTAAATTTTGTCTTGTTGGTACTTAAGAAAAATCATTTTTTTGGTCATGCGGCAGGAAAAACTATCAAAAAATGATGAAAAAACACGATTTTGTCAAACTCGAGTTTTTTTTATTTATGTTGATTTCTGGGTTACCATGGCAACAATGAAAAAACATGATACATACTATTTCGCTCAGAATCGTTTTTCGTTTGCAATTTATCGTTGCATACAGATATAAATTTGATTTCTATCTATATACTACCTTCTCAACGACTCTTCACAACAGTGACCCACCCACGGTGTGAAGCATGTACTCCATTTTTTTTTTTTACTTCCTACTAAAAATAACGAAATTAGCTACGTTAATATATATAATATTGAAAAAAATATACTTAATTAGGTATAATTTATACATTATTTTGTGTAGGTAATTTTCACATTTTGTAACAATGATGAAATTTAGTTTAAATATTTAAAAACAACGTTTACCCAATATTTATTATTTTGTATAACATATATAATAACACTAGGATTGAAACAACGTGTTTAGCATATGAACGTACAGTAAAAGTGAGTGAAATTGTTTGTTATTTAAACAACTGTAATAATTATACCTATTGTAGTTATAATTTTCGATTGTCGTTTAGCGCCGAAATAATAATTAAAAGAAGACAACAAAAAAAGACACTCGTTTGTATTTAAAAAAAAAAAAAATGTATAAATTAAAACCAAATACGGAGAATAATATATTATGTATAATGAGTACACATTATACAGGTTGTTATGCCTATATACATTTTTCAACAGAAACACATTTGAATATTTTATTTTATTTTTTTTTTTTTTGAACACAAAAAATTAAACGTAATTTAAATATTTAAATAACAATGGTGCGATATATCATTAACAAATTGATAACAAATTCGAATAATTGCAGGCGGCAGCGGTGTTCGTACACCTAATAGGAGTACCGAGTTTGGACCAACAGGTATAAAGTTAGGTTATCGTGTACCGAACGGTCGCGGGAAAAGTCTGACGGCGAATCGTAATATATAAAATATTACGTGCGTACATGGGCACTTCTCCCACCCCCAACCCTAAAATATATGAATATGATACCTAATAATATAAACTTATTATTTATAAAAATGTATCGACGAATTTTTTTTTTTTTTTTGGTCATACATATTTGCCTCGCCTGAAATTTTACCTATGGGCGCCCAAGCGTGCTTATATTATATATATATATATATATATAAAAGTGTATTGAGTGTAAAATAAAAAAATGTATGCCCCCCCTCCCAAACGCATCTCGTACTTTTGCAAAAGGTTACAATTTTGGTTAGTGTCCAAACGCATATATGAAGTTTCCTCGGAAATATTGTCCTCAGTTATATAGTTATATCTATATTGATGGTTTATATCTCTAAAATCACATTGATGGGGCGTTATATGATGATTGTACAATATAAATACTCGTGTTGAAGACACACGTGGACGACCGATAGTGAATTTGATTATAGGGCGTTTAGTCCCCGTTAAAAAAATTGAGTTTACGGACGTTTTGTCCCCGACCAATATTAAGATAGGACATTTGATCCCTGGCCGTTATTACTGTTATTAGCCATAGGATGTTTGGTCCCCGGAGTATTTTGATCATACGAGTAGGAGGATTTGGTTCTCTAGTCTTTTAAATCATCCGTCGTATTCATTACTTCAGTAACATTTAAATAAACAGTTAAAAATCGGTTCAAGGTTAGTTAGGCAATACAATGTATATAATTACAATTAATTAATAGTAGTTAAATGAGTCACAATTACATTAAGTCGTAACTAAAATGTTGTAAAAATGCATTATGTATTTGTATTATTGTCATTTAAACATTAAATCGTTCATTACATATAAACGTATTAATGGCTAACGAAATAACCAACACGAAGAAATAAATGATGATTTAAAATACCGGTGAACCACGAAACGACATTGTAAACGAAATACCCGGAGACCAAACGTCCTATGGCGGCTAATAACTCCCGGCAAGCAAATGTCCTATGTTAATGACGGCCGGGGACAAAACGTCCGTTAACCAGCGTATTTAAATACCTAATTTCCGTATCGATAAAATTCCAAACATTTCGATTAAGTAATTTAAACGGGACCCCTTAAACAACAGACGTCTTCTTGACGCACAGGCAATTAAACGATGTCGTTTTATAATACGATATGTGGCGGCGGTGTATAGGGGGCGAGCGTATACTAAGCAATAATGTACAGGCGGCCGCCGCGTCGAAAGAACTTTGATTACAATCAAAAGGGGTGGTGGTGGGAACTTTATTACGTCTTTCCCACCTTCCCTCCTTCCGAACGTTTATGTACCGGGGCGGTACCTATATATGCGTACAGTAAATCCCTTATGGCGCGCAACAAACGACCCCCGTGCGGCCGCCACCGGTGTTTTACGGGCAACGGGCGGTTTTTATTGTTATTGTCGTCGTGCCGTGTTTACCGACGGGCGACACCGCCGGACGCGCGTTCCGATTTCCTCCCGTGTCTGTCACCGCGATTATGTTTACCGAACCGATTGCGTTTCGGTTTTGCCGCCGCCGCCGCCGCCGCCGCCGCCGAGTAAACAAACCCGCGGTCGTCGCGATCGGCGTATACGGACCGCGACGAGAAACGGGTCGCCGGCGCGTATCAATGAGAAACAGAGAGACGACGCGCTACAACGACACCGGGAAGGGACGATAAATAATAATAATAAAAAAAAACAACCCATCGAAAAACACCGTATCGTTTGGGCGGAAAACAACGCTACGGCGGCGGTATTGGACGCGGCCGACGATATAATAACAATATAATATTATTATTATTATTATGCCGAATGTGTTCGGGGATCGCGGTGTTTGCTGTGGCGCCCCCGGAGCCGACCGAACCGTTAACTATTTTTAATATCGCCCACCCCCGCTGCACCGCACACACACACACACACACACACACACACGTCCCGGCGGCGCGACTGCAACGGACGGCGGCGGCAGCGGTGGCGCTCGTAACATATTATATTATTGTACACACATACACACACACACACACACACGCGCGCGCGCGCGGCAGCTCATATTATTATTATAATACCTCGAGGGGGCTTGCCCCTCACGTACACACACCCGGATCGCCGTGAGTGTGTGCGCGCGTACGCGCGGTATATAATAATATAACCCACACACAAACATAATGGAAATATTGGCGACAGAATGATGTTGGCGTCGCCCGTCGGTTGCCGCCGGTGCGGCTAGTCTGGACGTCTTCATGCGGACGGCGCACTGGCGCGCGGGCTCCGGCCGGCTGGGCGCGCGCGCGCCCGTGTGTGCACGTGTGTGTGCGTACACGCCGTGTACACACGTGTGCCGGCGCGCCCGTGTGTGGGTGTGGAGCCTTTCGCCTTGGCGTCCGACATCTTTTAAGTCTGCCGCACATGGCACCGGCATCAGCGGCAATATATACGCGCACAACAGCAGCGGCGGCGGCGGCGGCGACCACGACGACGACGACGACGACGACGACAACAACAACAACAACAACGCCACACGTCCCTCCGGTGCATCTGTGTGTGTGTGTTTATTATACGAGGGCTGACTGCGGCGGTGGCTCCTCCGGATTGTGGTGTGGGGGAGCCCTAGAGTATCGGAAGGGGTGAAACGTGGTGGGACGGACGACGGCTGCAGCAGAGCGGTCTGTTATATATACGTAATATACGCGACGTCCGACGGGAAAATAATATGTATATGGGGAGAGAGAAAAAAAAAAATCGCCCCGACAAGAAGAACGACGGCGAGAAGGGCGACGGGCTCCAGAAATCGGTCGGTCGGCGGACGCCATCACTTCGATTAAATTACACCATCGTCGTCGTATTATATACCGCCGTCGTCATCCGTTATAATAATAAATTATATATTGTACGTATATTGTCAAGAGCGGGCCGCGATCGCAATGTGCACGCGTGACGGACGCGAGCGAAAATTTTATTACTTTTCAGTCGCGCGGCACCGTTATTATTTATTAAACGGGCCTTCTGTACGGTATTGCCCGCCATCCCAGTTTTCGGGCACGTCGCGCGCGTACCCGCTGTACGGCCATATCCTAGCGCAGTGGCCGCGCAACGGTCGTGCCAGGTAGGGCCGCGGCCCTATACACGATAATGCCCGGGCCGACGTTAATCACAATAATGTGCTCGTGTTCCACGGGGTAAAACGAACAATTGTAACAGTAAATCGCCATAGGTATACAATCTCCATCAAGATATTGATGAAACAATTAACCATAATTTGGCCGATGCACATAAGTAGTTTTTTAAACATCGATGTTTATGATTGCTGTGTCTACGAGCAACGGTTTTGTTTAACGGTCGTGTTAGTCGGTAACGGTTTATAAAAGTAATAAATTACAATATTATCGTTGTGATTTACAACTATTAAATATGTTATATTTATCGTATGTCTCATCAATATCTTAACTATGGAAGAAAAATATATATAGTACCCTGTCGCCGCCCTCCTCCCACCACTAATGCAAAACTCTTAAAACCGACCATGTGCCGTGAGCTACAATGTCCCGTCCGTTTCTTTATTATCTTTTACTCCCACACGTGGCCCTCGTCGTCTTTCCGTGATGGCGCCTAATCCGTCGTCGCAGCCACCCGCGTTTTATATAATAATATTTTGGCACCGTCGTCGTCGTTGCGGTCCGTCACCATAGCCACGGGTGACTTTTCGTGTTATTTATTATTACCGCTCGATTTGTACCTGTACCGCCGGGATAACGGAACCATTTGTAGTATACCCGGTGCATAACGATTGCGCCCGTTGTACCGTTTTACATGCAAAAAACCGCAACGCAATTATTCCCATTTAATCTTCTGGTGGTTTGTATAAAATAATAGAAAAATCAAATTGAATTAATTAATATAATTAACAATTTACCTTCCTAATTTCGAACAGGCTTATATTTTATTTTATTTTTTTCCAATTTTGTTAATTTTTTCCGGGTATTCAATATTACGTACGTAATAGGTACTCGAGTATTCGAGATAATATTTTATTTTTTGCTGATGCTGAATTGCGCGTTACAGTCTCGTGGTCGGCTCGTATATAATTTTTCTTATCTGTAAATATCGGTATGTGGTAGTTCGTTTAAACGAATTGTTTCACATTCGGAATTTTTTGAAATATAAAAACCAAAAATGAATATGTGATTATTGTGACTTATAAATGGTAAATACCAAAATCTATTTTACTCATAATCTTCAAAGATACTCACTGAATCGAGATAAAAAAACTTATCCTGTTATACTTAAACACGCAACAATAGACGGTTTTTTTATTGGGGGGGGGTATTGTGTGTAACGGGGTTACTGAAACCATAAAAATGAATACCAAATACAAAATCACTTTATTCAACTTTACTAAATACCCGAATAAAATATTAAACAGAGGTCAAAAAGATAAATAAATATCTGAAGTTTTGTAATAAAAAGAAAAAACTATTAAAAATAACGATATACTATGTAGTGTGTGTTCCTGATTTGAAAACGAGGGGAAATAATGTTTTATAGTTGTTTGTATAATGAAATTGGCTGTGTGACGTGACGTTATCCATGTTTGCATAGAAAACAACCCGAAATGGTTTGTCGGTCAATACGATTTCGGTAATAATTTTAATGTGTATAACTATTTATAGTTGGACGGTTTTTAGGAGAAATGGCTTAAGTCAATAACAGCTATTTTACAAGAGAAAATTAATTTTAGGACTCTGATATTTTCATATTTATATTTGTGATAAATTATATTCAATTACTGTTAATTGTAAACAGTTTAAATCGTATAAAGTTAATCAGTGCAAACCTTTTGCATAAATCGTATTATTCGTAATGCGATTTAAATCTTTCCTCTCTAAATATGAACCAATAGGTAAATTGAAAGTTGATGGGCCACTGTTGTAGGTGGGAATTTGAAATGGTCGGAACTATATCCCTTTAATTTAATTTATACAGTATATACTTATAATATAATTGACCATTGCGTAAAATGTTGATCAAATAGTTACCAACGTATTTATTGTATTTTGGGAAAGCGTATAAAAAGTAGCAACTGGCAAAGTTCCCTCGTTTCGAGCTACCAAAATTCCGAATTGACTTATGTTATTTTCCATGAACTTTGTTCGTGCTATTCATTCGTGGTGTTCAAAGTCGGTTAAGATGAGTTTGGATGTTGTTAGATATAAAGATATAATTATAAAGACCATGGATTAAAATAATATTGTTGTATTGAATTTGTTATATTTTTAATATTTTTTTTTTTTTTAATGGTTGAGGAAACTCGCGTGCATGAATGTCGATTGAAGGCTCCTGGGAGACATCAAGAACGACCTTATTTTGTTTATTTTATTTTTATAGTAAAGCAGCAATATTGTGTCGTTTAGCTAGTTTATTCGATGTATTTTTAAGTGATGTTTACCCTATATAAAAGCCGATCGAGTGCCGGGGATAACGTTATAGTATAATAGAGTAGATTGACAGACGAGCGTCTGCTATTGTGTACAACAGCTTTTAGGAACACATTTTTTGAGTCCGTTTGGTAAGTATTATAGGTTGTTTAATATGGGCGTATAACAGCTAGTGAGAGTAGTGAGGAGAGTGTATGATACTATAAAATAATCCCGAAAAGAAAAAAAAAACTATGTTTAAGACCACACAGCGATGTAATCACGGGGTGGAGGGGCGAGGTTTTTTTTTTTGGCGGTTTACTTTTATCATTTCGAAACAAATAGTAATTGTTTTGATGAAGATTAAACGACTAGTTTCTGCTATCTTGTTTATTACCAACAAATGTTGGTAATTATAGTGGACAAATTGTAATCACCGTATAATTTAACTTCTCCAAATATTAAATAGATTGTCCAATGTTCATAAAAATGTATTGAAAGAACGATTGTTTTGAACGAATATGCCCAAAAGCCAAAAAATGTTAATAATGTATTATATTATTATGCTTTCGCTTGAAATGAAGTACACACCAACAGTAATAAAGTATTATATTTACTTAATGTTTTGTTTTCTTATCGTAAATTATTAATTAATCACTTCGTGAGTATTGCATTTTAAAATATAAACCAAATTGATAACTTGGTCTACAAAAAAAAAAAAAAAACAGATGTTAGTGTACACCATAATATGTACTAAAATGTTATAATTTAGTTTATACTATTACAGAGTGTCGGCTAACTACAAATTTAGATACCCATAAAAAAAATATATTAAAAAAACTAATATAATATTAAAACACTTATTAGAACTAGTTATATTTGTATTTTGTATATATTATTATATTTTATGTATTATTAGTATACTGTTGTCGTTGTAAAACTGTATAATATTATAATGTGCTCCTCGACGTGATATAGACTCGACGAGGAGAAAAACAATTTTAAAATTATCATAGAGAAACTCGTAAAAACATTTTTTTTTTTTTTTTTTTTTTTTTTTTTTTATATTGATAATCTACTCGTACAAACAACTCGCGGAATTCTCGTTGTCCCATACAATCGAATGCACTTTTGATCTGTAGTACTCAATGCAAATTTACCTGATATAATTTAACTAGATTTGAACTATCGATTATTGCGGCAACTGAAATAATTATTCTTGTTTGAAAATAATAATAATTATTATTATTATCGTTCGGCAATAATCTATAGCGATGCGATGCGATTACCCGCATTATTAAAAGGTTTTTACGTTTCGCGCTAAACGCAATGATTAAAAATATACATTTTGTTTACCTAATATAACCTGTGTGTATCTAGTAAAACGATAATGCTAATTTACTAATGGAAAATAAAAAAGTCATTCTAGAATATTCATACTGCTTAAAAAGACGTGTGGCTTAATAATTACAGTGTTTTTTTTAGATTCATTGCGTATAGCGAGAAATGTATTGGTTTTACTACGATTTTTCGACCAGTCAACTTAACCAGTTTACTCCAATCAAAAACTCTATGTATAGGAACATTTTGGTGGCAAATTTAGTCTAGTTATAGTTGCTAATTGTTAGTGCATTGATAAAGCCATTTGTCTTGTAGTTATGTTAATAATGAGGAAAAAAAAGTTTCTGTTTTTTTCGATATTTTTTTTTTTTTGTGATAATTCAATTAAAAATAATCCTAGAGACCTGAAACTTTCACCAAATACTAATATTAACACTTTCTAGAAGTGGTGAAATTTTCATTATGTTTTGGCGTTATTTAAGTAACTAATAACTTTACGAAATTGTACGGGTTTTTTTTTAAAAATTTATATATGAAAAAAAATTGTATAATTTATTCTTGTCGACGGTTTAAGTTCAAATTTACATTGAAATTCGTTAGTAACACGAACAATTTATTTTTCAGTTAAAAATCAATATAATTTTCAATTTAAATATATCAAAACATGGGTTATTATTTTATTTTATATTTTTGACGCAGCTCTCTTATTAATCTCCATAAAGTCGTGTGACTTTCAAGAAATAATAAAACGATTGAAGCGCGAATATTTTTAAATTCTACCTATATTTACGTAAATATTATAATTTTAAAATAAGATCAGGTTAGGTTAGATTGGAGAGAATTTGACTATATCGATTTAATATGTATATATATATATATATACGACCTATTACATGATATTATAATACTCCATCTACATTGGATTATTTTATTTACGGAGTTTATAAACTTCAACGAGTGTTGTTAAACACTTATAAACGGTTGTGAATAAATAAAATCGCCGTTTTATTTTTAATATATTGTTTTTAAATTTTTCGCCATTTTCTTTTTTTTCTCTCTACTTGGCCGGTATAGCTGATAAACTATTTTTAAAACGTTTTGATCACGTGTAATTAATGGCATTAATAGATTCGGTCGGGTATAATAAGAATATAATACAAATACACTTGTCCTAGATTATCTATATAAAACGACGATAAATAATAATATATTACATATATTAATGCTGGACATGATCGTCCGTTCGTGTATCCCCTTATAAATATATCGGTGCCGATATTTGTATACACGTAAATACGGGCCGGTGCCGGGACGACTCGGGCCGCGGCGCGCGATCCGCGTGTCGCGGACGGGCGAGCGCGACGCCACGATTGAAGAAGACCATGTGGCCGCCCGCGTCGCGCCGCGCGAAAGCTTCGCGCCGTCGCGCCGGCCCTGTCGGCGGTGGGCGCGGCCAACCAGGCGCGGCGTCCGCGCATTACGGTGCACGCCGTATATACCGGTAAATAAAAAATAAAAACTGGGAGGATTCATCGCGCGTGGTCTTCGCCGGCCAGTGTGCTTGATGCTGCCGATCCGTCCGTTACGAAGGGGCCACCATAAAAACACTACGCCGCTGTCCCGGTACGCCGGCAACGTAATTCTGGGTGATTTTTTGTTGGCGCGGATGCCGTTCGTTTCCCGCCTCAGGTAATATAACGATTTTACCAGTATAATTATCATAGTAATGTACCCAATATCAAGACGATAATTTCACGCTATCGTCGAAATACCGTACTGAATACACACGCAATATATTATTTGCGCCGTACATGATCGCAATAGTACGCACACCACGTGTTGTCGGGATAAATGAAAAAAAAAAATAAAATTTAAAATACCCGATGAAAAAGCGACAATATTGCGATTTCCCCGTTGCGAAAAACAATTTGTCCAACATAATAATTTTACCCGTATATGTAATGTTCGTAGTATAATATTATAATTCAGTGGCGTATTTACGGAAGGACGGTCGATTTACAAATAAAGGCGAATTACATTTAAATTTCAAAAAAAAAAAAATAATAATAAAAACCGTCCACAAAATCAGGTTTTGTCGTAGGATTATTTATATTTTACGCATTACAATTTTCACGACGTGTTTATATTTTAGTATGCTAAAATAATTGTATTACTGATATCTTTTTTTCTGTTCGGGAGAGGAATTTATCAATACTTCTCGTATGTACGCCACTACATACGATATATCAACCCTCAGGGCGAAATGTATAAAAAATAATGTCGGGGAACAGAGGCGTCCCCCGAAGCGCCCATATTTATCCAGCCATGCAACCCAAATAACACAATAGTCGTTTACAAAAAAAAAAAAAAAAATAGATTCTTTAAATTAATTTGGCGAAACTATAATTAAATTATATCTCATCCTGTTTAATAGCTAAAAACCATTTGTATACAAATTTGTTAACAGAACAATTATTTACAACGCAAAAATTTAAAAGTGTGTAAAAAAAAAAAAAAAAAAAATAAAAATTACGTAAAAACGGTTAGAACATAGAAAAACAGACGGACTCGTTATAAATTCGTGTCAGTCCGATATCGTGCAAATAATTTTCAAACAAAGATTAATAATAAAATGTTTAAAAACGTCATTATTTTAAAAAAATAATAATAATTTAAAATAGCGCTAAAACACCCGCGCGTACTTTCTCAGTCTATCTGACGGACGACATGGCAAAAACGTGATGCTTACGCAAACTGAGTTTGATTTTGGTTTTAAAGCATAAGCACCTAATATAAAATTAAAATACAACGATATTCTAGACTTTTAGAGGTCAAGACGATGCGTTTTTTCAAAAAAAAAAAAATTAATTAATTTTTTCGAAAGTTACAATTCTCTTTTAAGTTCTCTTTTACAAATGTATAATAGGCGTTTTTACTCTACAACCAAAACTATAAGCGAGTTGTATTCTGCATTTTGCGTTTTTGCTATATTTCACTACGTAGTGTATAGACCGAGACGGTAAATGCGGGATAATAACGTTTCATATATATATATATATATGTTTTTTTTTAACGTTTTACAACAATTGGGAAATAACAGAAATCATAATTCGCATAAAAAAATCAGGGGCTGTTGAACAGACTAGGAGTTCGGAAGAAATATACATTTGATACGAATATTATGAATATAGTGAAACGAGAATATACAGTAATAATGTAATTGGCGAGTACTACTTTATGTAGAAATAGTTCAGTTTTCTCCACGGGCATTACAAAATACTTTGGGTCGCCACTGACTTGAAATCATCCGGGAAAAGAATCACCCCGTACAATATAATAGATCTGTGGAGGGATCTATCTTTGGGGTGGGGGACATAACTTTAACAAAAAAAAAACCCCTATTTTACATCCCAAGGAAATATATTACGTTCGTAATTTCAGTAATACGTACACAGGATTTTGTATTTACACGTGTTGATAATATTATTCAAAAACACACGACGGGGGGAGGGGGTGAGGGGATCGGAGCCAGTGACCTCTGGACGAATACGTAGCCCCCCGTCCCCGGCCCGAGACAAAAATCATAAATACGCCACTGTATGCACCGTCGTGATTATTATTTTTTTATTTTGCGAGCGCGTGCTTTGGAAGATATACACGGCGCGCTACCTGTTGGCGCGGGCCAATGAGCGATTTTATTTTATTACTATCGTGCGCGCGCGATAAAAAAAAAAAAAAAAAAAAAAAAAAAAAAATGTTAATCGTCTGTAAGCGCGCGGCGGCGGCGGCGGCGGTGGCGCCGACTCGCGCCACAATACGAACGCGCAATAAAAATGCAAATTTTATTTTCATGTGCGTAACGAATAGAAAGAAGAAAAAAAAAATTAAAATTTTTTTTTTTTAAAAATACAAAACGAAATAAGCCGTGCCACACACTTCACGCCGTGGGTAGGCGCCGCCGCCCATACGGTATTATTATAGGAGCAGCGGCGCCGAAACCTATATATATATATATATACACGTGTCCGAACGTATCACACGCGGCCGCAATACTTGTTTCGAGTGGGCGACGACGGCGTTGTTGGTAGTCGGTACTTGAAATTCCTCGTGGTTTTTCGTAAATAGTGTGTGTGTTTGTGGGAAAATTTACCGGAAAACGGGAATGTTTTCCCGGTTTATGAACGTCGGCCGCGGCGGACTGTGACGGTGTAACGGCCTCCTGGGCTCCCCCGCCGAGGATATACGCTAATACGACGCGGTCCTTATTACAGTCGCCGGCCCGTCCTTTCGATCATTTTTTTTTTTTTTTCATTTGATCTCCCCGCCTTCCTTCCCGTAAGAGAAAATCCGAACGGAAATATCTCACCGATGTGTTACATTAATATCGCGCTGTCGTTGAAAATGACGGCCTTTATTTTGATGGGCCCTGGCGACCACGGTGGCAATTTGGCCAGTTCGAACTCTCGACAAACGACGGGTAAACGATCGGAATCAAAAACCGATTTTGAACACCCCGAGTTCACTCGGAAATCGAGAAAAATAAATCCGTTTGCTGTCAGTATTAGTCTTGTAAAGTTTTTGAGAAAAACGTTATAAGGTGTATCACCGCGGACGGAAACTCCACATCTATGTAGGTACTATTCATAGGTACTATACATCAAAGGTACTATTAAAAAAAAAAAAAAAAAGGGCGTGAATAAGTCGGAGCATTTTTATCAACCCGAAAAAGAAAAAAACCATACACACGCACAAACTAATATATCTAAAAAAAAAAAAAAAAAAAAACAATTTTAAAACGTTAATAACAATAATGACGATAATATAGGATAGATAAATAAAATACCGGTAGGAAATTGCGCGCGTCACGCCGCCGGAAAGACATAAAACCGTTGTATTTATTATACTATTATCATTATCATTATTATTATTATTATTATTATTATTATGTATAGTATAGCGGTGACGGGCGGGCCGTGCGTGGAATTAATCCCAAATTTACAATCGGCCGCCGCCACTGTCGCCACTGCGCCTTGTCGACGGTAATAGCATCGACATGCCGCGGCGACGTTCGTGCGTTTCAGTATTCAACGCGACCGCTTTTGCCATTTTCCCAGCACGTACCTATAAATATTATTCGTCCAATCCCCCGGACCACGTTACGCGCAAATCCTCACCGTCTGGCGCCGCTATAAAAAAAAATAAATAAAAAAATAATAATAATAATAAAAAACACTAGATACTGTAATTTTACAGTCTGTCGTCGTCCGTCCATAATAATAATAATAATAATATATTATGCGTAATTAAAACAAAGCGCGTGTTTTTTCGTCGAGACAATATTATAGACATTATAATTTCTATTTGTCGGTACGGGGCGAATTCAACGTTCAACGTCCGAGACTAAACGATTATAAATATTATTTATAATATTAGGCGACGTTACACAACCGCCCGAAACGATTGTAAAATCAATTATATAATATTATAAATTATCTCTTATTATATATTATATAAAATCGTAAATCTGTATGTTTGTCCGCTACATCAAATCCGCAGTTTTATTCCGATCCGGATGAATCTCTGTACACTTGTCATTCGATTCTCGAATTTAACCCCTTTTTAAAGGGCGACCGACGCAGGTTTTTTGAAATTTAATATTTGACAAAAACTGATATTTTCCATGTTTGTCTCTGGGTATTTACCTCGGTGTCTGTTATTATCATTTAATTTGATGCGATAGTTGAGTTATTTCCGGAAAAACTTTTGCCTTCATTAAGATGTATGTCTTCCAAAATAAAAGGAACGGCTATTGGAAAGGTTTCCACTGAAACGAAACGGAAGCGATATGGTGAGGAAAGTGAAAGTGCGATTGGTTATTAAATTTCGTTGTCTCTTTTACCCTTATTGTATCACTTTTTTTTTTTTCAGAAAAAAATACTAGGTTATTTCAGCTTAGCTTACCTTGGTGATACGGTGGAAAAAACAATTTACTTAAAATTCGAATATAACGTTATTTTTATTTGTATTTATTGCTGGGTTCTCTAGGATAATTTGATTGTAAATCGGCAACAAATATTTGTCTATATTTCAACGGATAATGATTACTGACGATACAAATGGTTACGGTTCATAACGGAAGGGTTGTTTTACTGTGTGTCAATTCGATAATAGTTTTTACCAGAAGAGTTTTTTCTAGCATTTGTGAATCATATTAACTATGAGGCCGGGAAATTTTTGTCTCAAAAAATGATCATGAAAAATGTGTACATACGTACGACGTATTTAACCTAACCCGGGCATTGATAGCTCATAATCATTCTGTACAACAAAAAAAAAAAATATTCGGGTGTTGTTAATTAATTAGGTTTATTTATCGGGACAAAGATCGAGACAGTGAAAAATATTACAAATGGAATTTTTTTCTCTCTACAATATTCACACACTATTATCATATGATTTATGACTACGAAGTAAACACGGGGGCCTCGTACGTATTATATTATGCGTATCTATGACTAATTATAATACATTAATATTGTTTCGTGGTAGAAATCCGATATGCGTATGGTATATTCGCTCCCCCCCCCTTCCTCGTAACGTCTTTAAAAAAGTGTTTAGAAATTATTTTTTTTGTGAACGTATGATGAGGTTTTTTTTCTGAACCGACGTCAGAACAACAATAATATAGTCTATCCGTATATTATTTTATATATTCGAAGGATGTTTATGTTAATGTTTTTTTTTATCGAACATACATTTGGCGTTTTACAATCGGTCAGGCCACTATGTTTTCGTTTTCAATCCTTAAGAGGAGGTCATAATACCATTATTTAAGGGGTTTCGTATAGGCAAATTTAATGGAATCTCTGTTAAAAAATGATGGAAATATGGAAAAACATTAACATTGTCGCCCGAGATATTATTATGCATGTTGGAATAAGTAAACTGCAATTGCGTTTTCTCGGGGAGAATATTTTTCTATCGGTTCATTTTCATAATACTTTAGACCGCGAAAAAAACATAAATATTTGATTCCCTATATATTGGATTACGTGTTTAATGGTTTTTTAGGTCTCCCGTCGGACAAATATGTGTCCGTCGTGCGTGTTACCAATGGCAGAATAATTATTATAAATAATATATGGCCATGAGTCTGAACTTAAATAAACCTCAAACATGACATATACTTCGCATCATAGATAGGCCACTGTTGTAGATTGAGGTAGTTTTAAAGGTACATGCTATAGGGTATACTGAAAGCGTCGATGCAATCAAAAAACGACTCTCAGTGGACCTTGATATCCCTTGTAGCCGATGTAACCCAGACAAAATCGACAAATATAAAATCGACGTCGTCATTAGTTTTTTTTTAGAAAAACACCCGGCGAAAATTTGCGCATCTTTTACCGTACGATGTGAATAATTATTTTAAGGATTTTTACTAACCGAAAAACGTTTAACGAGAAAAAAAACACATCTTATTATAGTAAAAAAACGAATAGCTCCTTCGCTACACTATCAGAAGCTAAAATGCGACCAGATAATTATTTCGTCACGAAAACAAATCTTTAATAAATAATTCCCGACAAAACCTTAAAATCATTGAATGGAAAAATCCTAAACAGCAAAATTCTTGCTGTTCTAGATTTTGCATCAGACTCAATATTATAGTTAATCATTTTAACGGGAAGGTGCCTATTGGAGACCGATAATAAAAAAAAATCAAGTTTATTTTATAATGTTAATATATAATATATAAAACATTATACTAGGCATTTACGTAATAACTCGCATTAATCGCGCTATTTTTAGGTGTGTTAAATCCATAAAATTCATTAGACCGCAATACTTAATGTTTTTTTTTTTTTTTGTTTATCCAATACTTATATTTTTTTGTAAATTAATAATTATTACCATCGTCAATTACGTACGTATTATTTATGCAAAACAAAAAACCCTCGTGTGATTTATTATCAAACTAGACGGACTATATCGATTGAAATACATTATAATTATTTCGGTTATTCCCTATAGGATTTCAATAAATTCGGCTAATTTTTAGTAAAACAATATCCAGCGATTTTTTATTTTTTTTTTTTGTAATATTCCAATTATTATACGCGATTATAAAATATAATATATGACCGAGTTCTTACTCGGTAAAAACTAGGTGTATTATCGAATAATATTACAAACGATATTTTTAGATATCGAATAGATGAGCGAAGAAATTTTACTAAGACGTGTGTTTATTTTTCTTCAAAAACACTTTTTCGGTTAGTTCGAACGCTCCTAATATAAAAACATTCCACCCCGTTTCATTATTTGAAACATCTTTATTTTTTTTTTTTTTAGATTCCAAACAACGAAAAGAAAATAATGTTAAACGTAATTATTGTATATACTCGTATATTTAACGAATGGCGGAGGTTTTTTTTTTTTCATAATAACATTACAAAACATATTGCGATATAAAAAATATAACATAATAATATGTAGATTATTATATTATCGTTTCAATGTACATTTTACATATTATTATAATACATTATCATAAGACCGTTTTAAAATCGTCAAGACGATCAGAACAATGGTCAATGAACTTCATAAAAATCTATATAAAAATAATTAATAAATATATATTGTTGTTATTGGTTTCAACTGTAGCTGCAGAATATTGTTATACTTGAGATGGTAATCGTTATTGTATTATAATATTATGCAGACTGCGTTGGGCTAACTATAACAATAATTATTATAATATATATATATGCTATTATCGTCGTTTGAATATTGATAATAACGGCGGCACGGACGAGAACTAACTATATCTATTTGGATATAAAAATGTATAATAATTATTGTCGTTAAAACTAATGGAAAGCCATAAAAACATTGAAAAAAAAAAAAAAAAAAAAAACTAATATTATAACGAAACGATAACGTCTATTCCGCAGACGGCAATACGAAAAACGAAATATTATAATATTATGTCTACTAAAAATATCGGCGTTTAATCCAATTATACAACAGTATTAACTACGTGTTGTAATCTCAAAACGCATTTATTCGGTACTTATACCGCGAGCTAAACCAATGCCAATATTATTCCTAACGTCACATTTATTTTGCATAATTTATACAGCCATTATAACATTGTACATCAGTGCCGATACCTATGTTGTAGAAACGGATTAACCCGACACCAGACAGTTCCCACTTTTTTATTCGTACTTAGACGTCCATCATTTGTTTGCAAAAATATTTTTTTATTTGAAAAAAAAAACACCCGTGAGCAGCAGAACTGTCCGTTGCCGTAACAGTGGAAATTTCCCACGCTTCTTTCGTATTATAAAAATATTCGTTTAACAATAAACAACCGAAAACTGTAATATTATAGTATTATAACAAGTATATTAACAAGACATACGACACTATAATACTATATTACTATAAAAAAAAAATGTTGTAACTTTTGCATAGAAATGTCGGGGGATGAAGGTTAAAAGTTTGAACCATTGACAGACAAATTTTCAATGGTAACGCAATACATTTTTACAACAATTTTACCCTTCCCCCCTGGTGGTCTTAGCTCCGTTTGGGAGGTCTGTGGCACTGTCCAAAGCTAAAAAAAACTACTCCCCTCCGCAACATCGTGCTGAAATTCAACTCGACTTAAAAACCATTCTAATTCCCGAATTTGAGCTCATTTGGTCCCGAAGAAGCGTGTCCAAGACGTGTCCAAAAAATAACGGGGAAAAAATTTTTTTTTTTTTTTTTTTTTATTTATTATAATTATAAAATGTTTCAGCACACCTAGTGCTATTACAACTTTTAATTTTTACAGTTTTATTTGTTACAAATTTAGATGATTATAAATCTATTAATGACATAATTATTAATAGTGAGAATGATATAATAATGTGTTACATATATGAATATAATAATAATAACGATGAGGTCTAGTATGCTAATAATGATCTTCATTTTCTGATGATGAGTCTTCCGTGTCTGTTAAAAGGATGTCCTGGGGAAGTCGAGGCCGCAGACGTCTATTGAGTGTTTTTTTTCCAATATTGTAGTGACGAGCACTGTCCAAGTTTTTTAGTTTGGCGTGGAAATTTTTGAATTGGGTTTTAATCCATGTATTTATCAGGGGTATTTTCGTATCATTATGGATCTGGCGATTTCTCATGAACCACGGTGCTTTGAGACATATCCTTAGGAATTTATTTTGTAAAATTTGTATTTTATTTATTTTAGTTATAGAGGCAGCGGACCATACAGGACAGGCATAAGTTATTAGAGGCCTGATTATTGCGGTATAGAGAAGGAGAGAAGATTTTATTTGGAGAGTTGATTTGTAATTCACTAAGGGGTAGAGAATTCTCATCCTGGCATATCCCTGTGTAAGTTTTTTGTTTATGTGGATATTCCATGTCAGTTTTTCATCGAGAAAAACTCCAAGGTATTTCACTGAGTCATCTTTTCTGTTCCATTGTATGATCTGGTTGTTTATGGTTATATTTATTGGATCGTTATATCTTTTTAATGTGAATATTTTAGCCTCACTTTTAGTCGGATTTAGATTCAGCTTCCATTTTTTGAACCAGGAGGTAATTTCGTTTAGTGAAGATTGTAATTTTTCGATTGATAAGTTTAATACGCTATCTTGCGTGAGTATTGTTGTGTCGTCCGCAAACATTGCCAGTTGAGAGTTAGGGGGATTGGGGATGTCATGGCAGTAAATGTTAAATAGCGTTGGCCCCAATACTGATCCTTGTGGGACTCCAGATTTGATTTTGTGTTGTAGAGATAGGTCTGTGTCTATTCTCACTTGGAATGTTCTGTCTGATATGAAAGATGTGATGGTTTTTAGAAGGTACATGGGAAGATTAAGTGCTTTCAGTTTTATTTCAAGCCCATGATGCCAGACCTTATCAAAGGCTTGTGTTAAATCGAGAAAAACTGCTGTAGTATATTTCTTGTTTTCGAAACCATGCACAATTATTTCTGATATACGTTGGATCTGGTGGCATGTGGAGTGCTGTGTTTTGAAGCCAAATTGGTATTTTGGGATTATGTGTAAGAATGGTTTAATCCTATTCAGTAAAATCCTTTCGTATAGCTTCGATAGGGTTGGTAATAGGCTTATTGGTCTGTAGCTTGTGAGAGAGTTTGCTTGTTTTCCAGGTTTGTGGATTGGGACTATTATGGCATGTTTCCATGTAAGGGGAAAGGTACCTATTCGCATGATTGAATTAAATAGAGAGGCTAGGTATGTTAATGCTTTTGGAGTAAGGTTTTTTAAAATTTTGTTTGTTATTAAGTCATGACCGGGACTTTTCTTGCTTGCTAATTTTGATATGATTAATTGTATTTCCTTGGGGGATGTTGGAGTGATAATGGTGTTATGCTCGTAATTAATTTTGTTTGATATTTCTTCCGAGTGTTCGTTTTGATGATGAGTGTCATCTTCCGTGGTGAAGATATTGAACGATACATAATACAGTAGTCATTCGATAATTCGAAATACAGGGGACTGAGCTAAAAATTCGATTTATAAAGGTTTTCGATTTACCGAGTGTTCGAATAATCGAGGGGAAAAAAATTAACTCGAATTAAAGAGAAATGAAAAATTTTACATATGTATGTACATATTACATTTATTAATTGACATTTATTTATTATATTATTATATTTTACATATTAAAGAAATCCGTTATCTTTTTTTGTGTTACATTGTTGGTCACAATCTTGTCCATAGCGTTATCTAGCTTACTGATAGCATTGACAATTGTATCGCATCTTTTTTCGTCCATTTCAGATTCCTCAAAAAATAGATTGTACATAATCTTTATACGTACATATGAACATGCATATAATCGCGTTTAAAGAAATTCTAATTATAGAGATTCCTGAAAAAAAAAGTTCGAATTGTGAGTCCCACCGACAGACATTTCAAATTATCGAGGGGACCGGAATACGTGTATTTTCTTCTAATTATAGAGGTTTTCTCAGGGGACTAAGCGTTTAGTTCGATTTATGGAGTATTTCGAATTATCGAGTGACTACTGTATATCGAACACAAATTGGCAACACAATATAGTCTCTATTTTCGAGTGGAGAAAAAACGATATTATTATATTATGTTGGAAATGTTTTCGAGACCCGCGTTTATTTATTGTTTGTGGCGGTGTTTGTCGAAGAGAAAACCGTACGAAATGATAATATTATTCGATGACGAATTTCGTGGACGTAGAAAACACTAAATATTAACTATTATGTATTATATATATAACTTTATTATATTATTGTAGTAAGTTGTTTTTATTTTTACACGAAACGGAAATAATGTTAAATCCCGTTGAAATGGTTTTATAGACTATTAAAATAACATGTCGAAGATACGGTTATAGGCTGCGGTTCTTTCCCACCGTCCACCACCATGACCCTTTTGTTGACCCCCTGTATAATATAATATATGTACACTATTACATCGATACATCGTATGTATTATATTATGTTCCTCGAAATTCGATAGACACAAAGGATATATAAATATATCGTAAACTGTTACGCAATAAATGCGTTTCATTCGTGCCGATACCAAAATACAAATAACAGTTAAAATTATTTCCAAAACCATTCAAACGTTTATAGATTATAATCAAGTTCCCCGATTGAAATTGTTTTAAACATAGAGGTGCGTTTCTTTACGCGCCGCGCAGTCATTAATATTCAACAAAACGGATAATCGTTATCGATCTAATATACTGCATTGTATTATTTATAATATTCAGTTAATATCTTGAATTGGCAAGAAAAAACTATAGGAGTGTGACGCAAAAGTGTAACAAAAAATGCGAAAAATCTTAAAATATTGTAACTGTTTTTATGTCCAAGCACATGAGTATGTTTGTAACGTCCACTATGAAAATTAGAAAGGGTACCCTAAAATATTTTTTTTTTTAATGGAAGATTTACTCCATCGCTAAAGTAATATTAGTGTAATTTTAAAGTAATAATAAGATTTACTCCCCTCCCGGCGCCCCATTCCTCCACCAATTCAAACGTAGCATTAAAACCGTATGTTTATTTCACACTTTATTTATCCATATAAATATATTATAATAAATTACACTCGTAACTCGTAACATCGCACGTTTAAAAAAAAAAAAAAAAAAAAAAAATAATCAAAATATCTCCAGTAAATGCGGTTAAATATCGTAAAAAAAAAATATAAAATGTCGTTTTATTTTGTTTTAGAAGAATTATAATATTTTTTTAAAAGGATCGTTTTCATCGATAAAACGCATAGTATAGGAAATACGTAAAACTATTTTTATAGTAAGTTATACAAAACTATACGAATTAATATTCTCGAATCAAATTTCAATCATTAATATGACCGACGTGTTGTTTAAGTTACCCCCCCCCCACACACACACACACCCATGGCATGTAAAAACAATATGCAAACGTATAAGGTTTTTGGCGAATGCATTCGCATAATATAATATTACGACAGTGCAATTCATATTGTGTATATGAATTACGCATTTATTCTGAAATTAATGATAATGTTATTAAACAAGCATAGCGCGTATAAGGTATAGTAAAATGCCAACAATTTATTCGTATATATTGAAAACAGTTTTTTTATTTTTTTTTATTGGATGATTTGTTTTTTTTTTTTAGATTATTTACACGCACGTATCTCGTTTAAATATTGAAAAATCGAGAAAAATAAAACTGACATTAACGAAACATACAGATAACCTTGATGTTAAATAATAAATAATACGTCGGTTTACTCGAATATCAAAACTAACGGCAACTATCAGTTGTGCCGCTGAACGCGTATTTTCCATGTCGCGATGCGTTAGCAAGGCGGAGACGACAAAAATATCGTGTGTGTGTGTGGGGGGGGGCATGCATTACTACGCGAACAACATTTTTTTTTTTTTAAATTTGACTTTATTTGAAAAATTAAAATCTGTATAGTGTGTACAATAAGTAATAATAATAATAATTTAAAGACAATTAACATTTATATACACGTGAAGAGGAATCACACAGTTGTGATACCTCATAATATTATTATTAGTAATTTGTTAATTTGTTGATTAAGTTTTCAAATCACGGGACCAGTTCCTTTTGAGGCGTCTGTTTGGGTTACCAGAAAGTGTTAGTGAAGCTAACTCGTTGATTAGTTGATTTGGAATATGTTGAAGTTTGGCGTGGAAGCGTTTGTAGTAGATAGCAGCAGTTTCATTGATGGAAGGTAATTTGTGGTCGGAATATAAGGTCGCATTTGAAACAAACCAGGGTGCACCAGTGGTTAGACGTTGACAGATGTTTTGAAATGCTTGTATAGTTCTTTTATTTGAGGTCTTGGTAGAGCTCCGTATTACGATACCGTATGTCCATATTGGTTGAAGAAAGGTTTTATATAAAATGATTTTGATGGGTATGGTTAGGTCGGAGCGTTGGCCTTAACAGAAAGAGTCTGGAATTAAGTTTCTTACGCTTGTCTTCAAGGTGAAGAGACCCGGTTAGGCGTCTGTCAAAAGTAAGACCAAGGTATTTAACTTCATTCGAGTGAGGAATGATGATGTTGTTGATAGTTACAGCTGGGCAGTTATGGGGTCTGAGCGAGAAAGTGACAAAGGAGGATTTGGATTCATTGATTTTTATATTCCAGTTGATGAACCATTGAGAAAGAGTATTAATGTGAATTTGTAGTTGTTGAGACGCGATCGTGTAGTCGGAAGAGCAACATTTATATAATATAATGTACTTTTTCTGTGGGTAATAATATAATACTACGGTATTGTCCAAAAACCGAATTGAAACCTCGTCTACATTTGCAACATTATCGTTCATTACGTAATTGGTTGCGGTCGACTTTACCACTTAAATATATATATGCACACGCATTAAACGTTGTAGTTTTAGGTCAAATCCGGGCCAGGTTTGGCGACGCCGCGGTGAAAATAAACAATCAAATAATTGACGTAATAAATTATTATTGTCGTAAAACGTACTCGTTTCAGTATATAAAAGTATAGCCGCTATAACGTTCGTACACAAATTGAATCGAATTAATGTGTTGTCGAGACGAAAAGTCAAATCGAAATTTAGCTTACCACAATAGTAAATAGTAATACCGTCATATCCCGTGTAAACATTTCCGTGCATTTCTGTTCAACCGAAACGATTTCATTCAATTAATTCGAGAAAATAAAAAAAAACTTAAAACGCCTATAAATAATTTAAAAATTTTAAAGAATTTAACTTGTTGGCGCCCAGAAAGGCATAATATTAATATTCTGGAAAAATGTCAGGTGCCTAACTGATTGTTTTTTCATTAAGAAAACTACAACGAAAATCATAAAAAACAAAAAAAAAATGGCCTGTCTAAACGCATCAATTAGATCCAAAATGCTTTCAGTACAGGCGGTACACTCGGAAATCGGAGCAGGATGTCTGGTAGAAAAGTTGTCCACGGACGGAAAAAAAAAACCCCTTTGCTCGGAATCTACAATTAAAAAAAAAGAAAAAACGCACGGGACGAAAACTGGTTTATGACATTTCCTAGTTGTTTTTGAACGTAATCAGTGTTCGCAATCATAATATTATATTATTTCGTCGTCCGATTTTCTGGTCGCAGCGAATTTTTAACGTGCAAAAGGTCATTGGCTCGTGTATTATACAGGTACGTGTATCGCACGTCGTCGTTTCCTCGATTATTATTATTGTTTTTGTAGGGCACACGATGAAATTTCGGCGTCAGCGTTTCGTCACGGTAGCGCGGCGGCCGGCGCCCGTCGTCACGCACTCTGTGTTACCGGTGGTGGCGTCTCTTATTTATACGCGCGTGTATTATGTGTACGTATATACAAATGTATATATTGTAATACCTACAGCGCACATACGTATACAATAAAATAATAATAATAATATATGTGCGTTTGTGATAATAACGTTATACTCGGCGCGGCGGCGGCACATAATATATTATTATTATTGTTATTATTATGCGATTGTGAGGCGTACGAAAAACAAAAGGGGGCTCCGGACGATTACGGCGGCGCCACGTGAACAGGTGAAAAGACCGCTGCGCGCCGAGGTAATTATCCGCCGGCCGTCGGCGGGGGCGGGGGGGGGAGGGAGCGGGGGGCACGTTCGACATGTTCTCGTCGTCGTATGCGTGTGCGTGCGCGTTCGTACGCGAGCGGACGAGCGTCGTCGTCGTCGTCGTCGTCGTCGTCGACACAGACGGAAAACGTACGCGGTGGCGGTGGCGACGGCCGACGGTGCGGGCGTACGGAACGGCCGCCGCCGCCGCCGCCGCTCGTCAGCTGCCGCCGCCGGCACTTTAAGCGCCGCCGGCACCATTGTTTTCGTCTCAATGCTATACGGTGGCGTCAACCATGACAAAACGGACGGACGCGCGCGCACGCACACCGCATGCCACTCGCCGTCGCCGTCACCGTCATCATCAATGGCACCCGATTGTCGTGAAATTTATTGCTTTCCGTCATCGTCCGCCGCAGCCGTCCCGAGTGTCCCGACGCGGCGGCGGTACCGTTCTCGTTGCGGTCCCGATCATATGCGACGGTCGGGTGGAGGACCTTCGTCTCGTCCAAATCGGTTTTATAAAATATTTTACACGGGTTTTTTGTTTTTTTTTTTTCACCTACGCGTGGCCGCCGCCGCACGCTGCCCTTCGGTGAAAACTAAAATCGATTTTTTTTATTTTTTTTTGTTTTTCGTCCATATCCTTCGGACGACATCTGAAAAACCGCAGACGCGATTTTCTACGCGCGTGTACAATAATGATATAATATAATAATATTTTACGTCCCGACGTATTATATTGTACTTTATTCAATAATAATGATAATAATAATATCGGTGTCCCGAATGCGCACACGACAATATTATTATTATTGTGTATATTATTATATTTTCGTTCTTTATTTTTTTATTTTTTTCTCTCTTGACCTTTCCAAACGCGCGTCCATTGTATAGAGACGTAGACTTGACGCCACGAGATAACCTGATCATTATATTATGTATTGTATTATAGATTTGCTCGGTGCCTAGAATATATATATATATATATATATACATTTATATATGCTCTACTTGACCATTATTTTTTTTCTTTCTCGTTTCGAAATTATGACCCGGAGGCGTCTAGCCGGTTATTAATAACACGTATAATATCTAAATATAATAGACTAAGCGCCACGACTATACACAACGGCGTCTATATATAAACCTATGCGATTATACCTATACGGTCCAGCGATGATATGGGTCCATTTGCCACCGAATCGTTTGGAATCCAGCGGACGGCCGCCAGACCACGAGAATTTCCATTGTAACACTCGTATTGTACACGGTACGTACCTGTTACGGGACGTTTCGTCCAGTTCGGCGGTCCCGCGATAATATTATATAGGTAGGTAACACACGTTCAGCCCGTGAAATCCATATTTATATAGGCTAGGTGTCTAGAACACCGGGTACGCGCAGTGTAGGTGTCATACCGGATACCATCGTGCCCAAGACCAGACCGGGGGCCTGACGGTCGGCGCCGGCCGAGGCCCCGGCTACCGCAGACTATATAATAATATAATACGTCTCGGTTAACCACCCAAGGTGTGGTTCACGTATGAATTATGTGAAATATTATTAGGAGGTAGTCGACCATGATAATACGTTCGAAATATCTCGGTACACGAATAAAAGTCACCGTCGTGCCACTTACTATCACTTATTGAAATGTCGATAAATAAATATATTGCCGGGGCGGCTGGAGATTCGCGTTTAAAACGGTCCCGGGAGATTCTTATAGTAATGCGGTTAATACCAATATAAACATCCTGGCCGGCTGATCATATACAGGTTGTATACCGGCTAATCTAACTGGCCATATATGCCGGCTGACGAGCAGTGGCGTGATGAACGACGTATCCTTAATCCGGTTGGCTAAGCCCTAGAAATATGCTAAAGTGCTGGTGCTGGTCATTTTTTTTTTTTACACTATGCTTAGGGTTTGCAGTATGTTCACGACGCCACCACTGACGTGTATAGTCTATCAGGCCCGAGACAATCTCGGTGGACCGCGTCCCGCGTTCATCAATTTTCTTTTGGATATAACGTTATATATCAATACAACTACATGACTATATTGATTATGACTATACTTGTTATAGTTGGCCATTGCCTAAAACATAGTGTGAGATTTTTGAGGGAAAGTGGGCACTGGACAGGGGCATGAATGATATGTTTGAAAGAACATACAGGCCGGTGGCTTAAATATATAGCTTCATATATTACAATATCGTCTTGGCGGGACGTTTCGGCTCTCAATCCGACTTTAATAGAATACAAATAATAATATTACTATTATTTCGTGTAACACGGCAAAAGTCGGTTTGTTTCAGATAGATAGGCCATAGGTTAGGTTACTATATAGCAAAATTAATAATAACCTGCCGCTCTATTATCGGCAATTATATTACTCTCCCGCGATCGCATACGAAATGAGCGGATATACAAATACATTTTGTATTTTAATCAAATTCTCGAATACAATATTATTTAATTAAAAATAATAATAAATATAAATATTTTCCTTTGCGTGCGTGTTGTACGTATATATATTTATTATATCTCGACCGACACATTGTTTTTTTTTTTTTATGCAGTTAATTTGAACCAAATTGTATACGACGAGTGTATTATTTTTTATTGGGTATTATGTTTATCGATATATTTCGATGGCTGTTTACTTTTTTTATTATTATTATTATTACTTTTTTTTACGTAACGTTTCTTTACGGGCGCATAGTATATGTACATATAGATGTAGACTTGACGCCATAGATAACCTGATTATTATATATATATTATATAGATACTTTTCAGTATATATTCCAGACCTTTTTTATTTTTTTTATTTCGAAATTACCCGGTGGTTACCTACAACACACACACAGCCGGAGAATAATAATGTTTAAATAATAGGGTAAACCACACAGCCCACAAACAGCAGAACGACGGCGTCTATAGTCAACGTGTGTTTCAAACGTAATATTAGAAGCCTTTTATGTTATCTCGGCGGTACATTCTAAATAATACACTACCGACCGACACTGTATCCTCGATAATAATTATAATAATTATTATTATTATTATTATTATTTTTTTTTTTATATATAAACTTTTACCGCCGACACTCATTTCACGAATAGTTTTTTCGTTTTTATATAGATTGACGCGTTCGCGAGCAAGACCGCCAGCAGTCCGAATGTATTTATCCGTCCATTTATATAATGTTCATATTATAATAATTCCGTAAAAATATGAATTCGAATTCGATTCTCAAACGATAAATCACAACGACGCGAATATCAAAAAATAATTTCAAAAATCGGATACACCATCACACCGTGGATAGGTTACTGTTGTAGGCGGGGAGTTGGGAAGGCTGAGAACGGTATAGGATACAGTGTGAATTAGTTTAAAGTAACGATAATTCATTCGAAACGAAAGACGATTCTGAGTGGAGCTCGATAAACCAGTAAGGTCGCATTATAGTATTTGTCGGGTTTTGTTTTTCCATTGTAACCCAGAAATCAACAAAAATAAAATCCATAGTCATTACTCATCAATCATTTTTTTTTTTTTTAATTTTTAAGAAATCTAGACAACTTTTTCAAATAAAGTGTACTACTACCAAGAAATATAACTGCATCATTTAAGATACTTATTGCGTGAATAAATTGAAGCCTTTATTTTAGAAAAAAACATCCTAGCAAAACTAATATTTTCTTCACTAAACTCAGAATCTAAAAGAATTATAAATTAAAAATTAAAAAAACAGTAGATAACGATACGAAAATAAATGCAAACATAACAATTCAAAACAATATAATCTCTAACAACAGATAATAATAATGTAAAAAAAAAACAAGTATTAAGATTTAAGTTTATTATATACGAGACATAGAAATTAGATATAAATATACCAAATGTTTTTTTTATGTAAACGAAATATTTCGTTACGAAACTATAGTATATAATCATATAATTTAAACGAATTAACGATAATAATATAATAATTTATTATTAATCATGTTTGTATATTTATTAACTTGTATGTCTATGTATCTATTTAAAGGTTAAATTATGACAATATATTACAATTAATATGACAAAAAATTATAATTTGTGAATAGGTATGTATATAAATCTAAAATGAGTAGAAGACAAGGCCGTAGCTAGGAGGCCCAGGCGTCCGGAACACGTTGAAATTATTTTTTTAAAATAGATAGCTTTACCTTATTAAATCGATCGGAATAAAAATGATCAAAAAAAAAAAAAAAAAACGGCAGATAATTTGTTTACCCGGTGCGCCAAAATTATTAATATACACGGCCGTGGAGTAAAGTACAATATTTTATTGATAAATGTTATTATTATTGTTATGCAATTTATTCGTTGACTATGTAATTAAATATTTTCAGACTTTAATTACTTGTTGCGTAATAATGAAAATAATATTGCATTTTCCATTAATAACTCGTACACCGGCAAGCCTCTCTTCAAGATGACAATAATTATTATTATTATTATTATTAAAAGAAACCGTTTCGTAATATTGTATTATATGTATTATTGCGCTGTCGTGGTAATAATAAAAAAAAAAAATTAACTAAAAATCAACACTAACAATAAAAAAAAACATACGTAACAATAACGCATCAACAAACTGTATAATATATTATACCTCCCAGAACGTTTAGTATTTAGTATAATATACACGTTGTATATTATGTTGATCTCTGTTTGACCTCTGTATGTGAAAAACTGAAAAATATTTCTCCGTAAATACAATTTACCAACGTCGTATAGGAACAATATTAATCAATTGGACAGTATTATATTGTATTGCCGCGAATCCGGTAAAAATATTTTAATTACAAATTTTAGTATTTAATTGGCCCGTTTAAAATAATTTTAAAAGTATAATTCAACACTGGTGTATTCATTTAATATTTGTATTACTTATAACATGTTTTAAATTTTTATTTTTCGTAATTCTCTAAGAGATGGTAGTAAATTAAAGTTGTACAATATTGTTGTGTAAAACGAATACGAAAAATCTGTGAACGTATTCGCGATTCGAACCCGAGATCATTCGTTTGGTTCGTTTTGTCAATGCCACCGCGCCAACTTACATAATAATTATATACATTATAATAAAGTGCGTGGGAGCATTTTCGCAACGCGAATTTGACTAGTGATACACACTCAAAAATACGCATTTTTTGCATTTGTGAGACTATACGCAATCAAGGGACAATTAAACCTAACAACACTACCGGGAAATTCATAGATTATTTTAGTTTTTATTTCATTCAAATCGGTTAAGTATAATAAGGCTGGTTGTCCAATAAGAACACGCACAACACCTAAACACGTTACCTCCTTTCCGAAGTCTGGTAAAAATTAAAATGAACTTATTAATATACTGATTATTATTATGTTTTAATGTGAATTGATTTTTATATTATTTGTTATACGTCAGGTTAATAACCTGTGACATATTTAACTAGAGCAGAGACGGTTTTGTATACAAATATTGATTTAAAGTTTTTTTTTTTTTTTTTATCGCTGTATTAATACTCAAAATACAATATAATTCTGAAATCTTAAACTCTTATTTAATAATCTACATTGTCGAAAATACATGAGAAAGCAATTCAAATCACGCCGGTTCACATAATGTAATAAAATAATTGAATATGATATTGCGATTACTGCTGCAATTTTGCAAGGCGTATATTTTTATCAATATGACCTAAAAACACGGATATACTTCGGTGGGCCACTGTTGTAGGTAAGAAGTTGAGAAAGGTAGGATAGAGAAGGGAATTTGATTTATATCTGTTCGCAACGATAAATCGTTGCTAACAAAAAACGATTCTGAGCGAAGTTCGGTTAAAATGTTTTGTCAAATTAAAATCGAAAATCCTATTAATTCGGAACTATACAAAATAAATTACAATTGTCCGTGTGTTTGTCGTCATAAATTATTAAATATTTCTATAGAGCCAAACAATTTGTAATCACATAAATTGGAAAATAGCAAAATGCTAAATGATGTAAATGATTTTCATTAAAATTTGAACTTAACGCTCAACTTTTTTTTTACTACTAAGTATAACCTTATTACTATTTATTACGATAAACCTCTTATAAAATTGTCAAAAATTTCTGCTCGGCCAAAACAACTTTATCTACATAAAATCAAATAAAAATTTAAAAATTCGAAAATTTGTTCGTCTAGAAAGTAAAATAAAGAAACCGTAAATTGCCCCGGTTTTTCCAATTATTAGGAATACTACAGCAAAAATTAAACAAATAACCGTCTCAATGCATCAACAAGATACAAAGTGTTTTCAGAAAAGATGCTTCACTTGAAAATCGGAGGAATATTTCTGGTAGAAAAGTTATTTACGGACAAAATACAAACCACACATCATAGTAAAACCAATAAATTCCTGGCTTCGTTCAGAATCTAAAAAAAAAAAAAAAAATATGACTCCGGCGCCAGTTAATTTTTATTATGTAACTCGTATAATCTATATTAATACGTTTAATAAGTTAATATAATAATAAATTCCTATATAATAGATAAAATAAATAATATCCACTTCATATTATTATATCATCCTATATATATATATATATATTTTTTAGAGAAATTAAATGTTTAAATAAATACAATTTGTGCGTATTATAATTAAGGTACTATTAGGTATTACAGTTGAAATGGTTTACAATGACTTACAAAGGACCAGCAATACCTGGTCATAATACTTATATTTTGTTAACGATAATGCGTTTAATACAAATTCGAATAGCGTATACAATTACGAATTAAAATGTTAAATAAACACGCGCGATTCTACAAAACAAAAACAAATATGTTATAATATAGAATTAAGCGAGAATTAATTATAAAACGTTTGAAAATAAAACCTATAAGACTTAGGTCAATATTTGAAATATATTAATGTTATTTCTGACATGAGATTATATTATAATGTTATAAGCACGCCGCGGTCGCCGTCGTTATGGTGCAATCATGGCGCGCGTATATTATCTATATTATTTGGTTTTTTTTTAATATTTTTTTATTTATTATACTAAAACGTCTGTATGACAGACCAATAGGCCTAACCAAACGGACGTCTGGGAAGGCAAGGATTGAGAGTACAAACAATAAAACTAATTGTTTTGTCCGGTAGCGGCCGATGTATATTATAATACTGCAGCCGTCGTCGAGTATAGCGTATAACAATAATAATAATAATAAATAAACAGACGGAATTACGGAAACAAACGTCGAATATTGTTTGGAGGTTATTATTTTCTTTTTATTTTAGGTTCTGAGTGCATTGAGTGCATCCATTTAGTCTAGACTATAATAACAAATACGAAATTATACAATCTTATATAAACATCTATAGCAAACAGCTATAGCGCCTTGTTATAGGTACTTGAAATCATTATGGTATCAGTAAAATGACTTATTTTTGTTGTTTTTTACATCGCTATGTAACTATGCAATAAAGCATGAACACAACGCACGTAACAGTTATTATGATTTATTTATAATCGATTTATGTTATCAACATAAATAACCTGCTTAATCTATGAAACACTTGTCATCCGATTTTCACATTTTCAATCGAGTTGTCGGTAATCTGTTTATTATTTGTTAACAGATTAACAAAATCAATAACAATATTATAATAAACAACATTATTTTGAAACTGAGTAATTCGTACACTATTTAATACGTATAGAAAATCTTTGTTCCCTTGTTTTTTTTTTTTTTTTTTTTTTCATGATTTTAAACATCGGATTTTATGAAATTTACTCATATGAATATATTATATATATTTTCTAAGAAAATTAATTATCGGTATTTTCAAATTAAAAATATAAACAAAAAATTAATGCGGACTTTACGTAATGGTATTAATAATAAAAAATTTAAAAAAAAAAGAACGAGGATCGGGAACGAATTCCTTTATAAAATAATCTTTTCCAACACTGCTTATGACTAATATATATATATATATAAATACAGTAGAACGTCAATAATCCGGACCGGAAAAAAATGTCTTGGTCAACGTGTTTAGGGATTGTGATCAAGAAAATATAAACGAGCTTATGGATCGAATTGATCTAGAATACCGCATCCTATCAGATAACGAAATAATTCTCGAAGAAGATGATACTCAGGGAGAGGACATTGAAACGGGCGATGATTTAGCTGAATGCGAATATGGACCGTCTTATTCTGAAGCTTTTAATGTGTTGGATTTTGCGTTTCAACGGTTTGTGAGAAAAGAGGAATCCGAACACAATTGTTACAGTTAAGTAGCTTGAACGGCTTAGCAGCTCTAAAACCAAAGTCAACAGTGAAGCAGACTAAAATATCATTATTTTTCAAATCTTTGAAATAAATTAAAAAACCAATAATAAATTGTGTGTGTTTCTTTAAAAACATTTTTATAGTTTATTTCTTTTCAGTTTTGCGGTATAAATTATTCGTTCGTCGTCACATACATACATACTTGTAACTTTTGCCGAGTTATATTTCAATTGTCCGGATATTTGCGTATCGTATCCGGGACCCCCGTCCGTGACATTTAACTAGTCCGGATAATCTACCGGCGTTCTACTGTATTTATTACGGTATTTTTTTATTTTTTACTGTATATACTACAAGGGGATAGGGGGGAGGGGGGTGTCCGAAATGCAAAAATCGTTCGCGTAAAGAAGACGTACGATAATATTACACAAACGCGCGTACCGTCCGGAGGGTGGGGTATTGCGGCCAAGACGAAAAGGATCGATCCAAAATAATTACCGTACGATAAATATGTACGGTATCGTACGATTATTGTAAAGGCGCGCGTTTTCACACGGAAAAAAAAAAAAAAAAAACTTTGTGGTGATAATAACGAATATAATATATTCACGGGCGTCTATAATATTATACAAACGGATTTTGTACGAGAGTTATGGCATAAAAAAAAAAAAAAAAAAAAAAACCACCAATTTTATTAATACCGCCCGTTTTGTAACGCGACACGGGATCGAATTCTCGGTATAATACCGGACGTATAATTCCGTATAATAATATTATTGATAAGATCCGTATAATATATTACTACGACTGCTATATTATATATATATATAAATAGTATAGTAATATACGTATATTATGTACCGCACCGCACAGGGAGTTATATACGGCGCGCCGGCGTGTAAAATATTATTAGGTAGGTATATAACGGTATATAATGTGTTCCGACTCGAAATTTATTATCGGTTTTAGTATATTATAAAAATATATATATAAAAAAAAAAAAAAAAAAAAACTTTTCGAAAAAAATTACCAAATACGGCGCGCACCTATTCTGGTTTCATAAATAACCGACCTTATAATAATATTATATTACCCTGCCCGCCGCGGTTAGTTTTATAACGCGACACGCAAATACGGACGACGAACCCCGCGCAATAATATTACAAACTGCGGCCGTGTTACCCGCGCTGAGACCCCGGTCATTTCAGAGCTCTATTTACGCGCCATTGCGTTGCCCGTATTATTTATATGGCCGAAAAGTCATTAATTTAAAATAAAAAAAAAAAAAAAAAACAAAACTAATTACAATTTTAAAATTCTGTTTTTCGAGACCGGAAATTTACAAGGCAATATAGCCACTTGTGTTCTCAACGTTTCCAGTGCTCTACGCTTATGGGAAAGTCGCTTTCTACAGACCGGCAGACAGACAGCACTCTTATTCTTATTAGTGCACATAATATTATTATGTTCAGCACGGTCGAGCGGGCGCGCAGCGAAATTCGGCAAATCGAAAATATTAAGAAAATCCACTTTTATATATGTTTTTTTTTTTGTTTCGTTTATCTTGCTGCTTTGGTCCCAACGACATAGAATACTCTCTGCGCGCGTTAACGTCTTTATGTTCTGGCGTCCCACAAATCCCGGCACCCTGTATCAATTGCCCCTGATTGTCCCGTATACAAACACTCCATTGACTCGTATTGAATACACGATTGAGAATACGGTAGTTTTTTCGATGACCTTCTAGACAACACGATTGAGCACACAAATTTGTTTATCTTGAACGCAACGTTGCCAAGTTGGTTGTTTCGGTATAATATACGAATAAGCATCAAAAAACTAGTCGTAGTTTTAGATTATGGACTAAGGACATTGAAAATTCCATGGAGCAATACCAAGTTTGGACTATCGGGTAGGTTAACGTACAAGTATTTTATTTCGAAATGAAAAAATTGAGTGCAGCAACATTTATTATTGTGGTCAATCGTACCGTATTTCGGCTTTGGTCTCAGTATACATGTTGTTTGATACCGCGAGCAAGTGTGCTCAATTGTGAAACAGCCATATATATTATTATAAGTCTCCTCCGGGTGGATTTTCGATAACGCGCTGTGATCACGGTGGTGATGGTGGTGGTGGTCACGTCTATAAAATGATTTTTTTTTTCGTCTCGCCCATTGTTGTAGTCCGGTAGCCAAAAAAAAAAAAAAAAAAATACTGATAACAATAACAACCACGATAATAATACATGGACGGTCCCCGTCTCGTGTGGCGCACACAATACGATCAAATATAATAATGAATAGGAGACACACTCGCGTATACATAATAAAACGTATAGAGAGTGAGAGAGATGCGACACGAGTGGCTAGCAAGTGGCGACCGTTATAATGTCGGATACCCGACATAATAATTTGGTACTCGCGCGTTATATTATGCTGCAGTGGCGGCAGTGGCGACGGCCGAGAGAATCGCGGTCGGTTGTTCAACTCTCTCGCGCGCCGCCGCCGCTACCGCCGCCGCGGCGCAGAGGGAAAACTTGAATGAATTATCGGCCAGTCGCCGTCGCCGTCGCCGTCGTCGTCACCGTATATAATATTATTATTATTATTATAATAATATTATCGTGCGAGAGAGTACGACGGCTCTCCATGGGAACGGTTTCTTGAATGGACGCTAACGACAGGAAGGCACGTAATCCACTATATAGATAAAACACATGCAAATGGACCCATTAGAGGAGACGACACACGAGCGCGCGCGCGCCCGGAGAATAATGCGTTACCGTATATATTTATTTATTTTTAAAATATACATATATAATATATAATATATTTATACACGCACGCGCACACCGATATTTTACGTATGTTATTACTTACTATACACGGTGACGGCCGGCCGATCACCGGAATAACCTGTAGTCATATTACTATTGGTAGGTGGTATATACAAAAAACGCGGCATGATAATAATAATAATAATAATAATACGCCGCGAATGGGTTTATATTATGTTATTCCATTAATAATATTATTGCTCGTTGCCATACGTGTAACCCAATACCCGGTATAAAGTGTATTATTATGCGTTTATTACCTCCTGTACACCGGCGCATCGAGGATTTTGGCGGCGCGGGGCAGTTTTTTTTTTTCCAGTCCTAGTATACCGATTACTCCGGAGAAAACTCATCAGATCTAGTATCGAATTTAGACGATTTAGACATTTTATAGTTGTTCCTTTGTGCCTATTAATTCCATCGCGGTCACTATTTACAACCAATCCCCCGGTTGGATTTTAAACGTTATGTATTTATTATTTTCAATCCAGAGAAGTAGTTTTCTACTTACATACTATTGTTTCCACTGTACATTATATCCCATGAGTTGTATAATTTATTTGGCGATTTATTTAATATGTCAAGTTAACGTTTCGATCGTAATGTTCTGGAGCCACCCCCCCCCATCGAATCCCAGCGACCGTGGGGCAGTTGCCCCTAATTGCACCGTATACAATACACGCCACTGCGCAGGTTCTAAAATAGTGCGGTGCAATACAGACACTAACCGATTTCGTCAGAGGTTTAATCGCAATTAGCCGATATATTTTAACCGCTTGTCGGATTTCGACACACTCGGCTTAGTCGCGTTTAAACACTAACCATCGACCGATAATTATTTATTATTTTATTTTTCTCAGGTTGGTTTATACAATTTAACTTTAATATTCATATCTCGCGGTCTTCAGCATGCCTCTTTTGTCTGGTATTGATAAAACATTAGAAACAATAAATTATTTGATTTTGAACCTGAATTCTATTAAAATATTAATTCGAGATGACTCGATTAAATGCCATCTTATCATCGTAATCGCAATATCATATCACGGATTAGAAAGTTAATGGTGAATAGTGTTAATAAACCACGGTTCCACTATGATTATTGTAGTGAAATCCAAATGAAATTAGATTAATGTGATTAGTGTATTTTTGGTGAAATCGGCCATAATAATAGTAGTGCAGTAGAGATTTAAATTAGTGCAGCAGGGATTAATAAAAAAAGCATGCAATTAATAATTGTAGTGTTATTATACTTATTATTATCGATGTGTCTTAAATCTAATATTATAACAAATATTTGAATTTTAATGTCTAATTTGGTAGTGTTTTTTTTGGAGGGGGAGGGGGTGATCATTATATTGAATTATAAAAAAATAGTGCAGCACGAAATTTGTATTAATTTTAAACATCGCTAATCGATATACCGGGGACCGAGATAATTGAAGCCAAGACGAATGCTCGTTGAATGACTATCGAGTATTTTAGTATTTTTTCCGTAGTATAGATTTTTAATTGCGTATGTTCATTTGTCGAATGAAAATTATGATTAAACGAATGTCATCATAGTGTACGAGTATAATATTTATTGACGAGAAACAATCGAAAAAAAAGCAAAAAAATTTCGCTACGGGCAGGACTCGAACCTGCGCGGGTAAAACCCATTGGATTTCAAGTCCAACTCCTTAACCGCTCGGACACCGCAGCATTGATACTCAACTCGTATACATTATACATTTAAAGGCGTGTTTCATTTTTTTTTTTTTGTTTATGTATTTAAATTTTATGCTATAAAAACGTATTAGAATTAAATATAATAATTCACACATTTAATTCATCAATAAAATTATTCATAAATATTAATGTTTAAATTACATTCAATAACCAGAAATATATTAATATAATAATAAATTATTGTTAACCTTTGTAATGAAATAAAAATATATTAATTTAATATAAATATTAATATTTAATATGTAATACGAGTATTACATAATAATACTCGTATTTGAATTAAATAAGAGTAATATTTCCTTAAAAATACTTACAACTAAGAATAATATTATATTAATTATAATATATTATTATAAAATAAATAATAGTACCTATATTGGTATAGATGGAGATAATACAAAAATAAAAAATCAATTACACACCAAATTACTTCGTGATATATAAGTGTAGGTATACTTATTAATTATTAATTGTATTAAAATGTTTAAAAGTATATAAATGTCTAGGTTCTTATATTTGTCCGTTATGCAATCTACATTCTAATGTAGATAGGTATATATTTTGATTAGAATTAAATTACTATAAATAATGTGTTTTTACGGATTGTACATACTTAAATATAATAATACTCAGCACTCAGTTACATATGTTTTATATAATATTTACTACCTACTAAGATTGTGCGTGTGTTTATTGAATAAATATTTTTATTTTAATTTTAAATTTATTGAAAATACTGGTTGTATAAATGAATATATAGGCAATATAATAAAACTCCCACATTTTCGATATTGTGCTTGCCGAAATTAATAGTTTATTCACTATATAAACGATTAAACCGTTTTACAAATGACTAAAATTGCGTGAATCTACAGGGCAATTTTTTATTAAGCACGCTCGCCAAATTTGTTATACTTAAAAATTTAATAATTATGTCTTTGCGAAAATGTATACATATATGCTTAGATAAATACTATATTTACCGCATTACTTAGGTTTTTAATGCGCCATTCCAGAGAATATCCTGTAAATATGTAAATTGTTTTGTTTTCCAAACGAGAACGTCACTTTTTTCACTCGAACGATTTTTATTTTATTTTATTTTTTTTCTTCACCCTATAAGTTATAGTTTCACAACTATCAAAATCGATATTGGTGTACACTATATAAATATCTACCAACATTAAGTTTATTATAGCAACAGTCTATACCAAAACAATAAATCCTACACGTCCTAGTAAAATTAGTCTTAACACGCTTTTATAGAAAAAAAAAAAAAAAAAAAAAAACAAGAAAATAAATGTCCTCTATAATATACTAAACGAACATAATGGGAAAACTGCACCTATATACAAAATTATAATATTGTGTATAGGCAGTATAGTATATTATATACTTATCAATTGATTTATTTCCATCCGGTTTATTTAAAAAAAAAAAAAAAAATGTTAATTAAGTTACACGATGATGATGAACATGGTCGGGCCAGTATCATGGAAAAAAAAATGAGCTCTTATATTAATATCGTTTACGGACGTCCATTAATGAGATTGTGTGGGCGCCGGGGATAAAAAAAAAAAAAAAAGTCAAGATAAACGCGTGTATATTATACACGAATCCATAATGCCACTTATTATAATATATCGGTATAAAAATTCTACTCCATATTATAATAAATATTAAGAGAACGCATTTGTCGTCTCTGTCCGTCTAACGGGCTACATACCAGAAAACGTGCTTACGCAGACTAAGCTTGCTTGATTTTGATTTTAGAGTAAAAGTATCTATTATAAAATTAAAATAGGACACTACTACGAAGTGCAGGACGGTACGGTTTTTTGACATTATTCCCCGAACATAACGTTCAATAGATCGTTTAGGAATAACGATACCATTTGGACATTTCTAAATAACCTATAGTTTTTCAAAAAATGAATTTAAAAAAAAAAAAAAAAAAACAAAAAACAACTCTGTGCAACGTCTTGCACTCGGCCAATATTGTCCAATTATAGATTTATAGTAGGCGATTTTACCATGAAACCAAAATCAAATAGAGTTCCGTTCAGATTGCGCAAGTGTGTTTTTGCTTATCGCCCGTGTTAGATAGACAGAGACGGCAAATGCCCGCGTGGCGTCCTCTTAAAGCAATTCGATAACGGACACGATGTGTATTTTTGGCGTTGCAAATTTTTTCCCATTAGCCACGGCAAGATCTCGTTCCGAGAATAAACAAAACACAACGATTCTCGTATATATATATATATATGTATTTTTTTTTATTATATAGTTGTGTACGACTGACGTCTGGAAAATCTATTAACACTTCATCGATTGTATTATGTAGAAATCCTCTAAAAAAAAAAAAAAAAAACGTTTGAAATTTTAAAATAAATACGATTATTTTTAAAACCGACGATGATTTTTTTTTTTTTTTTGATTCTCCCGAGATACAAATATATACAGTTTTTTTTTTCTCGAAACCGCCGGGTATATATTTTTTATTATTATTATTTTTATTTTTTTTTTTTTTATCTGATTTCGAACCCTTTGGCACAGAACAGATTTAAAAATATTTACACGAAATCGAATTTGTTTATTTCACGCGCTAAGGCGCATGTAATTTACGACGCAGACCTCGTTCGCAAATGAATCACTAACGCATATTATTCTGTCCAATATCTTATATATATATATTATTATGTTCGATGACTCAGTGCAGCGTTATTGTATATCGTATACGAAATCCTTAGGTTAGATTTTAGGTATATCGATTTATCACGATAGAAATGTCCGTTAAAAAAATAATCGATAATTTGTTAATATATTAGGAGGGGACGGGGTCTCGGAATTATTATTATATATTATGTAATACGTTTTATACCGTTCATTTTTTTTTCTTTTTGGTTTATGTATACTTAACGTGATTGGAAACCGTTTTTCACATTATAGGATATGACGAATACGAACAAATAATCCATTACACTGCAGCCCGTAATCTCTCGAATAACGTCATAACTCATATTATATTATATTTTCGTCTCGTTTACCGACAATAGTTGTATTGTAATATTTAGGGATTGAAATTTCGTTGACGAGGGGGACCTATAAAATCCCGGAATATACAAATCTGGATTCCAGATTTTACGAGCTCCCGTACCCACTAGTTACTACCACTACGTAACTGAACGAATTTGTTCGATAATGACTTTTTGGTGGTGTCTTCTCGCTTTATAATGTAAATAATTGTACCGCGTGTATTTCCTCTCTGTGATAAATTCGTTAAAAATCATATTTCCCTTCAAAAAATGACGACTTATACTGTTAACACGCGTGTACGATTGTTTACTGTTTTAGCTATATAAATTGTATTTTAAAAAAAAAAAAAAGCAATTAAAAATGTTCAGTCCATAGAGTGTGGACCGTTTTGTTCAGTTTCTAGTTCCTCCTGAACAATTTCAAAATTGTCAGTTACGTGGTAATGCCACGATGTCCGTTTACAAAAATCCAGAGACATAAACATAATATTTATTATAGTGGATTTATATATAATTTAGAAAAAATTAACCTACTCTTTTTTTAATTTTTTTTATTACATACAAGTACGGAAAAACCAGAGGGGACATGGCCGCCTTTTGAAGCCGACCGTATGGCGTGGTATATACATAACCATTAAAAATCGACGGCTGATGATCAATGTCAGAAAACCGTCGTCGTCGTAACGAATAATTATTATTATTTTATATTATTGTTCAGAAGAATCCACTTGGCCCGAACAAAAAAAAAAATAAAAAATCGTTTTCAAAACGGATGACGGATTATTTTACGGTGAGGGAGGGAGGTAGACACCAAATACGATAGTACAATATAATATTATAGACGCATTATTATTATTGTTATCGCAAGAGACGTGATGCCGTAAATACGCGTACCCATATATAATAATGTTTTTTTTTTAACTTTATTTTAAAACATACAATCTGTAATTTAAATTTACAATAAGCATGTGTGCGGAAATACATTAATTGTCATGCGACGCTCGAAAAAATAAGCCACCCAATAGCGACACTTTATAATAGAAGTTTATTTAATTTATAGCATTTATTATATATTTTTTTTTTCTTTTTAATTTCCAATTATGATTTAGATCGCGACACCATCTTCTTTTTAGCCTACGAGGAGGATTTCCAGGAATGGAGTCAGAATTTAGTGCTGATATTAGGGGATTAGGGTGGTTGGTTAGTCGTGAACGAAATCGTTTATATCGTTCGTATCTTTGCAGTTTCATCTACTGTGTTAACTCTTAGGTCGGTATGTAGAGTGTGATTTGAAAAATAGACATTTGTAATTATGCGAAGAGTTATGGATTGGAAGGTTTGAATTTTATTTATATTGATTTTTTGGCAGCTCCCCATAACTGGACGCCGTAAGTCCAAATAGGCATCAATAGAGTTTTATATAGAATAGTTTGGTTTTGATGTTGAGTTTTGAGTGTTTACCGATTAAGTAAGAGAGAAATTTTCATCTAGCGTTTAAGAGAATTCGTTTGGTTTTAATGTGGTCTGCCCAGGTTAGACGTTGGTCCAGTATTATGCCTAAGTATCGAGAGCTAGTAACTTTTGGAATGATAAGATTATTTAAAGTGATAGGCGGTACAATTCCTTGTTTTAAGGTAAAGGTTAAACGAGACGATTTAGAATGATTAATTTTTATTTTCCATTTCGTGTACCAGGACAACATGAGTTCTAAATGAGTTTGTAGGTTATAACCAACAGTTATAGGGTTTACATGTGAGGAGTAAATAGTTTTGTCGTCCGCGAAATCCGCAACAGAAGTGCGGTGAGTCGTCGGTTGGTCTGCCGAGTATAGATCGAACAAAACAGGAGATAAAATGGCACCTTGGGTGACTCCTGCTGCTATTGGGGCTAAGGTCGAAATATAATAATATAACGATATATTTTAATTGTAAAAAACAAAAAAAAAAAATAATATTAATAATAATAAAAATAAAAAGAAAAGCACTGCGGCGGCGGCGGTGAAAGTGTCTCATTGTGCGTTGCGCAACAGGCGACGTATAGGCGCGGCGGTGTGGCGGTGAAACAATACCATACGGCCGACGACGTCGCAGTCGAGAGCGGTTATTTATTTTTATTATTTTTTTTTTTTTCTATCCGTTGTGAAGTTGTGCGTGCGCGGTGCCGGGATGCGCGCGGCGGCGTGGGATAATTACGATCAGCGCGCCGGCGGAACGGTAATTACTCGAAGAACAGCACACCGACTGTAAAATTATTGTATAAAATTATTATATAGTTTGTACTGTGCGCCGGTATATAATATACCAGAAGGCTCTCTCTCTATATAATAATAATAATAATAATAATAATAATAATAAGAATGCCGCCGCAATACGACGATGACAACAATGACGACGACGACGACGACGGTGATAATAATAATACTTATCCGTTGTTGGGCGCATTCCTATAATATTATTACTATTTATTGTCGGCGGGAATGGCGGCCGATAATTTATTTTTCAATAATTTTCGACCGAGGGGAAATACGAAAAACAAATACGTGTTATATATATTTTATATAGTCGTATAAATATAGCAATATCATATATATATATTGCCGCGAGATTTTAATATTATTATTATTATTATCATCGTCGTCGACAAGAAGTAGATTGGGGGTGTTCCCCGAGGGCTCGCGGGCCGTATAATAACATATGGGTACGCCGCCGCCGTCGTACAGAAAACGATCACGTTCGGGTTCGGGGCGAAAAACATAAATAAATACGACTATACGTATATAATATACTCGCCTGCATTACATTATTATTATTATTATTATTATTATATACGTAATAAGTGTACACCGCGCGTATGATATTATTATAATAGACGTCTGGACCGATCGACGACGTTAACCGACCGCACTTTGCCGGACCCGAAAATTATATACCGTACCGCCGCGGTCCAAAACGAGATGGGGGCCGCCGAGAACGGAACAGTATTCTGGAAACGGGCTACTATCATTATTGTAACGATAGAAAAAAAAAATATATATATAAATACGAGACGAGTAAAGGCGTACGGTATATGTATATTGTATATTGTGTAGGCTCGCCGCCGGTGTCGGCGACACGTTATTATTACTATTTATGTAATCGAAAATGTATTATATATTGTCTGTGCGGCCACGATGAAAAAACAATACGAAATTATCGCGCGCGTAGGGCGTAATGCTGCTATAAGGACGGCGGCGGCGGCGGCGGCGGCGGCGGCGGCGCAATGGGCAAAAGGTACACCGTAATTATTTATTTACAGATCCCGTCTATAATATAATTGAAAATTTAATCTGGTCGCTGAGGGACGGGCAAATACAATTTTTTTAATAATTTCGTTGGAAAATTATATATTATGATAATATTAGACGACGGCCGATCACAAAATGGTGAGTTGCATTGGGCGCCACAAGTGAAAAAATACGTCTATGGAAAAAACGCCTATGGTTGGAAATACTCCCGCCGTCCAGTTCGCGAACACCAGCCGCGTATACATGTGGCGTCTTCAACGTCAATTCTCACGAATACTCGAAAATCACAGGGTGACAAATCGGGACTGTTTAGGGAGGATTTTCACGCATTTCCCATTTGAATTTCTTCGGGAGAAGGTCCCTTCGTGCGTTTGCTGAATGTGTAACCGCGGAGAAACGCAATTCCTTTTGAAAGGAAAATCCTTCTGTCGTCGATTTTTAACCATCATTCTCGATTGCTGTAGGGCTCTAAACATTGGGCAGCTGAGTTGATTGTTAAACCTCTTGGCATACCACCACTCAGACGGTGATATACGATAGATGCCGCACGCAGTTGGTGTTGGCAAACTAAACGGGAGTTTTTCCAACTAGGCATTTCCAAACTCGTACAGAAATATGAAAAACGAAGGAACTCGTTCAGCGATTGGGCGGACAAATAGCCTATTACGTGTACTTTTAAATTTCGAATTCGGAATTTGCTTAATGTTTTTCCATCATGAATTAAAATAACACGCTAAAGTTCTAAAGTAAACCTTAATTATGCATTTAGGGGGGTGCAAATGTTCATTTTTCCAGAAACGCCACTGTCGATCGGCCTCGGTAACCGCAGTCTTCATTGATGAGCTGACATTTCCCGTCCGTGTTTTTCATTATCTATACGTTTATTATGTACCGAAAATTAATATCGATTACGTGACGCCGAAATCGCGACTTATATGTATATAAGTAAATATATATATATTTTTTTTTATTTAACCATTATTCTATTTGTTCGGCATTGTTCAGTGTACATCTTAATAATTATTGTAGCCGTTTTATATAATAAACTATTACGCACATCGTTATTAGGTATACACTACGTGGCCGTATTATAATTTATAGAAACCGAAAAAAAAAATATATTTCCATTAACAATATAATATATAACTATACGTTTTTAGACGTATTATATTATATATAATAGGTACTTATTACAAGATGATGTCTTGTTTCTCTTCTTGGTCGTCTGTCATAATACTTGAACAAATACATAGCCGGCGGAGAAATAATGAATTTGTTTTAAGGATATATTATTTTATAGGCTATAAAATTGATGAGCGTAGAGTTTAACCGCATGGGGGAGGATATAATAATAATAGTATGTCGATACAAAATTAATTTATACGATCGTGATTTTCTACTCGGCGGCGGTTAGATTAACTAAACACTCGTCAACCGTCAATATGCCCACATCGCGTTTATAATAATATGATACTTTCGTTATTTTTTTTTTTAATATACTGCACATGTTTTTATTATTTTTTTGTTTTGGCTACACATATATAATACATTATTTATTGTTACACGTTATAAGCTCGGCCGCTGTTTTTCCATTCGTATAATTATACCTATACGTGGCTATACGTAAATCAAAATTAATTTCATTATTCGATTTTAAGTATTACTGAGATGTATTTTTTTCTCGGAAAACACATTTTTCCGGAGGGGGAGGGGTAAAAAATGATTGAAATTGTTTACGAATCGTACTTTAATATATGCGAATTGTTTGCCCAGGACTGATACTAAAAAAAACCGACAACAAACGACGATACATCTTTATTCTGTTATGCAAGGGAGGGAAACACCACTAATACAATAACCTTACCAGATTACCAAGCTCCATTCAGAATCGTTTATTGATTGCAATGATTTATCGTTTATTACAGTATATAACCTATATTACCCTATATCCTACACTTTCGAAACTTCCTACTTACAACAGCGGCTAGTGCGAAATATGTTCGGATTTTTTTTTTTTTTTTTATGACATCGATACATTTCCCAATTCGTTTTTGAATAGAGTGTTACCATAGTCATATATATATATATATATATTAGGTACCTACGCAATATATATAGTATTCATACCGATATTTGTAGTATACTTTTATATTAGGTTTTTGAAATATCGATTTTCAATTATAATTCGAACAGCCAACGGCCATAATAATAATTATCGTGACAAATTAACATATAATAAATTACCAAGCATTAACACTATAATATTATAATGCGAGAACGTGTTTTACTGCCAATTTCGTTTTAAAACGTTATATTCTCATATCATAAAATATAGTCGTGTAGTGTAGTAAATCATAATAATATATTTATTATGAAATATCCTATTTGCAATAACACTAACTCAATATCAGTAAACAATATGTAAATTATAATAATATTATATTGGGCAATCGACACGTCCTATCGATGATGCGGCTGCAACGCGATTGAGCACACTTACATTTACCATTTTTTTTTTATTTTTTATACAACACAATTGAGCACACTTATTGCGTTTACATACAATAGGGATGCCGACAAACCGTCGAAATAGTTTCCATTTATATATATCGTACTACTCTACTATAGGTACACAATTCGTTTAATATTTTAATTTTTACGAAACAGTTTAGCGCGAGTAGTCTGCACAAAATTGACAAAAAAATATCATAATATATTTTGTATTTACGTGAGCTCGACATTTTTTTTTTTAAATTTTTCCTACAATTTTCCACGGTACATATTATAGCAAACGGGCGAACTCCTATTGTTCGGTTTCGGTGTCGTGCGCCCTTGACATTACTGTACGGAATCGTGCGGACGTGTCCTTCTCCTTGCGGTGTCGGCATATACGTAAATACGTTGTCCGTACGATTAAATATACGCATAATATAATAATATACGGTATGCGATGTAAAATGTAAATATAGGAAGCGTGTTCTTAAAAAAAGAAAAAAAAAAGAAGAAAAGAAAAGAAAAAAAAAACTATAATTTAGATGCCCTATAACTGCGCAGCGTTCGGTGTTAAGACCAAGGATTATTTTCGTAATCCTATTTCTACACCTGCAGTGGCTTTCCCATAACCCTTATAAAATTTATGTATTTATATATATGTGTGTGTGTAGAATAGAATATATAATGTAGAGGTTGACTTTTTAGTTTTCAAATTCATTACGATCATTATCCGTGACGTCTTGTGTGCGGTGGCGCCTAAACGCCGTCATCATTATACTATATTTATTGTTTCATTATACGTGTACGCGTATAATGTATTTGTTCGCGTTTTATACGAATCGTTTAAAATGATAATAGCATATACAAAATACATAGGCGAGTTTATAAAAAATTCGGTGCCATTGAGTTGGCTCCCTCGACATTTTATTCCGTAAATACATTGGTTACCAAAATAATTCGAAATAATAATTTATTATCATGTACACGGGTACATTGAACATAATTTAATAATCACAATATTGAATTTTACACGGCGGCCGTAGTATTATACTGTTACATAGTACCTTGCCCATATGTATTTATATACATAATACACATTTAAAATTAATTAAAGATTACAAAGTTCAAAACATTTGGAGAAAAAAAAATAAACAATTGCTATAATATTTGTATAATAATAAATCGAAATCTGGATCTGAACACTAGTGTCGAAATTCTGAATTTTATCATCGTATACTTAAAAATATTATATTATTAATAAAGTAATAATTTACTTAAATAAAGTAATAATAATTTTAAATCGAATTTTATATATTCGATAGATCGTTTAGATAATTTCTAGTAGTGATCCGGATAAAATGTTATAATGGCACGTACGTTTTTCAACTTTCATTTGGATTATTTGTTGAGAACCACTTGTTGAAAATGTTCTGGGGAGCCAATTCAACGATCGTCATAAAATTGAACTCTAAGATAAACGGTAAACGGAGACTAATAGTATTTAAATTATATTTCGTTATATCGGTGTAATTTATACTATTATAATCTAAATTGGAAATCGTTCGCATTAAATTATTTCTAACTTGTACTTATTAATTACTCATTACGAGCACCTATATATACGTATTTAACGAATAATTTTACAATTAGTAAAGGTTCTTATTTTTTTCTTCATACAATGGCACGTGTTTAAGTATATACGATTACAGTCCGAGGCTCATTCCCAGGGATGGCGCCAGACATTTATCTTTAGTGGGGCACTAGTCGGGTTGTAATTTGTTTCAATAGGCATTCATATATAATTTTATAACGATAATACATATAGAACTAGTTTTTATACGTTATAATACGAGCACCTATATAATATACGATAGAACAAAATGTGCCATTATGTTTTAGTCCCACAAAGTAGCGTTAAATTTTTAAAACCTTGTGTACTGATGTATATAGACCATGAATAAATAATAATAATATTGTTTAAAATTATATACCAAGAGCATGATATTATATTATCTCTCTCTCTCTCTCTTTCTCTCTCTTTCTCTCTCTATCTATCTATCTATATACATATATATATATATGTATATAAAAACAGCGATGGGATTCGAAATTTTACGATTGCGGTCTACTATATAGGACAAAAACATTTAAGTGGGACAACTGTTGTTCCATCTCGTCGCAGCCCGGCGCCATTGCATCCCTGCTCTTATTATTTTTCTTTATATTATTATTATTATTATTATATTCACGGCATTGTGGCTATAATACGTATGCAATTGTTTCAGTCCGAATTAAAATAATTGGCAAAATGTCATATTGAAATTTTAACATGAAATTTCTCTCTACTTTATATACAATTCTCTATAATAAATGTAAATACTCTTTAAAATGCTAATTATTGAATCAATGGGCATTGTTTATGTGTATATCGCTGCAATATCCATTACTCAGCGTCAAATTTTATTCGCGTACAATTATAACATTCTTCCATATCCGTAGAGAAGTGCAAAAACGTTTTACGTTTATGATAATTAATACAAATTATGGCAGCCCAATTTTTATACAACCCGATACTTTTAGCATCCTGTTTGTACAATAATTTATATAGAACGTACAATTATGTAGGTACTTAAATGTATTATATTATTGCTGATCACAGCAGCTAGTTGATATTATATGTTTATTTTTCTCGGTATAAATTATTATACATTTATAAGTACTTAATATTATATTTTCCAGTTATATTGCAATGTTAATATTACACAAGCGGAATTATTATTTTTTAATTGCAATAAACGCATTATTATAGAAAAAAAGCTATATTATTAGTAGTCGTCGTGAGTGGAAAAAAAAATAATAATAATCTGTAGCTCGAATAACTAATCTATTACGTAATACAGTACGTATTGAATTTATTAAAATCGGGAATGGGGCGAAGTGAGCGCGCAGTGAAGACAGCCGGCTCCCCTGTGATATTTTCCTAAAAGTATATTTGGGGTTTTTTTTTTTTTTTTTTTTAACGGTTGTGGTATTTTATTGTTTTATACTTAACCGCGTAATACATCGGAGGAGCAAACAATATGCGTTTATTAGTACACGACGTGATATCCATGAATGCTTACGGGTTATTCTCGTACTCTGTATATATTATACAGGGTTAAAAAAACCCTCCGAGATAATTGACGGTACACCGCGGTTATTAGACGTGTTTCGAGATCAAGAAGGCAAATACTCGATCGTGTAGCGATAAGTACAGTATATATATATAAAAAAGAAAAAAAAAAAAACGTTCGGCCGGGACTTAATATATAAAAACTTTTCACGGTCAACCAATCGGACGCGTTTCGAACGAGACGACACGTACTGTACACAAATTCGTGTTATCGATTCGAATTTACGGCTCTTAAATTTCACTACGGCCATAATGCCCACGTTTTTTAAGTTTCCCGTACGTAATCAAAGTTAAGTAGTGCCTGCATATTCGGGTCGCAGACACAAATGCACTCTTTTTTAAGTACACACTTAGATAAGTACCTACGCAGATGACAGTCGAAAATTGTTGATCTCGCTCATATTTAAAGACGTGTATATATTCTCGTAGTTATTATAACTTGAGCGTGGAATCATTTTTTAAGTTTTCGATTCGGGGGATAACAACAAAATGCATTGTTCCGATATCTGTATTATTATATAATACCGTATACACAGTAAAATAAAATCCAACGTTCGAATACGAAAACTACGCAAAAGAAATAAGATTAAATTTCGAACAGCTGGTGGATATAGTACAGGTGCGGATCTAAAATTCACAAATGCCGGAGGGGGGGAAGGCAGGGGTCAAACCAAATTTTTTTACTTAACAGGGACATTTTATAAAACTTAAAATACAACTGAAAGTAGGGAGATGGACTAAATATTGTACATATTTGTTTATACGTTTAATATTTTTTTGTTATTTATAGGATTATTGTTGGTGTACTTAAAGTTAGAGGAGCGAGTAGTTTTTTTTTAACCACTCGATATAACCATTTATTTCCGTGTCATATTTTTTTACTCGTATTATGTGTGTATATATATATATCTTTGGGAACGAACGTCACATCGCCACGACGGTCGTCAGTGGCAACGGCGTCAGTGGCGGCAATAAATAACCAGGCGCTTTGCCGAAACGAAAACACGCGGGGCGGCACGTCCCGTATAATATTCTAATAATAAACGCGGCAAATTAATGGAACCCGTCGGCCGCGTGTGTGCGGCGGCGGCGGACGAGCGCGTGTGAGCGAACCGACAACGACACAATGCGATCCTCTGCTCGGTATATAGAGCCGCTGACACATCGCCGCCGCCGCCGCCGCCGCCGCCGCCGCAGCTGCCGCTCGTAAATACATAAATTAAAAAATCCGTTTCTCCTCCAGCCCTTTTGCCCGCGTCCGGCCACGCGGGGCGGCGGCGGCGGCGGCGGCGACGGAACGCGCGCTCGAGGCCCGTGTTTCTAATTTAACGCGTTATACCGAGAAAAACTTTAAACGCCGCGGTGGCGGCGGCGGCGGCCACGGGCGTGCTAAAAATATAATTACACAATCATCGCGCGCGCGACCGCCCCACGGTACAACGGTTTTCGTGGACACTTTTACATATAATAGTAATAGTAATAATAATAATAATAATAATAATAAGAAGAAGAAGAAGAAGAAGAATATAATCGCGGTGGTCGGCGTCCTCTCTTCTTTCCGCGTCGTTCTCCTCCGCGGCACATACCCTCGGCCGTTATCCCGCGTGCGGGATAAAAGCCACCGCCGCGTTGTCCGCCCACTACAACAATCCCGCCGCCGTCGCCCAAGTATAATAATATTATCACATAAGAAATATTTTAATACAAAAAATAATAGTCATAAAAAACTACCGCAACCGCAACTCTTGATTTATAATACTAAGCGCGCTATTATCCCTTTGGATTAAAAAAAAAAAAAAAAAAAAAAACGCACAATGCATTTATATGATATTTTTAAAAAAAAATAAAAACTGCCGCGACGACGTTACGATCACGGCGTGGTACACTGAACGCTTTTTTTTATTTAATATTTTTGTATTTTATTTTATACGTAGAAGATATAAAATGCTATTTTAACGCCCCACCCTCCTTCCTCAAACACTAAATATAAATACTGCATGTTTTTATTTTATTATTATTTTTTTTAATCAGCGTTAATCCGCCGCACACCACGTATAATATTATAAAAAAAAAATCATTTGAACATTCTGGTAAATCGTCCTCGATGACGTAACCGTTAAAGAATTTTATGCGTTTTTCGTATATTTTTTTCCGCGTGCATCAAAATATAGAATATTACACTCATCTAAATAACAAAAAAAACACTGATTCAGTCATTGTTTTTCTCGTACCATCCGTACAAAGCTGGGCGAATTGACCGATTTTTTTGTAACTAGTTGAGCAGTTTAAGTTATTCTAAAAACCAAAATGACTAAGCCAAGTTAAAGTTAAAATATAAATTAATTTGACTGACTAAGTCGAGTTACAAATGGTCAGGAAAATATTAACCGATTTGAGTTAAAAGTTAAAAGTTACTTTTTAATATTGCCCTAAACTATTACACTGGTAAACATATTTTGTACACGTTAATGTTTTATTTAAACTTTTATAGACTTACTATATACAAGACTCGCGTAGGTATTCTATATAGGACGCATGCCGGTCTTGGTTATTTGTGTATTTATGATATTCAAATAAAAAATACATAATTTTCGTCACAGAAATATATGAAAAAAACCTAATAAAAAAATAACTAATTTATTTTCTAAAATTTTATTTTTTTTTGATTATAGCTTAGTAACTTATAACTGTAGTTATCGCCCGACTTTGCCTACACGAGTATAATATTATTAGACAGTTGTAGTGGACGCACTTTGATTGTTTGAACGTATTATATATCCTATACACGAGTCTCGTAATATAATGTCGCCGGTCTCATATCATTATAACAGTATTACTAAAACAATACATTCAGTGAAATTATTTAGTAAAAAATAAATCGTGTATTAATAGTGCGTAACGGTATTATAATACCTAATACTCATATCATGTGAACCGTTATTATGTAAACAGTTCCACGAGGTTGTTTTCTTTTTATTATTATTTTTACTTTTTAAATATCGAATAACATGTATAAAACGATAATAGTGTTTTTTTGTGTACATTGTAATTCGTGTATATATATATATATATATATATATATATATATACGCGGTTGTTTGATAAGCAAACCGAATAAAATGTCAAAGATTCAATCCGTCACCGACTCGGTCAAAATCACGTAATATGATTTCATCATCATCGACGTTTAAAACGTTATCGTTGATTTACACACACGATATCGTTTAAATATTATAATTAGAGTCTGGAACTTGATGCAGTTTTTTTTTTTTTTTTTTGTTTGTCATACCCTCTAATATGTTGCTCATGTACACAGAAATCGGTTTCTCGGGATGTAAGGCATAAAACGGTACGATTTTTATTTTTTTACAATTTTAGGGAATTTGTGTGCCACACAGTCGTTTTTCGATATTATTATTTGGTCGTTAAATACATTTTCATACATCCCGAAGGAATTTATTTGCATTTTGTCCATTATACATTTTGGACATTTCCTAAATCTAAAATCTACTAGAAAGAAAAAAAAAAATGTAGAAAAATAATAATTTTAATGGAGTGTATAAATATAAATTGTTCTTTATTTAAATGTGTATTATTTTATTGGAATTATTTTTACGGGAAAATAAACATTTTTACGTCATTTTATACATTTAAAAAAAAATATATATTTTTATGTTGTCAAGTTCCGGGCACTAATGTTACAATATTTCTTTTCGGTTTCACGTACATAAATATAATATGTCACCATACTTGTTCGGCGTTTATAAAATTAAATTAATTTTTTTTTTTTATTACAATATGAAACGATTGTAGGTAATTATATCAATATATCATTAAACTATTATAACAATATAATAGTATGTGTCCGAAGTGAGATTTATACCGAGGTATTTTGCTCTTCAAATTATTTCGAGTGTCTATAACACTCGTATACTATCAATTTCAAGAGTTATATCATATTATTGTGGTTTGTACACAGGCACACATCACGCCATAATAATATTCAGGACAGTGATAACGGGGAAAGGGAAGGGGGAACATTTTAGATGGATATCCAGTTGTTTTTTTTTTTTTTTTTTACATATTTGAATTGCCATACGAATAAATAAAACCTATTCATTAATTTTTTTATGATGGCTGACTTAACTGATAACAATTATTGTATATGATATATTTTTTAACATTTTAAATATCGTATAAGCACTTTTTCAGTAAAATTTGTTTTCATTTTGTTAAACTTAATATAGTTCGGATTTTCCGCCTAATGGTATTCCATTTGAAACATTTTTCGAAATTCTCATAACTTTTTATATTTTCTTTGAAAACGCTTTTTTCGGCGGGTAAAATGCTCCGATTTTCTCACGTAGTACGTCAAAAGATGCGGATTTTTTACTAGGCGGTGCTTTACTTGAATACATTATCTAGATTCTCAAGAGATTTTCTATAAAAATTAATAAAATTAACACGGAACGTGTTTATAGATTCGACGTCGGTTCTATTTTTTGATTTCTAGGTTACTTTAGGCCATAAGAGAATAAACGACTATTTTTGGTAGAAATAAAAAGGAGCAAAAATGTGTACAAATTTTTAACTTTTCTAGACATTTAACCACCCATTGTTTTGAATAGAGGCGTTAAATATGACTGCCCTAGGGCGCCAATGATAGTTAGCGCTGATAATATTATAAATTATTATACATATATTCTTTAAGTGGCGTTCGTATACACGGCCGATTAAGTTATACATATGTATATATATATATATATATATATATATATATATATATATATATATATATATATATATATATATATATATGTAGCTATAGTTTAAACAAAATATCGTGGGAAAGGGGGAGGAGAGAGGTACTATACAAGAGAATGATGAGAAATGTTGTCCTTGCAAGCGGGAGGGGGGCTCGTCTTCCCCTTCGGTGCCGACTCTTTGATCTCCCCTCCCGTTCAAAAATCACGTATGCACGCCACTGACTGCACACTGAAACGTATCACGTATATGTACTTTGAATTGGCGAGTTAAACATATTATTATAATTTACATTTAGCGGCCAGTCTATAAATCACGAGGCGTGTAACGGGACAGGATTTCCTGGCTACTCGTTGCGGCAGTATTTAAATGTAATAATTTGCGTCACAGATGTGTTTAACGTCCGGTGATGGGTAAACGGATTATTTTTTTTGTATAAAAAAAAAAAAAACAGTCGACTTATTTTAAAACCGTATCGCTGTACAAGTAGTAGTAGTAGTAGTAGTAGTAGTATATATACGTGATTTAGTTGCGATTTGCGAATAATTCGCAGCGGTACTTGGTAACGATTTGGACCGAGGAATAATGATAAGAGCGAAAAAGTCACTAGTGCGTGTGTGTGTGTGTGGTTTACCTTTGTTTGAAGGCTAAGTAACATTGTGTCACGCAATACTCGAATTGGGGGAAGTCATTTGTAGTGTTTTTTCTCACTAATTATTTCTATTGGTACATTTCTTTTCAGCAATAAAGATATTAAAAAAAAAAAAAACACGAATTATCATCATAACTCGAATACATTTTTTTTTTAAATTTAATATTTCTATAATACGGCAATAAATTATTATCATTGTTATTTTTTCTGTATTGCACTTGTACCTCGTGTGATAATAAAGTAAATATGATTTAACCGTATGATAAAAACATGATCTTTTCTTTTTTTTCATAATATATAAAAAATAAATATGTTAGTAAAAACTTAAACTCCACGGGTGTATAACACGATTGTGTTCTTTATTAAAATATTTGTTGTAAATGATTAATTATCGAATTATTTTTGAAAAGCAGTGTAAGGGGAGATGAGGACAGTAGATTCCTTTCTACAGGCTTGGTGAAGTTCAATCATTGCGAGGAAAGACAATCTTCTTTTATTTAACTAATTCGAGCGCCGGTGTTAAGTTATGTAATAAAAACATTATTCAGATAAATTCTCGTATAGCCGTTCAAACAAAAGGTGTATAGTTTATGCAGATTGAACTTTGCATTATTATACTATTGTACGTTTACCAAACGGTTGAAAAAAGATATAGGAAAAAAAAAAAAAAATAACAAAATCAAAATGATTATAATAAGAGAGAACGCGTATTTATAAATTATAATACAAATATATAGAGGGGAATAAAAACAGCGGCGGCGGCGGCGACGACGTGTATATTATAATAGTATACATACATATTATTATAATATGTATTATACGTAAATATATATATATATATATATAAATATATTCGTATAGAGAACCGAAGACCACACGTGCGACAGATCCACGACATTCGGCTCGGCGCGCGTGGTCGCACTGCGAGCCGGTGGCGCCGGGGTAGGTGGCGCCCCGTGCGTGGAGACACGGTACTCCGGGCGACCGGTGCGTAGAGTGGCGGCGGCGAGCCGGTGTTGCTGCTATTACGGCGGCGGCGGCGGCGCGACGTCCGTGAGCGCCGGGCGTACGGTGCGGGGCGGTGTTACCACCAGGCTGGCGGCGGCATAGTTACACGACGACGACGTCGGCGACCGTCGCCGTTCCCGTTTTCTTTACCCGACGCACGCACGATTCATTCCATTCCACACACGCACGCACGCACACACACACGCCGCCGTCGCCGCCGCAGCCGTCGTTTCGCTCTCTTCGCCCGTCGCCGCCGTCAGTCTCGAGTCTCGTACTGATCGGCCAGTACGTCGGTTCGTCGTGTGACACTGGTGTTCGTGTTCGTCGTGTGCTCGTCGTCGTCACTCCGCGCTCGACCGGTCCAACCGAAACACAACTATAATATTTTTAGTGCAATACCCAACGAATTATAATAATAATAATATCGCGTCCGACAAATTATCGTTGTCGTTATCGGCCCGACTTTTTGTGTTGATTACGCGCGCGGAAAGTCCGCGTAACCCTGCAGCTGCGTGCCGCGCGTACACACTAGTAATTCTTTCGTTATTACCCCGTGCGAGAACACTTTTGCAGCACTACCGGGAATCAACACGTGGTGTGGCGCGCAAATTATTAACGGCAATATACCCCGGCGGTAATAAATTGGAAAAATTATTATTATCGTAAACGATCGGGCAGTCCGCCGCGCGGGCGTCGTTTATCGGTGCGCGCGAAACGATCATGTACGGTGCAACTGCAACAATAGCACTAGCACTAGCAGTAGCGGTAGCAATAGTTGTTGTTGTCGTCGGTGGCGGTGGCGGTCGTGTATTGTTATAACGACGACGACAACGACGGCGGCGGCGGTATCGTCGAGGACGCCGCACGAACGACGACGACAACAACGGTTGCACCGACACGGATGCGTCCGGAAAACGTGGTGCGCACGCCGCGATCACATATCAAGGTGCCGCCGCCGCCGCGCGCGCGTCACGCCGGCCGCCGGCGGACCAGCGCAGTATTCGGTTCGGCGGGTCGGCGGAAGTAGTGGCCACCAAATGCGAGGCGGCGTTCACGTGTTTTATGTTCATGTTCAGGAGGAGGCGGACGGCATTAGCTAAACGCTTGTGGAAGGCACGGGTGCGCAGGGACAACAATGAAACCAGGTGTCCGGAAAAAACCGCGTCCAGCGCTCCGTCTTCGGCGGCAACGACGACGACGACGACGCCGCCGCCTTCGCCCGCCGAATCGGACGAACGGCAGTTCCGCAACGCCCTGTTCAAACGGCTGGACGACCGGCAGTTGGAGACCCTGCTCAGGGCCGTGGACACGGGCGGCGTGGACGCGGCCGAGTGCGTGGCCGTCCGGCCGTTCCTGTTCGCCGACCCGGCGGTGATATGCTGCCGGCTCTGGCGGTGGCCCGACCTCAAGACGGCCGAACAGCTGAAAAACACGCCCGCCTGCCAGACGGCCAAACAACCCGACATGGTGTGCTGTAACCCGTACCACTGGAGCAGACGATGCGAAATCGGTAAGCACATATACAATACCTATATACATTATTTATATTGCTCCAACATCATCAATTCGTGCGCGATCAGGTTACGCGTATTTATTTACTAAAGCGTAACGCCGTACAGTTGGGGTTGACCTCTCGAGGCCAGCGTGTAAATCGTCGGAACACGCGCGTCGTCTATTAATAACGCGCGCGCAATTAATTAACCGATTGATACGCGGCCGATTGTTGTACACCCCCCCTCTCTCCCCCCCCCCGGACGGACACCGGTTATACGCGAACCGTGAAAATATTTCTTATGTAATTGTGGACGGTGGTATTTTCGTTTCTTATTAATTATTCGATAATAAACGGTCGACGACCACCCGGACCGGCGGCCGAACGGGGACAATCGCGTTTCGAGTTTTCCGTCCGATTCAAACTGGGCACGTTTATTGGCGGCGGGGCGTTTTAGACGACGACGGTTATATATTATCGTGTTTTGCTTCTCGCGAAACACGATCGTATTATTGTTGTGCCAATAACGTTGTTGTTAACCTTTGTCCAACCGCCGCCGCGCCTTTATTCCAGGATCTCTCTATCTGCGAGTTTGCGAGTCGATAAACCCAGGGCGGCGATAAATATGTGATGTATCCATTATCCGGCGGCGCGCCGGCCGTAATCGAATATTCTCGGAAATCGCCGCGCGCGTTTGTGATAAGACCGGCCGACACGTTCCGGTTTAATAATAATTACGGTAGGCAATACTATTATTACCGATTGTTATTATTATTATTTTTGTTATTATCGTCTCCGTCGTTTTATTTATTGTATACTATCCCGCGAGAGAGGGCGTTCGAAACTAAGCATCGGGGTACGGTTTCTTTTCTGGTTTCTTCCCGATTCTTTATTATAGTGTAGTATTATTATTGTTATTAATTCCGACGTACAATATTTTTATATACGTAACCCGTATACGACGACGGTTTACGCGCGGAGGCGGCGGCGGCGGCTGCCTAATAAATAAAAGAAATACAAGTGTATTCGTTTCGCGTATACTTAATACTACTCTATCCGCCGATCCAATTGCGTCACACTTCACCTGGCCGACGTCGCTCGCCGCCGACGTCGTTCGCCGCCGACGCCGCCGACGCCGCCGCCGCCGCCGCCGTCGCCGTCGCCGTCGGGCCGGATGAGAAATAAATAGCGCGCAGACCCGGTCACGCAACCCAACGGCGCCACCAGTTCCGCCGCGGCGCCCGACCGCGCGCGCGTCCCCCCCACCTCCTACCGCCACGGGTTATTGGCGGTCTTTCACCGCCGGGTCTGTACGGTGTGACGGCGGCGTCGGCGGTATTATATTATATATTAGATGGACGTGTGACGTGACGTCCGTCGTCACATTCCCTCGGTCTCAGAAAAACAAACGAAAATAACACACCGGGTTCGACCGTCGATGGGAAACAAATAAATTAATTATAATTCGACCGTTTACCGTATATAGTTCCCCCGCCGTATTTATTTATTATACATACCGACCGTAATCGGTTTTGAAAAATAAAATCCCCCCGGGTATATTTATAAATATAATATACGCGCACCGGTCGGCGGCGCCACACATACCGACGGTCGCGTCTCCGCCGGGTATTGGCACACGTCGCCGGTCGTATTTACGTTGGCCGAAAACCAGGAACAAAAAAAAAAAAATAAAAAAAACCACGAAAAAACAAACAAACGAAATATACGTTTTTCTCGATACACAGTAGAAAAGAAAAAAAAAACCGTCCGCGGGAAACGCGTCTTCGGAGGAGTTTCTATAAAAACGGTGTATTACGTGACTGTGCGGCGTATAAATAGTCTGCCGGAGCGCGCGCGCGCGCGCCCGCCGTACTTGTGTGTGGTCTTGCGAGCGGTGGAAAAAATAAGAAATTCTGTGTGTTTTTTCTTCTTTTTTTTTTTTTTTTTTTTTTTTTCTGTTCATTATTTGATCCCCATAAATATTCATCGCCCGTCATAGTCTCCGGTGTATTATACGCGCCGCGTATAGGTTAGCCGTACGTACGCATTCTTCGCCGTCCTCTCTATATATATAAAAATGTATTTTCTGTACGGCGGGGTGAAACCCCCACCCACCAATGTATTAAAACGGTCGGCAAACCGGGCCGTCGTCGAACAAAAATAATTCAATTTTACGATTACCGACGGGATATGAAATATATATATATATATATTATTATTTTTTTTATTATTATTATATTAATAATATACACGACACGCCTCCTCGTGTTTCGTTTGCCAAAAAAAAAAAAAATATATATATATAATTTTTTTTTTTTATTTTTTTAAGCGCGTAATAATATAATAGTAACAACACGCACGCGGTATTTTATTATGCAGGTATTATACGCGTATAGATAGTAAAAGTTTCCGACGGGATTAAAATTATCGTGTTTGAAACTTTTACTGGGTCCGCCGCAGAAAAATATACAAACGCGTGTACTCGGATATACCTATTAAACAATTTTTTTAATTTTTTTTTTTTTTTATCGTTGTGTTTCAGAACGACCTCCGCCGCCTTATTCAAGGTTCGTGAAGGAAAAACTCAAACCCGAAGGTAAGTGGTCTGTTTTTTTTTTCCTCTCCTCTAATAAAATATTTAAACAAATTCTATAATAATTATATATTACAATATTTGTCTGTAACACAATACCCCGGGTACCGTAAAAAAAAAAAAAAAAAAACTATACCGCGTCGAATAATTATGATGCAAAAAAAAAAAAGAAAGACAGAACACATCCTTCGCAATATCATGCGAACGCCACTGTTGTAGATGGAAAGTTCGGAAGATACGCGACGATTAATCGTTGCTAACGAAAACCGATTTTGAGCGAAGTTCAGTACAATCATGTATGGAAATGTCGTAATTTGGATAGTTTTATGAAAATAAAATTTGCCATTTAAACGGTTATAAAACAAAAAAAAAAAGAGAGATTAAAATACGCACGATTTTTTTCTTTTTCATAATCGAATACAACCTGTGTTGAATTTGCGTGTGTTTCTGTTCGGCAAAAACGGTATTATTCAATTAATTCTAGAAAAATAAAAAACCTATAAATAGTCCAAAAATGTCCAAAATATTTTGACAATTTATCAAAACTTCACAGACTAGATCCAAAATGCATTGAGAAAGGGTTCTAAACATGAAAATCGGATCAGGGTGTCTGGTAGAAAAGTTGTATGCGGACAGAAAAAAAAAAAAACCCCACACAAATCATAGTACAACCAATACGTTGTTCGTTTCGCTCAGAATCTAAAAATTCAGTGGCGCAAGGCCAAAAAATTGCGGCATCAATGACTTTCAGTTTCACTTGGATTTGTCGACCGGTCGAAGCTGTAGGGCCCCTACTTCCTACCTCCCTATATTATAATATTTGCGTTTAGGCAAATATTTTTATACTCGGTCTTATACGATGCACGCAGACAACAATAAGTATCACGGGTTTAGATATTTTTACAAATAATTATTAACGAGTCGGACGAATACAAGTCGATTACTACAATTATGGATATGTCAATATTGGACAAATTAGTTTTAAGTCTCCTTGAAATTATGTATTCACACTGCGTACTAAAATACATTGAGATTAAAAATAAATGATGGGGTACCTACCCGTATACCTTAGTAATTGTGTTTGTTTAACGCGTTAATCGTCGGCGTAATACCAACTCTTGCCGGTTTGCTTCTGTACGAATTCGTGTATTATTCCGAGAGTTTTAAATATTATTATATTGTCCTACCCGTCCGAATATCATTTTTTCTTTTGCTATTTCTTTTCTAATATATATAGTATTTTCGTGGTGCGATTCGTAATATGGCGACCGGCGTTCGCGGTGGTAAATAACGACCGGTATTACGTTTCTCGACGCGATAGAGACGAAAACGGTCGGTGGATGTGAAAGAGTATAATCTTCCGGTCGGCTTGCTGCGTGCACTCGAAACGACGACGCCTCCCTCCGAACGAACAAAAAAAAAAAAAAAAAAATATATATAAAAACGTCGTAAACTGTTCCGGCGTATCGTGCGAGGGTGAAAAACGACGATCCGCAAAATTCGCCACCCCTCGGAAATTCCTTACTCGTGCTGCAGGCGACAACGCGCGGCCCAGAAGCAGCAGGTACCACCCGTGCACGTGTGTCTCGCCCGCCCGGTCCACCCCGTTGGCCTTTTCCGCACATAACGACCCCGGTGAATAATAATCCGTTCGAGTGGAAGCTCGGAGATTAGCTTGCTAGTACCGTCGTATATCCGGATTGGCAATGTACATAATAATATATTATATAGCGCACGGGGGGGAGAAGACAAAAGAACGGCGGAAATAGGGTCATTAAAAAAAAAAAAAAAAAACCTTAAATCCAGAGAGGGGATATTTTATAGTGTACACAAAGAAGCGTATGAAATATGTACTTTGGTTGTTGGTTTTTTTATTATTCTATAATATTTATGAAAATTGGCCGACGTACCGGCAAAAAACTGTATGCGATTTAAATGGTAATTCGGTGGTGCCAATACATTTTTTAACCTCTTCTTTACCCCATGATTTATTCGGCTCTGTCAGTTTTGATAATAATATGTTTTTATACGATTGTCGTAGTTAGCAGGCTAATTTCCCCCCCCCCCCACGACGAGCAAATAAAACCCACCACCAACCACACGTTCAAATAATTAACAGTTGCTGGCCGATTTATGAAATTTGCCGTTGACTTTCCAATTAAACTGCATTATATTTCGTATAAAACCGCATTGTGAAACTCGAATAATGTTACAATACGTACACCGATTTAATAGCTGTAAATAGGCACTTTTAATTTGACGATATCTTTTTTAAAAAACCTTTGATAACTACTAATGATAACATTATACTCCCTGATTTGTGCGGTTCCTTTTGAATGTTGGTAATAATATTGTTATCTGTACGTGACTACATTAATATAAAAATATATACGATTAATAATACTACTAGTAAAAGATACGAGTCACAAGTTTAGTACACTTACGTAGATAAAAATGTCTAAAGAGGTCTTTTATAATTAAATTTTACATATGTCCAGTAATAAATATGATAAAAAAATACATTTATTTTTTCAATTATTTGTTTATACTCGTGATTAACATTACTAATAAATTACGTAATTTGCAAGCAGCCAAATTTATATTATAAACCCGAATATGTAATATTCTCGCATAGCAGTTTGTGCACACGTGGTGGCTATTTTAAAGTAAATTAGTTATTTTCTATGTTTATTTAAGGTCTTATTTTTTTCAGTGCCAGATTGAGTATCAGTTTTTTTTTTAGGACAGTGGCTGTTTTTAAAAAATGTTGTACTTACTATAATTTACTATAGTTTATAGACGTGTTATTGAAAACAGCTATAGGTGGTATTTATTCCAATAAGTTAAATGCACAAATATAAAGTGATAGATTGTAATTTTTGACATCCGCCCGATTGATTGATCTGCGTGCGCTAAACTTCACATACAATTATATAAACATCGTATAAATAATAATTTGAACCTTAAGTGTTTGAAATTTAAAAGTAATAACTATAGGTTCCTCTGTTCCACTGTTTGATTGTTAAAAAAAAAAAAAAAAAAAAATAGACTTTTTTTTTTTATACTATTATAATAACAATTACCCATTGCCTACTAATAGTTGTACTCACCCTATAAAAAAAATATCTAATACCCGCCGAACAACCAGTGCCGTAATTTGGGAGGTCGCCAAAGTATTAATTCATAAAGTTTAAAAAAACATTTAAATAAGCAATTATCTAGCCCATCGAGGAGCAACAATTATTGACGAGTAACAATGAGACGGTTTTACAATTCTGGTTTTTTTTTAGCGCGCGGACAAAAAATTGTGTATGCGAGTCATTATTTAATAAACCCGTGTAAAATGTGATGTTTGTGCTATTTTAGTAAAAACTTAAAACTCCTAGTTTTGAATAAAATGTACTCTCGTCTATAAGAGGAAATATAATAAATATTATTTGTTTGTGTTTAATATCGAAACGCGATTAGTTCGTGCAATAACGCGTTGGTGGGTGGGTAGGGTTTGTGCATCCCGGGTAAATCGCGCAAACCCACCCACGAAATTATGCGCGAATTACGCCACTGCGAAAACAATAATATTCCACGCATTGTTTTCGGGATGCCGTGTGCCTATTATTATTGTTATTATATAATACACTTAGCCGACTAATAGAAGACGAAAGAAAATAGAGAAAAATAATAATAATAATTATAATATTTTCTGTTTGTAAACGACGGAATGTCAAATAAGACACGTGGTGTATCGTTCGGTTAAGGGTGAACGGTGTTTGGCGTTACCGGCGGGGTGGCGGTGGGGGGCGGGGGAAAGGTGACGTTTATAAACCGGGCGACTATATAAAAATAAACCGGGCGTGCGTGCGCTTCGGCCGTGTACATATTGTACGCGACCGGCGACGATGGGTCCCACGGAGAGAGCGAATCGGAGAACCGTTCCTCGGGAATGTGGTCATCCGATCGAGAGAACAGCAGGAATAATAATAATAATAATAATACGAAACAGCATCACAAGAGCCTGTTGTGTACCGTGCGCAGTGTGTACCGCGGCCCGCAACCCCCACCGGTGGCTATATAAGTTTTTTTTTTCTCACACAATGGAAATGTTACAGATTGTGTTTTTCTCTCTCTCTCTCTCTCTCTCTCTCTTTACTCTCTACCACCACCGTTGCCGCCGGTCGGTCGGTCAGATCATTTTATATATACCAGTATAATATTCTTCTTTACGACGGTACTCCATATATTATTATTATTATATATTGTTTTTTATTTTTTTATTTTTTAATAACGTCATCAGTAATAATATCGTTTCTGAAATACCTACCGGTCGGACTTGTATTATTATTATTATTATTATTATTGTTCTCCCGATCGAACCCCCCCCAGTCCTATACGACGCCGCGACCGCCGTCCGATTATTTTTTTTTTTTATATTCCCAAGAGCTAACGAGTTAATAATGTCCGGAAAAAAAAATGTATATATATATATATACGTATCGTTATCGTTTGTGTCTAACCGCGGTAATCGACAAGAATATAAAATTCTCCTCGTCGTTCATAGTTTTTTTTTTTTTTTTTACACAAAGCGGTTTGGTGCGATAACGTCGGCGGCGGCGGTCAAGGGTCGCAAAATGTGGGAAAAACCACGGCTATGATATACAGGCGTATGTCAGCAAGATAACCGAATTACATTATCACTGCGCATTTTCGGCAATTGTCGGACGTATCTGATGTCAAGCTGTTTTATAATAACAATAATAAAAAAGAAAAAAAAATATCCAGAAATAATATTGTTTATTCCATGATATTTGTTTTCCTTTCTTTATAGCGGCCATGTTTTTATCTTGATGGCATGTTTGTATATTTAGTCATGGAAAAACCGATATTCTTGGCTGCGTTCGAAGATTTTGTGTAGAGTAGTTTAGTTTAGCCGTATTATTATCAATTACTATTCGACGACGGCGGTCAGCATCACGATTTTGGCGTGTCAATAAATGAAAAGAACAATTGATAATAAATCAAAAAAAAAAAAACAAATTCAATCTATTAAAAATCCATCAAAATGGAACATTAACGGTCACAAGTACAGTAGAGACGACGGCGATAGCCAACGAGAGCCATTATGATGCAAACGATGGTTTGTGGCAAAATATAAAATATAATACTAAACTTATTATCATTATATAATTATAGTGTCACAGATATCAGTAGAGTTAAATAAAACCTAGTCATTTTTCTGGGGTTCAAGAGTTAATTCCCGAGAAAATAACTCAAGTTGAGTGTTCATAACGACGCAACCCTTGATAATAAAAATAATATTGCTCTGTAAAAACAATACAAACATAATTAACGTTACTGTATATACGAATTTTCTCAGTCGGGTTGTTTAACACTTTTTTTTAAGAACATAAACATGGGAAGTTTTTTTTTAAATTTAATATGGTTTTTTTTTTTTTTTTGTTATAGATCGCGCGCCCAGCGAATGCAGCTGGGACAGTAACGATGACGAACTTCGCGGGTCGTTCAGCACTGACGGTGATGGTAAGCATAACAAATAATAAGTAATTTATTTGATATTTAGACACATATAGTAATATACGAAAGTAATTATATAATATTACTACAACTCTATAGTGATGGTTTATACATATAATAAATACATAATTAGTTTTTTAATGGACTATGAGATTTCATTAGACGAACCGTGGAAAACGTATTCTGAAATGTACGACGTTGTTGTAATAGTACAATATTATATTATTGCCGTTATCACTCCAATTGAGCAATATTTTCATAGGAAAAACAAATCTAACGATGTTTGCTAATGATGAATAATATGCGAACGCGTGAAATATTCTGTTTCTCGCTTGTTTAACCCATTGTTTGTCCTCTCGATAATAATCATCCCGAGGCGATGATGATGTTGAAATTTCACGGAAAGGGGGAGTGGCAAAATAACTTTATAGTTGATAATGTACAACAATGTGATTTAATCGTCAGTGAATTTTTTATTTGTGTACAAAAAAGGAAAAAAAAGGTCATTTAATATTGTTTGGATAGTAATAATAGAGTGACTTGTTATCTACACCGACCCATATATTCCCACAGGGTTTTCTTTTTTTTTTCATAAGATCGTTCACGATCCCGGACATTTCAATTTATTAAATTAAATTAAAATGATCCGTGAGTATTATTTTGTTGAGGAGGACGATGGGGCAAGTGCTCCGTCTAGTTTACGATTACAGGTATTGGATTCTTAGTAAAGCGAAGAGTTGGTTTTACTATATAATATTATTATGTGTGTGTAATTGTTTTCTGTCTATGTACACTGTTTCGTCAACGTCAAAAGGTGATTTGTGGTAGTAAATTTTGGTGTTTCTTCGGGGAGGTGGATAATGAATGTTTTGATGTTTTTCTGTACTTGTAGTCGTGGGATTAAAACTACCCCTTCCACGGTAATAATATTTTCGAGACGTCGTAGATTTCGTTTTTCTATTGTAAAAATAATAATTAATAATTCGTAGAGACTTGAAATTTTACATCGAACACTCGTGTTAAGCGTTTTATAGACGTGGTGTAATTTCTAAAATATTACGGGTGTTTTTTTTTTGTTGCGATTTATGTGGATAAGCGGCAATGTCACTATAACAGCGTGCGGTTTTGTTTTTGGAAATTATCATCGGCTCCCGCGACAAATTCCTTTTAATACGCCTCTTTCTTGCGACGGTTGTCCATTCGGAATTTTCTACTCCAAACTACTACCCTGTTCGATATAAAATATTCCTATATAAATAACCTATCGCAACTTGGCCGTTTAAAAATTTGTTATTTTCTTTAATAATATTGCCCGTTGGCTTGCATCCTCCTCCGCCCCCCCCGCCCCTTCTTGCTCGGCAGCTGTGTAACGCACGGAATAATATTTACGCGGTGCGCGGTTGGTTTCGTATAAAGGATTTGGCCCGTCGCGTTAGGGTTTCCTTTATTTGTATTATTGTTTTTTTCTTTTTTTTTTTTTTTTTTTTTATGCGAAGGACGGTCGAAATAATAATAGGAACGTGAGAACGGGCGGCGGCGGCGACGACTACGATTGTCGTGGGCGCCTGGCGTCTTGGCATATGCGTTCCCTCTCTCTCTCTCTCTCCGTGTATGTATTATAATGTATATAATATATATTATAAATACACACACACGCACGGGCACGCACGCGGGCGCCGGCTTACATATGTATGGCGGCGATCCGGTCGGGTGCGCGAGGCCGGGGCGGGGTCGGCAGATGACATTTTGCGGTGCACCCGCGCGACCGACTGGCGCCCGACCAAAGTTTTAAAAAAAAAAAATAATAAAAAAAATAAAAATTACCCGGCAAAGGTTAATTACGAGCGGGGCGACCACACGGAAACGACATAATTACCCGTAGACCACCGACCTTCCGCACCGCGTTATTATATCATATTAATTTTAATTATAATTGTTATTTTACAATTATTATTATTATTATTATTATTATTATATACTATATTTCATAGCCTCGGGACATTATCGGGACCGATATCGGAGACAAGGTCGAAAAACCCAATGCGCACGGTGCCGTCGTAACGGGTGCGACTAATAATAATAATAATAATAATAATTGTTCGAATAATAATGTAAATCGGTTTTATCGAGTGTGTTGTTACCTCCTAACCGTTTTGGTATTTCGTTCGATAAATACCAATCGTGATTATTGGTCCGCGGCGCGCATTGTCATAGCCCTCCCCCAACCCCCTACTTCCCACCGCAACAATAGTGGGTAATAAAAGTAATAACAATAATTAGATTCGTCGACGATAGAATTACCGTGTTATTGTGTATTGGTATATTTTTATGTATACGGCGGTAGTGTGTTCAATAATTTCTCGTGGATTATTATTATTATTATTGCACACATTATATTGTAAAATATTCGCAAAGACGTCGGTAGCGTGGTTTTTATAATATTATTATGAACGTTATTTGGCGCGCGCGTGTGTTGTTTATCGTTTTCGCGGTCGCGGCGGCGGTAATGAGCGGCGCCTGCTGTTGGCGGCAGCGATCTACGATCGGCGCCCCTTCCTCCCGCCCCCCCCGCTCCCACGAATACACACACACACACACACACGTCGGCGCGGCGCGCGCGAGGATGATGATAATGGTGACGGCGGCCGTTGATATTATTATGTGTCGGCGACGACGACGACGAATATTATTATATTATTATGTGTGTGTGTGTGCGCGCCTGTGTGTATGTTATGTCGTTGTGTTTTGCCGTACACCGGCGGCGGCGGGGAAACAGACTGGCGACGTTGGTTTTTTTTTTTTTTTTTTTTTCCAAACCGCACACGCTACACACTCGGCTAACCCCCCCGGACACCGACGCCGCACGTCCACCGATAAAAATAACCATTACAAACGACGGCCGGCCGTATCGCTGGCGCCCGTGACGTCACGCCAACGCTGTTGATTCGTGAACGCACGGAAACACGACGCACGGGCACAACCGCCGCCGGCGGTCGCGACGCAGCCCCGTCGCACCGCTGCCGTTGAAATCCACACACACATCACAACAATATTGTTATTCCCGTTATAACAACAACGATATTTTGTCATTTCGTATAAAAGCGCAACACGACGACGAGAGCGGACCCGACACCGTCCGGGATGCTCGCGGTTTTCCGTATAACAAACAACCCGCCAAGCCCACTGGTGGGAGGGGGGTGATACGGTAAACACGAAACAAACGAAATTCCGCTTTTCCCCCGCGTACAAACCCGTTTTCGTCAGTGGAAAACCAAACGAATAATTGAAAAAAAAAAACATCATTTTTTCGTTTGTCTTGTGTGTGCGGCGCGCGTGTGTTTTCGGTTATGCCGCCGCGCCGGACAAGAGGGGTACGGTGGTCCGTGTGTGCTGTTGTTGCTAATGACGGGCTGTGTGGCGCCCGGGCCTGACCCGGTTGCCGGCATCCAATGCTCGCCGGGGCCATTCATCACGGGGCCCCCACCGCGCCGGCGCGCGCGCGCGTTCGTTTCGTAGAACCGGTTGTCGACGTCGTCTCGTTCTTGGTCTCGGTCGTCGTCGTGCGGCGCGCCCGACCGCGTTCACACAACGTTTACACGAGACAGGGCACCCGGCCAAATAACTTGTCCGCCACTCGGCAATGTGTAATAATCCCTTCGGCGGACGTGCAAAATACACACGTTACACGGTCGGTAATTATCAGTCGGTTGGTTGTCTCGGAGATAAAATTCCGCCGGTCATCTCGGCCGCCGGTTATCGTGGCAACATCGAACAATCCCTTGCAGCGAACACGGGGGTCACAGATCACACCGCCGGGTCGTTAACGACGGATAATAAAACGCGCGGAACGACCGCCGCCGCCGTCTTTTCCCGTAAATCGCGGCTGGTGCTCTGTACCAAAATCGCAGCCGATTTCGAGCAACGTCGTGTTTTCTTTCTCTAAATCTTTTTCCGTCCGTCGCTCGCCCTCGTTGATAAACGGATCATGTTCTTTTTTTTTTTCCCCCGTCTATTTCATGCGGTCTCCTATAATTATTATTATTGTATTATTATTACATTTTCTCCGGCTTTCGGGCGCCCGAGACCGGTTATTACGGCGGCGGCAGCAGCGTCGGCGTATTGTAATAATAATAATAACACAGAGGAGATGACGTATATTATTATAATAACGAGTAAAGCACTCGTCAATTTCGTGTTTATATATATATATTATTATTATTATTATTTTTTTTTTTTCGGCGATCATGTTTTCCCACACGCGCCGCACGAACGCACGCACGCACGCTCATGATCTCGTCGCTCGTTTGTGTCCGTGAAAAATGCCGCGGCGCGCAGACACACACGCACCCACCGGCAGCCCGACCCGAGACGCGTACGCGGCGCGTTTTAATCGCCGCCCCGGAGCCTCGGCACGATCTCCGTGTGTTCCGGAGCCGGTGTGTTTTTCGCGACAATTCGCCCGCGGGCGCCAATTACGAAAATTACAATGCTTTCGCCGCCGCCGCCGCCGACTGTATAAGTGTACACACACACACACTCTTAAAAACCTCGGGCGACTACGGTGGACGACGTAGACGTATTATAAAGTATAAAGTGTGTGTGTGTGTGTAGGTCCGACGAGAACATCAGAGAGACGCGCGGAATTCATTTAATAACATAATATATATCTATATACATACACGCGGCGGCTGTTATGCGTTATAATAATAATAATAATAATAATAATAATAATAAAAGTATAATATATATTATAAAATAGTGTATTATAAAAGTAACTACGGCGTGGTCGTGGTGTGTGTGCGTGCACGGTAATACAAATAACGAAAAACCGGTCGGCGGGTATCGTTGTTGGTGCGGAGCAGAAGGAAGAGAGTGATCGCCGCCGGAGTGCTTCGTATTATTACAGAGTGCCCGTATTATAATATACTAACCCCGTGTTCGTTTTCGTCATTAACATAATAATATTGTTAATATTATTATATTGTCGTCTGAAATTACGAGACGATATTATTATTGTTAATAATATTGCTCTGTCGGGCGATTGTTGCGTGTGGGCGTGCGCCGCCGCTGTAGGTTTTTTTGTTGTTGTTGGTTTTGGATATTTTACCGAGACGCGCGGTAATATAATTTATATTTCGCTCTCGTCGGATATTATTATCCGACAATATTGTACGATAATATAAATTAGTATTGTTATTTTTTGATGCCGGGATCGGAAACGTCGTGCGATGATTTCGTCGAAATAATAATAATCCAAAGTCTGTGTGTAGGGGAGATTTATGAGAACTGTGGGAGAATGGCGGAGGCGAAAAAAATGCGTTCCAGTACTAGTAATATTCTCGTGTGATATTTCTTTTCGGCGTTTTTCGTGTGTTGTTGTGCCGGGCAAAAAAAAAAAGAAAAAATTCGAAATTATTACCTGCGTCGAACTGTTGTACGATGAGCGAACAATATGTTATAAAATTATATATACGGCGTCGTCGCCGCTCAAACCCCTCGGCGGGCCTCACGTGTTTTTATTGCACGGAAACCGTATAATATAATGTGACAAAAATCGAGGAGGGATTTTTTTTTTTTTTAATTTAATTTTTTTCTCTCGACCATTCTGTTATATTCCTATTTAGTATTTTGAGATTAGGAGGTATATTATAACATTATATAGTATACAATTGAATACTGTCGAAATAATTCTCGCATTCTAACAGGTAATTCTAGTCGTGGTCGTCGTTGTCGACGGAATTAAAATACTCGTATCTGCCGTAATAATTGATTGTAACCGTTGATTAATAATAATAGAATGTGATAAATTAAAATAAACGGGTTATATACATATGTATGTATGTAAAAATATGTAGGTATATAGACGAATATTGTAATCGTCGAGTATTTTCGTTTTTTAGACGTAATTGCCTATTGAGAAAAAAAAAAATCATTTATAAAACTCGTATACGTACAAATATTTATATAGTAAATAATATATACTCGTAAATATTGTTTTACTCTCGGAGGATATTATGGTTGGGTAGGTAGTAGTAGTAGTAGTAGTAGTATTATTATTTGTTTTTTGTTACTCTCGTCACGAGACGCCGAACATCGGACTGATGGCGGCGAAGATAATATAGAGAAAAGTCGAGAGAGTGTGCGGGAGCGAGTGAGAGGAGGGAGCACGGTGCGTTCTGTGCGCGAGCGAGCGGGAAAAACAAACACCGCGGGAGCGACGATCAGTGCGCGCCCGTTTGTTCTCGGAGAAGACTAATAGGGACCCGCCGCCAAGCCATTATTGTTATTACTACCCGCGTGCGTGCGTGCGTACGGTTAGGCGGTGACGGAATATCCTTAAAGAAAAGAAACGAAAATAATAATAATTAAAGGTATAAAGAGGAAGAAGAAGGACGTCGTCGTCGCCGACGACGACGTCTCGATGGAATGCAAGTGGTTGGTGGGCGGCGCCCTATCGGTCGCCGCCGCCGACGACTGCCGCCCGGAATGCCAGAAATGCCGCGTGTACCCAAAAATTCAACCGTCTGCCGTGTGTGTGTGTGTGCGTGTGTGTGTGTGTGTGCGTGTGTGGTTCGGTTATTAGTTTTATTATTATTATTTTTTTTTTCTTCATTTTAGGAATTTTTTTTTTTTTTAGAAAGTCGCCGTTTCCGACGCGTACGGACGGACGGACGTCGTAGTTCGCGTACTATCGTTATTTCGTTATTACATTTACGGCCAATTTTAATTTTTATTTTTTTCCTCGCAGAGCGCGTAGGTTTTTGTTCCTATGTTGACGTGTGTTTGTCGCTTTCCACCTCCCGTCAACAACTTTTCAATCGGAAATCTCGGCCTAAGTCTGCCGCCTGTGTATTGTGTGTGTGGCCACTGTTTGTCTTTTCGTTTTCATAATAATCAGTGTAAAACGGGAATGTTTACGCAACAATAACGGTATCTCTGGTACTTTTTTTTTTTTTTCTCGTATTCAATTCAGTTTCGCGTTTATCGTTAAAATATGTTTAAATCACAATCCCGCCCACAATTGACCGAAATTCTTTCTTCGCTCCGGAATCGTTTTTCGTTTACAACGGATTTATCGTTGCGTACGGATATAAATTATAAACTACCCCGACGACAATAATTTTATTTAAAAACAAACAATAAAAAAAAAACCCCCACGTACGTTTCCGGAATTTATCGTTGTTTTTTTTTATTTTTTTATTCGGTTACGAGGTAACCAGTTTGGTAATAACACATATATAAACTCGGAACCGCCGAACGCGACTTTATGTGTTCGTTACGCGGTTTTGGGTTGGACCGAGAGAAAATAGAAAAAAAAAGAAAAAAAAGCGCCCGCGCTTAAAGCATTTCGGTCGGTACCATCGGATCGCAAACAGATGGATTATTTTTTATTATTATTGTTATTGTCTTCCGAACGACGAATAAGGGAATTATATTTTCTTCATCGGCGGAGTGTGGTGCTCTCTCTCTCTCGGTCCGTTTGGCGGCATAAATAATATCGCACGTCGTCGTTATTATCGTGTACAGGTACGATTCGTATTGGAGTGTACGGGCCTGGGACGTCGTCACAAGAAACACACACACACACACACACCGTGTATAGTAATCGTCTCTAGACAATATTATTTATTTTTGCCCATTTTCGGTTTAGATTTGTTTTTTTCTTCCTACCGTCGTCGCTGTCACCCCCCTCCGCGCGTATGCACGCTGGCTATTACTCAAACGTGCCGCCGCCGCCACCGCCGCCGGTATGTCGCTCCAAAGGTACGGCGTCCAATGCGCGGCCCCGACGTTTATTTGCGTTTCCTGCCTATTGACTGGTGTCCTGTCCTACGCGCGACAGCTAATTAATGTGTGTCGCCACGCCGGTGCAGCGTGACTGTCGCGCCCGCGTCAAAATGTCGGCCGGGGGGGTCGTACGTACGTACTTCGCAATACGACGAACTTTTTATTGAATCTGTTCGAAAATATCCAACGTTGTTATGATTCAGTTTACACGTGCAACATAAAAATATAATAATCAAAACATAATAACCCTCCCCCCATTTTTTTAAGCATTTAATGCGAAAATAATTGGTTTTTTTTTTTTTCTTTAAATTCTTCTAGTAACTTTAATAAAATTAGATTATTATTATTATTCAAAACGCACAGCAACTCATTATTAGACACGTTGTACGTCACCCTCCAACAGAAATCGACGTACTACCGACGTAGTTCCATAACCAAGTCGCGGCAGCCGGTCGCACGTTGTTGGACACCGTACCGCGCGCGCGCGCGCCGGTACATTGGAGAGCGTCGCGTCGCCGAAAACAATTCAAACTCGTATAATTTAAATCAGAGTGGCGCGTGTATATTGACTACGAGCGCGGCGCGTCACAAATCAACAAACATGTTCGAATTTTGACGCTCATGAAATATATTTGGCGAACAGTAAATAGTGCTGGTGTGGTAGATCGCTTCCTACGCGTATAAATACATTTATACCGTAAGTAGTAAGCCGATGATATTCGTTTGAGATTTTTTTCAAGTCAAATAATAACTGTTGGAACTTTCCGTCGTACATTTATCGGCGACGATTAATAATCGGTAACGAACTCTATTCTTTACCAACCGTTTTTTTTTTTTTTTTTTTTTTTTGCGTACAATTGGTGGATCGGTATGAAAAAATCGCAAGACGATCTACCGCGATGTACGACATGATGATGAGATTACATAAAAATGTTCATATTCTAGATATTAAATGAACTACAACGCTCTGTATTTGTGCGCATCTTTCTATCCGCGCGTTACGAAACTAGAAGGAAATTTAATTGAATCATCTATATAGACATTATTAGTACGATAATACCGCGACGAAATTACCTATAAAAAGTATTTTATTATTTCTGTGCTTGAGTATGTATAAATTTATTTTTGGTTTTTCTGTTCGCCCAACGACGTTGTTAGTGGTTTCCGGTAGAAAATGTCGTCGTCTTTTCTTTCTTCTAGTCGGTCCGTCGCGGCGGATGTCGTTTTTCGATATTTCCTTGTAGTTTTCTGAACAGTTGGATGGGAGAAACGACATTTTATTGTGGCTTCTCAATAATGTTCAACAATTTGACTCGTAAGTTTGTTCTTATGACCGCATAGAAACATCGAAAATTCGAGACGAAAAAACACGGACAGTTTGTAACTTATCTCTTAGATGTAATATTTTACAAAACTATAGTATATACAATTTTATTATAAGCAAAAAAAAAAACGAAATTATTATGACGTATAAACGTGTTGACTTATACATGTATTTTGTTTTTTTTTTATTTTTAGAAAAACCAAACGAACAAGAATGGTGTAAAGTCGCGTATTGGGAATTATCGCAACGGGTCGGCAGGTTGTTTCCGGTCGACACGAAAGCCGTAAATGTTTTTTGGAACGTTCCACTTGGTACGGGTCTGTCGTTAGCCGCTCTTACTCAACATCATTTCTCGCCCGCACAGAGCCCTCCAGAGTCGGTGCTCAGGAATAGGACCAAAATCGGACAAGGTAAGATTTGTTCGCTGACTGCATAACGTGTTCCTGATCTTGATATATATATATATATATATATATATATTATTATTTATTATAAATGGCTTGTGTTTTTCAACAGGTCTAGTTCTGAGTCGAGAAGAAGACGGTGTATGGGCGTATAACCTAAGCGACTGGCCAATGTTCGTCAATTCACCAACGTTGGACGATCCGGACAGCAAGTCTTATCTAGTTTTTCGCGTACCGTCCGGCCACTGTTTGAACATATTCACGGGCAACCCGCACGGCGATCGAATACGTTATTCGAACGGTGTACGAATCGGTCCGGTCGATCCAAACGCAGTGCGTATCAGCTTCGCCAAAGGATGGGGGCCCAAGTATTCCCGACAGGAGATTACGTCCTGTCCCACTTGGATCGAAGTGCTACTCGATCCTTGCAGATGACACAGGGTGACCACAAACAGAATCCGAGATGACGATGGTTGTCATTCTCAAATTCTCAAACTAAAACACTAGTTCTTAAGACTAATTTTAATGAATTTATGACTCAAACCAAATTGTGTTAAAAATGCGCGTTTAGGGTTCATGTTTGTTGACCTTGTGCAAAATTTTGTTGTCCACGAGGTCCTTAAGCAAACTAAATTATTGTTTTTTTTTTTTTTTTTTAATTTTAATTTTTGTAAAAACAAAGGATACCATTGTGATATTAGTTCAGCGTCCTTAACGGCCGCTCTGTTAGTTAAGGGTACGATGCTATTTTCAACACTTAAGGGAAACTAGAGCTTAATGACATCCACATTCCATGAATCAATATTTTGAAAATTTACCCTTTCCCCTCTAAACCCGTTTTTTTTACAGATAGTTCCTCCTCCAATTTAATATAAACTAGGTTTTTGTAATTTTTTTTTTTTGTGATCTAGTCAGGTTATTTAAAATTGACTGTTGATCAAAATTGGTTAAGGATTTAAAATAGAATAGTGAATACTGAATGATTCTAATTTAATACTAATGTTTTGGCAATTTTTTTTTTTTTTCGTATAAGTGAAATTTTGTTAGATTTTAAGGGAAATACATGTGCCTTGTACCTTTTACATGAAAAGCATTATTTTTTTAGATGTTACCAAATATAATTCATTTTCTTATTGTAAAAAAAAAAAAACTATTTTCTTATATAAAACTAAATTGTAGACTACATATTATAATATATTGAACTGTTAATATAAACATATATTGAAGACATGAACAGAATTATTTTCTTGATTCTTGTTTTTCACAATTATCATCATGTAATAGACTTTAAAAAAAAAAAATTCCGTTCTAAGCTATACTTTAAGTCTGTTCCTGTCTTATGACTATTATATACATAATTTTTATTTTCAATTGTGTTTTTAAAATATATGTATGATTATTGTTGAAAATAAAAACGTAAATATATTTTCGGTATCATGTAAATTAAAAAAAAAACATTAGTCTTATTTTATTTAATAAAACTCTTATTTCCTTTTGATTCACCAATTGTATTGTTTTGTTATATATTTATTAATATAAAATGTTCACATTTTGAATTTTATGTTTTTGAATGTTTATAAAATTAATATTAAAACTATAACTGATATACATCTCAACTAATTAATATTAATACTTTTATTTTGTTGGTACATATAATAGCTGTATACAATATAAATCACTCGTTTTATTATTATTATTTTTTAAATCTGCAGTAATTATTATGATTAAAGAAAAGAACTGTTTGGATCTAACACCCACAATAACGGTCTGTTTTGCCATACTACTTTTATCAACAATTTAAAATATTTCAGTATTCAAAAACAGCATAAAATAATTACAAAGAATGTTTGGACAAAACAATGCATGTAAAATGGTATTATATTATGATAAAAGTGAAATAATATACATAAAAGGAAATTATAGGAACTCATATATAAATAAAGGAAAATTAAAAAGCCGAAAGTATTATTATATACTAGCTGTATTGCCTGCAAAGACCCTTTATTTTAGAACTCTATGTCTATTACTTTGGCTCTTAAGGCAGAAAACTTAACCGGAAATTAGAAGACAAAATCCACTTGTGTTCAAAATTTCACAACTTTACTCCTATGGGGGAAGTCACTTTTTATAGACTGACAAACAGACACTTTTTGTTTTATTAGTTATAGATGATATAATAATACTTCTGGCATTTTAATTTTTCTTTAATAGTGAAATGTTATAAATGTTATGTTGATATTTGTAACAGAACTATATAATTTTCAGTCTAATGTTAAGCTGTGATTGGTTTTCATATAATTATGATGTATTTTAATATAAGTTACTTTGTACCTGTTCAATTTCTTTACAGTCTATACTCCTATAGTATTAATTTGATAACAAAATGCACTCAAAATGTATTTAGGATTACTGCAATCATCTCAATTTTAATAGTCATCCATCTAGTCAAATATAATAATAAAATTGAAACAGTTATTAAACAAATTTATTTGAAAAAAATGGGCAAAAACTTTCATTTATTATTTTGTTATGTATCAATAACACAATATTTTTTTATAATGTTGGTACTTTATATTTCAAGGGGAACAAATTATAATTCAAGTTACGGTGTTTTAAATTTGTTCAAACATTGTAATAATTACTCGTATATTTTACATGTATAGTGCTGTTTATTAATTTAAAAATGTAGGTATTTAATTACCTTATGAATACTCGATTTTTAGTATGAACCAAAAACATCATAAAGAATATCTGTGTAAAATTTGCATGTAATCAGTTATGTATTGGATAATAACTTGAAAAGTGTAATGAAAATTGTATATTTTTGTATAAAAAATTCAAAATCGTAATTTATCCATAAAGAATTTATTGTGATCTCATAGGATTTATTTAAACAAACTGATTTTGTAAACATATTTTGAACAGAAACTTGTGTTTTGTATATAGTATATTTAGGGCTAGTAGAATTGTTTAAAATGATATTTAAGATCTTTCGATTATATATATTTTATACAATTAACTAATTTGAACAGATATAAATTTAAAAAAAAAAAAAATAATTAGATATTAACCACTAACAGTGAACATTATTTTGAAGTGCGATTTTTGTTTTATGAATTTAGAATAATGATCAAATTTTAAATGATCATATTTCATTGGTTAGTAATAGTATTAAGTGTTATATTGATATTAATATGTACACTAAATATTTTGAATAAATGTTAAAGAGGAGAAAAATCATAAATTAGGGAAAATTTACCTTCTAGAATTCAGCTATTTACTACCACCAGCCGGTCGTGTCAAGTATGATTTTAATTAAATGAATGCCGTAGAGGTACTTTCTCATAATATTCTTTTATGACTGTTGTAATTTATTTATAGAAAAATAAATGTTAGCTCATATTTTTTAATTAGCTAGTTTTCTAAATGTACACAGTTGCACACCAAATGTACTAAACCCAACTAAATGATAAAAAAAAAATCCGTTTTTAGGAATAATAATTAGATAAAAAGTGCCTACATGTAGACATTTGTGTTTTGCGATATAATAATAATTAATAACACGGACAAGTATAATATTATTTATTAATCCTTAACAACCGAATTTGAAAAAATTAAAAATTATAAAAATATCAATAACCGTGTTGTAGTACCTGTACATGACATGATCATCTACAGTGTAGGATGTAAATAATTAATATAAAACTAATCTGAGCAGCAATCTCATGTATCATATTTTACAGAGTAGCATGAACAAAAATAATAAACATTGATTGTATAGTATATGTAATTAATAATTAATATTGTAGTAGAAGTGTTTCATTTCAGTAACAGGTATTTTAGAATGACTTACTAGAACACTAACCGCTATAGTTGAAAACCTAATTAACACATGCACTTACCTCATCGGTGACGGAGCTTGGACTTTTGTACCTTTTAGCCACAAGAAAAAATATTTAATCACCTAAATCTAATATGAAACCACATTTTGAAATAAATAACCACAAATTAATTATATATATTACAATTAATATTATATATAATATATATATTATATATGCACTGATAAGAAACAATACAAACAATATATTTTATTCATTAAAAACCAGGGCTAAATATTTTAAACATGTATTTAGAAGCCAGTATCTAATCTGGCCCTAGTTAACAATTAACATAGACACCAGTGGCGCACACAGGAGGGGTATAGACTAAAATAATTCGCGGTGTAATTATTTGTTAGTTAACTTGTCGCAATTCGTAATAATTCAGTTTACCTATCGGTCGCGATTTCCCGACGAGTTCGGTACATCGTCGTTCGTATTATAATTAAATCCTAATACCAAAAAAAAAAAAAAAAAAAATTAAATAGATAAAATTGTTTAATCACCTGTCAAGAGTCACTAATAGGTGGCTGCTTTAATCAAACCATTCATGCTTTTGTTGCTCCCATCATATAAATATATTCAATAAATTTGTAATGATTGTATATTTAAAATAGAAAAAAAAGTCATAATTCGCGGCAACTGCCGACAAATTCCGAATATCGTACGACATTATAATTTTGTATTTTTCTTTCTTTATGTCTTTTCGTTTGAATAAATTAAATTCCGTCACGATAATCATCCGTCAAGAGCTGCACAGGGGTTGCTATCTAAAAATGGCGGCGGTCAACGTCACCCGGCGAGTATCCAACGATAATATTTAAACCGTAAATTATAGGTTTATAATTATACGATAAGTATTCAACTATTGTTGTAGTAAAATGTGCCTAGTATCCTACTTATTTTCGCAGGTAGGATATCAGTGCACATTTATACATTTTTTTATCGACCTTAATATATATGTTAACTATTTTATAATATACTGTATTATTGATACCGTTATCAATAATGTCCTTTTCGTTGGTCATATCATTTTCTAGACATTTGATTATTATTTGTGAGAAATCTATCATATCATTTATATCTAGAACGGCCTACAGTGATTCTCAGTCGGAAAAAATATTAGGTATTCTACAATCGGAGCCATTTGCCATTTGATTAACGCCAGTAAAATTGATATACCTAATATTAATTTATGTGTGTGTTTTTTTTTTTATTAACAATTTTACAAGTGTCGACATGCTATTAATCGTAATGGTGGGAGAAACATAATGTTGCATCCGTCCATACAGTTACAATTTCCGCGGTCAAAAATCGTAGCCAACGTCACCACTCTAAACGACTTGCAATTGCCAACGAATGGCAGAATACGATTCTGAACGAAGTTCGGGTAAACATGTTTTGATAAATTGTAATTGAAAATTGTATTTATTTTTAACTACAACGAAATAAAATACACGCACACATAGTAATATAGTAACGTGAATAGCTTATTTACTTTGTACATTGCCGTATGACAATTACTAAAAGGTATGATGACCGATAAGAATAAATAATATCGGCCCGAAAGCGTAATTATTTCTGTACCTAAATTTATGATTTGATCATAACGACATCGCAATTTGCAAACACTGTAAATCGTGATTACCGTATTGGAAAATTATTCACAAGTGTCTTGTGATATCAACTTGAGAAAAAAAAAATGTTTTTTTTTTTTATTTATGTTATCAGAAGGATTTCAAGTCATTTGGTAGGATAAACTCGAAGCTGAAACTATGCCGCGGCATACCCTGTGCGCAGTGGCGAATTTAATGGTTTGAATAGAGTCGGCAAATCCATACAGAATGTATTTGTAACATAAACCGCGGTAAATGATATTTGCGGTTTGCAATATAAAATGTATTTATTTTTTTTATTTGGTAAAAATTGAAAAAAATTTACTTTATAATTTAGATGTGACCCCAAGTACACGATTTAGGAAAGGGGTTCCGTCAGCATTTGCCGACTAAATGACCGTTTAATCTGCCACTGGTCCCTTGGTATTACTATAATAATATGTTCTACTTAAATAATTATATTTAAAATTGGTGTACCTGTATGTTACCATTTACCCACCTTAATATTATTTTATGCTGCTAGAACATAATACAGGAAGTACGAATAAATTTATCTCGTTAATCCATGTACCTTTTTTATCTTTTACTAATGATGTTGTTTGTTTACTTCAGTATGTGTGTTTAAATTTTTAGCCAACATTTGTTGAATTTACCATTATTGTTTTTTATTCAAATTGATTCCATAATTTTACCCACAATATTATCTAGTTATTAAAAATTACTTTATACTTAGTTTTATTTAAATAAATAAAATTACCTATTATTTTAGTGTTTAGGTCAGGGTGTTTGATCCCTCCCCCATTCTTGACTTTCTTTGTGATGTTTTTCTTTAATTTGAATACGAAAACTAATTGTTTTGGTGGGAATTAATTTACACTTTTCTTTTGTCTTGTTATCTTGTTTATCGATAATATAATTAAGTTTACGTTTTATGGTTTTCTCGTTATCAACTAGTGACTACCGTGGTCTATTTTATGGTTGTTGCCAGCCTTTACAGAACCACGATCATGTCTACAACCGCGAATTATTAACCAGTAATCTAGAATCTAGACCTAATTTAACATCGTTAAAGCCAAGAAAATCAAATTAGTTACAATGATGTTATTATATTTTATTATATTTACGTAAAACAAACGTTTTGATACAGTACCTGCATTATGTATGTTTATAGTACATGCCTATATAACAAATAATTGACTAATAGCTTAAAAAATATCTTAAACCATACAAAAAAAAAAAAAAAACAAATCAATTGGGCGAGGAAATAGGTCCCAAATTCATATAATTTTCAACAATTTTTCTCTCCTCCCTCAAGACCTTTTCTGAATTACGCCACTGGACAAGCACAGTCTGTACGGACTTCAATTAATTATCATCAATAATTTATTTTACTATAATAATTGACAACTCAAATACTTGCGTGTACTGTTATCGGTATGCAATATATAATTTAGGCGCGGAATTTAACACCGGTACAACAAGGAATATTATTATACGTGTATTTATTTGTATTATTTGCTAACGAACACGATAAGTAAATGTTTTAATATTAATTGCGATAAAAACTACAAATCGACTGTTATAAACGTATCGTATAATATTTAGTGTAGTATTGAAAAAAAAAAAAATAATAATAATAATATTACGATTGTAACGGTTTGTTGTTTTATCAATTATGCGGATTTTTTTTGTTCAACTCGTACGCGTATATTTTATAGTTTGTCTGTAGGTTGTGTTTTTATGTCCAATATTTTATGTAACCAATTTCACATTATTACTTAAACGTTTAAAACACGAGTGCGTATCGATTGGGTTGCGTTATTAATACGGCCGCAGACGCGGGGCTAAATTTCGGGGGAGAGGAGAAGCTACGAATAACGTTCACACGATTTCTAACTCCTATATAAGGGCTTCAACCCCCACAAAAAAAAAAACCTACATTATATTTATTATTTACGTATAGTTGCATAAAAGCGTAAAATCGTTGCAAATATGTTTATTATCGAATAATATATATTATAAATTATCTGTTTTATTTAAAATATTCTAAAACGTTGTGTCGCCAATTTTTTTTTTGTTTTTTTCTATCAACTACAGCGAATAAATATAATATAATACGCAATCGTCATGTAGGTGAAAACTTATTGTATTTTAATGCGATTGTCGACGTAATACATTTCGTGGGTTATATACCGGTATAGTGTAATATCGAATTTATTATAAATATTGTTTTACAAATTGAATATTATATAATAAAATTATCTAGTTGCACAGAAACGAAAAATAAAAATAAAACAATTATTACGAACATTTTACGGATAAACAAAGCAATTTTTTATAAAAATGATCTCTGTAATATTGTTAATGTTACGTATACAAAGTACCAAAAACTCCTGAATGGAGTTTTGGGGTTCTGATTTCGCCTTGCTTTAGCGCCTTCCAGATATTTTGGCAGTGGTTATTGTTACATTTTTTATGTTGCGATTATTAGTTTATTGAGTTTTCTCAATCGAACAATCAATATTGATGCCAATTGCAATTTAAACTGAAAGCACAGTTTATACTCGTTATATTAAGTTAATCAAGTTAATTATTAATATTGAATTATATATACTTAATTTGAATGATATTTACGATAAAAAAAAAAAACACCACGAGGCGATTTAGGAAATCGGTAATTTGTACTATAAAATCTAAAAAAAAAAAAAAAAAAATTCCGTATAAATTTCTAAATATATTTTAATTTCAAGTGCCACGGGGAGGAAAAAGTATTTAAATGAAAACCGTAAAATGTGCGGACCAAATAAGAAAAAAAAAACTCCGCCAACTTACCGTTAGACTTTCTCTATTTCGGTAACTACGGGGAGCAGCATGATATCTTAACATAATCTTATGGAGTTACTTATTAGTCACTGTCAACGCATTCAAAAGAGGATTGTAACGAAAAAAAATTTGTAAAAAATCGAAAGTTATCAAATAATTACATTTAGTGGTTTTATAAATTGTACTATTCAAATAATATATACAAATTTTATAAAAAAAAAAAAAAAAAAACGCAATAGACATAATTATTGTATTTATGCGTTTAAGTAATTAAATTAAATATGAATATTTTTTTTATTTTTCGATTCATCAATTATGGTACTTTATATTATATATATATATATATATATATAAAGTTAGTAATAATGTTTTATTTGAATTGGATGTACGTTTAAAAATATCAATCGTAAATGTCGTACAAACCTAATTATAGGCTATTCAAATTTTCTAAGACAGTAGATAAGAATTGAATAATTTAGAAAAAAAAAATCGAGGGGAATTTAATTTATATCTGTACGCAACGATAAATCATCATTGCTAACGAAAAACGATTCCGAGCCAAATGTTCTGTTATATTACAATTAAAAATCGTATTCATTTGTAATTTAAATAACAATTGTCCGTGTTTGTTCGTCTCAAAATTGTTGTGTATTATTATGGAGCCGATAAAGTCTTGTCCGCATAAATAGGAAAATTACTACGCGAAATGCCCCGTGATTTCGAACGAAACAATTATTGTCGTAGATTTTCCGGGTTTTTGCCAACCATTATGAAAACTACGACGAAAATCAAAAATTGACACTCTGTGCGAAAATGCGTTGAGAAAGATTTCTGGTAGTAAAGTGGTACACGGACGGGGTGGGCGAAGAAATGCACAAGCAATGGTAAAACCAATACCAATTCTTCGGTTCGCTCAGAAGGTCAAGCGGGTCCCGAACGGTATTATATTATAACGGACGGTGATAAATCTCGAAGAAAAAATTAAAAAATATCCGAAAATAAGAAATCTATAGGACCCGACGGACGGAATAACTAATTTGGAAAATAAATTGTTGAAAAGTGTTTTTCCACCGGTTGAGTGTATTGTGTGGCACTGTGCTTACGTATCGGCCTTCGGGTATTGCCGGTATACATACGGCCGCGCTACTCGGGGGCGGGTCATATTATTATTATGTGCGGTCGGTATAAAATCGGGTCATCGGTACCGGCCACCGCCGTTAACGAAACGGCGGGAAATTTCGAGCTTATACACTACGGCTTTACATTATAGTAATACAACAAATACCGTGCAAACGACGAACTCAACGTACGAGTACATTTTTGTTTTTCGTGCACAATAAATACGGATACGCGATACGACGCGGGACGATAGACGACAAAATGAAAAATCACCGTGCGTTTTTAGCTGCTGATTCGAACGCCTTCGCGGACGACGACGACGACCTCCTCTTCGTCCACCACCACAAATACATATACCTACACCGCTGATGATCTGCGGCAGCGACGACGGCCGTCTGCGAACACGTCGTTTTATTACTATTAACGGTTGGCAACACCGGCGCGGCGGTACTACGGTCCGACTATCCGGAGCCGTGTTTATTTTCGTTGCTACTCTTATTATTATTATTATTATTATTATTATTAATTTCGTGTCGCGGCGGCGGCGGCGGCAGGTTAGTCGGGTTCGGGTTTTGTACGGTGCATAACTCGCGTTCGTGTCCGTGCGCGTCTGTGTGTTCCGCTGTGGTGCCCCGCGCTGGTCCGCTGTCCCGCTCGTTCACTTCACGTGAAAATTATATACAACATTACTATTGTTGCTGTCATCGACGTGGTTTTTATTTGTCTTTCGGATTCGTGGCCTTTCTGATATAGATACAGATTTATAAAACGGTAGTAGATTTATAAAAAAAATAAAATAAAACCAGTGTTTAGCGGAGGCGTGTGTCGTCGTGTCGACGGTGGTAAAAATGACGTGAATATATAGCCCGAGGATATTATACCCGACGCACGGGGCACTGGACACCGCTATCCACCCAGCCACCCGCCTGTCGTAATGGGCTACACGGGCGGTAATGCTACGGCCCAGGGCCAACCGGAGTACGAGGCGCTGGTGGGCCGGCAGGAGGCCGAAATCCGCATGCTGGACGTGATGCGCCGGTGCGTGACCAGCAAGCTCAAGTGCGACCGCGAGTACGCCGCTTCGCTGAGCGCCGTGTGCGCGCAGGGTTTCAAGTGCGGTATGGGCGGCGCGAGCGCCGGTGGCGAACCGTCGCCCAGCGGCAGTCTCGTGTCGGGCGCCTGGAAGCGGCTGCTGGACGAGCTGGACGCGACCAGCCGGGCTATACGGGGCGTGTGCGACCGGATCGAGAAGAACACACTGGACCGGATCGCCGGCATATGCGCGGAGAAGAGGAAGGCGAAAAAAGCGTACCAGGACGAGTACAACAAGATATCGCTGCAGTACAATAACGTGAGTCTGGCGAATAAATTATATATAAATATACGATTTATAATAATAATATACGCAAAGTGTAATACATTTACTCTGGCCCGCACCTACGCCCGACCTCGAAAAGTTCTTTTTATTTTACAACTTATATTTCGCCTTCCGCTATTATGACCCACCCCCCACCAGTTGACGACATCAATTCCTTCCCCGTCCAATCTATACGGTCTGTCATTAGCAGTGGCGTCTATTGTCCATTTACTGCGCGTATAGGACTTGATAAAATCATTTTAAACACTTACTTCACCCGGTTAGCCCGAACACTTCTCGGGGGGGGGGAGGAACCTAAGAACACCGGGGTTTTTAATAAAAACCTTTTTCAGTAATGTAATATACCAATAATTAATCAAAATACATTAAAGAGAAAAAAATCTCCGGACCTTTTTTAATGAAAATAATTATAACGAATAACAAAAGTGCAACCCCGTTCCTTCGGAGATTGTACTATTAAAAGATATACTATTAATAATCGCGCGTCGTCGTCGACAATTGTCAAATGGATTGTACGCGATTATTATATAATATTATCGCGAATCACAAAACGACTATTAAATACGCCGCATAAAGTCATTCAATCGTGGCAGAATGCGCAAAGGACCGTCGCACAAAGTACGCGTGTCGGTCGACACACCCGAGCGGAATGATGTGGGGAAATAATAGCTGCCACTGGCCATCCCGACAGTGGCGCCGAATTCGTTATTATTACGCGCGGAAAATTGCATTGTTATTGCTCAACCGTCCCGGCCCCACAACCCCTAAAAACGTTCAACGGACGCCTATGTTTCAACAATACGTAGGTTTATTTTACAAAGTCAATACGATCGCTAAAAATGATTTACTCGGTACACAATTGTGTGATATACGTATGTCCAGTAAACCGTTTAAATTTAACCGCTCGCCGGGCATCCCGTACGCATAATTTTACGTATCCCCGGCACCACCGGCCGTCTGCGGTATATTGAGTACAGTTCTATCAACCACCGTGTTTACGCAACGTTTTCTATAAGGGTACCGGGCCGCAATTATATCGGACATATATATATATATATATATACGTGTATAATGGAACGGCGAACATTCTCTTTCCTACAATAACACACTTGTCGCGATGACAGTCGTAAAAAAAAAAAAAATTGTTACATGCGAGCGATTGTGTACTGCGGGAAAACCCTAGTTTTACGTTGCCGGTGACGTATAAAAAAAAAAAAAAATCTCGCGTCTCGGCCAGAAAACGAAAGCAACCCGAAAAACAAAACATAATAAGCGGGATTGCCTTATAAAAACGGCCCGGGAAAATATATTTCCTACCGGCCGCAGCCCGTCACCGACTGACGCTTATTATACAGCATCCCCCCCCACCAAAAACGGGCGCGTGATAATATTATTTTTGGACCAAATTTTTACACGATAATTATATTATACTGTCTATGGGCATCCGTAGATGAAATTTCAGGCTTGAAAGCAGATTTCTTATATATTACCCGACAAAAAAAAAAAAAAAAAAAATTGTCAATACATTATTGTTATAAATTATATTGATATTAATTTTTCAAGGGAGGAGCGTGGTTGCCCCCCTTCTGTATGGGCGCCATTCATAAAATATTTATGCAGATGCAATAACACGATAAAAAAAAAAAAAATCGTGGTTAGGTTTTACTTTAAGGTTAATGTTGGTTAATGGTTAATCATTCTTTTTATATATATTTAGCGTTTAAAGTGACAATTTTTATGAAAATCAACGGCATTTCGCGTAGTGATTTTACTATTTATGGCGGATAAAACTTTATCGGCTACTGTTTTCTTTCGAATTTCCCCCGAAAATAGAGAATTATTATTATGCCTGTTATATTTATGTATTGTACTTATAGCTATATTCATCTTTCTCCCGCTAGTTTTGGACCATTCTAGCGGCAACCTCTGGTTCGAATCAGCTCGTGTTCGGGAATCAGTGTCGTTTCAAGTACGACGGATTTAAGTGATAGAAATCGAATTCCAATATTATATTTAAACGTGTTGTTGGCTTTTTTTTGGCTTTGAACTAGACAAATTCAATTTTATACGGTATACAACGTTAGTGATTACAATAAGGACGTGCCTTCTGTGGGTATTAAACTTTCGCTCTTCCGTTTTTATGCTAAAGTTTCACGTTTTTTTTTTTTTTTTTTTTGTCTTCCGGATTTCCTGAGTTTTGAACACCCCACATACAGAATCTTTAAACGAATAACATAAAATACGGTTAACCGAAGTACAATCGAATTGATTCATATTCACAATAACAACCCTTATTATATATTTATTTGACTTTGATCAAATTATGTTTTACTAAATCGTATTAAAATTAATTTTTTTTTTTCTACCTAAAACATAATGTATAACGTATACTTAAATATTATTTACTACCAGCGTGTCTCGCGTAAATCGATGTTTTATCAGTTATTTCGATTATTACGATTTGTCAACTATTGTTGTTAGACGTTGTTGTTTCGCATCAAAAATGTATTTGTTAAATTATCCACGCCGTTTCGCCGTAAGCCCCCCCCCCTCAAAAAAAAACGTGTTTAAGCCTGACGTTCTCACGGTCCACGCGTTGCCGTGTTTTAACACCGCCGTCCTCCCGAAACTGCGGCGTATAGCCACCAGCGTTTAAATCGTTTGTCGAAAACCCCGCAGCGCATAATAAATGTCCCGTATATTGTAATTATATTATACGGATAACAACTCGAATATAATGTTAGTAATACGTACAAACATCCGAAACAGTCTCAAATTTTCGTGATTATACGTTACATTAAACTCGCTATATACTATGTGTTATATATTACAATATTCGTGTATAAATATACATATGTATATAAAACGGATATTACACACTCGTGTGTGTGTGTGTGTGTGTATATATATAGTTTCTCGTCTATACTTCGATATAATATTTGTACGCTCTGTGCAATTGTTCGTATTAATATATAGCCAGAGGTAGTCTAACCGCGTAGGAAAAGCCCTATGCAATTTGGACGTTTGTATTGCACGTACGGTTTCAAATTGTCTAAATAGTAATAACACCGAACGAATGTAGGCATACATAATACATTTTGTGATTACATATTTTTAGCGAATTAGTGATCAAATCGGTAATCGATAATATCGCTATAATATTATAATGGGTTTGGATTCGTGATCGAAATACCTACACGGCTAGTAGGCCCTGTAAAAAAAAAAAAATAAAAAAACCCCAACTAAAATTTGTGCGAGAGCCGTCGACGGGTGTACGAACGAACGACTGACGGATCCCCGGGGTCGTTGAACTGCGAAATGTGACCATATTATAAATTTACAACGAGATAAGAGTATAGTTAATAATACACGACGTATAAATCAGCGTTAAGGTATATATAACCGTATTTGTGGAAAAAACTTGTATACCCGGAGCAGCGGCGTAACCGGGATTTTTTTTTTTTTACGGGGCGATATGCATCATAAAAATTATAACTATATACCTATGTACCACACAATTTTATTTACATATTTAAAATGTTGTTTTTATAATAATCGTCGGCGGATTCCGGACTCCTTGAATCGAAACTCGGTGGTTTCGCACGATATTCAAACTATAACAATATACAACACCGTCTCTATATATTGACTATCGTTATCTATAGGTATAACATTAATAATAAACGAACAAAGCGTGACGTGTTTCATACTTGATAATTTGTACTATCGTATTGTGTTTAACAAATTTTTAAAAAAAATAAAAAAATGTCCCCGGAGTTGTGGGGGTGGGGCACAACCTCCCATTGAGTAAGCCACTGACCCAGAGGGTACATCGCCGATGAATAATATCGTGTACACCAGGTTCCAGAATACCCTGATTTTCCCAACGATTATCGAGATTTCCTATAAGATTACCAAACGTACACTGATTCCGGTTAGTGATTTACCCTCTGGTGGTGTGTCATAAACCTTTTATGTCACTTGCGCATTTGCATTAATAGCCTGTAAAACAAAAATCGTGTTGATTTTCAACACTTTATATAGATCGAATCATTTTTAAGGCGTTTGAAAACTTTTGGGTAGTTCATAATACAGCGCATTAGGTGCTTGATTTAACTATTTGTTGTGGCGGACCTCCATACTTTAAACACAGCAAGCCCTAATGGGGGGGAGAGGGTGCACGTGTACCTTGTTGCCCGTACCGGCAATATTTTTAGTTCATTATGGGGACGGTAAGTTTATATTGATAACTGATCGATAAAAATTTTATATACAGGTATATATTCTTTCTTTATTTCTTTTACAGTCCACTCAGAATCTCTGCTGTCTCGACCACCCCTCACCACATATCTCGTCCTTCGGTGTCTTCTGTTCTCGTTCCTCGAGAGATTCCGGCAGGATCTAACTTGACCCTGTCCGCCCATCATCTCTGTCTAGGGCGACCCCTGGGCCTCATTCCATTCAGTTCTCCCGGTAAAACTTTCGCTCGCAATACCTATTCGCTAAGATCTCCCGTACATGATCGGCCAATTCTGTTATTTTGCTTTTCAAATACGCACTGATGTTAATGTGTTTTTGGAATAGTTGGCAAATTTCTTGGTTTGTTCGTTAATATAATATATAGTACCGTATATTTGACTAACATAACTAACATTAACTAACATATAACTTAACTTTTTAACTTGTTACTGCCCAAGCTTTGCATATAAACATTAAAACTCGTACGATATTATCGGCTTTTGGACGGAATTTTTTTTCTGGATTTAAATCCCCCCCCTCGTCAGATAATCGAACTCATACCACTGGTTTATAACCGCACGTGTATTGTTATTATTATATATATTGCTGTACGTAACAAATTATAATATTAAGTTAGGTTCGATTAGCCGAGCGTATATCACACACACACGTTCGTTTCGATTGAAAAATTACATCTAATCTAGATTGATTTTTTTTTTTTTTTTCATACTTACGATTATAATAATAATAATATTGTTGTACTTACAGTTTCCAAACGGGACAGATCAGTTTAGCGAAATTCCGACGAGGTGCGTGTCAAGACCTCGGCGCGCACACGTAATTCGAAGGCGAGAAAAACGTTGGGCACTGCCCACGGGGTCATTTATTTGAAAGCATAATAATAATAATAATAATAATAACAATAATAATATTACACTGTCAAGTGCTGTCGAACTTAAAACCACTGACCCACTTACCCTGGTTTACATATTGTTCCTATCGCATAAATATTCAAAAATCGATTTTGCGCAATATAATTACGAGTGTGTAGATCTAAAACCGTCGACGAGGACCGATCAACCCGGATTGACGGATCCAATCTGCCAATCCGGATTATATTTACCACAATATTATGATCAAAATATAAATATTGTAGATAAGTTGGTCTGCATCAGATATACCCATATAGTTTAACGACAAGAATTTCGTGATTAATATTGCCAGTTGTATAACAATGATTTTTTTTTTGTCGTTTCTTCCGCAATAATTAAATTTGTTTAATATATATATATTTAATTTTTTAATAATAATTTGGATCGATCCGGATAGGAAAAAATGGTAATATAATCCGTATAATTCGGACTATAATGACAAATCCGGGTTGACGGACTTATGACGGATTGAATAATATAAATAAAAACTAAATTAATAAACAAATTGTGCTTATAAAATATTAAAGACGATCAACAGAGGTCCAGATAAAGTTCTTCCGAATATGTTTCGAAATGTTGGTAGTTTCACTAAAAATACGTTGTCCCACGCGATACGGTTTTTTGTATACATTTTATTTTATATCATGATTACGCAAAAAATACAAGTGATATTGGCGGTCACGTGACTACTTGTACAGTTGTACGTTTATTCGATAGTGAATTTGAATAATTTTGGATTGATAAATTACCATTTTTTTTCTCTCTGAAAAATATCGTCAACACCGCCTATACGCGACCTACCCCTTTCATAACGTCCTCTCGACGGACTGAGTCCGGGTATTGAACGGAAATTAATCCAAAACGTTCAATATACTTTTCAATCCAAAATCCGGATTGTTCCAAAACACTCTTGCTCAGCACTGATATTATGGGTACTTCTATATCAGTGGTCGGGAACCTGCGGCTCTTTAACATGCAACCTGCGGCTCTTTGGATAATTCCTCGTAAAATATAAATTATACTATACCTGCGTTATTATAGTGATAATATTTCTGAATTTCCAGGTATAAACAAATCAATATTTTATCTTTAACATGGGTCGGGAATGTTTATTAATAATAAATTAAAAAATCAACTGATTGATATCGGCCTTGATGCTTGTTTGAAGTTGAAAACTACAGATTACTCTCCAGAATTGAATAAGCTGTCCGGAGAAAATCCCACTAATATTAAGTAGATGATACGTTTTTTTTGTGTGTTATTGTGTTTAATTAAATAATATTATATTTGTATAAACAACAATAATAATGATAATAATAATGAATTAATGAAATAAAGTTTTTCTATCTTTATACTAATAAATTAATAATCATACGTTACAACTAAAAAAAAAAAAAAAAGGTTGTTCAAGCCTGTGCGGCTCCCTGGACATAATAGTTTTGTAATTTTTTGAAAAAATGGCTCTTTCCTACGAAAAGGTTCTCGACCCTTGTTCTAAAATAATACAATACGCCGTGTCAGAAAAATAGGTATACCCGTAACCCGTACAAAGTTATAATATTATTATATTATTGCACGCGAATTCGTTTCCTATATACGTATATACCTACGTCGTCGGGTGTAACTGGTTATTGATAAATTATACGCCGTAAACCCGTCTATTATAGCCCGTATACCATATTATAAGCAAACCACGACCACTCCTATGTATAGGACACATTTTTCATATATATATATATGAAAATATATATATATATATACGGGGCGATCAACTAACTGTAAGGTTAAGATATATTCGTTATTATCTCAGCAAGTATAAACTTTTCTCGTAATTTGCGTGGTTTTTTTTTTTATAGAAAATTCAAGAAACAAGCGGCTCTATATAATGTTATGTTATCGATATTCTTTTGTCACCCTTGTTTTTCAGGGTGAATTCACCACCGCACGCCACTTTTGATTTTCAAATAGTGACCTATATTAAATATATATATACAATAGGAGGGCGCCATTTATTATTTTTATAAGGAAAACATTTTTTGTCAAATATTGAAAATTTGTTCCAATACGTCTGTAAAGTTTGAGCTCGATCGAACATAATTAACACGCAGCGACGTAAGATTGAAGTTTTATGAAAAACCGTAAAGTTTCGCGTTTTGTTGGTAACCTAATCAAACATAGAGGTGGAACAACGGTTGACGAAAATTAAAAATGTCAACTCCCAACATTTATTTTAACTTAAACATTATCTGTTTATCGAATCTTTTCTTCTTTTTTTTTTTATATAGGTTGCTATTTGAAAATCATAAGTAAGTGGAGTAATATTCCACCTCTAAAAATAAGGGTAACAGATAATAACGGTAATGTAACATTTTAGAGCATCGGCTTGTCGCAAAAAAAAAAAGAAAAAGAAAAAGAAAATAACATCCGAAAATACTTTCCGAGTTAACGACGAGTGCGCTTATAATGAGTCGGTCGATCGCGCTGTATATAGTATACGCGGGTACGCGTCGGAGCAATGAAACGTGCAGCGTAATAGCGAATCGGAAACTGTGCGAAGATTTCTCACCGGACATCCGTATCCTTGTCCCCGCCACCGTCCGCCGCCCGACGCGTTCCACTCGACGAGCGTTACGTAAGTCCCGCACAGTCTCATTTTGTTTTTCTTTTCGTTTGCGGCGACCTTGATCCGTGCATACCATTACCGCGGTTTCGGCCTATTTGGACGCAACAGGTCGCCACAGACCGGCGGGTTATCGGACATTCCACACCTCGTTGTCGTCGCGATCCGATGAAAGTGCTTTCTCGCCGAGTGCCTCCGTTGATTTATTCGTCGCGGATGCCAACGCACATCCTTTATAACAATAATAATAATAATAATAATAATATGTTCATCGGCGTAGGACGTTATTATTACGGTTTTTTGGAAGTCAACGATGCTAAATAATATAATATTAGAATTTCGTAACGTCCGTCGTCCGCGGGTAGTTACGAGTATCCTGAAATCTTGTCGATCTTGTCTTGTTCGTTCGACTTAATAATAGATTACTAATACGTAAATAACTAAAAATACGAGTGTTTATCAAAACAGTATGATGTTATTTATTTATTTTTGTTTAATTGCTCAATTAACCGTTGAAATTAAAACACCGAGGTAGCGTTAAAAAAAAAAAAAAAAAACTGTTAACAATACCAAATTAAAAAATGATTTATCGATTTATAAACACTAAACGAATAAATAGGCTGATCGTGTTCATAAAAATATTAAGAAATATCTCTAGTCGTGTTCATTTTTTCTATATTTTACACATAATGATCATAACACGCTTTTATTTTATTTTATATAATATGTGCAACGTTCATTGTAATATTATAAATTATAATGCGCTATAATGCGATTTAATTATATTTTTTTAACATTTATAAATAGGGTTCGAGACATTTGGCACTAAAATTTGTTGGAAATACGCATGCGCGTACGCATCTAAAATGACTGAAATATTCAACATAAAAGAAAAAAAACACAACTAGATTTATTAAATTTGTACACTTTCTTTAAATTAATATTACTTTATTTACTTATATATTATATTATATTATACACTTGATTTAAGTTATTTTTTTTAAATCCGTTTTTCATTCTACTTGGTTTTCTTCGTCACTTATACGGTACGTCTGGCAATGTAATATAATAAAGTAAATATGGTAAAAACTAAACCAAATTAAATCGCCAAACTTTTCAAATATGCATTCAGCCTAAAATACGACAACATATGTATTATAAATTTGTGTAAGTGTATTAAGTTTGCAATGTCTCAAAACCAATGCCGTATCAAGGATTTTGGCGCCCCGGGCAGTTTTTTATTTGGTCCCCTGCCTATACCGAAAACTCCAGAGAAAACCCACCAGACGAAAATGTATTGAAAATATATTCAAAATTATTATTATTGTATTGTATTGATTTCGCACTACAACGCAATATACGATTAATTTATTACTCAAGTCATTTTATAGTTGTTTCTTTGTAGCTATTCATGACTATTCATCATAGTCAATATTTTTGACCGATTCAATGTTTAATATGTCATAGTTGTTAAAGTATTCTTCAGTAACTGTGGATTTTAAATATTATGTTCTTTATTCATTACAATGCAGAGAAAAACCTTTCTACTACCGTAACTATTGTTCCAACTACTTGATTTCCCATAAATTGTTTAAGGTTAGATTAGATAACTTATTTAACATGTTAAGTAAATATTGATAACATTTTGATAGTAATGTTCTGGCGTCCCCAAATTCCAGCGCCCTAGGGCAGTTGCCCCATATACAAACGCGCCAATGCTCAAAATACCTAATTACTTTGAATATTTTACAACCATTATTGGAGAATATGCAATCACAACAAGTCCCGAATTCTATTTATCAACAATTGGAAAGTAAAGTACGAGGTTAAATATTATACTTGCACTTTTTTTTTTAACGTTATTAAAATTTATTTTAACTTTCTATATAAGTGCCTTCTTATATATTCTGCCATTTGTACAAATTACTTTTCAACATCACTTATTCGATTAAGAAAATATATGTAATTTCCTAACGGAATTGAAGAGAATTTCTTTTTCTGTTGCACTGTCGATTAAGCAGTTGGAATAACTGATGATATTTTATCTGCGCTACGGACGAGTATACTGCGGGACGTTGACCTTCCGTCGTTATTTACAGTGAACTTGATTGGCCGACAGTAAAAAAAAAAAAAATAATAATAATAATAATAATAATAATAGTAATGATATAAAACCAAAGACAGGTCAGAGAGGGGGAGCCACAATAATTATTATTCAGTTATTATTGCGTGATGTAGAAATCAAAAAAATACGTCATCCGTTCTATTAGTATCGTCATTTTTACGGGTCTAATAATCAATTTTACTATAACCACGAGAGTAACACGCATTTTGGTAACCACTATAGCCTAGAACTGACACGCTATTCCTTGCTTAAATCGTCCTGGATATCCTGATTGTTGGCATTAATACGTGAACCAACGTGTACTTGATAGTGTGTTTGTATAGCGATAGAATACCAAGTACACTATCGCAATATCTATGTCACTTGTGCCGAGTTCAAGCTGAAGCATTTTTTAAAAATGTACGAAAGTTCTTGTCCCTAAGAGCGGATTAAAGTTGTTATTTAGCAGTTATTGTTTGTGAAGAAAAAAAAAACCATATAGGTAATATTGTAAACCGATTTACACAAAAATGCCAGTTTTTCAATATTAGAAAGCTGTATTAAGTGCGCGTGATACATACAGTTTATATAATATGTAAATAATATATTCAATTATCCATTTCAATTTCTAAAATAATAACTTGACATTTGGCTAAAAAATAATTTCCCAAATTGTCGAATAAAGTATTCGCATTTAAACGTTATCATCAAGTCCCCATCCTATAGAAAAAGAAAAAAAAAGTAGAAAATATTTAAATTCATGAACTTTTTAATATAATTTATTTAACATAATATTTTGCTGTAGAATAATTTAGTTATAACAATCAATTATTATTGTCACGTACCAAAATTACTAATTCTATAATTTTGTATTACAATAGTATATTCTTTGTATCATTATTATTTATTAATACTTAATTTATGTTCAATATAACGTACGTTTTCTAAATTAATTTATTATCACTGAATGTTAAGCGCGCAAAACGTTACTATTTAGAAACAATACAATTTGTTCGGCATTGTTACCTATTATTAATGTGGTATAATTGAAATATAAAAACTGAACTCAAATATTCATTGCGGTCTCTCCGGAAGAATATCTGACACTTGAATTTTTTTTTTTTTTGGCATATACCTACCAATTATCTAGTGTAAATTCAAAATATTTCCGCTTTAATAACCTTTTTGCGGTAGCATATCATTTCAATTATATTTGCCGGGCAATAGGACCTCGGTGCGTGCCGTCTGAAAGTCAAAGTAGGCGTTAAGGTCCTGTATAGAATATTGATCGATCGAAAAAGTTGGCTACCGAAACTAGGTTTTAACAAGGTTACTCGAAGACGTGTCAATTTCGTTCGCTCTGTAATTCTCAAAGTCGGGATGTTTTTTTTTTCCTTTGATTGTTATTTGTAAAAATATTCATAATACTTCCCTCAAACTTGTCAGGCACGTATCGAAGTTCAAAAATTGTACGTAACAATACCGACTGCCGAGTAAACTCGTTAACAATAATTTATTAATTCAATATTTTATAATTATTCACTGAATAACGATAAAAGAAAAAAATGAAAAAAAGAAAAGTGATTTGTATCCTTGAACGATTTTTGAATCGTTCGACTTACTGCAAGTAGAACGTCAAGAAATCTGCATCGAAGACCGGAATCGATCAATTAGTTTATTAAGTTTATTTAAAAAAAAAAAAAAGAGGCAAGGTGTTCTTTGTATTATAGTTTGTTCATATAATATGAACAAATTCTACACTTGGAATGTGTACTCTTAAAGTTAATAGTTTTGCCCCCGGTCATTAAAGTCTTCGAAGGACCTATTCTAGAACCAGAGTCTGAATTGTGTTTCGTCAATTGCAGAATGATGTTTAGTGATTTTACCTATTACTTTTTACGAGTAATTTATACGAAATCAATTAGGTAGCCCGGTTTTTTCATTTACATTGTACCTGCATATTTTTTAAAAAAATATTTCATTCCATTTCCCATTCTTATATGGTTTTTATTTATCAAGACAAAGGGCCGTCATTTATTTGTGTGGTGGTATTCTTTAAAAGTCCAACACCTCTGATATAGGTAGACAGTAGGCGCACGTATTAATTTATCACTTAATCATCTCATGTCTCGTTACACATTCCGCCTTAATATTTTCGTCACAGTCACAGTCACTATTTTGTCTGTCCACGGTTCCTAATTGCCATCCATATTGTAAAAAAAAAATATATATTTTTTTCAAATAGGTACTATTATTAATTTTTTAAATTCCACCCTTTATTTCGTTCATCACCAACCTTTTATATACGGTTTTTTTTTTTATGATTACGAACACTAATGAGCAACTTTGTTTTTTTTATTTTCGAAACGCTTGTACTACACACGGTCTAAAGTGAAATTCGTTTCATTCTCCATAGGTATTATTTAATGTATTGAATAGTTTATAATTTGTTATATTTTTAAATGTATAATTCGTCTATTTCGATTATTGCTGTACCTATTGTTATCGTTCCTTGTACTATTTTTTACTTTCTTAGTATTTTTATTTATATTTATATTATTACGATATTCATGATATCAATTGGAAATCGGATATTTTAGATATGTACGAGAACTGTTTGTTTTGAAATACATATTTGGAAACATAGCCAAATATTGGTACCCTGGGTCGTATTTAAATATTTAATTTTTTTTTTTTTGGCATTTAGTATAAAAAGAGATAAAATTAGTTTATTGGACGATTGTCTTTATTATAACACAACAGTAAACCGATTCGCCGGCATTTACCTCTGACGGTTATTTTTAAATATCCTATATAAATTATTATTTTGCCGAGTAATTAATAATAACGTACGATTAAAATATAATATATACCTCCTAGTTTTACTTTCTAATTGTTATGTTTTTAGTCGTACGTTCGCGGTATGTTCAAATATATTTTCAATATTGACCGTTTTAATTTCGTACAATCTAATCCGACGGATTTGATTGTAGTGTGAATATTTTTGTTTTTTTGTTTTATGAAAATTTAAGTTTATCCAAGTTACAAGTAAAAACACTTCGCTGCGGTAGCCAATAATAAATACTACTCCTCCTATACATGCTATTGTGTACAATACGTACGCTATATTATATTAGAGCCATATCGATTCAAGATACAATTATTATCCGTCCGCGGGTTTATTAATAATTTTATATACGAAAATTTAATTACCCCGGGCTGTGATGGGCGTGCTGAGCGATAGAGTTGATTAGAAAAAAAGTGCACATAAAAAATAATAGTAGTTGCTCGATCGTGTGTACGTTTTCCCCCGTTCCCAATAACAATAATAATAATATTATTGCTATAAAATGTGCGCGCAACAGTTGAGGTCGAAACACAAGTTAACTAAGGTTCACAACCACACCTTCGTCTACTCTGTATACCTACATCGTGCTCGAAAATAATAAATATATATATATACTTTTTTTTTTTTTTTTTTTATTAACAAGTAAAAAAAAAAAAAAAAACGGTAAATTATTATTATTGTACGGCGAGTTTAGGCGATTTTCTATTATAAGCTTTATACGAACGATTGCTTAAACATTTTTTTTATACGTATCGTACCTGTCGTCTTTGTATGCCCTATTATTTGGTTAATTATAGCAATTCGTGAATTACCGGTATCCAATGACTAATGTACTTGAACTAATGTACGATAATTAATTGTAACGGATCGTCGCGTTCGTCAATATATACAATATATATTTTTATATCATATATATAATATGCTAAATGTTTGTCAAATTAACCTAATTTTAGGATAATTAAATTAAATTGTAATAATTATAATTTATGACGTATTTAGTTATTTAATAAGATATTAAAAAAAAAAAAAAAACTTCAATATTTATACAAACAACGCAGATAAATTTAAATATAAACGCGTCAAATAACAATTTATATTATTTTCGTGTACAATTAATGAGATAGGTATACTCATTTTCAGTTAATTGCACTCGTATGCAATGTATAAAATATGTTGCTTAAAAGTACTCAATTACAAGTTTAATTATCTCCACTTATTCCCGCGATTGTATATACCAGTTGCTATAAATATTAAACGTTTTGCTTTTTAGAATTCAAATATCCTTCCCCCCCCATCCTACTCAGTAAAAAATACCCGATGATTTACGACGGGTGTTTAATGTGTGTGTTTTATGAGAATATAAATATCATAAACAAATTAAACGTTTTTTTTTTTTTTTTTTTAAACTCATACGTCAAAATTATCGAAAAAGTCGACATTTACAAAATTGGTTATTTCAAAACATTATACAAATATAAATAAAAATATATATATTTTTGCTTCTATAGAAAGATATTACTGTGATATTTGCACAGATCGAAAACTATATATTTTTTCAAAATGTTTTTATTTTGAAAAACAACACAATTTTTTTTTTTTTAGACTGTAAAAACGACAAAAATGGCATAAATATGAATAAATAAAAAAACATCCCTTGAACGTTCAGTAGTATACCGACGTAAAAAACAAGTTAGATTACTGCGGGGTGGTTATACAACTAACTTTTATCTATCGGATTCGGCCTACAAAAATTCACAATGGGTGTTTTTTTTATTTTTTAATTATTTTTATATTTTTCTGACTGGAAAATGAAAAAAAAAAAAAAAAACAAGTGTTCGTTGCGAAGGAGTGGCCGTAATGCCTCCGTAATCAGACGTTACACTGTTACCTACCTATTATGTATTATTAATATTTAAAAAAATACTCGTCGACGGCTTTATTCGTGAAAAACAATTCTTGTCGAAACGGTAGTAGGATTTAATAATCATATTGGCATTGACTCCCCGGAGTGATTGATATAGGAGTGTTTACAAGCGTATAGTTACGCCGGCTATGTGCGTACGCGATAGACTTTGGGTTCCTAGAATCAAACTAGTATCTTGGTGGTCTTTAACCCGAGTTCGCGGTTTACAAATTGTCAATATAAAAAGTAATTGTTTTTTTTTTTTTTTTAACTATAAACTATACACATACGTACATTATAGGTACCCGTAATGTATACTTGTACAGTTATTTCGCTTTATGTTTATATAATTATTAAATTCTCATATAAAGTAAATATATATATATATATATATATATATATATATATATATATATATATATATATATGTATATATATATATATGTATTAAATTTATATTTTACACTTTTTTTTTTTTTTTATCTTTGAAACAGTCCGATACGAAACATAATTGTTAACGTGTCGTCTTCGCGTGTCTAAAATCGCATCGCGTGTATAGGTATGATTTTTGCCGAACTTCCAAACAATGCATCGACTTGGCGCATATGACAAGAGTTTCGATTTACATTTACCTATTTTTATTCAATGACCTATATTGTTGTTAAACAAATTTTAGCTTAAACGAGCCCATTCAAGAAATGATTCATTAATTTGTATTTAGCGTTGTGTCGCATATTGTTCGCAGTGTTTCTTTTTTCCTCCGTACTAGATAAATAGTAAGCAGCGTACTCGTACGTTTAATTTATTTTACAACTCTATTGACTTTTTACCATATATTTTTTTTTCTTTATTTTTAGTTATTTTCCGTTGGATAAATTGATGTACATATATTTTTTTAAATTTAAATTTTGTAATTTTGGGTATTATTGCGTTTTTAATTGTTTTGAAATGTGACACTTCGAATACAATATTAATAAGGTGATAAGATTAAAGTTATTAAATGTATTTGACGTAACATTGATAAAAAATACTTTATAATAATCTAGTAGCGAGGAATGTATCTGTTTCACTATGACATGTATTTTATTTTTCTGTCTGTTTTCTTCTTCTAAAACTTTTCTTCCAGAAATCATTAATTTCTCAAGAGTTGTTCCTAGTAGAAAATTGTATATAGTAGTGCATTGGGAAAGTTATTTTTTGATATGTTTGTACTTTTCTTAATAATGGGAGAAAAATGGAAATATTTACACAAAAACGGTTTTTATTTTTTTTGATTTTGATTTTTTATTTTCTAGTAAAAACTAATTATAGAGATCTGAATACATATATTAGTATTTTCTAGTCGTGGTATAATTTTCAATATATACTGATAATTTTGAGTTTTTTTTTATAGTTATTTAAAATGTTTTAGTTTTTTTTTTGTTTGGCTTCGTATAAATGCTCGAAAATTTGATGGCAAGGTTCCTTGCCTAACCTAACCTAATATGATATATAACGATATTAAAAATCTGAAGTCACGATTTTTTTTATTATGAACGTTTGAAGTTCACATTATAACGAAACTCGTTAAAATCCCCAACATTTTGCATACTATTTCTTTATTTATGTCAATTAAATTTGTTTAGACTAGTAAAAAAAAAAAAAAAAAATATATAACTAATATAAATAAATAAATCTTGGTTATAAAAAATAAGATTTATATAAAATATCGAAAAACTTGAGGTTATAAGACGAGTTGAAAATAGCTCATATATTCAAACTAGAAAATGATCTGAATTTTTGGCATAAAACATATTCATAACGCAACTCAACTTTTGGATAAATTTCAAAAAAAAAAAAAAAAAAAACTAACATTTACCTACCCATATTTTGTGATATATATTAAATAAGAACCTGTTGGCTAAGTTTCAAAATAATTACAACTATCTACAAAATTATGTAGGTAGGTGTTTTATACATTTATAATATCATAATATATTATTTCTTTTGAACACGAATATTGGAACCGTAATCTAATTTTCGAAAAAAAAGTGTGAAAAATGGCTATGTACATTTAAGGAATGATTAGTTTTTTCAAAAGTTTAGAGTATTTTGTATTTCATATTATTATTTATTATAAATTATTTGTCAGATTAAATTTAAAACATTTGTAGATAAGAAATTAAATTTAAAAAACAAATTATAATTATTCAGAAAATGTATGTTTGTCATAAACTCTTCGCTCACCCCATTTAATGCAATATTTATTATTCGCTTATAAGAGAAACAATTTTTTTATTACATTATACAGTTTGCAATATGGAAACCTACATGTAGATATATTTTAATGTGTTCGTAAAGAAATCCGGTCTCAGAAAATCAGAATTTTTTTTTTTAGGTATTTATTATTATCTGAATATTTATATTATATACTTCAAAGAGTAGACTGTTATTTTAAAGGGCGGATAAAATATTGTGTAGGTAACTAACGATTAAGGTTTGGAAGAGAAAATATACACGATAAATTAATTTTTGAACGTATAAATTATACATTAAATCAAACATTTTCTTTTTAAAACTTGACCTTAAATTCGAAGCAATTAACTTTAAACGGAAAAAACCCAGGAAATTTATTGAAAAAAAAAAAAGAAAAGTGTATCCTGGCTAAAATGCACACAGTGATACCTTTAACACTACATGATATTTTTGATATTTCGTATTGAACAAATAATATGTTTAACTGCAAACGGCCCAGTACTTTTTCTGTGAAATCAATATAATATATGAACATATGTAAAATTAAATTTTGATTTTAAACTCATTAATATCGATGGTTTGTAAATTAATTTTGTAGTTTGGTCTATTAACAAATCACTGTAATAATACAATTGCGCAGTTAAATAAATTTCGATCTAAAAGCGATTCTTAAAATATTATGAATTATTTACGGTTATAAATAAATTAATATAATTTTGTACTTACATTATTTCACGTATATAATTGCACATATTATTTTTTTCTCGTTTACTTATCATTTATTAGATTAAATTCCGTTATCGACTTACCGTAAAAAAAAAAAAAAACATCACCGAATACTGAATATAGCGTAAGAACACGCGTGCTTTAAAATCGCTTTTTTGTCTTTTATTTAGCAACTATAAAAATATAATCTTGACTTATAATAATGTTGTATACTAAGAGAATGCGACAATATGTGTATTATTATAAAATATATTGCATGTTTTAATATCGTTCCTATTTTGAGTGTTTGTTTTGTTTTATATCAAGTTTACAGTTATATTGAAAGAGGCGTTAATGGTTTATATGAAATATATTTCATATACTTGGTATGTATTTTTGTTTTAGTTATTGGCTATCTACCCACGTGATTTTCAGTAACCGATTAAAAATCATGAAGATTAAAACATACATTTTAACATTTTACGTAAAGTTATATACATAAAACTATTTAATATAGTTATATATTATATAAGTAACCGCATTCATGGCCATACTTACTCCTTATTATAATGATTGCTCTAAGTACCTCATAAAAAATTTACTTTACGATAATCATTCCATATAATAGGTAATTGACATTACTGTTTATTAATGACCTACAAATATTATCTTTGTAAAATATTTTTTTTTTTTAAAAACCAAATGCTATTTAATTATGTCTTAGAATTTTTTTAATAAATTCAAATTGAAAATAATTTAAAATTTAATTTGTTACTACAACATTCAAGTTTTTATGACACTATGTATGCACGTACATTTTCGTAAATCGCAAAAAAAAAGCAAATTTTATCTTTGATTTATTAATTTGTGTATTATATTTTTTAATGGGAATATATTTAATTTCAAATTTAAATGCAGAATAATTTTCTGTAAAATGTTGATGTACACATACTATAGGACAGGTAATTTACTGACTATACGTTCAAGTTAAGATAAGATATGCGATGAGGTGGGGAAATTAATTTATATCTTTACCTTAATATCTTATTCCATTGCGTTGTAGCCCTAAATCATTATAAAGTTATGTAAAATAAATAAATAACTTAATTCTACAAGAATTTGAAATTAAAATAGTTGTCCTTTAACAAAATACGAGTATATACATTATGTTACAATTAGAGTGTTCAATAATGTTATATTTTAGGAAATAACTTTAGGCAATTTAAGAATTACCAATCAATTGTCAGTTAAAGTGGGAAAAAGTATTATACTTGAGTTATTTCATGTGATTTCCGGTATATTATAGATTACATTAAAATATATTATATACTACTACCCACTGTAAATATTGTTATTAATTAATTAACTTGTGCACTGAGAGTTATTGCGAAATTTACAATAAATTATACGATACTTGGTTTTTCCTGCAATTATACATTTTTACTTGCACTGATTTGATAATATTTAAAGTGGATAACGACGAATAGTGAACACACCTAGCAGTAAGAACACTTGGATATTGTGTAAAACAGTTATTAGGTACGATTATCTTATAATAATATGATATTCATACATATACCTTCATGCACATACAATAAACGACTTATGTGATATAATATTGGGCGTAGCTGACAAGATCGGCGTATCTATTATGGGTAGAAAAATGACAATATTGTACAATTTAACACATTATAACGGTGTGATTAATGGAATTGTATAAAATAAGAATGACTAGTTAAAGTATACGTTACCTACGCGTTTCAGTTATTTATTTTTACAAACTACCTAGTTGGTTCATATAAAACCACTGAGATTCAACACTTTAAACAAAACAATATATAATCTTAACATTTTGTGAGATAAACAAATGGATAAAAAAAAAATGTGATATTATGTATTTTTTGTATTAATTGATAAACGGAGTAACGAATCAATTGGTTTTAATAAATGTCAATTTAGTTTTTCGCTGATATATATAAATATATATTTAGTGATGTAAACAATTGCTGTATGAATTATCAAAATTTTTTTGTTCTTTATTGATATTATATTGACTGATGTACATTAAAAAATCATCTGGTTTGAAGGTGAAAATTGTATATTTAAAAAAAAAAAAACAGTAATTTGAACTACGTTATTAAACATATACATTCTTGATTTTTAGTCAGCGTTATCTTAAATTTGTATACACTAACAGTAAGATTAGAAATATTTGTCATGATTATATAATGAACATGTTTTTTCGAATATCAAATATTTTTCACTTTGTCATCAAATATTTATATTGTTATTCCGGTGTCCACATTTGCTTTGTTCTAAAAATTACAAATTGTTTTTTTATTTTTTATATTACGTAAAATGTAGAGATTTTAAATCGACGACGTGAAAAAAATGAGATAAAGGATCAAAAAGGTAGACCCGTGGATCGCATGTATTTCAAAAAAAATGTTGACATTCATCGAGTTTATCTTGGCAATTAAATTCGCAATTTTTCAGTCATTCTCGTGAGATAATGATAAAAATCATGACACTATCGTTTTTTAAATTACATTTGGGTCGAATAATTTTACCCGCGTCGTATTCAATGAATTTTTTTTTAATTTGTTTATGTTTATTAAAGAAAATAAACATAATTTTAAAAAGATATTTTTTAACAAGTCTGTTTTTGTAACTACATATAAAACGGGCGGCAAGTTGGAAAAGCAGAATATACACATAGTGTAGTTTTAGTTTATATACCGTATACAAAGATAAATCATGATTGCAAATAAAAAATAAGACTGTGCGGAATTCGATTAAAATTTTTTTGAACCATTTAAATTGAAAATTGTATTGATTTCCAATTACATAATATATTTAAATTGTTAGTGTTTTTAACGAATTGTGTCATAAATCTGAACTTAAAACGCTTATAAAAATAAATCGTCATTGTGGACCGTGGTGCTACACTATAATAATAAATGTATTCAGAAACAATCGGCATAATATTGCTAATAATTTCATTAAAGCTATATCCAGTGTTGGGAAAATAATTACTACTCTTAAAAAGTAATAAAAATACATTATATAGAACAATAAAAAATTGTAATTAAATTACTTCCACGTTACACTAATTATTTCACTTTTATCACGTTACGTTGCAAAATACTGTATAAAGTAGGGCGTTACCAACAACGTTAATTTTTTTCTTTCTTTCATTTGTATCTAACATAAATATTGACAATATTTATCATTGTTATCGATTGTACTTGTAGATTAAGATATACTCGATAACTAGACATAGAAAAAAAAAAAAAAAAAAAATGCTTTTTATCACTACAGAAAATTTGTATGGTTCCTGACAGTATCGGTATCGTGTAAATGACAATTATGGAATAAACGCCACATACCGCTTTTGCTTAAAATATTTGTTTGTTTTATAAACAGATATTGAATATTTGCCTCGGATATTATCAAGTACAAATAACGGCAATAGCCAACATGTGAAGTAATAACATAATATTCACTGAGAAATGAAAAATTAACTAAAAACAAACACAAGTAGATAAACTTAATAACGATGGTTCATAAGCTAACTAAATATTTCCCTTGGTTTTATTATTCGGAACGTAATTATTATATTTTTTACACCCAATTAACGTCAAAAGCAATGTCTAGAAATTGCATTTGTTAAAGTGTGATTTCGTTACAAATGCGTTATTTAAAAAAAAAAAAAAATAATAATTAAATTACTACTGCGATATAGTCAGTAATTTGTGATATTATTTGCGTTACGTTACCACCCCCACGCTGGGTATAACTAATAAATTATTAATAAATTATCGTAATAAATGTATATTACTTTCTGCCCATTTTAAATAGTTACGATTAAGTTTGAACTCTTCGCGTTTATCATAATAATTTGTCTTTGTTTCAATTTCCATTTATGACTATATACTTATACAACAATTAAATACAATTAAATATTTACTTTTTTCCGCATACCACGGTGGCATTAGTCGAATATTTTAGTAATCGTTTTTTGTTTTTTGTTTTGTTTATAATAGCCCTTTATTCTTTTACTATTATTTAATATCGATCTATTATATGTATTATACTTATGTTTTGTAAGTTTGTCATGTAAAACGATAACCTAGTTCGGTGTTATGCAAGCTGAGCGTACTGTCGCGCACTTATTTAACTCATTGTTGTGTCAGCGTTACAAAAATACGACGTTAGAGAAATTGATTTTTTTTTTTTTTTTCGTTACTTTCCGTATGAATAAAATTTAAAAAATATCGTTATTTATCTAAACAAAAACCACCGAAAATTAACACGATTCGTTCTAAAATTTTTCATTCTTTCAAAACAATGAAATAAACTAAAACATATAATATACTATATGTTTGAATGTTTTCAAGTACTTTAGTTTCTACAAGTATAAATTATAGATTAGATCGTTTTTAAACGAGGGAAGTTTTTAATTTTTTTATTATTAAAATATTTTAATTGTTTGTATTATATCGTTAGCATTGTGCAAGTGTAATCTAAATCAAATTAATATACCTATTAATATTTAATCGTACTTTCATATCTCAAATATATTTGTTGCGCGCGTAAAAGATATTTTAACACTTATAAAATTCGAACAAAAGAACGATTAATACGATATGTCCAATTATATTAATCAAATTATTTTATTTAAAAATTCAAGCATTGATCATAATAATTGATAACGATTATATCTGTTTTACCACGGTATATGTTTATGAATTAATTATCAAAGTATTTACAATAGCTTCTACAGTTCTGCGTGTATGTAGTCCTTGGTTATTAATTTTAAATTTGTGTTTACGACAAACCGATATTTCCTTAAGACTTTATAAAGTTTTAATTGATTTGTCTAATAACTTGACAAATCGTAATGTCGTGCATTGAACAGACATTTTTTAACCATGCGATTTAACAAAATAAACAAAACAAAAAGTACATTATAATGTTATATATTGGTTTATTAGTGTATTAAAATACAGTGTTAATTAAATATACATAAATAACTATATGGGTACGTAGAATAAATGTGAACATCTATATTATTATACAAACTTAATAATATGTTCTATACACGGCACAATACTGGTAATTATGTTCAAGGTATTTTACCGCCCAATAAATCGTATTTTATTAATTTTTGCACTGCCTTAATTGTTTAATCTACGCAACAATATTAGAATATTAGAATAAGGATTAATAATTTTTTTTTTTTTTTTTTTTTAAACACATATTTTTGGGGAGCTATTCGTGGATGAATTAGGAAACAGGATAAACCTTTAGCTCCACTTCAATTGATGTTTGAGACAAATTCAATGAGTGGGTTTTTTGTTAGCTGTTGAGGTAAGGTGAGGTGGATAGGATGGTGGTCAATCAAAATATTTTTTATCATTCAATGATTCAGTCTAAGGGTAGATATTATACCTAAATGAAAAAAAATAACGTTAAAATTGTGCTATATGTAAAATTATTTCCTCTTATTTAAACTTTGAAATATTATGATTTTATTAATGATTAGTTCAATATTCGTAACTTTCGTATCAAAATCATCATTTTTCTGCTTCGGAATAGGTAATAAAAAAATGCTCTTACCAAATCCGCTCACTTCTGTATCAGCTGCCGTATGATATGAATTATACGATTAAACGTATTAATTTTACTTCAAAATCTGTATATGGATAAAAAAAAACACGTTTTACCTGTTTTTTGAGTATTGTTTTATCAAACAAAGGTACCTTCCTATAATGGCAGTTAAATTATGTAAATAATTAAAAATAATAATATATTTTGGGTTATTCGTCAGAAATCCATTATTTAATACATTATAAAATTATTTATCATGTGTATTTTTATTTATTTTTCGGTTGATAATGAGGGTATCTATAAAAATTTGAGGTTCCGTAATTTGAAATCCGTAAAAACCTAACCCGGATAAAACTTGACAATAGAGAATTGGATCGTAGAAATGTAGAATTTTAGTATTCCAGATTTCTATATTCCAGGTTTTCACTCGTCTTTGTCTATCCACCAGACAATAGAATCTATCTTGAGTATAGCTTTATTGGTTCCGGGCGGGGCGAGAGAGGGGGAAGCCTAATTCGAAACCTATGCCTATTTTCAGAGAAGAAGTTTAATTTTTAAAATAAAATGAAAGAAGAAAGTCATTAAATGTTATGATATTTATATATATAGATTCTATTATAATTCTCATAGCGCAGTGATTAAAACATAGGGTCCACGTAGGTATGTAATATGTAGGTAGCAGGCAAAGGCAGATAGGTAGGTCCAAGTTCAAATCCCATAAGTACTCACAAAAATGTTTGAATTTTTTTTCAACAGATTTTCGTCAGTTTCGTGCTGATCATGTTTAACGATTAATATTCTGTTAACATAATGAAAATAACATTGTGAAAACCTAATTTTATTTACCATTGTAAATTTGTCATAATGTTTTTAATCTTTTGATAACATTATCATTTCAATTTTAATATTATTTAAATATTGTAGTAACGTAATAATGTTGCCTGAGATACGTATAGAAATCATTTATTTATTTAAATATCATAACGTTAAATTATATTTTTTAACGAATTAAAAATATTACTTTAATGAACCAATTGGTTTATATAAGGTCCCGACCGGATATCCATTATATCGATAATAAACTTTAATCGGAAACGAACAAATATTGCATATTCTGTGTGTTTTATATGTATTTTTACAACCAACCACACAACACAACTCATTTCGATATTGGTATTATATATAATATTTCAATAGATCATAAATCATATATTTCATAGATCCCCTATTGGGCATAGGTAAACTAAAAAATGTGAAAAATTATTACACTGTGCAACAGAATTGAATTTTGTGACATAACCGAAACCGATACTAACCTTAAAGAACCGGAACCGATATTCCAAAAACAGGAACCAGTATCGAAATTAAAAATTGCACATAAACCTAAACCGGAACCGTGACCTATAAAATTATTAAGGTTCCAGTTCCTGAATTGAACAAATAGATTTAACTAATAAAATATATAAATATTTTTGCTTTGTGATTTCGATTATTTGTAAATTACGTAAATATAATATTTTAATGTGTATATGTTTTGTTGGGAAGGTCGGGGAATGCGACGTAAGGCCATTAATCTTATCAAAAGTTGAATATTTGAAATACATATTAATTATATTATTAATTTTTAATTCTATTTATGATTTAAATTATTCGTGAATTAACGGTTCATTTGATAAGATATATTTTATTGTACACCGACCTATAATATAACATAATTATTCCAAATAACAAAATTGTTTGAGTCTATGGATAAATATTATTTATTGTTATTTATATGTTATCTCTATAGTTTGAGTAATACATCAAATAAATGTGTTGTCATGATGACTGACGCACGTTTGAATTCGTGTTTCGGTAAAAAATTAAAAAAAACCATTAAAATTCGTACAAAATATAAAATATTTCACGTTAATAGCCCGATTGTCCTTGTTTGATAGCGGAAAAAAAAATATGGAAAAACCTTCATAATATATAAGGGTGAACATCGCGTAAGAATTATTTAATTTGTGCAAGTAGCGTGGCGACGGACGAAACGCCGTTATCAACATATTACATATTTGCATTTTTTGCATCATTGTAGAGATTACATATTATATTCCATACAACATATTATTATTAAATAAATAAATGCAAAACAAATATATATTATTAATAATAATACAAATAATTACAAAATACGTAGATGAATAACAAAACAATAAAGCCCACAGTATTATACGGGTTGTGTGGATATGTTTATTTATTTTTTCATATATTTGATGCTTTATTGTGTATTATAATCTCTTAGAGAATTTTTTATATATATATATATATATATATATATATATATATATATATATATATATATATTATTATTATTATTGTTGTAATCGGGGAAACAATTGGCGGTTTTTTTTTTTACAAAATTGTATTAATTTGAAGAAAAAACTCGAGAAGAAGTTTACATGAATATATTATGGATTTATTTAATTATTTTGTTGTAAATCTGTGGTTATTAGCCTATACAATAGACGATATGCACGAGTATTTACATAATGAGTTTAAAATATTGTATAGCCGAAGGGAAATTTTATGGACTGAAATGTTGTACTATTTACAGAATTGTAAAAGTCATTTTAAATTTAGCAAGAAAGTTTACGATTTTGGTGCTGTTGTCTTCATCATTGAGGACTTCTTCTAAATAAATGCGATAGATAGGCCTGTTAGGATTAATTAAAGACAGTTAGGAATAACATAACTGCAATATTAATTTTTCAACGTTTGACCTTCGTTCTTTTTTTTTCAACACTATAAAAACCTCGGTATTTGTGTACATCATATTGTAGTTGTTATTACAATAGTAAGAAAATAGAAAAAAAAACTCGAGCGAAATGTTATGATTTTTTATTATTTTTTTTTGTTAATATTGCAGTTAATTTATAGGTACTTATTTTATTAAAACGATTATTATTATTTGATCTTTATTAGGTATTTTTGTCTTTGTGAAAGTGATACGCTTGTAATCACACATTTCCTATTGCAACAAGGATTTATTTTTGGAATGAGGAGGGGGACATGGATTTAAATAATTTATTTCGTTAAGTATTTTTTATCATAATGAGGCAAACGGTGAATAAAGATTATATATAATATATTTAAATATATATTTTTTAGTTAAATTATAATATAAAAACATGCATTCTTACGTATTCGTACTAGCAGCGTACTATGACGATCCTCCTGAATTATTGATGATTTATCGTTGCATAGAGATATAAATTAAATTCCCCTCTATATTTTACCTTCCTAACTTCCCGTGGTATGTTCGCGCCCTTTTTTTTTTTTTTTTTTACAATGTTTCTTAATTTGTCCAGTCGTTTTGAATTTAATTTTTATAGAAATGTGTTGGTAAAAGCTGTCGGTAAAATTGTTGGAAAATCACACTATTGATGATAATAATAATTGATGACGCCTAACGCTGTTGATGTCGAACGAAACGGCCAAACCACCCGTTATGTACGCGTAATCGATTGATCAACTTTGCACGATAACGATCACTACGATACTTCGATCACATGCAACTCGGAACGATTACGCAACAATAAGTATTACGTGGTATTCGTAGGACGAGAAAAAAAACATGGGGGTGGGAAAAGTCACTAATTTCGGATACAGGGGTAGTAGGAAAAAAAAACTTAAAAATGATCGTCTACCGCAACTCCGGGTCGCGCCGCCGTTATCGGATGGGGAAAATGCGTCACGCAAATGCGCGCGGCGGCGGCGGCGGCGGCCAGTCTTCTGTCCGGACCGTGAACACGAAAAATATACGTATAAAAGTAATAATAACAACGAACGGGGAAAAAAAAAAAAAAACAACAACAAGTAGGTCCTCCTCCTCCTCGCCGTTTATAATAATATCTGTGCGTGTACTTATACATATATATAGTTTTAGTAGTCACACCGGCCGTTCTCGTCTTTTTTTTTTTTTTTTCTCGTTCTTCGGAACAATGGGGACCGCGTCCAAACGAGGCGTGTGCGCCGTCGCCGCCGCCGCCGCCGCCGCATTCAAGGACAGCGTATAATATAACATACGTACGTACGTACGTACGTACGCGGGCACGTCGTCGTGTGTTTTTTTCTTCTTCTTCTTAGACGTCTTCGTCGTCTCCTACTTCTTCTTGAAGTAGATGAGATGCGTTTGCCGGGAGGTCTGTGTCGCGTTCAACAATAATAATATTAATAATAAAAATATTTTTCTAATGCCCGTATTATAATAATAAATATAATATTATATAGCGGCGGATAGGTATATACGTATAGGCAGGGTATTATTATATTATAGTCGCGTTGTCGTGTATTATTATTGGACGACGACGGTATAATATAATATTATACTATATTGTGTATTATATTATATATTGTAATACACGCGAGAAATTATTGTTGTCGCCAACGACGACGGCGGGGAAAAATCGGAAAAAAAAAATAAATATATAATATAAAAATTGCGTCGTCGCAAATGATATTTTTATCGGCGCGTATTGACTTATTGGTTGCCGTGTTACACAGTGTCACCGGTTGCGCACTTATAAGATGGTGCAATCGCACCGCCTAAAACTAAGGGAGGGCACTGACCCAGTAGGGTATTTTGGTTAGGCCGGTTAATTTAAACGTTTTTTTTTGCTTAATACATATCGCATAATATACCTAGTAAAACGTATTGACTTCTATGATGTCTAGTAGTAAAGTAACTACAACCATTGTTATTATTTAGTGCGAGACCATGTGCAGTAATATCGATTTACATCCGTACATTATTATCAATTTTATGTGCTGTACCGTTGGGCGTTCGTTATAGAATAGTAATATTTATTGGATTTTAGGGTTTTTGGGTTTTTCATTTAACCAGGTGTTAAATCTTTTTAATCGAGATACCATTATAATATCATGCGGTTTTGTTTAAATATTTAATGCACGTTTTTATTTATCTCATATTATCTTATAGTCGTTCCTAAACGATTAGGTGTTTCTTGAATGTTCCGAGGGGGATGCGTGGGATGGTTAAGAAATAATAATACAACTTGCGCCACATAATAAAAATGATTATTATTAAATTCGGTGCCATTGCCGGAATATTTAATATACATATCTATATTATATATAGATATTATTTCCAAACCGGGACAAGTCGACCAATTTTTTTTTAAAACTAAATCGAGTTAAGTTATTATAGGAAAAACAAAATTGTATATAAGTGAAGTTACTTAGTTTCATAAGTTACTTTTTAACAATTGACCCTATACCGCACTCGTAAACGTATTTCGTCCCCAATTATTTAGACTTACTAAACAAGACTCGTGTGCCGTATTGTTATGTATTAATGATGTATTCGTCGAAAAACAATAGGTATATATTTTTAATAAAATTTTACAAAAACTTCGTAAACATTTTTTTAAAATTATTTACCGCCCAGCATTGAAGTTATCACAACGGATTGGATATCGTCATCTGTTTTTGTACAAACCGTACTGTGTCCGGCTACTTATCTGGTGCTCGAACTGGGAGGGTGGGAGTACCTCTTTATTAAGAAGAAAAAAAATATATGTATATTTCAACGTACCTACTAATCTCTTCTAATTTTTCATAATAGACATTACGCACATATTTATATGGATTTCGCGATCACGCTGCAAGACGGCATTTGGCCGGATTTGTGGGTCCGTGATGGGCTCCCGTGCCCTAACTCGGAAATGGGCCTTATTCATAATATGTTATACATTTTTATGCTACAGAATTTTACAACATTTTTTTTTTTTTTTTTTCATACACATAAACGACGGGATAAATTCGAAATTAAAAATATATGTATATATATTTTTTTTTTTTTGTGATTGGCGACGGCGTGTGACGCCATCGCGAGCAACACGGGCGCGTTGCCGCCGCGCGCCGTCGGAGGCCGTGAACGCTGAAAAATTATTATTTTAATCTCCGGAAATGCCATCGGGCTCGCGTGTACTGCCGGCGTACCGGCGACTGGTAGTCTATGGTTATTACCGTTCGTTATTATTATTATTATTATTATTATTTTTTTCATATCTTTGTTTCGTTGTAATAATATTTGTTATTATTATGTACGCGATTGACTCTAGAACCGTAGCGCACCTACCTACCTGCCCGCCGGCCTGCCTACCTACGCTATTTATTTTACCGCCGCCGCAGTCAAATTACTCGCACTGCGAATTATTCGCACAAACGCGCGCCAGCCGCCGCCGCCGCCGCCGGCCTGGTTAAATTTAGAAACGTCTCGACCGTTCGACTGAAGACGTGACCCGTGGACGTGCGCAGACACCGATTTCGGGTCGAGCCCGAGTTAATAAACGCCCTTAAATACCGGCGTCGCGACCGGAGGGTATACGTGTTTGGCCGGGGCGCAAGGCCCGGAAACCGATACGGTAAATACCGTTTTACTATTCGGCGGTAATAATCGAATTATTACAATACTGTAAATACCGTCCGGCCCGTAGTTAAGTGACCTAAACCGGCGCTGCGCGCTGTCTTATACCCGGACGTCACAGCGTGCCGCCCTTAAACATTTTTAATCTTGCGTAGCGCAGTTACTTGGCTGTTTCTGCAGTGCGTGGGTATGGAAACGCTCATCCCGCAGAATCCGCCAGTAAAATTACCTTTTACATTTTTTTTAGATTCCGTTCGTCGTATATGGCGAGGAATGTGTTGGTTGGATGTTGGTTTTTTATCAAACAGTAATTATTATATTTTCCGTCTACTTGGACGTTGCTCCGATCGCCAGAAACGCAAGTGGTGATTTACGGTAAGACCGTTTTGTCATTGTGGAGGTTTTTCGTTTGCAATGGTTTACCGTTGCGTATGCTCCCTAACTTGCTACCCGCCTACAATAGTAGCCCACCCGTGGTGCGCAATATGTCGGGGTTTTTTATTTACGTGTAACCAGTAATCTCACGTACTGCTGTTTGTACTCCGTCGTTCAGAAAACAAAAATATGTTTTTCCTTGTATTATGTTTTAGGTGATATTTGAAACGGTTTTTATACTCTTTACAGATATATAATTGTTTGACAGTTGACACTTTTATGAATTACCATATTACGATATTATTTTGTCGGTTATTATAAAATTACATACTTATATATCGTATAGGTTATATATATATATATATATATATATATATATATATATATATATATATATATATATATAGTTATATTGTACCAATATAAAGGTTGCAATATTAAATTACACAAATCAATCAGATGATAGGTACTATTTTTACACCTTTATAAACTCGTGCCAAATAAAATAATTCAAGTGCCTGTCTGTATACAATTTATAATATCAATAGCTCGTATAATATATACAAGCACCTGTATTAAAGTTATTTTAAAATCATTATCGTGAACTCTTATTATTTTGGTACTGTTTTTTTTTTTTTTTTTTTTTTTTTTTTTTTTTTTTTTTTTTTTTTTTTTTTTTTTTTTTTGTTGAAATATGTTTTTTTAGATTCTGAGTGTATAATAGCGAAGAAACTATTAGTTTTACTAAAACTCCTTTTCGATTAGTAAACATGCTCCGATTTTTTTCATACCGTACCTTAAAAGATGTGGATTTTCCGTCCGGCAATACTTTGTTTGAAAACAATTTTCAAATTCCAAAAAGTTTTACTAACAAATTAAAAAACTGACAACAAATGTTGATTTCTGGGTTTCTTCGACTACGCGGTAAAAAGCACGACCAACACCAATATAATCTTACTAGATTACCGAGCTCAGCTTAGAATCGTTTTATAATTTCAATGATAATTATCGTTGTTTTCAGTATACAAACTGAATTCCCCTATAATATGCTATATCTCCTCAACGTCGCACCTACTACAGTGGCTTACCCGTGGTGCGAAGTATTTTATTTTTTTGATTTCGACTATATTTTTAACGCTGTTTACAGCAAATGCTGTAAAAAAATCTATTCAAAAAATACTATTTTCAGAATAATAATTGCCCATTACAATATTAATAATTGATCGTTATTTATGATCTTTATGGTTATTTATGTTAATTATTAGTTTTTTGTATTAATGTTTATTATTAAAAATGTATATTATTTTTATACCTACTCGTAAACACGTAATAAAAAAAAAAAATTTAAGACCATTTATATTAGGTACTTAATATTTTGTGTCGCTCAAAGTTATGATACTAACTATTAAAACGGTTTAAGTTAATATGTTTGACTTTTACTTTTTTTACGTTAGGTACTAATAATAACTCACTATAAATGAGGTGATTGACCCCGGCGAGTCGGTTATTTATTAATATTTTATATTATAATAATAATCATGGCTTTGATCAGGCTCAATAAAGTATAAAACAAACGGTTTATGATATTATCGAAGTTCATTAAAGTGATTTGACTGTAGCCAGTAACCAGCGTTAGTACCACGATTACGGACAGCGGTGGCACGGTGATAAGAAAAATTAAGATTCTACTCAATACGTTAACGCCATATATGATATTATTATTTATTCGTTTATTGTTATCACGGACGAAGAAAGAATATTTTGATACAACGCGTTGTGCTATTTTCTTTTATGTTAAAATAAATTTCATTTCAATTTATAACGAGGGGGGTCGAAAAGACACTATTGCCTCCCCCCCCTCCAGAATACGTCTATGCCAGTATAGGTGTCTAGGATATAATATATAAATATATATATATATATATAATTGAATCTTGTGTAAATATGAAATATTCAAGTAATATGAAAACGGCCATTGAATAAATTTTAAAATGTTTAATTGTTTTGTTTGGCAATATTATTATTATTATTACAGCGTGTTTATAGAATGATAAATAAAAATACGAAATTTATTTTGAAATATTTGTCTTTTGAAATCATAAACATCGTGTCTTTTATTGCACAGACCAAATGTGTATCTGTACGTCGTTTATTATTTTACTACACGTCTGGGAGGTCAAAGTTATATTTAAACATTATAAGTTTGTCATCCCGTTATGTACACTGGGCACAAATGTATTGGTCTATTCGTATATTGTATTTTATATATATACATATATACATTTGTATACGTTACTAAGTTACTAAATTCTATTTCCATTGATCAAATTTTTTTTTTCTTTGCAAACAGCAATAAATTATTACTTATACGGAACTTATCCATATTTATATATTACGAATACAATTCGATTAGTTGGTTTTACTTTTTGAGCTCATTGGTTTTTTGATCGGTCGACACAAGTTGGTATTCAATGGCGGATTTAGGGGGTGGGGGATATGGCCACCGCATTCTGCTAACGCCTAGATTACAAAATTAGTGACATGAAATTTATAAGTAATAAAATTTAAAAAAATATATATATTTTTTAGAATGCCCGATAGAATATTCGTTTTGATAAAAATGTTATGTAAATAACTAATTTATATTTTGTGTTTATAAGTCGACCAACGCGCAACATCGTTATATATGAAAATATTTTTAATTTTAATTTTTAAATATTAAATTTGAGTATTATGGTAAAGTGTTTGTTTTATTAACGTATGTGTTTAATACTATTATAAAAAAATTTTGGGCTTACCCCTCCCCCCCACCAAAAAAGAAAAAACCTAAATCCGACACGAGCGGTACTCAATTAAGACCGTCGTCATTCGCATATATATTGGGTTGCTTAATATTCGCTCTATATATTATAATTAGCCCTTGAGTTTTAATTCACTAATAACTAGTGATCGAATAAACGTACATTTTATAAAAAAAAAAAATAGTTAAAATGCCTTTTACCGCAGTAACACCCTCAAAAATAACTCAAACATTTAACACTTCTTAAGTATACGAAAATACGAACTTTAAGTATTAAAAAAACGCGATCGCGATGTAACACTAACTGATAACAATAGTTGTTGTTCATTCGAGTCTGAGTAACGTACCACAGACGTTAATATAGATAAAATAAAGACGATATCGAAATCATTAACAGTACGATTGGCAATCAACAAAATGCCTTGAGATAATATTTTGAATTGCCTATATTTAAACTATTGAGTCATATAATCTATAAATATGCACTGAAAACTAACAAAATGATCGAAAAGTGCTCTAAATATGAAAAAACTGCGAAAAATGGATAATAAAAGTTTCATTCTTGAAGTATTTCTTATACACGAATCGAATCATGTACTTGGAAAGAATTGTCATAGATCATCACAAGAAAAATTGAACTTTGCGTCGAAATTTGGGCCCTAATTATACTGTTACACTGACGTACGCCATTTATTAAACGATGGTGTTTTTTTCCAATCACTGTTTATTATACTTTGGTTTTTCTTGTACAATATAGTAGGTATGTGACTTTTTGTATTGTGCTCGTCGTCGTTTATCCCAATTCAATTTTTTAAAGTTGAATAATAAATAATTATTATTTTTATTTTATGTAGTTGATAGTTGGCCATTGCAATACGGGAGGGGGGGGAATCGTATTTGAAATGATTTCTTCTTTAGGTACATGATTAGATACGAATTCGTTTCTCAATATTATTATTACTAAGCACAAAACTGGTAACAATAAAATTGCAAACACAAAAAATAGTTAAAAGCGAATTAAATTTTTTCTAGTTCACAATTCGCAGAAGTACATAGAATTTGAATATTTTAATTTTCACTCGTATTGCTCGTTGTTGTGGCCAATTTTAAAGAATATTTTGGTACTTCGTTTAAACCCGACAGGTGGTAGTAATCATAGCCGAGTGATTCAACAACTTTAATGAATGGAATAATTATTATTATTTATTATATATGATAAGAATCTGTATACATAATATTTCAATGACAATTGAAAATTTTGTTTTTCAGTTGGTTGACGAGCTGGCAAGAAAAAAAGCGGATTATACAAAACACTTAGAAACCTATCGCTCCATGAGATCGAGATTTGAAGAACACTTTTTCAAAAGTAAAGTATAATACATGCTATGTATTTCTAACATTTATAAGACGTACCTAATTAAATATCAATAAATTGTGTTACAATTTTAATTAAATTGTGTCTTCTTTCTTTCTTTTTTTTTTTTTTTAATTTTTGAGGCTTTGATTGGATAGAATATGTTTATATGACGTAATTGTTTGAACTTAGGTGGAAGAGGAGGAAGGAAATTGGACGACGTTCGGGAAAAATACCAAAGAGCTTGTCGGCGATTGCATCTTGTACACAATGAATATGTTTTATTAATAGCCGAAGCCCAAGAGTCGGAAAAAGACTTTCAGACGGTAATGATGCCGGCATTTATGCAACACCATCAACAAGAACTGGAGAACATCGTAATCGATTGGTTAGTGTGATTTATTGATAAAATTAAATTTAAAAAAAAAAAAAAAAAACAAAACATTGATTTTCATTTTTTCCTTCCCCTCCTATAGGAAAAACGCGTTAACCGAATTGGCCGTACAATGGAATCCAGCGTCCGAAGAGTTTGTGCAGATTGGCTTACGTATGGAATCGTGCACGGATATCATACAACCGTGCGAAGAGTATAACGATTATACGAAAAAGTCAGTACCTATACCTACGGTCTTGTAAAGAAAACTTTTATTTTATTATTCACAATACGCATTCGAGTAGTTCGACTAATTCCAGAATAATATATATTTAATTCGTGCTAATATTCGTAAAAATTACCGTGTCAGTTTTAGAACGGTTCGAAAATTACAACATTATTGTTGGTTCGATATAATACTATACTACAAATATAGAACACAAATTACTTGACAAATAAATAATAATATATATTATTATAAGTTCATATCAGTGAACGCGCCGAATAGTCGAATCCCCTTCCTAAATACAATAATACAATAAAAAAAAAAAAAAAAAAAAAAAATTGTATCACAAAATACTTTTATTTGATTATATTTTGTACATTTATCTATCACGTACACGTTTCTATAATATTTATTTCGCTATGCGTTTGTGCAGGACTGACCGAAGTGATGTTGAGATAGCGTTCGACGATGCGCTGGTGCAGGGCGATACGTCCGGGCATCTGCAAGCCAACCAGCTGGCAGTCGACAACCTAACTATGGACTGGGTGCGCAATAAAATGACTGAACTCGAGACCCGGTTGAAAGATTGCCAAGATGCTATGGAAACTAGTATGGACAACAAGTCGGAAAATAATAATTCGTAAGTCGTGCCTCTAAGGGGATAACATAATCGAAATGTATATTGAAAAAAAAAAAAAAAATATGTAGTAAATGAATTAAACAAAGCCTGGAATATTGTACAAGTTGCGTGTGAGCATCGTGGCCGGTATCGGTTTCAAAAAATCATCATCCGGTAATATAAACAGCGTAAACGCAAAACAAAATTTCGACGGATTACGTTAATCGTGTAACTTAAAACGATTAAAACTTTGTATCGATTTCAATCGCGTTTATTTTATCGGGTAGATATATTATTTTTGTTTCCCAATCCTTTATAGCGCATTATTGTTACACGCGATATTCCGTAACGTCTAATTCTATGCGCCTTAGTTTTATTCTGTGGTAACTCGGTGACAATAAGCCTATATTATTACCTTTCTCGTAATGTAAAAAAAAAAAAAAAAATGTCTTAAAATTGTTGTTATTTATTTATTTTTTTTTTTTTTTCTAACGAAATTCCACACAAAGAAAATATTATCAAAACCCAGTTTTACAAATATACGTTTTAACAGTATTGTATATACTGTTTTTTTTTTTTTTTTTTTTTGGCGTATTGGCGTATTTTATTCAAATAGGTAAATATAAATTATTGTATTTACACAAATACCTTTTTTATTTATTTAAAAAAAAAAATTAAATATATGTATATATAAATAATTACGTAATAGAACTCTCAAACCGTTATAAACACTTTATACGTAATTTATCAACATTTAAAATTTTTTTTTTTACAAATTATTATTGACCTAAAATTACTTTTGACTTTTGAGTAGGTAATTTTAATAAGTAAAACAATATAGCGCACCTACTCGTATTGTTTAAATACAAATGAATGGCGGCGTACGAATATTTTTTTTTTTGTTTTTTTAAACACACAATATACAACTATCTAAAATGATTTGCAATGACTTCTTCTTGTTACTACGGAACTTCACTGTAAGTATAAATTAGTGGATAACTCTATCAATGGAACAATCGACACTGAGACACAAGACAGCACATGTAGTTGTAGTTGCACTACAGTATTCTATCCAACAATTTTCATAGTTTCGAAAATATATAACACGTATTTAAATATTTGATATAATAAATTAATGGAGAATAATGGGAACAAATACTCGGATTGAATTCTCTATTGTTCAGGAGTATACAGTAAAATGTGTTAATGTTGAATTTGTGTCATTATATTGTTTACCTACATTGGCTTCGATCTCGTATTACTTAAATATTAGTTTTAGACCCTGAGCAGACCGACACAGCTATAATTATTTTGTTTCGTTCTGCTTCTCGGGAAATATTTTTTTTTGAGCCAATAAAAACGCACAAAAATGTCATCCGAAAAATTTTTTAACATTTTTAATTTTTTCAATAACGTATGAAAAAAAAAAAATAAAAAATGTGAAACTTACAACTATTCGGCTGATAACACTCAGAAGCATACGTTTTTATCGACTCCGTGCCATTAAGAGGATGTACCGAAAAATCGTTTTATCTTGAAAACAGTGTAAAATAGCCTAATAAGATGCAAATTAAAGAGTACAACTTTATCTAAGGAATGACTAATCCATTTAGTTTAATATTAATTTATTAAACAAATACGACATTTTTCAATTGTAAAAAAAAATACCACTTTTTGATCTTTAATATCTACCGTCTCATGTAAGTAAATTAAAAATCAATATGTTATATTCTAGATCATATTGTAGTCTTTTAATTATCAAAACGAGTACAAATTCTAAAATCACCTAACCTTAAAGGGAACTTTTGACTGTTTACGTTCACGTATTTTTGAAAAATGTCACGATTATACAATAAATACTTGTGATAACGACTCCGGGAGTTTAAATTTATATAGAAGTAAATTTTCAAGTCGATCAATTTTCATTTTTTCAAATATTTTCTCTCAAAGAGACTTCCTCTTAATATGTCTTCAATACGTTGCGTTCCTCGTCTTCCACATTGGTGATTTTTTTCCACAAAATGTATCCCACTTAATTTAAAAATGTATTGTGTCCGGAAACATGGCGTGGGCAATTGGACTTTCGCCATTTATTACGACGTACTTGAAATCTATATTAATACTTATACGTTTATGTGTTTATGTCGTATCAGTAGGAACAAATCTTTAGAGTGGAGAGAACGATTTTTGTGTAATATTCGTAATTTTTGTTTGTGTTTAGTGAATTTCAATTGATCGAACTTAAAAGCGAAGAACATAGACTACAGAGGCAAGTAGACGTAATAAAAAAAGCACTTTTTGAAATTGGTTGTGAAGAATTGCCATCTGGCTGTGATCTACCATCGTTAGACATAAACGATATTGATATTACTGTAAGTATAAATTATAGTTTGTAAAATTGGAAATAATACCAATGTATATTTTTTTTTTTTTTTTTATACTCCATTACGGGATGGGTGCGATTTATTTGATTTTCAGGTTGACGGTACACTGAAAAGGCCTTCGTTGGGTAATGTTAGCCACGCTTCATCCATAATGACTATTGCTACTACACTGGCCACGTCCAGCTTAGTAGACATATTGCGTAAACCGTTCCGTCGCAAGTCTGTACCGAATTCTGGCAACGGCAATCTGTCGATGGATTCGAATTTAGCTCAAAATAATCACAATGCCATTACTACAACTACAGCTAGCTCAGGCGTAGGTCCAAACAGTGATAACAATAACCATTATCACTCCGACAGTTTAGACGGAAATGACGGATCGGTCATTGTTGATATGCGACCGATTGTCACGCCTGTGCCGTACCAAACGTTTTCTACTGACAACAATTCTAACAACTTTTTGCCTAGCAGTGTGGTAAGCTTTACACTAACGTCATTTTATACAATAATCCTATAGCTGATTGTTTCAATCAAATAATCTATACCTACTGATCTTGTTGATGAATCATTTATCGGTTCAGGTAAATCTCATTTATTTTAGAATGACTAATGCTACGTTTTGAAAATTGTCTACGTGCTTACCAATATAATGTTTTTATTGTAACTATTAACGAGTTGTGTGATGTGAATAAAATTTCACAAGATTTTTATTCCATACGATATTTGTATTGTTATTTAAACAAGTAGTCGTGAGTTAAATATCAATGATATTGACGTTTATAACCTTATAACAGCGTTCTGGAGTGTTATAATATTCAAACTTCAAATTATTTTCCAATCCATTAGTTTTTGCGTATTTAATGTGAAACTAGAAATAAAAAAAAATAAATGTGCTCTTTGTTAGGTCGTGTGTAATTATGTCTATACCTAATTCATACATTTAATACAATTAGATTGGTTCATCTATAAAATCACTAATCGAAGAAGAATGGTTCCATGGAGTATTACCAAGAGAAGAAGTTGTTAGACTTTTAACAAAAGAAGGCGACTTCTTAGTGAGGGAAACTACTAGAAATGATGAAAATCAAACTGTATTGTCAGTATGTTGGGGTGGTCACAAACATTTTATTGTTCAAACTACTTCTGATGTAAGTAACAAGATAACAAGTTGAATAATACTTATTTGTAATTGTAATGAATTTGTTTTAAATTTAGGGAGAGTTCCGTTTTGAAGGACCATCATTCCCTACCATTCAAGAACTCATCACATATCAATACCAAAGTGCATTACCAGTCACTAGTCGTTCAGGAGCTATACTTCGGCAACCAATACATAGAGAACGTTGGGAATTAAATAATGACGATGTGATGCTGCTTGAAAAAATAGGCAGGGTATGTGAATTGACTTCTTATATTCTTATATTAAATATTAATAATATTGTATACTATTTTAGGGTAATTTTGGCGATGTTTATAAAGCAAGACTACGATCTACTAATAAAGAAGTCGCAGTGAAAACGTGTCGAGTTACCGTGCCCGATGAGCACAAAAAGAAATTCCTGCAGGAAGGTCGTATTCTGAAACAGTACGATCATCCTAATGTTGTTAAGCTAATTGGTATCTGTGTGCAGAAACAACCGATTATGATAGTCATGGAACTAGTCGCAGGCAAGTATTTCTGGACATATTATTTTGATTTGTAATTATTATAGAATACAGTTTTATACTTCAATTTATTTGATTTGTGTGTGTGTGTGTGTTGTATGATAGTTTGATATCATATCATATTATTTGTACATGAAATATTCACTATTTATAAATAATAATCCTTAAATATATATATATATATATATATAATATACAGGGCTCGTAAATTTATCCATTAAAAATCGCATTAATAAGCATGCACTGAAAACTTGCAAAATATGCACTACAAATCTAAACAAATTGTACTTGAAATATGCGCAAAAAACAAAAATCATTTTTATTGAAAACATCGATTTATTGAAACATTGACATTCAAATGTTATATTTTATTTCTTTTGATTTTTATTATAATTATTTCAATTGTCTTCAAAGTTTTCTCTTCTAAATTAATCTCGATTTTTTTGTTAAATGTAGAACTCATAGAACCCCCATATAGTCATACAAGAATAAAAATAAGCCGAAACAAACACTGAAATTTTGTAAACATGTTTGGAAAAGTAAATGAAAAAAAATAATTATTTCCTCAATTTGTACAAAATAACTTCAAAAAAAATCTACTTTATGCCAAATATACCAAAATACCTAAAATATGCAAAAATATGTACTATTGAACTTCGTATTTTTTTTACTATTATTATGAAACGGATTTGGACCTCATTTAGTATGTTTTTCTATGTAGAAAAAAATACAAACAAAATTTTAATGCATGAACTTACGAGCTCTGATAATGTATACATATATAAGATTATTTTAGTGAAATTAAAATTCAGTACCTAAAATAAAATAATATTGCATGTATTATTTTACATATAATATGCATATGCATATTCACTCTACCGCACACTAAAATATCTAGACCGATCTAGTTGGATACACTCCAATAAATTAGTGACATTTTGTAACTAGATATTTATTCTTTATTTTTAGGAGGGTCTTTGTTATCATATTTAAGAAATAACTCCAAGACCTTAACTGTTCTCCAATTGGTCTCAATGTGCCGTGATGCATCCGCTGGCATGATGTACTTAGAGAGTAAGAATTGTATTCACCGTGATCTCGCAGCACGAAATTGTTTAGTCGGTAGGTACATTGATTGGGATTAGGGTTTTTTTTTTATATTTTATAGTAAATAAAACAGAGCAATAATAAAAATTGATTAAACTGTGTAAAGAAAACATATTTTTTCATAATAAGTCAATTAATTCTATAAATAATAACATTTTCTATGTGGTTGAAATAGTCAATTATAATAATAATCAATTTAATATTGTTAATATTTTTTTATTTTAGTCAAAAAGCGTACACCTAAATAATTAACAATACTATATTATTTTCTGTATGTACACCTAAGAATCTAATAGTCCTTGTTTTTTTTTTTTTTTTTAATTTGATTAAGGCGATAGCAATAAAGTTAAAATTTCCGATTTTGGAATGTCCAGAGAAGAAGAAGAGTATATTGTTTCGGACGGTATGAAACAGATACCAATTAAATGGACAGCTCCAGAAGCTCTTAATTTTGGTGAGTTATTGCATATTGGAGATATACATGTAAATACAAGAATCTACTCTAATTTTCTTTTTAGGTAAATATACTACACTATGCGATGTTTGGAGTTATGGTGTTCTGTGTTGGGAGATATTCGCTAAGGGCGGAACGCCTTATAGTGGTCTGAGTAATTCAAAAGCCCGAGAAAAAATTGACACAGGTAAATCTTAGTATAAAAGAACGTTAAATCTTTACAACTTTGGCGGTCAATACTTAATACTAATTAATTACATTTTGAATTATTAGGTTATAGAATGCCGGCTCCAGAGGGTACACCTGAAGAAATTTATCGTCTTATGTTGCAGTGCTGGCAATATCAGCCGGAAAACCGTCCACATTTCGACAGGATATACGCATCCATGGAATCAATGGTCAAATCGTTGAGGTACATAATATATCATATTATGATATGTTTATTTTATAATACAACTAACTGTCATAGATAAACCGTGTGTTAATTTTGTGTTTGTTTGTTTTTGCTTGTTAACAAAAAATAATATTTACAGTCCAGTGTCTCCTAAAATGCGTATTGTCGATGGCGCTAAATCAAACGATATTTCCAATGTCGCTCTGTTTATGTTACGTATATGATGAATATCGTTGGGTTTTTGATAGGCCATCGTCCAAGTGGTCTGCGGCCTGTCTGCGGAGGTGGTGATATTGCTGCGTGTGCTATGGAGTGGAGTCTTCACAGAAACCCCTAAGATTGACACACGAATGCAAAACTTATTCTTGTGATTGTTTTATTATTGTTTATTATTATTTTTTAAAAATTGTTGTTGCATATTGTTTTGTTCAGCAACTGTATCGACCTTAAATTTAGCCCTTTATACCGTCTAAAAGAATAAATTTGTTTCGATAAGATCTTGGACTAATTACCCATGTCTACCATTATCTATTTGTTACCTAGAATGTTACGAAAAAAAAATAAAAGTTTTATGCTCAAAATGATATTTTGGACTTAGTTAAAAAATAAAAATCTCAATTGTTAGGTGCTATTTATATTTATGTTTAGAGAACATTGAGAGTTTAATGTCCAAATGAATTATAGTTGTATAAGTATTCAATCTGTATACAAGTGCCAAATTTGAAGACTATAGATAGTTATATATTTTTTAATATTATTTTATACAAATTGGCACTTTGAGCAAAGATAAAATATTGTTTTTTTTTTTTTTTTTTTTTTTTTTTTTTATTAGAGATTTATTTGGACTTGAGTTAATTTATGCATAAGTATATATTTTAAATTAAATAAATTTTTATTTTACTGTTGTGTATTGTGTTATTTAAACCGTTATAATATATTAGATTTATGATCATAATTTTCTATGTTAAAATTAAATAATAGATAATTATTTAAGTAGAGAAATAAAAATTTATCATGTTATTAGTAAACATATATATTTTATATAAGTTAATTTAATATTAAATTTGACTAAACAAAATACTGAGTGCTTTCAAATTGATTAAGATAATATCTATAAATTGTGATTTTGAATACATCATTAAATAATTATACCTATGTAAGAAGTTGTATTATTAACATGTAAGAATTTATTTTAATAAATGTTCATTAAATATTTATAATGTTGGTTACACGCATTTATAATAATAGTAGTTATATATTTATGAAAAAAAAAAAAAATGTAATAACAGATATAAGGTACAGCTATTTAGTACTCGTATACACATTGCTCAAAATCGTACAGGACAGAAGTGTACTATTACGCCTACAAAAAAGTTTCTGTTTTTGAACAAATCAATTATTAAAATGTTCATATTTCCGGTTATATAAAAAAAAAAACAGGGGTTTGTATAGTGTAAAATAAAATGTAATAACAAACGATTTTTGAACATTATTTGTAGTTTTATTTGTCAACGGAAATATTGAATACATAGATATATATTTATATTTTTGTGCGTATAGCCAGATATGAAAATCACTATGAGTAGTAAAAGTATTGGGTGTTTTGTAGCATTATTGTGAGGGGTGGTATAATACTGTTTTACCGTAGTGTATAATTATTGTAAAAAGGTCATCACCGCCGTGTATGCCAGAGCAAACGTGTGCCTGTAGTGTACACGTAACGTTACTGTTCCTATAATATTACTATCTTTGTAAAAGGACTTTGATTACTTAACGCTGACGACAATAATTTATTGAGGACGGCCAAGAAAAGAATTCGTCCGACGCGTTACGTTACTGTCGGCCAAGTCGACTAACCGGTTATTTTTTTTTTTTTTTTTTTTAAGGGGTCGTCGCCGTCGGATATATCTACAGACATATCAGGAAACGCGTGGTAATTCCAATCGATTGTGTACAGGGTGTGAAATATCTCCGGACATAATATAATATTATTATTTATACACTTGTAAATAAAGGTCTCGGGTACGTGTTTACATGTCTGGATCATTCATTCGGTTTTTTTTAATTTTTTTTTGTGTCGTTCGTTCCGTTATCGTTAAGGAGGTATTCTTCAATTATTCTCGTACGCACATCGTTAATACAAATGACGATTTTTCGCGATTACCGATTAGCGGGTATTTAGTACGTAATTGCAAGAAAAACATTTGATCGAATCGTTCGTCTACCGGGTTATAATTACATTAGAAATACTTGTATTTTACCGAATCGACAACAATACAATTGTTCGTTATTACCGTCGTACACCTGCACGTCTACCGTTTAAATGCCAGACGATTTTTTTTCCGTCGTGGGTACGCGAGTAATGAGAGTGTATAAGGTAACCGTGTTCGTACATGGCCATAATTAATAGAGGGAGCTTTTTGCTTCCCCTGTTTTGTTCGTATAGCCCCTACCCTACAGTATTACGTTATTAGTTGCATTAATAATAATAATAATAATAATAATAATAATAATAAAAATGTTTAAAATGCATTTATTTAATTAGATACTTGTTTAAAATTGAACTCTCTTTTTTTATTATTAAAGTGCCGGCGAAAGAGAACCGGAGTGGTATCCGTAGCACGTAGTTCGATTGTTAAGCCATCCCTTTCCTAAAACTGGCGTTTCTCACTCGCTCTACAGTTTTTATCCTTCTATCGTTCTCATGAAGTGTACTGTCGGAATTAATGTAGGCAATAATATAAGTATACATTACGAGTGAAACATTATAAATTAATTTTTTGATATGTTATAATTTATTCCAAGAGTTATATAACTACCGTAGATTAATGGTGTTTATAATGGTCACGGACACACGGGTAATAAATATTTATTCGCAAATATTGTCATTGATTATCAAAAATATATTTAAAAAAAAGAAAAAAACCTTTGATTAGGTACTTAAATAAGCTAACCGTAATAGTGGATAAATTTTCCATTTTAATTTTTTTTTTTTTTTTTTTGAAGTTGGGTGTAATTAATAATATACACCGCCAATTCACCGGGATAAATTTTAATTAAATATAGGTGTATTCAATGCTTTTAAAAACTAAAATCATTGTCCATGGTGTTGTTCACATTTTCAACCGGGGGAGGGGGGAAATAATTGATAAATTACCTCTGGAGTTGATCAGTTGAATGTGATTTTTTCGTAGATAGATAAAATTAATTTTTATGTTTCTGATTGTTCGTGTAGACTTACAATTTTCATCGAACAAGTTGTGTTCAGTGTCTAAAACAAATATTGCTTTATATAACGAATGTAACGACTATTAAAATTTAAAATATTTATAAAACCGGTTATTTTACTCTTTGTAAATGTTAAAAGAAAAAAAAAAAAGTACACTTACATATTTGGTAGGTATATATAGGTAAGTATTGTTTTTCTACAATAGTTTTATATATCTTGTTATACTTTTAGAATTTCATATCTTAACTTGTATCTTGATTTTTTTCTTTTTTTTTTTATCGTATACCCGTACAATATATATATCTATATATTAATGGTCGTGTTTTGTGACGGGATATAAAATAATATTATGTGACGTTTTAAAGTTCTAATAACTATATAGTGTATACGAGAAATATTATTATCATTCTAGTTTCGGCTGTTCGGAGGAAATAAAACAATAATTATTACATTTATTGTCTAGTATAAACAAATTGTTAAAAGAGAAAAAAAAAGTGAAAAAACGTTCGAACAATGGATTTTTTTTCAATATCTACCTATACTGCTTTTTTACTATATTTCCGTCGTCTAATCAGATCACATCTTTATTATATATATTAAATAAAGTAATATTGTTCAAATGTTTCTATACAGATACCGTATAGTAAAAGCAAATTATCGAAATCGGATTCGACGATGGGCAAATTAGAAACACAGCGGGTACGGACTACTAACAGGGGAGATTATAAACTACGTGTGCCTATGTATATAGTAATAAATCCAAAATATTGAAAACATTGGTTTTCAATTTCTTTTCACTAAAAATTATAACTGTTTAAATATAATTATTACTTTCGATAATGCGTACGTTTAATCGTTAACTATTATTATCCGAGACTACAGTTGGAGATAGCAAATTTCTTGGCGTAATTTTTCATTTTGGCGTTGGTCTGCATGGTTCACGGGAACACGACATCCAGGGACGGAGTGGTCGGTCTGGAAATGAGAATTTCCCTGATGGCCTGAATCATATTGTGACCCAGTGGCCTGATGATTTTATGGACTTGATAGAATATACATGTAAAAGTTACTGTATCTAAATCTTTAAAATGCTATATTTTCTCACATATTCCATTATTCCTTTATTCCATTGATTTTAACAATCAAAATTGTTGTATTAATTGTCGTAGTTTTATAGAAAAACTGTTGGAAATGTAGAAAAAATTATCAAATAAAGTACCAGTGGTAAAGTAGTGGTGGTGCTGTTAAGTACAGCGAGAAAAAATAATTTCGGATACCTTTTTTTTTATATGTGGTGGGGGAATAAATAGGTGGCTTGGATAAACTTAAAACTCCCGACCTGATTTTGATTCCCACTTCGCCCCTGACGATATTGCGTGTATTGTTATACCGATTCGCCTAATATGGTATAGGCAATGTTATTTTTGCTACATTTTTCATATCAAAAGTGCGCGAAAGATTTTTATTTATTTATTTATTTTTTTTTTTTAAGCTCAATACTATGGGTAAGATCGGGGATATTTTTGTAAAACGATCGCAAAAATGTTTACAAGTTTCGGGCATATGTATATTTAAATTCGTATTGGAATTTTCGAGAACCCGGATAGGATTTTTTTCAAATATTTAACGTGTAATAAATGAATAATAATAATATATTCGCGGCTGACGATAATCCGCATTAACTGGTTAGTTCAAGGTTAGTAGTTGTTGCCGACGGGCTTTTCGCGAAATTCGATTTATCAAATTATCTCTTCTATAAAAGTCCGCGTGTAAACTATGGCAATTCGTTTTGCATACGTACATTCGGATTATGTACCACGTATAATACTATAATGAATTGTTATACTGGTGTTAAAATATTTAAAAAAAAAAAATAAAAGCCATAACGGGTGTGCCTTTGTAAACGTTCGAGTATTTATTTGAATCAAAATGGTTTGGTCGAAGTCAGAAACGCTTGAAAGTTTTATTGGAGAGCTCATCGCGTGTTGTACTTTGTACATTTTTATTTTATTTTTTTTTTTCAGTTACTTTTTGAACAAAGGCCAAAAACACCGGAATGTAAGCCCATTTATTTTGTGTCACTTTCAATACTCAAAAGCCCGAGGGCGCCGGAGCACCTATGCCCATTTTTTTTTTCTTCTAAATAATTATTTTTTGTTACTTTCAAATCGAGCATCCGGGGGCACCGAAGAATCGATGACCGTTTTTTTTAAAAAAATTATTATTTTATTGAACGCGGAGTTCAGGTCTGGTCAAGATCAGACTATATTTCTGGGTCGTTGGTGGTATTGGATAGAATTCCTCTCGTATCTATTTTGAGTATAAGTTATAGTAATACAATATTAATATTTTACAATTTATTTGATATTTGGCTAATGTGTTAACGCGTACTATATTTAATATGCTATAGTATTTATCGTACTCTGTGATTATATAATACAAATTGGTGCACAATTATGATTCATGATTTCACATAGCGCTCAAAAATCGATAAATATGTGCTAAAAATATACAATACAAATTATGGAATAAGTAAAACTACTGAAAATTGTTTCTGTATCGAGAAATGTTGATAATTTTTTTGTTTTTGTTTTTTTGGCAGGAGGTAAGTCCTCCACGGTTCAACTTATTATTTGACTTTGAAATGTGTAGGCGGTGGTAACGATGACTACTATGACTATATTGACCAGACCATTAAAATAACATCATACGTGACTATTGTGTGAGAAATCAAAGAGAAAAAAATTTGAGTCGTTTTACTACGCTGTACACCGACTATACACCATAGCACATTCACATCGGCAACAGTTGGTCCAGGAATTCCATACCCGGTTGCCCCTCCTTCACCCACGATAAATTAAAAAAAAAAATAATGCTTAACTATGTACATAAAAAAAAAAAAATGTTCGTTAAATTCATTGGGAAATGTCGGACCTCTCCCCGCCACCGAATTTGTTTTCCAGCCACGGCCTTTATTTACAAAACCAGCGTTTATTAACAAAACAACTCAACGTTTCAGTGTGGAAATAAAAATTGAAAACAATGGCGCTTTTTTTTTATTATTGTAATTAGATTTCAGATTTTCAGAAAATAAATAATGATCTAGAGTCGGGGAGGGGAGAGGGGTAAATTGTACGTAAATTCACCGCGGTAAAATCAACATCCCTAGCATAAACTAGACATTTGAACTATAAACGCTTATAAAAAATCAAAAAAAAAATTGCGACTGTTACCACCACGAGGACGACTTTTCGAATTTCCGAGAGTTTATCGTGAATTTAAACAATTCGATCCGCATAAAAATTAAAAATCGCTCCGAGTGCGATTATACAAAAATTATACACCCCCGCAGAACAAATTCTTAATTATCTCTTAATTTATATTTTATAGGGTATCGCGATTTCGGAGGCGGGAAAGAAAAAAAAAAAAAAAATCATCACCATTCGAATGACCCTATTCCCGAGTAATGAGAAAAAATGGCGAGTCGCAGAGACCTTGAACACACGCGCACATGAACTCGGAACGCGCGCGCCGGCCACGGGGAATTCGATTGGCGCGGCGGCGGAGTAGAGGAAACTGGTTCTGGTTTGCGGCCCCAGCAGAACTCCGCCGGCACATTACACGGGCCAGTCGGTTCTCCCGGGTCTTCGCGTCGACTCGCGCGCACCGTCGTCTGTTTGTTTATGCCTGCCGCCGTATTATTATTCCGACTGTAATATAATAGGCGGTACCGTTAACCCCCTCGTATCGAACCGCGGCAGTACCTATACAGTGTGTTTATGTGCGTTTTTACCCGCTAGTGAGAACCGCTCGATTATCGGCGGCATGTACCGGAAACGACTAATTGAAAAGTGACGCGGGTTTTTTTTTTTATACGGATAATTTTTTTGTCCGGCAACAACAACAACAATAATAATAATAATAATAATAATAATATATTGTATACGATCAAAGGTAAATTGTCATTTTTTATTATTATTACTATTATATATGTTACGGTTTATGATTTTATTTAAAAAAAAAAAAAAAAAAAAAAGAAGAAAAACTAGATGACTTATATTATATAGGCAGATTATAATACGGTACGCGGGCGTATTTATTAATAACGAGAGATTATGAAAAAAAAAAAATAATAATAAATAAAAAATAGCATGTTACGAGCAAATTTACTTCCTATAGACAAAAAAAAAAAAAAAAAATATAACACAATTTTTACGTCAAATCATTGTCCACCATTTAAGTCTTTAGAATATTTCGATGTATAGGAAACGGGTTTATAATAAATATTATTTTGTAAATCGTACACAATATAATATATTATCGATTATATTAATTCCGTGTAAGGTCTCACTATATACCAATTGAACGTTTTTTAAAAAAAAAAAACTCATATTTCGAAACGTTTTTCAGGTTAAAATAGTAGCATTTTGATTTTTTTTTTTTGTTTTTTTTTTTTTTTATGCTTATAATCGCCAACTAATTGAAAACCATAGTACGTCAAATCAGTCGTTTGTATTTACATAATATTTATACTTAATATCGATTAAAAAAAAAAAAAAATACCATTATTATAACTATAGAGACCGGATTAATATAGAGGTGTGCGTTTGAAATTCTAAGGAAACAGAAGACGATTTATTTATACGCTCTATATAATTTCATCAAAATATTCGTTTACACGCGCATTTATTATTATATCACACGATGTGTTTCATAATTATTTGTGAAATACTGGAGCAGAACAAATAATAAACGAAAATTTTGTTTTGTACACATTTAAAAGAGGATATTAAAAATCAATTTTATAATTGTTTAAAAACCATCATCGTGTACCAATGTCATTTTTTTTTTTATACCGGTCGTGTTGTATACATTCAGCTCTTATCAATCAATAGTGTTTCGTATAGGAATTATAGGACGAGGCATAGTAATTCATAATCGTCGTGTTTCGGAGTAGTTTGTGGTCGAACGGTAAGCTCTGTCCGCTCAAAACAGGGCCGAAAACTTACGAAGGTCGCAATTTGGCCGTCTGTATTTTTTGTCCGCGAATCAGTAAAAGTTTTTTTCTGTTTTTTTTTTTTTTTTCGTGCAATTCCCTAGAATCCCAATTGTTACGTACCTAAAAACGTATCGTATTTTCCGAAATATCCATTAAACTAGAAATATGTTTTTTTTTTTTACGCTGTAAATAATGTTTGGTATAGGTATCAGTTTGTTGCCAAACGAACCTTCAAGAAAGTTCACCCAATTAGAAGTGCATATAGTATCGGTAAAAAAAAAAAAAAAAAAAAAAAAAACACGTAATTACATAATAATCCGGTATATTATATTATATTCATGGACGTAATTTATCGTAAAAAAAAAAAAGAAATCATTGAGATTTTGTACCAACACACTATAGGTGTTTAAAGATAATAATATATTTCAATAGATAAAAAATACTAAAATAATAATAATAATTTGTTTTTATTTAATATTTAGCGTAAAGATTTTTTATTTTTTATTTTTTTGTTGAAACGAACAAGATTTCCAAATTTGTCTCTAATGATTGATTGTGCAGTGTTTATGTCACTCGGTGTCACGTTTTCAATTTCGGTTTGCGTTGGTGTACGGCGATTTTTATTACAATATTAACAATCGAATACAATTATTATTATTGCGATCTACATAAATTATGTAATTTTTTAACAATTTCCGAAACACATATCAGTTTAGAAATACATTAGAGCCCCTCCCCCCTCTACCACGGACGTTTATTTTTTCCTATAACGTGACCTGCGGAGTTTACTGGGCAGACAATGTAACAAGTAAACCCATTGTTTATAACATTCATCGGATAATACCGCTAAATTGGTTCACGACAATACTGCCTATGTATCGGCCCAGCGGGGGGGTATTTTTTCTTTTTTTTTTTTTCTTTCAGTAACGTAACTAGTATATTTACACACGCTTTGTATCGCGTTCGTGACGTATTATTATAATGCTATAGATAGCTGTACTGCACACGTCATTTCGGAGCTCTGCGCCCTATTACTTTAGATTTTTACGGCCGAAAATGTATTAATTTAAAAACGACCGATTAAAATTTTAAAAAAAAAATTCTGTTTTGAAGACCGGAAATCAGAAGAAGGCAAACGTCGCTCACAATCGTGTTTGAAATTTCAGAACTCTACGCTCATGGGAAGTCGCTTTCTATTAGGCCGGCGGACAGACAGACAGACACAGACAGCTCTTAATGATGCGATTGATAAAAATAACAATAGTATTGTTTTTTTAATATGTTTTTAATTTTCAAATAGATACATATCATCATTATTATTCCGTTAACCCTACCGAAAGGGAGTTTCAATGTTAATTTAACTTGTGACCTGTGTAATAATTTACGGGTAAATTTAGTAAGTCTTATGTACTAGATAAACATTTTGAGAAATTATTTAACTAGGTGCCTACATGTATTTTTTTTTTTTTTTATAAAAATTAAATACATTTCAAAGAATTTTTTCACTGAAAAATATAACCTATCTAATAAAAAAAAAAAAAAGTTCTATTAATTACTAGGTAGGTAAATAAACCAAAAATAAATATAATTTCCTCAATCGTTTTATTGCTCGTGAAACCATTTTCTTCTATATCTTCATGAATAGACGATTTTAAAATGACAAAACGTGACTTGACACAATCAACAAATTACACTAGTAATTTATTTTTTTTTTTTTAATGTTGAATCCTGTTTTTCAGACTATTCTTTACGGTTTTTTCTCTCCGGTGTATTTATAAAATTAAAGTAGAGCAATTAAAATATATTTAGAAAATATCATTCTATTTTTTAATTTACTAATTTTGAAACGTGACGTTTTGTATTGTATACAACAAATATAAAACGAGTATAGCTGTTAATTATAAAACCTTCGGATTGTTATAAGTGTTATAACTTATATAAGAAACCTATCCGGAATGTTTGAAATTGTATTGAGCGTTTTTTTTTTTTTTTTTAGTAAACCACTCAAACAATAAAATGTCACTTTGCAATATGTTGCTTTATACTAATAGGTACTTACGTTTAATGGAAGATTTTTATGTGACATTATTTTATTGCCGAAGATAATTTAAGCGATTATTGGCTATTGGGTTTATAGAAACTTGCAGTGTTATAATGGAAATCGGTATAATTTTATAAGTAGCTGATAATTAGTACGACCGACCAGGTCGTTCCACTCGCCACCTGCTGCCAGTAATTCCGTATCGAATGAAAGAAAGGTATCGTAGAAAAGTGTATCTATCCAAATCGAAATTAACGTTTTCGGTATAGGCAATTCAAAGATCGATATTTATTTATTTTTTTTTTATTAATAGGCAAACTACCTTTAGAATCTAGGCGTCTAATAGATGTTTGGCACTACGCGACAGTTTAATTTATCAACACATAATCACAATATGTGTGTATTCACTAAATAAATACCGCGTCAACTTTTCGACAACCTACAACAAAAAATTGATAATTGCTATTTTGTTTTTATTTATAGGATTTTTTCTTCTTTGAACATATTTTGCATTATATTCAAGCATTTTTTTATTTTTTTTTTGGAACAGTAAATATTCACGCCATATTTCAAGCGTAGAAATGCTTTTAGATAAAAAAATGTATAAGTATATAATATTATAATTTAATACTCTATAGATATATAATTTTTCGAATTTTCCTGTTCGATGGCGAAAAAATAAGACAACTTGCAAGTTGTCATATGTGTATCTATAGAGTACAACAAGTTTGAAAAAACAGGTATAATATTTCAATGTTTTCTTTTTATCCGTATGTTAATACTTGTTAACGTGTACTTTATAACAAAATTAAAAAGCGTTACTAAAAAAAAAAAAAAAGATTTTAACGAAATTATTAAAAAATTTTGATTATGAACGTAGTGAGAGATGATAGGGCATTGGTTTTACTATGATGTATGCTTACTTTTTGTTTTTATGTATGAACAATTTTTCTATCAGAAATCTTGCACCGATCTTCAGTTTCAGGGGTGGTTTTTGGTATAAAATGTTGTCTGGTTGGTGTAACAAGGACTTTAATTTTTGATTTTCCTTGAAGTTTTCTTAATATGATGCAGAATAACTGGGGAAAACATCGAAAACCGGGAATACTTGCGCAATAAACTTGTAGGTTTCTGTTATTTTCTACTGACCTGGCGTGTCTAATATATTGCATTTTTGTCTGAACGAGTGTTTCCCAATATGCGTACGGTAAACGTTTTCGAATAATTGAATTGTTGTTAAAAATACAGTAAAAATAATCCGAATGGTCATTAAGTTTAAATATGCCCTACGCTTACAGTTACATTCATGTCGTGATCAAGCTTAATAGAAAATATTGTTAAGTGTGTTAGTGTGTTACGAGTATAATTATTGCTTATGTCATATTATTGTTACTCAAACGAATCGAGCTTAATAACTCATTAAGTATAAAAAATAATGAATAAAATCAAAGTTCCGCCCAAATCGTTGAATAGGCGCGTAATAAATCAAACGTAACGAATTTTTTATATTTTTTTTCAAAATGCATTACATTTCGTATAATTGTGTTAAATAAAATTTCGAGTAAAATCTAATAACAATGAATATAGAATTGTATCTATATTTGAACATTTGCTATAATATTGAGCCTTTCCCTGAATAAATACAAAATTAACATTGTTGAAAAAATATATTAACATTTTGGGATTTATTATTATTATTATTTTTTTTAATTCGATTATACTTACAATTAATATATAATATACGACAACCATATTAATGTTCGTCAAAATTGATTATTTTATAATACGTATTTTTTTTTACATTAAGAATTTTTAGTTTGTCTTTAATTTGAAAAAAAAAATCGATATTATGTTAATAGAAATTATTTTTTGATTATTATATTTAAACAAATATCAAAATCGGAATTATATATTAATTGTATTAATTTTGTTAACCATTCGTTACTGACTATTATATCTTTCTTGAATATATATATATTTGTACAATACGCGGCATAGGTAATAAAAAAAAAAAAAAAAAAAATTATTTTTCGTAGAAGGTAATCATTTTATAAAACTCGTTTATACGATATAATATATAATTTATTATGAAATGATTGAACGTATTATAAAAACAACGTTTAAGTGTAACGATTCGTCCCATTTTTTCTATACTTCTTATTCAACGGTCAGTGCAAAGTTTCATCATGTTGAGTTGTTATAGTCGTCGTAATAAATACAAATATTTGATATGAAACTATTTTTATAATTTTTTTTTTTTTTTTTTCATATTTAGCAGCGAGTACCTATTACTCGCAATTTTCAAAAAATTACAACGCGAATTCAATAACCCCTGACATTCAAAATACAACTAGAATAATAATTTGTAAACCAATTACATCAGCAAAATTGCTCGAGTTGTATCGGTTTTTCTACTATTTTATAGATTTTTAATTTATTGTATACGAGAGAAACAACAATATTATTGTTGCGCTATATTATGTATCGAAAAACTTAAATGAAAAGTCTATGGTTTTTTACCGTTACAATTATGCATCGTACACGTACGTGTTGATGTACACACCGGTTGTGCAATATTCCGGGGTAATGCGATTATTGCCTTTATTATCGCTACTATAACGCGCGCCTAATATAACGATATTATTTTTTATGTGTCGCTTTGTACGCGCATATATTACTCGACCAATCGTTATTTAGTGAAAGGTTTGGGTTAAAAAAAAAAAATCTATATATATCTATATTAAATCACGCTTACCGTTATTTGGTAGTTTTACACCGGTCAACAATATATTATACACGCGTATACGAGGCCTGTTCAAAAAGTTTTTCAATTTTCCATTTATAGTAACCTTACCAACAAGCTGTTGTGACTTATCGCCCTCGAAGTATTCTCCCCCTTGGTTTATACACTTTTGCCAACGACGTTTCCATTGTTGAAAGCAATCCTGGAGAGCAGTTTCTGGAATTGCTCGTAGTTCCGTTAGCGAATTTTCATTTATTTCGTCTATATCGTAGAAAATCATTGTCCTTTTAACGGAGATTTTAATTTTGGAAATAAAAAAAAAAGTCTGCTGGTGCCAAGTCGGGAGAATATGATGGATGAGGAAGCACGGCCATGTGATTTTTCACGCAAAAATCTCGAATTAACAGGCAAGTGTGTGCCGGAGCGTTGTCGTGATGGAGAAACCATGAGTCTCGCGACATCAACCGAGGGAGAAATTTTGCTGCAACGCGGTGCATTCCAAGTTTTTCTACCAGGATTTCATGACATGAACCAATCGATATGTTACAATCTTCCCCGATTTCTCGAACAGTTAAACGTCTATTAGACCGCACAATTTCATTGAGTTTTGTCACATGAGCTGATTCCCGACCATCTTTAAAACGTTCAAACCAATCGTAACACTGAGTACGTCCTAAACACCGATCACCGTAAGCATTTTGCGACATTTTATAAGTCTCAGAGTAAAATATTTACAAAGTTTAACGCAAAATTTAATATTAATACGTTGTTCGTGAATGTTATTCATGTTAAAGATCGCACAATACACACGACTCGCATCTACTTTGAACGCGCACAGTTAACGGTTAGATAGCAATAAACATTTGAGATTTAATCGAAAAGATAGCTGCTTATCTCTATTTTATTTCAATGTAATTACATTTACGATACTATAAGTTTTCTATTTTTTAGGAATTATAGTTCGGGAACTTTTTGAACAGACCTCGTATATATTATATTCGTGTACATTATATTAGTATTATTATAACAACGTTGATAATAATTACGTTATATCCCCGTGTATTATATATAGTCTAAATATATTAAATACTATATGGCATTTAGATGGAGCAGGGCAAGGTGGTGATCGGTGGGGGGTGACGGGGTGCTCAACCTCGGACACTATTATTTGCGGTTTGCATAGTAATTCATAGGGGGCCCCGCGCTATTATACACACATTTAGCAGCCATTATGGTTAAACACGTATACGGTATTGATACCGTATACTATATATTATAATGCGTATTGTCTGTTTTGCGCGTATAACGTAACGTTTGTACAAAAATATTCCGAAATTTATAGTATACGGGTCGCGGTGCATCTCGGTGTGCGTGAAATAGCCGGCGGGCGCGACCAGGAACGCGTTCCGCCGCCGCCCCGGTGCCCCCCAAGTAGTAAAACTAACGATGCGACGGATGCCCCTCGTCCCGTTAAAGAATCTATCGCCGTTATTGACACACGATCATCACGAGGACCGTGATCTGTTTGTTAAAATGACGAAAAGTAACGCGAAAATGTGAACATTTCGGGTCTCTACGGTTATTTGTAACCGAGTTACGGCAAAAAGAAAAGAAAAAAAAAGGATTAATGATACTATTATTGCTGTGAGATTTTCCGGTTTTCCCAATTATTACGAAGACTACAAGACAAATCACATCAACTAAATCCGAAATTCTTTCAACGACAAAATAATCGGAGTAGGTTGACTGGTAGAAAAAAAAAAAAACTTTATATTATTATAACATTTCATATATAATGTGTTAATCCTTTGAGGCAGTGGCGTGCACATGGTGGGACGGGAAAAAGGAGTTATATCCCCTCCACCCCCCATTTGGCTTATAAATATAATATTTATGAATATTTCTTTAGTAAGTTTAATATCGAAATGTATATATTTCAGCCAAATAACAAAGAAAAGTTTGGTTTATCGAATACAAAAAATTGGCATTTTCGTATCCGGTTTCATAATTCACGTTGTCGGGTTAGGATGGAAGATGATTCTACGGTTTATTCATGAATCATGATTATTATTCAGGTATATCAGGTACAACGTCCCCTCCTATTGGAAATTCCCGGGCATGTCACTGCTTTGAGACATAGTGGTATTGTATTGATACCATCTTTATATTAATTTTCTGTGCGATTGTACATGCGTCGGTATACTTTATTGAAACCAAAAGTATTATTCTGGAACATTATACTCGAGAAATTAAAAACAAAAAAAACAGTACCTGTATAAAGGGCGAACTGTTGAACATTTCAAATAAAAATTTTCGTTGAGGCAAGTACTGGTTTCAAGTATTCTTTAATAGTTGTTCGCTATAAAAAAAATACAGGTGCATTAACGATCAAAAATCGTTTTCACCGTAATATTTTTACTTCGTGCTACAAGTCACAACTTACAACTATAAACACGAATCGTTTTCCTTAAGACTTGAGTAAAAATGTTGATTATATATAATTCATACATTTTAACAAAATTCAAATATTGTTGTAGCAAACTGATACCCTCGCTACCCCGAAAAAATGTATGCAAATGTAAAAAAAAAGTACTCCTCGATACCCTTTAATAGTAACGCCTATGTTGTGACGTGTTATTATAATATAGTCAAACGTGAAAACTTTCCATTATATAGATACCCCATAAAATACTAGTTTTTTTTTTTTTTTAAATGACTATTTCGAATTTTTTTTTTTTTTCATTTCTACAATGATGCGGATAACTGATCAGATATACCCACGAACATTTCGTAAACTCTACAAAATCACCAAGTACCTACTCCAGATTAATTCAAAATTTGAAAGTAGGGCACGCCTGTTCGAAATCGATTTATGTGACCAATAGTTTTTTATACATCGTGGACCATAAAATAATGTTATTATACTTATTATACCCACTGGGTATATTTATTTCGACGTTTAATTTCTAATCGAAATAAATTTAAGCTTTGTATAAACAACAGTAACGGTTTTGCAATGGCATATCTCGTGCTGTGTGACACTGTGGCCTATTGGGTTTTTTTTTTCTCTGTTTCTATTACGTATACCTGTCTATACCACCGTGTCATGAGAGTTCATTGTTTGCTTTGCTCAGGTGTTCGACCCTCCCGGCTTTATAGGCTACATCGTGATCTATCCAGTTCTTTTGGTAACTACAAAGACCAAACCGTTTGTCAACATGACTAATAGTTTAAAACCGGGTTAAATATTTTTTTCATTCAGTCAGTTAAGTTATAACTTTGTGCAGATATATATAATTATAATTCCGAACATTATTGTTTTCATTCCTCAGGTTCCAACAGTAACAAATGATAATAATAATAAAAATAAAAAAAACGGGTTTCTGTTTAATCATTGTACGTTACAAAGAGAAAACTAGAACACCTACGTAAATAATATGTGTTTTTCACTATACGTTTACGGCCTAAATTTTCATTATTAATAAAGAAAAAAAAAAGGAGGCATTAGGTATATCTTAGAGTTTTGATACACATTGCATATGCATAAAAAACAAAAAAAAAAAATTAAAACTTAAGTGTAAAGGAAATTATTGTTTTATGTACATTATATAATTATATATATACGAGTTGCATGCACTACACAAACTATATTGTATAGTTTTTCATGACTACGTCACTCGACTGTGTATGCACATTTCATAAAAACACAATAAAAATATATAAAGCTCGAAAAAATATACATATACGTATATATTTCAATTAATATTCGTTGGAAGGATAGGTTAGCCTCACCCAATAAACCTGACCACATGATTGACGGTTTAGCCGTATAAGTTAAGTATTAATTATATTAGGAGCTTGGGTAAAATACTTATTAAGAATATAGTATTCCAAATATGGAGTTTAATCATAATCCGGATCTTGCGAAAATTATTGTAAAGATTTTATGAATATAGTTATTATAGTTATTTATTTTATTTTATAATAAAATAAATTTAAGATTAAGTTTGTATGACTTAAAGAAATCAAATAATATATTTGACGATAGGTACCATAATAATATGATTTATGTATTACATTTCGCATGGTTTATATTTGATTATGTGCAACAGACGAATCGTCATTTGTCCGGGTTAATTTTTTTAGATTTTCATTTTCTAGAAAAACTACTGAGAACCTAGAAAAATATTTGTAAAAGTATAATCGGGCATCAGAAAATTCACATATTTATATTATCAGAGCAATTTTTCTAACCGAAAAAATGTTTTCTAAGAAAAAAATACGCATCACGTCTCATATAGTAAATCACTGTAAAACGATAATGGTAACAAGTATTTTTTGTTTTTTTTTTTAGAACAAAATACAATTTAAAAGTATTTCCGTATACTTTCGATACAGTATACAGAACACTTAAAGTATAACACGTATATGTATAAGTATATTCGGAATACTTTATACTCGCGCCTGATGGGGGTACTTGTTTCTGAAAAAGCGTTATTATTATATTATGAATTACCCGTTCTTGTAAACGGATGGCATAACCGAAACAACAAATGGCTTGTTAGACGTTTTTGTTCCTCCCGCAGTGGGGCTGTGTGGCCGTGTATACAGATTAAATCTAGAAAGTTACGTGTATAATTTATTTTTTGCGAACTGTTATGGTCGCGGCATAAGTCTGTCGAAATATAGATACTTGTAATATATATATATATATATATATAAAAACGTTATTTAGGCGAAAGTTTTTAACGCGTTATTATATTTTTCTCTCTCTCACCTCTCTCTCTCTCATATGGATACCGTCTTGGACGCTAGGTTGTCGTAGATAGGTTTTCAACGCGATAGCCTAGTAAAACTAGTTTTACACTTGACGAACGTACGGTGTACATATTTATGTGGATTCGGGCGATGAAAAAACGTATTAAATATTTGACATATTTTTAGAATATTATAAAAAAATATTCTTCGTAAAGATAATAAAGTACGACCAATGTGCACATCTTTATAAAATACGTATTAAGTATATAGAGAAAAAAAAAATATGAGCGATATTGTAAAAAATCTATAATGTATACCTACCTGCTCGCGTCCTGTGGTTGTACGTCATAGATTTTAGGTGGGAAATTTTATGGGAAAGGGTGTGGTGGGAAACTCGTAAAAATACGTCTCCGAAGTTTTTATATATATTATTATTATTTTTTTTTTTTTTTTTTTTGAGATTCCAAAAATTGACAATCGATTCGGACAAAGGACGGTGTTGGATGTTAAATCAGCGGAGGGTTACTGCGTGAATACATCTTGTATTTGGTTCAATGTTGTTAAGAAAACGAATACAATTGTTCGCGCCGAATTATATTTAAGAACACCTTTTTGAATACACGTGACCGATTTATTTTAATAACTGTCTTTAATTTGCGTTTACCGATTGCGAGTTCTGCCGGGTTCAACAATGGGCGAGTTTGCGAATAAATATTCACGATTTTCCACATTTATTAAGTATAGCGGAGAAAAATCCAGTTTCGATACAAATAAAGATCCTAGGAAAACAATAGTTAAGTCAAATGTACAGTTGTCAGCCACCGCATGTTGAACATTTCACTGTCAATGTATATCATATTTTAATTGTTCCGGTCCATTTGCGTTTTTGAGAGACAATGGTTCGTCGAGGAAAACATTATCGATCGGAGCAATTGTATGTTGTAGATAATTATATAGGTACTTAACTACTTGCATTCAAAAACAATTGATGCGACCTAAATGCGGATTGGAATGTCTTTACTATTTTTTAATATACAATCAATGTCAATGAATATCTTCAAAGACAAGTATTAAATTTGAAGTTTTCTTTGGTTTTAATTTCGTCAATATAAATGCTAATAACGTTATCGATGCAATTTTCAAACAAAATTTTAAAACCACCAGAATTGCGTTACTATTATAAGGTGACTAGTATTAAATTCGCATAGTTCGTTATTAGCTATTTCAACTCCTTTAGAATTTTCTTAATAACGTCTACACACTATATGATTTCGTTTTGTAAAATTATTCCGGAATCCGTTTAACGCGAGTATCCGGATTGTGTTCCATTGTAAGAGTTTCTGTACAAATATAAGAATGTAGTCAGCGCTTAACCTGATTTGAAATCTGGACGAAACCAATATTTATGCAATATTACATTCTTCGTTTACAAATATTCTGTTGCATTTTTCAATACCTACCTATCATTAAATTATTAATAAAATATAGTATCCATTAAGTTAAATGTCACTGTGAATTGTGTAGTCAGTGGAATTGAACCGAAACTAGAAAACGGGGACTATGAAATCACCAGGTTAGTAAAATGGAACGTGTTGGACGTCGAATTCACGATACAGTATAACGTCGGTGATCTCGTAGGCGATTATTATTATTCGGTTAATTTCATTGTATCAACTGGAATATTCAAGTAATATTTTTATGATATTATTCGACGGATTTATTAGTTGATTTAAACTTTTAAATATCTTCGCCTCCTATACCGAATAGATTGTCTTGTTATGTATTTGAAAAATAATATTATAATAATAATAATAATAATAAAAACAATTTATTTTGTACTTGCAAAAAAGATAATTTCTGCGTACGTACTGTACACGGTTTCTAGTGATTAATTTTCTACTTTACAACTCGAATGTAAAAAAAAACTAATTTCCATATGATTGGATTTATTAGAATTGCGTCCATCTCAATTATATGCACATACCTACATTTATTACTTTATCGTTAATATTATTCGTGTACATGCTGCAGGTTCATTGCGTTTTCACCCGCTCGACAAAGATTTATTGGATCTGTATAAAAAATAAGATGACGCAATAATAATAATTATTGTTTGATTAGAATTAATTAAAAAATTAATTTTATAGAAATATAAACTTAGTTTTTTACATTTAGTTAATGCTATATCTACGATTTATGGTAATTTTAATTTTCCGAAAAGTAAAAACGACGTTGTTTGGTCGCATATAAAATCTCTCGGATTCTATTACGGTAGGTACGATACCAGTAAAATTGTTTGAAAGTTTATACTTTTCGCGTGTGTAATTATCGATATTATTATTACTATTATTATATTATACGTTAGCGTTAGAATAGTTTGTTTCAATATATAAATATTATTTTAATTCGAAAGTGAATCGAATATCAGTTTCACGATTTTAGATTAAGGTCGTTGGATTTTTTTTTTTTATATATAGGCGTACGTATGTAGATTTTTATACATAATGTACCTAGGCACCGTGTAAATAAAAATGAAAATAAAATATTGAATATATAATTTGCGAAGAAACGTTTTGTTTACATATATATGTAATAACCGTCGCGAATACTAATTTTTTATTTCCTTTGTTTATTGATAACAATATGATCTTTTATTTTTGTTCAAATGTACAGTAAACCTCGATGAAGAAAAAAAAAACCGGCAAGACGTAAACACGAATACAGTTTAAAACATAATGATTTTTTATAAACAATATAAATTACATTTCAGTTTTCGCCAAGTGTTAAAAAAGAAAGAAAAAATTGTATTCTGTTAACAAAATATAATATGTTAAATAATATATATTTATTTTCACACGGACTAATAATATTATAAAAAATCCAAATATATTTCGCACTAAGAGTAGGCCGCTGTTGTAGGCGGGAAGATTGGAAGGTAATATGGAGCAATTTGGTTTATAGACTGAACGCAAATCATTGAAATCAAAAAAAAAAAAAAACGATATTGAGCGTAGTTCGGTGAACTTATTGTACTAGTCGTCATTTTCGCATTGTAGCCAAGGTAACCGGGTTGTCAGTTTATTTTTTATTATTGTATTTAGTAAAAACTGCCTGGGTGGATTTAGACATCCTCGTCTTATAAGGTCATGTTTTACGAGAAAAAAAAGAAAACTACCCAGTAAAACTTCTTCTCTATACATGCTCCGAATCTAAAATGATATGAACTTCCATTTATCATAGTTATTACAAGAGGGTTGTACAGTTTATGTCGAATTTGTAAATTATTTTACACCGTAACAATGACACAGCGTTCAAGGCACGCTATTTAAACAAAATGGAATTGTCCGTACGTAACAACGACCGACGACGAATCGTAAGCCTGCTATCACTCCTCAATAACCGAAAACTGAGAAACCACCTGTCGCTCGTTCCGTCCAAATTTACGGTATTATATATAAATATTATGATGTTATTTTGTCCCGTAAAATCACGTCATTTTCGGGTACGTATAATAACGGACAATAATACCCGATTGATTTTTAATAACAATTTATATAATAACTAATTTTAATGACGAACTATTTCAATTATAGCGATTTTTATATTAGTTTTAATATCGGTACTAATTGCCCCGAAAAATGTCTACATAAACTTGACACTATAGAGAAGAATACTAAAATTATAATTGATAATATGAAACAATTGAATGTTTGAACCTTTGTTATTGCGGTATTTAAATATAATATAATTTGCTCTACCAAATTATAAGAGTGTTAACTCCTATAACAACAATGGGAATCGTATAATTATATTCCCGAGTGACTATATAATTGAGTTTTTGTGAAATGAACGCGATAATGTATTTTTTTTTTTTTTTTTTTTTTTTTTTATGTATAATTTCTATATAATATTTCGACCGACCGCAATATACATATAACAATATAAACGTGTGCAGCAGGCGTTGTTTACGTGGTGCGTTCATATGTTGGTATTCGTTTGTCCACATCATCTGCAGCAGAGGTCAAAAAAAAAAAAAAACAAATATTTGGTTATTTCATATAACAAAATATATATTTAACAATAATACTCGTACATTTTTTACATTCTGAGCGTGGGTGGGTTAGTCTATATTATACAAATAAACTATAATCAACGTTTATGTGTGGTTTCTTAAACAAATTTTTTTCCGTCTGTTTACATCTTTTCTACCAGAAATTTTTTCCTCCCTTTAATCATAAACTTCCGGGGTGGTTTCTAGTAGCGAATTTTGTCTTGTTGGTATATTGGAGGTAATTTATTTTTATTTCCCTTCTTGATAATGGTATGTAGGAAAAAGAGACAGCATTTTATTTATTTTGTAATTACAAATTAATATAATTTCCAATTAAAATGTATCAAACCACGTTTAACTGAACTTCGCTTAGAATCGTTTTCCATTTGTAACGATTTATCGTTGCATATAGATAAACTAAATTACCCTACATATTATATATATCCTATACTTTCTCGTGTTTTTTTAAATTCTAAATTCTTATTTTATCAATCAATAATATTGAATTTATTAATATCTATGTGTTAAGAATACGTTCACGGTCGCACGCTCATACATATTTGAAATATTTTTTTTTTTTTATATATACATATTATAATATGTGTACACTGCTCCATTGTGGATATTGTCTGTACGATAAACTGGCAGTCACCGCAGGTGTTCGTATACGACATACTAACAATATTAAAATTTAAAATATAATTTAAGATGGTGTATTATACTTCTCGTATACATAATATTCAAATTAATACGTTTCAAATAGTATGTTTACCGAAATAAATATGTATGGGCAGTTATTAACTACAAGGTTTTTATTAAATTCACATGTTTGTAATAATAATAAAATTTGATAGTTATCTATTTATATTCATAAAACGCGGACACGCTTTGTATAACTAAATTTGTATATTCTTATAATATATTCAAATATCGACGTTTATTATTAAAAGGCATTGGAAATAAAAAAAAAAAAAAAAAAAATGATTAATATTTAAGACGTTAAACTATTAAATGTATACATTTGTAGTTTCATAATACCAACCGAAAAAAGTTGAATTTCATCCCGGGAAACATTAAATAATAACTATATAGGTTTATTAAAATAGAAAACGTATTACATTGGACAAGTCGGTATTTTTTTAATTTTTAAAATTAATTTCACTGTCATGTGGTACCCACTTAAAATAATTTTCGTAATAATATATATTATAAACATTGTGTATATATATATATATATATATAATTTTTTTATTAATAAATATATCGCTATGGTTGTTTCATATCAATTATTATATATTCAATAGCAATTTAAATGTTCCACTTGTAAATATTGAGTAAGTAAATGACACAGGGAAATAATTAAATCTATATATACATAGTTATTAAAACCATAATATTTCCATAGAGAAAGTTAAGTCAATGTTATAAAAACTATACTAAAATTACAATGAAAGAAAAAAAAGGAAAATTGTTGTTTTAAATAAAAATGTATAATAAAGTTTTTTTTTTTTTTTTAATATTCGAATAGGATTTTTTTCTCAACAATGTATATGCTAATGATAACATTTAAACGATGGTGAATAAATCTACGACGGTTGGTATTATAATACGAGTATAAGTCTGCGTGCGCATCACGGATGACCGGAACCAATGTTGATTGTTGCAAAAAAAGAAAAAAAATTTTATACCGGATAAACATTATTATTGTTATTTTTTTTTTTTTTAAGCACGTTGTGAATATTTTTTCGTAGGAATTAAGCAGAACGACAATCCAATTAAATCGAACACTGCAGTCGGTGACTAACAGTCGTTATCTTATATAGAATCTCATTAAGAATTTTGCAGTTCCTAAAGCCAATAAAAATAAATACAAATACACAACAGTTTTATTATTTCTTTAGCCCGGGTCTACTTTTTTTTTTTTCATCATCTTCTAGTTATCTTTCTTCGCACACACTGCAGATAATGACAGCGTTGTTATCCTACTACTACTATTACTACTACTACTACTACTACTACTACTGTGAATTCACGTGCTGATTTTTCATACGTTATAATGTTGATTATGTGCAGTATAAGTATGTGTACTTATATAGTATATATAATATTATTATGCTGCGCGTACGTATACTTATGGGAACGCTTTCTCCTAGCCGAGGTAGTTTTTGATCTAGTAATGAATAATATTAATAATAATCGCATACAACAACCAAATTCTATTTATACGCGTCACTGTCGCTATGGTGAAATCCGAGTATATTATTCGAGTTTCTGGGCCTATTATTAATAATTGTTGTACAATATTAAATTCAGTACGATTAGTGTAGGTCGGCGGTACGTACACATACGTTATTTTTAATTTTCACTCAATGTTATTTTCACTATTTTTCTCAATTATTATAGGCGTAGGTTAAGAAATACTATATTATAATTATATAGTATTTAAACGATTTACCTATATACGTATTGTTTTACATTCGGAACGCAGTATTCATTCTTACACCGAATCTTGTGAATTGGACCTACAACAACGTGTAATAATAATTCATAATTATTATAAATCATTTATAACAAATAAAATAAATGATAATTAATGTATAATATTATCATAATCGACGGCACTTTGCAATACTATGTAGATAATAAGGCAAATCGTAAATATTACGATTTCAAGTGGATATTATTTAAAAAATATAATACAATTATACGAGTATTGGTAGGTAACCAAATGATTGTAATACAATTGTTCCAGAAAAAATACGACAAATTGTATGAAAATACTCAAATCCGATAAAAATATTATATTTATTGTTTCTATTAAACTGTGCGTAAATTATGATTAAATATAGTGTTAAATAAATGTGTTAAACCAGTATAATTTAAATATTTAAAATGTTTAAATAAGAATATGATCAATTAATAAACTATCAATTTGATTTTTTTTTTTTTTTTTTATGTAATTATTCAAGTTTATAAAAATGGTAAATCTGATTTTTACTTTTTATTATTATTTTTTTTTTTTACGACTATTGGTATTTACACGACAAGCTACATATTTTTTTCTTTGTATAGTAATATTATTCTCGGTTTTTCGTATTCCGTTTTACGTACGTACTGTGCGAGTGAAATAATAATAATTATTCCATTAGTTAAACATTTTAAAAACAAAAGCGAATCAATAGAACAAAAGAAATAATAGCCTGCCCCGCAGTAGGTACCTCATAAGTGAAATAAACATTTAAAAAAAATCTTATAATTCGTATTACTCAATCGAGCGGACATTAAATAATTTTGATTCCGACTAATTTGCACATAATATGTTCCACATTCTATGGACGTTTAGTCTTATCGTACCTTATAGTAATTACTATAATTTTATTGTGTGATCATAAATTCGCATGTATTTTACATTTTGTGCGGACCACAAGGACCTAGTTATAAAATATGACGAAAATTCCAAAATATGATTTTCATTTTTGTTCAACACGCCAAAAAGCGTATAATGTATTAGTTTGACTATGTAGGTAAATATATAATATTATATAGACGGAACGATATGTTTAGTTTATTTTACATTTTCACATACTTACATATTATATTGGTATTGAAATGCGGACGATTTTAATTTTACTTAACGGGGTCATATTTCATCAAATGACCCAGTTTATAAACTATTTTAATGTCCAGAAAATTTCAAACAACCGGAAACCGGTAAAACAATCATAATGTAACATATATGGTAAATATATATAAGATCGTTATTGTTATTTGTATATACAGACAACTGACATGTATTGTAATTGTTATTCGTATAGGTAAATTACAAGTTTTTTTTTTGTATTTTTATTATTATCTTTAGCGAATTATCCGTCATGAGATTTTTGTATACCTCGATGTATATAATACGATAAATAATAATAATTTAACGAAAACCTAATCAACGTAATGATATAGTATGTTATACTCGTATCGGTAGATATTATTTTTAAATATTACCAAACAACTACCGAGTGATAACAGTTTTTGAAAAATATATAATTACACCGAATATAATATATATATATTACCTATATCGTACATTTTTATACAAAAATAATACAATACACTAGAGATTAGAGTAATAATAGCATACACGAAAATAATCAAATCCAAAACACAATAGGTATAGTGTATTGTATATGTAAACTGTCAAATGTAAATAAATCAATATATAATAATAATAAAATATGTTTTCATACGCGCAAGAAAAAATAGAAAAAAAAAAAAAAAAACCTTCGGGAAAAAAAAAACGCCCTTGACCAATATATTTACAGACATTGAATTTGTTTGAAATAATATTATCATAGTGTGAATATATACGTATACGGTTTACAACATTTTTCATACATATTACCTATTTGCAACGAGGTTTGGTAATTGAGTAAACGGAACAACCAACACTTAATATTGTCTTTCCCGTAGTTGTACAGAATTTCCTTTCGAAAAATGAATAAAATTAGTTCTGTTCGATATTAAATATAATAATATTATTATTCGTAGGTACGTATTCTACGGCGTCGCGATGTTACTTACTTATTATTATTATACATATACATAAATTAACGGAGCGATGCATATTTGCATTGCGTTCAATAAATAAAGAATGGTAAAATTCTAAATACGTTATTTTTTTTTCATAAAGAAATAAAATACATACCTTAACATTCGCCGTACAGTATACTATTGTCCGTCAAACATAAAGAGGACATTGACTCAATACTTGAGGACCGTACTTACGATACAAATCGACGACAGTTACATTGACCATATACATATATATATAAACCTATAAATATATTATTATATTATTGTTATACATTCATTTATATAGCATACTCATTTAAAATATAAAAAAAAAAAAAAAAAAAAGAACGTCTCGAAGTGACACGCTATTACGGTTCGAAATAAAGATTTAGCAATGTATAATGCGATATTAAGATGGCTAAGAATACGTTTTTTTTATTGAATTGTTATTTTTATCTCTGAAAAATAATAACGTTCGGTTTGGTTTCATTTAACCTGTACCACGTATTATATTTGATCGTTATAAGCTATCTGTTGTGCCCGCAATGACTACCAACAAACTCGTAACAATGTTACGTTTTCGTCGACTATATTGTACAAAACGTCGAATTGTCGAACCGCAAAGTTTTTTTTTTTTTTTTGGCCCAAGTTCAATGACAATCGTTTATTGTATATATACGGCGGATTCGAGTGATCGGTTTTATTTTTTTTTTTTTTTTTTACGAATTAAATTAAAATCCGGTACGTTATTGTTATTATTATTATTGTTATTTTTTTTTTTTGTTTCGCGACCTATAACCGTAATACGGCCGCATAAAAATCGTACGGAAAACGTATCTAAACGACACACGACCGACGGTCGGTGAATCAATACCGGCATTATAATATAACACACGTATATATATATATATATATATGTATACTAACCGCCTTATAATATAGGTGTTTAACGATCCAACATTCCGCGACTCGTCTCCCGGCCATTACCGTTAGGTTTGGTATGGTTGTAGGTATAATAATATACCGGAAGGCGTGGTATAGGAAAAGAGGTATGAAATACGCCCGGCGAGAAAAGAACCTTCCGGATTTATACGAAACGACCGGCCAAAATAAAATAAAAAAAAAAAAAAAAATATCTACTTTGAAATCAACCAACCGACGCTATTATACGCCTGGTATAATGCTAATAGATTCCGTGCGAACTCTAAACAACATCGATACAGAATGTTGTCAGAAAAGAAAAAAAGAAAGAAAAAATATATATATATATATATATATATATTCGATTCTAAAATAATCATTAGAATACGCGGGCAAATCGAACCTGCCGGCGTTGGTTTAACAAACCGTATATATAATAATAATAATAATAATATTAACAATAGTATAGTAAATGTCCGACACCGCGATGTCCGCGACCTAATAAAAATAAAAAATATCCAATATATAAGTACGTTTTTTTTTTTTTTTTTTTTAGGCTAGTGGTATTTTAATTTGTAGTGTTTAACCATACAGTAATAACATAATAATACAATATTATATTGTAACACTATACGGGTCGTTGCGTATTGAATTATCAAATGAACGCACATTTCACATAGGTATGCATAGACAATATTTATATATATATATATATATATTGAGCAAATTCATTTGAAACGCATTCCGAAAACATTTATCACGTCCATACGCATCCGCATATAATAAATATATACGGATCTAACGCCGTCGTCGGAATCCGTTTCGATTATTTATTATGTATATGTATAATATGTATACAAGTACGTAATTATTGATTACGGCGCGTTTTTTTTTTTTTTATCGAATTTGTCAGTACAAACGATGTACCCCTACGATATATTATTATAGAGACCGTGGTTGTATTTCGTTACGTCCACGTATGCAAACACCGTCCGTTTTACGCATTATTCGGAAATTATGAATCGGTATAAACACTTATAACGATAAAACACAAACGACACTAACGATTTCGGGAAGGAAAATATAGGTGATCATCGAGATAATCACCTTTGGTACAGTCATTGGTATCGAGAAAGTTTTAAATTTTTTCATTAAAAATGCGCCAAAGCTGGACAAGTTAACCAATTGTTTCAGCTAGTTCAAGTAAAGTTACATTCAAAAAAAAAAAAACAACAATAATAATTAAGCCAAGATAAAATTAATTAAAAAATATAAATGAGTTTGAATAACCTAGTTACGTTACAAATGTTACATTTCAGGAAAATAATAACTTATTAAGTTAAAAGTTATTTTTTTTTTAAATTGACACTCGCCGTCTGGTCCCCTGGTACCTTTTTTCCGATTTTCGGACGGCACTTCAGATTTAATATCAAACTGTATACAATTCACAGTTGTATTTTTTTTTTTTTTCGTTAGGTAACTATAACAATAAATAATAATAGCTTAGGTCAGCGGTTCCCAAAGTATACGCCGCGGTGTCTTTACAGGGTCGTCGCGTCGTCGACCAGATAACTCTGGTCTACAAAAATATTTGTATCTAAAAACAAAAACAAAAAATTCATTAGTTTTATCAAGGGAGATAAAGTTGGGAAACCGTTAAAAATTGGAAAGTTAAAAGCTATCACAACAATTAACCTATAACTATAAGCTTTCAACGTTTAAACTCGTTACTTGTACACCTATGAAAATTGGAGATATGCAGTGTTGTTAACGTAACGATTTGCCGTCTCTGTTTTTCCAACTGGCAATATGACGAAAATGTGTTCACATAAAACCAAACGAAAAGACGATGGGTTTAGAAAAAAAACGCCATTTGCACAATTTGTACACGGCAACATATTGAAGACAACCTCGTCGGCGTTTTATTATTATTATTTTTTTTTTTTAACGATTAATAAAATTGCCGATGGGGTTGTCGTCTACAAATTGTATTCGTGTGTTTTATCTCTAAGGGATAGGTTTAAAGGCCTTTTCGTTTTTTATTTTTTTCATGAACACATTTTTGCTACATTGTCCGTAACAAAGACAAAGACGACAAATTCTATTATGATTTATATTTGTGAATTGTTACCCGGTCAAGTAACTAACCTAACGTACGTGCGGTTTTTTTTTTTCAATGTTCATGCAATTACGCCTATTACTATTATAAATAACGTATAATAAGTACGTGATGAATATCTACTCACCATGTGTTATAATATATAAGTACTATTATAATATTTTATAGAAGAAAGAGTTTATTTTGTTAAATAATAATTTACTATGTATAATTAATATCAAACGAGTTTATAAATAATTCCAGAGCAAAAACTTTGCAATGTTATTTCTGTAATAATTAACGTTGTATTAAAATATTAAACACGTGTAATGTTTACCGGTATAATAATAGAGGCTTGGTGTATAATTTACTATTTTAAAATATATTAATTGAGTAATAAACGCCTTCGGAGATATACAAATATTCTATTTCAAGCGCCCTGCTCGTGGATTTTTATAAATTGTTGAAACTTACAGTTGACGAGTCTCAAAAATTCTTAACAAACAGTTCGATCAGTTACAGTTTGCCTGCTCATGCCTCGTAAAGTGATCCGATCATTTTTTTTTTTTTGCGTTTCTGTTAAAAACAGGAAAACTTTTTACAAGGCACATTGTACTTTGATTTTTAATTATTCATCGAAAAAACAAAAAAAAAAATTGATTGTCAAACTCTTGTTATTGCGTTTAGAATTATAATTTTCATAATCTAAGTCCAATGGAAAAATTTCAAGAAAAAACAATTTGTTTCATTCTACAAGGCATAAGAGATTTTTCTGGTGTAGAACATTTTTTTTTTTTTTTTTAAGAAAAACACTATATAACTAATCATATATCAGTTAGTAATGAAACTTAATTTGTTATATAATTATAAAGTGATTGTTTACGTCACGGTTTAAACTAGCTGATAATAAACGTTTTTTTGATTTTATATAAAAACTATTCAAATAAGTAATGCAGTGGCAGTTTTTGGAATTTTTCCTAATGGATGGGGTCCAAAGATACTATTCTATAATATATTTGACATAAAACGAATATTTATCCATTCATTAATTATAATTAATAAAAAAAAAACAAATATTCAATACTAATATTAATTTATTTTATTTTTTTATTATTTTATTTATTATTTATTTTTATCATTTATTAATTTTATTTTAATTAACTAACGAAACAAACACATTTATTTTTTACTTATATGACTATATCTATGTTTTACTTATTTCATGGCTTAAACTCGAAACCTGAGGGGAGTCCAGACCTCGTAAAACCGCCACTAGAGCACTATACGATATATTATACTGAATACGATTTTAACTATTACAATTAAACATATACGAGTCACTTTGAATAGTTTTTCTATCGTGTATGTCATTTTAATTGCGAAATTACATTATATACCCGACGATATTATTAAATCCGAGCAGTGTCATTGAAATATACGAGTATACTAATTATTAGATACCTCCTCCCTAACTATAATACCTACGTGGGAACAGAAAAATTACATTTTTTTTTTTTGGTTTTTTTAATAGAAATAATTGTACCATTGAGGTCTTGTATTTTTGGCTACGATAAATAAAAAATATAAACGTACAGGTAGGTATCAATGGGTGTTCTTAATAATATTATTAAGCCGCGTTTGTCTGCAGCAAATTCGATATATCCGTGCAACTAGAACGTTAATGTCGTGATGAAAAAATCCGTCCGAATCTCCTATATAATAACAATAATTACGATGTGGTCCGAAAACGAGTATTTTATGTAACATTTTTCGGATTACAGCGTAAAGCTATCATTATAGCGGGACCCACAACTATCAATTATTTAATAACTATAAATCCGCTATGGCTGTGCCTATAATAGTGAAAGGAGTAATATTGTAACGTCGCCTTATACATTAAAATGTCGGTCAATAATTCAATATATAATAATTAATGAACTTTATAGCGTTATTAACTATAGTGATAAGCCGATACGACTTTTGTCTGGTATTTGGAATAGAAAACTCTAAGCCGATTTTGAAATTAAATGCTATGTCGGTTGAAAACCTAATTTTTTGTAACGGTTTTTTCATGTTCCAGAGACGATTTTGTTGGCGTTTTTCTCCGAAAATATCGGTTTTGAAGAGAAAAAAAAAAAAAAAGGTACGATATTATTAATATCGACCGATATACGATATAGGTTTATGTCGATACGTGCTACTTAGTTATTACACACCACTATATATATATATATATATATATATATATAAACGTTATCCGTCGATGTTCGTTCAAAAATATTTCATAACTCTATATCAGAACCCCCCCCCCATTTTTAGACTGTTGTAGGACTTTTGGGAAATCGGAAGCACATAACAAAAGATGAATATTATTCCGTGATTAGAACTATATAAAGCTCGTATATAATACGAATATAACGATATCGAATATTTCAAATCCAAATCGCGGTCCAGACTCGACGCGGAAAAACTACTATCGCCGTCGTCGCCTGCAAATCGTTTTTATTACTCTATTTTCGGTAGTGGTCTCGCAAGCGATCTACTCTTTGCTCACTGGTCTCGTAAGCGATCTACCGATAGTAAACAATAAAATACGTTTTAAAATTATTGAAATATATTTGATAAAATGATTTAAGAAAAGAATGTTACACGGTATTATGACTAGGTATTACTCACAAAAGGTTTATTCTCGTGTCAAATTGAATCATTTGATGGATGACCCATCGATTACCGCCATTATTTCTATAACAGTCTTTGAAGCCACGGGGAAGCTCCGTTTGCTCGTATACCACAATAAAGTTTTGTATGACGCCATATACATTCAACGTGCTGGGTATGGGGTCCAGTTTGTTGGTCTAAATAATTTTCACTGTGATTAATAGTTTTACGGATAAATCCAAGTTGATTTGAGTATGCTTCTGTAATAATATAACCGTTTTATAGTGTGTCAAATTTAGATATAGTAAATTGTAGATCGCTTACGAGACCGGTGCTCTATTTACCGTACACTATTCGGAGGAGGCGAGAGAAATAATTCGTTTTAAATTTTTCGGTAGTCGCGCATAACAAAAAATACAATTGTTTGGAAACCGCCGGTGTTCTAATCTTGCATATTATTATAATCGATTATCGCATATTTTTTCACGCAGAATACCGTGTCATGCGGATCAGATGGAAGGATGTGCTGTTGATAGCACTGGTGGTCACGGCGACGGCCTTTGTCGACGTCGCGGGTCTGTCGGCCACTGTGTCGTGCGAAGATTTGCAAGCGGATTTCCGGTACCCGTGCGTTTGCGAGGAACTCGGCCAGATCGGCGGTCTGGCGCTGGACTGCGACGGCGTCGTTTATCCCGGCGACCACGTGAATTTACCGAAAGACATGCCGGTGTTGGTGTTCACCCAGAGAAACGCCGGCCATCATTCTGTACCCACGCAACTGTTCCCGTCCACGGGTAAGTGTTCGGCAACACCGAATAGCTACATAAGAAATTATTTATGACAATCGTTTCTTCCTCTCTATCTAGTCAAGCTAGATTTGTCTCAAAATTCCATTAGACGACTGTCGGAAAAATCGTTTACGGCCGTACAGAACACGGTTGAAGATCTAAGGTTGGCCAGTAATCTGTTAGGCGACACGTTAAATCCGATATTTTCGTCTACGGAATTCCACGGGTTATCGAAGCTGATACGATTGGACCTCAGCGATAACAGGATATCTTCGTTGGAGGAGGGCATTTTAAAGGGATGTCTTAATTTAGAGGTATTTTAATACTGTATTACTATATAATTGAACATACAACAAACGAAATTACATAATATGCTACTAGAGAAACGCGTTTTTAATTCCCTTCTGTTTTTTACAGGAACTCAAATTAGACGGTAACCGACTAGCGTTCATACCCAGTTTATCGCTAAACGGCCCGGAATCACTACGGACGTTATCTCTAAAAAATAACCGAATAGGTATGTTTACCGTGTGACATAACAATTTTAATATTCATAAATATATATATATATATATATATATACATGTATATATGTTTTTACAGATAGTATACAATATGGGTCGTTTCTCTCGCAAAGATCTTTGACAATAATAGATTTATCGTCTAACAGGGTGAACAACATTGAAATAGGAGCATTCGAGGGTTTATCGATGTTAAAACAACTTTTGTTATCCGAAAATCGTCTGTCAAAATTTAACAGTGACGTTTTTTACGGTAATATAATATTAATACAAAAATTATGTCTAATTACATAGAATTTTTTTTAATTTTAGGTGCGGATAAATTGGAAAAATTAGACATTTCAAACAATTTTATTGTCGAGTTTCCCTCGGTTTCTTTGAAAAAATTTGACAATTTAAAAATATTGAATTTATCTTCAAATTTGATACAAGTAAATGCGTTTGTTTGTACAAATACATATTTAATAGTATAGAAATACTTAGGATTAGTTATATAATATATTTGTTATAATTTTAGAAATTGGAAAACATGCAATTAACATCGTTAGAAGTTTTAGATGTCGGTAGAAATAACATCGGCAACATTTCACCGGGAACTTTTATAAGCTTAAAGAAACTAAAAGTCTTAAACTTGGCCGTAAACATGCTAAGAACTGTAAGTTTTAAAAATAAAAGTGTTTATTTTCATTTAAACAATTTTGTTTTTAAAATGTTAAAATAGGTTGAAGATGACGCTTTTGAAGGCCTTTCGTCCCTCGAATCATTGTCTTTGGAAGATAATAACATTTTATTAATACCGGCAACGGCTCTCAGTAAATTACCACGTTTAAATAGATTACGTCTGGACTATAATAGAATTGCAGCACTTTCTTCGACTATTCTTCGCGGATTGGCAGAGATCTTATACGAATTAGGTTTGAGCAGAAACGTCATCAGAGAAATACCTCCGGATATATTTCAAGTATGTGTTAATTAACAAATACTTACGCGGCTACGCAGTTTTAATCATTTCTGTATTAATATTATTATTTGTATTGTTTTAGGACTTTAAACTCTTACGAGTTCTTGATTTATCTGGGAATTTACTGTTGTCTGTAGAATCATCGACTTTCTCCGGCTTAGAAGACACGCTAGAACATTTAAATCTCCAAGGGAACCGAATCGCTTCACTTCCATCAGAACCGATTAACCTTCAAAAATTGAAAACTCTCGATTTGTCTTACAATCAATTGAAAGAAATTCCTCGACACACGTTTACTTTAACGTCTTCGTTGTTGAGTTTAAACTTGAGCCATAATCCCCATTTGGCTTTGATACCTGTATCCGTATTCCACCCTCTGACACAATTGCGAAAACTCGACATTAGTTTTACTAGCATTAAAGTTTTAAGTCCCGAGTTGTTCTTCAAAACATCGTCACTTACTCATCTCTACATACAGAACAATGGTATCACTGAATTACCGGAAACCATGTTCCAAAGTCTTATAAACCTAATTGCATTGGATTTATCAGAAAATCAAATATCAAACATACGAATTGGTTCGTTTATGGGCCTCACTTCTATTAGGTATGTAAATTTGTCTAAAAATAAACTATCATCATTCAAAGGTGAATATTTTATTACAAAACGGAGCAACGGAACTCCGTTAGAAGAAATAGACATGTCTAATAATCAAATCAGTTATTTGTTCCCGTCTACATTTAAAGTACATCCAAGTATAAAGATAATCAAAGTTTCAAATAACAAATTCAACTTTTTCCCGTCCGAGCTGATTGCCGGTCTGGCACGTTTACAAGAAGTAGATTTAAGCAGGAACAGCCTCAAAACCCTGGAAGAATTCGATTTTGCCGGTTTGCCAAGATTGAGAAAATTAAATTTGGCCAATAATCAAATAGACACCATAAGCGAGACGACGTTTCATAATTCTACACAACTACAAAACATTAATTTGGCCAACAATAATTTGGAACGAATTGGCGAAAGAACATTCCAAGGGTTAAATAGATTACAATATTTGGATTTGGAAAACAATAATCTGTCAGAATTGCCCGATTTGATTTTCGACCGAACGCGATTAAAAGTCCTGGAAAACATTAATTTAGCGAAAAACAAGTTTACAATTGCTCCGCTGAAAAGTTTACAAAAACAATACTTTTTTTTGTCGTCTGTAGACTTGTCATCGAACCAGCTGACCGAGGTACAGGCGGACGATAGTATTTTGGTGAACATCAAGAAACTCGATTTGTCGTTTAACCGTCTCTCCGAAACGACTATTAAAAACATACTCAGCGAGCCGAAAACAGTGCGTGAATTGAACTTGGCGGGCACCGGCATAACGTTTGTGTCGCCTTTGGAAACTCCATTTTTGCAGAAACTAAATATATCCTACAACGATATAGACACGTTGGACGAACATATGTTCGACAGGGCGACGTTGATCGAGGAATTGGATATGTCACACAACGAGTTGCGGAGTTTAACGGCTCTCAGGACTATTTGGCCAAAGTTGAATCAAGTGCAACTGATGGACATTTCTTGGAATCCGATATCGAATATCGTTCAGGGCGACTTGGACAAATTGGAGTCGTTGCGGTCGTTGCGGATCAACAACTTGTTGGAATGTGACAAAATCGAAAAGAACGCGTTCAGGAATCTCGGTAATCTGGTGGAATTGAAAATGTACGATTTTCCGAAATTAGGATACTTGGACGTTACCGGATTGTTGAATTATTTACAGTCGTTGGAGACGCTGGAAATCGAAGTGAAAGACCCGTCCATCGGTAGTCAGCTGTCGGCCGCCATGAATCCAAGGCTAAAGTCGTTGACGATACGGGGCCAAAGGATCACGTCGATATCGTCGGGCGCGTTGGCCGGACTCAAATACCGCCAAGTCCACATAAAAATCCAAAACACGTCCTTGACGACCCTGCCGCCGTCACTTTTGATACCGTTACCTCGGTCTTCGGTCATCCAATTAGACGTGTTCGACAACCAGTTGACCACGCTCACGTCGCAGTTCTTGTCGGCCCTGGACGACCGGCGGAGCCTGCTCAAGCTCAACGGGCTCCGGTCGAATCCCATCTATTGCGACTGTAACGTGCGGGCGCTCAGGAGGTCGCCGCTGGCGCTAGACCTGGTGTGCGCGGCGCCCGCGTTCGTGGCCGGTAGCCTGTTGATCGAAATACCGGACGACGACCTGACGTGCGACGTCAGCCGTCAGACTACCACGACAACGACGACCACCTCGACGACGACTACGACGACTACGACCACCGGTAGTCCGATCGTCAAGGCCCCGTATCACAAGGGCGCGCAGAGGACGACCACGACCGAACCGGACATCATATGGTCACTGCCGCCGCCGCCGGCCAACGCGGGCAACCTAATGCAGAACGGCAACAAGGCGCCGGCCGGCGGCAAGTCACCGGCGTCGCCGTCGTCGCCGAACCTGGCCGCGGCCACCAACATCACCAACGACGACACGCTCATCATCGGCATCGTGGCCGGCGTCGTGGTGTTTATCGCCATACTGGTGATCATCATATGCATCGTCCGTATACGGCTGTCTACCGCCGAGTACAACTCGCACATGAACGCCCTGCCGCCCGTGCTCGGCGCCCCGATGCACTGCGCCAACCAGGCGTGCCCCTGTCCGAAGATGCCCGGCCAGATGTACCCGATGTCCGTGGCGCCGTCGTACAGCAACAGCTACGCGACGCTGCCCGCGCACAAACTGTCGTCAGTGTCATCGCCGCTCCGGCAGTCGTACAACACGCTCAACGCCGGCGGCGTGCCGTACACGCAAAACCCGTACTACATACCGTACGCCGGCGACGAGAAGGACTACAATATGACCATGAGATGATGATGGCCACCGGTGCACGGTGTCTCGGTACCCCGCACGTCACGGCGTCCGCGGTCCCGCACTGTTGCAGGCCGGCGAATCGGAACGTTCGGATAGAGTTTAGAAACACAATAATTATAGTATACCATAATACTAAACGCTTAAACGGTTAATATAGAAACAGGAAACAAACAAAATGCGGCGCCCGCGCAAAATTGTACTCTTTTCGATCATCCAAATATTATATAAGGTACTTAAGAAGCAGTGGCGTAACCGGGTACAAATCTAAGGGGGTGGGGGGCAAATAATTTATTCACCAAAATCAAAACCACGAGTGGTGGTATAAATATATGTTTATTCTATGTATACAAAATAATCAAAGACTAATTTATTGATTTGATAATTTAATGAAACAAAACTTAAAAAAAAAAAACCCGAAAGAATCATTATTTTAATGTTAATTTTCTTATTTTATGACCCAAACAAATGCGATACGTTGACAGTACGTCAACATATTATAAAACAGGAGAAACGTGAAGTATATATCAACTTTTATGAAATAATTTGAGGATAAATATATTTTTATATCTCGTATGAATATAAAAAGTAATTAATGTATTCTTTCTGTATTATTGAAGATTTGTATTGTAGTCATACCTGTGGTGGGGAGGGGGTAAATTATACTTTTGCTCCATCCGTATAAAATTAGGGAAAAGCAAATGTTCCCTCTTGCCACTCCACAATTACGACACTGCTAAGAAGTATAATAAGATACCGATAAACGTAATTATTTTTATTCGGAAAAAATATTATAAAACGAAATTTTTCGTGTGAATCGTTCATAAAATATATCTCACAAAATAACTTAACGTTGTTTTTTTTAAACGTACGGATAAGAGAATGAGAGTGCAATTTTGTGTTTTTTATTATATACATAGGGGGTTTTTTTTTTCTATCACGATCCAGCTATTTTCTGGGAGGGTTTTAAGCAAATTCGATTTCTGTTTTTTTCAACCGTTATGGAATCGTTTAAGCTCTATTATTTTAACACTATTTTCAAATTTTGTTTGATTTTCACATGGCGAACCTCCGACTCAGATTCGAAAAAAATAATATTTTTCTAATTACATATATATATAGGCACCGTTATGCGTTTTAAAAGTTTCATATTTACACCGGAGTATTAAGAAAGCGGTAATAAATTGAATATAGACTTGTAGATGATAACCGTCATTCTCTACTTCTCCGGTCTTAACTAGCATAACTCATAAACGCTAAACCCGATATTATATAATGTTATACAAATACAAATATCAACCCTTTTTTGCGAAAAATATACACTCTCTTTTCGTATCTTGTTTGAAAGAGGAGGTGGATAGTAGCCATTTTAAAATTAAAATTCGATACTATATTCTACGTGTACGGAATAAAGGTGAAAAGGTTGAAAATATTGTAAATATAAGATCCAAAATGAATTTCGCTTAAAAATCTTCGTACACACTCGTATATAAATAACCGCCGGACCGTGATGGAAAAAAAAAATCGTTTTCTAAACTTTATCTAAACATTAATGAGAAAATTTATATGTATATATATTTTATTATTTCATTTTTTTTTTTTTTTTTTTTGGACTGTACTGCCGTTTATTATAATATACCGCGCACGACAATAAGGCTGCATCGATAACATATATCGGTACTATTATAGTCGCTCTGTATACGGGCGCGGTTTTCCTTCGGCCAGCCGAATCTCACAGTGGCGTACCCAGGAGCATGGAGAGGGGGGGTGAAAAGGAGTAATAACCCCTTTCCCGAAACGTCTTCGATAGATATATTTTTTTTTTATTTGTAGGATGATGTTTATTTAATTTATCTAATAAAAATAATATCCTACGAGGACTGAGAATTTCAAACTCTCTCCCCCTCGATATATTTTCCCGGCTACGCCACTGGAATCTCAACTTTATTATCATTATTGTTAGTGCGTAAGTCAGCGGTTCCCAAAGTGTGCGCCGCGGCATCGACCGGAAGAATCTGGTCTAAAAACATATACGATTATTATTATAAAATAAATATTTCCAAATAAATTATATTCATCGAATTTTTTTTTTTTTTTTTTTGATACATACATTTTTAACTAAACAAAAAAGTTTTATCAAGAACGCCTTGAGACAGCCTAAGTTCCAATAGGGCGCCGTGAGACGAACAAGTTTGGTAACCGCTGGCGTATAGGTATATATATATATATATATATATATATAAATAGTATGTAAAATTTAAGTTTGTAAATAATAAATATAGTTTGATTCCAATATACGTATAATATTATTTAATTGTATTCCTCGAGAATTCAAATTAAAACCAATACTAGTTATATATTATAAAAAAAAATGTCTGCCCGGTAGAGGGCCCTACGCGGCCCCTATAGAATCCGGCCCTGTTAATAAAGCCGTATGCACACACGCAGCGATAATCAAAATCACGTACCTAAATACTGTCATTATTTTATTGTATTAAATAAAATTAATAATTATTGTAATTTTTATACCCGATTATAGTACGTACGTAAAAATTGCCCCCCCCCCAACTCCACAGCCACTTTGAGCTAAAACAATAGCAAAAAAAAAATAATACATTTTTTTTGTAGCCAATTCTCAAAATCACATTTCAAATTGATTGCAAACGTTTTGTGCAAGTCCGGGAGTCTCTAGTTTAAAGATGGGGAAGGAGAGCCAACCCCCTCCCCAACATAAAAACATTTTCATCCCGGAAAACCTAAAGGTATGCAAATTCTAAAAATCACATAGCAAATTATAGCGAATTAAATGCAAATATATGTTGTGAAAGTCCGGAGTCATTAGCTCAAAGTGTGAGAAAGGAGGGGCATCTTCACGCACGTAATTATAGTTATTTTTATAATGATATAAAATGTATATGTACCTATAAACCTGTCATAAAATAAATTGTCGCACAATGTACAATGTCAAAAATTGTCTGTAATTGCAATTACAGTAAAAAATCCACCTTTTCGGTTTTATCGCAGTTTGTAAAATGTTTATTATAATAATTGTTTTTTTTTTTTTTTTTTTTGTTTACACGTCGGCTTTTTGAAGAGGAAAAAAAAATATTATAGTTTTGTGGCATTTTACCATGTGACGTGGAATGCAACGCTCAACATTTTACCGGTATAATATAATTCAACGTAACATTTTAATTTTTTTTCCTGTATGTTGAATGAATAATACAGAAAGAGAATGGCGGTGGTTTGTCAGCCAACAGTTTTTTTTTTTCTGTAATAATGTATAAAAAATTATAAATTGAATACAACGAAAATTAAAAGGAAAAAAAAAATGCATTTATAATAATAAATATTTGTTAATATTTATAATAGGGATTTTTTTTATTAAAAATCCCTCTATAACTATGTTATCTGTACTTATTAAAATACCACATGAAAACTCTAAAAAAATTAACGTTATCAATATTCGTCAATATTAATGTTAAGTGAAAACATAGAAAACAATGTTACTTGTTACTGATTTATTTGCATGTACGCATAAAGCATAAAATTTTGTATTAATTAATTAATTAATTATATTAAAATAATAAGATGTGTATTTAATAAAACATTGAAAAATATATTTAAAAAAAAATGTATAACATAATTTCATTATCAACAACATCATCATTCCTAACTCGAATTAAATTAAATACCTTGGTCTTACTTTTGACAAGCGCTTAACCTGGTCTCATCATCTTAAAAACAAGCGTAAGAAACTTAATTCCAGACTCTTTCTGTTAAGGCCACTCCTTCGTTCCATACCTAACCATACCCATCAAAATCATTTTATATAAAACCCTTCTTCAACCAATATGGACATACACAACTGTGTGATTCCTCTTCATGTGAATACAAATGTTAATTGTCTGTAAATTATTATTATTATTACTTATTGTACAAACTGTACAGATTGTAATTTTTCAAATAAAGTCAAATTTAAAAAAAAAAAAAATTTCAGTAAGGGGGATGTACCACTCTTAGACTTCCCTATATATGCCTGGATGAGGGGGCTTGTTGAAGTTACGCCACTAACAAAATGTATGACTGTGATTGAACTTAAAGATGTTTAAAACAGAACTGTTATGAATATTAAGTGATTCTACATTATAATATTTTAATTTTATTACTTGATTAAAATAATCAAATTACCATTATCATCATTCGTGTTTCATGTATTGTTCTTAAGTAAATTTAGCTATATTTTATCAACTAAATTGAACTTGTAGTTAAAAGTAATGGGTCATAAAAAAATTGTACACATGTGTCAAAATCCACATACTTTAATAATATATCCTTATTCTTATTAAAGATAAAATAAAAAGACTATAATGAATAATAATAATACTGGTAATAATTTATCAGTTTTATTTTACCTAGTACACAAAAGAAAAAAAATTTGATAAAAAATCCAAAACTGTATATTATCATACAAGATGGTAGTTGGGCACATACAAATATGAGTTTATATTGTATAATGATAACACTAATTGTGTTGTGGACCTTTAAGGGACAGAGTATATTTTGGTTATTTTAATTACGTATAAAGATAATACCATACAATCATTGTTCTTATTAAATATAATAAATATAAAAGAAAAAAAAAAAATTATAACAATGAGCAAAATTTACAATAATATATTTTTCATAAATACCTACCTCTAACAGTTTAAAATCAAAATAAAATTGCATAGCATAGCTGAATAATTTATACAAACATAGCTAACTTGGTTTTCTATTACTTAGGTGGTTGAGATACGTAACTCATGCCTTGTGGTAATGAATCGATCGGTGCATTATTGTGTCCTGGGACGGCGTACACTTGATTATAATTGCTCACATTATTTTGCATGTTGGACATTTGATATGGCTGCTGTTCGTGAATTGATCCTCCAACACTTGGGCCTGGTACTACATGATTGGGATTAATGGGATACTGAGATCCAGGAATGTAGTGTTCAATAGTCAAAGGCGCATAGTTAGCCATCATGCCATTATACATTTGCATGTGCGGTGGATGTATCATATGCTGCGGAGACATTGTGGGAGGTTGAATGGGTTCTGTCTGATGTTTGGGCGCATAGGTTGAAACTGGGTCTTTCATGAAAATGTTATATAATTTTACTGCTTCCAAAAGCTCTGTGCAGAGCTGTGTGAGATGGGAATGTTTCTTGTCAAGCTGTTCAAGTTGAGCTTCAATCATTGGTGTCATAGCATTCACCTGTGCTTCCAATATGGCCATTTCTTCAGTATCTGTACTATCATCTTCCGGATTAGCCTCGCGCAATAGCTGAACCAAACAGTCAATTTTATTCTCATCGATTTCAACTGATTTATAATCTTCAGCAGAATGTTTGACTTTTGATTTCTTTATGTTGACACGTTCGGCCGTATCCTTTGGACTCGATAAATCTGTTGTCACGAAATTTGCGGGAAACAGACCTTCAGGATATTTGTCTGTAAATCCTTTCCACCAGTTAGGATCAGTAGAATCAAGCACATAGATTAAGTCTCCAGAAGAAAAAGATAATTCGTTATCCTCGGCTGCTTCAAAGTCATATAAAGCTTTCACCTTATTTAAATAAGCTCTTCGATCAGGTTCGGCCATTGGTTTTTTCTGTGCAGAACGCTCGTTTTCTATTAAACTAAGTTCAATAGCTTTAGCTATATCGTCCACTTCTTGTAAGGAAACCAAATCTTTTGATTTAGCTCCTTTTATTGAGGGTCCATCTGAAATTGATGAAAAATCCACTCCTTCTTGTTTTAATTTAGTATATAATGAAGGTATAAGATTTAACTGTGGATCATTTTTGAATTCATTTTCAGCCCATTTTTTTAAAAGTGATTTTAATTTGTCAGCCACTTTATTAGGTAAATTCTTAGCCAATAATTTACGGAATTCTTGCTCAAAGTGTCTGGAAGCCACTTCTAATAAAAAATTCTTTCCACAGTTATTAGAACAAGCATCTAAAAGTGTAATGGCCTGAAGTACAACATGCGGGTCTGGGTTATAAAGTCTTTTAATTATTGATTTAAAACAGTCCTTAGCATTAACTGGTGAAGCTCCAACTTTATCACATATTTCCATTATTAATGCCCAATCTTCAGTTGTACTGGTGCCACTTGTTGCCTTTTCGACATCAGAGTCGAATGAAGATGACAACAAAAATGATCCCATTTTAAATATTACACTAAAACAAATAAACAACTCCATATTAGCAATCCCATAATAAATCAATATAAATAATAATAACAACTATTTTTCTTCTTTTATCTATCAATATGCATTATGTCATGCCATAATACTCAAACTCAAAAGTCTAGCTTTGAGGCTTGTCTCAAGACACAGATGTAGCTTTTATTAAATTTGATTATGTATAAGGGACTACATATTGTGAAATATGCCTTATAGGCAAAATGATTATAAATGTTTTAATTAACTTGCTGAGAATTAAATTTTTAACATAAACACGTTTTTGTTAAATAAGTAATGTTTTAATGTTCATCGTTGAATAATAAGTTGTGAAACTATTTGTCTTTAAAAGTTAACAAGTACTTAATATAGGTAATCGTATTTGTTTAGGATATGAACGTATCATACAATGTATGATAATTGTATTTTGAAAATATTGGCCACAAAAACCAAAACAAATATTTGATTATTTGATCATTTTCAAATATTTGAGGTGAACACACCTATAGTAAGGTAAAAGTACCTACTATTTATAATAATGGATATATGTTTCTAATTTGATGTATCTAATACAAAACAAAAACGATATGCGTACAATGCGAATAAGATTATAAATACGTAGATGTGTTTATTTAAATATACAATAGTTAGTCTGATAATTTATAATGAGTAATGAGTTAATGACTAACGACATAATTTAATATTTATCTTTTATCTGTTGACAATTAGCTTTACGTTTTGCAAATCACTCTATATCTTTACTTTTGTGTTATAACATACAATATACAAATATAATTTGTGGGCAGCTGACATCAAAGCATTGATTAGATGACTAATTGAGTTAGGTATTTAAAATTGTATGTTAATAATTTTCTCAAGTTTTAATAATAATAAAACTATTAAAATACAGTTAATTTATAAGTATGTCATAAATAAATAATTGAACAAAAGAAGTGGGTATATATATTTCAGTTAGCCTAATAATATTTTATTCAAATCTGACCAATAACTGTTAAATCAATAATGTTAATTAAATATTAATTCTTGTAATTGTAATAAAAAATACTGTTACAGTAATTACAAGCGTTAAATTAATTATTAGTTTTATTAATAGTAAAATTACTGTTGTAAATCTCTGTCATAAAATTACAATACAAAGATAGGTGCAATTGTATTATAGTACTATTATAGTTTACAAAACTGTAAACATTGTAAAACAACAAACATATGAGTGATGAAATAAGTGTTAAATATGTCGACTATATTATACCAACTCATAAAATATTGTTGGGTCAAAGTATAAATGCATAAACGTACATAAAGATATATATTAGTAATGTAAAAGTTGACACTATACTTGGCAAATCAAAGCATAATATTTATTACCGTTACTGAATTCATTATTAGGGATACACACAAAAACTGGTAAATGGAATATACGCAATATTTCTTACAAAGAATATTAAGTTACATAACTCTGGGCAAATATGAGAAATAAGACATTGTTGTGCATGAATATATCGGTAGCATATAGATAACTAAATTATTACTTCGCAATATGCTATTCGAAAAATATTGTTTTAGTTAAATTACAAAAGTAAAATCGCATTATGTAGGGAACGTAATATTGTACTTACAGAAATTCTTTAGATTAAACTGTCGAGTCACCGTGGGCTAATGGTCGATTGTGTTAAAACAAATTTAACGAAAACAAGTTCGCCGCAAATAATGCTAGGAAACTAACACTCTTCCTGGTACTGCACAGTATTTATATAATTAAAAAAAGGTCAACGTTTGTGACTAATGTTTTTTTTTTTTAATATGCAATTCCGACAAAGGCGAGGCCAAAAGAGAAATAATAACATTAATAATACAATGCTGATAACAATCATTGTTCTATGATAATGTCAAATAATGACCGGACTCGGTTACAGTGGTATAAACCACTATATGGTAACCTAAAAGTACCAAAAGTTGTTTAATTATTTACAATGAATACGATATCGTAATAGGATAATATACAGTTGTAAATTTCGTTATGACAAAAACCGAATAACTGTAAGGTACAGTGAAAAGACATTTCAAATTTCAATATGCCTGAAGAAGAAGTTCCTACAATCGGCATTATTTATCCGCCGCCCGAAGTAAGAAGTATCCTTTATCAACGAAAATAATTAATATTTATTACCTACGTTCATTTGAACAGCAATATTATCTTTTCATAACTTACTAGTAATGTATTTATTTAACTATTATTGTTCCCTATTAATTATTTAAGTTGTACATTTTATTTTAGCTCTTACATATCAATTTATCAGAATAACACTCATAAACATACACTTGAACCCGAGTCATTCACTTTTCAGGAAAATCTACCACTAAACAGTGGAAAATCTATACTTTATCACCTATTTCCAAGTTGTTATTATGTGCTTATTTTTATTTGTTATTAAAAATTGATCCTTCACTACTTTTTAAAAAAGATATTGTTGACAAAACTGCTAGTTTTGTAGCGAGAAATGGGCCGGAATTTGAATCGCGTATTCGCCAAAATGAATTGGGCAATCCCAAATTCAATTTTCTTACACAGGGTGATCCCTACCATAAATACTATTTACTCAAAGTCAAAGACCTTAGGGAAAAAGCGGGTAAGTGTTTAATTCAAATTGTTGTACCTACCTAATAGGTGTTGACTAATTAAGTATTTTTATTTAGCGCAAGAACCAACTCTACCACCTAAAGAAACGAAAAGTGTATCGACGGCTACTCAGCTTAAACAACAAGAGCTTTTGAAACAAGTACAGGAAGCTATATTTGTACCAAAAGATCCACCAGACGAATTTGAATTTATAGCTGATCCGCCATCAATATCAGCATTAGACTTGTAAGTGGTTCTTTTAAATTAAAGTTATCTATACTAAAACTAGACCAAAATTATGTTCTATAATGTCAACGCTATTATTTATTGATGAAATATTTATGCTACTTATAAGTGTATCTGCGCATTATATTTAAAATCAGTCAATCATTTTTAAATTTTCAGGGACATAGTAAAGCTTACCGCATTATTTGTCGCTCGTAACGGCCGACAGTTTTTAACCAATCTGATGGCTAGGGAGCAACGCAATTTTCAGTTTGATTTTTTACGTCCACAACATTCATTATTTCAATATTTCACAAAACTCCTTGAACAGTATACTAAAGTGTTGATGCCTCCCAAAGATCTCATGAGATGTTTAAAAGAAGAAAGTTATGATAAACAGAAAATTTTAGAAGATGTAAAATATCGTTCTGAATGGCAAAAACATCAAGATGCTTTACGTAGAAAAGAAGAACAACTTATAGAAAAAGAAAGATGTATGTATTCATTGAAATACTAATTTTTTATATTGTTATAAAATTTATTCATTTATTTTTTAGTGGCTTATGCTCAGATCGACTGGCATGATTTTGTTGTTGTTGAAACTGTGGACTTTCAGTATGGTGAAATTGGTAATTTCCCTCCACCGACTACACCTGACCAAGTTGGTGTACGTACATTAATGCAAGAACGTGTAGACAATGGAGAAGAAACAGTTGAAATGAGTGATGCAGAAGATGACATGCAGGTGGATAGTGATGATGAAATGGAAAAACGAGTTGGTGGTCGGATGTATGCACCAGAAAGTGAACTCAGGGTACCCGGTGAAGAAAAAACCAGTAGAGACAACAATCAAGTATGCTTTGTATTTATATTTTATGCAATTTATATATATTAATTTACAATAAATAAAAATAGGTACAAGACATGGATGAATCATCCAGTGATGAAGATAATGATTTACCACCAGGTGTTTCTAAATCTGATACCCGTTCAAACCAATTTACTCAACCACCAGTTCAAGAAAAAGTTATTGTCAAAAAAGGATACAATCCAAAACAAAGTAAAATTAAATTTTTTCAATACATATTAAATACTCATCTAATTTGATTATTATATGTCACCATTAGTTGTTCGAGCACCAGTTAAAGCACCCCCCGAAGAATATTTAATATCTCCAATTACTGGCGAAAAGATACCTGCAAGTAAAGTACAAGAACATATGAGAATTGGGTTGTTGGATCCACGTTGGGTAGAACAACGAGACAAACACATCAGCGATAAAATGAACCAAGAATCTGTATACGCTCCAGGTAACATAATTTTTTTTACTTTAAATGTTGTATAATTTCTTTTCATATTTACTTAATATTCATATTTAGGAGCTGCTATTGAGGCAAGTTTGAAACAACTGGCTGAACGTCGTACCGATATTTTCGGTGTTGGAGTTGAAGAAACTGCTATTGGTAAAAAAATTGGAGAAGAAGAATCTAGAAAAGACGATAAGGTAAATATTGCAAAAGAAAATGCGTGATTACCTACATAAGATATAATTTGGTTTTGTTAGGCTACTTGGGATGGTCACACATCTAGCGTGGAAGCTGCGACTCGTGCAGCACGAGCTAATATAACCCTTGAAGATCAAATCCATCAGATACACAAAGTGAAAGGATTGATCCATGATGACGAAAAGGAAAAAATTGGCCCAAAACCTGTAACTGGTACAGTAACCATTTCACATCCACCAACTTCCCAAGCAGTTTCTGTTCAAATGTCAATGGCTAGTAACATGCAAAATGCTATGATGCAACAACACGCTCCTCCTAATATGATGCAATCGCAACCTATGATGATAGTTCAGCAGCAACAACAAATGATGGGTAAGTTTATCTTTTAAATAAATATATTAAGTCTAACTCATCGTCAATTGAAAATCAAACATATTCTTAAATCATTTTCTGTTGAATGTATATAAAGTAAATGTAGGTTAAATTTGTTAATTTTTCACACCAAAATATGTTTATATCCCAAATTGTATGATGCATATTTGATTTGTTTCTTTCACATAATTCTAAAATCTCACTGACAAAACCATGTTTTACCTAACTTACTATATTCATTGTACACTGCTCTAGAAATGCTCATTATTACAAAAGTTAATTTACTATTCAATTAATAAGTATTATATCATGGTTATCATGGAAAAGTCAAAGAATTTGTATGAAATTATAAGATTTTAATTTCAAACTTCAATTTTTATTTAGATATAAAAAATAAAAAAAATATCCTAGTTAATATTATTATCTATGAACAAAAATTTATACTGATATATTATATTATTATTAATTATTTGATAATAAGTAATTTTAACACTTTTTAAATTATCTAAATAATATTTAATACTGTATTTTCTGTGCTATTGTTTTATGGGGTGTTAAATTCAAAAATAATGAAAGTAACAAACATTTTAACATGTATTGTTTATTAACTCAGATAAACCATCCTCAAAAATTGTATGGCAACCATTTGTATGTGTAAAATGTAGTAAAAAGAAATAACATTTAAATTATTTATAACGCGTGTCTCAAAAGGTTAGGTTAAGTTATAATAATAATAAATTCCTATACATTGTGAACACGTTTTTAGTTCCTCAACCTCAAGCTTATCAAGTTATGCAACCACAAATGCCACCAAATCCATTTTTGGGCGCTGCTAGAGGAATGATGCAACCACCATTACCACAAGGACCGGTACATTTAGAAATATAAACTTTATTTTCTTAACTGTTTATTACTACAAATTTGTATTGTTTTTAATAATTTAGCCTGTAATGAAGCACACAATGGAATTGCCTCCTGAGGATGAACCACTTATGAAGAAACAGAAAACCGAAGAATCGTTAGAGCCTGAAATACAGTTCATGATGAAGTTTAATGTAGATGCACCTATACTATTTTTTTTTTATTTATCATATTATCCTCATTGTTATTCAATTTTAGGGTCCAGTTTTGTTTAATGTGGCAACACCGGTTCTTACTGATAAACCAGAGTGGTCTCTTAATGGACAATTATTGAATTTAACATTACCACTACAAGACACAGTGGCTGTGATTAAAACCAAAATTCATGAGTTAACTGGTATGCCGCCTGGCAAACAAAAGTTGCAATGTGATGTATGTTATCTAATTTAAACTTAAAAAATAACAAATTTATTAATTTTTTATTACATTTTTTATAGGGATTGTTTTTCAAAGATTCAAATACGTTAGCTTATTATAATGTAGGACCCGGTTCAACTATTCATTTACAATTAAAAGAACGTGGTGGTCGTAAAAAATAATCTTGGAGAGATGGAAGGATTTTAGATATTTGTATACATTGAGTATATTACGTATATAAATATATTTTTATTTTATAAAATATAACATGTATTTAAATATCAACAATGTATATGTGTGAATTAATTTTATTCTTCAGTGAATTATGTTTTTATTTTTCAGTTTCAGATAACAATTCTTTTATTATTTTATTGTATCGCTCAACCATTGGAGTGTAAATCTAAAAATATCAATAATAAGTTAGAAATTTAACATACACAAATTTGTATTAAAAACTTAAACATTTACTTCAAACGCATCCTTATGAGGCGAACATGCTAATTTGGGTGGAGCAACAACACTCACTATAGACTCAAATGTTTCATTACAGTCAGTATTCTTGCTTCGCACAAGACCGTGTTTTGCTTGATAAGCTGCTCCCAAAACTGCAGAATTTACAGCTTCCTACAATTATTATATTCATTAAAGTTAAAATACCCACACAAAATAGAATAATTTATTAATATACAAACTTGTATATAAACGGGAGCATTAAAAATATCAGATATTATTTGTAATATTGTATTGTTGGTTGAAGCACCTCCTGTAGCTATGATCCTAGTTTTGGTATCTATAAATTTATAACATACAGTTGTATTTACTGTGGTTACCTAATATTTTAATGTAACATGTAAAAACCTATGGTGTATCCTAAAAGTTCGGCATGTGCTCTTTTAGCGATGAACTGTCCCTCGATCAATGCTTTGATTTCAATTTCTCGGCTAGGAAATCTATCCATAGGCGCATCATTTTTATCGAAACGATAGTCGCCGTGAATCCAGGGAATGATTTCTTGCTCGTCGTAATACAGACCTAAATATCCGAAATTTCCTCTTGGCGTTCTTTCCAGTAGAGTATTGAAATTTTCCCACGATTCGTTAGCATAATGATTTCTCAACCTCTCGCGGGTCAACGAACCGTTTTTGAAACTTTATAACCACGTTGCACATAAATGGTCATTGCAATAAATTATTAATTCTGGTGTAAATGACTAATAATTACCACAACAGCACCATGTAGGCGTCTTTATTTATCGGGCTGACTAAGACGTGTCCCTCGGTAAGACACCTCGGTTCATTAAGTGACAAAAACAAAGTATCGCTGGTGCCCAGACTTATTGCTATGTCGTTTTTGCTCAGGCATAGTCCAGCTAATGATGCTGGATTATCGCCAGTAAATGATACCACTCTGCATTCGGAATTAAATCCAAACCTCTCCACGTAATAATTACTAATCGGACCCAAGTCTGTTCCCGACGGCACAGTCTGCCCTAATCTGGATTCCAGCCCCGGCGCACACGCCTAAATTGCACATAAAACTTCAGCTGTTATTATTTCAAGACAACCAGTGATACGGTTCACGACGAATTACTTCCAAACATTTTTCGGACCATTTCTTTGTTCTAATGTCTAACAAATTCATTCCCGAACCGTCAGACCAATCGATTGGAGCGTAAGCACCGAGTAATAACGAACAGCCAAAACTACTCACCAGCGAAATTCTCTGAAATTGCATTAAATGTTATTAAACAATTTAATATTAATTATACAATAACAAAATCGATCGTCTAACTTCTGTGTTCTGGTAAGCTCCCGGTTTGATTTCTGCCATTTTGGCAATTTGTGGTCCAGAGAATCGTTCGTACGCCTTTGAACCGGTCAAATTGGCCAATTCCTAATAGATAATAATAATAATAATAATAATTGCCTTACAAATAATATTATATTAACGACGGGCCGTACTATCCCGTCGTTTCGGACCTCTACCACGTATTACTTTGGCTTTTATGGCCGAAAACGTAATTTAATTAAAATTTTAATATTATGTTTTCGAAACCGGAAATTACAAGGCAAAAGCCAATTATATTCGAAATTTCAGAACTCTACGCCTGTGTGAAGTCACGTTCTATAGATCGGTGGACAGACCGGCTTATTTGTTTTATTAGTTTGGACTAATACTTATTCGAAAATCATTTTACCTGAGGTCCACCGACAGCTTCTTCGAGGTGTTTACACTGTTTAGTGGTACTGGAGTCCATCCAAATGGGCGAATTAACAATGGAAAAACACGACGCCAATTGCGTGTGCAAAAATCCGGACGGGTTCAACGATTTCAGCGTTCTTTCCGAACCGTTTGTCCAATAAACCGTGCCGTGTTGCTGTGTACAGAATCGATTTTTATTTTCGGTAGTGTTTTGAGAAACAATCATATAATGTTAAAGTGACATTTTTATTAATATATATTTATTATTATTATTATTATTATTATCAATCGAAGAATCCTACCAAATAAAATATCCGCTGTTTATTTGAATTGTTCATTCGTTTTCGCAACACTGTCCGCGAACGGGAAAAATGAAAATGTATAAATTGATACGAGGAGAATGCGCTCAAACAATTTGAAAAAATTATTTCAAAACAAAGACGCGATTTAATATATTACGAGAAAAGCGAATTAAAGGTACACAGCTGGACGGTAGGTACTGGTGATGGGAAAAATCCGGATTTTTGGATTCCGAAATTTATTGTAAATCCGGATTATTATCTGAATCAATCAAATTTTCGGTTTTTAAAATTGTGATTTAATATTTTATAATTAATTTCTCATAAAACTATTATTATTATCTCGTTGTTATAATATCATTAAATACGTTTTTGCAATTCAAAAAATATCACAAATAGAAATTTATTAGACAAACTTATAAAACAAGCACGAAAAAAAAAAAAAATTATACATATTACACTCTAATTTATATAATATATTACAAGCTGACCCGGCAAACGTTATTTTTACTCATAAAAATCCGGATTTATGTCACATCACCAGTTGGCACCTTCTACATATATTTACTAAAATAATTATGAATTATATATATATAAAAAAAATAAAAAAATGTTTAATTTTCGAATATATCCGAACCAGCGTGTAAACGAAGGCGTTTATCTGAATTTTCAACCGAGATTATGGCCGATAACCGACCGCGAATCGTGACAATGTTTTTTATGTTTCTGTCCGAATTGAATTATTTTTACGTGGCCATTAGATTCGGTTTATAAATCGTCGTTTTAATATATTTGTTGATTTTTTTTTTTCACCTCGTTGTATGTTTTTTTTTTTTTTTAAATTTAAATATCATTTGGATTTAGAGAAAACGAGCCGCCGATCTTCGTGATCCGACGTCGTCGGCGGGAAAGGTAGAGAGACAGAGAGAGCAGAAAAAAAAAAAAATAATAATAATAAAAAAATCGTTTACCTGTCCGGAACCAGAAACCGCGGCAACAGTACTCAGATCGGCACCGCACACTTGCAATCGATCCAGCAACACGTCCAAGGCTTTGACCCACATAACCGTGGGCGCTGTCACTTCGCGGTGTTGTTTGTCTTTGCCCCTGATCACTCCGCCGTGAGTCCTGAACTCCTGGAGCTCCGTGTCGAAATGAACGGTGGCCTCGAAGATCACGGTGGCCAGCGAACCGTCGACGACCACCCCTTTCAACTGCGGTACACAAACATTTACATTTTCTAATCAATATTTGTATACATATATAATAAAAAAAAAAAAAAAAAAATTGTTTAACGATTATGTTGTACACACAATAGGAAAAAAAAATTAAAATACTTTGTGACCAACGGTATTATATAAAAAAAAAAACATTGGTCAAAATATAATTTGTAAACGACCAATGCGGAAGGGGAGTCCAGAGCCCAAAACCACCCCCTAGGGTACGCTCCTGCCTGCGGCTATATAGCCTCTTTTATTAAATACCATTTTAATATTCGTTATTTGCACAACAAGAGTTTTAATAAGAAACAATATTAACAACAACAAAAAAATATAAAAAATTTGTTTTGTATTATATATTCGCCTTTGTTCTATTGATGATGGGTTTTTTCTTTCCTTTACTATAAATTTAGTGTAAAACAATTTTTGCAATTCAATACAACGGATTGCGAGTGAACAAATGACGAAAATAATGCCTGACCCTAAACCTCAGTCATAATAATTTTAGTTCGTGTTTTATAAACTTAACGAAAAATTGTAATTATTCATCACCGGGGATATTAACTAAATAATTGACAAACATTTTGCCAATGCGCATGAAAACCGTAGAATTATTTCAAAATAGTTTTTAGTTAAAACATCATTATTGTTTAACTAAAATAATGACAATATAGTAATGAGATAATTTTAAATTATAGTGATTAGTTCGTATTGTCGTTTTTTTTTTTTTTCCTGGAGCGAGGCTAAAATCTCATTTTTGCACGGCCCGACCTTATACCCAATTGTCGGCCTCCTGTTGCCTAACAACGAATCCTGGCGCCGCCACTGCAGTAAACGCCACTTATGAACACCCATTACACGTAATAAATCGTATTGCCGGCGCAGATATTAAATTATTTTCCCTAAACAGATTTAATAACGAACCAATGTGACCGATCGCAGGAGGTGTTATTAAACACCGGTAAATTGAGTTGGTTTTTTTTTTTATTTTATCGTCTATATAAATGATGTGTTTGCGCGTGGCTGTATGCAATAATAATATTGTTTAAATTTGAACAGGTGTAACGATTATATTCGGTCTCGCGTCGCTGATCAGAAAATTACTTTTATCATTAAAAAAAAAAAAAAACAGTGTCCGACAGTTATATTATATATTTACGTATAATATTATAGGTACGATTACGTTTGTAACTAACTGCGTTACGCGGTAAATAACCCGTCGTCTCTATAATCGGGGCTGTACTCGAAGCTTTGCTCAGGGTTAAGACGTGATTTTCAAACGAAAAATGTTTCGAATTGTACATGAAAACTGATAATTAAACGGTTTTGACTAAACAGTGGTCGGGGCCAGTTAGGTTTTTTTTTTTTTTTTTGTAGCCCCAGGCCCCTTAAAAATAGGTTTAGTGCCGGGCCCCGGATAAATGATACGAGAAAGCCGGTCTCAGTATGGCCCTGTCTACAATATAACGACACGTTACTTCTAATCGAAAACGATATTAAAATATAAATCGTTTTCGGAATATCAACCGGCGTCGAAATAATAAGAGCTCGAATAAAAGAAAAAAAATTTAAATTATTACCCCTCCAGAGGAGCGGCTTTTTCCTGACTTTTTTTTTTTGACAATTTAAGAAACGAGCGGCTCTATAGATAATAATATGGGTAACGTCGTACGCGCCCCTTATAATATCATATACACGCTGTAGACGTATACAAACAGTCTAGTAGTGATGGGAAAAATCCGGATTTGCTGAAGGTTCGAGAATCCGGATTTCGGTTTTTTAAATTGTGATTTTATATATTCTTTATAATTCATTTTGCATAAAACTATTATTATTATTATCTTATTTTTAATAGCATTAAATGTGTAAAACGTTCAATACGAAAATTAGTGAACTCATTTTATAATGTAAAAAAAATTACCCAAGGATTTGATTAAAAAAAAAAAAAAAAAAAAAAAAACGAAAATCTGTACGGTCAAACCCAAATGTTGGATTTTAAAATTGAAAATATATAATTTCGGATTTTGGATTTCGAAACATTTGAAAAACAGGATTTCGGATAATCCGTCACGTCACTAATATAAACCAATGTATAGAACGAACTTTTACGACATTACGAGGTATATAAAAAAAAAACAATATACACATTATGATAATATATTACGGTGTTTCCGGGGCAGCCAGCGCACACTCCCATCACACTGGATATCCCTCCTCGCTAAAAAAAAAAAAAAACACCGATTATCTAATGCCTGCAGTACACATTCGCCGGGACACCACGAGATCGGCCGGGTGCGAGAGTGAACTGTGTGCGCTCGTGTCGTCTCACAACGTCGCTCGGTCTGGAGGCGGTTTTTTGTGCCCGAGTCAAAGGACACGAGGCCAGTCGAGAGCACCCAGTACACCACATTCGTACATTCTCGAATATACTCGCATGATCATCGGTGTTTCTCCGTACGTAAGTTGTGTTTATTGAAGTGATTTTTCTGTTGTTTCAAAAATTATGTGCGATTGGACAAATTTCGATGAATACGTTTCATCCACCATCCTTTTTTTTTTCCCCGTGGCTTAGAATTCTTTTTTGCAAAACATGTTTACGTGATCATAATACGCCGTAAACAGCGGCAACCTCGACAGTGTCCATGTTCGTTCAAAAGTCAAAACTGAAGTACTGGACACAAAAATGCGAGTGACTGTAAAGCCGCGTCCACACTATACAACGAATTCTGACGAAGGCACATGTGACCGCATATTCGGCATCGTTCGTTGCAGTGTAGACAGGCGCGCGAACGTTCGTCTCACATTATCGAATGATTCGTTCACGTTCGATAGAAGAGCGGTACATCAAATGTATTTTATTTTCCAGTTATTTTAACTTATTCAATATTTCAATAATGGAAAAATTAATGAAGTGCAATTGGACTGATGTAAATTGGTTGAAACTTATTCAACTTTATCAGGGCCACCCTATATTATGGGAGCCATAACATGCAAAATTCAAGCATACAAAACTAAAATATGATTCTTGGACGAATGTATCCAATGAAATGAACTTAGAAATAAATGAAGTGTAAAAAAAAAAAAAAATGAATAGTTTGCTGACATCATTCAGAAAGGAGAGACAAAGTTAAGGGACTACATCTGGTATGGGAAAATATGAAGTGTATCATTCTGCATTATTTAAACTTATAAAAACGTCTTAGGAGGCTCCTCGGGAAGATAATAAGATACAAACGATTAGCAATTGAGATTAAATAATATCGAAAAATAAAACACATATGACCGAACGCAAACGAATACTCTTCTTCGTTGGAATTCGTTTAATTAGCGTGGACCTAAAAATTAAATAAAAACGTAACCGAACTTCGGGCATATAACGCCTTCGCTAACATTCGTTGCCATTCTCTATATAGTGTGGACGCAGCTTAAGCCGAGGTAAGCCGAGCATGTATTCGCGCACCCTCGCCTCGCCTAAAGTCTCGTCGATTCTCGTCGAGTCTCGCCGAGACGGTCTCGGCGAATGTGCACTGCCGGCATAATTACGAGCGCGCCGTAACGTTGGCGGGCAAACCGGTTGGTAAAAGTGTTACCGATTTTATTTTATTCCATTATCAGCCAGCGGGTCGTTGCGTGTTGGGCCGCACCTTTAAACTCGTCCCGGGCTCGTCGACACGGTTAGAGAGCCCAGGTATAACAATCGTTATTAGTTATTATCATTCCGTCGACTCACCGGACGACGATTCGTATTCAGATTCTTTTCTTTTTTTTTTTTTCCGTTTCTTTTCTGTAACGCAATAGACGCAAAAAAAGACACGATCGACCGTACGAAAACATACACTTTTACCGTACCTACCTACTATATTTACCCGACGACTACCCATCGAAAACGCTAAATTTAATTCAGTATTTAGAGAAAAAAAAAAAATTCACTTTCGAATTTATATAATAATATACCGTACAACTATACAGGTCGTCCAATTGCGATAACGCCTGATAAACAAATTGTGTTTTTTTTTTTTTTTTTTCATATATATTTACGACTCATTACGACATTATTACAGTTTTTACGTTTTGCTAAAACATTTGAAGATGTCCATTTTATAGAGTTAATTCTTCAGAACATTTTGCCGGTTCGACTTTTTTCATTATTCATTGACCTCTTAATTTTTAATATATTTTTTTTTTTAGTTCAAAGAAAAAGAGCGTATTAAACATCGGCGAACGAAAAGAGATAATTTCAAAACACTACTATATAGTATTACATTATACACTATTTTGTTGTAAACTAAAAAATAAAAACGAAAAATTATAAGGTTTATGAAAATAAAAAGTAGAAACGTCAATATTTTTAGTTAAACTAATAAACTTAATAAAAAAAAAAACATTCAAATTTTTCGAAAATAAAAAGTTATTTGTTCTTAATATTTTTCTCCAAAACATACAGATTTAATTAAAATATGAATATTTGTAGTCCTTATCCCTTCGAGTCGTATATATATATATATATATAAAAAAAAAAAAACCGATTTTGATTATCATTATTGTCTCGACAGGAAATATTCGCAACGAGTAAATGTTCGCGGGACACTCTGTATAATAAAAATATCGTTTTTTGTGCGTCTACCTGTTGCGTGCTAAAGTCCAGTCCCAAGTACGTGACGGGCGTCGTCGTGTAGATGGCCGCGGACGGGAACGCGTCCGCGTAGCACGGCAGTCCGTCGTCCGTCGGCATCGCAACCGTCCGGCGACGACCGGCACCGGGTCGCAGTGACCGCGTAACAACACTTGTCTCCCGGGCGGCGGATCTGACGTCTCGGCGGCGACGGTTGAACGTCTGAAAAACCGTAAACCGTAAACAATAACAAAACGCCCGGGTAAAATTTACCTAAATAAACCGTAGCGGTAGCGGACGCGCGCGCGCGCTCGCACACACCGATAACCCGACGGCGTTCGCGACAAACCAGCCGTGTCGCGTACGAAAAACACCGCCGGCCCAAGCCCCGGTACCGCCGATTGCGCGAAACGATAATATTATTACAATGTTGTTATTTACGAAAATGTATATTTTAGACGGATATCGTTGCGTACGCGGTGTCACGGGACCGGTTCGGGTCGAAGAGCACGTACGTACGACGCGACGGGCGCCCGTGCGAATACTGTTGCGGCGGCGGCGGTGTACGCGTACGCGTTCGGTTGCGCGCGGCCGACGGGAAAACAACACCGAAAAACGGACACCGTGACGCCGACAATGACGGCGGACCGTCGGTTTCCTAACAATCACGCATCCGTGAATGCGTGATGCGTGTTGTGCGTTCGCGTGATCACGCCGGTGTGATGCGTGATGGAAGTGTTTCGCTACGCCGTCGGCGATTCTCAAACCGAGAACCTAAGGGCTCCGCGGACGAATCCAAAATAAATTTAATTCAAATAATACCGATTGCAATAAATTGGGACCATACCGTCCGACGGTAATAGTCAAACGGTTATACTGTTTATGATATAAATAAACCGGTATTATACCACCGTGATTATAAAATATTATTTTGTTCCAAAGTCGATTTGAATTGTTCGATTGATTGTTGCCGGTTTATAGATACGGGTCGCGGTCGACGAATAATAAAGGATTTATAAAGGAAAAACACAAAACGATTCTAAACGACTTTAGGGCTCCGCGAACAAAATAAAACTACGACGAGGACCGGCGCCGTGCTACACTATTATGCGCAATCCTGTATATTTCATATATGATCCTGTATATTTATTTGATCGCTTTGCTCTCCGTCTAATAAATGGGCCCCAGTAGTAGTAAAAGTTCATCGACGGCTTCATTTTTCAATGAATGGTAAACGGGAACCGACGAAAATTTGCCAACTCCAAACCGCCGCACCCGCATGCTGGTATCGCGTCCATTCGATTAAATTGAACATTGAATCGTACCTATATTTACATTTATACGATATCCGCGATAAAAAAAAAAAAAAAAAAAACAGTAGCGATGTGGGTCAAACCCACCGAGTATAAATTAATAGCCGGACTTTATTGTAAAGGCTATGATAGACGATTACCACGCGGTATACGAAAAAATGTATAAAAAGTTCGGTTGACCGGTGTACCGTTTTCTATTTCGGCGTACTGGTAGAACCGCACTATGGTTGCGACGGCGACATTAAGTTTTTCATACATTTAACGAGGAAATAATATAAAATGATAAAAAAACACTATAAAGTTTACAGTGGAAAAGTAAATCTCATTTTGTCAGTCCAACGACAGAAACACGTTCCGTGGTAATATTTCATCACAGTCTATAAATAATTGCGGGCCGCGCAACAATCGGTGCAATTATAAATCGTGCGTAATGCACTACACCGGTTTATCGAGTTTTATCGCACCCGGTGCAAATAGTGCAGCGTCAAATCGAATACTTATGATGTGCACCCCGGGTGCGGTAAAGTCCGTTTTGACTTTTATAAAAAAAATTAAATACTACGTCGTAAATTGACAAATCCACGCAATAGCCCAGTGGCGTAGCCAGGAGGACCACGGAGGGCCCCGGGTAGCCCAGTAGTAGAACAATCGCCCGGCAAGCGAGAGACTCGGGTTCGGTCGTCTGATTTTTCCGCCTCCCGAAGTAGTGCCTCACGGCGTTTCCGGGAAACGGGGGTATTGTCGGTTTGAAACCCCCCCAAAAAAAAAGATGATCACGGAAACAATACCCCCTCACTACCACCATTAACAGTATATTTTTGGTGAATGTTTTTATCATAAATAGTGATGTTACCATAACGGTGTACGTGGTTTATTTTCATATTGTAGTAGTATACTCTATTAAATATTAACAAGTGGAAATAAATGTAGTTAATATGTAATATATTGTGCTTTTTTGCCCCTCCTCCATTGAAAAATTATGACTACGCCACTGCAATAGCCCGATGTCGACGTACATATCGATTTTTGTTTTATAGTCACACCACACACTCGCATTTAAATAGCAAACGACTCAATAAAAGCATCATCAACTAGGCAAGTGATTTGGTGGTTATGACCACCTCCCTCCGAAATGGTTTTTTAAAAGTCAAATTTCAAGTAATATGTTATTGTACATTTTTTTTAAAAGGTTATAAGCATAATTATGTATAACCCCCCCCTCCCCCCCGGCGAAAATAAATCCTAGTTGCGCTACTGGACTCGATTCGAGACGGTGTAGGTGTTTTTTAATTTTTTATTATCATTCTGTTGGTTTCTTTATTCAAACTGCTGACTGAGCCCACCACCACCACATTACCGTTTTTCGTACGAGTGATATTTTTTTTTTCATAATTTATTATTTGCCTATTCACATGCAAATGACCGAATATTTGTTTTGTACTATAACATTTAGTGCGCGTTTTAGAAATTCGAACGACGTCGCTATATTGTGCAGCAGGAATAGAAAGAAAAAAAAAGTTATACGAATAAGTTATTTGAATGCGACTTCTTTTTATTTTTTTAAAATTATTTCATATATATATAAAAATGAAAATATATGTGTGATATATGTGGTTCAATGAAATTACAAGCAAATTAATATAATTGTTTGTAGATTAGCGGCAAAGCGCAATAGTGTAATAATATATGGATAAATTTTTCCAACAAACGACAATGTGGGACAAATGCGCAAACGTAGAGAAAAATACCGATTAGAGTGTATATTATATATTATATTACAGTTGTAATGATTAATCGATGATTATATATACGTGTGTGTAATCGCTAGTAGTTACGACCTCGTACATATAATAATAGCTATAAAAAAATTTAAAAACAAAAATATAGTACGATTTGACTAATGTAACAATATTCTCTTTAAAAATAAATTACTTTGTTAACTAGTCGTTAATAGGGCAAGGAAGTTTAGTATCGATTAATAGCTTCTTTTTTTTTATTAATTTTGTTGTTAACTATATGCATGTTCGCCGTTTTAAGATTATGTAAACAAATATTTGTATTTACATTTTTTTTTCAACCAATTATAACTTACCCTATATACTTTTATTCATAGGTATGCCTAGGTACATATTTATCAAATTAAAGTAAAATTATTCTCTTCATAAATTAATGTTATTTAGTGGAATTTCGTGTACATGGTTAAATATTGATCAATTCAATAGAACAGTTGTTCGGTTATTGTTTGGCAAAGATATGATTATATTGTATTTAGGAGTTCTAAGAATTAATTTTGTTGAACATATAAAAATGTGTGTCATTAGTAAGCTATTTTACTTTATTAAAAATAATTTTCAACCGAATTTTTACATTTTTAGATCATTTTTTTAATAGCATTTTTTTTTTTTGTAGCATTGTTGGTAACTTTTCAATGCCTTTTCTGTAGGTTTTTAGTGCATCATTTTCCTAGCCCTAGTTATTAATATATTATGCATTGTAGCGACTTGTATGAGTCGATCAAAAGTGTTGGTAATTGTTCTTGTTGCTATTTATATACCCGTTAGGAGGGCGTAAAAAAAGTCACAGTTATTAGATAAAAAAAAGTAATAAAAATTTATAAAATTAATAGTTGAACAGTAAAACTATTATTAAAAGCAAACCATATATTGTATTTTCTTCGGGCCCCTCGAGCGAACGTGCCCGGGACAGGGCCGTACTCAGCTTTGACGGGTCCCGGACTAACTAAATCTTCTGGGCTCCCTCATTTTCCTTAGGGTTAGGCCTGATCTTCAAGGGAAAAATATACGATTATACATAAAAACTAATAATTAAATGGTTTTGACTCAAGTCGTCAAGATTTTTAATTGTTTTTGCAGGCCCGGGCCCCATAAAAATAGACTTAAGGCCGGGCCCCGGACAACTGACCCGAGAAAACCGGTCCTGAGTACGGCCATGGCCCGGGATCACTTCTAGTTACGGTCATTGGACAATAATCTTGGTCCGCCATTTTTGTAGAATTATCAATTACGGTGATAAGAGTAAATCACTCTATCCCTTTTATCATCACCCATTGTAAAGAATCCGTTATCCGATATCATAATAATAAATACGTCGTGATAAGATGATCCTTTAGTCCCACAAAAATGGCAAAAAATTGTTGCACATCGATATTATATTATAATATCACGGTTTTGATTGTCGGCGGCCTAGTAAATTGTAATATATATAATTACGCAAACCGTTACCGCGTTAAATACGGCAATTGACAAAACAATACGCGATTCTGTATTGAAACGGTACGACTAGGTTTTTGAAAAAAAAAAAAAAACCTTAACGTTGCTTATAGAGGTACGTAGGTGAAATCGACTTACCCGTTCGTACTGTCAACATTTCATCCGAGTGGCTGTTTTTCCCGTTGACGCGCATTGATATTAGGCCATTGAACAAAGTTAAAAACGAGATGATAATATTATAATATGTTTAATATATTTATATATAAAAAAAAGATTACCGGTCAATTTATAAATTATATAATTACGGTTTACAGCACGAACATTGGCATTTATCGCGCTGTCCGTCGACCGGCAAAGATATAATTGATATCTATACAAATTCATCAATCTTAATCCGGCAATGATAGTAAACGTTATACACATTTTAGATGAAAACAACAAAATAGATAATAATATTTATCTTCCACGAGACCGTTTCCGTAGACTAGGGTCGTGCTTGCGGATCACGTGCCCGAGGTCGACTGAAGCTACCGCGTAATATTATAACAACGTGATAAGAAAGTTAATTTTATGTTTCTACTCTATCCGTGGTGCGTCCTCGTCGTTAGATTTTCGATCTATCGGATTAGCGATATTACCCACGGGACCCGGACGTGTTGCTCGGACTATTTTAAACGTTCGATCGCCGATCAACGCACCCGCGAAGAGTTTGCACGCGGTCCGGTTAACGTACGTAAGGGGCTCCCCATAGGCAACCGGCACCGATGATACCGAGCAAATAAAAATGATTCATAGTATTTGCCGTCAACTTGTCATTTTGTAATCGTTATCAATTCGATACGACTCGGATGACGGAATATAAATAACAAACATGCCGGTTTTGGTAGTAAAGATAAGAGATTTTGTCCGTATCTCCTTATCGCTATGAAGATACTCGAGATATATGTACCGAGACCCGTCGATATATGTACCGACGTACACATTTCAGGGAACTGCGGTATTTCGTAACAATAAACAGATCAATCGAAAGAACGGACACGAATGATGGTTTTGGGCTCGTGCATGCAAATGTGTCCGATGGACGAAATTACTATGTGAGTATTGTTTAAATTGCGTTCGTATACGTATTACACAGCGACGATCGGACCGTTTTGTAATTGCCATTTGTTCAGGCGAAAAAAGCGAAAACTCGTGCACCAGTTGGAACGCTACCCGTACAAAATGGTAAAATGTTTCAGCCGTTCGGCTGCCGGTTGTTCGTTGAATAAACCTCATCTTTTACGGCCTCCGTCGGTGTTAACGGATACTATTTCATATCTTTTGAATGAGTAAGTGACAAGTGTTTTTTTTGCCCTTGAGTACCAAATAGGTTTGTAACCTAACCAGATTATCATTATAATCATTTTGCAATGTTTTTAGTGTATTAACAATTACCAACGTTCCTTTCAATATTGTTTATGATTTCATCAACAACCGGTTCAATGCTATTAGACAAGATGCAACTATTCAAGAGATATCTGAACAAAATTGGATGGACATTTTGCCACCTATTATTCGGTTTCACGCGTATGCAGCTTACAAGTGAGTTACAGTATTACATATCATATTGTTTTACTAATTACAAACTAATAAATAGTTTATGGTAATTTTATTGTGCTATACTCATTTACTGTTATAGTTCATTTTAAGATTTTTTAGAAAATTAGAAGATTTTAGAAGATTTTAAGAAAAAAACTATTTGACAACTTGGGATGTATTTTCATGATATCATTTGACACTTCTACTTTTAATAGTCCCTCATATTGAAGCGTAGAATATATATTTTTTTTAAAAATATCAGAGTTCAAATATTTGCTAAATATATTATAATTTGTAAGAAAAATTATTGAATCTATATTGACATGCACAGCATTGATAAACATTGTAAATTAATCTTTTTTGATACATTTTTGCAATTTCGTGAAATGTTTAAAATTTACACACAAGTATAGTGCAATGCAATAATTGATGGTATTATTATATTTAATTTTAGGTGCTATGAATATGATGTAAATTCATTTGATCCGTTTTTAAACATAAAACACTTTCACGAGTGCATATTTAAATTGATTAAAATTTGTTTGGGAAACTGTAACGAATCAACAGCTGATGAACTTTCTTCTGAAATGGTATCTCTTATGATTGTAGCTAATTTAGGCGATTACAATTTTCTTCAACAAGGTTTGCCATTTATATCAAAAAAGTCAGTTTATCAAATTGAAGTTATAAGGTTTACAGTTTTTGTTACAATAATATTTAAGTAGCTAAAATGCTACAAACAAATATACTCAGAATAATTATTATTACATATAAAATATACCAGATTTGCTATGAATTACCTAATTAAGATACAAATTTGTATTCATTAACATTTTCAGTCCATTCTTCTGGGTCATTTATGTCTGTTTCATTATTTAGTAATTCCATGATTTTGATTTTTTCCACAGCTTCTTCAAAAATCTTAACTGCTCTTTCCATATTATCTCTAGTGTTTCCCACGATAGTATATTTTCAAAACCCAGAATTTGAATCTCACATACTCGGGCGAATTATACTTAGTATTGTAATTTGTAATACATACATAAATTATGTCCAATAGATTATAAACTGTAAACTTTATTTTTTGCATGAATTTTGTGTTTGAAAAGTTTTGCTATATATATAATTTGTTGTATTTATTTTTTAGTAATAATTTAATCAAAAAGGCAATATTATTATCAGTTAATATCATGAATGGTGATTTTGGACAATTATTTAAAGTATATTATGACCTTCCTCCAATACACCAGTGTGTTATTGGTGTACAACTACCAATACTAAGAAAGTATACCAAAAATATATTACATTTAGTATGTTTTATTAGAATTTAATTTGTGTCACTTTTTTAGGTATATATTAAAATCCATGTGTGCAGGATTTAATTGCAAAAATAATTATTTTCCTATATCAATTTTAACTGAATATCTGCTTCTCGATAATGATAAAGAAACAATAGAATTGTGTAAACATTACAACATATCAGTTATTGATGATAAAGCAGAACTATCTAAATCTTGGTTCAATAATGAAGTCGACGAGGTAAAATAATTATTCTTAATTACCGATTATAATTTTGTTTAAAAGATCGAAAATTTTAGGTAAATATACAATTTATAAATACAATGTATTGTTTTACATTTTTTGTTTAATTGTTTTAAAAATATACCTTTTCTTTTTTGTACATTGTATACATGTTTTTCTACAGATATTTATCACAAATTAATATTTAAATAGAAATCCGCAAGTTAACTGCATTTAATTTTATAATTTTAGTCTGAAATAATGCAAGAGAAAAAATTTAGCTTTCAAAATTCCATTTTATATTAATGTGTATTTTTATAATGAGTTTATCTTCTTAATTGACTTTTTTTATTAATTGTATTAATCAATAGTTTTTTTTTTTTGTTTTCAGTTACGCATAACAAAAAAAATTGAGTTCAATGTAAATATATCATCCATGATTCTTCATCAATGAAAGTAAAAATGTATAAATGTATATGAACATTGTACAGGAAAGTGTTCCCTTTATGATCTGAACTATTTTTATTTTCTTACCATTGTATAGCAAAATATTGTTGTATTTATACAAAAATCTCTATTGTATAAAATTGTCAATTTCTGTACTATTAAATGAGTTATTAATTTTTCATATTTATGTTATTGTTGTTTCAATGGGTTGGCTTCTTTTGTCAAGTATTCATGTCATATTATTATTTTAGCTAATACTCTTATTGTACCTATTTAGAACAAATTGTGTATATATTAATACAGAATGAAAAAAAATCCTATTATTACTAGGTATTATATTCATGAGCTTTCATCAACTATCATGAGGTTTTCCAAATTTCATGGGGTGCTTAAAATCCTATAAATAATAAACACAAAACCACTGTTAATTAGTTTCACATGACCTCTTTGTTTTTATACATTTTAATTTATTGGTAAATAAATTATAACTTTTAAATAAATATTTTGAATATATTGGTACATTTATTATTATTATTTTATGGGGTGCCAGAACACTGCAGTATCCCAATATTCTATGCCCATAATTATATTAATATACAGGTCTAATCTACATGTTATCATTACTTAACTTTTAAGCGACTGAAAAGATAAATAATCATCGAAAGACAAATACTAAATTTATAAATAAATTAGTAATCTTAATTGTTCAACTCATCAAAAAATATACTTTAAAGCAAACAGTTTTTCTTTTTTATACAGGTACTTACTATTATAAAATTTAAAATTAAATTATACATTAATAACATTGATTACATTACCGATAATATCTCATACATTTATTAACTTGAATATTTGTCTTATAACTTAATACAACATTCTGTACCGGGATACGAAGGCAATTGTAATTTGTATTTTTCTTCCAATTCTTTGGGAACAAATCTTCCACCTAAATAGTGATATTTTCCTTTGAAACTTCTAGCACATTCTTTTGGCGCAGTCAACGAAATCAAAAGTTCTGGACTAATTCCATCATTTTTAGGAACACCTTCTACACTCCACCCACTGGGTACGTCTATGCTACAAATGGGTTTATTGGTCAGACTCAGCGCATCCATAACAGGTAAAAATTTAGAACGCACTGGAGGCTTGAAACTAAAACCAAACAATGCGTCCACCAGTATGTCGTATGCGTTTAAATTGTCGGGCAAGAAATCGGATACCGGCACCCCAGACAACACACACTGATGGACGAGATTATGGTATAAAGACTTATCGGTGCGCACTGGATAATACACTTCGGGCGAATAACCGAAAAGTTTCATGTGTCTGGCACAAACTAAACCATCTCCACCGTTGTTACCTGGTCCACAGAGCACCAACACTTTATTATTGTGATCACCGTCGGGCGGAAAACACTTGTAGATTGCCGTCGCGCAACTCAACCCGGCAAGTTCCATTAACTGGTCAACGCTAAATTTATAAACGTTGAACAGTTCTTGGTCTATGTCGATCGCTTCATCTTGTTTCAAATATTTGACCATCGCTATCGAACGTAGAGGATTAATAGTGTTCTTTAATAATAATTTCCGACCAACTTTTGAGATTGGTGAATATTTGAAAAACATTAAGGAAAATAGAAAAACCGTGTCGTCGTCACTCGTCCAAAAGAAATTGTTATCAGCAAAGTAACGGATAGATAACAACAATCACGGTTATAGATAAAATACAACCGTCCGCCGGTAAGCATATTACTATACTCCGTGCATTTATTGTTATTTTGATAAATAAAATAATCATTTGTTAGACAATATTTTTAATGTAAAATGCTAGAACCCAGTATGGTTAGGCCGTGCAGGCTCTTGGAATATTTATAGGGCCGCAAAATGTATTTTGCCGATGGGCTGTAGTTTTGCAATGCTGCACTGATAAAAATATAAAATACTCCTATATGTAAAACGAACTTGATAAACGTTCTTTGAAAAAAATCTGTTAAACAGAAATTTCGTTAAGAGAAATACAATTATTTTTAAATAAACTCCCTTTTTACTGTACGAAATGTATGCAAATTTACCTAAATCATTATATTTTAGCGCTTTTAATCGTTTTCTCCTTCTCCCCGAGATTTTCACACTTTTTAAAATAACATAACTAAGAAGAGGAGTTTAACATTCTTCAATGGACAGACTAATGCAAGTATATCGTTTTCTGGTAGACAGAAATTCAAAATAAAAAACTTCCTACGCAATTATTGATATATTAATAACTCGGTTAAAAAATTGTGGTAAACCATACAAATCAATAAATAAACTATTTGGATTTTTCTTCAATTTGAAAAGTTTAGAAACAAAAGAAATACAATGTATTCCATTGTAAAACATTTGCGGAATTTTATCATGTATATATTGATGAAAATGTATTCATTTTCATCAATATATACATTAATATAAGCGTATATTAATCGGAATATGAAATTTCTGAATTCGGTATTTCTAGTATCTATATATAAATGTTTAAAATCAGATGGATTAGACATAATAATATCTTTCAGAATGTTTTTACTAATGATGATTAGCAACTGTAGTTGGGTTCGTGGATTATTTTCTAAATTACATGCAATAAAAAAATATGTGTTAAATAAATTTATATATCATAATTTCAATATTTGAACATTTAAAGGCCCCCGAAATATGTTGGGCCATGGAGCTCGTGACCAAACGCGTTTTGTAACCAGACGCGTATGGTAAACTATGATACAGACACATGGTATGTACTCTTGTATATCGTATTGACGAGTGATGTATATACATGTATTCTATAAATTACAATAGTTAAAAAGAATAATAATATAAAATTAATTTGTTAAACACAAACGTATTTTTAATACAATTTTCACACAAAATACATATTTCAAACAAATGTGTTATACAGAAAGTTTCGTTAAATAGACGTTTGGCTATTTAATATATATTTTGTTATATCGATTTTGTCCAACATGTCCATATTTCATAGTCTGGAGAAAATACTAAAACTGAAGTCATCGACCAGAATCAAATAGTAACATAATAATAATGTATAGGTTTCAGATCAACGTAGTTGGCGTACGTTGTATCGTCCAAAACCAAATTATAAATTGAAACAAAAAAAAAAAAAAACCTTTTTACAATAAACATTCTATTAGGAAACCGAGAGAACTATTTACTTCGTATTTTTTTTTACACAAATACTCGGTCAATACTTTTTTAATCATTCGAACGACGACGATTCGATATACTACTTATTTATACAGACTTTAGAAAAGTTCAATATTCGACATTCGCCGGGGGTTGATAATGATATTTCGAAGAATGTACAAGTTAGTATTTATTTCGCGGTTGTACATTTTACCAAAGTCAGTTTTAGAACTGAAGTTTTTAAAAAGTTATTTTAAACGAAATTCACGTTAAGCAAATACTATTTTAGGAAATCACATCACAGTACCTTCACAGTATTCGATTAATTATTCAAACTGCTAAATAATATATTGGGTTAAATGTATAGAAACTGTATACGTATAGTAGGCACATATAAAATATAATACAGTTATATTTGTATTTATTTTATAGATAAATCTATTATATAATAATAAATATAAATAACAATATATTCGGAGGCGGGACTGGGATAATATAATTTCAGACCGGAAATTTGTTTTTTGGCAGGCCAGGATAGTGTTGAACGTAATATAAAATAAAAAATTAAATGTCTCCAAAACTTCCAAGGCGTAATATAATTTTCAAAATATTCCGGCGTTTTTCGAGTTGTTATTATTACTATTAGAAAACGCCAAGTGTTTTTAATACAGTGTTTAATCTATCTGAACATCTTTAACCGAACTCCGTTCAGAATCGTTAGACAGTTGTTTTTTTTTTTCTTTTGTTTCTTTTTATATAATTAAATTGTACTATGGGTACTGATGATTTTCGGTCGGGCCATGGACATATATTTTAGGCCAGATCACCGGGAATCTCCGGACAGTCCCGCAGTCTTGATGGTTATAGGTATATACATTATTATAACGATAGACTTTATTGCGGACACAAAGAGAGAACATTCCAGTACAATAACACCGTGTGTTTTAATTGACTGTCCTCGGCACATTGTTCTCTCTCACGCCCTAGTCTATTCTATCAGCATCGATTTTATAATAATATAATACGTGTGTGTATTATATAATCAATGTTATCCGACTACAATATCTATCTATCCGTTGGCCGGCCAGTGTTCGGGGCTAAACGCTATTCCGTCTGCATACAACAATATAATCGTAGTACACTTTTTGTTTTTCGATATGGCATTTGAACGGAACATGTTAAATTAATATTGGATTCGGGCCGGTATATAATGAAAACCGTGAAAAAAATTTCACGTTTCGAACGGCAAGCACAATCATTCAATTACCCCATTATCATTAATCATTTAGATGGCGCGTATCTAACCCTGTATAAAACGCGTCTAGAAACGCTAAAGCAATTTTGGAGGTCGCGTACCGTTATTACTTATTAGTTAGTTTTTTTATGATGTAGTATTAGACCGTTATGTTTCGACGGACACGAGTTTAAGGCTGGTCAAATACGATATGAAACCCAGCGACATTCGCAACACACCACGCCGCGTCCGCCACTGATTATATTATTATCATTACTGGGTTTGCCATTTATTATTAATAATTATGTTGTTCTGCACTTTGTTCGCGTTTTATTTACGATACCTGTATACATATATATATATATACACTGACAAAGGATTAATTGATTGCACGTGACGGCCCTAATGTGTAATAAACTTAAAATACCCAAGTGAGCGTATTTCGTATCCGATATCTGATAAATATATATATATATATGTATAATTATACACAATATGCGTGTTTATATACGCCTTTGTTAAATCAAAATCGATTTGTTAATTTTAGTAACGTTGTTATTTTCTAATTGGAAATTACGACGATACGATAGGTATATATATTATAATATCGCTTTTTTTTTTTTTGTCTATACACTATAAATACCTTCACTGGCATTCCGTAGCGATAATAAATTCATATGAAAACGTAAATTTTATATAATATTATGATGTAATTGTAACATCTTTTTGTTTTCTATTCATCCATATTCGCCCGATAGATTTTTTTTTATTATGTTCATGTATATAGGATATAAAACAACAATCGGTTTAACTCTACGAAAAATGCATAGGTATGGATTTATTATTTTTTTTTTTCGAACTAATAATAAATACAGTAGAATATAGTTAAAATTATTTATAAAATAAAATCAATAATATATATATATATATATATATTATATATATCTATATATGTATTAATGCTGTTGATATAGTGATGTGCACAAACGAAAAATGCACAAAAATGTTAACATCTCGTATAACTAGTGTACCTATATATAGAAATTAAAGTTAATTTATATAATACTGTTGATCGCTAATAAAAAGCAGATTAGGGTTAGGTTAAACGTATTAAGTTTGAATGTCTGAAGTCGGTACACAAACTGAAACAAAAATAAAATCATATTAACACAAATTATTATTAGAAACAAATAATAATTGTATAAAAATACGATTTTAGGCGATGACGTACATTTTTTTTAAATTAAAATATCAACGATACGACATTACGTTGGAAAAATTACCATTAATAATTAATTTAAAAATTTATTATGAACATTTGTGAAATACCTATATTTTTCAATAGTTACATTTCGGCTATTTTATGAAAACTATGTAGAGAAAATCAAATAATCATTTTTTTTTTTAAATTTAATTTCCATGTTCAATATAATAATTTTAATTTTCGTGTAGATAACCCAAAACCGTTACATTTTTATAAATTAAGCATATAAGACAGAGGCGAACGCAGGAAAATATTTCGAGGGGGGGGATATTGAAAAAATATAAAATGTAAAATGTTCGTACTTTATTACTCTTTAAGTACTCGTATATATACTATACATTGATCTATTTTTTTTTTCAATTTATTCTTTAAACTTTTCCTGATATTTTGGGAGAAGGGGGTACCATAACGTTATCATATTTTTGGAACTTTATATATTATTTATTATTATTCGTATATATATATATAAGTTACTTTTTTTATTCGCCTCCCAACCGAGTTGTTCCCCAGTTTTTTTATTTTCATTTTGAAGCCATTCGTATAGAGGATTAAAATAGTTCAACAAAGGTCCGGCGTCCATTTCCCTTTGACCGGTTAGGAGTTCCATAGCGTCAAACCAAGGTTTTGACGATCCTAATTTCAACATTTCTCTAAAGAACACGGACAAAAATGTCAATTAATTTAAAACGCATACATATCGGTCTCTGTGTTTGGTATACAATATTATAATGTAAAGAGTCAAACGATCGTGTACACAAACAAATCACAATGCATATCACATACAAAGGAACTCACTTGAAAGCATTTCCGGCGTTTGTACTCTGATAAATATCACATTCGTGTAACGGTTTGCTTTTCGGATTTTTTGGGTCGAATTGACCGGCTTTTTCGCACAACGCCTGATGGAACTGGAATTGGATGATATAACTGACGAAATATCTAATATAAGGCACGTTTCCGACAATATGGTATTTGGACCCCGGGTCAAAATCGTTTTCGTTCCTGGTCACCGGCGGCTCTACTCCTTGATAAGCGTACCTGAGACAAGAATCGTTTCGTGCGTTTATATACACGCACATGCACACACATCTGTACAACCACACTCACCTGAGTTTCCACCAGTCGCAGTTATAATTGTCTTCAGTCGTGCGTCCCTTAAACACGTCCCATCTCCAAATGTCCATTAAATATCCAAATGGCAAAAACACTATCTTGTCCAATCCCATTTGATAAAGATAATTGATGTTGGCCTCGTACGTACGGCTCGGTTTGGGCAACAGACCGATCTTGTTCAAGTGTTTCGGCGTGGACATGGATAGCGATATTGTATCTCCGATCGCTTCGTGAAAACCTACGTAAAAACATTTCAAGCATGTTTATATACACGAAACAGTTGTAATATAATATTATATATAGCTTTAATAAGCGTCGCCATATATGCCCGAGACTAGGTATATATGATACGCAAAAACAAGCTTACAGAAACAACGTTTAAAGGATTATTGAATTTAAGCGTTTATAACTAAAAAGCTCACAGCACTTGATGCGGACTGTTAAAATTTTTTTTTAAAGGTTATCAAAGTCGATGTAAATAATTTATTAATATAATATATGTTACCTTCGTTAGCTCCATCGCGGTATATAAACGGTTGGTCTTTATACTGTAGATAATATTGGATATGTCCCATTTCGTGGTGAGCCGTGATAAAATCGATAAAATTGACCGATGCGCATTGTTTGATTCTAAAGTCCTTGGAATCGTAAAAGTCCCAAGCTGATGCGTGGCACACTAAATCACGTCCGTAAGGTTTTTCCAATATCGATTTATCCCAAAATGATTGCGGCATCGCGCTTAAATTCAGCGACGTGAAGAATTCCTCGGCTATTTTGAACATCTTTTTAGGGGTATAGTTCTGAAATGCGATAGAAAATAAACGACTCCGTTAGTATTTATAGGATGTTAAATTGTGTCTTTATTTTTCCCCTTTTCGGAGCCATCACCCCATATCGAATTACGTATATAAACCGTGTGTACAAGAACATTTAAAGAACCAATAACTGATGGTGCTATATCGTACTCATCACGGAGTTTTTGCAGACTTTTCCATCCGTTCGACAATAAATTAATTAAAATTAACACCACGAATGAAAATACGTATTAGGTATTATCAAGTATTATAAGGTAATACATATAATTATACATTCGTTTGAATTAGACGTTACCTGATTTATCATGGCCGTAGTAGGGTTGACTTCGTCAATGGTCGGGTAGGGACGTGTAAAATCATCCACTCTTCCCCACGTTTGGGCCCACATGTCCCCTGTTATAATGAATATTTGCATTGAAAATGTTACGCAATGTACCTATAGGTACCGTATAATTTTAATGAGCTATCCTGAAAACTTACCGAGCAAATGTGCCGGTATAGGTCCTGTTCTTGTGACCACCAAACTACCGTATTGTTCCCAAAGCTTTCTACGTACGTACGCGTGTATTTGTAAGTATAGAGGTTTGAGTTGTGTCCATAGACGTTCCACTCGTGGGCGGAAATCGTCAACCTCGTAGCCTCTAATCCAAAACTCCGAAGTGTCCGTATAATCTAAAAATACAGCGACAATGTCGATTAATTCAAGAATATAATAAATTATTTATATGAAGTGTTATGAGTATGTTAAGCGGTTATCATATAACGATTAAATTTTAATTTCCGATAACATATTATAAATCGTAGTAATAATATTATATATTTCACTAACTGTTCAATCTGGCTGCTTCGTTAGACAGCTTTACGTATTCCGCATACATAGGTCGAATTTTTTTGCCCGTGGCCTCTCTCCATTTTATCCATACGTGTTTCAGTTCGTTTACATCATAACTTTTACGCAATATATCGTTTATATCTTTTGATAAAAAAAAATAAATAAATAAAATACCAATAGTATAATCAAATTAATATTTAGTTATACCCGGTTCTAAACTCAATGTTCGATTAGAGTTGTTATCACCATATTCGGGAATAGTTGCTTTGCCGTATAAACTTTCCATAGCCGCAACCGTTTCGTCCAACTATACCAAAAATAGGTAATCATTTTAATAAGAAGCATATAAACATTTATTATTATATTTTCATTGAATAACACTGTAGACTACTGAATACTGACTCTTTTCAATTTATCTTCGGACAAGGCAGCCGTTCCTAAGACAGATAATAATTTGAATTGTCTTGTGATATCCGGATTTTTGTACGTGGACCAGGGAAATTTCACCATTTCTTCCCTCATTGTCTTTAAATACTTGCCAAACTCCAACTTAATAGCCAACTAATAAGTTAAAAAATGTTATAATTACTAAATTTAGGTAGGAAAAACTAAAAACTATGTAGATAAATGTGAAATTATTTATACATTTTCTAATAATAACAGCTAGTACATTTAATTTAATGTAGTATTTTATTTTAACTTTCTGATTTTTTTCAATATTTATTCCACGTTTATCGTTACTTCACCGAAGAATATTGATGGATTATTGTAATTGTAAATGAACTAAAAAGTCGTAAAATTTAAAATAATTTAATCGTTACACATACGTATCAAAATTGCCTATACAAGACGCCTTTATAGCTATTTTAATTATCTGTATAGATAATTTTAATTTCAAAAAAAAAAAAAAAAAAACAACTCAATTTTATTCAATGCTATTTATTTGAAAAATTTTATCTCTATATAATGTTTTTCGTCGAATACTAAAAACTATTTAGATAATATATTTAAACAAACTGATCGAATTTAAAATGCATTATGATCGTGAATAGTAGAAATAAAATCAATCGCCATATAAATTTAATCAATTTACGTTAATGGTTTTTTTTTATTTTTTTTATTTTGTTAATTATTATTGAAGTTAGTGTATATGTTTAACTTAAAAAAACCGTTTCACTGTGTCCATAATAACGATGTATTCGATTTATTTGGAATTCAATAATGTATTAATAATATAATTTATCTCGTTGTTTTAATTTACACAATCCTGTCACGTTTAATCTGTGTTCCTATCTAAAAAATAAACCCTGTGTATACAATATGATTATAAATAAATTATAAATCTTGGAGATTTTACCAACGTCATTGTCGAAATTTCGACATGACGTTTTTCGGTAAAAACGATAACGGTAGGATTTTACGTAATAATATTAAATAAAACGCGATATTTCCATGACGGGCGATTAAAAGAGTGTTAATTAAACGAGCTTGACAGGTGCGAATTTGCCGGTTAATAGTTTTCAACGAGAGTGTTCGATATAAAATAAATTACAATTGACTTTTGATTCAATTAAAATGTAGTAATCCATTTGCGCTCGGGCGCTCCATACAACCGACGACGTTAAGGGATGTTTGACACTTGTTTATTTTACGTAGTTTTTTTAGTGAAAATCGTTAACGTCCTTATGCGTATAACAATAATAATATAATAATAAATTCCCCCGACGCCCGAACAATAGGTTTTTATCGCAACGCCGTTGTATAAATCCGTCTATAATAAGATCCATTGTAAAATATTATATTTTACTGCACTCCAGGCACGTAGCCAGGATTTTTAAAAGGGGATGGAGGTATTTTAATTTTATATTCAAATACAATTTACGGTCGGGGGGGGGGAGAATCCGCGATAAAAATGTACTTACATAGGTTACCATCACGGTATACGGTATAGAAAATAACTAATAACCATTAACAAGTATTTTATATTGTAATATCTTTAATTTTCAAGATAAATAATAATAGAATCATCTAGAATATAACTACATATTTTATAAAAAAAAAAAAAAAAAAAAAAAACTAGAAACATTATTTAGTATATACCTCCTAATATATGTCTTGCTTAAATATTGTCTGGGGGTGGGGGTAAAACCCGCGCTAGCTCCGCTTACTCGATAATAATTAATCGGTAATAATATCGTTATTATAATAGGAAATCACCTTCTTGTCGGCGTTTTCGTCAGTCAGGTTCGTCAACCAATTCCAATCGGCGTGTATAATCCGATTTGTCCAATGGGCCAACGCTTGGTTCACGCTCTCCAGATACTCGCTGGCTTTGATTTCCGAGTACTTGTTCGGTAGTTCCTCGGCCACGACTGGCTGCCGAACGACCATAACCGACAGCCATAGGACGGCGCACGACTGATATAATATCTTCATTGCTGTTCAGCTATACAACACAATTCAATTTAATTTGAAAACCACATTTGAATATAAATTAATTAATTTAAAAAATAATAATAATAATAAACTATTTTTATGGTGTTAACACATATACCGAAATCTGCAGTACAAACAAGCCGGGTTATAACATTTTTTTTGACATCCTGCATTCCTGCTCTGATCTTCGGTGTAGTAAAGATGCTACGCTTTAGGTTCAAAAAGAATGGATCTAGTCGGTCATTTTATTTATTTTAAAAGTTCATCATAAATTTCACTTAATGGTTAAAAAAAATCTGAACGTATTTTGGAAAAAGAAGAGGTACGCCACACTCAACCCCCAATTCAAGCACCGTATAATATGGTGTACAGTGTCTCTGTGAGTATGCGACATGTTTGAAACATCAATTTTTTTTTGTTCTACCAGCTATAATTAAAGTTCCGAAATAAACACACTGTATATGATGCGATTACTTAAGTTATCTTACGAGTCTAGTAGACTAAACGCGGTCAATTTAGTGTAGAAAAGAACTAGAAAAACGTGCCGATTGTTAATTTTTTTAATCTAACCGTTATCCGCAGTAGGTGCTCGCCAATAATAATAATAATAAAAAAATGTAATATTCAATATATATTAACAGTCACAAATTGTGTATTAAAATGTTGAGATTGTAAGCGTTTACATACTTTATGTATCACTACTGACAGTATACATACATACATACATACATACAAGAAGTAGATAATAGTTGCTGGTAGTCAAAGCCAACTGTATAGTCACACATTAAACCGGCTTTTACATTTCCCTCTTTAAGATTAAAAATAATATCTGTTCGTTAATAATATATTAATGGATAATGAATTAATAAATAAAATTATATAAAACGTATAATATGACTCGACTTTACGACGACGACGTTCCGGTTCAATTACCGGTTCAATTAATCGTTTATTACCGTTAAATATCGCGTCACAAACATGGTTCGCAATAAGGATAAAAAAAGAAGTTTGTACGAGTTTGTACCACTCGTGGAACCCGTTATTTTATTAATATCATCAAATAAATATACGTTTAAAATCACACACAACAATCAACAATTTGTAATATTCCTATAATATAGTATGCTGTAGTGGGATCCTCGGTTGTAACATAAAATTCAAACATGCAATCTAATATCTATAGTGAATAACAAATATATAAACTGCGAGTTTAATAGATCTGCGGACAAATATACTAAAAAATATAAATATATAAATGAATATTAAGTAATAAACAAATAATTATGAACTAACAACAAAACTGCAGACCCGCAACAAATTATAATAAATGTTATGGTATATAGTTATAAATAAACTGAAATTCGATAATTGCGTTAATTAGTTTAAATTAATGTTACGGTTCGAATATATTTAATATTTTCAATATTTTTGTCACGAATAATTATTACCAAGGACTTTAGCACTCCAGTGGTTTTAATATTCTACAACCTTGTTTTGCGAATATAAAAAATCAGTTTACATATCTATATATAAACGTACGTACTGACTACAGACATCGTTGCTAATAATTATTCAACCTTGCTGCATAAGTTTAAAAAAAAAAAAAAAACATTAACCCAATCTATTCAATAAATTATAACGTTTTAAAATATAAAATCTACCATACAGGTGGTAGTAATCAAGAAATTAAGAAACATTTTTAGGCGTTTAATCCGGACTCGAAGTGACTAAAAAAAAAAAAGACAGGAATAATATATATACAGTGGTATTCCCATAGGGTAGTGGACATTTCATGTCTTTATAGAAATTCGAATAATATTTATTTTTGGTACGGAAATTATTTTCCGCCGGCGACGTTTGTCAGTGTTATCTTGACTACGTTGTTATATTAAATAGTAGTTGCCAGTTGTACTAAAATGCTTGAGTCTATAAATATATATAAATATTATATTTTATACAGATAATAAATATAATGTTGTGCACGGGGTCTATTTTTATTGAAATTATTGAGAATACTTTATTGTTAGGTTAAGAAAATGTAGGAATGTCAAGTTATGTACTAATTTTTTGAAATAAATTTTTAGTTGGTGTTAACTTTTAAGCAAAATTTCTCCCCATCATTGCCAGTTAAACCTTTAATAACGTATACATTAAACTAAAGATGCATGATATGTTAAGAACTTACCTGGGCATAGGATAAAAAGAACTGTTAGGCAATATACCCAGTGTCCATTATAATATCATTGGCATTACCTTGACCATAACCCAAAATAACTGACCCGAAAAGTACTATTCATATAAATGGAATAGAAATTCAACATGGTTATTGTATGACTTTTATATAAATGAATCATCGATTTTGTACAGTTTGTAATGAACATAAAAATACGCACTTACTTTATAGCTTATAAAAATGAATCGAATTTATGAAATAATTAAAAAAAAAAATACATACGTTACAACTTGAATTGAAGTAACAAACCTAATAAAAAAAAAAAATTCTAGAATCAAAATTAATTTTTTTTTTTTTATGATTTCAAAGGGAAACACATTGGGGTCATCGGAAATTTCCAGTTATTGCGACACGACTACAAAAAAATATTTTAAACACGTATTTATGTATTATAATTACGAGCATTATTTGTCACAATATAAAATTACCGAGAGACTAATAAAGTTCTGAAGTATTGTTACCTACTCGAAGGTTTGTATAAAATAGTTATAGTATAGAAAATTATATATTATATAAATCATACGTATATGAAAAATTGTATCGTGACAATATACAAAACAATTTTTCTTTTTTTTGATTTCATTGTTCTCACATTGATTACACGAATGACAAATAAACACTAACAAACGTATCGAATCGTATTATATATACGAGCGAAATATTAATATTTTAAAAAAATTGAATTATTTGCTGTTTTCAAGTACTTGCCCTTACCCTAATTCTATAGATACACTATAGTAATTTTTTTTCCGATAAAAACCTAATTTTAAAACCAACGGGAATCAAAGGAATTTTGTCGAAAATAATATATTTGAAGCGGTCGTAAATAATTGGTCTATTACCGAACGAATTTTAGTTATTATCGGTAAGTTTCAATTACTGTGTATATAATGCAGAAAAATTTAATTGTAAACATGTGTAAAGTTTGATTAAAAAATGTTGCATCCGAACAAAGCTCGGTTTCCTGACGCTATATTATGCTGTATAATTGTGTGTTTGATATATTTTTAAAACTAATTACACATGTATGCAATAATTTAAATTAAAAATCATTGGAAAAAAATCTAAATTTAAAAAGTCCGTACAGAATTTACACCATGGTAGGTCACTGTTGTAGAGTTAGGAAAGTGTAGAATTTAATTTAGATATTAAATCCACGGTTAAATCATAGCAATCAAAAAATGATTCTGAGCGGAACTCCGTAAATTTATAAGAATAGTGTATTTTTTCCATTAAAATCAGAAATTAACAAAACGTATGTATAATGTACAAATTTTCTAAACTTTGCTCAGAGTAATTTTTCATTAGCAACGATTTATCCTTCCTATCTATATATATAAATATATTAGGGTGGTCCTTGTTTTTGAATTTTCAAATGATTGATGTCTCATCCCCTCATTTTGTTTAATATTATAAGAAAGTAGTTTTGGTAAATATTGGTTATGATTGTTCACCCCTTTTCTGTGTATATTGAGAGTTGCAAAATAGACACAGAAGGAAGTTTTTTAAATTTAATTAAGAAACTATAGAACTTACCGTAAAAATACATAAGAACTTAATTATAAAACTAAATAATTATTATTTCATAATAATTGTATTTATACAATTTAACTTTTTTAGAAAATTCAATTTTTTTTAGTTATTTAAAAATGTTTGATACCTTGTTGGAGATCAAATGAGTTCAAATAAAAATTGTAGTAAATTGAATAACCTAAAAAAAAGTTATGAGAAAAATTTGCATTAAGCGGATGGTTTTAGTTAAAAATAATAATTTGTTTACATTTTCTTTTTTATTGCCAAATAAAAAAAACTTATCTTATTAGGAGGTACTTTGCCGAATTTGTTTGTTTGTAGATTCTTATACTATAATAATATGCTTATCACACTAATCAATAAAATCCGTAATTAATAATAAAAAAAAAAAATATATATATATATCGTATAATTAATAATAATAGTAACGGAAATAATGTTATAACAAAATAATAATAGCAGTGTCGTCCGCACTAACCTGATGAGCGTCCGATGTCCGTGCGGTGTAGACGCGACGCGCGGAGAATCGAAACAGGACCCGTCGGCGGGCACCGACTAGCGGCGAGAAATTTCGCGTCGTGTTTATTGCAGGTTTTTTTTTTTTGTTTATTTTTTTGTGTAGGTGCGCGTTTACCGACTTGTTAAATTCCCGGGTGTACCGTGCCGCCGGTACGGAATCGGGTTTAAATCCCGCGTGTCGTTACACAGGACCGGAGCGAAAAGCCACGCGCCGCGGCTGAAACACTAAAACAAATACGCCCGGGACCGCGGTAGTAATTGCAATATTATGTTATACTAGTCATGATAATATTATATATTGTATATATTTGTTATAATTCGATTGGAAACAATCGAATAACCGAATCTGCGAAATGCGCGAAATACATTTATATATAAGAGGTGCCTCTACCTATAATTTTTTTTTTTTTTACTATCGGTGGAGGGAGAAAGCGCGCCGCGGTATTACAATTGTAATTTTAATAGAGGCGACGGGGGTATACCGATAATATTATTGTATTTATATACGTATGTGATAACACGGTACCCACCTGTTGAAAGACGGTTGTATTTTGTGGAGAGGGTCAGTAACGGTGTGACGGGAGGAAGAAGAAAAAAAATAACAACTCGTAGTATATTATTACGATGTTATTATAGTAAATATTTCCAACGGACCGCATACACGTAGCAGAGAGCACACAGGAACTACATTAATGTATGTTGGAGAAAATATCATCATTATTTGGTTTTTTTTTTTTTTTTCAATTCGCTACGTTCGAACGTTTATTTTCACAATAAACCTAACCCGCCTATACGCGTGTGTTTATACACGTAGAGATGCCTCATTGCCGCCTCTACGAAAACGACATTGAAATAACATTAACATTACATCAACTTAATTGTTACTGTAATAATAGACGACGACGCGAAAACCGAATTTGTTATTTATATACATATATACTTAAAATTAATTAAATTATTATAATATACCGAAAATACTCGTCAACTTATTAATATAAATAAGGTATCCAACTAAAGAATAACCGACGATTATACGCCCTAAAAATATATGTTTAAAATAAATTTTAATGGTTTATTTATATATTATATTGAAAATGGTTTAAACGATTGATAAAAAAAAAAAAATGGGTGCGATTATTTCTATACTTATGAGAATTTCTCTTCGTCTGAAAACCAAACAAAAATGTTCGAGGTTTTTAATAACGAAGACAAAAGAATACATCAAAACCACTTAGTTTAGTGAACAAAATTAATAAATAGTATTTCATTGAAACCACGGGTACTTACCTAAAGTATATTATCAGCTCGCCTGCTGAAAGCTTATATATTTATAAATCTTGTACAATTATTATTTTATGATTCTCAGATTCGTCGACGTCTTAGAAATTTACAAAGAATATGCCACATCGTTATACTTTATCGAATAATAACTAACGGGAGGGAAAAAACACAATACACCAGAATCATAGTAATTATTTTAGTATTTAATTTATAAAATTATCCTGAATTACAGAACATTAATATCAGTTTTTATTTGCTCGTAACTACAGAAAAACTTGTGTTACGTATTTTATAACCATATAAATACACCTACTTACTAGTACTTACTTACTACTTCAATTTTATTTTATAGTTTAAACATGAAATAATTAACAAAATGCACGTACTTATAGATTAGGTAATTATATATGTATATATAATATATATAATTTTACACATATATATATATACCTGTATTTTCCATAGGTGGTAATATAATGAACAAAAAAATATATATATATGCTCGAATGGAAAACGTGATCGTTTAAAACGTTATTTTAAAAGAATCTAATACAAATGTTACTTTATCTTGGAGAGCTATTAGCGTTATAATATTTTTTTTTTTGTTAAATTAAAAACATTTTTATGAAGAATTTGAGAAGTATAAATATATTTTGCGTGCATACTGGTTTCATCCAGCAATTAATCATATATATATATATATAAATGCAATTGAAAAGTGCAAACGAGTATACCCTTCAAAGTGTAATTTTTCGATTTTTCCGCAGTTTCCTAAAGTTATTAACATTTTTTGAAAATGTTGAAAAGAATAATACATACATATATAAGTACCTATACCTATAATCATTACGTCAACATGTTTGAATTCCGACGACAGTTTCATCGTTGAAAATCTATTTATAAGTGCATTTAATTGTTTGAATCTTTGATTTTCAATTTTAAAATGATATTATATTAATATGGGTACAATTAAATAATACAAATTTGTATCGATAATGTGTTGTGTAAAGTAGTAGTAAAACGTTCAGTTTGTCCAAACTATTTTGCATTATCATGTGAAATTTCCGAAATATGTTGGTTTTATTTATTGGTTTTATCAACATTTATCGTTTCTAGATAATTATTTCAATAACCTGATTGTATAAATCATACGTAAAAATCACCTGAATAGTTTTTAATTCAGAATCATACGAAAATATTACAAAAATGTAAAGAAAAAAAAAAATCAAACCATAAAGTGTATAAAAATATGTTTTTATAGGCCACTGTGGTGACGACTATGGAGATAATATAATAACTATCGTCATGACAGAATTAAACAGCAGCGGCAAAATATATTATGTATATACATTATACTTCTTTAATAATTTGTAAATCAAAAATGAACGTCGAGTTCGTTTGTACATAATTTATGCCGAAAATATATCACTATTATTCACATTAACATGTGTAGATAAAACAAAAATCCATTAAAACCGTTTTTTTTTTTTTTGGAGGGCCTACAGAGAATTTAAATTAGATTATGGTATATCTACCTACTAAGCATATTGTTATTATAATCAGAGCTCACATCATGGCCGTTTTCCTAAATTGCTTATGAAACTCGTTTAAATTATTTTGTTTTTTTTTTTTTTAATTTACAATTTCAATATTTAACTACAAAATAATAATAAGGATACGTTTTATAAATTATTATTTTGGTATAGGTACCGCGTAATAGTTAACTATTATCAAAATTAAGTATACCGATGCGAGAATAGTATTAACGAATTACTAAAATCTAAATTATTGTTGTCAAGAATGTCAAAAACTTTACTTTATTCAAGTTGTCCGAAACCAAAATCGTCACATGTTCGTGCGAAACACGGTCTACAACAAAACGGTGACATCAGAAAACCAGCGATTTATTCAAAAGAAAGGTTTCGAGAAACATTCCATACAAAATAATAAAAAATATAAAACGATAAAATATTTCAACTTGTTAATAGGGTGAAAATGTATGCACGTTGGACGTTTTAGTTGCCTATTCGGACTTACTACTCTCAAATATCTATATCAAAATGATTGGCTTTATATATATAAAAAAAAATTCGTTTGAAAAGACGAAATTGTTTGTCTTAAAATTATGTACTTGTGTTACAATTTACGACGAATAAAATATAGTAATTTTAAAATGGTTCATTAAACGTTATATTATTATATATACTTGAGAAAATTAAGTATTGTTTAAACCAGTGGCATACCAAGGAGAGAGGGTCTAAGGGGGCTTCTTTGTCATGTTAAAATACAAAAAACAAATTGTTCTAAAAATATAAACTAGTTTGAACTACTAATGAAGTAGGATGTAAAAAAGTAATAATCATTGCACAACCTCGTGTAAAAGGCTTTATAATATAATAAATGTAGATAGTTTGCTTGTTATTATTATATTTATTAATTCTATTTACAAATATGTTTAGCAATAGCCTCCACCCCTTCGTTGAAAAATCATGGGCACGCCATTGGGTTAGAGATATTCAGTTTACATTGTATTACAATCGGCGTTTTCCAAATTGAATATTATATAATATTATATAGGTACCTATACATTTTATAAACCGATTATTGTTGATTACCCGTACAAAAAATTAAAAAATAATATAAAACCGTGAACGAAAACGAATTCTGATTTTTACCACAAAATTATTCTTAATTAGACACCCATGCCTTACCTTAGTCAATACCATAAAATTAGAAAGTTTTTTTTTTCACGGGATACGTACACAAATTAGAAATCGGGAACGTGTAAAAAACGGAGTTTGAATTTATTTTTTTTATTTTTTATTTAAAGAACAAAAACTTGAAATTCAAGATCGCAAAAACCGTATAAGTATAGCTACACATGTTTTATTTGTATATCAATCAATATCAGCATACCGTAAATATATTACACATCCGTATAGCCATCACGTGTAGGTAATTTGTTTTTCAGTCAGAGGTGAAAACAAAGTGCAAACATATAATATAATATCAGTCGTACGTTTTAATAACGTCTCACACCTACCTAAATATATATATATGTATATTAGGTGTAATAGCCAACACCTAATTATAAGAAAAAAAAAATACTCGCGAGTTCGCCCGAAAATATCGAGAGCGCGAGTGTTGTAATGAACATAATTGTTAAAAAAAAAAAAAAAAAAAAATCATTAAATATAGTTGCCTATTATTGTAGGCTGCTATAATACGTAGATAATATTATATTACCGGTATTAAAGTCATCGGGACTACATTATTCGGTAAACGAAATTCAAGGTTCGACGGGGACCGTATGTAACAATAAGTAACCTACACGTTTACAGGCACAATATAATACGCCTAATACGTTTGTACATCGTTTTATCTGATTGATAAACGTTTATATCGAGTTTATACGCACGTATAGGCCAATATCGATTAACATAGTAATTATTATTCGGCGGATACCTTGTTTTAAATAACTACAACGTCAGCTAGACATCACATGACCCCGGCGATTTAAAATAGATATTATAACAGTTATATCCAGCGAGGTTATAGCCAGGGATGTTTGCGTTCCCCACATATTTCATTATGTCTTGTTCTAAACAAAATTCAGTCTGCGTGTAACTAGTCTGTAAGTAGTTGATTGACTCTGGCTGGTGATAACCAATTCCTTCTTTTGGTAATGACTTGACCAGCTTCCCTAAACAAACGTTCCCAGGGAACACTTGTTGTCACTACAGTTAAATATTTTTTTGCCATCTGTGAAACTGCAGGATATATTTTCTTATTGTATTTCCACCATACTAATGTATCTTGATTATGACTTATTTTAGTTGTCATACTATCATATTTATGTAGTTGATTACATCCTACGTCTTTGTCTTCTTTGTCACTATCGGCCATAAGAAATCGTATTTTTTACTAGTGGCTCGACTGGTTCGTCTTCTACAGAATTTGATTCTTAACTATAATCACGTTCAACTGTTGTTAATGCAATCACTTTGTATTCTTTAACTTCATTGATATCGATATTGAAATACTTTCAGTAAATTAGTCACATTGATATCAGTAACATTGGTTCAATATTGATATAAAAATATGATGTTGTGAATCACTATATCGTAGGAACCTGCTCTTACACTGCCTATACATTCGCTATGTCCAAGTGATAATCGAATGAACTACTAGCGCTAGCGGCTACACACTAGGCATTTGAATGGTAAAGCATTAGAAAAATTGTAAATTTAGATTATAAGTATAACAAGGAATTGGTTTTACTGTTATGTGTTTGTTTTTGCTGTCTATGAAGAACTTTTGCTCCAATCATAAACGTCACAACCAAACAAAATCAAATACATGTGTTAAACAAAATGAAGAAGAAAAAAAAATCAAGTTTGAAAATAAGGACCTCAATATATATATATATATACCATATATATCAATTAAAGTTATACAATTTACATTAGATTATTAAATTTGATTTATTTTAAAAAAGTATTGGTGATCATTAAGATATAGTTTTATACACTTTACAATTAATTACAATTACAACAGAGTTTTATGTATACACAGAGGTTATCAGTTATTATAATAATATAATATATATTTAGATTTGAGGTATTTTTATGATATTTGGAATGTGGTCTAACAATCTATTGAATGTTTCATAATTTTTCATTGTTGTTACATCACCTATCATTATTAATTTCTGTTTTGCTCTAGTTATTGCCACAGTTATTCTTCTCTTGTCACTCAGTATACCAGCATTCTTAAAAAAATATTCAATATTAAAAAAATTAATATAATATAGTATAATTATGTTTATCTATTACTTTAGCGTCAGTATGTTTTGTACACGAGTATATTATAACATCTTTATCTCGTCCTTGATATTGATCAACTGTATTAACTTCAATATCTAAATGTATACAAGATATGTTTTTATTCAAAAGTGATACTTGGGCCCTATAAGGGGCAATGACACCAATTGATTTAGCTGAAATACCACCCTGTTGATAACAACAACATCAAAATATGGATACTATTATTAATTATAATTATCTTAATTTACTTCAATTAAAACTATAACTATTTGTTTAATAATTTTAATTTCTGTCAAGTTTGTATCTGTCAAGTTTGTATATGTCAAACTATTACTGTCCACTGTTCCGGTGTCCAAAAATAAGACAGATTTCTCTATATCTGATGATATAACATCTTTTAACCATTTGTCGCTGACCTACAATAATTGTAATTATTTGTAATTGGATTTATTTAATATTACTTTATTTATTAATGTACATTTATTTATTTAAGAATATTCTAGTGTTAAAAAAAAAAATGTAAACTCACATTTAAATTGATTTTATCACAATTGAGGTTTATTGTTGAATACTTGACTTTATCGTTTGCACAATAAAGACCTCCATTATAAGTATATTTGTTAGCGAGTTCTGTAATAGGACCGTTCATTCGATATTGATTATGAAGAACAGCTGTAACAGACGGTCTGTCTAGTCTTTCAAACATACTAACATCCATACCTAACTCTCTAAACAAGTTGAAATTAAGTTTTAATATACCTATTATTTACAGAGAATAATTGTTTAAAATTTTACTTTGCTCTTTTATTTTTAATTAAAGGAGGTAACTGTTGTGGGTCTCCAACTAAAATAAAAATCTTTGCAGAGTAAAGAGCTGCTATAACTGATGCCTGTGGCACTTGAGTAGCTTCATCTACAACACATACATCAAATGTGCGTTTCTGAAGTAATGGATGACCACATCCAAGACAAGTCACTCCAACAACTTTCTTAAACACATATATGTTTTTTCTTATTAAGTATGAAACTACAATATATTAAATAGCATATAATATATATAAATACCACTTGGCTATATAAATTTGATAATTTTTCAGGTGTATCACAATTTTTGGAAACTTCACTTTCAGATTTTCCCCACAAATCAGGATGAATACGCATATTTGAACCCAATCTTAAAAAATCAACTCCAGATTTATCCAATAACAATAATAAATTATCAACAGCTGAATGGGTAAAGGAAGTTACTAATACCGATCGACCCATCAGTACAAGAAGTTTAATAAGAGTAACGACAGTCGATGTTTTACCAGTTCCAGGCATACCTTTAATGAGAACATAGTTTGTTGCAGCTAAAGCCTTAGTAATTGCTGAATTCTGTGATGAATTTAAATCTAAAGATAATCCAGTGCTCTTAATGAAAGAAGATATGTGACTATCTGTTGATAAAAATGAAGGTATTTCTTTATCAATAATAAATTGTCTTAATCGTGCTGAATTTTCACTAGGTTCTAATAAAAGCGCTATACTAGAAAAATTAAATGTTGTTATTGACTGGGACTCATATTTATCTAAATGATACAATGATGGTTTTAGTTTAGTTAAATCCCTGAAAAATGAATATGATTAAACAATAATTCAAAATTTAAAATTGTATTAATTCACCTATCCAATAAAAGATCAACTGATGTTTCAGTTATAGCTGAAATAAAACCAGTGGAAATTGCAATTCGATCATTTGTACTAACAATTAAATAATTATTAACAGAAAAATTTGTATGTTTGAAATTGTTTTGATAAGACTTGTCTGATCTTTCCATTGTATGTAAATAATATTTGGTTCCCTGTTCTTTAACAGCCTTTGAAATCTTTAATGAAGTGATACAATCTCCATTTTGTGCACTAGAAACAAAGATAAAAGGTAAAACATGTTTATGGTCAATAAAATATGATATCACTAACCGTTTGTCAACTGGTATTGTCCATATGTCTATAGTTTTTACATTTGATGAATTAGTGATTTTAGAACAATTTTCCAAATATAAAAAGGCAGTCCACTGCATTACATAGTCAATGTGTTCTGGTTTTAAATGACTTATAGCTTGAGGGCCTAGACTTTTTAATGGATTCTGCTGGTCTAACTTTTCAAAACCTTCTTTACTATAATTTTATATTTTCATACATTTAACAAAAGTAAATTTAATTAGTGAAACTAAATTATTTTTCAAGTAATAAAAAATATATATAGGACCTGAATACTTTATATTATAATGCAAGTACATAAAACCATCTATACTGTCATTTAATGATCTGTTCTCTAATAATAAAGCTTTTTTGTAGCTTAACTATTGATAATAATAATTCAAGTGATTACTAGTAATCCAGATAATAACAATATTTTTTTTACCTTAAAACTGCACTACATGTAGTTAAATACGGGCATTTCAAACATGCATTGTGATGACTTATGGGTTCTGGCAAAACTGGAATATAGTTTTCAATGGAATCTGAAACTATTTTGTTTGCGTTCAAATAGTGAACAAGTCGATTGCGTAGCATTATTAAATCTCGTTTTTCTTTATGTTCAACTTTGACTTGGGTCAGTATATTTTCTCTATTATCATAAAATATGTTATCGATACAATATAAACAACTAACTTGATATGTATTTTCAAGCACAATATAATTAATATATTTACCTAAGATATAATAATAAGCCAGAATCTACATCCATGCCTAATTCTGCCATCATTATTACATACAAGATTACTTGACCACGGTGCTCAGCACTTCCAGAAGCTCGGCCGGTTTTTAATTCAATTGGCATTATTTTTATTTTACCATCACATTTTGTTTTTACAGTTATATCTATTTTACCCTTCATGCCAAATTCAGGAACCCATATGTTTTCTTCCATATCTAAAACTGATACTACTTCGCCTTCCCAAGTCTTCTTGTCATTATTATTTCTAATTAAAAAACAAAAATTCCAAAATGTATTTGACATATTACCTGTTACACAATACACATTATAATTGTATAATGTGTTATATTAAAACAAAGTATAAGCATGTAAAATTATTGTAATCCAGTTTCAACTTACGGCTTATAACCGATAATATAAGTTCTAATGAAGCTTTGGATTTTTGGTATAAATTCAATTAGCTCCTTTTTGGTAGTCTCTAAATTCATATCCGTTCCATAAAGGGTATGAACAAAACTCGGACTACTAACCATTTCATCCACTACAGCTTCGATGTCTTTGTAATCAAACTTATTTTTCATTAATACCTGTATACAGAAATTATTTAACATTTTGTTTGAAAAAAATAAAAACAACCAATAAAAGTTAATATAAGTAAGTACTGTTTGTAGAAATTGATGAAGAAGTGTTCCCATAACCATAATAGCAGTATTATTGTCAAGTCCTTGATATATATTAGCAAGAACTGAACGCCGCGAACAAAATAGTGATCCAACAATTGCTGTACCAGATACCAAAATATCAGAGTGTCTGGTAACATAACCATGATTATTATTTACTGACCAGATGTCATTAGATTTTATTGCCAATACTGTAACTATATCTCCAACTTCAAAAAAACTTTGAAGCCTATAAAGACATATGATAAATATTTAGTATATTTAGAATATAAATTCAAAAAGCTATAATGGTGAATAAGCGAATAAAATAAAATATTTACCAAATACCACTAAGACAACACACACATAACTCATCAGAACTTTTACACAAATTTAAAGTCAAGTTAATTTTTGCAAAATTTTTTTCAATACTTTTTACAATACATCGCTGAGGTATAGTTAAATCAATATCCCTAAAATTTTTGTTTTTTTTTAATGGTATAATATTATTTTAACAAACAATTAAATTTATTATTACTTTTGTGCTGGAGAATCATTCCAATCGTCAAAAAATAAATCCGAACAAAAATCAGTTTCATCGCAATTTGTACTTGCAATTGATTCTGTACAATTAAATGACTGACTGTCAATTTCACTTTTGACTTCGTCAGGGTTGTCTGGGGTTTTCATAACTAAATTTAATGTTTCTTTAGGAATAGGTATAATTACTTCATTTGTTTGAAGAAGTGTTGATTTGTCTTCTCGTTCAACTTCAATAACTTTTACATAATTTAAATTTCTTTTTGCTTTGATTTTTTTCTTTTTCTCCAACACTGGAGATGGCGGTATTATATCTGGACTAGAAAAAGATTGTGACTTTGGTGTTTGATCACCATTATTATCCAAATTAATTTTCGAATTTTTAGGCGACTCATCTGATACACGTGGAAATATAGAGGTGATTTTGATCTGCTTGTAATTATTCTAAAAAGAAAAACTTGAATAAATAACATAATAATAATATACACCTATATATGTTTCTATTGTTTAAATAATATTTTACCTTTTTATCATTACTGTGCGTCCTTTTCATTTTAATTGGCAACTAGCAATTAGTTATAATTAAATAGGTAAAACAAAATAAAAACGAAATAATTCAATGATTAAAAAAAAATGAAAATTATTTCATGAAAACATATATAATAAACACAAAATACTTAAATGTTTTTCAAAAAAAACTAATAACATTTAACATGGCGGTAAAATAAAAAATTTCATAGACATCGCTTGGAAGTGGATCCGTTAAAGGGAGAAACATTTAAAGGGTGAGTAAATTAATAAGTCATGATTTAAGGTATCCATTATCACAGAATATAACAAACAAAATTTAAAATAATCATAAATTGAAGGAACTACCTATTATCACTCGTGATATCGTGCGATATCACATATTATGAACCATTATCAATAAGCCTATTGGGCGCTGAACAATGAGCACTACTGAAATATCCGATAAGGTAAAACCTACATTCCAGTATATTCAAAATGACATTAATTATATTACATTCAATTCAAATACAGCTACGAGTTATTATAGTGATAAATGAAAAAATATATATATAGTATTCAAAACAATTGTATGTTTAAAAATAGGATATCTATTTAGACAATTTAGATTTGAAAAACCATGGACAAAGTGAAATCAATGGTAATAATGTGGGTCAATATCCCATGATAATTAAAACTAGTTGTATTTAATTATAAGAATTATATGCACTTATATGACATATACACTGCGAATGAAGATCTTAATTTAATAATTAAGATCTTCAATCTTCTTCAATTTGTATTTACTAAACAAACATCGATTCTGAGCCAAGCTGACTGAAATTCCGTAATTTTTAAGATTTTCATCAAAATTAACACTTAATGCTTATCATACAGAATTATTACATTTCTTTTTTATCATTAAGTTCACAACTTATTGTGAACCTTGCGTCAAATTTTTGTTAATTTCTGATCGGCCAAAACAGTTCTATTAGATTAATTAAAAAAAAACTTAAAATGTCTAATATTAATATTCTGTGAAAATTTCAGGTCCCTACAAATATTTTTAACAGAGTTAAAAAAAAATCACCAGTAGGAAGAGTATAACAAGAAGAATGGTGGAAGCTGCAAAAGGCCTAAATGACCTGTAGAGCAAAAAAAAAAGAAACAAATATATAATATTTATTAAAGGAATACATTTTATTTTTATTTCTCTAGTCTTTACATTATTCTATCTTCTTTAGCTTTTTAAAGATAATTTTCGTATAATGCGTAACTACTCTGCGTTATTATTAATTATCATAAAATGTTCATTATTCTGATTTAATTCATAAGAAAATAAATTTCAGATGTAGTGAAAATAATTTGTTCACAAATTAGATATCCAGATTGCGCTAAATTTAAATATATACCTGAACTATAACATAAAATATTATAAACAGACTAGACAATTTCTGTGTTTGATATTAGGTTCTGAACATATCAAGAAATAAATTATTTTGCTAAGTGTGCTTTTTTTTAATTTTTACATAATTGTTTTGTTGTACGTCTGTGGACAACTTTTCGACCAGATATCTTATTTTGATCAACTTCAAAGGCGGTTTCTGTTAGCAAATATATAATAAGTATCTCGTACTTGAACCAATTTGAATTCTATATTTTCAACTTATAAGCCATAACATATTAGTAAAAAAAATAAATAATAATCAGGACATGGCAGTTACAGTCTGTAACCTACAAAATAATAATAATAGTAGTATTCTTATTAGCTAGGAACGTGCTAAATATTAATATTCTATTAATTACTAATGTCAACACCTTTAACAAACCTATCAAATTGTTTTACTTACCTATTTACATGTATTACAATAAAATAATTATATGGAAAAAATATAAATTTCATCGTAGATTATACAACTGGCTATCTCACCCGGGGTTGCACGTGTCAGTTTAATTTCCTCCCTTATTTTTTGACTATTTAAATACAAATATTTTTTTAAAAACTGTTTTATAATTCATCCGTGTCACCAAACATAATTTATACATAAAAATGTCATTACAAAATAATTTTATTAAAAGTGTTACTTTAAATTAAATTTATACAAGTGCACAATACAATAATTACCTCATTATGTTTTAATAATTAAAGAAACAGAAAAAAAAAAACAAATTGATTTGAATTACTTACAATTATACACATATATTTATAGAAATATTGGAAAATATTTAATCATCAAATATTTCGATTGGTTCAGATAGAGACTGTAATTTAGTATTTTCTTTGTTTTGACGAATTCTTTTGAGTTTTTGCTTTACTGCTATAGCACCTATGTAATACAAATATTTGAAATTATTATAACATATCTACAATTTGTAACACATGATTTTCTAAAAAATACTGGCCAATAACAATAATAAATTGTTTTTTAGCTATAAGATAATATTTAAAGGTTTTGTTAAAATAAAAAAAAAAAAAAAACACAAATGAAGAAGTGGTTTTCTGTTATTTTATATTCTTGTTTTAAAGTTTGAATTATTAAATTTGGAATTATATTTACTATACAATACATTATTTGTTCAGAAAAAGATCATTAAAAAAAAATTTTATATTAGTATTTGAAGAAGTATTATTTAAATATCAAGTCATTAAATAATAAAAAATTAATAAAATTCTAAAATAAGAAAAATGTATGATTGTTTTTATATATTTATACTAGTAACATACATAAATAAAATAGTAATAGTTAATATTTAGTACCATTTAAAGAGTATTAAAATAATAATAATAGACATTATTAATAAATTAATTAATTAAACTTAGTTAAGCCAGTTATTAGAGAATTAAATTTTGTTTTAAATATGTTGTTTACGTTATATATATATATATATATATATATATATATATATATATATATATATATATATATATATTACACATAAATATAGTTACATTTAGTAGATTGATACAACATTGATAAGTTTTCTTTTGATTTTTCTTTTGCAGCTATAGATCTAAAAAAAAAATTAACAATACATTTCGTAACAAAAATAAGAATTGTCAAAAAAATTAAAAAATGGAATGTAATTCTTACGAGTATTTAGGTGGTTCGAATAGTCTAAATATACCGTTACCACTTGTTGTTGACATGTTTAAAGGCTGTAACAAATTATCAAAAATGTTATCAATGCATTTAAAATAAAGAAATACATAATGTTAAACATTGTATTGTAATAATTTATATTATATGAAACATACACTATCTTTTAGTTCAATAAAATAGTACACTAAAAGACTCGATAACATAGTTGCCAAGGGTAGTAGATTATCATTATCCAATATCAGTACTTCAATCGATGACAACACAATTAATGGTACGAAAAATAGGTAGATTGATATCCTGTCCAGAAACATATACGTAGATTTGTATAAAAATAATATCTTTATGAATAAATAAATAATTGTTTTACATACCATATAAAACAGTGTACAATAAACTGTAAAAAGCTCAGTATTTTAATAAACATACTATTTGTTTTGTTATGACAAACTTTTAAGAGTCTGGCAGCTTCCAATGTTCCAAGTGATAGGTTGGACAGGCCTAGGAATACAAAACCTGCTTCTGTACAGCTGTAAAATTTTAAATACTAGAAGTATTATATTTCAAAAGATTAAGTAATATTGATTACAATCTAAAAATTGACATTGAAGTATCTCAGAGTATAAAATAATTTTAATTACCCAAAACAATATGTCGAAGCAAAAAAACCCATGATAGCTCCTTTTTTTATTGTATTTAATACTGGCCGCTCATCTAAATTGTTCGCAAATGATGTATACACATTATGCAATAAACACGAATAGAGTATGATAAATTTAAAATTTTTAGATGGATCTAAAGGTTCTGTAACTGCACAACGATCCATCATATGACGAAAAGAATCCAGTAGCCAGTACATTAAAGATGATTCAGAAGAAGAAGATTTAAATGTAGAAAAACATATAGGAACACTGACAAAACAGAAAATTCCACTAGTCAATGATTGTAATAAAATATTTACTTCTGGTACCTTGAATGTATGCGAGGAATACAATGAAATACATTTCTAGAACAAAAAAATATAGTTTTCATGTAATACATATAAATATGTTGATAAAGAATTAAATTACTTACCTTAAAGAAACCAGCTATTTGTTTGAAAAGTAGTAACCACAATATAAACATTATAAGTATTCCAAATATAATATTATATTCATGTAATAATGATATAAACATGGTTCAAATTTAAATTGATTTGTTGCAATTTAAAATTATAGGCATATGTAAAATATTATAATATACCTAATATTGATATGGATAAAATAACAGAGAAAAAAAAAGTTTTATTAGAATAATACACGAAAAGTTGATTTAATAAAATGTATATAAGTACAAACAACAAAGGCCAAATAAAGCCTTTGAACAGCTTATAGCATTTTGGTTCAAATGAATAACGACATATAATTTTCACAATTATATAATTTTTATGATAAATGATAACAAAATAATCATTGATATCAATATCTTTGACCACTAATTACATAGTCGAAAAATCATGGAAAAATCAAAAATTTTTTTTTTATTATGATTTAGGTTTATACTTATAAAATTAATTAATTTGTAAAATTGATACTTTTGAAAATTAATTATAATTTGTATAATAATAAATTACTTTGTAAAAATTAAGAAGAAATCAGGAGAATTTATTTTTTAAGGTTATAATTTTGTTATTCTTGCATGATCACCGCAAACCAAACAAACAGTCCCATATTTCTTTTTGTCTTGTTCTCTGCGTTCCTTCTCTTGTTGAAACAGAGTGTTGGGAATTATTTTATTTGTATACATTTCAAAGAACAAAAAGGTATGTAAAACTTAAATATTATACCTGTTTTAAAAAAACTTGGATTTATTTTACTATTTTGCATGTGTGCGTGTACAATTAGTGTCACATAATATGTACATTTTTCATCTTGTTATCATTCTTAATAAATAGGTACTTAAATAGAAAAACAGGAAACGAGGTGTAACTATATACTCTTCGATAATTAATCGTTGGAAATAATAGAAAAACGTTTCATAATTTCATACTGATACTATTTCTAGTGTTGGTATTGTGAGATAAAATGAGTTCTTTGTTTTGGAAAGTGACTCATTTAGTTAGTCTAGTTAATTAGTTATAGTTTAGTACATGATTTCTTTTTTTATTTTATAATTATTAGATAATATATTCAAATATGGTTTTGTGCAAATATTTAGAATCAAATATGGAAGTTGACGAAGAAGATGTAGAAGCTCCATCATCAAGTACCACTAACCGTGGTGAAAAGAAAAGATTTGAAGTAAAGAAATGGAATGCTGTGGCGTTGTGGGCGTGGGACATTGTCGTAGATAATTGTGCCATTTGTCGTAACCACATTATGGATTTGTGTATTGAATGTCAAGCCAATCAAGCGTCAGCCACTAGTGAAGAGTGCACGGTTGCATGGGGTGTATGTAATCATGCTTTTCATTTTCATTGCATTTCGCGTTGGTTGAAAACAAGACAAGTATGTCCACTTGATAACAGGGAATGGGAATTCCAAAAGTATGGACATTAAAACTATAGAATTACAATTTGAAGCATAATTTTTCCATTCATTTTTCTTACATAATTTAAACATTAACTAAAGATTTAGGCTATTTCTATAGTTCTTAAGGTATTCAATTTTAAATGTAATGTCTGTAATCAGTTCATAATCAAATACAGTAATTTGGCATAAAATACTATTATGTTATTTCATAATCTTAAATCCTGTATAATATTTTTCGGGCGAATAATGTTTTACTTTATACTATAAAAATAAAATTAAAATTTAGAATAATATTTGTTTTTATTTTTTTATTAGCACATCTGTCTTCTGAGTAAATAGTGGTAACTAACTAATGTAAAGTTATAATTGCACTAATGCTGATTTATTTTTTCTTAATCCGGAGATTGGTTTGTATCAAATGATTTTTCTATTTTTCTCTGTTGTTGGCAATGTCCTTGAACTCCTTAAAAAAACTGACTATACCGCCTTCATTATTTGGCTGATACACTATGCTGTCTTCCTCTCGAACAAGTGGAATTTTATAATTTCTTAAATTAGTGGTATATCCAGAATTTATGAAATATATAAATACATAATTAATTTAAAATGTATAATAACATATATTGGACAAATACCACTTAGCATGAAAAATTAAAACTATATTTTAGAAAAGTATTTGGAATATTCACAAATATTTCAAATAAAGTATTAATAGAAAATCTATACTTTTAAGGTGTGACATGAAAAAATCTAATTATTTTAACTAACCGGAAGGTGTTTTCCAAAAAAAAAAACACTTCTTAGTAAAACTAATAGTTTCTTTGTTACACTCGAATTCTAATATAAATGAGTTTGTATTAATTTGTAATTTTTTTTAATAAAATAATAGCCTATTTCAGAATAAACATTTTTTCTTACATTACTTCATTTTGCTTAATAATTTCAAAATTATCCAATTAGGATAAGGACTAGTTTTACCTATTGAAATTTTTTTTTTTGAAATTCTTCAAATTTAAATATTTTGTGTAGTTATATTGATTAAACAAAATTATTGAACATTTGGTTTTTTTTATGATGAAAAGAGTATTATTATTATCATTATTAGGGCACTAAAAATAAATATGCAATTTTACAAACTTATGATTTTCTGAAAACTGCACCATTGGAACATTATAACTTACAAGATATATCGGATGATTTGAACAAAGAAAATAGTAAGTATATAATTCAAAGGTGCGATCTTATAATGCTTAATAATGTATAGGTAAATGTGCGTGCTAAAAAATGAAATACTAAATTAAATGACTGACATTTTGTTTATATATTTTATTACTGGGGAATAATTGCAGCTATATAATATCACCAATGAATACCCTTTCAAAACTCTGGTTTAAAAGTATGTAACATGACATAAATATATTTTATTATGACAAACTTTTAAGAGTCTGGTTGCTTCCAATGTTCCAAGTGATAGGTTGGACAGGCCTAGGAATACAAAACCTAGAAGTACAGAAGTACAGCTGTAAAATTTTAAATACTAGAAGTATTATAATTCAAAAGATTAAGTAATATTGATTACAATCTAAAAATTGACATTGAAGTATCTCAGAGTATAAAATAATTTTAATTACCCAAAACAATATGTCGAAGCAAAAAAACCCATGATAGCTCCTTTTTTTATTGTATTTAATACTGGCCGCTCATCTAAATTGTTCGCAAATGATGTATACACATTATGCAATAAACACGAATAGAGTATGATAAATTTAAAATTTTTAGATGGATTTAGATCTATCTAAGGTTCTGTAACTGTACAACGATCCATCATATATCGAAAAGAATTCAGTAGCCAGTACATTAAAGATAATTCAGAAGAAGAAGATTTAAATGTAGAAAAACATATAGGAACACTGACAAAACAGAAAATTCCACTATTCAATGATTATAATAAAATATTTACTTCTGGTACCTTGAATGTATGAAGATATAATATATTATAATCCATATAATATTAATAAACAACTTGAAAACCGTATATGAGAAATAAAAGAGATTTTTGAATAATAACCTGAATTTACTGTAGTCTGTTTAACTAACAGGCAACATCAATTTTGGTGATTAGGTTGAAACATAGATAACAAAATTTAATTATTAGACTGTATGTTGTTTTAAAATATTGTCAATCAAATAACTTAACAACCATGTTATAATACATAATACAATTTATGATAAAATACTGAAACCTAACCAGTCTCTACTGAGCTCCGTTCAAAAATGTTTTTTTGATAGTAACAAATTATGGTTGCTTACAGTGTATAAATTAAATTAGGTACCTACACCCTATAATATTCTATACCTTTCAAACATTCCACCTAAAACGCCACAACACAGTGGCATATCCATCGTGGGGCTGAGTACCTATATGACCAGGTATTTTTTTTTTTATAAATACTTTTTTATAATCGATACATTATATATTATGACAGAATATATGAAATTCATCCGTTGCGTGTTATTATCCATACGCAGAACTTAATGGCGGGACAGGGCAAACATTTTGTTTTGTTGCCTATTAACATCAATGCCCGTAGATATGTTTTCTGGGCGAAGAGGGGGCAAACTATTAAAACAAAATTAATAATTATTAATAAAACCACCATTTATCAATTAGTATTGTCTATATTATTAGATTAATATTAATTAGATTAATTATTATAGTATATATACAAATATTATAGTGCATTTAATAGGTACCTATACTAGTAAAAATATTACACTTTGCCAAGCAAAGTTTGCTTAATGCTTATATTCTCATTAATAATACAAAAACGAAAAAGTTATCTTAATTCTATAGAGCAGAGGTTCTTAACCCGTGGTACACGAAGAAATTTTTTTATTATTATTTGCATTCAATATTATTTAGTTTAGTTTAGTTTATTTGATATTAGCTAATTTTATAAAAAGACATTTCTGCATTTCCTAATCTTTCCTCATTTATTGATGAAAATGAACTCTCTCTGAAGGAAGATTTAAATGCTGACATCTTGGAACATTTGGAAGCACTGAAGATGAATTTTTCAAAATATTTTTCTGAAGACTATTCAAAGAAAAATTGAATTAGAAACCCATTTGTGTATGAATCTTCAGACAAAGAAGTTCCAGAAGACGTGGAAGATAAAGAATCGTTCATTGATATGGTAAGTGCTCAATAAAAGACGCATTTAAAGACAAAACATTGGTTTCATTTTGGATGTCAACAAAAATAGAATACCCATCTCTTCTCAAGCAAGCATTATAATGTTTAACTCCATTTGTCACTACTTATTTGTGTGAGAGTGGATTTTCTGAATTGCTGTATTTGAAAATTAAGTACAGAAGTAGGCTCGATATTCAAAGTAACTTAAGAGTGATAATTAATTCCATTCAGCCTGATATTGATGTCCTTGTACAAAATAAACAACAACAAATATCACATTAATTTTATTATTATTTGTATTTATTATTTTTTTTTATTAATTTGAAAATTGTAATTTAAAATTTAAATATTTAGATTTAACTAAAAATTAAGATTTTTTTACTTTCATAAATATCAAATAATAAAAATGCAAAGAAATGAATAATACAAATATTCGCTAAAAAAATTTGACTCTTAATTTAGTTTTAGAATGAGGTGGTACGCGCGTATTGATTAAAAAAGTGTCTGGTGGTACTCGATGATAAAAAGGTTGGGAACCCCTGCTACAGAGTATCATCTCTCCGAATGAATGTATTTTGAATTTCCTAATCACACCGTCAATATTAATATGATTAGCCAAGTGTTGCCGGCAATGGACATTGTGTTTGTTCATTTAGTCTGTCCCGCTGCGTTATATGACGTGCGAGATGATTTTGTTTGGATTAAAATCAATTTTGAAAACGTACAACCGGATCTTTATGTCCGCGATATCACAAATGTTATCGTATTTGTACGAGTCGCGTGGACTACAAGGATTCAAGATTGCCCGAATAATGACCAACCTATCCAATTCAATTCCCGTTCGCTTTACTTAAAACGTCTTTTATTTGGGGGGAGGAGAATTCTAAATTTTCCGTGCACACGGAATCTTATCTCAGTTTAATATTGCACGTGGTTAAATCTATAGTCGGGCGAATGAAAAGTGGCCGCTGGCAAATTTTTTTTTTCGATAAGCCATGGATTCTCAAAGTGAATCACGTAAAGCGCGATTGATAACAACATGGGCATCAGCGGCCACTTTTCATTCACCCGACTATAGTTAGTTTTTTTCGTTCGCCGTTTTCAACATGTTCGAAATTAACGAACAACGCGTGTGCATCAAGTTTTGCTTGAAACTTGGTAAAATTGATGCAACGGAAACGTACGAACATCGATTATAACCGCTTTTGGGGACGATTCGTTAAGTGGTTCCGTGACTTTCGAGTGTTTTAAACGTTCCAAGAAAAGTCGGCGGTTAAACTGAAGACAATCCACGTTCTGTAGGTTAGGTTAAGACCGTCGACGTCATCCAGAGACGATGGTATGGCGACAATTTCCGAAAAAATGCGAAATGGCCTCCGATTAACCGTTCGTGAGTTAACAAAGCGAATCTCAATTGAGTCTTGTCATGCAATTTTACAGGAAAATGTACAGACGAGAAGGGTCGCGCTGCCAAATTCGTTCCGCGATTGTTCACCACGACAATGTACCGGCATATTTAGCGCTGTCGATTCGTGAATTTTTGGCTGATAAAATAATTGCTGTAATCCTACGGACTCTCCGAATTCTCCTAATCAGGCCCTATGTGATTTTTTTCTATTCCCAAAACTAAAATCTGCGCTTAAAGCACAACGATTTCAATGTGTAGAGGAAATTCAAGCGAACGCGGCAACAGAACTCATAGCTTTAACTTTGGAACAGTTCCAAAGGACTTTTGAAAAATGGCAAGATCGCCGAGATCACTGCATATCGTCCGGAGGAGAGTATTTTGAAGGAGATATCTTTAAATAATATGTAACTTCATTTTTATAGTCATTAAATATAAAACCCTGGTACTTTTTGAACAGACCTCGTATATATCGCTTGTTTGCTAGAACAACGACATAACACGAAAATCATCGTTTTTGAGTTGTTCGCATAATAATAATATTGGTGTTTTTCTCTATACTGATAGAACGACATAAGTGAACATAATAATGGCAAAACTAGCCATATTACTAAATAACTCATAACTAAAACTCAATCGTTGTATTAACAGTGTCATAATTAAAAAATAAACTTAACTATCTCCAGATTTTATAATAATAATAATAATAATAATACTGTTGTAGGCGAGCACTGAAAGCATGAATATAATGTGTTATAACACTCATCTTGCATTACAATATGTTTCTAAATCAATGTAAATTTTCAAATTCGTTTTGTGTGAAATCATGTTTTCTGTGTTATGTCGTCGTAGCAAACAAGCGATATATAACGTACACGCGCGAGCGGCGTGGCGACTAATAAATGTTAATAAACGGTAATAATTATTATATACACTCGTCACTCATGGCGAGGATAACATTTTCATAATCCGTACGGTATCCGAATTCGTGAGCCATACCGTGGAACACACGCACACGCACAAACGACCGATAAAATTATTAAAACCGCCCCGAGTCGAGTATACTCGACATCGAATTACACGTTCGAACCAGCGTAACAGTAACCAGTATTATCACGACGTAAACGAAATACGTGTCACGGGTGCTATACGACTACTATAATATTGGGTTATATATATATATATATATATATATTAATATATTGCAGACAAACGCGAATTTGTCGTGCCGTTGTTAATTTTATATTGAATAATGCTGCCGCGGCACGGTCTCCGGCTTCGTGTAACGTGGGCCCGGTTTATTCTACCCAAGGACTTGACAACTTTCTAATAACATAAATAACGTTATATGTTTCTCGAGTTGTTATCCACACGAACATCGTGAATCCTCGTCAAATCCAGTTGTCGCGGTTTACAGTGTTTGCAAATCGCACTGTTGTCTAACGTCACGTCGCGGATTTAGGATACAGAAACAATTGCGCTTCACAATTATATACTTCGATTAAGCTTTTAACACAATTCGCAATAATTACCTGCGACAAGTTGCCCGTGCGGGCCGACTTTTTCCAAATTCAGGATCACAATGTTACAAGATCGTCTCGGTTCGTTAATGTTAATATTTACAGAACAAAAAAAAAAAAAAAAAATGACAGCAGAAATCTCAATGTTGATGAAGCGTTAGATGCGTTCAAAACGTTTGGGCCGATAAAAAGAAAACTTGAATCCCAGATGTTTTAAAACTTTCAATAAAAAAACCTAGTGTGATTTTAAATTTTGTAGGGGCCCGATTTGTCGTATTGAATCAACGTAATATTTATCTATCGGCTATCTGTACGTACAGTGGCGTAAAGCATGGGGGGGGTTAAACTATAAGTTTCAACTGTAAAAAACTAGTAGGCAAGGACGTGTTTTTATAAAATTACACTATATTCGTAAGTAAACAATTTAGTTTACCACCGTTATCCATTAATAACCTTGCTATATTACTGTATTATGTTGATGAGATTATTATTTCTAATCTGACTGTGATGACACACGTTACAAACACAGGTTTTGTTATTATTATTTCGCATATGCATTGCAACTTGGTATATCATTGCAAAGTGAGCAGCAAGATTTGTCAAAGGCATTGTCTGATATAATGATGATTTGATGTGCGTTAGAGGAATTCCGAGCAAATGCAGAAGTAAACTTAAAAAAAAAAATGTTCAACGGAATTAATTAGGTAACCCACCCATAAATCAATAAAAATCATTTTTGTACTAAAAATAGCTAAAAACCAAATAGGGGGTGGATTTCAATAGCTATAAACCGTCTCCGGACAACGCAGAACATTTTGCAAAAAACCGCGTAAAAATCCGCTCCAGTTTATTAGCCTTATATATATATATATAGATAGACATTAATTTATATCTATGTATAGATAAAAACCAAATACCACTCATTCACTCAACGCCGATAAAGAGATTAGCGAGAAGAATAAAAAATGCGATTGGACCGATAAAGTTATGCGAGGGGTATGGGATTAAATACACGGGCAATTCCAATTTTTCACGAGCAACGTACGGGATAGGTAATTTGATAGAAAATTCAATACAAAAACGTTAAAAAAAAAAATGTGACTAGGATAGTGGCGTCTATTAAAATTTAGCGCTCTAGGCACTCACTCACCAGTACGTTAATCTGACCCTGACTAAATGTGTTGCCACTTCATCAATTGTGCCATAATTAAGGTTAATTTATTTGAACAATTAGTTTATAAATTTTCAATTCTTTAGATGCTTTAGTTTTGAAAAACTTTGCTTACTCAAACATGACGATTGATCGACAATATACATAACAATTTATAATTTATAAAATAAGTAGCATCCGGTGATATTTGACATGGGGCGGGAATGTATGCATCTATTTTCTGCATCTGAAACCTATTGTCGTCGTCATTGTAATTCTGGGGCCCCCATAATGAAGTACGGACAGGGGTCCGCCGGGAAAATCCCGATTTTTCGATAAGCCACCGATCATGGGCTATCGATAAGATTATCTTATTTGCGTATTTGCGTAGTGGAAGAAAGATATTAGTTTTTATTTCGCGCGCGGAACGGTTTTATGGACAGAGGAAAAAAACACAATGTACTTCTATTGCGTAGGCGAAAAAATTCGAAAATACAAAACGAATTAGGTTAATTTTCAATTAACGGCATTATTGTAATGTTTAACGAAACCCGCGCGAAAACACAATGGTTTTAGTATTTGTAGTAGTAGTAAAGCATTGAGTAGCGGGCTCGCGTACCGCCGGCAAACGGTCACTTGACCCGAGTTATTCGGACAGATGGCGGCAGCCGTGAGCCGGGAATTCGACACGGTTGGGCGGTATAATGGAATGTTCACCATCTGGCAGCCCTGGCGCAAATAAGTAGTCCGCCGGTAACTACAACTATAACTACACACACCGTAGTATTATATGTACGTTTCGGGTTTAGTTATCAATAAAAAGCCGGAAGTTTCGGTCTCCGTTGTTGCCCGTTGATAGTGGTCGTTTGTGCTCGTCGTATTCGTCCGCCGACCGTCTGCCGGTATTATTTCGACAGTCCCGAGCGTGCGATCACGTAATATTATTATTAAAACGCTATACGACGACGAGCGTGGCGTACATTATATTATTCGGACGATTAAATAAAAAAATAAGTTAACCGACAAAAAAAATAATAGTAAAAAAGAAATATTAATTTTCTATCGCGATGGGCCTATTAACCGAAGGGGAACCGCTCAGTTGGGACGAAACGAAACAGTTGACCGACCACGTGAGACACCATGGCATCAATCAGTTCGTAAACCTATACCATCAGCTATTGGACCGCAAAGGAGACGTTCTGAAATGGGGAGACGAGGTAAATTAGTGATTTTTTTTGATTTTATATTACATCAAATTCACGCAAGTATATAATATTAACTATGTATCTTTTGGTTGGTCCCTCTACACTTCTAGGTCGAATACATAATCGTCAAATTCGATCACGTCAATAAGACTGCAAAAGTTAGACTGTGCGCACAAGATATATTATATCAACTCAATGAAAAAGAAGCAAACGACCCAGAGTAAGTACAATTGACTCAACAAAGTAGTTATTTCCTATAAGATTACTAATATTAGTTATATGGGTACGTTGTTTATACTATATATATTATTGATTTAAATGCTCGTTCAATTATTCAATGTGGTCTATATAACTACTCATACCTAGTGTTGATGTCTAAACAAAAAACTTATTTTTTTATTAACTTTCATTGAAATTCTTTAATCTAATTTTCTCTTGACTGTTGTAATAGTTGTGCGTTTGAATAAATAATATTTACAAATATATTTGGTCTCTTCAAATTAGAATTGATCAAATTTTCCCTTTGTTTTAAAGACTTGTTTTAATTTTATAAATGTTTGATAGATATTGCTATACCTATGTATATAATGTGTATTTAATACACATGTTTTTTTATACTGTAGGTTTTAATATTACTACTAATATGAACAAAAACTTGTTAATTAAGCATGTAGTCTAAAGGTTTAAAAATTAAATTAAATTTCAAAAGTTATTAATTTTGATTATATTACATTGTAAATTGTGTAAAACCTAGAAGGTTTAAGTAAGTTAAATTTATGCAAATTTAATTATTTAATAATAAAAAATGTGTTAAGTATTTAGGATGCAACACATGGGATAAATTAAATATAGTAATATTTGGTTATACAAATTGTTAGATGAGGCTATAATTTCTCTATAATTTGAAATGAAAAACTTGTTAAATATATTACGACTCGAGTTATGAAAATAGTTTAATAATAATAATAATAATAATAATATTATGACCAATTATTATTGTGATCTGGTTTGGTATGTATCTTAAAAAGTGGTTTTGACCTCATTCAAAATTATTTTATCCTAACAGTCTGATGTGGATTCCTTGATGTTAATCTATATGCTAATATTTATTTATCGTGAATAATATAATATATATATATTTGTTCGCAATTTAAACAGTATAAGTACAATTTAATAATAAAGCTTGGATAATAAAGATTCTTATAGTTGTAACTAGCCAAGTATAATTATACTTAAAATAAAAATTAGTAAATGTGATAACTAATAAATTGTATGATTGTTGTGATAACCTTTGTGACAAGCAAATTAATCGCATAAAATTTGAAAATGGTATTAAAACAAGTTAAGTATTTTAATGGGTAATTTTTTTTTAATTTATATCTATAAAAATGTATTTAAATTATATACATTTATATCACAATTTATCTATTATCCAATTTACTTTACTTAATTTATGAAAAATATTTTTGGTAAGAAAATATAATGCATATTTGTGTGTATGCTTTTCTGAACTTGTGTTTCACTTAATCCTAGAGCTAATATGATCAATGATAAACACCATTATTTATTGGCAATACAGTTAAATCAAACAAATAATATATAGTAAAAGTTTCAATTTCATAACAGTTTTCTTAAGTTTTTTTTTTTTAAATTTATATAATCAGTATTATAATATCAATTTCCGTATTCATTTGATTCATTGATATTACCTTGAACAATCAATTTCATTCTTTGTAGCCCTGTTCTAGATATATTTATTGTTGTAAATATTTGTATGGTTTTTCTCTAATGTAAGTTAATACAATTTCCAGTTCTTAATTTATTATAATTTTATGTTTAAACTTTAATTTTCCATAAATAAAATATTGGATAAGGGTTATTATTCAGGAATTTGGATAATTGAGATATCCAGAAGCATTTGAATTTATCACTATATAAACATAGACTTCAATCAAAAATCCTACTATTAGTTTAACGTCAATATGTTTTTATTAATTTGATATTATTTAGTTCTGAGGAGGAAATTGTATCAATTAAAATAATGTTTATGTGTATATAAAATATATGAGAATATAATTAATAGGCTATTATTAATTTATTGATAAAGTTATTATTCTACTATAGAATATGCGAGTGTTTATATTTTATTTTATCATCTAAGTACCTATATTAATTCAAGTTACAAATCTCAATAGAATAAATTATCATTAGGAAAAATAGTTGATTTGTAAATGTTACATATTAAACTGTATAGTACTAATTACGTTAAAGTAAAAAAAAAAAAAAACCATGTGTTTAAATACAATATAACCTCGGAATAACAAATCATATATATTATCAAGAAAAACTGTGTTTGTTATTTTGTTTTTGGTTTATTAAATAAAAAATTTCCTACCAGGCGGTTTAAACAACGTAAAGTCAAATGCAAATACACACGAATATAGGTAATAGTAGTTACCTATATAATTAGGGCACAATAATGCCATGTCAATACAAATCCACTGAATAGGTCAATGAAATCAATTATCATTAATCATTTATCAATTCAAATATTGATTTTAATTGAACCTATTATAGTCATACTATGTTATTCCATGTATATTAGGTTGCATTTTTTATTGTACGATTTTTGTAATTGTATGCTATTTATAATACCCGTATTAAATGAAATAATAATAAAAAAAAATATTAGTTTCGTAGGTAATATCTACCCGAAACATTAGTACTCGCTGTAAAATGTAATGTTATATTAATTTCTGTTGGATTCATGTCACAGGGTTTTTTTTTTTTTTTGTAATTTTATTAGACACTTGTACTATTATTTAATATTGCTGGTGCCTCGTTAGTCGTTATATTTAAAAATGTTCTCTGTGGGACGGCGGGTGCTCGGACAACCTTGAGTTTTAGTCCAGAATATTATTTTTCATTTAAATTTCGTACGCCGTGCAATTAACGATTAGATAGAGCGGACCGAACAATATTTCGCTAGTCATAAGTTTTAAATTTTTTCCCCGAGCTAGGAACTACGAATAATGACTTTACAATTCGAATAACGCGTTTCGTGTGGTCAAATCGTTAGAACAAAAACGAAAAACGACCGACTTGCGGTACCCATAGCAAAAAGCACACAATTATTGTCTTTTTTTATTTCTAATCAAATTATTTTGTATTATAATTAAATTATACACGGGTATGATTGTACCTCCTGCTTACGCCAGGCGTCCGATGACTGGCGAGTTTGAATTTAAATCTTGTTCTATCGTAAACTACCACGTACCAATTGAGTATTTATTCGTCCGTTTGCCCGAAAAGCGTTGTTTTATTATATTATTTGTCGGTTTTGATTTTAAAAAAAAAAACGCTGTTCTCAGATAGTCGACCACATGGTTTAAAATAAAATATATTACTTTTACCATGTATCCGTATTGGGATTATCCGTGCAAAATGGGTACATCGCAGAGCATCAAGGCGCTTAGAAAATTTCAGAAGTGCACGTCCTCCGCGTGTTTTAAAGCCGTAGATCCCCGTCCAACTTTTTTTTCTTTTTTATTTAATTAAATTCCTTCTTTTTTTTTTTTTTTGTCATTTTTTCTTTTTTAAACAAACTTTCGGCGCTCTCGACTATAACATAATGATCAATATATTGTTAATATTATTTATTTTTTTCTCGTACGATATCGTTATTTTCAAATCGGTAATTTTTATTCGGAGATTTGGGGAACGCGTGCTGTTCAAATGCTATTGATGGCTTTCAATCTTATTTTTATTTTTCTGTGATTGCCGAAGAAAACAATTCATAATATTTGTTGAAACCGCACGTTAGTTTAAGTCCCGGGTGCATTTTCAAATGTACCTATACTTTCGCAACGTTTCCAGGATAATTCCATTATATTTCTTTGTCTAACACATACGCAGCATAGCGATTTAGACTAATTTTTTGTCCATCACATCCGGTCGGTGCAATGAAGCGATAAAAGTTCTAAAAACAGATTTGAATCCAGCGTGAAGTGTATATTTATGATCGGCCACTTTTTCGAATTTCAGTTTTTAATTAAAGACCAAAAATGTATAACAATTTACAATAAAAAAACTAAAACTAAATTTAAAAAAGTGGCTTGTTTGGTCCCGTGTATACTTCACGCCGAGTTCATATCTGTTTTCAAAATTCATATCGCTGCACTATGTCGATTCGGACTAATGGACAATAAAAAATTGGTCTAAAATACTATGCTGCATATGAGTCGGATAAAGAAAGTTAATGGAATTCGCGATTTGATTAGTATCGAATCTGTATCTGAATCTGATTCGACTGTATCTATCAGGCAATATGGTAAAAGTATATTTTTATACTTTCAACAATAGTCCGGCCTCGTCGGTTGGCGCCAAAATAAACATTAGAAGTTCTACTAAATACAACTGTATGTTTTTAAATTTTTTTTTCCAAACCAATTTCATTTGCCAATAAGAAAAAAAAAAAACCAGGATTCAGTAATATTTTCACGTTTATTTTGACACCGAAATCAAGTTTTTACGACCAACGAGGTCTGAACACTATTGGAAGTTCAAACAAATGTTTACTATGTTACCCGTTTGATAGACAAGGACGGCAAATTCACATTCGACGTTTTCTTAAGGTGGGGAGGTTTTCCAAATTTTCTTCAATTTTATAAAATTTAAACATTTATTTATTGTTTTACATTTTAATGACAGTCTCAATGATATGATACTGTCCACTAAATTACTGCTAAATTACTTGGTTTTTCATAAAAATAATACGTATTGCGATTTCGTCTCAATAATAATATATTATATTATAATAGTGTAATAATTTTATCGGGACTGATTCGAAAGTCTCTAGGCTAGTGCTGTGGCGGCTATTAGTAGGGACCGTAGTTTCATAAATTGGGACTATATATTTTCTTAGTTTCACCACATATAAATAACCGTCTAGATAAAAATAAATCTATCTTAACACCGTTGATTCAATTTATATGTTTAAAATTTAATTTCTAGCGTGTGCAGCATATTTTTAGAGAAAATTTAAAGGAAAATCAGTTTATGACCCCCCCCCGCCCCCGAACTTCTCAATTGGTGTATCCGCATCAAAGAGCAACTTTAAAACGTATAATATTTTTAAACAAATTTTCTAGAAACGTCATTTTACTAGTTTAAATATTATTTTCACACGGAGTGGGGTGTGGGTAATTATTATATTTTTGCCGCTCCTCACTTCCGTTGAACGTCAAGTACAGGGTGCGTTAGAAAAACATCCCGGATTTGTAAAACTTATATATACCAAGCCAAGTCAAATATTAAAAAGTATGTTTTATTTATAAATTGTACATATAATGTCATTTTTTAAAACTATTTTTAAAAATTATATCACTTAAGTAGCGGCCTTCGTTTTCAATACATTGATTGAGCCCTTTTCGGTAGTTATCTATGACTCTACCGGACATTTCGGGCGGGATGGCAGCGACTTCTTGAGTTATTACCTCCTTCAGGGCTTCCACAGTTTGGGGATGAAGGAAAAAAATCGCATGGGCTCAAATCTGGTGAACGCGGTGGCCATCACCCAATGTCACCACGTAAAGAGACGATATGCCCGGGAAACATATTTCGCAAAATGCCGTGTGACCGATGAGCTGTGTGTGCGGTGGCACCATCTTGTTCAAACCACACATTATCTTGTCCATAATCATTAAAAATATCGTTCAATTTCGGTCGAAGAAAGTTTTCAAGCATCACACAATAACGATTAGAGGTCACCGTTGCCGTAACGCCGTCTTCTTCAAAGAAGTACACATTTCCAGTCCTGTTACGGTCCTAGGTGGGCTTTGTTTTTAGTGCTCAACCTGATTGTCTAAAATAAGAAACCTAATTCTGAACAGTTTTTTTGCGGTCGGGGACGGGATCATATCGACCAAGCGCGACCCGAACACGAAACGCACGCTGGGTCGCTATCAGTGAACCGCCGTTTTTAATAAATTCCTCGACAACAAACGCACGATGATCTCCCGACCAAGCCATGATAATTACTAATAAATGGCATACATAAAGCTTTCTATCGAAGTAAATTCCATTAGTTTATCTCAATCCGAACCCAGATTACAACCTTATCAAACTAGGGAGTTATTTCTGACGCACCCTGTATGCACTATCGCGGAGACAAAATGGCGGTGCGTTAAATAATTGTAAGCCGAGTTGATCGTTTTTTTACAATAGCCCCGAGACGAATCAGTAAACAATAATTGTTATTAATTATTATTATACGGGACGTTGACGTTTTTGTACGAAACAACGCGAAACGAAATTGCTGATATTGTATATTATTATTACGTCGTATAGTAAATCCGATAATAACCACTATTATAGTATTTATGAATCGTTTAATTTATTACAATGAAGGTCACGGACATGCGAGTAGTTTTATAGTATTATAATAATAACAATATTATATTACTGGGTACTATAAAATAAAACGTATTAAACACCTTGAAAAAGAAAAAAAAAACATTCATACAGTCGTAGTAAATTCGTTTATTTTCTTCGTTTATCGTGCGTGTCTGTGTACCTACATATTTTATTAGACGGGGAATATAATATATTATTTAATCGTAAATTTGATTTAGACGAGTTGAAAGTAATGTACATAGATTAGCATAAATGTAAAAAAAAAAAAAAAAAAACTATAATAATAATAACACAACGCAGTCATATTGCGCCCCACTAAAAATGTGCGTCCAAGGTGTGCGGCTCGTCTCGTTTAACACATCACACTATACCTTAAATTGGCCCCCCGACTACTAAACGAACTTTTATACATTTTTAAAATTTTTAAATTTTAAATACGAATTTCGTCGAATAAACGAAATATTAGAGCTTTTAACCTGATACTTAAAAATATTTTTAAAAATTTATAAAATGATCAAAAGAGAATGACGTGAAGATAAATTAATATTAAATGTAGAATATAAATTAAACACACACAATGAAAATGCAAATATAATCCTTTAGAAATGATCAAATAAAATCAATAAATGACACACAATTCTTTAAAAATGCAATATTTAAAATTGTACCATTAGACAATCTTAGTATATAAAAGTAAAAATATTTTTTTAATTCTAATCATCGAGTTTCTATGTATATGAGTTACGTATTAGAACCGAAAAAGGAGAAATTTCTGCTTTGTCAATACAAATTGTATCCTCATAAAATGTTCATAAATAGCTCAAAAATCGCCAGACTTGTTTTGACAATTCTTCTACGTCTAGTAAGGGCCAATTAAATCCAAAATGCTCACAGAAAAGGTGCTAAACTCGAAAATCGGAAAAGTATTTTTGGTAGAAAAGTCGTACACAGACTGAAAAAAAACAGCGAATGCATAAATTTCCGGGCCTTAATCCGAACCGTGTATTGTTCTTCGTTATATTACTACGTAGGTATTTATCCAGGTCAGTGGCGTATTTGTATACGAACAAAATGTTAACAATAGTTAGAAGTAGTAAGGTCTTTCCCCGCATTGGAAATAATAAAAACTTATTATTTAAAATTACTGAAGAAACCTTATAATCAAAACTATGGCATATACTAAACATTGAAGCGGAATCGGATAAACATATTGACTATGCGATGAGTTCATAAATTCATAGTAAAATTGTATTTCAGTGTGAAATCATTAAAACAATCGTTTAAATACATTTTCATCCGGTGAGTTTTCGGTATTGGCGGGGCAGGGCACCAAAAAAAAAAAAAAAACACAACAACCGACCCGGGGCGCCAAAATCTTTCAATGAAACGCCATCGGCCTATAGGTGTAAAATAGCGAGAATTTCAAAAAAATATTAATTATTAATCGTATCGTGATGGGGTACACGTCGATAATTTATTATATACGCAGTCTGTGTCCGCGTACGCGGTGTCGGTCGGTTGTTAATTTTGTCTGGCATGGCGGTTTTGTTTTAATGGCGTATTCGGTTGCAGATAACCGCGGTCCAATATCTTATCTCTAAGTTTAATCAATCGGAAACGCGGACCTCGCCGGATCTAATCTAACCCCACGCATTATAATATATTATTATCTGTCCGTACACTATGACCCACCCCTCCACCCGTATACGCAATACATAATACATTAACCTACAATCCTACACATTTACAATGCGCTTAATTAATATTGTTATAATAAATATTTCACGATGACTATCGAAGTCTAGAAGACTAGTGATAAAATTTTATCGGCGATGATTTTCGACTAGGTTAAACAAACAGCGCGCGCGGTTCCCAAATAAATCTAAATCCGAAAATTTTAATACGTATGATTAAATAACGATTCCACCGAGTATGATTAATTATAAATACGATAATACGCCGAGTGTGTTATAACCGTATACAAAGGTTGTGTTTTTTATTTTTATTTTTAATTTACAATATTTCTACAGTCCAATCTAGTCTCTATACGTATATAGGTTTATCAATCGGAAACCTGTGCATTTTTTTTTTTATAGGTCTGTATAATCGGTAGCAATTTACGTCTAGTCAAAGCGTATTGTAGGGGAGGTCGTTTTTTCATGTTTCGTTGTGATCCGGTGAAAAAATAATCGTAGATACTTGAAATGTCCACCGTGCACTTATAATAAATTAGCATTGTCTCTAGACGCGGTACGCAATTATAGAATCGAGTTATCATCGTTTTTCGAGTTGATTTAAAAATGCTTAAAATTTTGATACAACAAGTATCATCATGATCTGCACGCACTCGGTGGTAAAAAATAAAAAAGTCGACCTGCAATGCCGTTGTTAAAATTTGGCTACGTGAGCCGTTTTCTGTAAAATATACGTGTGATTTATGGGTTTGCCTAATTTAATATAATTATATACACCCGAGGGAAAACCGAGAAAAAAAAGATAAAGAAATAAAACGTCCACTCCATCATAACGCGTAGACTAGACGAAATTTACTACCAGAAACCACCCATAACCTACGTAACGACTATCCGGACGAGATTTTATGGTCGAAAAGAAATTTGGTTTTCCAAATTTCACGGGGTGCTTATAATGTCTTAAAAATATAGACTTATAAGCAAAAAAAAAAAAAAAATTGACTTCTTTTTCAACAAAACAACCGTTAATTCGTTCAATGTGAGTATATATTGTAATACATTATAACAGACGGATCTATTCGAGAAAACTTAAAAACTAGTCGGCCGTTCACGTGGCCTCGGCCGGTAGCTCGCGGGCTCGCTCTCATCTGTCTTTTCGTATATTATCTTTGTTAAAATTACATCACCAAGTATTTTTAACAATAATAATATACGTAATCGATCAGAATACACGCACACATTCTATTCATTTGGCCGTAGCTTAAATTGATAATTTTAACGTGATTTACGTAACTTTTTGCATTCGAGAACGATTATAATATTATGCGGTTTAATATTTAGATATTTAAAAATTTTATTTTTGATATACTATTAGAGCGACTCGCGTGTGTGTGTGGTTTCGAACCACTAAACACAATTAATAATATAGAAAAACATAATTGCTCATTTTCTTAATTCGATAGTGCAATAAAGAACTACAAAAAAAAAAAAAAAATTATTAAAACCAAAATTAGCCAGAAAAAGGAAAATAAAAGATAATAAATATTAAAGATTTACAAGCTATTTCAACTCGTTTAATATGACTTATTTTCATACGTGTTAATTTATAGGTAAATAAATTATAACTTTTAAATAAATACACATTCGAACGTATTGTTACAAGATTTTATTTTATTCTATTCCATGGGATCATGGGTTGCTCGAGCAGCAGTCACCCTCCAGCCGAGTTTTTCGAGTATTATAAAATGTCCCTATTGAAGAGTGTAAGAGTGAAAATAGGATATTCATTCTTAGATTTTCGATGACAACTTTTTGTGGTTTAGCCTCCCCCGTTTGTGATTTCTAGATCCGCGCCGGTTCACCTTCATCGCGAAAACAAAATTTATAATCGAATCCGCGCTCGTACACCGTATATTACCGATTATTCACGATTCGGAAATTATACGGAATTTCCGTTTAAATACCTATTGTGCGATCTGCTGCATTCGCCGACATATACTTGCTTACGGTAATTGCAATGTTACGGAATATCGGTCATCGTCCGTTAATCTGTATTGCAATATAAATTATCTTTAAAATTATTATTCGTCCGATAAATCTAACAGATTAGAAAAAAAAATCGCAACGAAAAATTCATCGTTTATACATGTAGCCATGATTGCCACAAGTCTGGAAAACCTTGTAAATGTCAAATGTCCGGAGATTTTAAAATAGTCAGGGACATTTTTAATTTTTAAACCATTTTTTTTTTTTAATTACATAATTTCGGTATATTTTATGTCAACTGCTTTTTGAGACCTACATGTATTATATATTTTTTTAATTGTATTATATTATGGCTGGGTATGGAAAACGTTTAAAAACGATCCGGAAAACATGGAAATGTCGGGGAATTTTGAAAATTCAAATTCGTGGCGACCCCGATAGCGTACAGGTGTGCTCTCTGCACACCCAATAATAATTAAATAGTCAGGGTTCGGGACTTGTAGCGTTGCATACTTTTGTTATTTATTGTAAAATATAGCAGTGTGCGAAATAAATTCATTTTTGGTTACCATATTATCAAATCTGAAATTTGAATGTGCATATTTGATAATATGGTAACCAAAAATGAATTTATTTCGCACACAATCTATTGTAGTAAAGTGCTTATTTTTCAGCTTTTGGGCTATTTCTTTTGCACAATTTGACGAATTCTTCAATTTTTAAACATAAACTATAAATAAATTTTAATGGATCAGTGGAATTTAGAGAAAAACCTAATCGAAAAATGAATATTAATGCAATTATATATTCTCGTTATATAATACAACTCGCTGCTCGTTAAAATTTTCGTGTAGGTATTTTAAATAGCTGAGGTAGATACTTATTTCAAGAAATAATACAGATTTCATTTAAAATCTGTTATGTAATACTCGAATAATAATAATTATTAATTAATAGATATTTGTGTTTGGGTTTGTGTGCTTATTTTACGGATTTTTACTGCACATTTTAGCGCTCAATTACCACGTTTTAAATAGTTGTAAGTCCCGAACTCTGATTATAATATTGTAATATTATAATAAACGAGAAATTCCTGGCGGGCCGTGTCCGTGCGGATAGTTATTATTAGTTCGCGTGTTTACAATAATATCGCGATAGTTTCGAATCGATAAAACGTTTGACCGGCTCTATTGTTTCCAGACCACCGGCCGTTTTAGTTGCCGCACAAGGACGACTAGTTTTTCGTTACAAAGTACAAACGTTCGTCATTCGTTGTTTTGACGATTTATTATCGGAATCCGCCATAATGTCGGTTTAAAATTACGCGTATTGGAGAAAACCGTTTTATTTATCGCCCTATTGTTGTTGCATAATGCGTACACGGGCATATTGTGAACGTCCGTCGTAGACGTTAAATCCCCGCGGGGGTGATCGTTATTCCTACGCGGACCGTTGTACCAGGCGGGCAAGAGTGTAAATATACGACGACGTGGGGGCTGGTTGGTTAAATGCGGTTGCGGTTTGCCGAGCCCCCTATCGATAATAAATTATGGATTATTATTATTGGAATCGCGATGGGAACGAACGGAAAAATATATTTTATAATAACCGCGGTGTTGTCGGCGGACAAATTCGGTCGGCATGCGTGTTCGGACCGGGCCGGCGAGGTGCCGATCGAAACTTCGAGGGCCGTTGAATATAATTGATTCATGGGCCATGTAATATTCCGTACAATATGTGTTCGTTTGATTTTACATTCCTGTTTTCGTTTATCATACGAACGAGTTTAAATATCATCGAGGCCCGCCTTGTTATTGACTAAAGAATAAAAGAGTAAAAGTCAAAGCCATAAAATTATCATCAGATTATACTTCATCAGTATCAATTACATGCGAATGCACGCAACAATGCATGTATATTTAGCATATAAATAAATATATTTTAACATTATCCTGCGCTATTATGGCTGATCATTTGTTAGCGAACGTTTTATAAACTAAAATATATTTAGGTTAGGTTAGGTTAGATTAGGTTAGTAGAAAAATATATTCTGTGTAGTATTAAAAATAATAATGTAATTGATTTAATTGCATAAAACCGTAGCTTGTTAAAACAAACAGTTAGGATTTAGGACTAATATATTAAGGAAATCTAGGCAGAGATGTATTTCATTTTTAAGTCAAAATAAGAAAATATGTTGTTAAATTGAAATTTAGAACCTTAGTTAAAATAAAAATGTTATTAATTTAATTGAACAAAAATGTATTTTGTTCAAATAAATGTTGGTCATCTAATAAAATATAATTTGACGAATAATACTTTACAATATTTTTAATTTATTCTTATTTTCATTTGAAAAATGCTTGCATTGGTATTATGATGTAATTTAATTATAACTAAATAGGTACAGATGAAACAAACAGAGAAAACCGTAAGTGCAATTTAATGAATCAAAATTAAACAAATTTTGGGAGTCTATTTTTACCCTCTTCTGAGATTGGGGATCACATGTGTTTATTTTAAACTTTTGGTTGTTGTTTTTTTTTTTTTTGTGTTTTTGTAGAATACATAAATATTCAATAAACTGAATAAAGGGACCAATAGAACCCCTTTCGACAAAAACAATTTTTTTTTTTTTTTACTACAATTTTCACGGTTGTATATTTATTTATACGATTATGTACCGTACAACATAATTTTTTTATCATATTGTTATCAAATATTCGGATAATAATTTAATATTTATTAGTAATTTTTCGCCATAATGAAATTACGAACATATTTATTTTTTATTATTTTTTTTTAACGTGTGGCACGGAATACATTTTTTTTTGTCGAAAAAAAAGCCCCCGTGGCTCGGGCAAAGAACATAGCTCCTATTGTATTCATTTTGATTTATATTTATTCTGTTGTCAGCAACGTTAAGTCATTGTGGAGGCCCGAGTACGGTGCATACATGATCGAGGGCACGCCCGGAAAACCTTACGGCGGCCTTTTGGCTCATTTCAACATTGTCGAAGCCAACATGCGGTATCGCCGGGAAGAAGCACAGGGGTTACTGGGCCCGGACGAGGTGCTAATGACCATTACGAATTTCCCAAGGTAAGCTAAAAAATGAAAAAAAAAACCATAAATAAACAAAACGAAACCATTATATTTGAAATCCGAATATCGATATACGTTGTGTGTTACACGGTTGATGAGCCCGAAAACGACAAAAGGACGACCGTGCGCGAAAAAACGACGGTACGCGAATTTTGTTGCCCAGCAAAACGATTTTTCTGGAGAGTTTTACGAAAATAGTTATTGGTTGTTAGTTTGTGCACACTGTGAATGTGCGTATATCTTCTGTACACATTGTTAGATAACGCAATTATTAAACGATCGTTTATTATATAATAACAAACAATATGATGGTTTTGCATAAAAAATTGAGATTATTGTTTTCGATTAAGTTATCCCCCGGTCCCGACGACACGAGCTGCTCGCGAGACGTAACCGTGTACAGTTAGTTATTCGGTGATTTTTTAATAAAAACAAATTTTATACGAGGTAATTCCGTCGTCGTTATCATTTTCCGCCGGAGCCCCTTGTCGTTTTCGGACGTTTGCCCTCCCAACCCGTATTATATATGTGTACTTGCTATATTTTGTCAAAACACGAGCGGGCCCTTATCAATAAATCTATAGATAACTTTATCGTCGTGCGTGCGGCGCGCCGTGGGCCAGGGTCGGTAGAGAAATTATTACGCGGGAGGCATACCCGAGCTCCCACCGTCCCCCGTAGAAGGCGATGATCTTGGGTAAATGTACACAGCACATTGTCAATCCCTTGAGTCTATTTGAAAAAAAAATATAATAATAAATAAATAAATCGTAAATTTTACACTAGAATAAAAATAAATACATAATTTTTTTTTGGTTCTGAGATGGGTCTAATACCCCTGGACCTACCCTCTCCCGTAAATACTGTTCCGTTGGATGGTTACCCGGTCTATCTTTATATATATTTTTTTTTTCCGTGAGTATTTTTTATCAAACTCCTAAACGGCTGGTTGTGTGTGTTTGAATACCCCCCCCCCCTCCGGATGGTTTAGATTCACAATTGGACCAGATAGGTGACATTGCAAGGGTGGCTGACACAGGGTTATCGGTATTTTTAGTACAACGATCAAATTATTTTTTGTTGATTTATGGGTGTTACCTAGGTGTTACCGATTAAATTAAAAAAACAGTTAAATTTGTTGATTACCATGGAAACCAAACAGTATAAAACGGCGAGTTTAGTTACGCTAAATCGGTAATCCTCCTCCACTAAATATACAAACAAAAGTAGTGATCGACAACATTTAGTTTAGACTCTCGAAATTAAGTGAAGCAATTTCAGTCCGGTCGGTATATATGTAGACCGGACATTCTATCAAAAGGATATATATTTAGTTCATCCGAATAACAGTGAATGTTTTCACTTAAGAATGTTGCTCCATGACGTGATCAAAGGTCCGAATTCCCTTGCAAGGAATTGAGGAATAAAATATTTAAAAAACCGGTCTGCTAGAGTGTACGATCCTTAATGACTGTGGGGAAACAGTGTTGATCCCTAGAATATCAATGACACCAACCAATCTATCATTTTAGTTTAGACTTTCCGTATAATTATGGTTTTCAATGACTATAATTAAGGTGCAGAGCCCCCATACATTAAACGTTGCAGGTTTAGACTTAACCGTCCAATGTTTTTCCCATATTCAATTTTACGTGTCTCATGCAAATAAAATCTATTTGCGCTGGTTGCAGAAATATTTAATGCGTAAGGCCAATTGAAACTTAAAATTTAAAATTAAGCAACATTTTGAGGTAATATGGAATTAAAAAAAAAAAAAAAAAAGTACATATCATAATGAAACCAATACATTTCACACTTCGCTCTCTATATATATATATATTTCGTCTTTTTCTCCTCACCCGGGCAATTATATCGTTGCCCGGATAAATATACGACGTTGTGCGCAATATTAATAACCGCGACGGTTGCACAACGGTTGGTGCGGGGAGGGTAGGGGGTTAGCTAGTACAGTGTAGTATAGACTTTATACGAACTCGTCGGTGGGCCGCGGGGCTGGCGGAATACGGGCGCGGACAATTGAGGGACGTTAGAAATGGCTATGCACTGGATTCGGTGTTTTGGGATTGTAGTTTCAGATGGCCCAGACAGATATAACAAAATATGCACGAATGGGACGCATTTGTGTACGCAGGCTTGGCTGTCCGGAATTCACGTGGCCCGTTGACCAGCCGACGCCCAAAGCCGGCGCTTCGCGTTCGTTGTTCATACCAGACTCGGCGATCTTTATGGGGCACCCGCGGTTCGCCACCCTGACCAGGAACATACGGCAGAGGAGAGGGGAACGAGTAGCCATAAACATTCCGAGTAAATATTTTATATATATATATATATTTTTTTTTTCTCGTACACGAGTTATTTTTTACTCGTGGATTCGTATTACATTATTGTTGGTAAATTATTTACATGTCTAACGAACGAACGCGGAGAGAATACAACAGGTTCTTTTGTTTTCTTCGTATTATATATATATATAATTTATATTGACCGGTTAGAATAATAAAAAAAAAAAAAACAACAACAAATAAAATTAAGTATATATAATTTTTTTCATTCGTGTAACTAAGAATTCAATTTTCTTATGGCCGTTCTCGCCGACGTCAATGTTGTTATTTAAACGGAGTTTATGCGGATAAAACTATTTAAAGGAAAGGAAATACCATTTTCGATCACGTATTATTCGACTATAAAGTTTTTGGGCTTCTAATATTTCAATTATAATATTATTAATTGGTTATCGAACCAATTCGGTTTGAAACTCCTACGTTTACGTTGGTGAGAACAACGGCCCTTATTGGCCGCCTTCGAATACTCCTCGACCCGAGTTAGCTTGACCGTCGTGAGTTGTTCGAGAATATTCGAGTTGACTCTGCAATGACTATGACCATCGTTCGATACCGCGGAGTTATCATCTCGAAGGTGGTTAGGTTAGGTTAAGTTAGGTTAGTGGTAAGGTTAGGTTAAGTAGTAACCTAACCACCTCATCTCGGAGAGTTGAATTTTTGATCCCAAGAATAATAACTAGGTTTTTTTTTTCAACTCGCCCGATATCTAAATACCGATAGCGATGCGTATCATATTATGGTAATGAGTTTAGTTCACCATAACCGTGATGTTAAACGCCATCGAATAGTAATTGCTAATATGGCTTAACTTCTCCACTCGAATCTGAATCTTCGAACTTTGTTCAGAGTACAAAACTCAAACGTCAGGAACTTCTCTCACCGGCAATCGGAATAAAATCCACGGTGAAAAAAACACCCGGACACTTTTTTTTTCTTTTCATTTTGCTTGTTTGTTCATTTGTCGATTATTTTCTGCTTTATCTAAACACGTCGTGATTATTCATCGTCTTTCGAATCTATATATTGTGTTTACCAAAGGTTTTTTTTTTTTTGCTATTAGATCTTTTCGCAATTTTCGACTTGGTTTCTTCTTGGCATTCGGCTAAAAAATAAAATATATTTATTTTCGTTCATTGTAGCGTTTCGTGGTTTTATTTGAATACATAATTGGAAAAAAATGTATATTGAAGGCATTTCCCGGATACGTCGCGGTTTCAAAAACCGCATTTCCGCGGTTATTATTATAATTTTTTTTTCTCTCGTATTTTGCCACTCTGGCCGTTGTAGTTTTATACGTTTTATAATAATTAATTATTGTTAACCGGGAACTCGACTTACCCAGATAACGAGGAATTTTTCACATTTACGATAATTCGCCGCCGAGAATATCGTTTTATCTTCGGCGGATTCGTAACCGTGTGCGATTGTCGTGTATTATTTCAACGAAGCAACACGTGTTCGACGAATGCGCCCGCCCTGAACCGGCTGTACTTTTAACTACAGTCCTGTCGAGTGGTTTTTGACTATTTTTCTACCAAAGATATCGTGGTCGACTCTCGCCACATGCTTTCCTATTATTCACGGTTGTCGTCACCTAGTCTGGAAAATCCGAAAATGTCCGGGGATTTTTACCGGAATTTCTAAAAGACAAAAAAAAAAAAATGTATCGCATACCTTTGTGTATTTTATTGTTGTGCATTTTTATCAACTATTTTCTATTACTTTTTTTTTTTTTGTAGACATTTCTTATTGTTATGTATTTCTTTTTTTTTATCCTTGCCGGGTATGCAACAATAGTCACGCAGTCTTGGAAAATAAAGTATTTTAAATAGTTAACGTATTAAAAAAAAAAATAAAAAAAAATTACAATAAAGTACAATTTTATATACACATTATACTTATAGTTTGTATTTACATACAAGCAAATATATATTTTTTTTTATTTTCAAACTGTAAATACTGAAGTTTTTTTTTTTTAAATCTCTAATCGGTAAATATTTGAAATATATCTTATAGATAATTAAAATACTACCTATTGTGCAGAACTGCTTCAAGGTTTTCTTGGCGCCTCTGGCCGCACACAAATTCCTGCTCTCGTAGTCTACCCGATAATTAATTTCCATTCTATGGTATTTTATGTATAAACTAAGGATTTTCTGAGACGAGCACTTGGCCTGATCCGGCTTCGGACTTATTTTAACGCCAGGCGTATTTCATTTGTCGTTGACATATTACGAGTCGTGATAATTTTATATAATACAGGTGTACATTATGTATAGGTTTCGGTAATTTACATACGCTAAACATTTTTAGATAGTATTCGAAATATATATTTAAAAATAAAACAAATACCTATTTAAATACAACCGCACTCCTACGAGTTAACTACACTTTACGAGATTCTACTCGCGTATTATTTTCGTGTATTATAATTTATGTGTTTTGAGCAGACACAGACCTGTTGAAACTCCCGTTGCATTTACGATAATACTTATTATTACGTCGCGTGCAATTATTGCTCATCGTACGCACAAGGATGTAGATTGTACGTTTTATAAGTAATGAATAGTTGGAGAGTTATGTATATATTTAATTCTATAACATGCGCTCGAAAAAATAAATCGCATTTATAATAATAAAAAATCGATTGATCTATATAATTTTTTTTTTTTTTGCGCGTCGATTATTTAGTACACAGGTACAACAATACGCAATGAGATTTCGGGGGAAACCATTCAAACATTTTTTTTTTTTAAAAAAAAAAACCCCGAAACTCTTTTTAACTCTACCGTAATCGGTTTACACAAACCTAATCCTTATCGGCTAATAGAAACTATAGGACGTATGTGCGGGGGCACTGCGAATAATATTTTTTGGGTTTTAGACGCTCCGCGGTCCGCCGTTTGATAACAAATTAAAAAAAAAAAAAAAAACCAGTTTCTTTATAAAATACTGTTTTTTTTTTCACCCATTGTGTATGAACGTGTTGTTCACACGTAGAAACTTTACGATTTCGATTAGTTTTTACGCGGACCAAGATATGGGGGGACACCTCCGATAACAGGATATTTATACTCTTTGTAGATAGGCCACTTAGCGTTGAAAATTCTCCTCGCATTCTTTGGAATAATGTTGTTCTACACGGGACTACTACTGGTGCTGTTAGGAACAGGAATCATCTAGATGTTTTTATAATATTAGAAATTGTAATTATTGGTGGGATATCGCTGATTTCAATTAACCCGACCTAACCTAACCTAACAACTATTTTTAGCAAATGTAGTCGATTTGGGCAATAGTATTTTACAGTCAACGGTTAATATTATTGGTAGGGCTTTAATCAAATTATTCCCAATCATAATTAAATTAATAGCAAACAGGAAATATTTTTAGTATTAATCATACTGTTGATGATAAATTGTACTGTGAATAGAATTCACCACAATAATTCCCCTGCAATCGTAAAATGGGCAAACAAACGTGGCTTACATACTTCGCACCATGGGTGGGTAACTGTTGTATGTGGGAAGTTGGGAAGGTAGTATATAATTATAAATTAGATATAATTTGCAACGATAAATTGTAAACGAAAATTCTGAGCGAAATAGTATTAGTCGTATTTTTTCATTGCTGCCGTTGTAACCCTCAGAAACCAGCATAAATAAAAAAATAAATAATAAAACTCGAGTTTGACGAATCCGTTTGACGTTTTCTCGTCATTTTTTAGTAGTTTTTATTGCCGCGTTAAAAAATCGAAGAATGACATGTTTTAACTATCAACTAGACAAAATTTACTACCGGAAACAGTATAGAAGTGTATAGATCAGATGAAGTCTTCTGGTAGAAAAAGTGTTAACGGAAAAATAAACATCATTGTAAAACCACAAGACCTCTCGCTTCGCTCAGAATCTAAAATGCATAATATTAATAATATTATAGTATATATTATTTTATTAAAATTTAATTTTTTTATGTTCTTGTTATTTTACGAATAATAATAATTATATATATAATTATTTATCAATGCGGACTATTATGAAATAAATAGTCAGTTAACATTTTTTTTGTTCAATTTCATAATATGGAATACTCGATTAAATGTTAATGCGGAATGGATAATTTTTCACGTAAATAAGTTAAATATTAATAAATACAGGTACACAAGGAAAACGGTTATTAAATTATAGTATAAAAAAGTAATAATCAATTTTTTTCGAATATATTGTATAGTATCTATGAGAAAATGTATATTGAAGTACTGTTGTTAGATTTGATCTTGAGTTAAGTAGCATCAATTGGATTGGACATTTTAATATTATTACAGTACTTAACATTTATTGCCAGTAGAAAAATAACTCATCGATTGTTTTTAGTACTAAAATAATAGTGCGCTGTGGGTTTTAATTCCCAAGGTTATGTATTAAATTGATTCGAAAAAAAAATTGCATTCTAGTCAATTGAAATAAATTAATATGAACATTTTTTGATTGTTGCACTCGTATTTAATAATAGTGGCTCACTCGGGGTGTCTGTGTACGGAACAAAAGAAAAAATGTTAACCAATAAATTAATTTAGTAATTTTGTATTAGTCACATCAATTAGGGAACATGGCGTATGGCCAATGTTTTGGGTCTAACTATGATTGAGATTAAAAAAAAAAAATGTAACCTCCTTATTATTGCAGATATTATGCATTTTTAATATTTGGCATAGTTTGTGTTTCAGAATGCATATTGTCGTATTACTGAAATTAAATTGAATTCAACCTCTTTGCAGATATTAAACACAGATAGAATTAATTGGGATGTTTCGTCTAAAAAAAAAAAAAAAAAAAATGATATTAATGTGGTACAATGAGTTTATGTTTACATTTTTGATTTACAGTTTTTAAAGATATAAACACACAGAGTCCGTTCATAGAAGACTTGATCAGTATTGGCGGAGATACGGATAGTATAAACGCAGCATTACCTAATCATGTATATATGGATTCTATGGCTTTTGGTATGGGATGTTGTTGTCTACAAATGACGTTTCAGGTATTTATATCATCCAAATCGTTTGGAGACGATTGAAGAGCTCACTAATATTATTATTGTTTCAGGCATGTTGTATTAAAGAAGCGCGAACTCTTTACGATCAACTGACTCCGTTGTGTCCGATTCTGGTGAACATAAGACAATATTATTTACATTTTCATAATAAATCACACGAGTTATAGTGAGAATTAAATGTTTTTTTTTCTTTTTAGTTGGCGTTGACTGCAGCTACACCTATTTTTCGGGGGTACCTAACAGATGTGGATTGCCGTTGGGATGTTATATCTCGTTCTGTTGATTGTCGTACCCGTCAAGAAAGAGGATTAGAGCCGTTGACTACAGATAAATTTGTTATACCAAAGTCACGTTATGACTCTACTACGCTATACCTTTCGAGTGAAGGGGAAAAGTAAAAGTTCAAATAGTTATTATGTTGTCCGAATGTCTTAACAATTTGTATATATGTAGGTTCAATGATGTACCATTAGTATATGATGAACAAATCTATAACAAACTTAAGAACGCCAACATTGATCATCAAATGGCTCAACATGTAGCCCAGCTATTTATCAGGGATACTGTATCTCTGTTTAATGAAAAAGTGCATCAAGACGATACAGTTGAAATGGATCACTTTGAAGTATGTGTTTAATGTTTATATTTTTTGTTCGACGGTATGGATAATAATAAATCGTTTTTGTGTTTTCTAGAACATACAGTCTACTAATTGGCAGACTATGAGGTTTAAACCTCCGCCGCCTAAGTCCACAATCGGTTGGCGTGTCGAATTCAGGCCATGCGAGGTACAGTTAACAGATTTTGAAAACGCTGCAATTGTTTGCTTTGTTGTTCTACTTACCAGGGTTATTTTGTCGTATCAATTGAACTTTATCATTCCCATTAGCAAAGTATGTTTCGCCTATTGAAAATTATTAAAAAAGACAACAAAGTTAAATAAATTATTGTACATACAGGTCGATGAAAACATGTCAAAAGCTCAAAAACGATCAGCTGCTTTAACTGAAAAGTTCTGGTTTCGTAAAAATATAACATCGAACTTTAAAGCTTCAGGTGCTAATATAACAACAAACAGTGATGCTATGTACACACCAATGTCTATAGATGAAATCATCAACGGAAAAGTAAAATATTCATATTAATTAACATTCCTTGTTGTCGAATATTATTGTTCCCAATCAACTTTATTAAAATTAATTATTTTCAGACTGGAGAATTTCCAGGTCTCATTCCACTAATTCATAGTTACCTATCTAGTATGGAAGTAGACACGGATACACATTGCACTATTCAACAATATTTAAAACTCATTTCGAGACGGGCATCTGGTCAGATCGACACAACTGCTAGTTGGATTCGTCGGTTTGTCCAAGAACATCCAGCATACAAGTATAATAATACTATATTTATTATTATTATTTTTTTAATTTTAAATTTGACTTTATTTGAAAAATTACAATCTGTACAGTGTGTACAATAAGTAATAATTTACAGACAATTAACATTTATATACACATGAAGAGGAATCACACAGTTGTGATACCTCATAATAATATTATTAATAATTTGTTAATTTGTTGATTATTAAGTTTTTAAATCACGGCACCAGTTCCTTTTGAGGGGTCTGTTTGGGTTACCAGGAAGTGTTAGTGAAGCTAACTCGTTGATTAGTTGGTTTGGAATATGTTGAAGTTTGGCTTGGAAGCGTTTGTAGTAGATAGCAGCAGTTTCATTGATGGAAGGTAATTTGAGGTCGGAATTTAAGGTCGCATTTGAAACAAACCCGGGTGTACCAGTGATTAATCGTTGACAGATGTTTTGAAATGCTTGAATAGTTCTTTTATTTGAGGTCTTGGTAGAGTCCCATATTACGATACCATATGTCCATATTGGTTGAAGAAGAGTTTTATATAAAATTATTTTGATGGGTATGGTTAGGTTAGAACAAAGGAGTGGCCTTAACAGAAAGAGCCTGGAATTAAGTTTCATACGCTTTATACTTGTCTTTAAGATGAAGAGACTAGGTTAGGCGCATGTAAAAAGTAAGACCAAGGTATTTAACTTCATTCGAGTGAGGAATGATGTTGTTGATAGATACAGCTGGGCAGTTATGGGGTCTGAGCGAGAAAGTGACAAAGGAGGACTTCGATTCATTGATTTTTATTTTCCAGTTGATGAACCATTGAGAAAGAGTATTTAGGTGAGTTTGTAGTTGTTGAGATGTGATTGTGTAGTCGGAAGAAGCTGATAGTAAGGCGGTATTATCAGCATATGTTCCGACTGTGGTATTTTCAGAGGGAGACAGGTCAGACGTATATATGGTATAAAAAAAAATAGAGCGATGCGATGTTACTTTTTTAAAGACACCTATGAAGATAGGATATTGATTTGAGTGTTGCAGGTTGTGACGAACGTTAAATAAATAGTTTTCAAGATAGGATTTTAGTATTAGTTATAAAGGGGTTGGAAAAATATTTTTGAGTTTAAAAAGACCTTCAAATGGTGTCGAAAGCTTTAGTAACATCCAAAAATATTTATTATTTATGTTATTAAACCTATGAATATGGCAGTTTATTAGTTATTCTATTTTTTATAGACATGATTCTGTTGTTAACAATGAAATAAATTACGACCTTTTAATCACTGCCGACGGTATTCAGTCTGGTCGCATTTCTTGTCCACAACTTCTTGGCGACTGTTTGTTGGCCAATTCAAAAACAAAGGAAACAATTCCACCGGCCGTACAGAAGGTATATTCATGTACACCATAAAAACATGTTATATCCTTCCAATATTAAAATTTTTGTATATTCAAATACCATCAGTAACAATACATATTTTTTAACACTATATATATATATATACTGTATAATTAATATGAATAAATGTAAAACTATTAATATACAAGAAATGCAATAGGGAATTTTGGGAATTAAGAATAGCTCACATTATATTATATATATTATATTTTTTAAAACTGTTTATTATTTTAATATTATTGTTTACTTTTGAAAATAAAACAAATTAATTGATACACTTAGTCGCTGTCATCATTAAAAATTGGTTTGGTTTTCTTTACAAACAATCCAATTTCTTCTTCATCTGAATCACTGTTTTCCAACAATGGTATTTCTTTATCACTAACATCTTCATTATTATCTTCTAACGATAATTTCTTCTTCGGCATTGAAACCATATTTCCCTCTAAATTATCATATTCTATACTACTTTGGTTTAGTAGAGTTGATATATTATCACTATTGATCATCTCTTCGTCACTAACTTCTAATGATCTTTTGTTTTTCATTGGAATAACATTATTCTCCAAATGACTATCTTCTTCATCACTATTATCTAATAGTATTTTTTTGTGAATAGGAGTAACATCGTCTTCATCACTATCTTCTAAAAATATTTTCTTCTTTTTCTTTAAAATCATATTTCCTTCTAACTCATCATTTTTCACATTTTTTTTGTTTAATTGAGATCTTATATTATTATATTCAACATTTTCTTCGTCACTTGAAATAAAATTGGTCTTCATATTACTATCATCAAGTGGTATTTTTTTTTTAATAGTAACTTCGTCTTCTACATCACTATCTTCTAATAAAAATTTTCTTTTATTATGCCCAATTTTCTTAGGTAATTTGTTTTTTTGTTTATTATATGGTTCCTGTGAATCTTCTGAGGTATTTGATTTTAAAGCTTGATTTGCAGCTCCTGTATTGTCATTAACATTGTTTTGAATAAGAGACTTCCTTATTCTATCAAATGTCGCTTCCACTTCTTCATCACTACTTTCATTTACTTGGCCGGAATTTACATTAGTTACAAAGTTTCCTTCAATTATGTTTCTTATAGTTATAGATCGTTGGCGGATATCATTTGCCTGCCATTTACCCGGTATACGCCAATAAGTTTCCTAAAATATAAATTATATTAGGTTATGTTTATTTTTTTAATAAAATCAATATATTTAAATATATTACCTGAATACCCGAAGGTTTGTTTAATCCTATTATTATCATTGCGTCTTGAAAATCAGTATCATTAACAGCAGTCATACATTCATCAGTCATTGGTAACAAAGGTATATCGGATTCGTCGACGTCCAAATCTTCCGACGCCTCATCCAAGCTTTCAATCAACCACAACAAAGCTGGCTTCATATCTTTGTCAATTACTTTTTTAATAGCATTTAATACATAAACAGACGTTAAACTATGGTGTGTGGGTACTATATCATCACCATTGTCGGATTCATCACTTTCATCGCTAGAACTACACCCATCAGCTACGAATAAAATGATTTTTAATTATTAATTGTTTGAAAAAAATAATAATAAAGATAATAATTACATTTATTAGCGTTCTTGGTTTTTTTTTTCCTGAGTTCTTTTCGATCTCCAACTAATCCTAATTCAACTATTTTATCAATTATGTGTTTTTTTGGACGTTTTACATTCAATTTTTCCATAATAAAGCTCATTGGATTACTTGTTTCTCTAAATTCTTGAACTAACTGTGTAATTTGTACAATCTCGGCTTCAGAAAATTCTCTATTTAGTATTTTTTTTTTCTGAAAAATACGAAATTTACAGAATAACAAATCCACAATATGTTAATAAATATTCTTACTTTAATACAAATAATTCCAATTGATTTCAGTTTTTTAGAAACACTTATTCGCGAACGGTCTTGTTTTATTAAATTTTTACAAATCCAAGTTAGTTCATCTATAACATGATTTCACTATAATACAGTAAGAGGCATTTTGATTTTAATATTTATTATTTACCTTCCTCGGGCATGTCCCGTGTATATTCTTCATGTAGTCTATGCAATTCATCTTCTTGTTCTTCTGTCCAATTAGTAGATTTTTGGTTTAAATCTGCATCATATCCTTCCTCAATTTCATAAGCTGTTTTTAAATCTTTCCAGAACATCAATTCCATAAACACTTTATTGTTTTTTTTGGCAACTTCTGTGAACTTTCTCATGATGAATATAGCAAATTGATTGAGTTCCTAAAATATTATTTATATTTTAAATTTAAAGTTTTCCTACTAAATAAATTCATTACTTTATGATTAGGATTTTTGGATGTAAATATTCTTTGAAAAATACGAAATACAGATGCTTGGAACATCAAAGCACTGTACTTGCAGTCAAATGTAATGCGATGAAGAAGTTTCACGACTACATGATTGGTATATGTAGAATTGGTTTCGAAATCTTTTAATAGTTGACAGCAGCCTTGTAAAATGTTGGGTTTTGCAAATCTTAGAAATTTAAATAGTAATAACTTTTATAATTAAAAGTCAAAAAAAAAAAAAGAAGAAAAACATATTATTATCTATTTTAAATCTCACTTTTTTACAAAGTCTATGAATTCAAAATTTGATTCTTCTATTTGTATTTGATGATCTTCTTCATCTTCTTCGTCTTTAAAAATGGTTAATGAATAAATATTAAATTATTGTAAACAAAATTTGATCATTAACTAATGTTACTAAATGCTACTAATGTTCATGTAACCCTACAATAATATATAAACACAAAGCATTATTTATTAAACAAGAATTAATACCATCAGTTGCATTAACTTCGTTATCATTTTGATCATTAGATTCTGCTATAGTTTCAGCATCACCTTAAATTAAAAATACTATTACTTTATATTCCTACAAATATTTATATTTTTAATTAATTATACCTGTCATGGGCATTCCAAGGTCAGCAAAGAAAATCTCTTTCAAAATATCTAATTCTTCATCGCCACTTGGTTGTGATTTCCCAAAATAATTATCTTCAGGCCAAACTTCTCTGAACATATAAATGCAATACACAGGCAATTATTTATACAATTAATTTGTATTTATAGAAAACTCCTAACATTTTAAAAAAAGTAAAAGCAAATTGAATTTTAAATATTATTAATAATTAATAATGATTTTTGGGAACAAATGCAGTTTAGTACCAATGCTTATTTTTTAATTTTCATCAAAATTTGTGTTACAAGGGACTGATAAAAAACATGTGTTTGTCACTCTTTTTTTGTTTTGCAACTTGTACCAAAAAAACCGGTTGAAAAATACAACAAAATCACTCTACAAAATGTCATTAAAGATTAGATTTTACCGGATAATAATTAATGACTGTTGAAAAGTATTTAGTACTTACATAGATTTTCGATTTAAAAATGTTTTAAGATTTATTCAGCTTTTTTTATATAAATGTATATTTATAAAAGTATCTGAAGATAATGGGAATGCATTTTACATGTATACAAGAAATTTTGTTCAACTTACTGAATAATTCTTAATATTATTTTAAATTGTAAGTATATTTTAATTATCACTGATTATAATTTATATAGTAAAACCATTCAGTATGACATTTAATAGGGCGATTTTGCTATGATTTTCTTTAGTATAAATAACAATACAAATAATTTTTGGTGTTTAAACAATTTGGTGTTTAAACAATTTGGTGTTTAAACACTTTCAAAACACACATTTTTAAAAATGAACATTGGTACTTATCTGCATTTATGCCGATTTTTGTTTACCTAGATGCCCTCAGCAACTTTACGGCTTCTTCCAAATGTTTATTTTTTAAATGCATCCTAATACGGCGCATGGCTTCAACTCTAAATAAACCCAATAATTGTATTAAAAAAAAAATAATAACAATATTAAATAATAAAAAAAATTACTTTTGATCATCCATCGATACTTCAGATACTGGATCATAAGGTCTTGCATCAATAGCATTGACGAGTTCATTTAAAAGAATAGTTTCTTTAAGATTTGGACTGATATTAGTCCACACAATATTATCATCTTCTAGTGTAACTTTGGTGATAGTTTTAGTTTCTACATATTGTTCAATAAATTAATCAAAAAATGTAAAATATAATATAGACAGAGATAAAACATATTTCATGTTATTTCATGTATATACTTTTAGAATTTTTCCTTTTTTTTGATATTTTCTGTACAACCAAATTACGCTGTCTTTTTCCTAGATCCTCTAATAATTTCATAAAAACATGATTTGTTTCCAAAAGATCTTTTAGGTACAACCTAGAATATGAAACTTTAATTAAAGCGTACGGTTTTTATGAATAATATTTTATTGTTATTTACCGTGAGAATTTAATTTCGTCATATAAATTTAATAAACTTAGTAACATGTCTCTATATTCCACCACGTAGAATAAATTTGTTAGAATTGTCCGAGCACTGGATTTTAACGTAGAATCTTTACTTTGGTACATCATTAAAAGTGTTTGCATTAATTCCTAGATAAAACAAATTGTTATAACAATTTGGTATGTCATATACAAAACTATTAAAAAAATATATATATACTTTATATGCTTTAAGTCCTAAATGCATGCGTTTAGACCAAACATGAATTTTTTTCTTATCAGTAATTAATTTTTCACGACTTTCTTCAATACGCTCTTGGACAAAATGAAATATATGTAACGACATAGATTCACTGATGAAAAATTGAAATATTGTTGGGTAATAAAATAATTTAAAAATAAATAATGGTAATGAAAATTAGTAAGTACCTGACTAATTTAATTTCAAAATTATAATTGCGATTAAATTCCATAAAAAATTGCATAGCCCAAAAGTAATAAGACTCGTCATTAGGTTGGCCTTTAGATCGTACTAAAATTTCCTAAGACAAACATACATTTTTTTTTCAAATAGTTTCAATGATAAATAATTAAATAAAAATAAAAATACTTACTCTAATGTATTTCATTAAAGTATTATATGCACCATGTAAAAATTCAATACAAAACTCTTTTAAGAAGAGTCTTACGCTAAATGCAGATTTTCGTTCAGTACGAGACTCTTTTAACGGCATTTTGTTACGATGGGTTTTAAGACGATTCTAAAAAAAAAAAAAAATAAATAAATATATTTTAAAATGAATAAACAAAATATATAGTGTTTATGCCAGTATATCAGTAAAAATTCAAATTTCAGTCATGACAAACCTTATATCGATCAAAAGCTTTATTAACATTAGAAGTCATTGACGAAACTACCATATCGTTTTCACCAATTGATTTCATACCGGAAACAACAAAACGTCCACCGAATTTTGAATGGCGTGATCCATTGTACCTTTTAAACTTTTCAATTTTTTCTTGACGTTCCTTCTCTAGCACTATTTTAAGTTCTAGTTCATCTCTCTGTTTATCAGTTTCAGAGCGGTTTACCGATGAAGTTGCAAGTTCCGTAGCATTTTGATCTCGAAGCATAAGTGAAATAATCTAAATAATTATAAATTATTTCATTGAAATGATTTGGTTTTTTTATTGGTTTAACTGTTTACTTCTATAGCGTGCAAATAGTATTGCTGTTCATTTTCCGAACATGCTATGTACATGATTATATCAATAAGTTGACTTTGATGCAGTGCCCATATGACCTAAACAAATGATTATAGTTTTCCGTTATTATAATATTTAAAATAATGGTTTGAATTATGTTACTTGATCGTGTAAATTGGCATCATTGTCGGGTCTACACTCAGCATCGTTATCTGCGGGCACATGAAGTATGTTGCGAACAAGTATAAGAAGTCTCACCGTGGACAATACTTTTTCTTCACCCTTCTCGTGATACTCCTATAACGGTAACTAACAGGTAATATAGCAATATAAAATTTAGAAAAAAAATTTTATTTACCGCTTGAATAACTTCGGCCAGTTTATTCGCTATGATTCTCCAGACTTTGATGTTCGTGAAAGCTCGTTTGTACTTTTGTAGGTGTAACTCTATTTGTAAGTAATTTTGCCTGGGACCTTTATCGGCCGGTAGCTGTTCGTTGTAAATTAATAGTGCGGGCGTGGTGAGATTCACGAGTAGACGTATAATCAGGTCAAACAATTCAGATTTGTTCGTGTATTCCACTATTATGGGCAATAAGTCGGTCTCTACAATGTTTGCCGCTCCCAAAAACCGACGGATTTCATGGTCGTCACCGTCGCGCCTAAGAAATTTGATCAGGTCGCGAACGGCCTCTGTAACAACCAAATATTTAATACCGGCCGTGCATAATGCGTTCAGTATAATTAATTGTCGTACTAAATACCTGAGCATTGTGGATCAATGGCATATTTATTATCTTTCGCACATCCCAGCGAGTTGCACGTAGCCGTCAATTCGGCATGAACCAATGCCATTTAGACTCGTTTAAACGCACAAGTCGATGATTCTGTCGATTCCCCCGCAGTATTTATGTAAAAAAAGGGAAATTTAATATTGTCCTTTCAATATAGGTACGAGGAATAGAGTTTGACGAGAAATATTCGAGATTGATATTGTGATAGTAATATAATGAAAAACGCGGGAAAATATAATTACAGCGTGACCAACATGACGCAGAAAACAACCGGCGAACGCCGTAAACCACGGCTATTGGATTCCGCCAACTTTGGGCATAAGTTTTAAAAATAAAAATTTTTAAAAAACGGGCATAGTTTTCCCAGCGCCCCCACTGGCTTTTGAGTTTTGAAAGTGACACAAAATAATAATTTTCGAAATTGACGGGCATACATACCGCCGTACTCAGGTTTGGTATAAAAGTAATAATTTAAAAATAACGAAACGAGTACAGGTTGCCGGGCACACTTGGGCATTTGTGTTTTCAAAGCACGAACTAAAACAATATTATCTATGATCTACGGTATCTAATATAGTAGTGCATATTCGAAAGTGATAAAAAATAATATATTTTTATTTTTTATTTTTTTTATTCCACAAGAAATATACAATATATACAATTAAGCACAATAAGTAAATGCGAGAATGGAAGAAAATACAAATAACAACAATAACGTTAGTTAGCACTTGACTTGAAATTAACGTTATTATTGGATTAAGTTAAATGATCTCTACATCATTTTCTTTCGAGTCTGCGACGGGGATTTCCAGAAAGTGACGGGATGTGTAAGCATTTTATCCTCTGAGGATTTTCATGGTTTTTTAATCTAATATAAAAACGTTTATAGAAAACAGTGTGTGGAATTGTAATTTGTAATTACAAATGTAATTACATTTGTAATATTTTGGAATGCCTGTATTTTTATTTAAATTCGGCATTTTCGCCATAGTTGGATTTCGTGCGTCCATACGGGTTTCAGAAGAGATTTGTATATTAATAATTTAGTTTTTAAAGTTGAGAATTAATTTTTTGAACGTAATATTTTTAAAAATCGGAAACGGGCATTGAGTATTAGTCTTTTTTTTTTTTTCAAATATAATTTTGCCATGTTTAGTCTTTTATCAAGATTTAGACCTAAGCATTTAACAGTGTCAAGTGATGGGATTATTTACAGTAATGTTAGGAAAAAGTCCATGAAAATAATAATTTTAAAAAAAACAATCACGATACTTCCCCGGTGAGTTTAGGCTTTTTTTTTTTTTCAAAAGAAACGTTAAAAACAATCACTTTTTTTTTTTTAATGGGCATAGGTTCCTCCCGTGTTATAGGCGTATATTAAAATTTAATTTTACAGCGAAAACATTTAGGTGGTCATTATTCATTAGCGATCTAGAATACGTTTTTATAATAAATTATTATCTATGGTGTCGCCACAACGCCACAAAACTATCAATTATTATCTCATCTAAATCTCGATAATAAGTTATAAATGATAAAAGTATAAATAATAAAATATTAAAATAATATTATGTGTAAAAATTAACTGAATGAAATTTTGAGAGGATTAATTTAAATGAAATTACACCGCGGTATCGTGTTTTTAAATCTAATCATTTTTACGATTTTCAATCAAATATATACAATTTGAACGTTTATATAAAAAAAGAAAATATTTTAAAATACGCTCAAATTTGTCATTTTCACCATTAAGTTTTAACTTATGATGAACCTTTGAGCAAATTCCTATTGCGTTTCCGTTCGGCCAAATTCAATTAATTCGGAAAATAATACGCAAAATGTCGAGGTTCTACGATTTTCATTAAACTTTTAACATTGTACGCTTAAAAAACAATAACAAACTACTACATTGCGCTCAACTTTCATATTTTTATATTTTATGTTCATTTCTACTGAATACAACTTTATGATAAACCTCGTGTAAAATGTTCACCCGAAGGGGTCACACGATTTGTAATCGGTAAACAAAATTTACTGGGTAAAATGTTTACGTAAATATTTACTCTACCGGGTCCGACGAGTATAATTTATTATTTTATTATTACGTTTTAATTTTAATTATAAACTTTACCATGCGAAAATCGTCTTTCGAACGCGGCAATGATTTATCATTTAAAATAACGATTAATCACTAATTCTACCAGATATGAGCGACGACGACGACGGAAAAGTCACTTTATTCCGCGTCTGTTCTGTCGCAGAACTGCGGAACAAAATATATAAAAACGAATCAGTTATTAATGTATTACAAATGGAGTTGGATTAAATTTATTGTCGGTATAATTTGTATTATCGCGACGACGATGGATATTTCATTGATTAATCACGATTATTGCGTTCGCTTCGCGTTTTATTATTATTTATTATTCCGCTGTTCGCCGCGATTTTAGAAAATGCCCACCGTTCATAATTCTTCCGAAAGAAACCTAACCTGCCCGTATGCGGTTTAATTAGAAAGAAAAAAACCAATAAAAACACAAATCTAAGAGTTAACAAGACAATAGAATAAATCCCTAGACAAATCTGTTTTGTATATATGGCCGTCGGCGAACCGCTGATGGACGGGGCTGGTTTAAACATTATATTATATTGAATCGCGCCGGGCGGGCCTTCATTTCTTCATTTAACGGATCGTTAGGTTAGGTTTTGCGCCGCTTGCACCGGGGCAGGTGTCACCCCACCGATTCCGCCGGAGAACAATCTCAAGGTAAATAAACTCGCTATAAAAATTCACTATTTCCGTGTTCATTAAAGGAAGCGAACGGCTTAGTTAGAGCCGGCGCGACGCGCGGCAAGAAGAAATTACCAAGGAACACCGTGTATATTTTATGGTAATTGTAGGTAATCGAATATTTAATTATAGAGTTAAAATAATTGCAATTACGTCAAGGAACAGTTGTGCTTAAGTGTATTTACGGACCAATTTAACAGCCCATGGATGTATACGTATATATATACAATGTATATGAATGGACTTTTAAGTACCCTCTAGCTTAAACTAGTTATATTTTACAACTTTCAAAGTTTTAAATGCGTATACGAATGCGTATATATATATATATATATATATATATATATATATATATATATATATATATATATATATATATCAACTATTCCCGAGGGATGCGATTTTTATATTTTGGTTGACTGCGCTAAAATTTATTTGCCATTAATAATATCCAAGTGTAAGAGCAATCATTGTAATAGAATAGGTATGAGATATTCTTTAATAAATTTCACTTTGTATTGAAATGGAAAGTGATATAATTTATACAATTTGTATTATTATTAATAATCATTTTCAATTGTAGTAATTATTAACGGAGTTTTAAAACAATAATTGTCGATAAATAATATACTTTTATACATTTGTACGTTTTACTTCGTTCTCGTAATTTAGTACCAATCATATCCAAAATATCACTCTTTAAAACGTAACCGTCAAAACGTGCAAATTTTTAGCTATTTGAAGTTTTCGAGTTTTTGTAGTTTTATACAGATACAATATTTTTGGCAGCTTAGAAATGCTCGACAATCCGATACATCGTCATAGGTCATAGGTTATATGGACTTAAAAATATCGATATTCTTTTGCCCGGCATAAATTCTCTAAAATTTGACCCAAAGTTGTACTAAATGGTAAAAAAAAAAAAAAATAGAAGAAAATTTGAACGTAATGCAATCGTTTTTTTTTATTATTTTTTTTTTTAAACCGTTTAAATTTTGACGAAAATCGTATAAATCATTTCGAAACACTATTGATCGAATTTCGCTCGGAATCGTTTTTCGTTTGCAATGGTATCCTTTTATCTTCCCAAACTTCCCACTTACAATAGTGGCCCATCGTTCACCCACGATGCGAAGTACGTTGGTTTTTTTTTGTAATACCGAAGTGTTTTGATAAAGACCATATAATGTGTTTGAAGTGAGATCTACACCCGAGATGCGCGACGACTTGTGGTTTGTATTAATTATTATTATGCCATGTTATTTCGTATTGTATTATGTTAAATCATGATATATTTTGTTATGTTCACATATTATTATTGTGTCAAAAAGGACACCGGAGGATAAAAACAATTCTATACAGAAAGATACGCGGTATACCACAGTTCATTGAAACGTTGGGAATATAATCAAATAGACAAAATGTAATATTTTGCCGAAAAAAAAATAAACAATACGCCGGATAACAGACAATAAATTAATCAACGCATTTTCAACTAACGATTATTTCACTGCGCAATAGACTGAGTAAAAATAGGATTTCAGTTTTTTATTAGGAAAAATAATAGAATTGACAGCATTAAAAATGGGATAAAATAACGAATGGTATTTTCGTTTTCTAATGCCGGGAAATTTTAAAATTAATACACAACATATTTTCGACAACAAACAGGGGTATATAGTTCCGAATGGAAAATGGAAAAAAAGAAAAAAAAAAAAAACGAATCAAATATCTCGACGCGTGTATTTAAATGTTGAGAAAACGTTATTATAATATTATTTTTAATCTCGCATTCATGCGGAGCCTCGGGATGTTTTATTTCTTTTTTTTTAGGGGTGAAATTTGAATATTATTCTATGCGTATATAAAGTATCTCTCGCCGTTCCCGCGGCGAATGCGCTGTTATCGTCGGTTTGCGTACATAACGGCGGGACCGAGGGCTACGGTTTGGTACGCTGACAACTGTTCAACCCGACGTGGCACGATAATCGCCTTATACAGGGCGTTCCTGAATCGTGTGCCGCCACTGGCGGTATTATAGCGGCATTATAGCGGTATTATAGCGTCGGGCTCGGCGGTGTGACCCGATAACAAACTCCGGCGGGCGTGCCACCGCGCGGTATTATCGCGGTGTATAATTTGTATACGCCGACGACGTCCAATTACTACCAGTATAGCCACCGGGTTAACAATACAGCGCAGGCGCAGCAAAAACTATTAACAATAACGGATCGGACACTTTGTTTGAGAATTAATCCCGGCCACACTCGTTGACCTAATCCCCGGGTTCGATTAGACGCCGACGAACGATTGTAGCCGCGTCGTTATACCGTTGATAGTCCCGGCGATAATTCTCTCGCAATATCGGACGTTCTAGAACCGAAATCGTTCTTTTTTTTTTTTTTTTTTTTTTTAAACTTTGCGCAAATATTCCGAGAGAAAATCAAAAATAAAATAAAAATACCCGGGTTTTAGAGGTAGCTTAGGTTTTGCTGTTAATGGGACCGGGTACGGTAATAAGTGCTAATGGTAGTGGCGGCGGCACACTGTTTAAAAAACACCCTGTATATATATATATATATATACACACCGGAACAACGTTGTTGCGTGTAATTTTCTAGGGGCCCGACAGGAAATGATGAAAAAAATAAAATAAAAAATGAAATGAAATGCGCAGCAGACAGTCGGGTACTTAAAACTGGTCAACGAACACAAAAAAAAAAAGAAAAAAAGAAAAAGGGACGGTGTTCGTATATATATATAATATATAGGTAGTTGTATTTTAAAAGTACGTGGCGTTTATTTTTCACTAATACCCTTTTTGAACGGGTTCGCGTACACGTACATGTGCACAAAGGCGCGGTATGAGTTTTCGGGAGGATGGGGGACCAAAAAAAAGGGATAAAAAAAATAAAAATGCTATAAAAACGGCGCGGTTTTGCGATTTTGTACGGGATACGCAGGGGCGCGCAGATAACACCGTCTCACACGGTCCACACCGCCGTTAAAATAACAGCCAATAATCATTGTTATTATTGTTTTTCTTTTTTTTATTTGAAAAATTTTACAATCTGTATTCGGAAACAGAATAAGTAAAACGGATGGTAACGTAACACATACGTATAAACACAACGCACGAATGACATGACGAGGGAAATCGTCTGGCGATGGTACCCTCTGGCAATTTAATTTTAATTCATATCAATTTAATAGGTCATCATGGCAGCCGGTTCTTCTTGAGGCGGCGCGGACGGTTGTCGGGAAGAGTGCGTGATGAAAGGTGGGACACTGAAGGATCGGGATGACGTTGTGGCTTAGAGTGATAGGTCCTAGTGCAATTCTAAATCTTTATTCGATACGCACCGGGGGGTGGCGAGGCTAAGAGCCGAAGAGTGACGGACTGCGAGGCTTGGATGGCGCGGACTCGGGATGGTTTGGCGCACCCCCACGATTTGCATACCGTACGCCTAGATGGGTCTGTGCAGGGACTCGCATAGTGCAGATTTAAAAGTTTAGACTTGAGAATTGGCCTACGCAGATGATAGGCGCGTTTAGGTTTGGTCTACAGACGCGGGCCCCGGGATAATCGTTTGTCTAGTATTGTATTTCTTATGGGCGCGTTTAAACGCGCGTATAATTGCGAACGCGTACGCCCGGGCCCCCCCCCCCCGTGCGGGCGCCCACTAACCGTATCACGGCGATTACAATAACAATAAAATTATAGTGATAATAGAACACGCTGTATTTATACGGGCCGTACCGCGAAACGGCCCGCCGAAAGACGCGATGGGGGAGTGGGATCACTCCTCCTGTGCAGTGGACGTAATTTCGGAACGTCTGTTTTAATACAATACAATCGCACGCATATAACTGTTATTTTTATTATTGTGTTGTTGTTGTTGTTGTTGTATAGCCGATTGTTTCCACATATATATATATATATATATATATATATATATATATATCGCTTGTTTGCTATAATAACGGCATAACACAAAAACCATGGTTTTACACAAAACGAATTTGAAAATTTAATTTACAATGAGATGATGATAAATCGTGCTTAATGTTTATAGTGCTTTAGAAACTTATTTTAATGGGAAATGAGTGTTATAACACGCTATAGCCGTGCTTTAAATTCTCACCCACCGGAGTATTATTATTATAAAAATTAGGAGTTAGTTTAAGTTTTTTTTTTTTTTTTTTTACCATATGACACTATTGGCGCAAAGATTGATTTTTTAGTTTCGAGTTATTTGGTAATATGGGTAATTTTGTATGTTCACTTATGTCGTTCTGTATAGAAAAAAAACACCAATATTATTTTTATTATTATTTGCGAACAACTCAAAAACGACAATTTTGTTGTAGCAAACAAGCGATGTATACGGTGTGTAAACGCTAATTGAGTATACTCAATGACATACAAATAACACGTCTTTATGGCCTTTGAAATTTTTGTTTTAAACTTAATTAGACATGCGCGTGTGCAGTACAACTTTTTTTTTCTTAAACGTCAACCACCTATTTTTACCGTTAATTATTTTTCGCCTAATTATTTTTAATGAATTTCGGTAGTTAAACCATCTTTCTAAGTCCAAAATTGACCAAGTTACAGGAATTAAAAAAAAAAAAACCTGCAAAATGCGCGCGATTTCAGATTTTTCGACTGAAGATAATTATTCTAGGATTGATAAGGATTGGCATTTTCACCTTTATTTATTAAGGTGATATTATAATTTTCACTTTAATTTGTGTAATGAATTATATATAACTTATAGTAGAAAAACGTAAAAATTATAAAATTAAACATTAGGTAGGTATCTTATAATGAACGTTTATCTGTATGAAAATTTGATACTAAGCTAAATATGATAAAATGATTGAAATAACTGGACATTTCGATATTGTCCATCGTTCAAACATGTACGTTACTCCGTGACAAATGTGAATCATTCGGAAAAAGTCAATATGTTATTTATTTATGAGGAGTGTCAAAGAAATGCACGTCATGCAGCCAAAAACTCGTGCTCAACGTTACCCAGATAATGCTTAGTAATTTTATATATTTTTATTTCGATAATTTTTTGAAGTTAAGTACCGTTATTTTTATTAATTGTTTCAGTTAGACAACATTCCGCCAATAGTTTTATTCATATCTCCGAAAGGAATTTTAGAACCTATGGGTCATTTTTCAAAAGGGTAAACGATTAAAAACGAAGACCCGGTGATACTTTAGCTGAAGAGGTCGAGGAACAATGCCTATGTTGCCTATGTCTATTAGCCTATGTTAGCAACAAATAAAGAATTTATGCGGCGCATAAATAATCATGTTTTGTTCACGGCGGACAACAGTTTGAACAATTTATACGTTAAATTAATTTATAACTAAATAAAGTTATAACATAAATAAGAATTAAATTTATTATTAATTACGAAAATTATACAGTAGTTAATATTATAATAACGTGTCTAATATCTCCTTAATAAATAGGGGTGAAAATGTCAACCCTAAAAAATTCTAGAATAATTATTTTCAGAGTTACAGTAAAAAAATCTGAAAATCGCGAGCATTTTTTCAGGGTTTTTTTTTTTAATTGCTGTATCTTGGTCAATTTTGGACTTAGAAAGTTGGTTTACCTACCAAAATTCATTTAATAATTAGTGGTAAAAAATAGGTGGTTGCCGTTTAACAAAAAAAAAGTTGTACTGCTCACGCGCATGTCTAATTAAATTAAATAAATACAAAGGCCATAAAAATGTGTATTTTTATGTCATAACTACCAAAAAAAAAAAAAAAAACAGAATTCAAATTGCAGGGCTCTACGCAAAGATATTGAGTGTTCTCAATTAGCGTTTACATACTGACTCTCTATAAGACAGAGTCCACCTTATAACGGAAAATATCAATTGTCCCGGTTCAAATAAGTAGTGAAATTGACCTCTCTAAGGCGGACATCTCTACTAAAGGGAAACGAAAACAGTTCAGTAATTTAATTAATAAAACATACTCTCTGTGACGGAAAACAATATTATTTACAGACGAATAGCGTTATATTATGCAATGTATTGGAAATAACGTAATCTGAACTTTATCATTAGCTCGTATCACGAACGTATTCAGCCACAATTGAAATTCCAAAGCTATTAGAATTAACGACAAACGCACGAGAATGCGCTGAACGTGTTGTTGCCCCTTAGTGACAATTAGCAGTAAAATATTCCGAATTATTTTCCATAATTATAAAAATGGTAATATTACCATATGTTTATTTTTTTTTACTCTTAGTTTTAATTTTTTAGTATTACTCACAAAACACATTTAAATATATTTATATATTCATACATTTGTTTTTTTTTTTTTATTCAAAGAAAAAATCATAATCTATGCTACGCTGCATAATAAGCAAATGTGATGATAAAGAATTCATTAATTACAATCATACGAGGAGAGTGGCCATCCAGTGATGGAACCCAACGTGAATTTTATTTTAATGTACTAATTAGAGTGAGTCTCTGCGCCATTAGCGTTTCAGACGAACCTTACCTTGGATTACTAGGAAGAGTGCAGAAATTATAGTTTGGGTGAGTTAATAATTTGGAATGGAATCTCAAGTAGTGTATGGAAGCTAGTTGTCGTACTGTTTTGATTTTTAAATAGTTATGGAGCGTGCCATTGGATACGTACCAGGGGGCAGAAGTGACGATACGAAGGGAAAATCCATACATTATAATCATAAAATATAAATTTACGTTGTACGAAATATTTAAATATCTAAAATATCTTTTTGTTTTTTTTTTTCTTTCAATACCTATATAGATTCTGGAATTATTTTTTTCATCCTCTCTATAACGGACATATGTGTTCGCCCCCTTGCGATTCCGTTATAAAGGTTTTATTTATATACATATATAAATATAGACTGGCGTAGACACGCCGTACACACACTTGTTGGACTATTTTTTTTTTTTTTTTTACTGACTTTCTTTCAACGTACATAAAATACGAGTATATGGTACAGTAAAATCCCAATCGCTAGGTAAAGCTAGGTAAGTTTCACTAGTTAACGTTTATACTCCTCGGTAAATGCTGATAATCGTAATCAAGCATGCATTCAGGATTTTATTGTGGGGGGGGGGGTCTAAAAAAAAATGTTTCATTAAATAATTTGGAATACAATTTTCATACATTATTGAAGTATAAGAACATTTTCTTTTTAATTATCAGACAAATCATCTTCTCTCTCTCTGTATATATATATATATATATATATATATATATAAAAGCCAATGTATGTGTCTGTCTGTATTTTATGCATTCTTACACTATTCATCCGATTGCCATGAAACTTTGGAAAGTTGTTAAGTACATTCCCGCGAAGGTTTCTAGCTTATTGCATCTTATCCTATCCCGTCTTATCCATTAATACGTTGCTATAGAACGTTGCTATCGTTGCCTAGTTACCTAAAAACGTATTATACTTTTTCGTTATTATTGTTCTATACACATAAAAGCCAAATACTACGCACTGATCAACGCCCAGACCAATCCGCAGGGTCTAGGACTTGAAATTTTGGTGCTATATATCTTATGGTGTAGAGGTGAGATAAGAAAGAATATTTGGAAATCTATCTTCTAAAGGAGTGCTAGCACATGAATATTGCCAAAATTCAATTTCCGGGTTACCTTGGCGACACGCATGACAAAAAAAAAAAAAAAACGGTTGTTATTATTATAAGATTGGGTTTGTCACGGGCAAGAAAGTACTCTTTTAAAAAAGATTAGCTGACCCAGCTATTGCTTTGCTATACTAGATACTGCTGTTGCAATGTTATCATGTATTATTGTCCTGTCCATGTCACTATTAAAAAAAAAAAAAAAAATAGGTAGAAAATGGCTAGTCCATCTTCGGCAAACTAAATGTGTTCTACTTTCGCATTTCAACCGCTAATCAACAAAAGCAATTTAAGTAACAATTGAATCAAGTCAGAATTTCATGTCAAACAAATATTTTTTTTTTGTTGCTGTGACATAATCATTTTGTTCATAATACTTTACGATATACGGCATTTTTTGTTTTGTTATCTGGCACGTAAACAAAAAAAACGATGGTTTTACGTGTTTTCACTTATTTACCTAGATATCCGCACAGCACAGGGATTGCACTACAATAATTAATAACAGTTTTTTTTTCATTCGTGTTACCAAGGTAATCCATAAATCAACAAAAATTGTAAGATTTTTGTGTTAAAAATACCTAAAAACCGAATAGGGGGTAGATTTCAATAGCTTCTCCGGGCAACGCGGAACATTTTGCAAAAATAACCGCGTAAAAATCGCTCTAGTAGTTTTTAAGTCAATTAATCTCATACAGACAGAAATTCATTTATATATATATATATATTTAGATAGATTAAAGCCTAATACCCCACTTACTTATTCACTGATCAACGCCGATAAAGATATTAGCAAGAAGAAAGAATAAAAAAATCGCGATTGGACCGATAAAGTAAGGCGAGGGGTAGGGAGTTAAATCCACGGGTAATTCCAATTTTTCACGGGCAAAGCCGTGCGGGACAGCTTGTAATATAATATAATATAGTGTTTTTTTTTTATATAATACAATACAATATAATTCTAATATAATCTAATCTTTTTTATAATATAGCTATTGTATCCAATACTTCGTCTGTAGATTGTCTATAAACTCAATGAATTACTTCCCAATGAACTGATAGAAGTGCAAATCCTGTTAAACTCTCATTTCCTGTTTTATTACTATGCAATGTTTTTAAGCGTTTCAATGTCGAAAATGAACGCTTAACTGCTGTTGTAGACACCGGTAGAGTTGCCAAAATAAAAAGATTATGTTTGGGTTAAACACATCACATGTATCAAAACGTCTATAATTTTGGTAGGTTATTTTTCTACATTTACCAATTTTTCACACCACAATAAAAATCAAACATAGCCACTTTTTCAGATACACGACCTTCGTTAAATATGTTTAGATTCTTAAGTTTCGAAATATTTCCGTTTAGAACAAATTTTGGTATACATTATAAACGATTTCGATTTTATATGCAGGTATGGAAAAATGTTAGGGTGGGGAAGGGGTCCAGATTCCATGGACCTCCCCTGGATACGTGCATGATCGCAATTTTTTTTCCTAGGATGTAAAAAAGTCATTAGTAAAAGCTGATTCATAGAATAAAAATAAAAATTAAACGATAAGTTGCGTTATCAGCTCAGATATGGTATTATTAGGTACCTCTGTCTGTTTGATTTAATCATGACTAATATTTAAAAGTTTTATGAGGTTTTAAGTCTAATAATTACAAATAAGGGTTCTAGTTATACTTTTAATTTAACACTTGAGAAGAAATCGATATAGAGATCTATAACAATAATGAGGAAGATATACTATGTGATCACGATAAGGGGAAACACTCAATAACTTTGTACAGGCTTCATATATTTCAATTCTGCTTTTTTGGCTAACTCATAAACATAATTTACATGACCTATTTTTGACTACAAATTATTTTTTTTTTGTATTTTTTAATGAATTTTAGTGGTTGGAATTCTTTTTTAAGTTAAAAAATGGCTGCGTTATAACAATTTGAATATTTTTTGTTATTTTCACGGGTATAACAGATAATACAATATGTACATAATCAAAAATAATAAATACGTAATAATAAAAATACAAATAACTAATCCAATTTATGAAATACTTGTTTACCTATTGTGTTTATCTTTATTAACCTTATCTCAGTAATTGTATTATAATGTATAAACAATATCATACGGGCGTAGGTACCAGTTATAATTCAAATTCAGGCATTTTTCGCAGTCTGATATTATTCTGCAGTATAATGCAATAAGAAATAAGAAATCGATATTTTGCAGTTTTTAAATCAGAATTAATACTTATCTTTTTATTATTACGGATAATAATTCAGAAAACTTTGACATGCTGTTTACATATTGGGAATGCCGAAGAAATACACGTCTTGCCAAAGAAAAATTTAATTTTCTCTGCTTAATTTCTCATCAAATGAATACCCTTTCTTATTTATAAATTCAGATAGACATCATCCTTCGCATAGTTTTTTTTTTTTTAACTGGAAAAAAATTAAAAAGACACCGGTTCTTCTTCCAAACGAGTACCAAGGCAAAAAAATGGTATAGGAGAAGACATTGAGGTGCAATTATTAGCTTACGTTAGAGCAAATCCTAGGGTTTCTATTCGTCATGTTAGTAGATAAATAAACATTTCCTATGGAGTAGTTCAACAAATTTAAATAAAACAAAAAATGCATGCTCTTCGTGGCTATTTAGTTCAAAATTTACGTGAAGGTGACGCTTAACGTAGAATTACGTTCATTGCTTGGTTGGAAACCCAGTTGAACGAAAATCTTTATGTTTTAAATTACATACTTTGGACAGACGAGTCTACGTTTACAAACAATGGTGTTTTAAATAAACAGAATAATCGCTATTGGGATGACCAAAATCCACATTGGGTTTTTGTGACCAATAATCAAACGTGAAAATAACATAAAATATTTAATTGCTATAACACAGCCATTTTTTAACTTAGAGAAGAATTTCAACCACTAAAATTAATTAAAAAGTACAAAAAAAAAAAAAAAAATAATAATTTGTGATCAAAAATAGGTCATGCCATTTAAAAAAAAAAAAGTTGTTGTGCGCATGCGTAAAATTAATTGTCACAAAAATAGTTTAATTATTTGAAAAGGTGTATAATTATATTTATGAGTTAGCCAAAAAAGCAGAATTGAAATATATGGTGCCTGCTCGGAGTTATTGAGTCAGTATAGAAACAAAAATAGTCAATTATTTCGAAGAAAGATAAAAATGAAAAAGTTAATGAAAAAATATTACACGAATGTAACGAGAAGTCGCTTCAAATCCTGTGATCAATAAGTAAAAAAATGAAATTAATATCTATAAGATGCTTTTCTTCTGCATTAATCAGACAAACAATGCGAGTGAAAATTTCAGATTTCGACCGAAGTATAACTGATTCTACGCATATTTTATCGTTTAATTTTTATTCGTCGCGTATCAATCGGCTTTTACTAATGCAACTTATGTATATCCTAAAATGTACACAACGCGTTTAGTGAAAGACCGAATAAAATTACGATTTTCAGCATTTACCGAGCACAAACAGTAATTCCTAGAATTAACTCGTAAAACCAAGCGTTGCCCCGTGATCGGGCTTTCACGGTAACATATGTGAATATTTGAACGAATTTTTTCCTACTATAAACACGTATATGTTATTATAATTTCACTCGTTTAAATACGCTAGAGATTAATACGAATTTCGGATTCCGAACACACATTTTGGCGATTTAATCGTAATCCAACGAAATTATGTTTTAGTCCGTGCAACGTTCACATTATGATGCCAATCATTCTGTCCCGGTTTCTCCCTAAACAACGTTCCTATTCCCTATCCCAAATATCGCATTCGGATATTTAGGACTCAACTCGGATAAACGCCTGAGTAGTCATACCCGTATACTAATAAGAGGCAAGCTTTATAAATTTACGCCTACGTACTTTACTCAATAACAATAAACATTTCGGATTTAATGTTAAACTTCTTGTGTACAAAACATTATACTTAGTCACTTAAGGGCTTACGGTCTCCAATTGTGGCGTACTGCGAAGGTTTCTAATAATAATAAAATTTAACAGTTTTCCCCCCTCGTTTCGTATCTAATTTTATGTTTACTTAAAGATCTATCAATGGAAACCATTAAAGAATAAGCCTGCTTTTCTACAAACGGTTTTAAGCCCACCATAACACACTAATAAATGACCTCTACACACAAATTATACCCGAAAATCCTAGACAACATCATTATGGACATCGTAGACAATTGATTAATAAACTCTTAGTCAAGTGTCGCTTAATAAATCAAATATTCATGTCATATACTTATTGTGCTACGTGTATCTTATCTTATATATATGTATTTAAAAAAAAAAATGATTCCGAGTGTAGCGAACAAGCTAATAGTTTTACTACGATGTGTTTTTTTTTCTTGGAAAACACTTTTCGGTTAGTAAAAATGCTCAGATGTTTTTCATGTCGTATCTTAAAATATGCGGATTATACGCCTGACTAACTCACGTAGTAATCCACCGTATGGAAAAGGTTGATTTATATTAGCGAGCTCTTTTGTTGTTCGCAAAAAAGTTTGACAAACAAACAAAAATTTGTAAAAGCAAGCGGTGAGAGATTTTGCCCGTGACAACCAGATTAAATTATAATATTCTTTTTTTTTTCCCCATACGTTTCACCGAAGTAATCCAGAAAACAAAAATTATAATTTAGAACAAAAATAACGTGTTGAATTCCGCGATAAAAAGTAGGCTTAAAAATAATATTTTTGTCTTGCAGCCAAAGTCTCATTATAGAAATCGATTCAGCCGTTTTCGTGATTAGCCTCAACACAAACCGACATAGTACCTCTACAATTTCAATTTTACTTATGTAGTGTATAATTATAGATTATTTTCTACCATAAAAAAGTATTTTAAATAAGCATCGAACTAATTTAAATAAATAAACTGTGCATATTTAATTATAATTAGTATTGTGGTTTTGTTGTGTTTTTACGAATTTGACACCGCACGTACCGATTTATATGCAGTTGAGTTAGGTTTAGTGAAAATGTGTTGTGTAACGGATTAAAAGTCTCAAAGTATTTGATTTTAACGGGTTAAACTGATTTAATTACTGCATAGGGTTCAAAATAGTATTCGAAGCGAACAGACTTTATAGTATTACTACGATTTGTTTATTTTATCGCAAGAGAGAACAATATTCTTCTTTAAAAGGAGCGATGGGAATCCTTGCAAAATTGTTTTCAACGCCTTCGTATCATTAAGTAACATTGAAACTAAATCCGTCTACCGGAATTCTGTTTAAATTATTTTATCTCAATATATACTTCAGTTACTCGTAAGTACACGCCGTCACTTGGGACCTAATCTCTTTTGTAATATCCATTATACAGGCATTGTATGATATTATATTATAGTTGTAATTAGTCTTAAGCAACTATGCTGCAACGATGCCGACTGTGAGTTGTTAAATATAAGTAATGAATAAAATATTCTTTATATCGTTTTAATAACCAAAGCGATTTATTTTAATATGTTGTAATTGCAATATTAAAATATCTATTAAATAAAATGTATGGATGATATTTGTTTGATGTGCAAAAAATGTCCACGGTCCAAATGAGTTTTCTAAAAATGTGTTCCAATTGAAAATTCGATAAATGTTCCGTACTTATACGAGTATATAATGTATAGTTATGTTATTGGTAAATTACGTAAATGCTGTGAATGACATAATTTCCTTAAAAATTGGTAAACGTTGTAAATGTAGATATTCCTCGGTTATTGACGTCAATAAGTCAGTTATGTTGGAGAATTACGTTCAACATGGACCACGATTGGCATCAGCAGGTACACCATACGATGGCAAGGGTGTGCAACCCATAATGTCATAGTAATAATAATAACTGTATAAATAAATAATTTAATGATAAAGTATTAATTTGTAACTAAAAAATAACTGTTTGTGTTTTTAACGAATTTTTATATACGAGGTCTGTTCAAAAAAGTACCACGACAAATGTCATTACGGCTAATCTACACATGATAACATTTTAAATTATATATAGATTTATTCGCCACGTATTAGTGAATATTTTTAACAAAACCTGAAGTCGCTATCTCATCTCAATTTAATAATATACGTGGTTAAATTCCGTCAGCTTGTTCCGTGCGCCGTTTTCTGACATGTCCGAAATTAATGAACAACGTGTGTGCACCAAGTTTTGTTTGCAACTTGGCAAAAATGCTACGGAGACGTACGCAATGATTAAAACTGCTTTTGAATTCCTCAAGTCGTTCCGTGACTTTTGAGTGGTTTAAATGTTTCAAGAATGGTCGACAGTCAACTGAAGATGATCTACGTTCTGGAAGACCGTCGACATCTAGAAACGATGATGGTATGGCAATAATTAGCGAAAAAGTGCAAAATGACCTCAGATTAACCGTTCGTGAGTTAGCAAATGAAGCAGAAATTTCGATTGGATCTTGTCATGAAAGTTTAACCGACAATTTACAGACGAAAAAAGTAGTTGCCAAATTCGTTTCGCGTTCGTTAACTTCGGAGCAAAAGGAAAATCGTTTAACGATTTGTCAAGACCTTAAAAATCGTTCTGCTAATGTTAATTTCATAAAAAAAAAAATATTATCACAGGTGACGAGACGTGGGTTTATGAATACGAGACTAAAATCTGCGCTCAAAGGACAACGATTTCAAAATGTAGAGGAAATTAAAGCGAATACGGTTAGAGCTATAACTTTGGAACAGTTCCAACGGAATTTCAAAAAATGGCAAGATCGCTGGGACCATTGCATATCGTCCGGAGGAGAGTATTTCGAAAGAGATATCTTTAAATAATAATCATTTTCTTTTTTATTTCATTCTTCTATTTTTAAAAATAAAATCCTGGTACTTTTTGAACAGACCTCGTAAATATGGACTGTAAACATGTTGATAAATGTAATTTATTTACTTAAAACCAAAAGAAAATACTTAACAATTTCAAGAGTCGTTAAAAACGTCAGAATGTTATTTAAAACTGTACCACGTCTGTTTTTCCCCATTAAAACTACACAGTGTTCTCAGTATACAATAACTAGAAAAAATGTCTTACCAATAATCACCATAGAAGTTAATGGCCGAAGCAAAAAGCAAAAAAAGGAATAAATCAGTAAAACTGATCTGTGACATATTCCTTACTCTACGCTCATCTGATTCTGAACATTATAATTTAATATTATTTTTCTGTTCAAAAAGTTCCCGAATTTTTCAATTTTTTATTTATAGTGCTTACCTACAAGCTATTGAGACTTATCACCCTCGAAGTATTCTCCCTCTTAGTTTATATACTTTTGCCAATGACGTTTCCATTGTTGAAAGCAATCCTGGAAAGCAGTTTCTGGAATTGCTCGTAGCTCCGTTAGCGAATTTTCTTTTATTTCGTCTATCATAGAAAATATTTGTCCTTTTAACGGAGATTTTAGTTTGGAAAATAAAAAAAAGTCTGCTGTTGCCAAGTCGGGAGAATACGGTGGGTGAGGAAGCACGGTCATGTGATTTTTCACGCAAAAATCTCGAACAGGGAAGTGTGTGCCGGAGCATTGTCGTGATGGAGAAACTATGAGTTTTTCTTCCACACTTCAGGCCTTTTCCTCCGCACTTTTTCTCGAAGACGTTTTAATTCTTCTAGATAGTACCATCGGTTAACAGTTTGTCCTGCAGGTAGAAATTCGTGATGAATAACTCTCAGGTTGTCAAAAAAAAAGAAACCGTTAGCAGGACTTTGACGTTTGATCTGACCTGACGAGCTTTTTTTGGCTTGGATGTGATTTTCAACTATAATGATTGGACTTTTGTCTCAATATCATAGCTATAGACCCACGTCTTATCACCCGTTATAATTTGCTCCATGAACATACTCGTATCATCATTTGCGCGACCTAACAATTCTTGACAGATGGTTACGCGGTTGTCTTTCTGATCTTGCGACATGAACCGAGGGACAAATTTTGCTGCAACGCGGTGCATTCTAAGTTTTTCTACCAGGATTTCATGACATGAACAAACCGATATGTTATAATCTTCCCCGATTTCTCGAACAGTTAAACGTCTATTAGATCGCACAATTTCATTGAGTTTTGTCACATGAGCATGGGTCGTCATCAACCGATTCCCGACCGACTTTAAAACGTTTAAACCAGTCGTAACACTGATCACCATAAGCATTTTGCAACATTTTATGAGTCTCAGTGTAAAAGATTTACAATGTTTCACGCAAAATTTAATATTAATACGTTGTTCGTGAATGTTATTCATGTTAAAAATCGCACAATACACACGACTCGCGTCTATTTTGAACGCGCACAGTTACCGGTTAGATAGCAATAAACATTTGAGATTTAATCGAAAAGATAGCTGCTTATCTCTATTTTATTTTAATGTAAATAACATTTACGATACTACAAATTTTCTATTTTTAGGAATTCTAGTTCGGGAACTTTTTGAACAGACCTCGTATTACGACTAGAAAAACAAAAAAAAAAAAGAAATAATTACCGTGTAGATTAATATTATTATTCTCGTTGTGTTGGCCGTGAACCTTATAAATACCTAGGCACTCTTGGCTGCAGTCGTACAATAGCGGTGGTCCGGGTAATAAATATGTCGTCTGGCGGCCGGGCAAATGTACTATATATAAATGCACTTAAATAATTATACGGACATTATACCAAGTTGGAGTGTACGTTTATTCTGCACATAAAGCTGCTGAACCAGACGAAGTGTGCCATTATTATAATTATGTGTCGGACGTTCCAAAAGCCAAATACGCCAATAGGCAATTAATTACAATACTCTATTTGCGACGCATAACAATATTAAACAGTAATGATCATTGTTATTATTATTACGATTATTGCTCCGAAATTATTATCGCGACGGACGAAAATATAGTACCGTGGCCGTCCGTGCGGAAGTACGTCATCGTGTTTAATGTACTAGAAATGCCACGACCCATTATGTCTGCTGCTCTGAAAAATCGGTACACTCACCGAGTTAAATGTCTTAAATCTTAAATTATTAAGAAATTACTATCGGTTTACGACAATAGTATATATTTTTTATCAAGCTCTGTAAATTATACTTTTTAAATGTATTTTCGGTACAATTGCAGATATTATTCTACAATGTATTTAGATTACGTATTCGAGTGTTGCACTAAAAAAAAAAAAAAAAAATATGCGAGGACGAATACCGGATATATTTTTGAAAATGTATAATTATAAATCAATAGTTTCGAATAACTCTGGTCGGTTTATTTTGCATTTAATAAGGTATGAATTGAAAAAAAAAATACTGAATTTTCAATGTTATTCTTTGACCCGGAAAAAGTGATTATGGACATACAGATTGAAAAGTGCGGGAATAAGCTGATTTTTCGTCAAAGATTCTCTTAAATTATATTATATTCTTAAAATAAAATTTAAAACAATTGTTCTCATTAAATCAACTATGTTGAAATGGATAAATCAACATGATTATTTATAATCCGTCGTGAAACTAAGAAAATATAATGTTATACTATATTATAATCGCAATTTTATAAAGCGTTATAGTAGTTATCATTACATACAGATAATATTTAAAAGTCCACTTATGAATTTACATTCAGGGCAATTCAAATGAAATCGTTATTATGGATTTTATAATTTTAAAGTAAAGCTTGACTTTAAAGTTTGAATAAAAAAAAAAAAAAAATGGTATAACATTCCGTAGCTATAGTTTATTGCGTTACTTTTAAACTGTTATTTAAATCGTATAAGAATGTTAGTTGCGATATTTTTCAATACCTGCCTAAAATCTATAGTACCTAATAAGTTTTGACTGGTCTAAATTGGAATTTTCTTTAAACATCTTAAAAATGATCATCGTTGTGCACAACATTTTATACACATAATTACATTCGCGAATATCCATAATTTATGTTTAAACACAGTATATAAAATGTATAATACACATTTTATCGTGAAGATCTATTTCCGTTTTTTATAATTTTATAATTTTATTCGATATATATATATATATTATTATATCCAAATACGAATTATATAATACGGTATTATTATAATATTTAAATTGTAATATCACTAGACATATGTTAAAAGGATATTTAATATATTTTTCTCCTGTAATGCCCTAAAAAAAATATATATATATAAACTTTTTTGCTGTTCCCGAGAGATTGCTATTTACTTCGTGCATTATATGTCGATATCTTTTCGGTTTTCCATAAAATAAAAAAAAAAACCTTTTTCATTTTCCATCAATTTAAACGGTTATATGTATATATATATATATATATATATATATAATCCTATTTATTTACCTTTTTTTTTTTTTTTTATTCATTTCTCTGGCACATCTATATAGCTCTACCTCGTTAACGATTCAGTGATGAAATATAATATCGAACACACTAACGCACGGTACACCGTCAACCACAACCGGGATTGGTGTACATGGAGATTCCATTACCAAGCGTATAATATTGTTTACAGGATATGTATATTATATTTTATATTGAAGCGTTAGAAATCAAGAAGAACGATAAAAAAAAAAAAAAAGGTATATGGATGGTGATGATGGGGCACTGTTGTACAGAGGAGAATTTAATTTTAATTTGTACGCAACGATAAATTATTATGAAAAACGATTCTGAACGAAGTTCGGTTAAAAATGTTTTCATCAATCATAAAGTTAAAACATTGTCTTAATACCTCTACCTGTACAAAAAAAAAAAAAAAAATGACAGCTGTCCGTGTTTGTTCATATTGAATCGTTGTACATTTTTACGGAGCTTTTTAAACATTTTATGAAAACTCAACAAAATGTTCTGTCCACATAAATCGGAAAATAGCAGGTATACAAAATGCACTTTATACGATTTTCATCGAAATTTGAACTTTAAACGATTATAAAAAAATGTACTGCGTTACGCTCAACTTTTATATTTTTATCACTAAGTAAAATTGATGGCGAACTTTGTGTCTGGTTTCCGAACATTTCTGCTGGGCCAAAATCATTTTTTTCGCATAAATCGAATATAATGCGCGAACTTCCGTGATTTTTACGATTTCCGTCAAAAACTGAACTTCTATAAAGATTATAAAAAAAAAAAAAAAATCGTACCTACAGATTTTCGATATTTTGATGTGGGTAATTGAATAACTTATAATGGTTTTTTGTGTCAAATTTTCTAGCAGTTTTGAGATGCGAACAGATTTTTATCCACAAAAAAGAAAACTAATAACCACGTAAATATTTTCGTTTTACCTTGTTCTTTCCTATTATAAATGAACCTAGGAAAATACAAATAATAATGATCTCCTAATGGACCATCTAGATCTAAAAATCATCTACAAAATAGCTCTCTTGTCTTTTTTGATTAAAGCAAGATTTCTAGTTGAAAAGTTGTTCAGATGGAAATAAAAAATTTGCACACATTATAATAAGACTGAGTTCATGAATACTTTCCGTGTTAAGGGTTGAAACTTACCTTGACAACATTTAATTTTAGTAATAAGTATGCAATTTTTTAATATTTTTCATACTTGTTTTACTCATAGTGGAAAATATTAATAATTGCTGTAGAAGTTTTGTTTTTAGTTAGAAATTCGTAATTACCACCTTTGATGATTTACACCCTATGATTTTACAGAATTATTTTAACCTTTTAAATTTCCATCAGCAGGGATATAATGCACTTAACAATAGATAATTAAAAACAAATATTTTTTATTATTATCCACTTTATTATTCACTTTTTTTTTAGTATTGTGAGGTAATTTAAATATTTGTCATCATTGTCCGTATCTAGATGATATTGGAGCATTTATCTGTTATCTTTATCTAGATACATTTTACTTATTTTTGTCTCAACACTAGGCCAAATGTTCTCGTATGCACGTAAACGAATGAAAGTAGATCATTTAATATAATACGACTAACAAACTTTTTTTTTTTTTGTTTGACATCAATAATATTTATCTACAACGATCTTAAAGTAACACGTTTTATGTGCTATATAAAAATATGTCGGACGTCGGATGACCTTTATAATTATATCACTAAACGAAAAAAAAGGCATCGTGATTTTCAGGTGTCATGAATTCAAATTCAGTGCTAATAGAATATTCAATGAAAAATCGATGTTGTTCACGTGCTATTTAAATGTCGATACAGAGGTTAACCCGATCCAATCGGTCCTGTTTTATCTTTCTGAAACCAAAAAAAAAAAAAAAAAAATATCACGATTATTAACGAAATAATAATAACAATGTGAACGCGGCATGGTGGTCGTATTATTTTTGAACGCACGAATATCGAAATATTCGAAATATCGATTTCCAATATTCCAATTATTGACAAACGTACCGATAATTTTTTTTATTTTTCGGCCAAAAAAATGTGACAACAACGTGTTTACAGATAACTAATACCCGAATGCGCTTGAATACGTAAGTACGGTACCTATATAGTTAAATATGCGTTTTTAATGAAAAGATTAACTATTAATACTGTTCGTTCCGTATTCATATAACTTAAATTTAACGGTGTAAAGATATTTAATGCACTCGCCTTATTATCAATTATTATGTATTACTATGCACTAGTACACACTAGTAATGTGTATTATTACGATAGACATAATGATATCCGTAATAGCGCCGTGAAATGTTCGACTAGGCATGTGTACAACTATAAAATTTATAATCTGCAATTCGGTTGTTAAAACCGTACAAGAAATTAAAACCGAGTCGTTATAATCAATTGAAATAAACGTTAAACTAGAAAATATTTAATATGGGTACCCCTATTATATTGCCATGTCGACTAAACACATAGTATTGTATCGAAATGGATTATGTACCCGTTTTTCACTGAATTTTCCTTGATGTGGTGTTTGTGGTATTATTATGCAGCGTGTGTTTCATTCCACTCGGATAGTTAATTTTAGGCGGCACGAAATATTTCGGCAGTACGCACTAAAAAAAAAAAAAAAAACACGCACGACAATCAAGCGAAGACAATTGAGCGATTGCCTTCTGCCTTCCTTCAAAAATGATTTATGTACATTTATTAACGTGGACTGTATCATGTGCACTTATCCGTTTGCCATCTGCGCTGCGCTGGTCGAACGATTCTCAATACCCAAAACCATCGGATTTCATATTTCTCGCACGGATAAATAACTTTCTTCAACCATCCAAGTTAAACATTTATTCGAAAATTAAAACGTATTTGTTCACCATAAATACACAGAACACATATAGATTTTTTTTTTTAAATAAATACTCTTCCGATATTGTATACGTTCGTATTATACCGTAAAGTATATTGCCCATAAGCAATTCGTTTAATCGAATATCGCTACACGGTTTCTAGTTTTTCGTCCTGCGGTCTAATCTGTGATCGTCGACATCGCCGGGGACAATATTACGCTATTATTATTTTATCAAATTTAAGGGGGGAACCGCCGCCGCCGCCGCCGGATAAACCAATGGCTACACTGCGCTCCCTGCGGCTGCAAAGCAGACCGCTGCCGCCGCCGCCGCCGACGCCGCCGACGCCGACGACGACGACGACGACGACGACGCTGACGACGCGCGTTCACGTACAACTTTACAGCGGGGGACAACAATCACTATGCCCGCGGGATACCGAATCAGTCGACTCCGGACCACGTTCTCGTGTTAACCATCCCGGTCGTAACCGGTGCACGCCGCGTCCGTGTTCTCCCTGCGGTTCGGCTAGGGAATCCGGGAAACACCGGTCGCCAAGTAGAATATATACGGATCCGCCAACCAAACTGAGGTCCAGGGTCACCGCGGAGAAATGTGATCATTTCGGGACGTTTTGGGCCGTGCCGCCGCGCGCACAAGAAAAGAAAAGAAAAAGAAAAAAAAAACAGGTGAGAACGACGTTTGTCAATATAACAACAATAGAATTATATTATTTTTTGCTAAAAGCTAAAAAAAAAAAAAAAAAAAAAAAAAACAACCATTATTTAATACAACGACGAGAGATTTAAACGGAAACGACCGAAGATGAACTCTTATTCTTTATAAATTATAAAGTCGTTACTTCCGGTTAAACTCAAATTACGTACAAATCGCGACACGAGTAAATTAATAATAATTTACGAATTTGTCGTAAAGACGACATATTTAACTGTACACCGAAAAAACGTAAAACGAATTTAGCTTATTGAAATTTTATTTCTTCCCCCCCACGACTATATTTTATAGATTGGTAAATTATTATTATTCGATTATTGAAAATTAAATACAAATCGATATTGCATTTATTTATGGACCAAGTCTATTAAATTCCGACGAACTATCGGAGAATAAATTAATTAAAGTGAATATCGTTCGTTTTTTTTCTCCAATTATATTCACGTTAGTAGAATATTATGAAAAAAAAAAAAAAAAAATAATCAATTCTATACACGAATACACAACTATATTAGCTACATTCTACATTTAAAATATATATTGACCCCGACTATATTAATTTGATAAGATTAAAAAAAAAAAAAAATCTTAATAATATTCAATTATGCAAGTAATAGTTTTAACAATTATATAATTTTTTCGATATTATTTCGCGCGTTAAACTATAAACTAGAACTCTGCGATGTTTTTTTTTCTAATAGTTTTTTTAAAAATGTTTATACAGACTATGGAAATATCGTAAGTTATTTTTTTTGTCTTAAATGTTCTTTGTTAAACTTAAAAAAAAAAAAAAATAATAATAATAATAATGTCTGGTGTAAAATTATTTTTTGTTTGCATTTAACTATATTATTATATAATACGCGTACGTCACGATGAAAATTTGTCACGGGCATGTTTGTTTGATAAAATTTACCAAAATTAAAGTGTCATTGCGTTTTAATAGGGACGTTACTTTTTCTTAAAGTTAATAAATCTTTATTTTCTTTTCATATATACAATTTCATTTACAACCTGAAACACAAATTGTTTTTAATAGGCAAATGAGATAATATGAGAAAATCATAATATAATACAAGGTTGGATTACCCTCATACAAACAGTCCGGGTAATTTCGTTCGACCCGTCCAGCTACTGTAGCCTGAACGAAATGGCAAAAAACTTTGAAGAATTGATTTGGTCCATTACCCATTTATTTTATATGATTATTCTTTGCATGTGAATAAATAAATACGTTTATTTTACAAATTTACATATTACGACATTACGTTGTATCGTTTGGATGAGTGTAGATACCACAAGAATGGTACCGATTTATATCTGAAAATACGTGTACGTATGTTAAATGATTTTATACCTATAACTAGTTAAATTCAGATTCTCCTTCCCTTCTGTCACCATACATACGGGAGTACCGAGAACGCCACTGCTCTCCAACATTATTTTACATATCCAAAGAGGACGACTAAATCGTATTATATTTTGTGTTGTATTCGACGCGATTAATCCGGGGACTTGCCGGATTCGCCGAATAGGTCATTTTTACCGCGGCCTACCGGGATATTTCCAAGTGATTACCCGGCGGGGTCCGATCCCGAATTTCAATACAGAACGGTTTTAAACCGTCTACGCCGAGCAAAATGTATTATAATTATAATATCGGACATCCGTGGGGAGGGGGAGGAGGGGGGGAGTTTCCATCAGATTCGAATTGTCGTCTTGTAATATTATGTTTTGCGATACTAAAAACCCAATGCTTTACGGTAGGTACCCGACGGCGTGTGCGATAAATACGACAACCGTATAAATGTCTAGAGGAAATGGTTACGGCCGTTAGATCTTTCCAATGTTAATCCAAAGTATATATATATATATATATATATATATCGCCGTTGGCCTCTATAAATAAAAGAAAACGAGACGCGCGGAATATCGCGCGCCGTGAATGCGGTAATGCGGCAGCCCATTTCGACCCGGGTCATCAATTCTATCAAACGGCCAACGGTTTCGAGTGCGAATCTAAAATACCGTGATTATCTAACTGGAATTTTAATTATCGACCCCTCTGGAGCCGGCAACAACAGGGCCACAACAAATTACTGTACAATATATACACCCAATACGAGGAGGGGTTCGGAATCTAAAATTAACAGTCGGACTGCGTGACAGGAACTGAAATGGCGCCATTTCAGTTTACCGTAAGAGGGTACAGACATTTGAGCAGGGCAATCCCTGTCCCCAGACAATTGACAGGCTAATTATTATTGTTGAAAAAAAAAAAAACAACAACAACAACAAAATTCCATATATTCATTTATACGTTTTTCTCTTGAAATTAAACACGGAAACAGGCATGCACGGTGCAAACTATGTTCAATGGTCTGAACGACAAACAAAGACTCGGGCAAAGTTGGGTAGATAATCCAGTAAATAAATATTGATGTACAACGCACTAGTGGCGTTGCCAGGATTTTTCTTTGGGATGTAGGGGCCGATCGTTTTTTTCTCTTTTTTACACAGAGGTGGTTTGACTAGGGTCTCCTACGAGTTTAGCAATGCTGATGTCGAGATTTTATTTTAGGTTTTGGTTCCTTTACGGCCGTACAAATGTGTATTTATAACGTACACAACCGTGCTAGTCTATCAGTAAATCTTACCATTGATTTAATAATATACTTATACCTGTATAAATGTATATTTTAAATGCTTGGCGTATGCGTTTAATAATATTTTATAGTATTATAAAATCAACGGTTTTACATTAATTTTTTTTAAAAAAAGAGGAGTAATAGTAGTATTATATGCATCTTTTTTTAATGAAATATATTACGTCAACATTTTATAAAATAATAACAAAACCGTATTTAATAAACACGAATGCATTAAAAAAAAAAAAAAAATTAAAAATTAACAATATTTAATTGGTATTTAACAACAACATTAAATATCTAAGATTATTTACTGCCAAACAATTTCTACCGTTACAGTTATACGTTAGTTTATCTCTTTATGTTTTTATTACTCTGTGGTGCATAATTCAAAATTGAATACTAGTAAAGTGTTGACCATGAACGTTAAGATAAACTAACGATTTAAAGTTAGCAAAATACAATTTTCAAGCTTACACAGCGACTCTTGTAGACAATAGGATATTTTTTAACATTAGTATTACACTGTTTATTATATATTGAAATAAATACAAATATATATTAATACAAATTCAAATAATTTATTAATAAAATTCAAGTTATAAAACTGCTTAACACTTAAATTATAGGATATCGAAAAAAAAAAAAAAAAAAAAAAAAATGATAAACGAAACTTTGCAATTATCAACAGGGTGCACCCCCTCTCCCAAATGGCACCCTCGACGTGCCTGATGATAATACGCTTTATTCGATTCGTGTCTGCGATAATCGTTCGGCCTTTGCCGTCGTAAATCCTGCGGCGGGACATAATAAACGGCCACTATATCCGCCGAAAACACTGCGGAGAAACATACACACACACACTCACACACATATATATATATATATTATATAATTATAAAATAACTGCGAAAACTTTAGCGTGAGTGAATTTCGGTAATAAAGTTATTCATATTTGCATCATTTGAATAATTACCGAAGGGGGTCGCTTTCCCGGTCGCCATATACCGGGACCGGCCGCTATATACGACGACGATGACGACGACGACGACGACGACGACGAGTGGGTACGGGTGTAACTTTTTGGCCGACCGAACATTTTGCGGAGCAGTAAAAACCAATTAAGGCGGGAACTTCCTCGCGGTAATAAATTACGACTGAAAAATTAGCATCGGTCGACATTATTTTATTTTATTATTATTATTTTTTTTTTTTTTTTTTTTTTGGCTGCTTTTTTCCTCCCCTTCCGAAACCATTTTGTTGTCGAGGAAAACGAAGAAGAAAAAAATCATAAAAAAGTAAAAGAAAAAGGTATACGCCAGTATTTGCGGCCGGCGTAAAGAAGCGGTTTAATAAAAGAAGAAATTATTTTTTTTTATAAGCTTTATTAATGCTTTTTTACGTACGCAGCGAACATACGTTAACAGAAATGACGCGATAACTATAAAGATACTATAGTCAATCATGATGAAAAAGTATCGGTATAATATATCATCTCTCAATAATGCGAAGACGGCGAATAAAATACGATCGTTTGAACAATGAGTTTATAATCCGTAAAACAATAGGGTTTGTTGCACTGGCGGCGGGGAGGTGGGAATAACAATAATCCGAAAATTCCGAATTGTCGTAACTATTAAGAATCGGGACGCTCGTACATAAAAATGTTATTTAAACGTTTCAATTTCTCTCGTGTTTGCGTTGTTCGGTTTCGTACGGCGTATTATTATAATATTATACGGTACATAATATAGCGTCAGACTCGTGCGCGCCTGATTGCATTATTTTCGTGCTCAGCCAACTTTATAACCAGATTTGTAATACCTCCGCCTTGTGTGTAGTTTTTCCTTTTTTTTTTTTTCTTCCCATTTTTATTTTTCTGTTCTCTTCTTTGCGGCACAACAAAGCTTCGCGTTCCCGCGGGAGGGTCGTGACTTTTTGCTCTTATTTTTATATTTGTCTTGGTCCGGAGACGACGCGCGCGCCTCCGCTTCCCCTCCACTCCCCTCACCGCCGTCCCGTACGCATTTTCTCTCCCGAACAAAAGTCTTACCGCGCGATCCCGGAACCGAGTCGCGCGCGCCCTTACCCAGTTTGCATACGAAATCCGTTTCTCTCGTTTTCTATACGTACACAGATAGGTGGGAAATTATCGTTTTTTATTTATTTTCCTCCCACTCCCCACCCTCCCTATACTCGATTTTCCACCTCATTCTCTTATATGGGTACTATATAACCCGGTCGAGATCCGAGAGAGCTTATAAACTAAGCTTGACGCAACGCAATGGAATACTCTGGCGCACGACGACGACGGGATAAAAAAAAAAAAAAAAAATGGTAAAAAAAAAATAAAAATCTATTGGAAAAGCGTCTGCATCCGACGGCCGCGAAATTGAATTCCGGTTTAATCGCATTTTGATGCGCGCACATGTAAATCCGTATACCGTATATTTATTACGAACTTAGGAGGACATTGTCAAAAAGTACGTACAGAATTTGAAAACAAGGTAAAATCGCGATATAAAATCAATTGTACGTCGTTCATTCGAGTTCACTGTATACATAAAATATAAATAAAAAGTTTGGCAAAAATGGTATACGCCCTTTCAGTGACTTGCCTAGGTTTTTTCAACAAGGGAGTTAAGCATATTATTAAAGTAAATGGAAAATATACTAATTTTATTTTATTATATATAGTGTTTTTCATGAGGTTATTCTGCAATGTACATCATTATTGTGTAATAAAAAATGTGCAATGATTTTTCTTCTTTTACTTTTTTCTCTTCTGGCTTATACTACTCTACGAGAGGTTTTATCGTCATCACAACTTCTCGCCACTTCTTCAGTTTTTCGATCCTGAATTATGTCTCTCCGGTTGCTTACCCTTGTTCTTTCCAAATCCTTTACAACCATATCCATCCTCGTGATCTCTTCCCTGTTGGTTTTCGGAATATTGTTGCTTTAATCGTTTTCACGCATTATAAGCCTAAGCCATTTTATCCTTTGATCTCTTATAACTGGGGCTATCCTTGTCTCCTCCAATAGCTCTCCGATGAACTTTTTTCTCCACATATCCGTGCTAATTATCTAATTTTACCACATATATCATCTGCCAAATTTCATTTTCAATAGTACTTAGTCTTCGCTCTGTTATACTCTTAATCGTCCATGCTTCGTAAGTAAGTGTAGATCTTACTATTGTTGTGTACAGTCTTTATTGACAATATTATTGACCTGAGAAATTTGGACAGTGCAAAGGACGCTCTCCCGCTTTTGCTATCCGCATTCTTATTTCACCCGCTCAATCGTTTTTCATATTCAAAAAAGAAAAAGTTAATAAATTTCCTTTGCGGAAGTCCATTCTTCTGTGTTATTTATGATTATTTCATTATCTAGTAGTCCCACGATTTTTATTTTTTCTAAGTTTATTTCGTATTTGCTTACGTGCAATGAATGGTTATTATTATTTTATTAGTAATTGAATAGTTTGTATTATATTATTTTAACATGGACGATAGGGGGGGCAGGAGGCTCCTTAGTCCACCCCCTCCCCCTGTGTCACCACGCTATTTTGGATTAAATTATATCGATACAGTTTTTTAAAATGTTCATTGAAATCGATTTTTGTAATTATAATTAACTAATCGTATTATTAGTATATATTATTAATTAATTACAATGTGCATTGTTGTTTGCAACAATTAATACAATAAATCCACTTCCATTTTCCTAATGTAGATTGCATTTATAAATATTGTGGCCCGGTACAAATATTGAGTAACAGGTTAGATGATTATAAATGTCTATACATTTATAATAGGCAATTGTAAGAATTATGTATTTATTTTATTATGAATTATGATCGTAATGGATTAACCAATTGATTGGTTATTGTCGTTTCAGTATTCTTATTAAGATAATTGTATGTATTTGTGCTGAAAACCCATTAAATATGTATGCGTGCAGTAGTCATGTCTTTAAAATTACCAAAATATGCCCTACCAAAAAAATTGGAAATTCTAATATATTAATATTATAGGTGCTTTATAGTTAATTTTCTGCAGCCTGAAAATAAACATTTTTTATATTTTACATAATGGAAAGAAAACTTAATAGATATTCGAAATAAGTAAAAAGAAACTGGTGTCGATGATATATTGGAAACCCATAACAACTCATTTAATAATATTTTGTCTTAAAATATATTTAAAAATTTACAAAATCCTAAAAACATACTCTTTATATGTAAAAAAAACCAAATAATGTAAAAATATGAAAAGCAGAAATTTATATACAGAACTGTTGGATAATGTTACACATTTTGGTATATAGCGGTGTAGTTTTTTTTAAGTAGGAGGTTTTAAAATACAACGTTTTTTTTACATTAAATTTTGTCTCGTTACATATTTTATATTGATTTTTAATAGGTATATTATCATTATTTTTATCGTTTATGGTTCGCCAAGCATGAAAATTGACGGAATTTGCAATTGATTTAATTTTAATATTAAACACATATCACAAAAAAAGTTTACACGCAACTCATTAGCTACATGGGGGGAAAAAAAAAACTAATTATAATAAGGTACGATCAAAAAACGAACGGCATTAATTTTTTAATGAATAATCAATGTAACGTTTTAAAAAATATGTAAATCGTTTATTATAACCGTTATTGTAAATTATAATTAAATTTATTTGGCAAAAAAGGTATTTTAATTATCGAATGTTTTCATTAAACTTACACTTATTGTAATTATACACTATGTTAACGAAATTTAAGGGGATGTTGAGTAAAAAAAATAAATATACCTATATATATATATGTATCAGATTTAAAATGTAAATTAATGGACCGACCCCAATCCACTCGTGTATTTATTTATTTAATATTTCATTAATTTTAATTTTTGTTTAAAAGTATAACAACCGATTTCTTTGCACATATAACAGGATATTATATAATAATATTTATAGCATAGGCGTAAGTATGGGCATTAACGCGTATAAAGTTAAAATTAAATTAGTTAACTTAATTTGTTACTTTTTTTACACGATTAACTTTTAACTCGATAAGTTGCTTTTTTTGTGTACATCAGTTAAATTTTGGCCGAAGGCAAATTTGCATTAACATGCCAAGCCTCGACGAGTAGCCGTCGCTATCCCAAAAATGTGTACGGGGTAGCGAGTTTATACCCTGGGTACCCTAAATATTTTGAATACAAAGCAGTATGAATATAATAGATTTAATGCCGTTTATTTCAATAAGGTATACATTTAAAATAAGTTTTTTAGTATTACACATTATTTTGGTGAATAAAAAATATATGTGGAATATCAACTAATATTGGAGGTCACTGTTCAGAGCTAGACATTAGGATCATCGAATTTTAAATAGCCAAGCGTTATTATTATTGAAAACACCGATTAACTGTCCTGTTACTTGTATCGTACAAATATGATAACGTTCAAACAGGAGATCACAGTTTTACCGGCGAAAATTAATTGCGGGTCAGGTTCATTACCCGAAACTCCCGGTTAGCAATATAATTACTAGGGAAAAATAATAATAAAAACCAATAGCGGAAAAAACTGATTATATAATATTTACCACCTATCGTATAATACCAATCAAAATGCAAATGAGCCGAACAACGGGCAGGCGAACGTGTAAAAACGCACGTTCGATGATCGGTCGCCGTTTTTAATTATGCCACACGCTCGATATTATTATTTAGGCGTCGGCGGTGTCGAGACGCGCGCGCGACACGCCGTTTTCGGTATTATCCGTTCGCAAATTACCGTGTATAGATTACGCGCGAGCAAAGCGGGCGGTCGGGCGGGCGGGGTCGTGCGTGCGCAATACCTTTGGGTTTTTATAGATGACCGTGCGGGGTTGACGGGAAGACGAGACTTAAGCATTTTCGGGGTGTGTGTGTTGTGTGTATATACGTACACAGCCTAAAGCCAACGGGGAAAGTTTGAATTTACATTTTCGCCCGAAAACACGCGCATCAGTCACCCGTTACCGGGGCATCGCCGCGGCGGCGGCCCGCACTCCCCACTACACCGGCGGGCGCCGAGCGACGGGTTATGCAAAAACTTTCGGCGTACGCAAAAGAAAAGTTGCCCCGGCAATCCGTCATTCGCGCCCACACCCACCCGCCCAACCACGCATCAGCGTTACTCCACACGTTCGCCAAATAATAATAATAATAATAATAATAATATATAATGTCGTGAATATTAAACAAGCTTATATTTATAATACGACCCGAGCCTAAATACCGTGACACCGTATAATATGCGGGATACGCGACGGTATACAATTCAATTAACGTAATGCGATCGTAATCTCGATTAAATTAAGCAAAACGACAAGAAAAAAGAAAAAAAAAAACCGCAAACGTTAGTTAGTAAGCAAGTGGTATGCGTAATTTGCGCGTGTTCGCGACACGCGGCGTATTTTCAACATTTTCTGGTACGGGGGACAGGGCCCGACGATTTTTCCGTTACCGAAATGATACGCGTACCGACGTTTGAAAATCGCCGTTAATAGAATATCAAGAAATATTACGAAAATCACGGGCCGATTTTTAGAGAAAAAAGTACATTTTATTTAAAACCGACAATTTCAAAATTGTATTTTTTCCCCACTAAATTCGTCCAGTACCCCCGGATCTCACCACCCGTAAATACGCCACTGCCTGTAGCTTGTTTGAAATGTAACATTTTTATTTTTTTAAAATAATACAATACCAATGGAAAACGCGGTATCGTGTAGTATTTTCATAATAATTTTTAGCGCACGCGACATAAATATTTATCAATGTAATTTAATTCAAGATAGAATTTGTGTGGGCTTAAGGGTAATTAAGTTGATAATAAAAAAAAAAAAAAGCAAAAAAAAAAAAAAAAAGAGCACGCGTACACAAAGTAAACGCGATCCAACCCTTCTCCCGTTAATGGCGGTACCATTACCCACCCGCCCCGCGTGCGCGGCTGCGGCAATACATATACGCGTATACCTACCTAGGAATAGTATAATAAAAATGTTATAACGCACTTTTAAGGAGATTAAAAACTGACAATCTCACTTTTAACGAAAATTACGGACTTGTTTGCGGGGGTGGGTCGCTAAACCGCTGATAATACACCGCAACGCGGTGAGGCCAGTGATAAAAAATGAATAATCGTGCGTACACGTATACTTGTTGTCGCCCGCGTCCGGCATAAAACTTCGGTCTACCGGTATGTGGTTTTGTAATTCTTTATTATTATTATTATTATTATTATTATTATCATCATTATCATCATCGTCGTTATTGTTATGATGATGACGACGCGGCCACGGAACAATGGAAGGAACGACCGCAAGGTTTTCAACGATTTCTCCCGCCACGCTTACGCGCGGTAATTTTCGTAAAATAAAAATTAAATTAAATCCGGGCGTCGTGCGATGTGGGTTTATTATTTCGAGCGTGGTTATTGTAACCGTATATATATATATATTATTATATAGTATAAATTTAAGTATAATAATAATGTGCGCGCGAAGTAATAACGGCGACCGTTGGAAACAAAAGGGTTAACTTTCGACCGACCCCATATACGGCGGGCCGGAAGTGAAAATTATATCGGGTGGGTGAATTGAAGAGGGGGAGAAACTATTTGGGGAAAAATGAAAAAGAAAAAAAAAAATAAAAATAAATACCAACAACAACAAGACTGTCATGTCCACGCCGTTAGAGTGTGATTGACATAATACGCACTAACGGGGGATAATATTAAAATATTACGTATACGCGAAAAAAAAATAATTGAAATAATAATAACAATATCGTATATTCGCAAAATTCAATTACTTTTTTTTTTTTTTTTTTCATAATAAAACGATTATTTATAATTTATCGAGTAATCTGTTCCTTCTTATTATTTACAGATTTATTATTAGGGATCGGACCGGAAGGACGGCGCCGGACGTGCTTCCGCGGTATCTAAGCTAACGAACGCCCGGCACATTTAAATGCTTCAAACTGCGGCTATGGAGTCGTGAGTGCGGACGAACGAACAATGGTAGCGATCACGAACGCTATCGTAGTGGCCTTGCTGTTGTCGGTGGTCGGTGCTGCAGATTTCCAAAAAGAATGCGTTTTGGTGTCGCCCACGAACGGGTCGCGCGATATTTACTGTGACGCCATACCGTACCGGGTCGACATCAGTAACATCGGCGGCACCGCCGAGCTGGACGTATCGCAAAACAATCTGAACGCCATTTACATTGCCAGCGATGAAAACGTCACGCTGTCGACACTCGATTTGTCCAGGAACAACATACCGAATTCTTGCCACGTACTCGCCAGCAGCACGGTGACGGTCCGCTCGACGGTCTTGTCGTTCAACAAGATAACGAATTTCTCCATGTGCCTGGACACGAGAAATCTGACGCTGAGTTGGAATCGCATCAAGTCGCTGAACAAAGCCGACATGGTGAACGCGTCGTCGTTGGAAGTACTAGACCTCGGCTATAATTTTATCTTATGGATCGAGAACGATACGTTCGTCGGGATGCCGAATCTACAATGGTTAGACTTGAAAGGTAACACTCTAGCAACGTTGTCGGAAAAGACGTTGCCGAGTACCACGTTGCAGTACCTGGACGTTTCGGATAATTACGACCTTGACCGGTCGACGGTGTTCGAGCCGTTCGAGAATCTCGTCGAACTGAACATTGCCGGAAACGTGGATTTGGCGCCCGTCGTGTTGGGTTCCGGTCCCAGACTTCAGGCGTTGGACGCATCGCGTACGAATCTCACCGAAGTCCCAGTCACACCAGCTCCGCTTTTGGGCGCGCTTATTTTGAGCGGTAATGCCATAAGGACGGTGAACAGCGGCGACCTGGACGGTTTTCCTCTACTCCGTTTCCTGAACATCAGCGGCAACCGAATTGGCACGGTCGAAGACGACGCGTTCGGTCGGCTCGATTTACTCACCGTGTTGGACCTGTGCGGCAACTTGTTGGAAACGGTACCGAAAAGTTTACCGGGAAGTCTAGAGACGTTAAATCTAGAAGACAATAAAATACAACGCTTGGAAGTCGAAGACTTTGATGGCTGTAAACGACTGAAAATATTAAATGTCCGGAAAAACGATATACGGCATATACAGGACTTAACATTCGCGTCGTTGCTGTTTCTCGACGTTTTGGATATATCCGAAAATCCGATTAAAATGATCACCAGGGAAATGTTAACGGGCCCGGTGAGATTGAAAGTATTGAAGCTGGAGGCGCTGGCAGCACCGGAAACGCCGACGTTTCCGTTCACCGACACTCGTTATTTGAACCGAATACAATTGGCGCACAGCAAACATCTCGCCGCGATTTTGTTGAACGACAGTTCCGTCCTGTCGTCTATGTTTCAGCTCGACTATTTGGATTTGACGAGCTGTGCCGTGCATTCGCTACCCGCTCGCCTGCCGTACTACATGCCCAAAATGAAAACGTTGATAGTCCGCGAACTCGTGTGCTCCGGTTCGTGGCTCAAAGACTGGCTGTGCGAGTTGCACGCGTCTGCAAAGGAACACCGACACTACCGGGCGAACGTGACGGAACTCCGGCTGAGGAACTACCGGCCGGGGGAATTGCAGTCTTCGCTGGAGAGCGTGCAATGCACACAGGACGACGGCGAGACACGGCAATTGTTCGACGCGCAACATTGTGCCGCGATGGTCACGACTCCGGCGGACCGCGTCGCCAAAACGACCACCACGGAACAGGCGGCGGTGTTCGCGCGATTGAGGGCAAAAGACCAACCGAAAAATACGCACGCCGCCATTGAACCCACTCACCCGGGCATGATTGTGTTCGTGTGCGTTGTGCTGCTGTTGGTAATTTTGGCGTCCGGCACCGTTTGGATTGGGATACGGGGCAACGCGCTCAAGAGATTACAATGGGGGCAAAACACAGCGGACGTGGACTACCAAACTATCGAAATCAAGAGCTTAGAAAGTTTAAATCACGTGGAAAGGTGGTAAAATAAGTCTGAAGTGTAAACTGTTTATATATAAACCTACCTAATATATAAAGTTGTATTTTTCTTTTTTTTTTTTTTTTTTTTTTTTTTTTTTTATTATTATTGTGATGTAAATGTTTCGAGACCAAAGCCAAAATTGCGCAGCGTTGTAAATAAATACATTTTAAAAACCAACGTTATAGGCCGGTCAATAATTTTAGCGGGAAAAAATACCTTACCTCACCTTAGATTAGCAAAGTACGTAATATATTAATTATTACATGCACCACACGTGTATTACATTAATCCTTAGTTTAAATAAATTATATGTTTAAACTGTTACTTTGAACAATATAACTCGAGAAATATTTTTTAATAGACAATTATATAACAACCAGTTTTCGTTTGAAACTTTAATTTACTTATATTTTCTAAAATATTGGCAAAAAAATTACACGTTTCTGAAGAGCTTTAAAAAAAAATAAATAAAAATATTTTCCCCGCTATTTTTCACTTATTTACTACTGGCCTATTAATAATATATATATTATATTTAGTAAATAACTTCATTTGTACCGAGTTTGTGTTAAAATGTATGAATTGAATTTGTATAAATAATAACTTCGCTTATATCGATTGTGTCTCATCATATTATTTACAATAATTCAAATCACTGTAATATTTTGTAAGTTGTGGTAGCAAAATGACAAAAAAAAAAAAAAAAATTAACATTTTTTACAATTATATGTGGTATTTGAATAAAAAACTTCTGGTGAAGTCAGAACTGATTTATCTAGATTAGTATAGGCATCAACTAAACTGAATATATGTCTAGACCTGACTGACATAAATAACTATTATTTATTGTGCAATAAGTGCATATACAATTATTTTTTAAAACATCCGAAGTAGAAGAAGCGTAATGAATAAATATACCAAAAATAAATATACGTGTTCGTTAACCGAATAATACGATAATAAGATTATTATAATATTTAACTGGTTTATTAGCTTATATAATACTTTTTAACTTTTAGTTTTATTGCGTTTATTGGTACAAAAAAAAAAAATAAAAAATAAATATATATATTTAAGCGAGAGTGATAACCGATAGGCACGTCGCGGTGACCCGGGTAGTTGTGTTATACTCAGGGGAGGAGTGGCCCGTGTGGGAACGGGAATTTTCCAGATGGCCTGAATCATACCGTGACCCGGTGGCCTGATTATTTTACGGGTTGATAGAATATACATTTATTAGTTACTCAACCCTATTAAATACTATGTGTTCCTGTATTACAGTGATTACAACATTTATAATTATTCTGCGTCCTGATTTTGTAGATATAGAAAATTTTGTCAAATACTTTACCGCCGGGTGGTGGAATTAGTTCTGTATTTTGCACTTAAGTAAAGCGAGAAAAAAAAAATTTTGGGTGTCTTTTATTTATCGGAAGAATAAAATGGTGGCCTGGATGAAATTCAATTTCCCGGCTTGATTTCGGTTTTCACTCCGTCCTTGGTTATACACGGTGTGTTGTACAAACAACAGTAACCCCACAATAATTATTTGTGACCTGATAAATTACCTGACACGATATTTTCAATGATTTCTAAAACATAAACCATAGCCATTTTTCTTTGTAGTTTCAATAATGTTGTATATTGTATTTAATCCAATTATTCGGATAATTATATGTCTGCATTAACAATTGATTTAGAGTACACGATTGTTCGAAACACTTTCAATAGAAATTCTTTTATTTTATCTTTTTCTAATGGACAACTTATGTTCCGAATCCCATTACTAACGCCGAACAACAGCCTAAAGAATGCGAAATACACAAAGTAGAACTTTTTGGAAAAATATATAGTTAATAAAATCATTAAGTTTCGTTAGAAATTTCGTCTGTAATGAACATATTAAGAAATCCCTGGACACAAAAAGCTTTTAGGAACAGCTGAACAGCTTCTCCTAATAATGCAAATCCTTGACAATAACATTCTTAAGTTCGACCTTGGGTAACAATTACCGCTAAAGTCACTATTACTGCTGCACTTGGAAACATAATAAATGTTTATGTAATATATCGGAAAATCACAGACCGAGGATTATTTATAGCGGAGGACATACGAACAAAAGTTTTAGATTCTGATCGGTTTAGTTTTTATTTTTTCCGTCTGTGGACAATCAGACATCCTGCTCTGTTGATCGAGTGTAGCACTTTTTCTGAAAGCATTTTGGATCTAGCCGGTGTATTGGGGAAATCGTTTTTCGATGTAGTATTCCTAATAATTGGGGAAAAAACGTAGGAATAACGGGAAAATGTACAGCAATAATGGGATTTATTAGGCAACTCCTAGAGGCAATTTTTTATCCCAACTTCCCACCTATAACAGTGGCCCACACATGGTGTAACGTATGCTCGTTTCTTTCTTTATAAATTCATATGACCTGCAGGTTTTTAGCTTGTTACTCGGTAAAACCACACAACCCGTTAAACATTATTTTTACAGCAAACGATCTGTAAATACAAATATCTCTTAGATCATATATAATTTAATCCATCGTACTTTTACAAAACAAGCTTACTGGTTTTTAGGCCATGCCATTGGCTCCAACGTTTTTGTTTTTACCAACAAAATAAAAAACTAATAAATCAAAAATCACGACGTTACATTTATTAGTTAGAACAAAAAACACTTGAAATATCGAATGCAGTTTTTGAGCCAAAAAAAAAAAAAAAAAAAATAACATTGGAAAACATTACATGTTATGCCTGGAAAAAATATTGATTAAACTATTTACTCTTCCGCCATGTGAAAAACGTCAACTTTGTGGAGTTTCTGGAGAGTAAATACGTTGTCCGCGATCACTGTAGGCCGTTTTAAATTGTCGTAGGTACTTACAAATTTATTACAGAAAACGAATGCTAGAAGAACAAACGAATTTATTCCATGATAAAAATAATTTTCCAAAACGAACACATTATTTTATATGCGGTTGCTACGGCCGCGTTACGAGAATTTGATAAGAGGTTGATAATAAGTTGTAGTACTGTTTTTATTTTTTTATTAAGCGTGTTTTAATTGCAAATTTCGACGGAAACGTAAAAAAACCACTGTATTTCTGAAGAACATTATTTACCCGAATTTGTTCGGAATCGTTTTTCGATAGCAATGATTTATCGTTGCGTACAGAAATTCACCTCTATATCCTTACCCTATTATAGCGGCCAACTCGTTATCACTACCAGCAGCGTAGCGACGATGTACAAAACACCCTCGGCGGACTGCGTTGTAGTTTTTTTTTGTATGTTTATTGTCTGGCTTTTTTTTTTTTTTTTGCGTACAAAAATCGGCTTATTAAAATGAAACTGTTTTAATAATTATAAAAATTACTTATTGTATCCCGACCGACATCGTTTTGTGTTTTAATTACTATTTTAATCGTAGACTCGACGCACACTGATAACATTATTGTAAACGCGATTCTATGTATTTTATTAAATACAACAATTTAGTATACTGCTATTTTTTAAATATTTTTTTCTGGGATTTTATTCCTGTATAATTATGATTATCAACAATGAAAGATGCAACAAGAATACGATTGTGTGCGGGCCCCGAGCGGATATTTTTATATTCACATACACACACACACACCACATATATAATATATATCATTTTTTTTTTACAGTTCCGCGTCTTTTTTCGCCTTACTGCTAATGATAAAAAGTGTTACGGTGATGTTTCCTCTGTGTTGAGTAATTGATGACAACTACCGGGGCCAGTTGGCGTTGATTTATGGAACATTTCCAGGGTCTGATTATTTCATGTCTCCTGCCGTTCTTTCTCTGAAGGAAGGCGACCAAAATGTGTATATATATTAGATATACGAAATATATACAATATATATATACGTGTACTACAATAATACGCAAGCTAGCACAATGCAACATCTTATCCAGGTCACGTAGACTGTGAAATTGTCGGGTTTAGCTTTAACCGCAGATAGAAAACCCATTTATTTTTTTCCTCTTTTTTTTTTTTTTTTTCTTTATCTCACTGCAGACATCGCAAAACATTTTTATCCGACGTCCATCAAACAAAATATTAATCACGAGGAGATTTTTAATTTAAAAAAAAAATCGTATACAATGCTGTTAATACTATAATCATTTTCAGTAAGTATAAAGGCACAGTAATTACGTAAATCGTTTATATAGGTTTCTGGACAACTTATGTTAATATTTTCCGAAAAAAAGTTTAAAACTTATCCTAACCAACTTTAAAAGTTGATTTATTTTTAAATTATAAGCCAATGTATAATATACATTGGTCATGTTCACGAGGTAATTCAAATAAAAAACTGGATCTTTTGCAGACATAGATATAGAATACGTAATATCATAGTCATTAATTCAATGTATTTGTTGATTTTTAAATAACAGTTTTAAAGTAATGGTTAATCAGTAGTAACATGACATCGATTTTCCTAAATTATTCTTTGAAATCCCAGTAATAATTTATTGTAGAAATTAAATAAAAAAATGGAAGAAAAAAAAAACCCATCCCGTTTTCAAAGAAGAATAATATCGCGGCGTAAGTATTATAAATACAAATCTTATCAATCCCGAGTGAAAATGGTTTAACAATTTTCAAATCGATTATAGTTTAAAACCATGCAAGTGAGTATATTAATTGAAAAAGAGTTTATAAAACCTCTGCCATACTTTTACTACGAGATTATTCACTGGACACGTACGTGAAAATGAATTATGTAAACGTGCGGCGGACAATCCACGTCATGATATCCGTGCAAAATTGTCGATATGTAACAAAAACAACTGTTAACTTAAAATATGTAAATTTGACTACCAAAAAACAACTTCGACTGCTTCGAAATGGCTTTGTCGTTCTGGTTGGTGTACTGTTCACATCGAGCTAACGCATAATATTACAGACCACTATAGTATAAAGTAGCCTTTTGACGGAAAATAAAATACCACATGGTAGTTGAAAGTTCTCATAAATTTATGTAAAAAAAAAAAAAAAACAAACAAATAGTATACTTACGTGCGTATTGCGGACAATCGTAATTCAATATGCTATAATTTTCATCAATAATATTATAAAATCGTTTTAATCCTTTATTTTTTATATTTCGGTGTGCGATAACCAAATATAATACCTATAGTTGGCGTAAAAAACTACAGTAGTATATTATGTATTATCGTTTTATATATATATTTTTTTTTATTCGCCGTGTAATAAATTTCGGAGAGAAATAAAAATCCGGAATGTACATAAATCACCCGGGCAGACGCGCGGCGTGGAGTGTTTATAATGAGTCAGGTACAGGTTGCAGGGATAAAAGTGAATCAACGAGACGGCGATGGGGGTTGGGGAAGGGAAGAGGGCAAGGGCATAAAAACATAGTTAACGTTTTAAAATAATTTTCAATAGGCATCAAACATAAAATATTTATAATATATTATAAATTCGGTGAAAATAAAAGGGAGAGAGATACGAATTGACGTGACCGGATCCCATTAATCACGGTCGGTTGATGATACGCCAACGGCGAAGAAAGGAGAATTTTTAAAATTCCCTACTAAGCAATTTCTGATGGATAATTTACAATATATTTATATACGTGAGCATGTAAGTACTTGAGCATATTAATATATATACTAGCTGCCATCGTCCGGCCTTGATCGGGTCAAGTTAGACGGTTATCCAGAATTGTCTAGTTGTCCCACACATTAACTTTTTAAAATTCAGAGCAAAATGTGAAATGTATTGGTTTTATTATGATGTGTGCTTTTTTAAAAAATTTTCCTGTCTAAATCTAATTATATGTTTTTTAAATTCCATATTACTTTTGTATTTTATTATTCAATTGGCCTTACGCATTAAATATTTTTGGAATCAGATTTTGTTTGCATGAGACACGCGACAGAGCCACGTACAATTGAATATGGGAAAAACATTGGACGGTTATGTGTAAACCTGTAACGTTAAATATATGGCCCTGTGTCTTTTTTATAGTCATTGAAAAGCATAATTTTACGGAAAGACGGAGCCGTTTAAACTAAAATGATAGATTGATTGGTATCATTGGCACTCTAGAGATCAAGACCGCTCCACATGCCATTAAAAATTGTACACTCAATCAAACAGTTTTTTAAAGATTTTATTCCTCGATCCTTGCAAAGGAATTCGAACCGTTGATCTCGTGGAGCAACATTCTTAATTAAAAACATTCACTGTTATTCGGATGAACTACTTATATCCTGCCAAGGGCATCCGTTTTTTTACTCCGGGATAACCTTCGACAGATGGTTCCTCGTTTTTTTCGTTGAAATATTTTAGTAGAATGTCCGGTCTATATTTGTATCGACCGGACTGACATCGTTTCACTTCATTTTGAGAGTCTAAACTAAATGTAGCTTGATCACTACTTTTGTTTGTATATTTTGTGGAGGAGGATTACCGATTTAGCGTAACCAAACTCGAAGTTTTATTCTGTCTAGTTATTTATACTATTTGGTTGCCGTGGTAATCAACAAATTTTACTGTTTTTTTTTTTTAATTTCATCCGTATCACGTAGGTAACTCCTATAAATAAACAAAAATAATTTGATCGCTGTACTTAAATGCCCATAACTCTGTTTCAGTCACCCAACAACGACACCTATCAGGTCCAACTGTGAATCCAAACCACTCATTCAAACACACCTTAATATTTCATCAAAATCAGTTCAGCCGTTTAGGAGGAGTTCAATTACATACACATGGACAGGAGAAATATATACATAAATATATATAAAAAAAAACCCTCCCAAATGTCAAATGCGCTCGGTAAAATGTTATAAAGACAATGTGAACGAAAGCGTTTAGTTACTCGAGTCACTATAATACAAGGCGATGAACCAAACGTAAGAAAAATGAAACACCTACCTCGGATAATATTAACATTATTCGGAATTTGTTTGACAATTTCAGTGGTACAACGTTACATCACCGATATTTTGTGTAATCCTAATTTCTGAGGGCGAAACCACCGGCCACTTTTGATAGTCAAATAACAACTGCGCACATTAAAATGTCCATAAATATTCGCTGGAAGTTAAAGTTTGAAATGTATTTCGGTATTGGCATTTTTAATTTCCGTCAACCGAAGTTGGCTAAGTCGAGACGCGCGTTTCCGTGTCAAGACACTCATACGTTTCCCACAGAGTTGACGAATATTTTATATGCATAAAGAATATTTTAATACTTTCAAGAGAATATTTTATGGGTGACACATACGCGCATTATGCACGCATATAACTTGTCTTGTCCATTTATGTGCAAATATGTCGACTGTACAAATTAGAAACTGTTGACGTAGGCGCTTTAATGTTTTTTTCATACACATATTTTCTATGCATAATACTTATTGATAAGATGATGATGATACTTCAAAAAAAAAAAAAAAAAATGTAAAGATACATTAAACTGACGTAAAAAGTGACCAAATCTATATTGTATACGGTGCGAATTGTATGTTTAGTCGGCAAGCTTGTCACGTATAGGGAATATTTTAAATTGTAGTCATTAAACATGATATTTCACAACGTAAATTATCGGTTGATAACACGCTGTGTTGAGTATCTATAATCTCGTAATTTCAATGCAAATAATATTATAATATAACATAAATAAAATACATTACATTTACAAAATACCAACATTCTTAACAAAGGATACGCATCGAAATTCATCCGAAATTGTGCAGAACATTTAACAATAACTACGGGATTTAAAATATAATTATATTACCAACGAAATATTCCAGTCGGGTATAATTTATTGTTTTATCGGAACCCGTAAATAATAATATCAACAAAAAAAAAAAAAAGAAAGAAAAACAACAACATATGAAACTAATGTTAAATCACGAATTTTCATATATATATGAATAATAATATAATATTTCTGATTCATAAAATGCATTCGGGTGGCATACTATTTTTTTTAATATACTAATAAACTTCTCGTGCCCATACGTTGCGAGCAAGTTTGTTTAGTAGGGTGTGGTAGCTTTTAGTGATTAAAAAAAAAAAAAAAAAAAAAAAATGAGTAAGTAAAGTTTATGACATTTATTATTTCAACACCCACTGAATGTAGTGCCTTTTCATTTTCGTCAATATAATTTGTGTCTATACCTCCAAGATATTAACTCTGAATCCTTTTATAGTTATAGTATACCTGGTACAAAGAATATTATTATAATTATTAATCGATTAAAGTTTTCTATACGAACCATTATCAGTTTTTTTTTTGTTTTGTATTTAATAATGCATTTATTATTAATTACGTTCCGTGAAAGAAAAAAAAAATAGTCGTTTAGAGAATTATATTTAATAATTTAAAAAAATAAAAAAAAAAATGAAAAAATGAAATTAAACGCAAAGAAAATATCTTTTATTCATTTGCCAAACGCAGATATGCAAATACATAGCGCTAATTGTGTATTAAAGAGTATTCACTTAAAATATTTTTTTTTTATTTTCACTTATATTATTCCAATTAACACGGATAATTGTAGTAATTTTCAATATTAAACGTTTTAGGTTTCGAGATATTAATTTTTTAAAGAAACATTTAGTTTGATTACTAAATGGTTTACATCTGTCCGCTGTACAAATCGATAGTTTTACTCTGATCTTAATGCAAATTGGTACACTCGGCCGTCGAAACGGGAATAATGCCGCCGTCTACTTTTTATCCCGAAATTTGATTTTTCGATATTTAATAATATGAAAATCGAATTGTTTTCGTTGTTTTCCGGGTTACCTTTCGGCGACACGGATGAAATATAAAACACGTTTTTTTTATTATTTAATTCAATTGTCACGGGTACTAAAGATAAATCACCGGTTAACAGCGATTAACTGTGATAGTCAAAATATTTCCGGTAGAATGTTTGCCTTTGTTTGTAGATTTGTCATTTCTTTTCGTTTTTGGCAGACAGTGGGGCCATATTTATGATTTCTAAAAACAACGTTACGGCAATCTGGGAGGTTTCCACCGAAACGAAACGGAAACGATTGGCAAGGGAAAACGCGATTGATTATTACTAAATGTCAACGTTGTCTGTTTTATCCTTATATTGTACTACATTTTTTCGTCAGACAAAAAAAAAAAAAATCGGGAAATACCGGATATGTAACACATTGATAACGATTTAATCAGTAGAGTTTTTCCTGACATTTTTTTAACCGTATCAGTTACGCGGCAGGGAAACCTCGGTCTCGAGAAATTATCATAAAAAAAAAAAAATGTTTACGAATTATATTGTAGTATACGTATATGTACATTCTAGGCGGGATGGCCGTCTTTGGAAAACATAACCTAAGCCGGGCGACGATAGCTCGTAAACTATACATATATGAATTACTCATAAAAATCAAACTCAAGTAATAAATTCTTAACTAGAATAAATAGAACTGCACATTAAAAAACTACACGTTCTAAAACTAACATCTAAACAATATATTAGACAATCGCATGGGGAAACAAACTATTCTACAAAACGACTCCTTAATTTTACCGTCTATTAATCATTTTTTCCAACACAGCTCTTGGCCATCGTTACATTTTTACAATATATTTTCCGCTTTTGAAAACAAACGCATTTTTACTGACCGAGATGATTTTAGTGAATGTATTTCATCTAATTGCAACTTTTCAAAATATATGCAAAAGTGATTGTTCTTTAGCTATTAAGTTTTTTTTTTTTGTTGTTGTAATTTACACTTAATATTCAGTGTGTTTTCATAGGTATCGAAATCGTTAGAAAAAAAAAATAAATAAAAATCCGCGCGGCATTTAATCGATATTACAAGTGGACTTTTTGACTTAAGAACATCCGTTTGAAACATTTTGTATTACAATACCGGATATTTAATTATTTTTGCAGAATGCACAACGGAGATTCGTTGAATAGATTTATTCGGTAAATATTCAACAATTTTTGCAGATGAAAAAAATATAAAAACTCGGATTCGGCGTTTTAATTTTTCAGCATATAGTTTCTTGTATAGTTTTTTTTTTTTTTTAACTATACTTAATACCATTTCAAGTGATTTAAACGGAAATTAAAAAATAATTATAACAACAAGATGGAAAAATGTATATTATCTATTATTGTAAAACGTTTCTTTATGGGGGAAAAAAAAAAAAAAATAAAATAAAATAAAAAATAATATTCGATTTATATTATCATAATAATTATAATAATGTTCCTACATAAATCAATATTTGTATTGATCTTTGTCCGGGGCCGACTTGTTTTGTTATAATTAAAAAAATACCGTCTATATTGACAGAAAAATAACAATATTTAACGAATCTCAGGTAGGTATTTTTGTAATCAACAGTATTTTTTAATTATAATTGCGTAACGGTCGCTATAGCCGATAGCAATGATATAAACAACTGACCTTTTATTTTTTTTTTCTTTTATCCAACTTTCTGAAATTAAAAAAAAAAAAATTCTCACTAAAGTACCTTTGATAATGAAAGAGCATTTTAATCATTCGGCTGGTTCGCGTTAGTTAAAAGATCCGGTCAAATTATTACTTCAAAGTACATCTACTCGGTGCTTATTCTTCGGGTAGGTGCACCGTGTTTATTCGAAAGTCACGCCAGTATACTCGCAGGCTGTCAAAATCGTTTCAAACAGAAAATTAATTAAACGTTTTTTTTTTTTTTACTTTATATGTTTCAAAATTTTCGTAATAAATAATTTATAATTTTTTAGTTCAAAGTTAACGAAAACTGATGGACGAGTTTTTAAATTTAAGCCACACAGAACAATATTATAGTTGAACTGATGGATAAAAAGTCTGTAAAACGTTTAGCTATTCAACATATTATACTGCCAAAATGCATTGAATACAAATATTGGATGTTTGCAATTAAATCAACAGGGACACACGGAGAGTTATTCTCGTAACTCCACAAATTACTTTATAATTAATTTAAAGCGATATAGATATTAGTTGTTCGTCGCAAGTTTTACCTAACAAGACTGCGAGTTTATATGTCGAATTACGTATACGGATTTACGTAGAATGTAATTGATAAATAAGAATTCAAAATGTTTTAGCGATTAATTATTATTAATAATCATAATATTGTACATTTGTAGATAACGTTTTAAAAACAGGACAGATATTCAATTGACAATATTATACAGATAAATAAAACTGAAACGGAAACTCCCCGCGTTAAAGGAATTCGCCAACTTTTCCACGACTTAAACAAGTATTGTATTTTACAGTTATAAATTCGAATGCAAAATTAAATAATCGCGTTGGATTCGTTCTTATTTCTATTGAGAATTTGAATTTCGATACCATTTTATTATTACTTGCCGTTGTCCGCTACACTTTTGTTACCATTGAACTGAAAAAATTAATACAAATAGCCATTACTCCTCTAAAGTATTATATACCGTACATGTATTGGGTATAAGTTAATAAAATGTCCACATGAAACATCTGGTACTTATTTACTGCCCCCTCGAAATAAAAAAGTTTTTCAAAAAAAATAAATAACACACGTACACACATCGTTATACAACTACATAACACCCCTCTTACCAATTTCGTTAAAGATTAACAGAACCGAAAACCAATTATAATTCGTGTCAACTGTATTGGAAATAATTTTAATCCTCTGGGAAATTCGATGTACATTTACTCGAAAAGATCAAACAGAATGGCCTCGTATGTCACAATAGCTGTGAATTATGAATATTCGAGTATTAACAGATTAACGTGTAAAACAATAATATTGTTATTCAAATTATGTTCTCCTACGGATGATTCTTAATGAAACTAATTCCAAATGCGATTTAATATTTGTTTATTTACGTTAAACGTTTGCATTATTATCGATACGTATTGTTTTTTTTTTTTTTTTTTTTTTTTACTCATTGGAATATTTGATATTATATACGTTTTTAAATTACGTTAAAAAAACCAGAACTTGTCAGTCAGAACAAGATAATCAGTCTTTTACTTGGCTATTATCAATTTTAAATCGAATAAAATTTATTCGCAGGTATAGATAGTTTAAAATTTTGCTTAAGTGGTCCACAGCGCGAACTCGCCAAACTATCAATTAATCGTTTGAAGTAATAAAATGCCTTCCAAAACGGCTTATGTCTACTCTAAGAACTCAGAGAATATAAAGTATTTTGAAAATGTATTTTGTTTTTCCTATATACTAGAATGTTCCGAACTAGTTAGTACTTTTAATATCGTTTAAACCACAGGCTTGCGCAGACTTCAGCAGCAGGTTACGCAATAAAAAATATAGGGCTTCTCCCCCCCCAAAATCACAAAAATCACACCGAGTTTGTTGAGCAGTGATTTTAGGTGAACAACGCAATTGGTAAGTATTTTATTATTATTTTTTTCACGGTTAAAATGATCGCTGAACAAAAAAACAACACATTGGTGATAAATTATTATCAGGATTAAATAACGAACAGATAAGGTGCTAGAAATTTATAGGAGGAAAATCGAATTTCCCTTTAAAAACGCATTATACTTTTACGTTTTGCGGTTAATTATTTTGTCAATATTTTCTTATCGACTGCAGAACCTTATCTCGTTCCTTATCTCATATATTATGTTTAGCGGTCAATTTTTTTGTTCTTTTCCCCGGATCTACCATATTATAATGTATATATAATATTTATATATATATCGTTGATGTTTTACGGAAGATTAGAGTTTGTTTAAAAAAAAAAAAAAAAACTGCATCGGTTTAAAATATTCGAAAACCTTTTTTCGATGTTAATCTATGCGGAAAACGTACACTTTACATATTATATATATATAGCGGGGAAACATACACAAATATTATGTTTTATTCGTTCGTAACGAGGAAACAATAACGGCCGGGCGAAAGTATTACGGACGTTATATTTTTGCGAGAGCTATTGAGACTGACGTTTAATGTGTGTTCTTCTGTACAGGCCGGTTTATGCGAGAAAAAGGCATTCGGGCGCGGAGGAGTCGTGGGCGTAACGCATACGGCCCCGGGGGAGAATAGGCGGACCGGCGGCGGGTAGGTTAGGATGGGGTAGACGATAAATCACGGAAACTTTTATGCGGAGCAAAACGATGCCGTAACCGTGTTCGGTCTCGCCCGCGGCGGACGATTTAACGGAAAAACCGCGCGCGGGGGGGGGAGGGGAAAGTCGGAACAAATTTTAGCGATCGCTCGTCAACATCGACCAAATTCACCGGGTACGGTAAAACGCGCAATTTCTTCACCTTATTTACCGCCCGGCATAATAAAAACTACGGCGACAGACGTCGATTACTATTGTCGGTTCGTACAGATAACTGTCGACGGTAATCCGCGTTGCTCCGGCGCCGTGACGGATTTAATCGAATTAATTATAATTACGCACGTACGTATTACTACCCGCAGGCATACCTTACCATTTCGAATGTATTCGTTCGTTTATTTTTGAAATTCAACGTTATCGACTGGATTCCGACTAGGACCCGACGTTTTTGTTTTTATTATTTTTATTTTCCATAGGCTCCGATTTAACACGACCTAACCGATATTCCATTGATAATACGAATACATTTTACCCTCGATAACGTATGACGAATCGTGCTATTTTTCGACCGTGTTCCACTATCCGTCGCGATATAAATATTACGGTATCCAATAGTCTACGATCAGGTCCACCGTTTTATTGCACTACCAACGACAACATTGTCGATCGGTGTAATTATTGTCTGTTTAAAAAAAAAAAAAAAATGTAAAACCACATTAATCGTATAATACAAAATGTTTTCTAAAATTATTTTCTAATAACGGTACGCTAGTACTATCGCTAATTCTATCTTTAATAATATCGTTGGAGAAGTGTTGGGCAATGCATAAAACATATACATTAATGCATTTTTACTACGGCTCGGGGGGAGCTCTCCGGTTTTCGCCGGGTAACGATAATGAGTGCGTTTTTTTAAGTGGCTACGTATTATTTTTCATTGCATCCGATGACTAGGGTTTTATATCCTTTGTACCCGTGGAATTAAATCAATTACGTGCAATTTATAAAAAAAAAAAAAAAAAAAATGGGTTTTTTTTTTGTGGTAGTCGTTTGTCAAAAAAAGCGACTGTGCGTGTTGAATATTGTCGAATGCCCCCACAGACTAGTGATTTAGACGATTTAACCACATAAATTGTCGTTTCCGGAAAATCATAGAATTGTACGCAAACTCAAAATAGAACAAAATTAATATAAAAGAATGATAACATTTTTTTTTTAACCACTTTCCCATTGTAATGATACTCCCGAGGAGTAGAAATATCCATCAGTATCACCTGTCTATAATTTTTTTCGCATTTAAATTTCTGGTTTATGTTTGATTAAACGAATAGCTAATATCAATTAATACAAATATTTTACCAGCAAATCTATTGTAAGTAGACATTCCAATTGGTTATTTTTTAATTTTAAAATAATATTTTACGAATTTTAATTTGTTATTAAAAATTCTTAATTTTATAAATACCGGCTCGTAATATAATTTATTTACAACAAACGGTTCAAACGATTTTATTGTAAATATGAAGGTACATAAATACGTAGGTACATAATATGTATTATTAAATTTAAGTGTATGTTTTACTGGTATGTTTATATGAAAACGTTTGGTGACAACTTTTTCAATCGAATAAAAGAAAAAAAAAAAAATTATTTTTAATATTTTACATTAGAATATTCAATTTTTGAAAACGTTTAAATAGGAAATCATTTTATTAAAATTAAATGTTATTTAATTTTGGTCATTATTCGCGTAGAATAAAATTCCCTCTTGATTCGTCAATAATATTATTCAACAGAAAGACGCACTGTATAGTCAAATGCGGTACACACATGTAACGAAATGATATTATATGTCTACAATGATTTCACATCCGTGTCGATGTGAATGCTACGAATTAATGGATCCAATTAATACCGTTAATCCGATAATCAATTCGCGTTGAAAACAACCACTACAGGAAATCCCGGGACGAAATGGGAAAGAATATTGTACTCGGTGGAGATTTAAACCGGAAAGAAAAAATCGCCGGATAGTGATGGACGGATGATTAGACGTGAAACGGGATGTTCCAAATAGTTGCCTAGAAACCAGAGAAGAAGGAAATTAATATACTATTGTACTCAAACCCTACTAGTAATTAGCAAACGTAAAATGGCAATTTTTCTACGTTGTGTTTCTGAAATGTAGGGGATGGCCATTTTAAACACCCATTAATCTTGTTTCCCTAGGAAGACATTCTGTGTTATTAATTTTAAAAATAAATAATGGCCAATATCGTTTAAACGTTATTTCGTGTTCAATTCAATAACACGTATATGAATTAAAACAAATTCGATTTTATCAACACTGAAAATTACTATAAACCGCATGCGAAACGTTTATGAACGTCGTTTTGTATAAAAAAAACATAAATTAAATTATTATTGAATTATTATAATTATTATTATCGGTTATATGATTATAACCGATAGGTGTTTCTGTATGTAAAACCGTTGTATTTCAAAACATTCAATTTAAATTTATCAAAACAAGTTAAAACAGAATTTCGCTCAGAATCGTTCTTCGTATGCAAAAATTTATCGTTAATCACCACCTGTCAAACTTCACAACTATAACTGTGGCCCACCCATTGTGCGAAGTATGCGCGTAATTATTTGTCTTTTACCTTTTTAATTTGCAAAATGTCATTTATAATAATTATTTTAATTACGGACGAAAACAACGGAAGTCATAAACTCTAGAATATCATTCAAACTAAAAACTTTAACGATCCCGTGCTATACAAAATGTATGCAGTGAAAAACAAAAATTATTTTAGGGTTAAATCAATAAGAATCTCTTTACTGCGCATTTCTCTAAACCGATTTTTCGGATTACGCCAGATTGTAGCCGTATTTCGAATGTAGAAGTCAGTCTCGGCTGTACAGACGGAAGAACGTGATTTATTGTATAATATCGTACAAGACCGTAATATATATATTATTATTTTTATTGAAAAGAGTCATGGTGGACTTTTATCAGATTGAATCATTTGATATAAATCTATAGCCGACTCTAAAATGCACTATTTTAACAAAACTACAAACAATATAACGAAAAAAGCACAATTTGAATACGATTTATAACTGATAAGTTAGATTATACGAATGTTGGTCACATCCTGTAATTTATTATACTCGTAATACAGAGTAAATCTATAAAAAAAAAAAAATTATATAATATTACCGTGGCTTGTAATTCACTGTAGAAATACAATGCATACGAGGTCTGTTCAAAAAGTACCAGGATTTTATATTTAATAATTACAAAAACGTAGTTAAATATTATTTAAAGATATCTCCTTCGATATACTCTCCTCCGGACGATATTCAGTGAGCCCGGCGATCTTGCCATTTTTCAAAAGTCCTTTGAAACTGTTCCAAAGTTAAAGCTATGAATTTTGTTGCCGCGTTCGCTTTAATTTCCTCTAAATCTTGAAATCGTTGTCCTTTAAGCGCAGATTTTAGTCTTGGGAAAAGAGATGCCATAGGGCCTGATCCGGAGAATAGGGAGAGTCCGCAGGACCAAGTGCTAAATGTACCGGTGCATTGTCGTGGTGAACAATCACGGAACGAATTTGGCAGCGCGATTGTTCTCATCTGTACATTTTCCTGTAAAATTGCTTGACAAGACCCAATTGAGATTCCTTTTGTTAACTCACGAACGGTTAATCAGAGGCCATTTCGCATTTTTTCGGAAATTGTCGCCACATTATCGTTTCTGGATGTCGTCGACAGTCTTCCAGAACGTGGATCGTCTTCAGTTAACCGCCGACTGTCTTTGAAACGTTTAAAACACTCGAAAGCCACGGGAACCACTTAATGGTCCAAAAGCGGTGTTTTAATCATTGCCGTACATTTCCGTTGCATCATTTTTATCAAGTTTCAAGCAAAACCAAAAAAACTGACTGCCATTAACCACGTGTAATATTAAACTGAGATAAGATAGCGACTTCGGGTTTCGTATAAAATATCCACTTATTCGCGGGGAATACATCAATTTACAATTTGAAACGTTATCTTAGGTTAGATAGTGTGTTGATTAGCCGTAATAATATTTGTCGTGGTACTTTTTGAACAGACCTCGTACATACCTACGTATCATTTCTTTACACGTGTGTACCACATTTGACTATACAGTGCGCCGTACTGTTGAAAAATATTATTTACGAATCAAAAGAGGGAATTTTATTATACTCGAATAACGACTAAAATTGAATTACGTCTCATTCAATAAAATGATTTCATATTAAAACGTTTTCAACATTTGAATATTCGAATGTGAAATATTAAATATATATATATATATATATATATTTTTTAATTTAATTGAAAAAGTTGTTATCTAATATGTTTTAATATGGGTATACGAATAGAACGTATACTTTGATTTAATAATATTACGTACCTACATATTTACAATAAAAAAAATAAAAAAAAATCACCATTGAAATATTTGCTGTAAATAAATTATATACGAGCCGGTGTGCGGAAAATTAAAATAAAATTAGTTTCGTGAAATATTATTTTAAAATTAAAAAAATAACACAATATTTTTATTGATTTACTTTGGCTGTTCGTGTATTAAAACAAAAACAAAACCAGACAAATTTAGTCCAATGCTAACAAAATATAGATGGGTGTGGTGGTACTGGATATTTATTTATACTTCTCGGATTTTTACTGCGGAAAAGCGATAATATCCCCGAGTAGCGATATTTACATAATATCGGAGGATTCAATAACCGTACGAAAAAAAAAAAAAAAAAAAGGAAAAAAAATATATCAAATACAATACGAACGCGTAATATTTTAATCTTGTAATATTATTTTAATTTTTGGATTTGACACATTTTGGCGTTTTGGTTAATGGTTATGTAAATATATATATATATATAACGCGACGACGACTTATGAATAATTTATTTTTAACGTGGCGTGCCACAAAATATGAAAATCGAATAATCTAATTTCAACCGGCAATAGGTAATCCGCCGGAGTTTAATAACGATACACCTATATATAATATAATGATTAATTATAATACGGCTCGCGGTCCCGTGTGGCCCGTAGATTTTCTCGCTAAAAGTTTACGGTTTTTATTCTTACCTATCGGATAATCGAGTGCCGGGAAATGGCACGGATGGCACGTCACGAGAAATGGACAAATTGGACACCGTCCGGGCATACCGCGGAAAACAGTAAAAAAAAACCTCGACGAGCTTTCTCTGTACCAAATTGAAATCCCTCATTTTAATCGAGGGGGAGGGAGGGTATTTTCTTTACCGGTAATAACGTTTGTTTAGTGATATATTGTTCAACATTAGACTATTGGCAATACTGTCTGCAAGACAGAGTGTGATAGAGAATGATTTTCGGTTCTGAGCGAAGCGACGAATGTATTGGTTTTACTTTGATGTGGGTTTTTATTCTGTCCGTAAACAACTTTTCTACCAGAAACTCTTCTCTGTGTTTAACGTGTAGCGAATTCCCCGAAAGCATTTTGGATCCAGTAGATGTTTTATGCAGGTAGTTTTTTGATTTTCGTTATCATTTTCTAGATAATTGGGAAAAACGAGGTAATGTACTCTTTCGTTATTTTTGATTTTTTTTTCTTTTTATCATAACACGGTTGAAAATAATCTTAGAGACCTGCATTTTTTAAAAAAAATTCTGACGATTAATGAGCTATTTATAAGCATTTAAAATTATCGAGTATTTATTGTGTTTATTCGCACGGATGGCACGACATGAGAAATAGACAAATTGGACACCGTCCGGGCATACCGTGGAAAATAGTAAAAAAAAACCTCGACGAGCTTTCTCTGTACCAAATTGAAATCCCTCATTTTAATCGAGGGGGAGGGAGGGTATTTTCTTTACCGGTAATAACGTTTGTTTAGTGATATATTGTTCAACATTAGACTATTGGCAATACTGTCTGCAAGACCGAGTGTGATAGAGAATGATTTTCGATTCTGAGCGAAGCGACGAATGTATTGGTTTTACTTTGATGTGGGTTTTTATTCTGTCCGTAAACAACTTTTCTACCAGAAACTCTTCTCTGTGTTTAACGTGTAGCGAATTTCCCGAAAGCATTTTGAATCCAGTAGATGTTTTATGCAGGTAGTTTTTTGATTTTCGTTATCATTTTCTAGATAATTGGGAAAAACGAGAAAATGTACTCTTTCGTAATTTTTGATTTTTTTTTTTCTTTTTATCATAACACGGTTGAAAATAATCTTAGAGACCTGAATTTTTAAAAAAAAAAAAATTCTGACGATGAATGAGCTATTTATAGGCAATTTGAAATTATCGAGTATTTATTGTGTTTACTGAACGTTATGTAGAAGTTAATTTTTTATACTCATTAATAGTGAAAATTTGTATGGCAATTTAGTTTTTTTTTCCCGGTAAAATCAACACCTCCGGTCGTCGGCCGAAATTGACCTTCCGGACGCATCGACCGGGTCCAAAATACTTAACTACGATCGATAATGAATCGTATTGGGAAATTTAATCGGATGCAAGTAGAAGAAGTAAAAAAAAAATAAAAAAAGAACCCCATAACGGCGTGTTAATATGCACGCAAACAAATTCGTTTTCGGATGTTTGCGATTGCCGGGGGATTTATTTCACGTCGCCGGACCGCAGATAATTTCGCGTTGCGCGACCCGCCGACGAACTCAAAAATGTCGTTGCCGTAATACGGTACGCGTTCGCGGCGGCGACCGGTCAACGGAAACCGAACGCAATCGTTCGATTAAAAGACGACGATCGCATAGCGACAGAGTTAAGACAATTGCTAATGTAAAACCGATAAATTCTCGTCGGTTATCAACCGGCAACGATCGTATCCCCGGTATGCGTGCACTGTGCGTATTGTTATTGGTCAGAGTGAAAATTGGTAGACCGCGAGCGAGCGAACGAGCGCGCGCAGGGCGATTACGGACGGTTTTCGGCCGGGCGGTGGCCGTACGCGCGCCAACGACAATTAAATTACGTAACGGTGAAAAACAACGGCGCGGAATCGTAATAAATCGCGCGTACTATTCCCGAATATTCGTTGAAATATTTTGTAGAATTTTCAAGTTCCGCCAGTTGTCGCCTCATTGTTCCGGCAAACTGGTGCCGGCGTATTGTTCGTTCCGGCGCGTATATGGAAAGCCGCCGCCGCCGCCGCCGCCGCCGGAAATTCGGGCGCCCGAAAACCAATACACCTCCCGGCCCTCGTCGGCGACGCACGGCCCGAGACCCGGTGGTACGCGGAGCGGTGGCCGCGTACGGAGTTATAATAATATATATTATAACGGCCGTTTGTAAGCCAACGGGATCTTTTTCGCTATTTGTTCGTATCGTTATACATTATGTTTTTGGGGATAATAATACCCGTGTGTTTGCGAGTCCGGAGACCGTTCTGTCGCCATTCACTGCAGGTATACCTTGTAATATGGCTGTGCGCACACGCACCAACCGTCATTAATTATACGTCGAATATTTGTGTACGTGCGTAGCGCGTACCGGTGCCGTTTCTCGTGGAATCTGCCAATGGAAGGGGCCGAACGACAAAAAAAAAAAACCCTTAAATTACAGTTTAACATGTTCCGTTTCTTTATTACAATTGAAAAAAAAAAAAAAAAACTATACTCGGCCGGCCACAAAAATACGAAAACAAGCCGCGGACGAATAAAGTAACACAAAACGATTATAATTGAAATATTGAACAAAAAAAAAACCTTGAATTCGTCACGGAGTTTACTCGAATACGGTAATTCAACTCATCTTAAGCCCATCAATATTTGATTTTTGTAATTCTAAGAACGTTTTTCGACAATCGGAACAATTGGCTCCAACTAATAGTAGGAGAACACGAAACAGCGAGGTCCAACCTCGTGCTGTTTGGATTCTTATAGTGTGTATATATAACGGACGGGTTATAAAGAATAATCGAAACGGCGAAAGTTTCAATATTAATTATCGTTTTTGACTAGATTTTACGTGTCGACGAGGGTTGTAAAAATAGGGTGTATAGCCGTATGTGTACGATATATATTTGTTTTTTTCATAATCGTCTAATCTTATTGATAATTATTTGAACTAATCTATTCATCGTATATATATATATATCGTTTTTGCCGTAAACCTATTTTCCATACCGATGAACTCGTCTTGTACGAGTAAAACCGCAATATTATACGCCGCGAAAAAAGAAAAATATCCATTTGTCAAGAGAAAATAAAAATGGAATTTTTTTTTAAAATTTTTTAAGGTAAATGAGTTTGAATTTTAGACTCTGAGCGCAGTGAAGATGCTTGCAATTGTTTAACTATGACGTGTGCTTATCATTTTCTTCGTTTTCCGTCTGTAAACAACTTTTCTATTAGACATTTCGGTTCGATCATCAATTCCAGAGGTGGTTTCTGAAAACAAATTTTGTCTAATCATTAGGTTCATCGGGAACACCATTTTTTTTTTTTTTTTTTTTATGTTTTTTTGGTAATTTTCCTAATAATTGGGTAAAAGTCACTTTTTAATTTCCATTGTCCATGTTTTAAGATTTTATCGTCATAAACGTTGATTTCAGATGAGGCGACGAGGAGGGTTACGTCGCTCGGCTTTACTTAAACTAAATTAACGTACGTTGTTGATACTATCGAGAGAAAAAACTGTAATTTTCTTCCGGTAGCCATCGTTTACGGATACGAGTTTTAATATTTGCGTTACAATGATTGCGTGGCATACACAAACATAAGACGAACGGCAAACGAATAGGCACGCAGTTAAATAACCATAGAAATCGTATAATCTTAAATTAGGCTTTAATCTGTTTCGCTCTTATGTGTTATACTAAAGCGAATATCCCTCAATACGTTATACGATAACGGTAATTGGACGCAAACGTCGGCCACTTTTCTCATACGGCTGATGGTTTCACGTTATATAGCTATCTAATGTTTCATAATATTTGTCTACAGTTATTATTTATTATGGTTTTTTTTTTTTTTTTTTGAACTGGCTGGTTCGTATATGAATATATATATATATGTCGAGACGGGCGCGGGAAAAGAGTAACGCGGCTCGGCGAATCGTCGCGGGGTATACGATTGGAGGAGGATTCTGGCGTTCTGCGAGTAAAACAAGGAGAAAAAAAAAAATAACGTAAAGAAATGAAAACAATAAAATAATATATCGTTACGCAGACGTATCGTATAATACGCGCACCGGAATCACTCTGTATTATTAGTATACGTACATACAGCGTGTTTATAGTATATATGTATATATATATATATATATATATATATGCGTATCGTGACGTAAAAAGGGATAGAGGGTAGAGGGACCCTACTCTTTCTGCCGCGGTAAAGCTCAATGACAAACGGACGCGATAAATCAGTTTTATTTATATACTATAATATATATATATATATAGGTTACTAATATTTACTGCCGCTATACGTATATACATGTGCGAAATATACGAAATACGGATATACTAATAATATACGTATATTGTTACTGTTACCATCGATCCTAATCGCGGCCGTCCGACGTACGTACGTATACCCCGTTGGAAAATATAAGGTCGACAATGTCGTCGAGACAATACGAAACGGGATACAAATCGAATATGTATTATTATTATTATTATTACTATTATTTTATATTCGTCGATATTTGAAAATGCTTTGTTACGCGCAAACGGCGACAAGAACAATAGTATTGCTGGGGAAAAAAAAAAAAAAAAACAAGACAAATATCAACCGGGAAGAGAATAAATAATATAATATTATAAGCAGAGCAGATAATACACTAAAAAAAAAAAATATAAAATGCCTTTTACCGCATTAGTGCCTTTAAAAAAGAACCTTAACATCTTTTTCCTTTAATTTTCGTTTTAGTCATTTAGAGTTTTTATTTTATTTACAAAAAAAAAAAAAAAAAAATAAAACGGAAATCTGGTTTTACGTGAACGACATTATTTCGGCCCGCGAAAACGTTCGAAAATTTAACACAAAGTTCACCAGAAGTTTTACTGAGTTGTACAAAAAAAAAAAAGTTTGAACGTTATGTAGCAGTTCGTTTTCGAATCGTTTTTCGTATGCAACGATTTATCGTTGCCTACGGATATACGTGTAAATTAAATTATCCTCTACATATCCTACCTTTCCGACTTCCCATCAACAATTGTGCCCTAACCATGAACACTATTCTACCGTTTCAACTTGGTAATTAGTTATGTATTATTTTTATATCGTCGGCTAATAGGCCGATTGGAGTGACCCTCAAATTATTTCGAATTTGAGGTTATGATTGAAGTGGATAATTGTAGAGGAAATACACACTGTAGCCATATATTACAACCCATAGATGACCTATCTAAATTCAACAATTTTTCTTTTTTAGTGTAAACCACACTGTTAAAATAGTGCCAATTGATGTAAGCCACGACATAAATATCAATATTTTCTAACACTTATTTTTCAGCAGGCCATTTAGTGTAAGCCTACGGCATAATATATATATTGTATAGTTTGAACAGCAATTTATATTGTTTTTTGTTTATTCAATATTATTTGATTAAATTATTGTTAGTCGAATAATAACTAAATACTTAACACTACTTAATATATTTTCCGGATATTTATTAAGAATTTGTCACGATTTTTCACATAATTAATAACATTATTAATATACTGCCGTGGCATACACAAGAATTTTCAATAGGAGGGAATGTATTACTTGGATATTTGAATAATAATTATGAATAAATCGAAAAATTGTCTTTCGTCCTAACCCGACAATGTGAATGTTAAAACCGCATTGGCAAAAATGTCAATTTTCATTCGACAAAAAAATCTTTTCTGAAATACAAGTATAAACATATCAAGGTTAATTTAATAAATACATTTTGTATTTTTCTAACCCCTAACCTCTCCCCCGATTATGCCACTGAATATTATGCCAGTTGATTTCCAAGTTGAAATTTTGACATGACCTACTCAGTTGGTCTCATCAAAATTTTAAATTAGGTTACTTTAAATTACTTATTGAAAGAGTATTTTTTTTTTTTTTTTTACTGAAGCAAAAAAAAATTACATTCGACCGATCTGCTTTGTAGCATTTTCGGCGTATAAAAGCCAAAAGGCTGCAACATCGCATTGATGCCGAACAAAAATATATAATATATTTAGTATTTTATTCCAAAAGAAGCCTTTGTCGTTCGTCTACACTGGGGTGTGTTAGTATACTACGCTACATATTGAGATTAAATCCCGCCAGACTTATTTTCAAGTATACACAGCCACCCCACAGATCGTGTATACATGTAAAGCATACTCAAAGGTACAGCCAGATTGCCTTAGGCATTAGCTTATATGTTCATAAGCTGATAATATAATGCAACAATCGTTTGGATATGCAGTGGCGTGCCCAGGAATTTTCAATACGAATATACGTGGTAAATAATAATATTCGCGAATAAATCGTAGAAATGTCTAATACACACCCGTCTCGATAACGGCAATTCTAAACTCGAACCCCCAAAATAAATTCAACTGTATGACTAACCAGAAATATATACATTTCGAAATGATATTAAAAATCACCAGGGTTATTCAAAACGATTCATCCGATTTAAAATAGCTATAAAATGGTCAATTACACATTTTATCTTATCAAATTATATACCAACTAATAAAGGGCAATCCTAAGTATTAGAATAGCATTAGTTTATCATTTTAAAATTATCGCTAAAGGTGATAAGTTAGTTTCCGCAAATATGTCGACCGGATAGCACAGAGCGTTTTGTGTGTAGCGGTTTTCGAAGTGTGAATCGGCAATAACTGTGCAATTCGATTTTTGTCGTCACTACGGGATCGATTTAAATAATCAATTTGAAGAATTGTGGTGTTTGTGCAATGAACAAAACACGAACGTGACTCACCTAGAGTTAATGTGTTCTGTGCTATATCAAAGACACAGATTTATCGACATTGTTTTTCTAAAATTTGTTTTTATTGAAAACAAAGTAAATGGATCTTATTTAGAAATGCTTCAAACCTGTCTACAACCACGATTAAACAATGATACTGATGACTACAATTTATTCAACTTAACATATTTTTCTTCTATTTAATGTATAATTTATTGTTCTAAAACTAAAAAAATAAATTTATGTAATCATTTAAAATCATTATTTTGAATAACCCTGTAAATAATCATAGCAGAAGTGTTTTTGAGCCAACGGAGGGGCTGGAATAACTCTTGACATTCCTCTCAACTGCACACGCCACTGTAAAAATATTTCATATCTCCGTTGTACCTTGTACCCTTTTTATTTATTAAAAAAAAAAAAAAAACAAAACAAAATGACTCGTCAATATCAAGCAATAATATATTAATATTAGATCGATAGTAATAATATTCAATGAATACCTATAAAAAAACAATCTAAATTTTTTTATATAAACCCCTATTGTTTGTCTTTGAAATGGCTTATGTGTATATATTATTTATTTTTTATGATTATTATTATTATAATAATAATAATATTAAACGGATGCATTTGAATATTTACGTCGAAGGATAAAAATTATAATCATAAAAAAGCTGCACACCGTAGACGTGCCTAGACATTTTTCGCAATAGAATAAAACATACATTTTTCTAGTACAGTATGGACTTGAAATCAACAAAAATATGACCAACAATTCGTTCGCAATTTTTGGTTGGGTTTTTTTTTTTAAATTGTTTAGAATAAATTAATTTTCGAATAATGTATTACCGAACGAAGAATATGCATCTTTCAAATTACCCGGGTGAACAACATTTTTCGGCGAGTATAATCTCACGGAAAAAATATTCTCCGAAACAAAAAAGACACATCTCAATAAAACTAATAGATCAAAAAAAAAAAAAAAACAAAAGATTGAACGATTATTTTACAAACATATAACAATAAAAAAATTTAATATTACAGATTATATATATTTTTTAATTTTTGTAATACTAATAGTTTCTTCGCTAAACTCTAAAACTAAATTGTATGCGAATAACAGTCGTGCAGACATTGTTTGTCTCATTTATTACAATCATAATAGATATTTATTATTATATTTTTTTATTTATTGCTATTTAAAAAAAAAAAAAACAACTAAACAACTCTTTTTTTTAATGGATACGCAGGAATCATAAACTAATATATTTTATAGAAGGAAATAATCGTAATTAAAAGTCAAAGTAGTTGATTTATTGAATAATTGTGTGATAATCATAACTTATAATGTTTGTAGCGGATATTGAAATATTCAACCTTGTTTTTTCCACAGTTTTAATAAAGTTAAATTTATTTTAGAAATAAGTAGTATAGTATTAGAAATTTCTACTGCCAAAGATAAATTATCTCTCTGAACATACACTATACTGTGTATGGTTGATTTTCCATTTATATAAATAATAATCATTTCAAAATGCATGTTTTCAATAAAATAGAAGAAAAAAAAACCGCACATAAAAGTAAAAATAAGCTCAATAACCCCCTTGTTCGGTACCGATGAAATTATTTAGTGCGTACGAATAAACGCGATAACAATATAGATTTGAACGTTTTTAGAAGAAGAAAAAAAAAGAAAAACTGATTAGGGAACTTTATTTAATACGCAAAACATTTTTTAATCTACTAAAACTATTACTATAACTATTTATGCATAAAATAGATATACTGTAAGAACTATTGACAAGCAGAAGAGGTTTTTTTTTTTTTTTTTTAATATATATTACTTTATGAAAATATACACTCAAACGATATAATAAAGACGTTTTATTTTCTTATTAATAATTTAACTTAAACTTTTCATCTTCATAACTCGAATTCGTTTAATTTAATAGAGTTGTTATTAGGTATAAACAATATTTGCATAATAATTATTTAAAAACACGAGAAATTGCTATATTAACGAACGTTCATTTTATTAATTAAAATATTAAAAGAGATATAATTAGTCGGATGAAATTGCATTTTAATAATTTATACTACAAACCACAGGGGCGTAACACTAATCTAACCACAGGAGGGATTTATACCAATTTATAAACAAACATGTTACGGTTTGAATATATTTTAATACTGTCCTCAATATTATTACAGAAATGCACGTGGATTAAAAACGAATGGTTTCGTTTTATAGTTTTTAATGGCGTGGTCAAGTGGTGACACTCGTGTTACTAAAAAAATAATTGGATTCAATGACTATATATATTTTTAATCTGCAAGTAACATTTTATTCTGATCGATTTGTTAATTTTTTTTTTTTTTTTCGGCAACTTAATAATAAATACAACGATAATTATTATTATTTAGATTATCACTGCGTTTCTTAATAAAACTTTAAAATAAATATTACTTTTTCATATTATGAAATATATATATATATATATATTAGGGTAGTCTAAAAATTCGTTAGTAAAATAATGATAAAAAATGCTTCATAAATCAAATCTTTTATTTTGTTTAGTTTTACATTAATATGTCATACTATATTACAATGTGTACTTATAAATACCTATTACTTAAATAAATCGTTGACAATATTTATTACTTAACTTATTGGAAAATAAAAATATTATTATATGAAATTTGGATTTTTTTTTTTTTTTTTTTTTTTTAAGAGCATGTTTGCTGCAACCAGGATACGCCTTTTGATGCTCAAAAACTACTTGTTAAAAAAATTAAAGTTGGTCCTCATCATGAGCAAATTTGTGATTTAGTTCTTGGGTCAATACAACTTCTCTATCTCTCATGTCATTGGTTACTCGAAGATTCGAAAACTTCCTCTGCTTCTCAGTAACTAGACTCGTTCCCGTTTACAACGTTAGCTTCCCAGAATTTTTCGACACCAAATTCTATGAAAAATCGTATTATATTTTTGTTGGCTAAAACATGAACCTGTACATTTTAGAAATTATGTTGGTTAATTCTTGGTCATACGTTGCGAACTTCTAGAGAAGGTCTATTAATCATTCCGTACTCTATCTTACGTATCGTTTCTACACTAGACATTTTGGCCAAACAAACAAAGAGCAATTAACTCATCCGACAGATAACAAAAATTTGCCATCATTTTTTGTTTTACTATGGTCTTTGAAATATCGGGGTTATCGTATTTTGTTACGGTTCATCAGTTATAGGTCATTGTTTGGAGCACGAGTCGCTAAAGATTATATAAACCAATATTTTATAAATACGCTTACGTTAAAAACGCATTATTCTTCTAAGCCTATTTTATCTTTAGTGTTAAGATGAAATTGCTCACTAAACATAAATACTCGTATTTTGAAACAGTTAATAACTTTTTACATCCAACGAGCATGACCAGTAGAACCTGGGAACATAAATCTGATTCCTCTCGTGGGTTTCTCACCAAGAAATATAACTGATATTTTCAGCAACGCTTAGTAATCATCTCTTACTTGAATTTTGATCTATTCTTTACGGAGCCATAGTTTTCTTCTTGCTTCATTTTATGATTCTCTTTTTGGTTAGCAAAAACATCAATTGTAGAAAAACCACCCCATCACTCTGATTATCGTAGTACCATTTAAAACTGCTTATCTTCATCGATCGTTGTTTTTTTTTAAAGCATCAGCATCACCAATATCAACGAGGTTAGCCATTTTTAAACGAAACCCACATTCTTGTTGACGGTGAAATTATGATTTTCTATCTTTACGTTGGAAATTATCGATGGCATAGGTTTTTAAACTTATTTATAGCGTTATCTTTCCGAGTCGTTAGTATTCATACCTTATTCCAAACAAATATGATTTTTTAGAATCACATAAATATCTAAACGCGTTTATTTTTTAATTTCAATAAATACGAAAGAAAATACCTAACGCTTCACCATTAGACGGTAATCGATTACTAGTTACAGTTGGAATAGGTTGATCAATCAAGTAAATGTAAGTCTGACTCCGGGTTGCCAATTTTATTCTTACTGAATATATACTATTGGAATTTCACTGATATAACACACGAACGAATGACACAACGATCTGAACAGCACACAGTAAACTGAATACGTATTTGTAATAATTTTTGACAACAAATGAACATTGCATAAACCGTCATATTATACCGATAAACATATTATTATTGGGTATAGATGTAATATTATATTTATTAAAAAATAATCGACCGAATCTGTGAATATTACAACAATAATAATAAAAATAAAAAATAAATAAATAATAATAATACACGTACTAATGCGCTACTACCGTAAATACCATAAACGCAACAAATTTAAAGTTGCTTGGAATGACTCGAAAACAATTAAATTTTATAAATATTTGATAATAAATTATTATTAGAATATAGAGAACAACTTTAGGTGGCATGATATAAACATTCTTGGGTTTTTTAGAGCACCTAATATATTTATATATTTATATATAACATCTTATGATTTCTCAATCTGTCTATCTAAAAAAAAAAAAAACTAGTCGAAATAATGTATAAATAGCGTTTTATTCGCGCGAGTTACGAATTGTAATAAAATAATACAAACAAATATTTATCTAAATTACTACGTTCTTGCGTGTTATTTATTACCGAAAGTGGCGTGATAGCAGTGTTACTATACACACTGTAGTGCTGATGAGGTAAGGGAGCAGCGAGTGAAAAAAAAAAAAAAAAAAAACGCTGCTTTAATTACTGCTTCCGCGGGTCTGGGTAAAAATTAGTGCGACGGCCGGGAAAAAGTTCGAGTCGCGCCTAGGTTCCTTGGATTTTAATAACAATAATAATTAAAGGGCCTCAGACCTCGTAAATTAATAACCGTAGCGCCTTGTCTGTTGTAAAAAAAAAAAAAAAATATATATATATATATATAAAAATAATCATAAAACAAAATAAAACAACAACCGGCGGAGCTTTCCGAAAGTTTTTATACTGGTTTCGTTTTTGCGCGGAATTCCACCTTCTTACTCGGTTTTCAAACGGTAATTTTTTACAGTTATCTAAATTTTCTGTCCGTCAAACAACTATCAATGGTTTTAGTACGTGTTCCACGATAATTATGCGAAATATTATGGTAAATCGCTGGAAAATACGGGCCCGACCACAGTCAAATGCAACGGGCCCAGTCGCTGTTCCGTGATTAGTACGAATTAACACGACACGACATTGCCCGACATTACTGATCCAATAAATATTTGAATTTATATTACTAAGTTTAGACGCAGTTTTCGGTAAAACTAACAAGTGCGCCGTGACGATTTCGTGATTTTACAATAATACCGGGTGTGTTTTTATCGTACGTTTACAACTGAAACTATTGTATGTAAAAGTGATCGTCGATCAAATAAATAAAAAAATTAAATTTCAGACACTTTATCCAATCGAGATAAAATTATATCGAATCGAATAACATAATCGATTGTGTTGTATGTATTAAATATAAATAAAAACGGCCTCTGGATAATAAATCGAATTTTCAGTTCAATCAATTTCGTACCGCCTGCCCATAAATTATATAGGTATGGAAAAAGGGAATATCATTTTTTTTTTTTTTTTTTTTTGTGATTTTCTTATAAGATTTATGTGTCGTATCGTGAAATTAATAAAAACTATATTCAACATAAAAAAGTAATAGGTGCGGGGGATTCACCGTATTATGTTTTTTATCTTGATGGATGTAAAAATAAAATAATAATAATAACAAACGGAATAAAAATACGTTTAGTTATTCGTAAGTAACAAAACCTATAAAATAAATTGTACCAAACATGTAGGTATCAATTTGTGTGTGTAGGTCATAATAAAAAAAAAATACAATACCCAAGTGCGAATAATAAAAAAAAAAAAAAAAAACGGCCCTCGTTTTATATTTACTAATCGAACTATAAGTACGCTGTTGGATTGTTGTTTTATTCTAACGGTAAAAATATTTAAATATTATATTCGAATTTTATTATTTTTGGCGAAAGTATTTTAAAAGAGCGAAACGTACGGAAAACAATATTGCCCCCTATGATTAATAAACCAGACACGGATATCGTATTTTTAAAAGACGAGTTTGTAAACGGTTATTTAAATGGGACGTACGAGTCGGTAAAAATGTGTATCTACCGTCACAACGCGAACGTGGAATACAAATGATATTATTGATTTTACGCGTAAAAACTCGCACTCTGCAATATTTATTGTATTTTTTTATTATTATTATTATTTTTTTCGTATTCTTAATTGTGATTAATTTCGCGTCAACGCCACGCTACAAGGACACAATTTTCAGAATTAAATTTGTAATTGTCGCGTATTATCTATCGGCTGCTCGTCGATTGCGTAGTACGTTATAATTTCCTAAAAAAAAATCAGTCAACCATATCATAGACAATAATTGGTAAAACGCAGTGGCGTAGTCAGAATTTTAAAATGGTGGGGGGGATGGGGTAAGGTAAAAAAAAAAAGAAAAATAAAATAAAAAATAATACTCAACAATTAACAATAATAATTTATTTTATTATTACGGCCAATTATTAAATTTTAAATATTTCAATTAAAACTTACATTATTATTACCATTCGTTTTGACCAATGTAATAATAAGGTGACGCCGGTGAGATTTTGATGATAAAATTTGGAGAAAAAGTCACGATCGTACATATTGACGAGAACTAAAAACACTAGCCCGTAACAAATGTTTCAAACGCATAAAATTGTAAAAATCGATTGCAAAAAAATATGGGGAGGGTGCACGGCCCACCGCCTCACCCCCTATCCACGGGTACGAAACTGGTAAAACGTTATTATATGCACTCGAATACGTTGCCGTTAAAAAATTTAAGTTACCAATAATATTGTTCTGTAAAAAAACACATGCGTATTTTCCGATCGTTTCGTATAGGAAGGATTCGGTGTTTATTAATTGTTTTTTTTTTTTTTTTAAATTATTTTTCAAGTAATACGAATACAATGCGTATTCGCCGACCGTTTGTAATTTACACGTCCAGGCGTTTTTAAAACCTCAAACAGAAATCTGTACGATAACGGGGGAAAAAAAAAAAAAAAGGCCGGCATACGAAATAAATAAATACAGTCGAGTCGTGATAACTCGAAGTTGAAGGGGGATAAAAATTCACCTCGAGATATGTATTATTCGAGATACCTAACTCGAATTTATCAAAATAAAATAAATACTTCGAGTTACCTATGTAATGAAATATAATTTTAAAATTTTACGATAAAAACGTTATGACAAATATAATACATTTATGTTTACACACAAATGCTATACAAAAACTAAATATATATTATTTATGAGATACAGTAGAGAAATAATTTGTTATTAATTTTTGGTTTTTTCTCTGTTTATTAACAAAATCTTCTAATTTGCCTATGGATTCGAAAATAGAAGTATCCACGCCTTCGACAGATTCAACAAATTGCCAAACAGTTTGTAATGATGACATTGCTTGGGTCGCCGTAATCATATTTAAAGTTGTTTCAGGCTCATCATTTTCATTATTGTCGGAATCACTATTTGATATATTTACACCCATGATTTCGTTATCAGTTAACATTCCACTGACTACAACAGTATCGTCGATTGTAGCATATGATTGAAATGTAATCTCTTGATCGATATTAAGTTTATCTGCTACAATTTATATATATATATATATATATATATATAATTTTGTACCAGACAATTGGGAAATACGATTAGTCCGATACGATTTGCGGTATACCAATTGCGGATTGTGTCTGTATATAGGCACGGGCCTAAAACGATAGTTTGTTTTTTTTTTTAATCGAGACGTTAACGTTAAGTGCTATTGTGCATTATCATAACTACGGGCGGATATTTTATCGGTGTGCCAATAACGATACTAAATATTGCTAGCTGTATTGTAATTACAATATTCGTATCTGTAAAACAATAGGTTGGACGTCGGAGTGTTATCAGATAGGCGTTTAACGCGTTTGGTCTTTTGTTGCGACGAAACCCACGGTCGTTGGGTAAGGCTTTTGACCGCCGAACAGTCGCGCCCAGGTACTCCCGATAGTTCCCGTCACACACACCCGTCCGGTCCACGCCCGTGCCGATAAGACCGCGGCGCGTAAACCCACCGCGTGCGTATTACAGTTGTAAATATTATAATACGTCGCTTAAAACCGTTTGAAAAGCACCGGGGGAGGTGTTAAAAATTACAAATTACAATGGAAAAAAAAAAAAAAAAAAAAAATCATTATTACTATTATTTAAAGACGGCTCTCCCTCCGAAACACCATCCGCCGGACGGTACACAATGCGTCCCATCGGCGGTCTCGCCATTTTTCGGCAAGTCCGTCGGAACTGTTCCGAAGTTATACCGTAGTCGCTTTATTATTTCCTCCACATCCCGTAACCGTTGTCCGTTGAACGCACATTTTAGTCTCGCATCCATAAACCCGCGTCTCGTCACCTGTGATAATGTTTTTTTTTTTTTTTTTATTTATGAAATTAACATCAGCCGAACGATTCTAAAGGTCTTGACAAATCGTTAAACGATTTTCCTATTGTTCCGATGTTAACGATCGCGAAACGAATTTGGCGGCTACTCTTTTCGTCTGTAAATTGTCGGTTAAAATTTCACGACAAGGTCCAATCGAGATTTCTGCTTCATTTGCTAACTCACTAACGGTTAATATGCGGCCATTTCGCACTATTTCGCTAATTTTTACCACAACATCGTCGTCGTTGCTAGATTTTGACGGTCTTCCAGAATCTTCGGTTGACTGTCGACCATTCTTGAAACGTTTAAACCACTCAAAAGTCACGGAACGATTTGAGGAATTCAAAAGCAGTTTTAATCATTGCGTACGTCTCCGTAGCATTTTTGCCAAGTTGCAAACAAAACTTGGTGCACACACGTTGTTCATTAATTTCGGACATGTCAAAAAACGGCGCACGGAACAAGCTGACGGAATTTAACCACGTGTATTATTAAATAGAGATGAGATAGTGACTTCGGGTTTTGTTAAAAATATTCACTAATACGTGGCGAATAAATCTATATATAATTTAAAACTTTATCATGTGTAGTTTAACCGTAATGACATTTGTCCTGGTACATTTTGAACAGACCTCGTATATAAAACTAAATCTAATTTACTAAGGTAAACATTAGTTACAAATAGTTACAAATTAATACTTTATCATTAAATTATTTATTTATACAGTTATTATTATTACTATGACATTATGAATTGCACACCCTTGCCATCGTATGGGATACCTGCTGATGCCAATCGTGTTCTATGTTGAACGTGATTCTCCAACATAACTGACTTATTGACGTCAATAACCGAGGAATGTCTACATTTACAACGTTTACCAATTTTTAAGGAAATTATGTCATTCACAGCATTTACGTAATTTACCAATAACATAACTATACATTATATACTCGTATAATTACGGAACATTTATCGAATTTTCAATTGGAACACATTTTCAGAAAACTCATTTGGACCGTGGACATTTTTTGCACATCAAACAAATGTCGTCTATACAAATTATTTAATAGATATTTTAATATTGCAATTACAACATATTAAAATAAATCGCTTTGGTTATTAAAACGATATAAAGAATATTGTATTCATTACTTATATTTAACTACTCACAGTCGGCATCGTTGAAGCATAGTTGCTTAAGACTAATTACAACTATAATATAATATCATACAACGCCTGTATAATGGATATCACAAAAGAGATTAGGTCCAAAGTGACGGCGTGTACTTACGAGTAACTGAAGTATATATTGAGATAAAATAATTTTTTTTTTGTCACGATCTAGCGCGTTTATCTTCGACGATTTCGGATACGATAAATAATTTTGTTTAATTTTCTGTTGTTTTTGTTCGGTCGTTGTTCATTCTATGGACAACATTTTCGACATTTAATTTACAACGCTGGCCAGCTGGACGGAATGAGAAACCAACGGACGGGTGTCGGAAGCTTAAAATTATCAATTTTTTGTTGAAAACTATTCGCACGCTTATTACGCGCGCTATTCTTATACCTACACCACGAATGTCGTTTAAATCAATCAAAACATATACTAAATTTGATTAATTAATAAATTTGCCGTTTTAACTTTTAACTTAAACCGTCCACCGATGTATTTTTCGACTGACAATCGGTTGACGGCCACAGAAAGTTGACCGTGAGTTGTCAGTCATCAAACTTATTTGTATTGTGCATAAAATTGATAAAATCAAATATATTACCGTTCATACACTGGTCAAGAGTGCTAATAATATTCATTTGAGTTTTTGATTTTTTCTTTATTTTAGTTTAAATGGAATACGATATAAAGTCCAAATGTTATCGATAATATGAATTTTATTCATGTTCCATCCGTACACTTTGAACTTTGAACGGAAAAACTCGTTAATTTCAAAGTCTGATTATTTTTCATTAACGCACACCCGGGAAGTAAATATATGCGCCAAATGTTTCGTATAGTGATATATTTTAAAGGTAGGAAATTGCGAACACAGATGTTACTTTATCGAGGTGGTATTCGCAGTAATATAAAAAATGCATTCGAGATCTTTGAAAAAAAAAAAAAAAAAAATGGAGAGAAAAAATTTTTTTAAATCGATAGAGTTTAATTTAAATTCAGAGCTTCACTCACAACCATTTTTTTTTTTTTTTCAATTTCCATATTATTGCGATGCATTCGAATTTAAAATAATAATATAAGACGCACAACTATAAGTATTCTGCTTCGATATGAGAAAAACGGAACGATAATCCAACAATACAACAATCCGCTGTCCTATTATGATAAAAAAAAAAAAAAATCTTCTTGAGAAATAAATAATATAATTATTATTTTAAAATACATCTTCATTATAATATAAAACAATGACAATTGAATTATCAATGATATTCGATAATTTAAATATATTTTTCAAAACTAATATATATATATATATATTTCACATAAAAAAAAAAAAATCTTGCTCCGATTATCAACTTTGAGGGTAGTATAATCATGTTTAGTTAGTGCATTGGGGAGTTTGTTTTTTGATTCCCCTTTAAAATTGTCTGAATAATGGAGCCAAATCGAGGGAAAACGAGGGTTTTTTTTTTTTTTTTGTTAATCATTTTAGAATTATTGTAGATACCTGTAACATTCCCCCGATATTTATATTATCACTTCCTAGACGCGCTAAACTTTTAAAACATGCTGTGGTTTTTTTTTGTGTGAGTTTAATAGCAATTTGGAATTTTTGATATGTATTTTGTTAATCATAGTAAATATATCGGCGTTTTATGTTCAAATTCGTTAAAATCACTGCACGCAGATTTGAATAGCCTACCTTTTCGACTTTCCACCTACAACAGTGGCCCACTCACGGTATGTCGGCTTGATTTAATTATTGTTACAAGATATATTAGCCGTTTGAAAATCGAATGCAACGGTAAATCACTGTGAAACTTGATCGTTATAAAAATGTTCCAATTATTCGTGTTTTTGATGAATTTGACAAAAAAAAAAAAAATTAAATTTCAAATGCTTCTAGAACACTAATTGACATATGCTAATTTTTTTTTTTTTTTTTTAGAAATTATTTCTGATGTCTTCAGACTCCGAATCTCGGTCAAATCTAAAATTGAATTTAAATATATTTTATCGAATAAATCATTATTGGCATAATTTTAAAAATTAGATTAAAAACATATATTTAATGTATGGATTAACGGAGAGTAAAAGTGTCGGCAAATTCAATATTAATACAATTCGACTTGAAAATTATATGATTATTGTTAAAAAAAATAATAAAAACCATCCTGCTATCTATAGATAATAGTACAGTATAAGTAAAGAATCGTATCAATATCGTAACGGACAGCCAAAAACCTATTCTACCAGTGGGCATTCTTCTTGGATAACGAAGGACGTGCGTGGATATTACCTGCCATTCGCGAATATGATATTACTTTTTGGTCTTTCGAAATGATTTAAAAATTACATTTTTATTCGTAACGTTTATAACAAAACAAATACAGCATTACACTGGTTTCCTTCGATTTCTATGAACGTTTTAACGTGGCACACTATTATGATTATATATACGGCGTGCCCATTACTATACCGATTTCAATGATAGTAGTATTTGTAAATAAATATTATTTAGCGAAAAAAAAAAAAAACAAAAAAACAAGAAGATAATTTCCATGTTATATTTGTTTAAGTCTGTTACGATTTCTGTATAGCTTTTTAAATTTTTTTTTTTTTTTTTATATATATATTCCATTGAAAACGTATCAGACGTTCCGAGGAACGCTATAGAAAATACAAAACTACGCAAATATTCATAATAATTATTATACAATCTCTCCGGCGTATATTTGTCTTTGAATGACATAAGTCGCCTTAAAAAACCGTTATTACAGTAAAATAATTTTATACAAACACTGAATAATAAAAAAATATACGTTTGCGCAACATCGAGATCAAAAAAAAAAAAAAAAATCATTCTTAATAACTACGTACTTGTTTTTGAGCATTGAAATACGTATGAATCAGGTAAGTTCAGGATCGGTTTCAAAAAAAAATATTACGTTCATATATATTTTTTGTTTACGTAGCCAATGCGATTAAAATTGCAAAATAAAAATGGTTCGTTTCATATCCTACGTATACTGTATAATAATAATATTTTACTTACACCATGAAAAATATGTTTTTATTACGGTTTTAAAATTGATTTATTTAAATGTAATAATTTTCGTTAACGGTTATATGTACAGTATGGGCGTAATTTATTATAGGCAATGGTTTAATGATAATTATTGTAAAACTAATGTATTGCTCATAGCAATGAACACTCGGGGAAAAAGCGAGCTAAATGACAAAACGCCTTGTACGAGTGCCGTGGAATTAAAACGATCCAAATTATTCATTTTTAAATGTATAATTTTCACACGGCGCGTTTTATATAAGTCAAATTATATAATTCAATTTTGTTTTGTATTTTTTTTCCACGTGAATTCGGTACAGCCAAGTATAAAATTCTATAAAACATACACCGTACGGTGATGCCCGATCGAGTAATCGGTAAATAAATATTTTATTATCGATCGACTCGGGGATATTCCTTTCAGCACGGCATTCGGAACATGCTTCCGTTGAAATAAGTCAGCAAAAACTTGCGGAAAATGAAAAATTACCAACAATAAACTAAAATACTGACAACGTGTGTGTACGTATTATAACATTCACGGTTAAATATATTATAAAATAAATATAATATCCCGTATGTTACCGAACGATTCGAAAAAGTGAGAATATCTATATATATATATAGACCATAATTATAAAAGGAGGAAATAAATGTAATTGATCAAAAAAAAGTGACTAAAAGTACGATTAGAAAGTCGCATTATGAGCCCTGCTCAAATATGGTTTTTTTATTATTTTTTTTAACATATTTTATTTATTCATTATTTCTTGGGCCAAGCACATCCACACAACTAAGTTAAAATTAAACAAATGGGTCTCTACCTTCTCAGACCCATCCTTGGTAAGTTCTCTAAACTTTCTCTCAAAACCAAAATTCATATCTACAATCTTCTTCTTAAACCCATCTGGTTCTACGGCATACAGCTCTGGGGCACTGCCAAAAAATCAAACACACAAAAAATTCAAGTGGTCCAATCAAAAATCCTCAGACTCATAACTAACACTCATCCTTATATCTCAAACCACACCCTTCACTCTGATCTTCATATTCCTAAAGTCACTACCACAGTCAAACCACACTACTCAAAATTCAGAAATCGCCTGCAAAATCATACCAATCCCCTTGTTAAAAATCTTCTTTCCATCTCCATTCCTGGACCCCCCCCTTCTCCAGAAGATTGAAACGACAATGGCCTAGAGATCTAATAAACTAACCGCGTAAAAATACTTTAAGTATTCGGTAATTTTACGTCGAAGTGCCTTCGCTGGATGGTTCATCCCTCACGTCGCTCAAACCATTACACCATACCATATCTAAAACACCCCTTATGCTTATTTTACTGCATTAATTGTATAGATTGTATAATTTTCTAAGTAAAAAAAAATAAAAATAAAAATTCTTTATTTCTTGTAAACTACCGGTAGGCAAGGATTAAAACGTTATTTTAGATGTCAGGCGATAGAAAGTTCAAATAAAAGTTTTAGAATTTGCATTAAAATTACGAGACATTCGCGTATAAAATATGGCCTATCTATAATGTTGTTAATGTTATTGCTAAGTAATTACAAGTAATTTGATGAATATGCATTTTATAGGTAAATTGCGTTAAATTTTATGAATAAGCTATTTGTGCCAATACCTAGCATTTTCCGAGTGGTGTTGCAAAGTAAATGTGTACTCTCGTTAAACAACATCCCTTTAACAGTATAGTTGCGAAAGAAGTATTAACGGAAGTTGATAGTTAGTTGTCGCAATAATTATAAGTACCTCCTACCTGATAATAATTATTATCAACGGGCAAAACGTTTCGGCGAGACGGCAACATTATTTTTAAATTATTCATAAAACAAAATTACTAACTATAGGGTATCCCAAAGCATACATATTATTATTACTTTTCGAAACTTGGCGTAGCGCGTGTTTTATTAAAAAAGTATTTGTCTTCTATATTAAGGTTTTTTTTTTTTTTTTTTTTAATGTAGGGTATACTTATCAATATAATCGCCGTTCGGCTCTGGCGTTGTTTCTTTTCAAAATATTTTCCACCAAATTATTATTAATAAAATACGAAAGAAACGGATTTTTCGGACTCACTATAAGGTTTTATGGTTTCTATAGGAAAAGAGAAAAAAACCGTATTATACGTATGACATTAACCAAAAGTGTATTGTATGTAATATTGATGGACGGACAATTTTTGTATTGTTTGAACTATATTGAAAAAGACGGAGAAACAATACATTAATCCGTAAAGAAATATTTCACTTCAAAGAAGAGTTTAATATATTATGGTATTGCAAGCCCTCGTGTATGGACCTCGGACCAGATTACGATCAATAGCACAAAGTAAAATAATCAAATTCACTTTTGGAATAAATGTAGGCGAGTAGACATTTGTAGACATTTCAATATCAAAAAAGAATATGAATAGATTTGTCTATGCATATTTGATATAGTGAAAAGCGTAATTGAATATTTTACCCCATTCACAATGTGGGGTATGCAAATTGTTATTATTATTCGAATATGTATATATATATATATATATATGTGTGTGTGCAGTGTGAAATCGCTCTCTATGCGTACAATTTAAATGTAAACGTACAAAACGAGAAAGGGGATTGTATGTGGCAAATTTGTGCTGTAAAAGTATAAAATTAATAATAATCATAAGCCATATTGTAATGCATACGTGTTAAAGTCTACGAATATAAATTATCACGCAACATACGGAATATATTAAAATTATTATTCCAAAAGAAATGCACTCCGTTTTGACTAGGGTTAAATTAAATTTAAAAAAAAAAAAAAAAAAAACCCCATTTGATCACTGATAAATATTGCGTACATCTGATTCCTAAATATCGTGGTGTACACATATCTATGATTGCAAAGATTTCCATGATTTACAATAAGGTTATCGTTAAATTTTCGTGATTATGTATCAAATAATTACCAAGATTGTCAAAAATATTCACGAGTTTCCACGGTTATTATTATAGCATTTTTGAGATGACCATTAAAGTCAAAATAACAGTAGTTTGTTTTCTGAATTCAATACAAAAATATGTTTTTTTTTTTTTTTAAAAATAACTATAAGTTTAATGACAGATTTGTCATATATATTATATCCAATACAAATAATTTATTAGTTGTTACCTAATATCAGTTCGACTAAAACAAACGAGAAGTCGATATTTTCACCGAATCGTGATGCATCACGGATTAAACTTTGTGCATTCGTGCATAATTGCATAATTGAATAGTTTAAATCAATTCGCTTTTGTATTAATATAAATATAATATATGAATTTACATAAAGTCTTGCTTGTTATGTACATTTTCCTATTGACAGGATTTATTGAGTTTTTATAAATTTATTTATTTTACTTTTGTTTACTCGTTTGCGTTGTTTTTTTTTTTTTTTTGATTATTCACAGAAAACAGAAGATTAAAAAACCGAATTGTTAGTGAGTAAAAAAACCAAAACAAATTACTGAGGTATTGAATTCTTTAAAAGTCATAAGTTTATTTTATGTATACTCATTAGACAAATATGTTACTGTTTATTTGTTATACAGCTTTTACTAAAGTTTTTATCGTGACAATGTTAAATTCTTACGTATTGCATTTAGTTTCAGGCAGGTTTCACTTTATAGACAAATAAATGTAACTGGGAGGTAGTCATAAAACCTAATACTTATTGTTGGAAGTTTTTCGATCAAATAAGTATGTGTATAATGTACCATATATACATTATACACACAAACATAAATTAAAAATAAATCTAATAAAAACGTAACATTTTCCTAACTTGAATTTTTCAGTTTCATTATGTATAATATATATAATTGTTGTATCAACTTAACGAAATACATTTTGCTTGGCTATATAAACAAAAAAAATAAATAAATAAAAAAATATACAATACTTTGTTTGAAATCTAATGCATTTTAATAAATATTTTTTTTTTTTTTTTTAAGTAGAATATTCCCGTTATAGTTTGGATTAGAAATCGGACACGCGAGTCACGGATAATTGTTCTTTAAATGAGCATTTTTTTATTTCGAGTAGAATAGTAGTCGAATCTCTTTATTCTAAAATGGCATGTTTTATATATTTATTTTTTCTTGGAAAATTGAGAAGAAAAAAACCCATATTTTTTAATAAACTTTAGACGGCTTTTTTCGAGATAGATAAATCGTATAAGTCAAAGTATGCCGGGAAAAAATTAGGAATTTTTAAATCTGGTGTATTTATATTTAAGAGAGCGTAAACTTTATTGCACACAAGTATAATTTTGGTAAAGAAAACGGGAAATTTGGTTTAAACATGTCGAGTTACCATTCAAGTGAAACACACTGTTGTGTATATTTTAATGTTAAATTATTAGTACCGAAAAAGTATTGATTTTATAGGCGTTTTAATAATATTCAAAATTTTTTTAATGGTTAGTAAGTAAGCACATACACAATTAAAGGTCTTTAAACGACATTTTAATAATAGCGTTATTTTTTTTTTTTTTTTTTTTATGCAAATAATTAATATAGATTTGACGTGATTGAATGGTTAAACAAAATTATTTACTTTCTCCCATTTGATTTCTGCGTTTATTTAAATATATATATAGATTCGTGTTTTCATTGTTTTAATATACACAATAAAAATGCTGTTAACAAGCTCGTTTGCCGTAATATTTCGGTTTTTATTAATTCTATTTTATAAATCTAGTGCACATGAAAATCATAAAATAAATTCGCGTAATGTATAAATATAACGGTACCATACTTACAACTAATACATTAGTAGAACGTGAAAATACTTTTTTGGTTAGTAAAAACCGAATTTTTAACGCGATACTATAAAAGATGCGGATTTTTCGCTCGATAGTTGTTCATTAGAACATTTGTTTTGTAGATTCTTAATAGATTTGTTCAGGGATTAAAATTGAAAAAAAAAAAAAATAATACCATAATAACGTTATTTTGTTTACCAACGTCTGTTGGTAGGAGCCGCGGAGGATGTGAAGTTGAGACAACATTTAAAGTTTGATACATGAAAATAGTTGCCTAATAAAAGTAAAAAGTTAATAGCAAAATGAAATTGTCTTGCGTCACAATATTCAAAATATTTGCATAGTACACGTTTTTTTTTTTTTTAGTAGGATTTGGTAGGTATACTCGAATAAAGTGAAATTTATGGACGGTATAACAAAATATCTCGACTTCTTAGGTAAAGTTACCTCTGACGGCGGACACGTTATAGCACCGAAGGCAGTATTTTACGACCACCGTCTATACGCGTGTTACTGATTTTCCGATGTTCGTATTGTAATTCAGACATATTCCCTAAAGCAGCGGTTTTCAACGTTTTTAGTTGTGCGGACCACTCGATTTTGTAAAAAAAATCATTGAAGCCCGCCTATATACGTAAGCATATATATATATATATATATATATATATATACATATACATAGGGCAGTTATTAGTAATAAAAAAAAAATCAATTGTTTATTAAGAAAAACACTATTACAATCCATTAATAATAAACGAACTAAATATACGAGATAAAATTACATTCAAACGTTCGAATTGTACACTGTATAGACTGTAGAGTGTAGATAATATTGATAAATATTATTATAACCAGAAATATTATTAGGTATATAATAAAAATGTGCAATAATATTATTATAAATATTTAATATTATATGGTTCCAGTACCAGTCTGTTCGCGGCCCACGGGTCGGGAACCGGTGCCCCAAAAGAGTACCCCTCCAATAAAAACCTGCGTTGAATTTTTTTTTTTCTCGATTTTAAGAAAATAATCAACGATTTCATTCCGGGCTAGATATCCGTAGCTGGAATCGATAAATTGCTCTCGGCCGATCGGCCGTTCGGCCGTTGACACCTGTTGCGGAGCAGACGGCGGACGGCTGGCATTAACACGGTGTCAGAAGCTGACGTCGATAAATTTAGCCCGCGTCAATGACGGCCGACCGCAGTCTGCTTGGCAACAGGTGTCCACGGCAGGTACTCCCCCGAGTGCAATTTACCGACGTCAGCTTCCCGTCTCCGGGTACGAAATTTTCCAATATTCCTTAAAATAAAAAGCATTTTAAGGAATTTTAAAAAATTACCGTAATTCGGTTATTCGGCAACGTACGCTGGTGGGAACTTCACTAGTATATATGGGAATTTTAGGGGCCCTTCGTAAAAAAAAATGTCACTCCGCGTCTGATATTTGGACCAAATATAACTCGGTGGCATTTGGTGATATGAAAGTGGTTATAACGTCAAAAAAATTAGCTATTACTTTCACACGAGTCTTTCCTATAGTGGGATATTGTAAAATGTCTTCCAGTATTTTTACGGTATTGATTACTATGGAAAAAGTCTATAGGAAGGGATTTTAATATGATACCCAAATATGGGAAGGACTTGTGCAGGAGATCCAGCCTAATTGTTTGCCGTTTTAACCACTGTCCTATAGTGAAATTCCGCTGAGATATTCTTGATCAAAAGTTCAGTTTGGTGGAGGGGGGAGTGGGGTGGATGTACTTTTAATATGTAGCGTCTCTAAAAGTCCTATATACACTAGTGAAGATCTTACGCGGGTACGTAGAAAAACAAACGGCTATTTATTAACATTAAGAAATCGTAAGGAATATTTGGACATTGCTGAATACCAGATCAGTGCCTGACGTTTTTAGTCGAAATTTCGCCGGCAAAATGCGAGTACGGCCGTCTTTCCTGGTCTTCTGAGATCAATTATTATTTGACGAGTACGACAGAGTTAAAAATTGAGTTTAACACGAAAACACTCGCGGACGACGTGCCAATAATCACGACCAGCCGGTCAACGAATTTTAATGACTGTAGTCGTACTACCCGCACAGTTGTACCATCTGCAATATAATGTAAAAACTATTATTGTCTTACTGCACAATAGTAGTGAGATTGTTGATTTCGTACAATGTCATCGTTTGTATACGTTGCGGGAGAGGGGTGTGTGGGTCGTTCTGAGACGGCCGAGACCGCGGGGACTCGTTTCGCGGTCTCCCGGGTGACATTAATTTCCTTTACAATGCTACGTGCTCCGCGGACGAGATGTATTATTATAATTGCGTATTATGTACTTAATTACCCTTCCGGTTTCGGAAATAGGCCGATATTCCACCGGAGAAGCCCAGTGATAATAATAGTGCATTAGTACAATTGTACCTAACACGATTTATCATATCCTAATGGAAATGTTGAAATTATTTTCATTTCCATAAAAATAGAAGGGGAACAAAACTTAGTTTTACAATTTAAAACTATAATCACTGCATCTACAGCGAATAATTACTTAGGCGGCTTTTATTATAGAAATAGTCAGTTATTTATTGGATTATACACAAATAAAAAAAAAAATAAAAATTCCCTAAAAAAATTATGTTTCAATATATATTATTGATTATAATTAGATAATTGTATCGAAAAAGATTTTGGCGTTGTCGATGATCGTTTCATATTTTCTTCGAATTGCTACAGTTACGTTACTCTAGTTCTGCATGTATGATTTTAGTTTTACGTTAAAAAAAAAAATCACAAATGTATATATATATGTTCTATATACGACTTTCAGTTGATTCAACAGTATAATGTTTAAATTAATAATTGATATTTATTGATGTGTTATGAAATCAGTCAATCGATCCGACCGTCCAGTTATGGTTTTATAAAACACATAACCGAACAAAATAGTAAAATATTTAAACAAAACCGTATTATTCAAACAAATGTGTTGAAAATATACGAAACATTAATGAAATATTTCGAGCTGTGCGAAATTTCAATTTTGAATTATTTCAAACGTGCAAATTTCATACATATAAGCCCCTTTACACTTATATACAACCCGCACAATGTAAATCGTCGCAGATAATAATAAAAAAAAAAAAACGTATTTTACACAGTTACGCGTGATGCGTGCTAACGAAAATATTCTCCCGGTAATTTTTTATAATTAATTTGCGCTTTACACGTATAATTTTGACGGTAAATATACCGTTTGATTGTATTTGTTATTGTTGTTTTTTTTTTTTTTTTTACAAAAATTATAAATTTTGTATTAAATATAAAAATACATGCGGTTTTCGTATTGTAAACCGTTAAATTATTATTGGACTGTGTTGGATACCCTCTCCCGGTTACGTTAAACGTAATTATCGCTGTAGGTTAGGGACACGTATTTATATATTTTTTTTTTTTGTTGTAGTATCGCAATCGATCTTTTTAAATTTTGGTTTTGTTTTTGCTTTTTTTTTTTTCAACCCATACAATTCCGAGTGGTGCGGCATGCACGCCTGCGGACGTGTTTGACGCGAAATTGATCGCCGGCGATAAATCGGCCGCACCGGTAAACCTGACAAAACGGGGCGGCGACGGCTGCGTCGACGGGTAATACGATGATAATAATATTATTAATATTATTATTACTATTATTATTAGAGTAGTATACCCGGGAAAATTATTCGTATCGGATATCCGTCCGTGGACGCGGCCGGGCGATCATCATAATTAATCGATTCGGCGCCGACGCCAAAAGCCCCGCCGACGACGATTTTTCCCCGACGGACGCCACAAATAAATTTCCGTTAACCGTCGGCAAACGGCCGGCCGACCGTCTTCGTTGTCTCGTACACGGTGCCGGTGTCCACATTTAATCCCAACAGATTTCTTCTTCGTGTTTCAAATTCAAACTAAACGGCCATAAACGGGTACCGATGTTATGTAATCTGTGTTTTGTCGGAAAAAAAAAAAACCGTTCAAACGATATATGAAACCGAAGCGAAACCACCGACTGAACAACGAAATTACTAGGTTTGGAATTTCGTTCAGAATGTTCGTATTGCAATATTCACCGGTAAGTTATTATAAGGTACTTGATGGTAAGCAATAGCCGATAAGCATCAATTTTATTATCGCCTAAATAAATATTTTTTTTTTAAAAACACAACATAATTTTCAACGTTTTTAAATTTGTCATGTCCATTGGAAATTTTAGCGGAAAAAAAAAAAATGTCCAAGATTACATTCTTATATGACTTTGTTTTATAATGTAACTTTTGTACAGCAATTATTTATATATATTTTTTTTATTCTATCGTCACTGTTGGACGCGACGGGGATTAGACCATTTTTTTTTTTTTTTTTTTTTTTGAAACGATAAAACTAAACTTTAATAATATGATAAACACAGACGTAGTAAAAACTGTTTTATGTCGGTGTTATAAAATATACTTATATGCATACGAAATATTAATACAATTATTCTTATCATGAGAAATATTAGTTTTAAACAATATTGAAACGCGATTGAGAACCGACAAGGCTAAAATCTAAAACCTATCGTCGTGAAAAAAAATATGTCATTCGTCGTAAAATTACGAACCGAAATAAAAAAAAAAAAAAAATGTAATTTTTCTCACTTAGACCCACCAATATACGTGTTCAGATATGAAAATATTTAGTATTCAATTAGCTCTTGTTTTTATGAAATCATAATATCCGTGGAGTGTAAATACCATAAACGGTAAAATTAAATTTACCGCGTGTACGACGGAGATAACAAACCAAATAGCCAATGCATTTTCCGACAAACAACATAAAAAAACAAAAAAACAATTAGTGCATAATAACTCATCGTAAGTACTAACAAGTATTGTATAGATTAAGTGGTAGTGATGATTAATATATCTGGTGGTGCGACCGTATGCTACGTACTCGATTCGACCGAGAAAATTCGACCAGCTCTAACATAAACCGTCCACTTGGGCATCACAGGGTATTTAATTACCTCAGACGTAAAACGCGTATATGTTTTTTACCCGACGTTCAAACATATATTATGTACCTCAGCCGTGATAAGAGTATTCAGATGTTGTAGTGTGGTTTTTATCATTATCAGTGGTAAACCTCCATAATAAATAAAATAGTGAATTAAATCGTCCGAACTAATAAGGCGACCGTCGAAGGGTTTGATTTGTTCGTATTGTAAACTCTGGATACGAGGCAATTCAGACTAAACGCATTATACGATTTACCATAAAACAGTTCACTCGTTGCTTAAATCGATTATTTGTATACAACCGAAATTTCAATTTGTTTTCAAGTCATAGTAGTACGCCTGGAGACTTTTAATGGATGTGAGCACTAACGAAGTGACAAAATGCACTAACGAAGCACAAACCGATGTTCCGGGTTAGGGTCCAAAACACAAAATGGCGAACGCCAGGGACATGGATCTACACGATACCTAAGTTTTATCGTTGTCTAAATAAAAAAATAAAAAAAAACTTGTCCCGTGCAAGGTTTTGGGTTGACTCACTTCCGTGTGTGTCACGGAAATAATGATTTAGTCCTGTACGGGTAACTCGTGTGACTTATCGCTTTCCTCGCGATCAATTATACTCGCCATACAAATAATCATAGGATTGTCGTCACGCATATCACATTATTAAGTATCGTTTTGTCACATTTCTAACGGCAAACAATCATCTGGAGTGCTACCTACCGTTATACGCGGCGCGAGATTTCCTACAGAACCGACTCGATGTGAAAATATTTACATATGAAATAAGAAAAAAAAGTCTCTCAAATCGATTCGGTCCGCGACCTATCAAAACCCCATAACCCTGACGGGCTCTGCCCCCGTACGGTGTCGAACAAGTCGGGAAGAAGAACACCGGTATGGTAAGGCTGGCGAAAATTATACGTGCGTCCGTAAGTATAGGTGGGCAATTGATTTCAGACATCCGAAAAGGTGTGTACAGGGTCGGGAAATTGAGGAGAGAAGAAATTAAACGCTCGTCGTACGCTTGGACGTGCACGCAACAATACACGTGCGTACATACAGGGTGATATTTTTTTATCGCGGTCGGGCGATATTTTCCCGGAGTGTTTTGAGTAAATTCTATAGTATACAATAGATTTCTGCATTCAATAATATCGTTTGAGCGTCTTAAATTTAACGACATTTTCGCATATTTACTCTTGTTCACTGTGAAACGCATACTACGTTTTGATAGTCGTACAGTGACCCGCCTCCCTCCACGGCCCCTTAGTCTATAACAACCGTTTAACCGTTATGTGTTAGCTGTTGAACGCTATTAATCCAATTATTTAGCGGTATTATGTGCAATAAAATATACCGATATTGTTTTTGGAAAAAACATTCCCTTTCCGAATCCGGATGGAATGTACGCAGTTGATTATTTGAAAATCAAAAATTGATATAACGTGTTAATCGTACACGCGGAATTAAAGATGCATAATGTTGTAAATATATCGCAAATGAAACCATTAAACTATTGTATTTGACGACCGAAATTAATTTATTGGAAATATTCGGTAATCATTCTGTATACACAACAATTTTTATATAAATGCTTGTACGGGGTGTTTCGAATAAAGTTTAATGCCGTCAATATACGAAATTTACAACGATATATGCATTAGTAATATTCGTAAAAATATACGTAATATTCGTCGAAAAAGAAATTCAAATATCATAGATACACAGTTTTTTTTATTTTATACGTAATATTCGTAAATAAGTAAAATTTTAACGGAATAACCAAGATATTTTCTAAGATTCTTTTTTTTTTTTTCTGTAAAGTTATTTAAAAAATAAATTATAAAAATTTAAACTTTTAACTTTTAACTAGTTACTGCCCAGCTTTGTATATTATACAGAATCAAAAATAAAGTTTTTCATTTAATGATATTCGTCGGTTCACCATTACTTTTATATTGATTAGTCAAGTTAAAATCGCGAAAAAAACATTTACTATATTATACCGTCTAAATGTATTAAATTCAATAAAATATCTTTTAGATTCGAATGGGGAATTTCATTCGGAAATCTCTTGCTCCGATTTTACAAATGCAGCACGTTTGTTAAGCGCAACGTAGCAGTTTTTTTTTTTTTTGTTTTTATATGTATAGGCGTTTAAAGTTGGAATTTCGCTAAATTTAACGCACAACATAAGACCGAAACGAAAAAAAAACACGGACTGGCCGTTGTTTCGTTTTGTAGTTCTGGCAAATTCCGATTTTCATATACCGAGAGCAAATTGAAATCCCCTCCTATATCCTACCTTGTTATTATTTTTTTTTTTAACGCGCGTGCAATGTAGATGAATTTTGTTCCTATAGGACTACTCGGGGGTCCCTGTAATAATAGCGAATAACGGTAGCGGGGCGGCGCACTGCACGTAAACACCCTGTATACAACGGGGTGTTATCAACGGGAAAGAAGCTTTTATGCGGCGCGGCGAGGTCCGGGTCAAAAGCAATTACTAACCAACGGTTTCGGGTCGTATACGCGTACGTATTTATATATTATATATATATATATCGGCGAGGTGGGTCCCGGGTAGGGGGTCCCGGGTAGAGAATGGTGGAAATGACGGGGGAGCGACGAGGAGGCTTAATTTTAACAACCGCGCGCACATCGCCCGCCTCCCCCTCCCCCCATCGCGCGGGGCACATAATAATAATAACATGAACCGTTCCTCGCGCAGCCGCCGTCGCCGGCCGTTTAATTAACGCGATTAAAAACTCGGCAATCCTTCGGATAGGGCGGCAGGGGTGGGTTTTGTCACGGCCGCCGCGGCGAAGACGTTGTCGGCGGAACGGACTCGACGCGCGGGCCCCGCTATAACCGGGGCCCGGTGGCGTATGTGATTGCGGGGGAGGGCGCGGTGTGCCACGGCCCCGAAATTCCTTTATCGGCTAAAACATTTTACGTTAATTAATTAGATAAATTGTTTTTGGTTTGCACGGTTGTCCCTTCTGTGATATTTGCACAGTATCGACACGGTGTCACTGCCAGAGTTCGTATCGCAGACAATATCCGTGGAATTCACGGTGTTTATCGGCGAATCGTATCGCTGCCAATGCCCTGGCGTACGTCGGTTCCCGCCGACAATTTTCCCGCATTAATATCGGTAAACGGTAATAGTAACGACATAGCCGTTGTTTGACTTTTACGTTTTGCGTTCAAACGAAATATTTACTCGGTGCGGATAGAGTAGGCCCGGAATCCACCGTGTAACCCGTTGGCCATTAGGACCGCAGCGGTGGCAATTAGTTGGGGTTTTTTTTTTTTGTGAAACCTTATTACGGCCTCCTCCATCCCACCCGCCCGCCCGCCGCGACGACGAGCCGGATTACGGTGGAATACGAAGGACTCCGCCGTTTTTATCGTATACGGCAATTTTTTTTTTTCGATTTCAATTTACGGTCATGCTGGTCATAGAGTAAATCCCCCGGCCGATTGGACTATAACAATTATACGCGCGCACGTCTTCCCGGCGGCGGAGCACTGGTACTTAACGACCGCGATAGGAGACACGTCGTCGTCGTCGTCGTCGTCGTCGTCCGAAATCCGCGTCGACCCTATATATTACACGCGCGTTTATTATAATATATAGCGACCGGAAACGGCGATTAATAACGACGAAACTGCCATCGCCCTACCGCACGCTCGCGCGGCCTTTCCCCGGCTCCGCCGTTCCCGCCCCGTTGCCCGTAACCCGTCCGGAAGGCCGGACAACCCCTGTTCCGACTAATTTCGAAACACCTCGGCCGCGGCGGTTTTCCTTGATCGGCTACACCGTCGCATAGCCTCGCGTCGTTTTATATACGTAGGCGTGCATAGCCCGCCGGTCGCTTTTGGCCGCCGACCAGACTTTTGGCCGGCCCGCACCGTCACACCGCCACACCTCCGCCCGGCGACGCCGACGACGACGACGAATAGGCGTCGTCGCGGCCGTACCCTACGCCCGACGGACGCGTTGGAAATTAATTCCGCGCCCATTCCGGATGCGGCGGAACGTGATGCCGCCTTCGACCGGTAATTATATATACGTGTGTGTGTGTACGGTGTATACAATAGAATACGGCGGCGGTCACGACCGGAACAACGGCGCGCGAATCCTCGCGGAATTCGGATTTCGTCGCCGTAGCGCCGCACAAACGGTACGCGCGTACCGCCCGTCGAAACGGTCGCGCGTTTGACGGACCGCCGAGGGGTCGCCGCCGCCGCCGCCGCCGCCCATTTTCGGCCGGCCGCGATTTCAATCGGAAACGCCAATACGCGTGCCCGGCGATTATTGCGATCGCGCCGTTTCTACGTCGTCAGCTCGTCTATTTATTGTCGTTGTAATGCAAAATTGCATCCCGATTGGCCAAATAAACGGTTTTTGAACACCGTCCCAATCGCAATAACATTATGAAATAGTACAAAATAATAATTGTAATTCGGCGTCGTATTATATTTTTAATAATATCTCTAGGTATCAACTAAACCGTTTTTCAAAAAAAAAAAATTAAATATGTCGCGTTACAAATCGTTTACACGTTTTCCCTATACTCAACGCTATCGTTGAATAACAAAAAAAAAAATAATAATAATAATATACAGGGCGGACCACTGAAACGGCCGGTTTTAAATTATAATATAAAAATTAATCTATTATAACAGGCCGTTTGTTTTTTTTTTTTTTAAATTATGTCCTCAAGACGACGGCCATCTCTTGTCGAACACTCTTCTAAGTCCACTTCGTAGATTTTCCACTACACCGGCGTTTTCACTTTCGAAGGTCTATTGGCGATTTCTTCTTGAATTTTAGTTTTTCAGTTTATCGATAATTCGAGGTTTCCGTGCACTTAGACTTTACATTTTAAATATACCCGCGGAAAAAAGTCACATGCCGATAAACGCTGGATAAATTTAGCGTGTTTCCGTGCGGCACGTTTTTGGACTCTTTACGAGAGCGGCCCCGAGAGCAGCGACGTATTTGGGTGTACGAATGGTTTTTTTTTTTTGTTTGCGTACAGGCTTCTTTTTTTTTTTTTTTTTTTTTAACGCTGAACCCGTTTCTTCAAAGTTGGTCATTCATATTCCAAATAGCTCTTGCTAATAGACACCAAATCATGGCGTTTAATGTTAAAACGAAGACAAAATATGACCGCTGTGCGGCATGACATAACTGTCGTTATTATTGTAAAACGATTCTATTGCGTAAGCACGTTTTTTTTTTTTTTTTTTACCGATCCACCGTTTTACGGTTACTAAACGGCATGTTGTCGGCGAACCAATAACATTTAGTGACAATTTTTATTTCAAGTAAATGTATATTTAAAAATCCACCGTTTCAGTGCCCCGCTCTCTGTATATACATATATACAATCATATGCTACAATCGACGATACTGTTGTAGTCAGTGGAATGTTAACTGATAACGAAATCATGGGTGTAAATATATCAAATAGTGATTCCGATAATAATGAAAATGATGAGCCTGAAACAACTTTAAATATGATTACGGCGAACCAAGCAATGTCATCATTACAAACTGTTTGGCAATTTGTTGAATCTGTCGAAGGCGTGGATACTTCTATTTTCGAATCCATAGGCAAATTAGAAGATTTTGTCAATAAACGGCCAAAAAACCAAAAATTAATAACAAATTATTTCTCTACTGTATCTCATAAATAATACGTATTTATTTTTTGTATAACATTTATGTATAAACATAAATGTATTATATTTGTCATAACGTTTTTATCGTAAAATTTTAAAATTATATTTCATCACATAGGTAACTCGAAGTATTTATTTTATTTTGATAAATTCGAGTTAGGTATCTCGAATAATACATATCCCGAGGTGAATTTTTATCCCCCTTCAACTTCGAGTTATCACGACTCGACTGTATATGCATAATAAAATATGAGCTAGTTGGCAAAAAAAAAAAAAGAAAAAAAAATTGTTTTTTTTTTTCGTTATATTTAATATAATTATAATCGACGGCTCGATACGAATATCGGGCGACGACGTCTACCGAATATATTATTTACTTAATAGTAATAACAAGGTTTTTTTTTTTTTTTTTTCTCTATTGTTTATTTGTTTATTTATTTATTTATTTATCATTTTTCATTTTTCTCGACTCCGGGACGACAATCGACGACGAGGTACCGATGTAAAATATTTTTTTCCGGCGCCTCGTCCGTCGCGTCGCGAGTAATATCCCCGATACCTACAGATTCCATTTTCCCTTATCATCGATACGTATATTATGTGCCATTTGGTTTTATGTTTTTTGTTTCGTCTTTTATATACGCGCAGACCCTATTTTTTTATATAGGTATCTGTTCTATGATATTTTTATATATATATATATATACAAGTATATTGTACCGGCATCCGATTTTTTCGTTTGTTATGAAAACGTCGCGCGTCCGCGACAAGAGATTTTCGTCGTCGGTGTATATCTATATATAGATACGAGAAAATAATCATTTCGATGCCAATAAAAAAAAAATAAATAATAATAGTAATAATGAAATAAAAAAAAAAAAAACCCCGAAGGAAAAATGTTTTTCGTCAGATTGAAATCCGAGTCGTTGGTACCGGTAGCACGATTTTTTTTTTATTTTTATTTCGCGTGCGATGACAACGCCGGCGGAGTTTTTTTCCGTCGCCGCCGCCGCCCTTGTGCTATACATTTGTTGATATTATATTTTCTTTTCCGTTTTGTGTTTTTTTTATTTTTATTTTTTTGCATTTTCAAAAAAATAAACTTCATTCTCAAATTACCTTTTCCCCGTTCCCCCGTGTCCTACGTGCGCACTTTGATTTTCGTTATTTTCCGAATACGTATATGCATACACGTTATTATTATTATTATTATAATATACGTATATGCGTTCAAAAAACGTTCTTATCATTCGATAACTTTCGAACGTTTTTTTTTAGGTATCTATACATATATATATATATATACCTACTTATACGATATTTGTATTTGTATAAATATATATATATATATATTTTATTTTTTTATTTTTTTTTTCCCCAATACGCCCAGCTCGATTTATTTTAAATGGATTCTCTTCTCGTCGTTATAATAATATATTCGAATACAATAAAATATACAGTACTTACGCACTGTTTTACGAGTGCTTTTTTTTTTTTTCTGTACGAACGCTGCCGTCACGTGTGCGCTTTATAACAACAGTACGTCTTTTACGCTCGTACGCTCGTCGTGTACACTCCGTCAACCGTCAACCAATTCAATTCAATTACCGGAGATAAAGCGCCTGGGTTTTTTTTTTTTTCTTTTTGTTGATTTTTATTCATCGTCTTGCCGTACATGTTACACCTGTCCGAATATAATATTTTTTCGTATTATAACGGTAGAAATACGCCGTCGGGCGCGACGGGAATCGTCTTTTTCTATCGAAAACAAAAAACCGCGCAAGACCCCGGGTGCCACGACCAAAGGCGACGGCGGAGACGTTGCTAATGATTCGTTAGAGCAATGCGAACGAACAATAGAATCCGGCGGGCAGAAAACCTAAGGGAAGACCGCGGAGATTAAACAGATTGGCAAATAGCGTACGATACAGTGAAGCGGTGGGTGGTGGAGAGATAGTTTTGCCGGTAAACAACCTGGACGGGTCATAAAGCCGGAAATTAAAATGTATATAATAATACGGATTATACACACCCACTTGTATAGTATTTCTGTTAACACCAAACTGAGTACCCTAGGTTCGTAATAAACTTTACGGGCCGGGCCGGATTACAATACGATTGCCGTCCCGCGCAGGTCTCTGGAGATTTGTTAACGAAGTTTGGGAACACCCAATAGAAATAAAACGCAAGATTGTGAAGGCCGGCAGGCAGTGTGTTCCGCAGAATGTCTAAGGTATTTAAATGTCGCGAGATTTCACTCGACACTAAAATTAAACTTCTAGAGACGTTACACCGTTCCTACATTGTTATACAGAGCTGAAACTTAGAAACACTAACGGAGACATTAACCGGGTAAATCGAGCCTCTAGAAGTGCGACAGTATCGTCGATTTTTAAGTATCCCATAGATACAGCCGTATCTAACTCGGGGATACTTCAAAGAATGCGAAAGGATCACTATAAAATCTCGGAAACCAGAATATCTGGGTCACATAATGAGAAATAACCAAAGACATGGTAACATATCCTCTATGGGATAATAAGCGTTGAGATATGAAGAATATCGCGGTTGAAAGACCTCTGCGATTGGTTTGGCGCAACATCAAGTAAATGATTTCGCGGGTACATACGTGTACATCGTTTGGAAAATCAAAAAAAGAAAAAAAAACAAAGGTTTAATATGATTTCCAACATTAGAACCGGATAGGGCCTCCAAGAAGAATAATCCACCACATTTATTGTATAAATAGTGTCGATAAGGGTCATAATGGTTTTTGATAAATTATATTATTTTTGTCCTCCAGTGTTTTTCTAATCGTCTATTGGACGGGGTCATTTTATTATTATTATTAACTTTTTATTTTTTATGTTATTGCTAGATTAGTCTACGGAAGGTTACGTCTGTTACACGGCGTATACGCGAATGGTACCAACTATATTATTAATATTTTAACTAGGTTTAGGGACATCTAGCATTTGCATATTTAAAAAATAAAAAAAAATAGTAGAGCCGAATATAAATACTGTAAATAATGTAAAGGATCTGAATTCTAATTGTTTTTTTTTTTTGTTCTTAATGCGTTTTTTGCTTATTAGAACGTATTTAAGCTCGATTTTAAACAATTTCAATAAAAACAAAATGTATATTTTATTGTTTATTTGGTTTTTAATGCATAATTACACGTTTTTTTTTTCCTTTTTTTTTTTTTTCTCGTAAAGCCAGAAGTATCCAAGCATAATTATTGCCTACTAGTACTATTAGTAATATAATCCAACGAAAACTCATTAATTATTATTAGCTGGGCACATAACGCAGCTTTGACGTTAGAAAATTACTGGAGAGCGTCATTCGTGTGTGGCTATAATGTTTCGTCTGTCGTAGGCATCTCGACGATGTATACCGGCGAGAGGGAACGTTTTAGTTTTAATTACAAACGTGTGCATCGTTTCGCATTATTAAAATCTTTATTACTTTTATTACAATAATTATCGTATCGAACCGGACGAATTAATTATTAGTTTCCGTGTGCAATCTCTCGAATCGATATTTACAATATTTACACCATCGCATATAACGCCGTACCTGTCGACGTTTTCATATTAAACGCAAAAACTCTATCGACAATTCGCGTATTGCCCGAGCTCTGTTACCGCATAGTGGCAGTGGTCGCCAACCTTTTCGATCCCCACGGACCACTAAATCCATAACTCTAAATTCTACGGACCACTAATGTCTTATATACCAAGTTAAAAAAAAAAAAAAAAAATTTACGCATATTTTATAAAATATCAATAAAGGGTTTTATTATTATTATTAACGGAACTATTTAAGTTAGTTTAATTATTATTGATTACAAAAAAAAAATTAGCTTAATATAAAACTGTTTAGTATTAAATAAGTTTTAACGTGAGATTCGTTCTTGCTTGTTTTGAATAAGTTTGTGCATTTTTGGCTCCAACGAAGTAACTGCAAGACGGAGAGCTCTATTAATTTCAAACGTAGACCGGTACCGAGTTTTAATAGCTGTGACTGATAAAAATGTTTTTTCGCATAAATACGTAGTTGAAAATTGAATTAAAATTTTCATAGCTTTTTCACTCAGCAATGGGTATTCGCTTTTAACCGAGAGCCAAAATTGAGATTTTAATAGAGTTGACTTGAATTTAGATTTAAGTGTGCTGTCGGATGATAAATCGATGAGATTTATTCTTTTTCATTCGTATTTAAATTGTTGTTTCCAATATTTGCTACAAATGGATTTATTATCTACATATTTCCATGTCTAGGAACTTCTCTTTTTGGCAAATAACGATCAAAAGATTCTGCGAATGATTGTAGGTGCTGTTGAACATTAACTACCACTTGCTGGTTAACGTCCTTCTCTCTCATAAATTCATCAAGATTTGAAATCATTTTCAGATCTTCTTCAGCCACCCGTGTTTGCCACAGTAATATTTTTTTTTTTTTGAAAAGCATCCATTTTATATCGTATTGTAAACACGTCCTTAAGTAGTCTTTGCATGGATACATTTAGTCCATTTAACAGCTAACAGATATCTGCCAGATATGCAAGCTTGGCGATCCACTCATCATTGAACAGGAGTTCTTGAAATTTGGTCATATTTTGCTGGTTAGGTTACGATTAATTACAATAATAACCCACCGTCGTAGGTCTATTTATTTTATAACATGCGATAATAATGACACTATTATTACGCGTTTATTCTTATTTGTTGTAAACTGAATTTACATACAACGATATTATACACTACTTTTGTATATTACGATTATAAACTCACAACATTACAAATAATGTTCAAATTTTTCTGTGGACCACCAAATGTTTACCGGGGACCACCGGTCGGCGACCGCTGGCATAGTGCGTACTATGCTACTGAGTGATCGTCTAAACGTAAGACCTTTTTCAGATTTTTTTTTTGACAATTTAAGAAACAAGTACCTAGGTCGAGAATATTACATTACCGTTATTTTTTTTTATCGTTCTTGTTTATGGCGGAGGAAACGGCCACCAGCTTTTGATTTTCAAATAGCGACCTACCATAGACATTACCCTTATAATATGAAGTAGAACAAATTGCACCTTTTGACTATAAATGTTGGTATAGTAAATTTGCGGCCATTTTCCCTCGTGGCTGGGAAAGTGGGATATACCGGGCAATCTATAGTGTGTTGTGTGTTCGGGACGATGAATCAACGCAAACGCAAAACGATTCTGAGCACGGTGAACCAAGGCAGACTTTAGCTTACCAATCCGTTATCGTATAACAATATCACATAATATTCTTGAGTAAACGTTTGATCGTACCTATTTGCGACATTGATTTTATTTCATTCATCAGTGGCCATTTACGCTGCATACATATTTAATATGTTTTCAGGGCGTATAATTGTCGCCCCGAATCATAAATATTTATGCACTAATAACTAGAACGTAAGCCGCGTGGATTGTAATAATTCGAATCGTATACCCTCTATGTAATATTCTAATTATTTACATAAATATTATTATTATTATTTTTCATTTTTTTTTTCTTCGGAAAATAACCAGTAATAATGCTTAATGAAATAAAATCGATTTTTACGTTGGAGAATCAAATAGAAAACACAGTTTAGTACGATTTATTCGAAATCCTAACTCGAGTACGCACCAGACATTTCCAGGGTATCGTGTGCTTTATTTACATATATATTTTTTTTTTAAATAAATAAAAAACAACTAAACGGAAACGAGTTTTTTGTTGTTTTTTTTACGAGAAAGAGAAGTCGTATACGTTTGTGAATATGTTATGCGCTTTAAACAGAATTGTTGATGAATTTTGAATGGTTTCTCGCCGTACGAAAAACGCATTAAATTTTTATTACTTTTGAATAAAAATAAAAATATAATATCACGAGTAGGTGTACACGCGGCCAGGTATACGCGGTTTTAAATTAATAATTTTTTTTTTTTTTTAATTTTACATTTTCCTTCATTTTCGTAACTATATTATTATTACCTACGGGCGCATTAACAATAACAACGACTATTGTTGTCGAAGTGTGTTTTGTTTTTCGACACAAGAATAAATACAATTTTCACATTAACAATATTATAACAGGTATACGTATACGTACAATCAAATTGAATCTTTAAATAAATGTGCCGTTACGTCGAAATCAATATTTTTTTATTTTTTTGTTGAATATACGCCACAGCGATACGGTAATATTATTTAATATCGTCACGGTATTCGGTAAAACGTTTTCAGACCAAAATTATATTTGACCGCCGGCGCCCCCCGGGGTCGTTAAATATACTGTTTGCAAAACGAACAGCGGGTTTTTTTTTTTTTTTTTTTTTTTTTTTTTTTACGTGTTTTAGGCGGTTTTGAATTTATTCCCCGTTTCTCGGCCGGACAACAAATTACCATTAGTTTCGACAAGTCGGTAAAGTCGCGTTTCCGCCAACACCCGCGTTCCCGTCGTTACGGTCCTCGGCTGTATTTCTTATTATTTACGGCGGTTTCCCGGCACTCTGTTCCCCCGCCCGGCCGAAAATTAAATCCGCCACGTTTTCCTGTTCCCGTCGTCGTCCACACGTTGTAACCGTATAATCAACGCGCGCGCGCGCCCGCTTAAGGCGTTAATCCGAAAACGTTTTTCGCCCTCCTCCCCGGTCTGACAAGACTCTGATTAGGTATCTCGAGGGCCCGACGATCCCTTTTATTTTATTGAACGCGTATTATACCCGTATATATATATATATATATATATTGTTTTTTTTTTTACGCCAGTCGAGTAGTAATCGAATTTAACGACCGAAACGATGAAATATGGAAAATATCACGTTCGGCGGGCGTTACCTCCTCTGGTTTAGCCGGCACCGTCACTTGAAGTTATTGAAAACGATATAATAAATTGTTCGTTTTCGTTCCGTGGCGATAAATACACGAACAATACATGCCCGTCATCCCCATTCCGACACAACACGTTACACTAGACTATAATTTCGCATTGGCCAATGTCCGTGCGGCGTCCGTCAGAAATACGTCGCCGGCGGATGTATTTGCGGCCGGAATATTTCGTGAATATTACGCCGTCCGCTGTGCGTCGGGTTCGACCGACTAACCGGACAATACGACGGCGACGCGGGTGGCCGAGCGTCTTTGACGACGACACTTTGACGCGAGACGGGGACACCGGCATGCCGGCAAAACGGAGGTCTTGGATCACGTACAAAGTGCGACGGGGATTCTCGCGGGTCTGCGGAAATCGCACGGGGTCTGAAATTATTAACTGCCGGGCAAATATTATTGCGTACACGTAGACGTTAAATCCGATCCGGGGCCGCAAAACGGGCGGACGGCCATTGGTAAAGATTAACAATTTGGCCCTTTCGGTGTATTAAAAGCACGGCTCCCCCCCTCCCCCCGGTACTAATAATACACTCGCTGTTATTCCGACCGCAGTTTTAAGTACCCCGTATGTTTACTTCTACCTCTACCCATGCTCGGTTAAAATATATTCGCGTGCTACAACAGTAAGTTGGATACAACGGATTACACGTAAAATGTTTATACGCAATATACATACATATATATTTTTTTTTTTTCAAATTAACATTTTAAAATATCGAACTTGCGCCGTATCGATTCTAATATTTGTTTTACGTTGATATTTATTTATTTATATGCGTACGCATTTGAAATGTCATTTATCCCGTTTGTGGTCCGGTTGTTTATTTTTCATTTTTACTCGTTCAAAAACGATTAAAATTGCTACTGAAGAATGTTAATACATTTTGGAAAAGTCTATTTTCGAAAAAAAAACCACCGGAATAATATTATCATATAAATTATATAATGAAGCATATGCATTTCTCCCGGATCTGTATTATTTTTTTCGATTATTATTATTTCAAATAATGATGTCAACAAAACAGCGTATTATACGCTTTCATGTTTGAAAAAAATAATCATTTTACCATATCCAATACTTTTTTTTTTTTTTTTTTTTTACATTTATATTTGGCCAATAGTGCAAGTAAAATACTTTATTTATTATCAGTTTTTCCGGGGGCGGGGGAGAGAGGACGAGGGATCTCAAACTAATAAATCAATATCGAAGATCTGTAAAATATAAAATATTATATAGCAATGCAGACTCGGTTGGTTTCGCAGGCCTCGTATTTTTACAAATACATGTGCTGGGAAATTGATAAAAATCTGTGGGGAAAGAAACGAACCAGGAAATTAGTTCCCCGAGTTAACGGTTCTTCGGCGGCGTATATACCGAACGACCGAACATGTCCTGCGGTTTGTTAGGGAAAACTTTATTTATAGGCTAAGACGGATTTTATCGGCCATTCCGACTGGTATCAAAAGCCGCGTTGTATAGGGTAGGGGGATATATTGCAGAGAATTTACGCGATTACTTTTTTATTTTAAGAAGAAAAAAAAATAAGAAAAGATTAATTCAAACCCAGCGCGAGAAAAATAAATAAAACGCGAAAGCCCAGCGCTTTTTTTTATACAGGTACAGGGTCCGGAGCGGTGAAACGGGATGATTTCTGCATTTAACTATTATTGAACGAATGAATTTATTTTTATTTTAACGAATATAAATGTGGAGTAAAAGAGTTACCATTTGATGTTCAATACACCGAGAACTATCCGATCCCTCGAACAACGCATTCGGGACGTGATCGAAGCAATTCCCGTTTATATGCCGCAGGAGGTCACGCAAAACTTCCAGTTCCGACTACAAGAATGCACACATTGCAATGCAGGTCATTTGGCAAACGTTTATGTATAGAAAATAGTTATTATTATTATTTTTTTTTTTTTTTTGTATTGAACATCAAATAGGTCACTTGTATAAATTATAAATATATTTGTTAAAATACAAATAAATTCATTCTTTAAATAGTAATTCAATATTACCCAGTATATATGTATATAATATTGTTTCGTATATGAGTCACATGTACAGGAGTCCTTTGTTTAGAATTATATATTAATACACGAAAAAATATATATTACTATGAATTCCGCCGAAAATTGGTGTTTTTTTTTTTTTTTTTTTTAACTTTAGTGTGCCTTTACCGTATTCGCATGATCCTATAAATTATTCACGGTGGAGTTCAAAAAAATATCAAAAAAAAAACCTCGAATCCAAAAACATCCGCCTTCAACCGTAATAAAATAATACGCGTTTAATTAGGTACTCTATACTAACGGTTTTTGTTTTTTTACGAACTTATTTGTAAAGGTTCATACACAGTCTTATATTCCGTAATCTACATGTTTATCTACGTGAATAATAGTTTAAAAAAAAAAAACTCTGCCAAGGGTGCCTACTGTGACGGTACGGAATACGGTGAAAATTTAAAAACGATTTTACCGGTTTTTTTTTTTTTCGATACGAATTCTATAACAATAATTTGTTTAACTACGATTTTTGGAAAAATTGTTTAAAAAAAAATAAACGAGAATCGAACAATCCTTATTTTTCTTTTGTTATTCGTATTCCCGATATCGTATAAACCATAATAATTGTAAATGGTAATACACAGTCTTATATTCCGTAATATACTTATTTATTTACGTGAATTATAGTTTTAAAAAAAAAAACTCCGCCACAGGTGCCTACTGTGACGGTAAGGAATACGATGAAATTTTATAAACGATTTTACCGTTTTTTTTTTTATTTCGTTACGAATTCTATAACAATAAGTCGTTTAACGAATCGAATAATCGTTAATTTTTTTTTTGTTATTCGTATTCCCGATATCGTATTAACCGTAATAATGATTCGTTCGCGTTATTATGAACGTACAGGCTGGTTAGTGGTTACTTCCTTATCTGAAACTCTTGTAACTGAGCGTCTATTAATAGTAGAGCGTTGATTTATGGCTTGTTCGAAAGCACGTTATCTAAGGTTTTTATTGTAACTTGTTCAGTGTCAAAAATGCAGTGGACAAAGCAAGAGAGCGCGTCCGCCGTGGAGGCGTACTTTTCTTTTTTAGCCGTTCGATCATCGCAACTCAGCGTGCTTTCAGAAACCATTTTAACCATCGCACTTGCAGGTCGTGTGCCTGATCGGAAATCAATTTGTTTGTGGGTGGACACGTTCAGGGATACCGGTAGTGCGCAGAAGAAACACAATGTGCCTCCCAGAACCTTCAGGACGCCAGAAAACATCAAACGAGTAAGGGCGGCGATTTTGAAATCTCCTAGGCGATCTGCACACAAACCATTCGGCTACTTTAGAGATGTCTAGTCGCACAGTGAGACGAGTTCTTCGTGAAGAACTTAATTTTCACCTATACAAATTGGCAGTGGTGCCACAACTTAATCCACGCGATTATGTTGCGCGAATAAATGCATGTGAAGCCTTCCTCGAAAACCTGCCTCAGGACGCCCTTGTTTTCTTTAGTGACGAGGCACATTTCCATATTTGAGGATGTATGAACAAAGAAAACATGCGATATTGGAGCCCCACTAACCCGAGAGAACTTCATGAGCAGCCTCTGCATGCAGAACGCATGACTGTTTGGTGTGTAATATCCAGTATCGGCATTATGGGCCCATAGTTCTTTGAAGAGAAAGAATGAGCAGTTACGATCAATTCTGAACGTTATGTCAGGATGATTGTGGATTTTTTTCTACCCAAACTTAAAGAAATGCATGTAGGGAAGTGTGGTTTCAACAGGATGGCACCACGGCTCACACGGCAAGAAGGTCAATGAATATCTTACGTGAACACTTCCCTGAACGGCTCATCTGTCTATGAGGCGGTCTTCAGTGGCCAGCACGTTCACCGGATTTAGCCCCATGTGATTGTTATTCCTGTGGGGCTACCTTAAATCGTTGGTATACACGGATCGTCTAAAGATCCTTCGTCATCTCAAAAACAATATTTGTGCTGCTATTGCCGACATAAGCACACATACGCTGGAAAAAGTGGACAGAAATGTCAAATTCCGACTATCTCAGTGCATTGTCAAGAACGGTGGCCACATTCGAGACGTAGTATTTAAAACCAAATAAAATAAAACATTAAACGTACACAGAAAAAAAAACAATTAAATCAATATGGCCAATATTTTCTGTGTTATGATTTTTTTTTTTTTTTTTTTTTTTTTTTTTTAAATAAGAAAGTAACCACGCCCCACCCTGTATAATCGTATTTTTTTTTCTTTTCAAGCACATATATTTGTAAATCGTATTGTTGTTACCGCGCGCACAATATTCCCTCCCGGGAATTCTATCGCGGATACGATAATATTGCGTATAATACCATTCGCACTAAACAGTATTTCCTTATATGCTCGGCTAATTGCTTGTAAACACGTACCTGGACATTTATCCGCATCGGTTTAATCGCATTTACTTGCACGACAAATCCCCGAAACCGCGCACAGACCGTATTATTATGAATAACATTAAACGCGTATGAAATACGCACAACGGTTAACGTTTTACGAGAACTTAAACATATTTAGATACGTTAAAAATTCGAAAACGATTTTACTGTTTTTTTTTTTTTTCGATACGAATTCTATAAGAATAATTCGTTTAACTACGATTATTGGAAAAATTTTTAAAAGAAAAAAATACGAGAATCGAACAATCGTTATTTTTTTTTTGTTATTCGTATTCCCGATATCGTGTAAACCGTAATAATTGTAAATGGTTATACACAGTCTTATATTCCGTAATATACTTGTTTATTTACGTGAAAATTACAGTGTAAAAAAAAAAAAAACTCTGCGAAAGGTTGCCTACTGTGTCGGTATGGATACGATAAAAATATAAAAACGATTTTACCGTTTTTTTTTTCGCTACGAATTCTATAAGAATAATTCGTTTAACTACGATTTTTGGAAAATTTAAAAAAAAAAAAAAAAAAAAACGAGAATCCAAAAACATCCGCCTTCAACCGTAATAAAATTATACGCATTTAATTAGGTACTATATATTAACTGTTTTTGTTCTTTTACGAACTCATTTGTAAAGGTTCATACACAATCTTATATTCCGTAATCTACTTGTTTATTTACGTGAATTATAGTTAAAAAAAAAAAAAAAACTCTGCCACGGGTGCCTACTGTGACGGTACGGAATATGATAAAAATTTATAAACGATTTTACCGTTTTTTTTTTTTTATTTCGTTACGAATTCTATAACAATAAGTCGTTTAACGAATCGAATAATCGTTAATTTTTTTTTTGTTATTCGTATTCCCGATATCGTATTAACCGTAATAATGATTCGTTCGCGTTATTATGAACGTACAGGCTGGTTAGTGGTTACTTCCTTATCTGAAACTCTTGTAACTGAGCGTCTATTAATAGTAGAGCGTTGGTTTATGGCTTGTTCGAAAGCACGTTATCTAAGGTTTTTATTATGACTTGTTCAGCGTCAAAAATGCAGTGGACAAAGCAAGAGAGCGCGTCCGCCGTGGAGGCGTACTTTTCTTTTTTAGCCGTTCGATCATCGCAACTCGGCGTGATTTCAGAAACCATTTTAACCATCGCACTTGCAGGTCGTGTACCTGATCGGAAATCGATTTGTTTGTGAGTGGACACGTTCAGGGATACCGGTAGTGTGCAGAAGAAACACAATGGGCCTCCCAGAACCGCCAGGATGCCAGAAAACATCGAAAGGGTAATGGGCGGCGATTTTGAAATCCCCTAGGCGATCTGCACACAAACCATTCGGCTGCTTTAGGGATGTCTAGTCGCACAGTGAGACGAGTTCTTCGTGAAGAACTTAATTTTCACCTATACAAATTGGCAGTGGTGCCACAACTTAATCCACGCGATTATGTTGCGCGAATAAATGCATGTTAACCCTTCCTCGAAAACCTGCCTCAGGACGCCCTTGTTTTCTTTAGTGACGAGGCACATTTCCATATTTCAGGATGTATGAACAAAGAAAACATGCGATATTGGAGCCCCACTAACCCGAGAGAACTTCATGAGCAGCCTCTGCATGCAGAACGCGTGACTGTTTGGTGTGCAATATCCAGTATCGGCATTATGGGCCCATGGTTCTTTGAAGAGAAAGAATTAGCAGTTACGATCAATTCTGAACGTTATGTCAGGACGATTGTGGATTTTTTTCTGCCCAAACTTAATGAAATGCATGTAGGGAAGTGTGGATGGCACCACGGCAAGAAGGTCAATGAATATCTTACGTGAACACTTCCCTGAACGGCTCATCTGTCTATGAGGCGATCTTCAGTGGCCAGCACGTTCATCGGATTTAGCCCCATGTGATTGTTATTCCTGTGGGGCTACCTTAAATCGCTGGTATACATGGATCGTCCAAAGATCCTTCGTCATCTCAAAAACAATATTTGGGCGGCGATTTTGAAATCCCCTAGGCGATCTGCACACAAACCATTCGGCTGCTTTAGGGATGTCTAGTCGCACAGTGAGACGATTTCTTCACGAAGAACTTAATTTTCCAACTTAAACATATTTATTTTAATATTCTACGGCAATTTACGCGCGTGTACGCGTATCGGTTTAATAGCGTCATTCGCCGTGCACACGATTTTAAATTACGGTAATATTTATCGTAATAATAGTGTGTCTAACCTCCTCTCGTCTGGCGATTGCGTTTGCAGTTTGTTGTTTGTTCGCTGTTACGGTTTATTTCGTTTCACAATGTACGGCCCGACCGAATATACCGGCCAACTTCACGGCCCGGATTGTAGTTGACCCGCGGCGGGTTTTTTTTTGTATTTTTAACGTTGGGAAATTTTTAGAAACGAGCCCCGCTCCCAAACGTTGCGCCGCCCGTCATTGTTGAAAATAACAAACGCTTTTCGATTTTCGTCGTATGTTTACCAACAAAATTATATATTTATGATTAAACTATTCAACAATTCGGCTTGCGATCGATCTATAATACCTAACTATACCGCGAAACCGCGCGATCCAACGATACCCGACAGGCGTCTCACGAAATTCGTCTTACCATTTCACGGTTTACGCCGCGGACGGAATAATATTATGTGAGAATGTTTATTCGAAAAATAATATCGTTTTATCAATATCCGGTGTTGATAGTACACGGAATCGTTACGCGCAGGCAGTAGTGGTTTATCGGTAAGGTAAGAAACACAAACGTAGTGAAACCATAGCATTCGGGTCGAGCGGCATTTCCAAAAAATGAAAACACTCGTTTTTGTCGGCATTCGAGCATTTGGGTTCTTTCCCGTGTACGGCGGACGTGCGTCGGCTCCTAAGTTGACGGGCTCCTGCGCCCGAGAGATAAGGGGTCTACCAGTTTGAGAGCCACCGTCCTCCCCGGGGTTTCGTCTCGGCGTACGTCGCGTGTACGATAAATACAGTATCGTGAAAATTATTTCGCATTCCCAATAACCATTCGAAACCCATTGTCCGGGACGGTGAGCTCGGACGACAGTTACCGTCGGCCTCTTCTTGTACCGCGGCGGTTCTCGTCGCCGCCACCGGCCCATAACCGGGCGCGGTTGTTATTGCTTATCTCCTGGACCGAGGAGGTCGTTACGGACGACCCCCCCCCCGTTACGAATAACAAAAGATTTCCCCCCCCCCCCGTTCACTCCTTCAATCCTTAAGGGCGACCGTTAACTATGGAATTCCGTATAATAACTTTTAATGATCTCGTTTAGTCGCAGTAATATCCCTCCGACGAGTGCTGCGGCCGTCCGTTATTCAAAATACTAATATATTATTGCATTTTATATATATATATCTTAATAACAATAACAATATAAGATAATATCGTGTTATTATTATACCCGTTACCGCAGTTGTTCGAGAATTTGCAAAATAACAATTATTATCGTTACCGCAACGATTACAAACGCCGACAGTTAGGTTATTTAACGGATATTTTTTATAACGGTGGTTTTATTCCTCCCCCGTTTTTTTTTTTTTTCTATATGGCCCCGGGAATAATTACGATTTTCCCTGCCGCCGTAGATATTTCAACGGGTTTATTAAAATACGATATTATTATTATTATTATTATTATTATTATTATATTAACATATATTATTTGAACCGATAACGATAATAAACGGTGCCCACGGGGGTATTGCGGGTGCGACAGTGGTTCCGGTGAACGCGTTCGCGACACATCGAATAATATAATAATATTGCGCGCAATATACGAGAAAAAAAAAAATAATAATTATAATAATACGGTTACCTACATTATTCATTTTTATCGATCGCCGAAGATCGATTTAAAAGTAACTTTAAACGATATATGTTAGGAGGAGGAGGAGGAGGAGAAGAAGAAGAAGAAGAAGAAGAAGAAGCGAAAACGGTTAATATGATATTTATATAATAATAATAATAATAATATAATAATAATATTTGAATTTCAAAACGTTGACCCCGTAAACTGCATAATACTCGTATACGAAAACGTCCGAACATTCGATTATTTATTATTATTATATATTTTCTTATATCGTATTTTATATTTTTTTCATATATAATACGAACACTCTGAATATATATATATATATAATTATTACGATCTATCATGTTTCCAACGTCTTTGGAATCGATTACTCGACCTGTACCAACAATACTAGCAATAAATCAACATTTTTTTTTTTTTTTGTCTTTACAAGTGATATAATATTGTTATTGTTCGTTCCATATAATATTATACAGCCAATAAACAATGTTAGGCAAATATAACTAAAAATGTATCCAAATAAACATAAAAGACAGTTCAAAAGTGTAAATTATATTGATGAAGAGATAAAACACTATTTATCTGGATAACAGTTTTGAATTTTAATAATTTACCTAAGCGTGTGTATTTTTTTTAAATTTTTTTTTTTTATCAATTTTTTTAAAAATAAATACGATATTCCCAGGGTTTCTCCAATTATTAAGAAAAATTCAACGAAAACCAATGAACCTGGCCTATTCAATTCATCAAATAAATTCAAAACACTTTCCGATAAGACGTTACCACTTGAAAATCGGATCAAGATTTCTATTGAAAAATTTGTTTCCAGACAGGAAAAAAAAAAACGCACACTAACACAACTGATACTTGTGCACGAATCGATTTACCTATACAGGATTCGTTTAAACAATTCAATAGTGTAGTTAACGATAAAATATCTAATTCCGTTAATTATCTAGATAAGATAACAAATGACTAATTATTTATCTAGGCGATTTTCCGTGATAATTCCACAACGCTGCGAATGGAAAATATTTTATTTGTTGTACGGCAACCCCATACCGTCCGCGTACTCGCGGCCAACACTCGTGGGCGTTTCGGTCGTTTGGTTGGTTGCCTGTAATTAATCCGCTTTGAACTTAAACGCCATTTTCGGCGCAAAGCTAAGAGTAATATTACAGTACGAAATATTATTATTATTATTATAATTATAACAATGCGTTCGTTGCGTTTAAAGATAAATGTTGTCGGGCGCAAAGGGGTTTTACATCGATACCGCTTTATATAAAAAAAAAAAAAAAAAAATAATAAAATATATATATATATATATACACTGGGTTATTATTATTATTATTATACATTCGACTAATAATATCGAGAAATGCAATTATTTCGCTCGACGTCAATATCTCTGTAAAGGTATTTTACGTCTACCGCGTTATTAAACCGACGATAGCTTACGATGCTTACAATTGGAAATATTCACAAACGCCCGTAAGGCAATTTCCAGAAGGGGGTCGGGGCAAAATTAAACTACATTCCGAAATCCATCGACGGCGAAATGCCTGTGCAAACGTTAACTTTCGAAACACTGTGCGAAGCCGAATGCAAGTGTACTCTGTTGTTATATTATCGTCGTACTATCGAGAACGTTTTGCGAAAAAAAAAAAAAAAAAAAACCCAAACCGACGATTTTGATTGATCGACGTTCCGATGACTTAACCTAATGATTTAAATCCGAATTAATAATTATAAATTTATTAAATGTAATTAATTGCGAAAATAACGGTAAACAAATATATATATATATATAATGTGGTGTAAATAATATACAGTTAATAATATATAGTTGCGAAATATTCAGCTTTTTCTTTTAGTATTGGTCCACTTAGTATAGGTACATTTTTATCTCTACATTGAGTAAACCATTTGAATGAACATGCCTCTACATTTGGATATTCTGCTGGTTTTGATCTTTTACAGTCACCTTTATTGTTTTCAATTTTTTTTTAAATATCCGCCTTAATTTTTGAAAATATCGACAGCGTATTTGGAGGAATATTAAATTTTTTTTGGGATGTCTTGTTTTTCCCGGTTACCTTTCTCCACCAATTGTATCACATGAACTTTGTCAGCTACAGTTAAATGGTTTAACTTTCGTGTTTGAGACATGTTCAAAAACATTCAAAAATACGCACGACAAACACGACAGGTAGAGTGTAGACACATACTAACCGACCATTATTGTGTGTGCGCTAATAATCAGTAATCTTTATTATACAGTACTGAAGTGGATAAAACATAATACATAATAATTATCACGAAATATCCAGAATATCCAGATATAGCAGATATAAAAATATACTTCGACTGAGCTATTCATCACAATTTTATATTCGAGTTAACCAGACTTATAATACATTGAGTGTTATTATAATTTCTAGGGGAATTAAAAAAAAAATCGAGTTGTCGAGTTCTTCGAGTTATCGCGACTCGACTGTATTAGTATTTCGTTATGCGTAAAATTAATAGTCAGCATTAGTCACGCGAGACGTAGACAAATTTTTTGAAAAATTTAAAATACGATATTTGTAACACTCGAGTTGTATACACGAATAGAACGTCTCTGGGGTGACTGGGTTTCGCCGTCCGAATGAATCAATGACAATTACGGGGTAGTGCAAAGCGATAGAGAAATCGAACGGATCGTAATATTATTTATTGTGTACGCATGAAATTCCAGTTTGATTTACGAAATTCGTACGCGGGATACGGTAAACCGAGATTGGAACGAGAACGAGAGCAATGTAATTATTTAAAAAAAAAAAGAAAAAAAAAAAATATGCAAAGTTTTTCGGCGCCGCCGGTCCGGTAGAGCTACACGGGGCGGTAACGCGCGCTCGCGACTATACAGAGTGTCGTCAGCAAAAACAAAAAAAAAACAAAAATCGTATTTTATTTTTTTTTTTTTTTGTCGAACAACCCCGGGGGGACTTGTCCCCAAAAAATCGGTTTGCGCCCTGTACGCGCCAAATCTATACGGACGCGCACAAGCCGAGGCCGAGGGGTCGTTATCCCCACTGCGAGTGCGCTCGTCGTACGATTGTTTATCGTCGATGTTCGATTAAAATAATGGGTTCCGACCGACACTTTTTTTTTTTGTTGTTGCGAAATTCAGTTTTGCCCTGTGATATATTATTCGTTATTATTATTATTATTCTTATTACCGTTATCGTCGTGGTCGACGTGTAAAAACAGTGCTCGACTTCGGTAACGTCGCCAATTAAGAGGCCGCCATGCCGGGCCATTTGTGCCCGTCTTTGTTGTCTCCGTCTACCGGGGCAACGTTGCAAAAAAAAAAAAAAATAAAAATAAAAAAAAACAACACGCTTACGCAATACCGTTGGATTTTGGTTTTTTAAAACATATGCTCCCGTCATTACAACACCGAAAGTGAGCAACGATCCGGAGGGCTAGTGTTTTTTTTTTTTTTTTTTTTTTTTTTTTACAATTGTTTTACAATTTTTTTTTTTGGAAATTTACAAAAAACTATTGAAACAGTCGTTCAGTATCTTAGCGGTGTACGTATACCGAACGTAATATTCGGAATAATGGAGGGGAAAAAAAAAATGCACCGTCTTGCCCTCCGGAACATCGTAAACTAATTAGTCTTATTTTTTTTTTATTTCACAATAGACGCTTTTACTCAAAGGCCAAAATTAATTGAGTTTTATGCAGTCTATGCGTATGTCGCCCGTCAGATAGACAAAGACGGCAAATCAAACAAAACTTTGAACTTTGAACTTTATCTTTTTTAAATCAATAGCGCAATACAATGGTAAATAAATTATTATCGTATTTTAAAAAAAAAGAAGAAAAAAAACAAGTCTGAATGACGATCAAAATAATTATAATTAATTATATTCGTCGGCGTCAACCGTTTCCCCGGGCGTGGTGGCCATTGTGTGACGACGAGTAGACGTCGGAAACCGTTGGGCGGTTCGCTGACATCAGCGCCGAGACTTATTTCTAGATAATATTTTATTATCTTTTATCTAGATGACAATTTTCATATCAATATCCGAGCGTTGTCTTAGATAATAAAACATATTAGACGCCATTTTTAGTAGTTATCTAGATAATATATATATATACCTTTGCAAATATAATATATCAAACGTAATACGAATAATAATAGTCAACTAAGCATATTTAAATCGAAAATTACACTATACAAAGTAATTATCAGACCAGTTCTTCTATATGCTTGTGAAACGCGGCCAAACGACCAAAGGAGACGAAGGCAAAATAGCGATCTTCGAAAGACGAATATTAAGAAGAATATATGGGCCAGAACGTAATAATATCACGCAACAATATGAAAGTAGAAGCAACGTAAAATTGTTTTTTCGTATCGGGCATCATACATTTAAAATTAAAATAAACATGTAATTTATAAAACAAAACTAAATAAATAATATCAATCAAATAAAATATGAATAATAATAACAACACTCTAATGTAATGGTAACAAGTATTGCATATGTACATTGCATACTAATTATATTTTTTCTTTTGTCCAGTATATGGCTGTATTTACCGTCTTCTTGTTGCTTATCATAAGATCCTCTTGGGTACATGGGCTTGGCCCTCGTGGGCAGACAAGTAGGCGTGACGTTGTCTGCTCTTGTGCACATATGCAAGTTATGTCTTGATCTCCGTATCCCCATTTTCTCATATTTTCTTTTGTCCGTCCTACACCAATACGCAGTCTGTTCAGTGTCTTCCATACCGGCCAGTCTAGGTAGTTACCAGGAGGTAATCCTTCTGATGGTTCCATCCATCTTTTACCGTTGGTATCCGTTATCAGTTTTTTCCACTCACTTAGCCTGTTTAGTAAGGGTGTTTCCGTTAGCTCTTCAGTTACCTTTAGGAAAGACTTTCTTGATTTCAGACGGGAAGTGGGGTCATTTTGCCCGTACATAGGGTGCCTCGTGTCTCCTATGTAAAACTAACGTAGAATTACAAAAACTATATACAGAACGGAACATAGTAGCAGTACTACAATATAGAAGAATCGGATGGGCCGGCCACGTATGGAGGTCAAATAGCCTAATGAAAGCTATGAATAAATGGAATAATAAAATGCAATAAAATGGAAACCCCTCGGGAAAAGACCACTAGGCAGACCAAAACAAAGATGGATAGACAAAGTAAAAAAGACTGGAAGTATTTGGAATACAAGATATGGAAGTAGTAGCTCAGGATAGAGACAGGTGGTAGCAAATTTGTGTTGCGGTTATGGGCCTCAATGGCCTTTAAAAACCGGAGAAAAAAAAAAAATAATCAACTATTATATTTGTATTTCCCTGCTATATTACTTTTGAACAATCGAAAATAAAAATGTCTAAATAATTACCATTTCTTTTACATTCGTCAATTATATCCGAGATGATTTAAACACTCGTAATCATTAGCTGATGTGTGCTTTATGTTTCTGGGTACATATTGTTTTTTTTTATCTTTATATCTAGATAAATGTTACCGATCTGCGTCACTATTGGGCAGTGTTTCGGCGTGAAATTCGTAAAGAACAACACTTATCAACGTCGATACATAAACATTGTAACAAAATACAAACCCGTTGAATTCCAGAATTTACAGGTTAAACAAAACCGTTAATACGTCTATGCCATTCGTAAAAACCATTGGAATTAACTGTATGTTTATTTTCAAAACGAACATGCTACAAAAAAAGTAAAAAAAAAAAAAACAACGGTGAGTAATGAGCCTACATACCTACTGTTAATAATGACCCGGAACACGAATGCATTTTGAATAATTACAAATTTAATTTGTTTCAATAAATATGAACTACAAATCACAGTGAAACTAATGACAATAGACCTGTGCCGGGTCGCATAGAAAACTATACGGAAAAACCGTTGTGTAAATTTAATAAATGCAATCGAAACCGTTTTTTTTTATCGATAGAATCGACGAGTCGTTAAGCTGATTTCGGCGGTGTACACAATTTCCAGCACTGTTTATCGTTATCATTTCGTTATCGCGTAAAAACACGTAATTTAATTGCCTTGTTACCGTGACGGATAAAACATTTACACCGATTGCCGAGCGATTGATTATAAACTTTAGACGAGAAATGTACGGACGAGAGAAACTTCTAATTTACTTTTATTAAATAATTTCACGCAACGCAATCTGTTCGACAATTGGCAATTTTACAGAACCGATAAATTGCGGAACCAGCAAAACGATTGCCATGCAACCCGGCATTAGTTTTACCCAATTCGGCGGACGTAACTGATCTAACCCGATTGAGATTTTCGGGAAAAGTGTCCAGAGTCCCATTAGAATGCCTACTCGAAGGAAAACGTTAAATAATTTTCTTTCAAATATAGGAAAAAAAAATAATAATAATAATAATGTGGGCACGTGTTTGAAAATCCCCGGCGTCAAATTGGTTGAATATCCATCAACGCTGTTTATACACGCGTTATTTTGTGCGACTTTATAGCCATAGAGTAATTTTTTTTTTTTTTTTTTTTTTACGACAAACGTTATTTTTACGACAACGTGTTTTTTTCCCCAAACGAGGTTTTTGCAAAAAAAAAAAAAAAAACTTAAGTCGTTATACAACACACCAGTGGTGATAGGAGCCTATTTCGCGGAGGTGAATACGATGTGCATTTTTATGCTTTTTACCGCACAGTTTTCCCATTTAAAAAAAAAAAATAACGCCAGGGTGATTATGGTTCCGTGGTGCATTATCATAGTGTAGAAACTGTCGTAAAGAAATGTAACCGGAATCAAACACTGCGAACGTAAAACGCAATTTGTCTTTGTATAGAAATTAATTATAACGGTCCTGGTACTTACGTGCACCGCGTTTGTATACCGAGTGATACTTTATCACCGGCCGGCGATTGTCTTTTATAGCCTATTCGAGTAAATTTAATTTTGTTTGTTTGGTTTTTTTTTTTTTTTTTGCTTTCATATTATCAATATGCCATCAATAGAGTACGTTCGATACCACACGGTTCAATTGTACTTACACAAATGATAAAGAAACAAATACAAATCACACACATTATTTACTGTAATAAGTAATACACTGCATTTTCTTTAAATTTCGCCCAAGACATGAAAAAAAAAAAAAAAAATCGAGATTAATAGAATAATTATTGTTTAAACGTAAAGATCTTGGAGGAAATGATCATAATTCATCGCGCTGTCGGTTTTAAAATAATGGATATCGAAGGGAAAATACCTACGTGTAAATTTACAAGGAATCCAATCGATACTAGTAATAATATATAAGACATCAACTATAAGTTTTCATAAAAAAAAAAAAAAAAATTTTAAAAATAAACCTAATAATTTATTTAACAGAAAACCGCATATTAGAACCAAAAAAAAAAAAACCCTATCAGTTTGTTATTACCAATTACAAAATATTATCATCGTTATTTGATGACATTTTGTTTTGATTTCCTAATCTAAGAAATTCCAAAAAAAAAAAAATAATATTTATTTTCAAGTAAAAATGAATAGACGTTTATTGTTTGAAGCGTTTCATACGCTATGATTCGCGAAATAAATTAAGTTTAAATCCAGTCATTCTAACTCAAGCATTGCATTTACATAATTTAAAACAAAATTCATTCAAAAATCAGTCAAACATAACACCGAATAAATAAAATAGATATTTAATTATTTGTTTTTTCTCGAATTTTAAAGTAACGCTAAATACGGGCTTAAAGTTTAAAGATTAATTAATTTAACGACGTTTAATGACGTAATTTATTACGTTTAATCGCACAACAAATATATTGTATTTTCTAAAAAAAAAAAAATATTTACTCGTTTACTATATTTGAGGATATTATTCACCGTGTTTCCTTGGTTTTCCACACACAAGCCAAATAGTTCGATTTCATATATATTTTTTTATCAAACATTTTTAATATACAGTATATTACAGAGTGATCGTACTATCTATATATCGTGTGTCGATACCTACTTCCCCTGTAACCGACGTTTGCGGAACTAATATACTATAGTAATAAATAAAGGGCGGATGTTAATGCATTAGCATATTTTTTTTTTCTTTCTTTAATAGAAAAAATTGCAGAGTAGAAAAGACATTTATTTTGTAACCTTTCCAATACACGAGTATTATTTTTATGTTGCATATGTATTGGCATGTTTCGTACTATTTTATTTTAACAGCGCACTGGAGCACGTCTGAAATAATATAGCATATTCGATGTGTTTTGGTATTTGTTTCGTGATATTTAACACGAAACTGTATTATTTTATTAAAAATTTAAAATATCTTTTTAAGATAAAATTAACAGAAGAAAACGTAAGAGTATATTAATTTGTTATTTTGTGCAATTTTTTTTATTTTTAATACGCACACACACCAGATACGAATAACTATTTCAATTATTTATACAATATTAGTGCATATTTTTATGGTTAAGCGCATATTTTAATATTTTTTAGGCATATGATGCCTAAGAAAACAAAATTTAACATTTTACAGAGCATTAGAGGCCATCCTATAGGAATTAATATAAATGTATCGTCCATATTGATCGGCACGGTAGATCGCCACCTCTTGCCCTCGCCCGTGGAATTTTTTAGCGGTGTTGTTTTAATCACGACTAATCTAAAAGCGATAAAATAATATAATATTTATATCCGCGATATTTATTGGGTATTTTTATCAGGGTTACTGAAGAAGAAAAAAAGGTTACTAAATATGTGGACGTCCCCGAGTAATCGTAGATTGGTTTGCAATAGAAAAATCAAAATCTATACAACTTCGAAGAACAGTTGTACACATTATGTTTATTTTTTTTAAATAATATTTATAAATTATTCTGAGAGAATCTCTCGTGATATTTCGCGGTGTAATAAAATTTGTAATGTCCCGCCCCCCCCCACCTCACACCTTAATTGACCTCCAACTACTTTGCCATAAATGCCTAACCTAAACCGATTCCGTTAAAATATATCCTTTGAAAAATCAAATTATATTAAAAAATTTGAACGGAAATTTAAAAATTTGTTCGAGGCTCGATTGGGTTTATACGGCCGGATTGTACTACGAGTGTTCTTCGCGATATTTTACATATTTTATGAAACAACAATTTCCATCGCCTCCGTGCACTTGCAACCCAATTACTATAGACCGCTTATAACACGATTTTTAACGACTCTGGAGCGTTGAAAATAACGATAAAATGGGAATTATACCGAAGGTAACAGCTTGGAGGAAAAGATGTGCGTAATAATACTCAAAAGCGGAAAAACTTATTCTAAAAAAGCCGGTCTACGTAGTAATGTTATTAAAACGCAAAACTAATTTCCATTGGACAATGGTATGTAATATTATTAAACGAAACCCAAGAATTACATTTTCAAACAAAAATAAAGGCATTTAAATATTATTATTATTATTTTTTTTTTTTTACCGAGTACAATCGAAATATACCTTAAACTATATTGTTTTTTTTTTTTTTTTACGTTTAATACAAGCATAATTTTTTTTTTTATAAAAAAAGAAAAAGATTTCTCTAGTAGAAAAACCAAACTTAATTAAATTCTTAAAATATTCTTCGTTGTCGTTGTATAATATTTCGTTTTTTTTTTTCCCCCTGTATACGTTTAATACCTTAACTCATAAGGCAGAGCGGGCGTGTTCACTTGCGAGTCCTGGTTGTACCCCTTCCCGTGGGTGCTCAATAAAAAATTATATTTATATTTATAGAACTAGTAGAGTCATTTGAAACAACGATGAAAAATACCAAAACTCGTTTCAATAATATTTATAAAAAAAATGTTATCAACTAACTGAACGTCGATTGCATTACGAGACGCAACGAAAACAAAACAAAATTTAATACATATGAAAAGAATCGGGGAAATGGAGAGATATAACTGACGGTTTTTATAAGGCATTCTTATGGCAAAATAAAAATATCGAATATCTGTAGGGGTGCGATTTTAGATTTTGATTTTGAGTCGGGAATGTATTGATTTTATTATGGTGTGTATTTGAGTTTTATTGTAATTGTCGTGAACATTGGGAAAAAAACGTAGGAAAACTTTAAAATTTACGGCGAAAACGATTTATTTATTTTCAGTTTTGTTTTGTCTTGTAAATCGATGTACCATTTTTCTTTTTCTTTTTAATGTTCACAGCATATTATTGTTAACCTTTTACGGGAATAGTAAAATTTTCAAGACATTCTAGCGATATATTTTTTTTACCTATAAAAACTATAAAGTTTTTTTTTTATAAGCATTTTAAATTTTCGAGTACTATTGGTTTTTATTTGGTTTTAAATGGATAAAATTGTTTTGGTCCATAAAAATACACACAAATTCGAGACGAAAACCACGGACAATTGTAATTTATTTTGTAGTTACTAATCAATATTTTTTTCAATTTTAATATATCAAAACATTTTTACCGAACTCCTCTCAGAATCTCTTTTCGTTAGCGATGATTTATCGTTGCGTACGGATATAAATTAAATTTCCCTCTACACTCTAATTTCCCAACTTTATTTTTTATAACCATTTAAATTGCACATTTTTATGATAATCGTAAAAATTACGGCATTCGCGTACTATTTTCCGATGTATATGAGATTAAAATTTGTTTGGCCTTAAAAAAAAAAAAATTGCTCGATAAACACGGCAGTAAATATGAATTAAACATTTAGAATTTATGTTAATAATTCGTTGAAAACACGAACAATATTGTAATTTGTTTTGTTTTTTTTTCGTTACAAATGAATAAAATTTATCGAAACGTGTTTCGATCCTAATCGTTTTTTATATACAATGGTCTTTTCGTTGCGTACAGATATAAACTAAAACATTACTTATATATTTATATCCAACTTTCCCGAATTTATACTTACAACTGTGACCCACTCATGGTGCAAAAAATGTCGGGTTTTTTTTTTTTTTAATATTAACATATTTGATGCGAGTTCATTTTTTGTTGTTGTTGATATTTTTCATTGAATTAGTTAATGTACTCCATTCATAATATGTATTTTTTAAATAATATTTTCGTAAATGTTTTGTGCACTTCTTTTGAACGCGCTTTATAATATTAACACAGTTTTAACAATAAATTATTAATGGTATACAATAAACTTTGGATTTTAAATGATAAATTACTACGGTCTTTTGTCACTGTTTTTAGTTATTTATTCGATTGGTTTTTTTTTATTATTATTATTATTTTTTTTTTTTTTTACCTTCGCAATGTCCCTGGCGCGCACCGCACGGCCGCCTCTGCCATATTATAACTCTCGTGACGAGAAACCTGTCATATAATTAATTCCAAACAAAATTTACAAACGTTATGCGTTTATTTAAAATCGTAATTAAATATTATTTAATCAAAAATGAAAAAAAACGTTAATTTTTTTGGTACCATTTTTTTTTTTTTTTTTTTTGTGAAACGAACTAGGCATACCTAAAATATAGGTTCTAAAAATAATGCTCGTTTTAGTGAATATTGTGTACAGTAAAACCTCGGTTAGGTTAGCCTTGGGACCGTACAATTTTTCCGTCTAAACGGGGTTCAAAAAGAAAAATTAAATTAAATTAACCTAAAAAAAAAAAAAAAACCCATTTATTTTTAACACAATACAATTTTCGGAAATAAATCAGTAATTGGTAAGTGCTTATTACATTCGAAAGGCGAAAGGCGTCCTACACACCCTTTGGCGCTATTGAAGTCAAATCCAAAAGCTCGCTACAATCGGACACTGTTAGGGAGAATTTTCGTAGGTCCTCGGGGTAGCATATAGCGGTTTTGTAGTCTTTTATTAGATTTGCTGGTTCTTTATAGTGAAAAAATAAAAATATATTCCAAAGTGTCCTCGTGATATTTTAGTATTAGTACATTTACCCATCTGGAATATATCATTTTATTGTCATTGCTACCACGTCGTACCGCGGGTTTTACAAACTTGTTTGCTGCATTTGCCATAAATTTTAACAAAAAAAATTACAATATTCCGACCGTTGTATCGTGTATGTAAAATAGAATCTTTTCAATTTTTAAAATAAAATATTGTAAAAAAAAAAAAAAAAATGATTACTAAACAAGTGTTGGGTTTTCGTGAGAAATGCTATTACGAATTTTTCAAGGGTAAATACATAAATTATTCGATCGAGTTTGGCGGGAGGTAAATGTTTCAAAGCCGGTAAACACAAAATCTAATTTTAATTCTTTCACTGTTTTCAGTTGTCGAAGAACAGTCCCTAGATCTCTGTCTCAACGGCTCTATAAATATGATCGAGTCGTATTCGTATCGTTTTCCCTAATCGATCGTAAAATCGTCGCTTTCGAATACAAAAAAAAAAAAAAATATCCCAAACAATTTACAGGCAGGAATTTATAGGCAGCGTACGGGACGAACAACGTTGCATTGTCGAATTAACATCGCATTCTACCCGGTGGCAATAATATAGTTATTGCGCGGCCGAGCCACAGATTAAATCCGGTATATAATATTCAATTGCACTATGGGGACCGATCTGTTGTTTGGTTTTTATTTTTTTATTTTTTTTTTTTTTTCGTTTGATATTTACTGGCAAGTCGATGCGGTCTCATCCAAGTACCTTACCGATATCAAGTAATAACAAGTCGAACGCCCAAGTTGAGCTACGAACGCGTTTACTGCTCGTCAGGTACGATTGTTAATATTTAAGACATACGGGACGCGGGCGGATACGATTGCGTATAAAATGCGAGGAGAAAATGCGAGGGGTGGAAAAGGAAAAAAAAAAGTAGAGTATCTATTTGGGGCGTCCGGGTATAACGTTATTGCCGTGTTACGCGTAGTACAGCGTTGCATTGTTTCACGTCGGTTACATAATTTATTCGAATTTTTAAAATACGGACTTGCCGGGTTGAGGCAACGCGCGGGTACGTTCACTTATGGGTTGGGGGAGGACGCAGGACGTTTGCAGTTTATTAAAGTCTCGACAAATTGCCACCGTACGCAAGTGCGTATCCGAGTAAAAACATGCACATTTTAAATTTTTACACATTCAACTTATAATATTATTATTATTATTATACGAGAACCCCGCCGTCGCGGCGAACGTATTATTGTTGTATTTGTCGGTTTGACAATACTATTAATTCCGGCCGTACCCCGGCTCGAGCCGATGAGATTAAATTTAAAATAATTTATTTAAACTAACGACAACAGCTGAGGAAAAAAAATAAAATATATTTATACATACACACACAATACGAAATTGAATTTGTACTCCGGCGTAGCGTTTTACTGCGATTGTTTTTTTTCTGCACCACCACCGCGGTGCCTCGTTGAAATTTGTGGAATTTTTCTAAGTTTTTCTAACAGAAACGTCGACACGTAGGTTTTTAATTTTGTCGTTTTCCGGGTTACGTTGGCCACATACACACAACCGCCGTGTATCTGAGGCTCGGATGTTGAGGCGCTGGCAACTTTTCATCTACTGCTCACATTTTTTTGCTGCTAAGTAAGTTTTAAATCTGTTTCGTACAAGTTTTAATTTAATAATTTGTAATACAACTTTTTTGAAATTTTCGACATGTTTGAATGTGCAATGTTGTTAATGTTGTCACGTTTATGGTATTAAATGCGGCTAACGCCGATAATTATTCGTAAAATTCAATTACAAAAAAAAAAAAAAAAAAAAAAAAAAAAAAAAAAAAAAAAAAAAAAAAAACAAATAATCATAATCTTAATGTGCAATATTAAATAAATGATAAGACCGAAATGTGAGTATGCGACAATCGCGTAACAATCCATCCATCGTGCAATCTATTTCCAGTCATTCCGCATTGCGAATTACAAGCGACCGGCTTGTTTAGAGATATAATAAAGATATTATAACCGAATTTCGTTATTGCGTTTTTTAATGCGATTTTTGATATTTTCAGCGCAATACCGTAATCAATTTTACCAGTATTTTTTTTTTTTTTTTTTTTTTTTCTATTGCAACAACATCCGAACCCCATTTATGACCACGCTTACCAGTTTACCGAGCACCGCTCATAAAATCGATTATTGCAACGGTTTATTACGAAACGGCCTCGTAACGTCCGGTCCTTTCAAATATAATTGGTCGCGGAGAAGAACATTTCCAAATGTTTGTAATATACTCGCGGTGTATACCTGTATATTCCCAGCAGGTATACCTAAACGGATTAACTAACTTAAATTTATAAGAATTTATTATTTTAGTCACAGCTTGTACGGGTGTTACGGTTACGCGGGCTCAATCAGTAGAATACCAAACGCGTCTGATCGATTTATGTTTAACGTCACGTAGTTCGAAGACACGAATGCGGTACGTGTATATTTTAATATAGTTGCCCCGTGTATCGGGACGGTATATATTAGAAACGAGCGGGATAACATGAAATAATTCCGCGGGGTTCTATTTGTCTAATAATATTTCCTAAAACGATAAAAACAAAACGAAACAATACCGACAAAAGTAATCAAACTTTGTTGAGACAATCGACGAATCATAATCGAGACGATCAAATAAGCCCACAAATGTTTTGCGTATTGCATATTTTACATAATAATTATTATAAAAAAAAAAATAAATATTTTTCCATATCGATAAATCGGAACACAACTGCCAGGGAATATGTAAGTATTTTTTTTGTTAATTTCGATTTATTGATGCAAATATATAACTTGCGACAAATATGCCTCGATAAAAACTATAACTACATTTTTCAGGTCGAGTCGATTCCCAATAGAACAATATCACTACAAATCTATTCAAACTTGTGTCTAGGGTATTTCAATATTAATTTTATTATTATTATTATTATTTTCGTAATTGTCCTTCGAACTAAATGTTCATATGGCGGGGATAAAATCGATTGTTCGACTTAAAAATATAATAAAACATTTTCTAGAGGGCATATAGCAAATATTTGGATTATAGTGTTTTGCCGAATGATCCGGAACGTAAGTATCTAAAGAATATATACATGTATTACAATATGGTTATTAAATATAAACTTGTAACAAAAAAAAAAAAAACTTATATATTTTTTTTAGGCGAGTAGCATCAAACATGATTAGGTGTTTATAGCCAACTATATAATGAAATTGTCGAATAAATCAAAATAGAACGTTATTTATAGCATTTTTATATATATATATATATATTTACTTATTCTATATAATATTGATTTTTTTTTTTTTTATTAAATATTTAATTCGAGGGGGAAAATAATGGCGTGTTTGGCCTATATATCTCTATAATCATATCTGACCTATAAAATATGTCTTATTCTTCCGTATTGTACAGTAGTTATTACTAGTAATAATCGACAGTATTGTTGGTCGAAAATATCGATTTTCTATTCCGATCGATTACCGCATTTAGTCGTACTAAATAAAAAGAATATTATAAGCCTCGGTTTGGTAATTTTTTTTTTTTTTTTTGTGTTTCGTTCGTTTGGGGATTACTAATGATATTATGATATTCACTTCAATTTTCGATTATGGACGGCGAACCATAATATTTTGCGCCTGGGTAATTTCGTTGTCTCAAAATGAATTCCTCCCTAAACGGTATTGCCGTCTACTCGCAGCTATATTCATGCGAAACAAGTTACATTAGTCATTACGGATATTTCTCGATTAACATCTCAATGAATGCGTTAATTGTCATTCGGCTGCCGTAACGGCGCACGCGATGATAAATGCAAAACCAATGAACATCTCTTGTAATTTGATTTCATCAATACAATTATTATTATTATTTTTAAGCCCGGACCATAAATACGAAAACGATTATATTGTACCGTAATCCAATCGCTACGATAAAACAATAACTTTCGTGACAAAACGTTTGAATTAAACACAAACGCATTAGATTTAATTTCTCAGCGAGTAGATGTGAAAAATTAGAATTTAATTTGCGATTGTTACTAGAAATGTACCGTCGCATGGGTTTTTAAATAACAAACACGCCACAATGCCGTGAAACAATAAAGTTCGACTATAATGTCGAATACCCACCCTATTGTCCACTGATTATTTTCATATTTATTTATACACTTATTGTAAAAAAAATTCAATATTTTATTGCTGGCAGTTGAATAATGTGAATATTTAATAAAGTTCAAAAAAGTAGATCCGTTAAGTTTTCATTTTCAACTTGTTTCTCGATCATTTCGCTTCGGCAATTCTTTTACGAACTTTAATGCTCTCATTATGTATTTTGTAAATATTTTTAAACGTGTATGTTATTATGCAAAACGTTGCAGTAAAGTAATGAATATTTGATTATACGTTTTGATTTTCAATTTGTTTTATAGGGAAAAATACATGGTTCCCGTAGTATAATATATTCATCATACTCGTCATCAGCGTTGACTAAACTTATACAGTCGTTAAATATTTTCTACTTTGGGCAAAACATTTTTTTTTTATCACTTTATATAGACCTCAGATGAATATAAAAAATGTTCATCTACATCTGGATAAGATAATAGATAAAAACAAAATATATATATATATATATATATGATCTTATCCGAATACGTCTCAACACTCTTAGTCACACGCCAAAACACGGATGAATTTTTCCGACATTGTAAATTCAACCCAATTTTAATAAATGAATTCAATTAAATGAAACCCAATTTATGACTAATGGAGATAAGAGAGAAAATCAAGTATACTTATTGTCAGTTTAGAGGTAATGATTGGAAATATATCATCCGTCTATGCGCCATTCAAATGTTCCGTCTTGTACACTCGCGTATCTATATTTTCAGATTAAATTAAAATTTCAACCGGAAATCAATAAAATCGATCGTAAATTAAATCACAAGGAACCATGTCGTCGGCGAACCCTTTTTTTTTTTTTTTTTTTTTTTTTATTACGAATTAATGAAGATGGCGCGTTTCAAAGTTTTTCTCGTATTCCTTGATTACGTTGGTATCGGAATATCGAGGTAGAACGATGCCTGTATCGTTACAGTATAAAACTTTGGACTGCCTATACGTGAAAAGTATAGTGAAAAAGCGCCTTTAGCGTTTGGCGTGGATGCGGTAAATATAAAAACCCATCAACAATTGTTTCCATTAATACATTTACGAGTTATATCAGAGCGGTTCATTTCACATCGATTTTTGTGTTCGCATCGATATTTTTTTAGCACGTTTTACAACGACGAGTGTACCTATAACACTTGTCGTTATTCGAATGGCGACAAACATTTAGAGGGTACCCTACATCCTATTTTTTTTCGTACAAATTCAAACGCAATATATTTTTTCCATTTACTTTTCGTAGAAAAATAAAGGTTTTTCTCGGTTTATTATTTTTTTTTTATCGATCTAATATTAATTATTATATGACTTCTAAGGTATATAGGTACGTTTTATAACTTAATCGTGTAGTATCTTGTGTTTATGATAATTCAAAAAAAAAAAAAAAGTTTTTAAAGTGTACCGGAATTATTGCGGGACGAAATATTAACTCAAAATTGAATATGAATATTTATCGTATATTTCAATATTTTTTTTTTCATATATATTCCCGGATTTGCGCAAACGCTATTAAAATTTTAATCGAATAGGAAAATAGAAATTATTTGCATTTAACGTCATTACTAAAATATCAAATACTCGTCTACGATATATTTTAGTCTCGACGAATATCGTACGCCGTACAGATTAAGATGTCTTTCAAGTTTTCAGTTACGAATTATGTAAACGGCGTCGGATTTTAAATGGTAAACCCCACACAGTAGTTAATCCTGTAAAATAATATTTCAAAAGTCCATATTGTACAGCGTAAAATAAATGCAGACATATTTTTTTTATTAGTCAAATCGTTTTTGGTCGGTCATAACGACACCGACAAGCCGGGTGGTAACTATAAGTTGATCGGAGGTTTCGTCCAAATTAAAATTTTAATCATAATAATACTTTTAGAGTGCACCGATAATAAAAATAATAATAATAATTCAATTTTTTTTTTTTTATTATTTATTTAACGAAACCATAAACCGTAAAAAAAAAAAAAAAAAAAAAACCTTATTATAGTAATAATAAATTTGATAACTGTACAAATACATTACTATATTATATACTCATGAAAATATAGTAATACGTAACCGTGTCAAAAATAGAGAAAATGTCAGTATTACATAAAAAAAAAAAAAAAATAATAATAAATAAATATTATATATATATATATATATATATAGGTTTAAATCCCTATATTATTTATTACCGTCCACATTGTTCTGCAGGATATGTCTTTATTTTATATCCTACTATATTTTTTTTCACCTACACGTGGTCAGTTTCATCCTAGGACTTATCTCCCGGACGATTTATTCCCGCACGTCAATGTGCATAATGAAAATAGCAACATTCGAGGTGCATTTTTATAACAATTTGTTATGTCCGATCGCTGTAAAAATGTTACGATCCTTATTCCGCAGAATTTGTTACTTTATCAACCTTGAGTTTATGGCGAAATAAATCAACTGATACTTTTTTATATATAATATATATATATATATATCAGGTACCATAACATGACAACATACTATAAACGTAAAAATGTTATACGTACAATGTAATAAATATTTATATAATAATGAAAATTATCGCCCAACTTATACGAGTAGATATTTTTTTTTTTTTATTATACAATTTAAAAATGATTAGTTCGAACGTACCCTATCAGTCAAATTAAAATTGTTTTTTTTTTCTTATTTTCTTTTTTCGAATGTATGATTTCGATTTAAAAACCTACAATATATAACTTACGTCTAGGTAATAACTGAACGTAATCCCACACGATGGTAAAAACGTCCAATTTATGAACAATCATTTCTCTATGACTCTTAATTTTATATAATTTACTTCTGTCCAACATTTTTAATTATAATAATCTTTATTATAAACCTTTTCAGTCCCCAACGCCGCTGCAATGATTTAATAAAAGAAAAAAGTTTCTGTAAAATGACTAAACCGTCAGTTTTAATAAATTGGCATTAGGTTAATTATATTTATATATATATATATAAACGTATAATATAACGAAATGATTTAATTTTTGATTTTTTTTTGTATTATAAACCGGAGAAATTAATAGAAGACTACGAACGAGTAACAAGTGTTACTTTGGAGTTGGATAAATGCTGAGCTCAAGAACCACATCAAGAAACTCGAGTGTACAGATGTATATTACCCTGATGCGTATAGTAATTTCGTACGCCTCAATTGCGTGGTCCCTTAGAAAAGCGGAAGGAGTATAAGATTAAGTATATATATATATATATATATATATATATATATCTGAGAGGAAAATTGTCAGAAGAATATACGGGGCCCCTGTATCGACGCCCACTCAGGATAATGGAGGAAAATACGTAATGGTGAACTGTATAAACTCTTTCAAAGGCCGGATATAATAAAAGAAATCTCAAAGAGAAAGCCGACAATACGAGGGCAGGACACGCGTGGCGGAAGCGAGGGTCGTTGCCATGGTAAGGACGACCGCCGGAGAGAAGCCCGCCGGTAGCGACCACCAGGCAAACCGAAACGTACGCCGAGGGCCTCTACTGTATTCATTTTATGACGTAGAGAAAATGAAACCGGATGATGTGCGATGGAAGACGGTCCGCAGGAGATCGGGAGTAGTGAACAGGAAATCGTTTGGCGATATGTTCTCGATGGCCGGAAAAACCGCACGAGAAAAATATGAAGACCGCCATTACGAATCGGTAAATTGTATTAGACATGTAGATTTTATTGCGGATATTTTAGCCATAACATATTGGGTTTTGGGACTAACGGTTTGTCAACAATAAAACTATGACAATTTATGTTTTGTCAAGTTACGTCTGGACTTCTCGAGGAACGGGCGAGACGCTTTATCCGTACATTTGAATTGCCACGTTGTTGTTATTTTTTTTTTTTGATCTTTCAATCTAAAATTTTAAACAAGGGCCTAGGCGTATCACGATGATTGGACAAAAAGCAAATGACCATTTCTAGGCGATATTTTATGTTTATATATATATATTTTGTGTGTGTGTGTGTATATGCAATTTATTCATGTCCCAATACGATATCCGTATAAATAAAACGTTTCGATGCCCGGAATAAAAATAAAAGGGTTGATGGACTGCACGTGATACAGATATTGAACGCCGGTCTTATTTCGCCAAACTCGGGCGCGAACAAGTGTTGTATTACGATTATTATAAAACCGGACGGTATAATTTGCACTGTGGTGGGTAGAACGTTATTGGTTTGGGTTCGCCGCAGGGGTGCAGTCCAATATTGTATTGTAATTTTAAATTTGAAAGCGATGATAAATCATTGAGCGGACCTCACGGTATAATATATATAACCAATAGAATTTCATATTAAATATAACAAAACAAATAAATACAAATATATATATATATATATATATATATATATATATATATATATATATATACATTAGGGAACCAAACAAATAATGATAAAAAAAAAAAAAAAAAATCAAAACGAATCTGTACAAATATGATGATTAGAAAAATTGTTTTTTCTTCTTCTATGCTATCGATTTTTCTTATTTTTCGCAATCTCCTCCCGTTAGTATTGTTTTAAATTCAAAATACATTTATACGAAACGATATCGTCTCACACAATACGGCCTCTCTAGAATTCAAATCGAGTTAAACGTTCTTGTTTTCACACTGCAAATAGATGATACTGAGCTATTGTAGTTTTTTTTTTTTTTTTTTTTTGCATACAAACGTTATAAATACACAAATAGCGCGTAAACGCGTAAAAAAATATAAGCATATTAGTATTACTACATTACGATCGAAAATTTAAATTTAAAACGTTATATTATAATTTTAGTTTTTTCGTCGAAATTCGAATTAACAGTAGACAGTAGAAAAACTATTGTTTTATACGAAATTGATTTATAGACATACACGTCGGGTAGTAAAAACTCTCGCGTGGGTTATTAATTGCGTTGCTAGCGGATAAATTGATTTTTATTCATCGTGAAATGGCATTAGACTCGTTTCTTTGGTATAAAATTGTAATTTTGCAAATAAATATTTGAATTAAATAATATCCCGGCGGTTGTAATTTGCAGTACCCCAGGAGTGAAAATAAAACAAAAAAAAAAAAATGACCATACTATCCCTTTGGCCGTAAAAAAAAAGTAAGATTTCTGCAAAATACGCTTTACCGTTTAGTTTTACGAGTGAATAAATGTAATTGAAACGTAAATATTCGTTTTTATTCGGTGATCAATATAAATAAATACACGGTAAAACATACTTGCATTTAATTAATTCGATAGCTTTCTATGAATATTGAATAAACCGGCCCGTCGTAGGTATTATTGCGTCGAAACCGTGTATTGCCAATTGAGTCGAAATCAGTCGTAAACGGTCTTTTCCCGATACAAACGCGCCATAAAGCATAATTAATTTTCTTCTCCCCGCTCCATTAGCGCGCCCCTTTTCCAGAACGTTTAGCCACCGGTAATTTCCGTTTTATACGCCGAGCTCGATTCGTAGCCGAAAACGATTTCTCTTTCATTATTATTATCATTTTTTTTTTTTTTTTTTTTTTGGCACACGCGGCGGGAGGGTTGAATTCTTTATATACGATTAGGGATCTCGAATAGTAAACGCTCTTGTAAACGTGACGTACACGTCCATCTGTATATTATTCTCTAGCGGCCGAGCGCACGGCACTAGAAACCATACAAATATCGTTGTCCCCGAAGACTTAAACAATTCGTTGCGTACTACAAGTAATTATTACGGTACTGATAATCTGCGATCCGTATGGATTGGAAATTGTTCGCGAAACGTATTTCGATTAATGAATGTTCAAACACCGAAGTCAATTGAAGTCCGCTAATTGACTGTGATCACATAGCGCTGGTACACAATACCATTGGTTGTAATTACGGCTCGGGGAAAAATGAAAAAAAAAATGGTCCTTTTAAAAAATGCGTTTAACATTAAATTTATTGTTTTCGTTGCGTTTGTAATCAATTGATCAATTTCGGAAAAGTTATATGCAATTAAATTTGCGTAAAAATTGTCTGATGTTATGTAGTTCGAAATGAAAACGATTTTTATTACGTAGTAAAATGTTTATTTCGATTAAGTCAATTTTTCTTAATCATAATACGAGAAACAGGTAGAAAATGTCTTCAAAAATTAAAAATGCATTAAAAACGTCAAAAATGCTCCAAAAAAAAAAAAAAAATTTTCCGGTTACAACATGGAGTACTCGAAACACATTTGTAACTTGGAAAGCATCGTGCGAGATATTCTAAAAAAAAGGCAAATGCATTGAAATCCCAGCCCGACTTTTGTCAATTTTTTTGTCAATAATCGTATTATTCGATATCAATGAAAAATACCAAACACGATCGTTGGCGGACCGCCACAATAATTGCAAGATTCCGTTTGAACAATAATTAGCGCACTATTCAAATCGGAAGTGATTATATTTTAATAGTAATATTCCAATAAAAATTATTAGTTTTTTTTTTTTTTTTAAATGTAACGGGAATTTATATATTTTAGATTCCGATTGTAGCGGAAAAGCTATTAGTTTTACTAACATGTGTTTTTTTTTTCTTTCTTGGTTATAGGTTATAATGCTCCGATTTTTTCATGCGTACCCAAAATGATGTGGAATATCCATCCGGCGGAGTTATTTAACTGAAACATTTCTTTTGAAATCCACAAATGTTCTGATCCGTTTTTTTTTTTTTTTAAATTTTCTGTTCAAAAAGCAATTTATCGGTTAGGAAAAATGCTTTAAACTATTCTCATCAGACTTTAAAAGTTTTTTCGAACGGCGATTGAAAACAATAGTGCTAGATTCCAACAGTTTTTCTAAAAGATTAAAAAAATCCGACAACAAATGACGATACATTGGTTTTATTTTTGTCGATTACTGGGTTATCTCGGTTTTTGTTTTTTGTTTTTAATGCAATAATTTATTGTTGCCTTCAGTATTCGTGTAAACTAAACAACCCTTTATCATAACCCAAAATTCCAAACTTCCCAACTTCAACAGTTACCTATCCACACACTTGGTGCCAATAAGGTTAGGTTAGGTTATGTCCGGATTTTCCAATTTCTTTTTCGTTTTTGTTTTATTTTTATTTTTTTCTTTAACTATTGCAGAAACTATAATATTATATTAATTTCGTTCTATATGTTTTATCCTTCACACATCTACATTCCTCGGTCTGCTATACCAGTGTATATAGTTTACTAGAAACATTTAATATTATAATTGAACAGCGTCCCATTTGTCTCAATGACTTTCGTCCACGTTCTCATTTAACCGCATTCCGCCATTTATTGTTATCTTCAACGCCTAACCCTCTGCAGTTTACTCACTATCGTTTGATGGTCCTTCATTCCAGACCCGTACTGACTATTCTTGAGGGTCGGTTGCAATAACTACTTACAAGAGGCACCAAAACAAAAAAAAAAAATCAAAAAAAAGAAATGTTTCCTGTCCGGATGAAATTCAATTTCAACTACGAACAATAATAATTACCATAACGTATATATGAAAGCTCTAGTTAACACGATATTTGAATTGAAAAATTATTTTAAAAAATGCCTAAAAATTATGTTTTACATATTTAACGACTACAATACTACAGAACCTGTCATTTGCATATAAAATACATAATGCAAATAAAAAGTAGGACATACATCGTACGATAGGTGTATAGAGTAGTACGCGACACTAAAATCGCAAAATAATTCTGCCCGACGTTCGGTTAAATATTTAGTTGTTACATTTCAATTTAAAATCGTATTAATACATAATTAAAAAATGAATTTAATGTCGTCTGGGTTTTTACCGAATTTTAACGTAATTTTCAACTTCAAACGCTGATAAAAATAAATTACAACATTACATTTTTTATCCCTATAAAACTGAAAACAAAATTTCATAAATTTCTATACTTAACTAATTGATAAAAACTACGAAATTAGTTTGAAAATTGTACTACTGTGTCTAGGAAGTGCCCCGTATTCGTTTAAAAGTTTATGTTTCTGCGATTATATTACGCCGATTAACAATAACACAACATTGTAATTAACAGAAACCGTTAGTGCGTAAATATTCCCGTTTTTCTAATGGTTTTTTTTTTTTTTTTTTTGTTTTATTTATTTATTTTTGCCACTATTAAGAAAAGTACAAGGAAAAGCAATAAATTACCTGTTCGCTTTACTGGAACGGTCGCGTATTGGTTTTGATCCGATTTCCGGTTGTAAAGACATTAATAATAGTAATATTAATAAATACGCCGAAGAAGTAAACCCTATACATTCCTTACGCTCCGAATCTAAAGCGGAATTAATTATGTTTAATTTTCGTTTTTTGTGAGGAATTCGGGCAACGTTTTATTCAATTCGATCGTTTCGTCGAGGGCGGAGATTTGCCCGGTGGGCCCGTTTATTTCTCACAATCCGTTAAAACATTTTGGTCTCCTTATCGTTCCGCTTTTGGTTCAACTCACAAACTCCCCCGTCGCTTTGACACGCGTAATCACGGTCAATAAAATATCTCGCCTAGACACAAGCGCATACGGTATCGTCGCCATTGGATACTGTATCCATTATTATTTTTTCTTATCTGTTCCGTATATTATTTGTGAAAAATAATTATGTAACAAAAAAAAAAAAAAAACAAAACCAGAGGCGCAGTGTTATTGCTTCAAGTGTATGCATTTAATGTGAATGATCTCGTAAATATTACAAGTATTATACGAGGTCTGTTAAAAAAAAGTACCAAGACAAATGTAATTACGGCTAATCTACGCACGGTAACGTTTCAAATTGTAAATAGATGTATTCCCCGTGAATTATTGAATATTTTAAACAAACCCCGAGGTTGCTATCTTATCTCAGTTTAATATTACACGTGGTCAAATCCAGTTGGTTTTTTGTCGTTCGCCGTTTTCGACATGTCCGAAATTAACAAACGACGCGTGTGCATCAAGTTTTGCTTGAAACTTGGTAAAAATGATGCAGAGCAAACATACAAAAATGACTAAAACCGCTTTTGGGGATGATTCATTATGTGGTCCCGTGACTTTCGAGTATTCTAAACGTTTCGAGGACAGTCGGCGGTCAGCTGAAGACGATCCGCGTTCTGGAAGACCGTCGACGTCAATCAGAAACAACGGTGTGGCGATAATTTGCGAAAAAAAAAATGCGAAACGGCCGTAGATTAGCCGTTCGCGAGCGAAAAATCGAATCTCAATTGGGCCTTGTCATGCAATTTTACAGGAAAATGTACAGACGAGAAGGGTCGCGCTGCCAAATTCGTTCCGCGATTGTTCGCCGCGACAATGCACAGGCACAGGCACGATTCGGGAATTTTCGCCTGATAAAAAAATTACTGTGTACCCATGTGATTTTTTTTCTTTTCCCAAGACTAAAATCTGCGCTTAAAGGACAATGATTTCTGGATGCAGAGGAAATAAAGCGAACGCGGCAACAGAACTCTTAGCCCAAACTTTGGAACAGTTCCAGAGGGCTTTTGAAAAAATGGCAATACCGCCGGGATCATTGCATAACGTCCGGCAGGAGAGTATTTCGAAGGATATATATATTTCCAAAAACGTGTAATTATTAAATATATAAAATCGTGGTAATTTTCGAACAGACCTCGTGTATATTACCGGTGTGAAATTATATATATATATACGCTGTTAAATAGTTCCATTGTTAAAATACTATGGATGATGCATAATGTGTAGCCGCGTCGGAAATTCGGAATATTTAATTTTAGTTATGGCATAGGATTGCCGCGGCGTATGTCTTCGAAATGTTCTCAACTTTTCGTTTTATGACGTAATAATAAAATATAATATACGATTACGTTGCAAATTTAATGAACGGGAAACCCGTTCGGTTTATAGGCGATTTTCCGTTTTTGTTTCACTAGGTACGGCCAGTTGTTTTTAATTTAATTTTAATAATTTTATTATTTCTATCGTACGGTACACCGGTGCGCGCCGGTACTAATCGTACGTAATTATTTTCGCGCGTCGTTTTAACGGCGCCCGTTTCCACCGTGAAATTTCAGACGTTCTTTTTACGAGTTTACGTGTGACGGGGGGTTTTTTTTTTCTTTGTTTTTCCTTGCCGGACGGCTTTCTGTTATTCCTCTGCACATTCCGCGTCTATTGTGCCATTCCCATCAGACCAGTTCGTCTACAGACACATCTACCGTATCCGAATACCAGCGATTTACATCTGTTCGCAATGTTTATCTACAACTATTATTATTGTTTATGATCAGAATTAGGTTTAAAAAAAAAAAAAATTGTCTTGAATTATGCGGACGAAACAAGTGGGAAACAACCAATTGAAACTACGTATTTTCCTTCGTGGGACACAAAACAGTATTATTCCCGGTTATAATACGACATTTAAACAATTTAATTATCGTAAATAACAGAAAAAACTCGACTTTTAAGAGATGCATTCGTATAACATACATTTTTTCCGGTTTTCCCTTATTATTAACTACAAGAAAAAACGGGGGAAAAAAAAGCCTTCCAACATGCACACATCTGACAACATTTACTACCGCTAACCACCCTTATAGTCGATGACCGTAGCACGATTTCCTGGGGAATAAAAAAAATTCTTCATAGACAGAGAATAAACCAAACGTAAAAAAAGAAAAAAAAAACGCATCATTGTAAAATCGATACATTTCTCGTTACGCCGAGTATCTAAAATTTTCATAAGCATATTATATAATTTATGTCCAAGTATATTTTCGCGAAATCGTATTAGTTTAATTTTTGATTATTAATCATTTGGTTGACTTATTTGATTTTAATTATAAAACGAGAGATTAATCGAATTTTATAGAGAATGAATTTTATAGTTTACGATGCGGAATAATACCGTTTGATACGAATTAATTTAAAACTATTTATTTAAAAGTAAAACTAGATTATTGAAAAACTTAATCGCGGGAACGGTTTAGGCGTGTATGAAGTTTTGTTTAAAACAATAGACTATTAATTCTAAACGTACAAAGGCTGTTCGTTCAACTATATCCTTTTGTAAATATATATATATATATATATTACTTAAATGTAATCTTTATGGCAAGTTTCGCGTTCCGTGATGGTTATAAAATATTTATATTTCTCCTGCAGCTTTTATCGTCAACCGTTCAACGGCAACGTACGCAAGACAATACGCAGTTTCGCGCACGCGGAAAACTTTTGTCGGACGCGTTGAATCGTCAAACCGTGTTTCGATACCATAACCCCCGGCGTGCTTATTTTCCGCAATATATATATATATATATAAAAAAAAAAAATTAAAAAAAAAACTACGGTACACGAACAGTTTGTTTTAATCTAATTTAGCCTAGTTATGCAACACGCCCGAATGGAACGATAATGAAATTTACGATTAATTGGCACGTACGCGAAAAGTCTATTTTATACGGACTTTTAGAATTCCCAAGACTACAACAGGACTACCTCCTCCCCAACCACCAACCCACATGCCCACTACTGCTATTACTTTTGCAGTTTATTAGATAACAATAACATCACTTGTTTGCACCGCACACTCTCTCTGTCGCCTATCAGTATTATTAAACATTTTAATCGTGTAAACGCGTTTTTTTTTTAACTTTTGTTTTTTTGTTTCTTTTTTTTTTAATACGAATATCTACATACTCCGATTGGAATTCGACCGTTCCTCGGTGGTTTTAAAATTTGGACGACTGAAAAACAAAACAAAAACATAAAAAAAAATAATAATTTCTCATAAACGGGTACCACTATGTTTTCTAAAAAAAAAAAAAAAAAAACATTTTCAGAAAAACTAATGAGAAATTCGAAAAATAATCCATCTAGACTATGCGCAGGTATTATTACCGTGTTCGATTTCTGAACTACATCAAGCATCTCTTCAATTAATATTTTGATTGAGCGTACCGAAAACTAACTCGATATTCCAATCAAAAACGGTGGAAAAAAAAACAGTGGAAAATTCCCCTCGTAGGTCGGGCGTTCCACTCGGTGGCATAATTGCACGGGTAGGGTACAATTTAAATTTAACGTATTTTTATATAGTTTGTGACAACCAAACGATTTATGATGGAAATATAATTTAGGTGGGTGACGATGTACACTAGGAAAAACATATTTTCTAACGTACCAGAGAAGTTATACATTTTTTTTTTTCGTATAAATAATTGGATGTATAATAATAATAATAATAATAATAATAAAAACATAACACTAGTCGATTTACAAATCGAAATTTTAATTATTTTTCCGGTGCTAAAAATATAACGTGACACTCACTATAAAAATCACTTCTCTGACGTACTCGGGTAGTGGGTAGAAACAAAATTATTTTTATTTTTTTTTTTGTGTTTACAATAAATTATTATATTATCCTGATTATACCAATCGATTACTTATAGTCCCGTACAAATTTAAGATGGACCTAATTATAATAAATTATTATCGTTGAGGTTATTCGTAACAAATGATGTTTGTTAAGTATTTTACTTTCAATGTTGCACCTATAATTGTTGTACTTACAATGATGCATAATCGTGTGTCAAAAAACTATTGCGAGCGAAACAGAAATAAAGTTCGGTTATTCCCAAGCGTTAAATTCACAACCTAAAAGAATTGCATTATACTATTTTTTTTTTTTTAAAAAAAAAAACAGTTTTTGAAAATCGAACCGAAAAACATCCAACGGCCTTTTTGGGAGTATTAGTTATAAAATTAAAACCCGTAGCATAAATCATTCGTATTATACGAAAATTAATTACAATCAATTTTACATTTTTGATCTATTAGGGTTTTCGTTTAAATTCTGTACAGCGGGTAAATACGGATAAAGTATACGAATGTGTGATAAATTCATCAATCACCGTTATAAATTAATGATACATTATTATGTTGAATAAAGTTTTATGAAAAAAAAAATAAAAACCTGCCTTTGATGCCCTAATGAATTGATCTACCCGACTCGTCGGTGAATTTCCGCACACTAAAGTCAAGGGATAAATTTTGTTGAATAAGGTAGGTGTGTACGGTATATATTTACCCGTTTTCGAACCTTGAAAGTGTTTCAATTTATAGTATTCATTGAAAACACAAAAAAAAAAAAAAAAAAAATATTATGCTTTTTATGAGTATTGAAAGTTGTATCGTATTCATATGTATTTATTAATGTAAGCACTATAAAGCGTTCAAACACGTACAAATGTTTTAGTTTTAACAATATAACGATACAATGAATCCAAACAATAAAATTTCACCGATAAAATTAAAAAAAAAAAAAAAAAAAAATAGAACAAAACTAACCTTATTAATGGCACTTGTTTTGTTTCGTTTGTATAACTACTTTACTGCGATATAAAAACATGATTTATAGATTTTTAACAAACAATTTATTTCAATGCAAATATAATTTGAAATTCAACTATTTTTTTTTTTTTTTTTATCGTTGTTTTAATAGTTATTAATTCATAAAGTTTTTTTTGTAGTTCGTTTAAATCAGAGTATTAATTGTGATTATTGTTATTTTTAACCGAAATTCGATACAACATTAGTATTAGTATTAAATTTGTGTGCACATATTAACCTACTCGAAAATGAAAAATCGATGGACACAGAAATTGTTGATATTAAATATTTTTGAATTATATTATTTCATATTTATTGAAATGTTATTTATTCATAAAGTGAACTTATTTATTTTATCGCACAAACGTAGCTGTAATTATAATTACACTTACGTTATTGATTTTTATTTAGGAGAAAATCCATTCGGATGTTATATACCTAGACTTAGAACTTTACTTTAATCGAGAATCTTAAAATTTGAATTTTAAAACCAATAGTAATTAATTTAATTACTTTAATTCTACTTCCAACGGTTAATTGACAGCCGAGACAAATGTCTGTAGCGTAACAATTTCTCAGTGAAGTTTCAATTTTTTAAAATCAAATTCAGAATTCTTAATGAATAACGTATACCCAATTATTTTAACTATATATTTTTTCAATGAAAAACTTGGATAGAAGTATGAAGAGGAAAGCGTTGTGTTAATTTAATCGTGATTTTTTTTTTTTTATTGTTATTATTTATTTATTTATTTATTTTGGTTTTTTTTTTTTTTTGCAAAATACTTTTTAGTGCAGAATTTTCATAAAAAGTTTTATGCAAAAAAAAAACAGATATATAAGCCAACCCAGATGGTACTTTGGAGAAGTCGTTATTCGAATTTCTTTAATAGTTTTCTTGAGCGCGGCGAAGGATTAAAAATAATAAAAATTATGAGAGAAAATACAAGCAATTGTCAATATTTTTTTATCTCTCGCATGAAAAATGTATAATAATACGATTAATAAAAATTCTATTGCAACTTTCCAGAATATTTGTGTTCGAATTATTAACTGATACATTTTATATGGTAAAAACTATGTTTACAATAAAAGTCGAATTTGAAACGGAATAAATACAATTTGTCTATCGCGAATCGATAAGTTTGGGCATGTTTTTTTAATATTCATATTAATATCAAACTAATAAATGGCACATAATAATACCAAAAATACATTTTTGTATTAGTACAAATTGTACACTTTGAAACTAGTGCCCTCACATATATATATATATATATATATATATATATATATATATATACCTACTTAGATATAAGTTACGACAGACACGGATATCAGTATATTATAAGCGAAGTGTGTTATTTTAATCGAATAATAATATTATTTTCAAGCTGTTATTATGTTTGTACCTTGTGTTATATTTCAGTCGAATACAATAACCTATCATTGCATAAATAAATATATAGGAAGTTATTACCGGGGTGTACATACAGGAATAAAACAATTTGTTCTAACGATCTAGGTAAATTAAACAATTTAGTAAAGTTCGTTTTCGACGGGCATGCAAAATTCCCCCGGAGGCTTTTAGCCGATAGACTAATAATTACGCATACAGTCTTCAAATTATTTGCCCTCTAATTGTATACAATTATTTTTTTTTGTCTAATTTTACTATTAATATTATACATAAAACGTTATGTTAATCATTTTTATGCTTGTGAATTTTAGATTTTGACGAACTCGTATAAATAACGAGCAATTGGAGTTAATCATTCAATGTTCAGTTCAATCGAAATTCAATCACCAACAAACTGAGCCAAGAATTCGTAGTCGTATTCTTTTTTTTTTTTTGTTACGCTTAAAAACCTTAACAAATTTTACTAGTATACAGTGTGTTACACTCAAACGGTAACATGGTATGTTTTAGCCATATTCGATGGCCTTTGATAGACTTATAGACTGGAATTGGGTTTTCATTTTATTAACACCGGGGGTTCCGAAATACGCTTGAGCCTATAATGGAAATGTTTGTTTTTCTTTTCTGTGATTTTTTTTCGTTTGAATGTGTTTTAGATTAACAGCAACAACGCGCTGCCCGCGAAAATATTGCCGTCTACAAATTTAAATGTTCGTGTTTAACGCTGGAAATCAATAGCGGGCACTGTATTGAAAATGCCGAAAAACCAATGAGAACAATTTTTAGCTGTTTACTATGGTTGTCGGGTAATGTGTACGTGTAATTGTAAATGTTATACGCGCATCGATGCGTATGTCTGAAAAACCGAAAACACCCACGGAATTGTCGTAATGCGCGTTCCGGTGCCCCGCCTATCTCCGGTGCAATAAAATCGTATTTCAATCCAAGTCCGGGCCGGCCGGCCGAAATGTCTACTCGTACGTTTAGCGCAGCGTTTCCCAACACTTTTTACCGCCACGGATCACTTCGACAATATTTTATAGGTCGCGGACCACCTCGATTTTACGAAAACTAGGAATACATTTTTTTTTTTTTTTTTTCCTCATTAACAAGAATACACAAAATTTGTCGAAAAATGTTAACTTTATTTATTAATTTACTTTTCATTTTATTACTATACTTCAATAATATATAATTATACTTCAATTTATTACTCTGATACCTAGACACTTATAAAAGTGGAAAGTGCTTATCGGTCTACAGCAGCAACAACGATAAGATAACCGTATAATATTATACGGTTCCTCAATAAGTCGTAATTTGTTTTGCTATTTGAAAAATATAATAATAATTAATTTGTAATAGAAATCGAAGAAAAAATCTATGGAACCGCGGACCACCGGTTGGGAAACACTGGTTTAGCGGAACACGCCGCGCATGACGCCTCGACCGAAATATAAAACAGTCCGCGGGTATTCTATCCCTAAGGTCCGTTTTATATATACATATATAAAGTGTGTTTACAAAAGGACGCTCTTTATAAAAATGCCAAAAAATAACATTTTAATTTAATCAAAAAACAAAACAAAATTGGAATCAGGAAAACCTCCGGTTTAGGTATGAAATATTATATCATTCATGTGACCCCCCCCCCCCTGGCCTGTTGGCACACTGTCACACGGTTAAGGAAGTTGGCGATTACTGTCCTACAGTTCTCCTTGGTGAGATCCCGGATGACTCTTTGAATATCTTCCTTCAAATCCGTGATCGTGTGAGGTATCCTCTCGTACACTTGAGACTTCGCAAACCCCCACAAGAACAAGTCGCAGGGAGTAAGGTCGCATGACCTTGCCGGCCAATTTTGATCTCCTCGAAATGAAACTAAACGATTTGGAAACCTTTCGCGCAACAGTGTTGCAAGTCTCTGCAGCACTGTGACATGGGGCTCCATCTTGTTGAAACCGTTGCTCGGCGATATCAATTGTATCAAGATGGGGCCACAGAAAGTCAGTAATCACGGTACAGAAAAATGACGGCCAATTCAAAAAGGAACGTCCTTCTGCAAACACACTGTACACAAACCCCGTCGTTTACGAGTTACACCCGGTAATGGAATCAGTCATGTCGTGTCGCGTATATACGATATTATAATATTGTGATATTATACATTCGACTTTCGAACAACACGATACGGGGGCGTTGGATTTCGGGCGCAACGACAATCTACCGGACGTCCATTAAAATCGTATCCGGAAACAAATCATTTAAGTTCGGTTTGCAATATCGGACGCCCGAGTACGTTTCGGTACACCTACCCATATAATAGCGCCCGCAATTACGCGGTTGCCGACAGTGAAATATATTATTGACGTTATGGCCGCCGCGTCATCGTGTACGTCCGAATTTTAATTGCGTTCGAATTATACCGGGACCGTATAGTAATCGTGTAGTTTCTCCGTCGCACAGCGGGATGAATCACAGTTATAGGTGGACACACCTCACTAAATGTGTATTGTTATATATGTTACACTATATTAACTTTTACTTTATCATTAAATCTATTTAAATGTGATATTTCGCAATGAAAAAAAAAAAAAAAATTATTTTTCTGGTGACGAAGTTATTGGTCATTGTCAATCATTGAGTCAACTATTAACAATGGTAAAACTTCCTCAGGCAGTTTATTTATTTTTGATTTTGGCGGTCCTCTTGTCTTTGATATTATTGGGTCAGATTGCTGTAGCATCACGTGAACAAGATCTGTAGTTGTGTTCATTCGGCTACTTTTTCGGGTATGTCTTTCACGAACTCTTCTGTATATTTAATTACTGGCTTCTTGTGCCTCTTCTGACATAAAACCTATAGGTAATAATACAGATTTGGCGACTGCAGCTCTGTGGATTAGAATTTTATGCACGCTCACAGGCATTCTATACCAAGAATACACAAACATATATAAACAAATTTAAGTTACACGGAAAATAAAAAAAAAAAGTAATATATTATACTACCATACAATCAACTGCACATCTTAAGGATTGTAAATACGTTATTATATTTTTGGTATTAATCGGTACTTTTTTTTTATTACTGTTCGATATCATGTAATGAATAGGTTATATTAAATACACTTACCTAAATTTTATTTCACTTGAAAAATTATTTATTGAATTAAAAAAAAATCCCAAGATAGAGATAATTACGTCCTTTGATAGAACACTTTAAACAATAAGTCTTTTATCACAAAACGTCAACTGTAAATAACAACGTTAGAGTTCAAGTGTATCTATGGCAATAATAATTGCATGGGGTTTTAAAACGGTCATTATATTAATTGTGTTATCAAATATAATAACAACATTTATATATAGTATAAATACAGTTGTAACAACTTATTTTTCGGATGTTTTGTCCGGCTAGATTTGTGATTCGTCCCACTGTGCGTCGGTCTGGCGAAATGTTTACGCGGTCGGCACCGCGGTCGTTCTGCGGGCTTTTCCCGTTATTCGTGTGTGCACCGGGGTCCGTCGGTCCCTTTTGATGGCCGGCCGGTAGACGGTGACTTTCGAGAGTACCGTCGTCCCGGTCGCCCGCGTATCTCGATCGAAACGAGACAACCTTTTTTTTTTTCTTTTTTTTTTTTTTTTTTTTTTTTTTTTTATCGCCAACCGCGCGTACCTGATTAATATTCCGTCGACGAATCATCGAATTCGTTCAGTTCGAACAAACACCTGTAATCAGCTCGCTGGCACCTATCTAGTTATATCCATCTGGACAATATTTGTTTATAATTTTTAAATCGAATTCTGCAATCCGTATAAATGATTGTCCACGATAAAACAATTATTATCGTTTTAACGAGTTGACTGCCTTTGCATTTTTTTCACTGCTCTGTGAGTTACATTTAACACTCGCCTCAACCATCATCTATATCAGAGGTTCCCAATCCGTGGTACGCGAAGAAATTTTTTTATTACTATATGCATTCAATATTATTTAGTTTAATTTAGTTTATTTAATATTAGCTAATTTTATAAAAAGACATTTTTGCATTTCCTAATCTTTCCTCATTTATTAATGAAAACGAACTCTCTCCGAAGGAAGATTTAAATGCTGACATCTTGGAACATTTGAAAGCACTGAAGATGAATTTTTCAAAATACTTTTCTGAAGACTATTCAGAGGAAAATTGGATTAGAAACCCATTTTTGTATGAATCTTAAGACCAAGAAGTTCCAGAAGACGTGGAAGACAAAGAATCGTTCATTGATATGGTAAGTGACAGCTCAATGAAAGACGCATTTAAAAACAAAACATTGGTTTCATTTTGGTTGTCAACAAAAATAGAATACCTATCTCTTTTCAAGCAAGCATTACAATGTTTAACTCCATTTGTCAGTACTTATTTGTGTGAGAGTGGATTTTCTGAATTGCTGTATTTAAAAAATAACGATATTCAAAGTGACTTAAGAATGAAAATTAGTTCCATTCAGCCTGATATTGATGTCCTTGTACAAAATAAACAACAACAAATATCACATTTATTTTATTATTATTTATATTTATTATTTTTTTTAAAATTAATTTGAAAATTGTAATCTAAAATTTAAATATTTAGATTTAACTGAAAATTAAGATTTTTTTTTACTTTCATAAATATCAAATAATAAAAATGTAAGGAAATGAAAATATAATAAAAATAAAAATATACGCTAAAAAAATTTGACTCCTAATTTAGTTTTGAATTGAGGTGGTACGCGTATTGATTATAAAAGTTTCTGGTGGGACTCGATAATAAAAAGGTTGGGAACCCCGGCTCTATATAGTCAAAATATCGAGTTTGGTCACGCTCTGGGTTTTTTTTTTTTTTTAATAAAAATAGATTCTAATGTTTCTCATATGATATTTATGATATTTTCGATCGATTTTATCTGAAATAGATAGAATATTGGGCGACAGTCAAATCTAATGCTGGTAGCCCATAACAACAACTATGGTGTGTATTAAATTTAATCAGTTAATACAGAAAGTTTTTAAATTGTTTATCAAACGAAATCGCAAGGTAAGGTGAAAGTTAATTAAGACACACGAGACGGTCAAACATGTTAAATAATAAACAAAATTAAATAAAATGTTTTACCCATAGTAAAAAATATTAAACACCTAACTGTATTGTTTTTATTTTCAGTGACAAATTCGAAATGACTACCAAGTTATTTACACCCGAATTATTTTTAACCGTTTACATTTCCGCATCTCTTTGCTTTAATGTTTTCAATAAAAGACAACTAAAAAAAATTTTCTTTTTTATTACAACAAGATAAATTCCACATATCAACCATTTTATTTAAGATAAATTAAGTTTATCTCATCTATATCTGTATCTAGATGATTTTTGAGCAATTATCTCTTACCTTGGCCTATAGATAAATTATACGTACTTATTTGTGTCTCAACAATGTTTGTAAACGGAATATTAACTAAGTAATTACACTGGTCGTCGTGGCGAGACTGTATAGATGCCCACAGTGCAACCGCGAACCAATTATGATACGTGACTTTTTATCCATTGAGACGAAGTGAAGAGAGAGTACTGGAGTTTGTAAGTATATATATATATATATATATATATATATATATATATATATATATATATATATATATATATATATACTATGCATTTGAATTCTTATACCTGTACTCAGACGGACGGCTTGGTCTCGGCTTCTCCTCGGGATGCTCTATGTGTTATACCATTCAACCACACGATTTGTCGTCAATGTATATAGGACCTAAGTAAATATTTAACAATTTATTAAGTGAACGTGTACAAACGAGATGAGTCTATATATATATATACGAATACAGTTGAGATCGTTCGGTCTGCGACGAGATCTGACACGTGAAAGTTCAAAGAACGACTGATCCGTGACGGTTCTAGGAGTACGGACAGGTTTTGGCGGCCACGTCAAAACGTTATGTCGTATTGACAAGCAATTACCAGGATTATTAGTCGAACGAATTTAAATATTTCTTTAGTTTAATATTTTTATTACACAACCGAGCAATAAACGTTACGGTTTAAAATTGTTATAATTAAACCTAACCGTAATTTCGCTACGTTGCCCCGTTGGTTAGGACCGGGACAGTAGACGCGGAGTCCAATTGAAAAAAAAATGCGAGTTATATTGCGCACCGCTGGCATTCAAATTAAAACAAATTCGTTTATATCATAAACGTTATGATATAAAAAAAATTATATTTGTAAAAAAAAAAAAAGGATATTATATTTTATATAAGGACTATAACAATGTACATTTTTTTTTTTTTTTAATTTTAATGTTTTTTGCTGAGTGTTAAGGCGAAAACAATTTGAGGATTTGATCGCATCGCTTATTGAGCTTATTCATAAGTGTACTCGTGCTCGTACGTAACACAAATCCTAGACCGGCCCCCGCCACTGACGCCGTCAATCCTTTCTTGTTATGATGCCTATGACGGTGTTCTCTTGATTGCGTACTCTCATCGAGTCAAATTTTATCGATAATAATTGTTCATGATATACCGGTCAGTGATATTGTTGTGTTAGCGTGTAGACATAGTATCGATTAGAGTATATTAAATAACGGATACAATTTGTATCCGCCGATAAAGTCGATACAAGTGACTAAAATTTATAATAATTTGATATGTAGGAGGTGGCACAATCGTTACACGTCCGAAAACTATTATTTATATTATTACGCGACAATAATCGTTAGTTAATTATTTAATGTTTAATCGTTCGTATCCGGGGGGGGGGATATTGAAAATAGTTTATAATCGAATAAAAAAAATTTAAAAAAAATACTCGTACGTTTGTCGCGTTTATACATTTATTGATATTTAAAAATGTGTTTTGGTATGATATCCTTTCTATAGTCGTTCGAAGGTACACATAGTGCGTGGTGCAGAACATGAATTGTATATACACATTCACACCATCGTGTCGTTATTATAAAAACAATGAAATATGGTTATTTTAAGAGAAAACAGTAATTTGCCTTGTTACGGATCTGCAAAATCCAAAAGTTGAATGAACAATATATTCGTTATTACATTTGAAACAGTTAAAAACAATAAATTTTATTATACAGAGTTTATTTCAACGGGTATTTTTTTTTTTATCAATCCACGAAAACATTACATATACTCGTATATATACATATATTAATTTGTATTATAATATTAACGTGTTTTACTATAAAACTTTTATTATAATTATTATTTTTGTTTTATTGAATCGTGCAGATGCAGCAACCTTTTTACTACGACCAAGGGACAAAATAGTAAAAACGTTTTTTTTTTTTTTTTTTTTTTTTGTTAACGTGACCCGCAATAATTTAAATAATTTAATTTAAAATACATAAAAAACGTATAATACCAAATTACGCTGTTCTATTTGAAATTCAATTATTATATCATAACCGTGTAACAAAGCTTAATACTAATTTGCTATGTAGAAATTAGCAATACGTTGTCGCGGTAATTTCGCACCATGGGTAGGTCACTGTTATGGGTGCGAAGTTGGGAATGTATAGGATGCAAAGTGTATTTATTTGATAACGTGAAAACAATTGCAAATCATTGCAACCAAAAAAAAAAAAAAACGATTTCGAGCAGAGCTCAGTAAACACAGTAATGTTGTTGTCGAGTTTTTATCCCTTGTAGTCAAGGTTACCCGGTAACCGACCAAAAGAAAACCGATGTATCGTCATTGTTTTAGAAAACCTATCGGGAATCGAGATTTAAAAAAAAAAAAAATAAATAAATAAATAAATTCCATTGCAAAACAAAATCCGCATCATTCAAGGTACGATGAGAACAATTTGCAGGGGATTTCGACTGATCGAAAAAAAAAATGTTTTCTGAAAGGAAAATCATACACACACACACACGCCATAGTATAACCGAATGCATTCGCTCGGAATCTAAAAAGAAACGATAGTTTTTTTATATATATATATAAAATAATAATACCCGATAGGATTTGTGGGGAAAATTATCGACTTAGCGTCCGGAGCACGCGGCGGTGCCGTGAATACGTCCCGGGGTCGAGAAAACGGTAGACGAATAAGAAAATACCACGGTGAAATCCTCGGGCGAACGTAGGTATCTCCTCTATGTGTATACAAGTATATACTTATAAACGGCAAAAGCTTTAAATTTGCTTTGATAAGACGTGCCGCCGGGGCTTTTGAATAATTTATCCTCTTGTGCTCCCCGGACCGGGATTCTCCGGTATGCGTCGTACACCATCCCGGCCGCGCGTGTGACGTTCGACGGCCGAGTGGGTACACGGGCGCGGCGTCGCCGGGGCGGACTCCCGGTCGCCGGGCAGCAACAAAACGACGTTCGCGCGCGCGGTCCGTTAGCCCCCGGGGGCTCACCTATAACAATATGATAATACAATATAACGCGAAGGTATCGGATTGTTAAAGTTTATGCCGTTTTCCCTCTCTCTCTCTCTCTCTCTCTCTCTCACTCTCCCTAGCTTTGAAAAAAAAAAAAAAAAATTATTTATTTTTTATTATTATTATTCTCCCGGTCGTCCGTTTTCAATAGACCTCCCGTCCAACCGCAGTCGGTATAATACCGTATAATAGGGGCAGTTGTCGCGGTACACCGGCGACGCACCTATATTTTAATATTTCCGGTGTCTCGGCAAAACAGTAATAATAGTGGAAAAATATTTCACACCCTCAATCGTCGTATTGTTACTATTTACCCCACACCCACCCACCCCAGGGCCGTCTATTTAAACTGACCGAGAATTGTGCCGGACACACGCGCGCCGCGGGCTCCGTCCGGCAATCCCGGCCGATACCCACCACCCGGTCATCGTATATCGTTTTAATAAAAGAAACAAAAAAAAGGTTTCCCTTAAAAAAAAAAAAAAAAAAAAACGTATATATCGTAAATATATATATATATTTTTTTTTTCTTGTGTTATTTTTACCGCGTGCCGCCGAACGTTTTTGTAAACTTCGCCATGGGCGTACATATCGGTACGAAATATTACCTACAGGTATTAAATTCAATTTTCGTATTTCACCAAACTTTTTTTTCAAACATATTTATAGTGTCATTCGTATATATGACTGAGCGTTTAATGCGATCGATAACAAAAAAAAAAAAAAAAAAAAGATTTAAAATCCCAGCAGTTTCGCACTGCACTAACAAAATGCGTTTTGAATTTCCAACAAAAGGTATTTATTTTATTTTATTTTTTTTCTATCAATAAACAATATTTTTTTTTTACTAGAAATTTTGCTCCGATCGAAAAAGGACACTAAGAGTTTTTGTAGCATTTTAGATTGTAGGGGTATTTTTTCGAGTTGTAAACGGGAATATTTACGCAATTACTGTTTTCCGTTATTTTTTTTATTTTGTTTTTTTATTGCAATTCAATTACAAATAATCGTAGAAACTAGACATTTTCAGTAGAGTACCTTCCACTTTTTTAGACGTGTGGTAAAGTTTTTAATACATTCTGATAATTTTCGAGCTATATAATTTGTATAACTTAATTTTAGCTAGGATTTGACTTGGTGTGGATTCAGTTTTGTTGGTTATTCAAAAATTCTAAACAATTCGACAATATGAAAAGTTCGTAGGTCAGACGGAAATCGCAAAATTCGCGTTAAATACGGCATTTTGCGTATCTATTTCTCATTTTATGTTTTTTACATTTTTTTGGCACAGTAAAAATACACGACAATTTGGCACATTGTTCATCGCAAATTGTACTTAATGGTAAAATGGAAAAACTTTAAGCGTAATACAACAATTCTGTTTTATAATCGTTAAAAATTTAAAGTTTAATACAAATCGTATAAATCGTTTCGAAACATGATCGAATCGAATTTTGCTCAGAATCGTTTTTCGTTAGCAATGACCAATCGTTGCGTACAGATATAAATTAAATTCTCTCCCATATCTACCACGGTTTACTTACTAACATTATTTGACGGGTATCCGGGGGCAAATATAGGGGGGAGGAACAATAGCTCCTCCCAAAATCTCATAGAGAAAAAACCTTAATTAAAATGTAGGTAAAAAAATTATTATAATATTATATTTCACTTAAACTTCAACAGAATAATAGCAAAACGCGCAAGAGAAAAACATTAAATTTTTTTTTATTAAATATTTCTATGCGACGTATTATTATATCAAAATGATATTGGTTTCCTGGACGATTCTGCGTATAGTTCTGTGATTTCTAATCGTGTGATAATCTTGAGTAAACGGTATTTTTTTTTTTTACATTTTGTTTGATGAGTTACTACAACGAAAATGTACATTATTTATTTGTGTATTGATACTTGAAGCCCTCCTCATTGCCTGTCTGGTTAGGTTGGAGCGTAGCTATACGGTGTACAAAACACCCGGCAACGGACTGACTGGCTTTTTTAAAATAATATATTTTCCTCTATAGAACGATGAAATAGGTTACGTATTAATTTGGCACGAACGACAATGCCCAGTAAAATAAATAACTCGAATGGTTGTAGCAGTATGAAAAATGTACATTTTCGCCTACGGGACAACAATCTTCTGCCCCTCTTGCAAATATTTTCCGAAGAAAAATGTAACTAAATTATTATTTATTTATTAATATAAATGTATTATACGCGCCTCCCCCTCCCCCCCCCGAACTCGTACACATAGCTGTTGAATTTCATAAGTTTCGGTATTTATCATATTTGAGCAATGTTTTTCTTATTATTATATATATATTTTTTTTTAATTTAACTAACGCCAGTGTATAAACAAAAAATTTGATTTTAATACTTTTCGAATATTAATTAAATGTTAACATACCGAAATTATTTCGCATCCCTGCGACGGAAACATTAATTAGAAATAAAATGTTTATCGAATATTCTATCTAATATTAAGAAATTAATACTAATATGTTATAAATGTTAAAAAACATATGAATACAAATACGTATATTATGATGTACAACTGAAATAATGATTACCGAATGATTTAACCACAGTCTATTTATAAGTAGTTGATATATTTTGCGTGTTGTTTTTTTTATTATTATATTTTAGAAAATCTCTGTGCCGTCGCTCTTTCTGTTACAAAAGTTATCGAATGTATACGAACATTGTGAACATTTATACGGACGTTTTTCTTTTATAGGCTTTCGTATTGATACAATGTAATACAACTTTCACTGAAACATCTAACCGAACGCATTACGGTTTTTGGACTAGAAAAAAACAGTAATGTTGGCAACTGTTGTCATAACTTTAGACTGAAATTTACTCGATTGACCGTTTGCGGTCTAGCCGTCTCGTTTTTAACGGACGAAAAAGACACAATATATAAAGTTTAGCGTTTCGTCGTATACGAAAGTCCGTTATAATAAAAACTAGTTGCGGTAAAATCCAATGATATAAAAAAAAAAAAAAAATGTTTTGTGGGCCAAATATAAATTTTATTTAAAAAAATAAAATAAAAATGTTATGTTGGAAACGAAATTATAAATACGAATATATATATATATATATATATATATACATATATATACAAAGGGTGAATCGTTTTTTATTATAATTGTTTTTTTTTTTATTTTTTTCAAACTAACTTGGCACGACAACTACAACAATAGAATTATATTATAATATTTAGTTATATATACCCCGTGACAAGCGGAGAGATGGAAAGGGTTTTTTGTTTTTTTTTTTTTCCCATGGGATTTTAAAGGCAGTTTAACCCGTTTTCGACAGTGTAACTCGCCTATTATAATCTCGAAGGGGGAAAAATTAAAGAAAAAAAATGTTTTATTTTTTTTTTAAAAAACACGAAAACGGTAAAGAAAATCTCCGGATTTAATTTTACGCGTCTTTGAATTTCATTTAAGAGTACTTAGCCGGGCATTAATATTATTATGACGGTTACGCGCGGCAGCGGCGGCGGCGGCGGCGGCGGCGGCGGCGGCGGCGGCGGCGGCGGCGAGCGGACGGCCGACGGTCTTGGGGGCGGCGAAGGGTCGGACGGTTGGTGGCCCCGGCCCGTTTTCACTGTGCGTCCGTCAACCGCAGAGTTGAGCGAACAAAAGACAGTAATTCTTCACTAACGGACCCGGCCCTCCCCCTGCACCCACCCCCTTGACCGTAGTCGGCGATTAAGTTATTATAATCGTCCCGGGCGATATTTCGGGGTCTTTCTGTGTGTGAAAACGCGCGCAATATTATACATATACATATATATATATATATTTATTTATTTATATAGTTAGGTACGGAGGGTTTTTGCAGCGCGTGGGAAAACTTTTGCCAGTAAAAAGCACTCGAAAATATTTTCACCGTGTCCATTGTTCGGGGCGGCGGCGGCGGCGGCGGGCTCCGCAGCAGCCGTTTTATCGGTCGTTCGATTATTAAAAGCCCCGAGACCCTGTTCGCGACGGCGGCGGTTTATAAACCTCTTATATTATTCCGACAGCCGCCGCCGCCGCCGCCGCCAAGACCCACCCTCGTCGTGTATATATATATATATATATATTAGTCGCGTATAGCTTTTACAAACAGTATTATTTGAGGCCAATTCGCCGGCAAAGACTTAATAATAATGTTAATGTGCAGGCGGCCTCCTCGCCGCGCGGGATGCCGGGCGGTTATACGAGACCAGAGTTTTCGCGTGCGTTGACGGCGAGCGAGAGGGCGGAAAGAGATATCGGGATCGGGCGGGGGAACGAGCGAGAGAGTGACGGGCCAAGTGAGAGACCGAGGGGAGAATATTGTGATTTGTCATCGCTTCAATAATTCCGCCTTATTTATGTTCGGCGAACGAGAGAGAGAGAGAGAGAGAGAGAGAGAGAGAGAGAAATTGAGAGAGTGCGAGCGAGTGGGAGAGAGAGGGAGCGGGTTTATTCAAAGTTTGCCGCTCCGTACGGGCCTCCCCGCGCTTACGATCTGGCGGCGGCACATACGACAAGGGCCACTTAAACCGGCGGCGGGAATGCTATATATATATATTGAAAACGCCAAAAGCCCCGGTTAGAGCAAAGCCGCTCCCGTATTTATAAGCCTTTGTGTGCGCGGTATATTATACTATGCGAAAAACGTACATATTATATTATACGCGAATAACCGAAACGACTCCGTACGGTAAGTATATACCGCCCACACGCGGTGCCCGCCTTACCCCCCCCCCCAACGATACGGTACGCGGCCGTTCGTTTTAACGTTTTCTTCACCCTTACTGCCCAAAGGCCGAAATCCGCACCGCGACCACTACCGTCCGCACCGCCCCACGAAAAATGGTCACCGGTACTTTTCCGATTCCGACAATTCTAAAACAAAAAAAACAATTACGATTACCACACGACTAACCGTCGCTCGACTAATAAATGTTTCGGGATTCGTATGTTGTTTGTTTTTTTCAAACGTAACATTTTACAATTATTACCGCGAAACTAAATTGCATACCGATTTTTTTTTTTTAATTTCCGAACACGTGTATACAGATGCCTGAATTAGATGAGAACCATCGGCGTCGTGCCCCGCACTCGTCAATAGTTTTTTTTAAATTACATTTTTACAGCTAGCGGATACGGGGAGATCTAAACTCAAACCGGCTTTTTCTTGTTCGAAAAGAGCGAAAACGTATCTCGGAAATTCGAAAAAGCAAGTAATTATTCACTTTTGTGTTATAATTAATTACGATTAATGTTTTATTTGAACGTTCAATTAATTCGTAAAACCACGCGATCAAATGTCGTGGAGTCAATTGATGAATTGACAAAACCGCCGAGAAAACCGAGAATTTGTTTTAGAGTATTGAAATGCTGAAACTACGTAAGTAATAAACGCTACTGTTTCCGGGTCAACAATAAGTTTATAAAATTATTTATTTACATTATAGACAGGGGTTCGAACTAAAATGAAATATAATTCTTATAATAAAATAATTTTGATTCTAGGGGTGATAAAAATCCACTTAGTGTAAGTACCCTCCTATTTTAGTGTGTTAAATGTTTATGTTACATTATCCTATACCTATAATGGCTGTTCGTTTGTTCGTACAAATGTAGTTTTTATCTCAAAGCCCAGCTATGGGATTTTCTCGAATGTTAGTGTCGAATATAATATAACATCGAGAAATGACTGTCCATTTGTAGTTCTTATCTCGAAACCCAGTTATAGGATTTTCTCGAATGTTGGTATCGAATGGTTTCTGGACATGCATTTAATTCCGGTCTATTTTTTTCGGAAAATTCGACTCGGGGAGGTTCTCATTAGGATTTTGTCTTAATAATAGGAAAATTTAATTTTGTTGTATTTTTTGCTTTCAAACACAATCACTGGGTTGCGTAAAAACCACGCCAGTTTGATGAGCTTAAATGCAAAAACGACGGGATTCGGACAATTTTATTTGAAAATAATATTCTTGTTATTTACCCAAACAATCGGTCTATTACCAGAAAAAAAATCGTATTAAACTATAGAATAAAAATAGCGTTTAAAAATTGTATATAATTTAAATAATGACAAATTTCAAAATAAGTGAAATATATTCCAATTTATTATAATTATTATTATTTAAATATGTTTCATTGATTAAAATATTTGTATTTCGTATAAGGAGTGTACACTTTTGAAAACGCGCTGAAATTATCATGTGGGTACGTTTGAATATTCGCCTTTGAACTGTGTGTGGTGCATATGTTTTTTTCGGTTAAAAAATGAAACGTAATTTTGTCAACGAACATGTCCGTTTCGATTAATTTGTTACCTAGGGATATCTACTGTGGAATTTAATTTTATTCGTGTACAGTTTTTCTTTTTTTCGGACGGCATATTAAAATAATGATATTCTTGTCAATACCAACGGGCAACAATATTAATAGACTCGAATATATAATAAAGTAAAGGGGGGGGGGTGGGCCACATTAATAATAGTATAAAAAAAACAAAACTAAATACCAGTGTAATTCGCAAATGTAATGCGCAAACAAATGTCGATATAAAATTAACGATTTACAAAACGGTGCGCACGAGTCAAGCTCGGTTTCCGCGTACAGTATTCGTAATTATTCGTACAAAATACCCACACAAACCGATAAGATTATTTTGTTTAAATATTATACAGTTTATAGCGAGTGGATACGTTATAAACGTAAAATATATTAACACACAAATTCGCACTGTTCTCGCAATTAATTTAATATACACCGCAACGATTTCGCTCGATCAATATACGTAATAATAGCGACTACGGCGGTTATAATATTTATTTAATAACGCGCGTAAAACGTACCCGATCTCGGACGGTTTTCCGCGTTTAAAACCGATCAACTCCAAAACTCTGTTCGAAATCGTTACGCCGATAGTCATATGCCTAATACACGCGAATTGTGTTGTTAATTAAAACGGGTCCGTATAACAGCGACTCGCTGTTTGCCGAACAAACACGTCGAAGAACTATATTACTGTACATTTTGCGAAAACACCCCAAAACATTAATTTAGAGTTTGATTTGATAGTCTGTGAACCGTGCAGTACCGGGCGGGGCGTGACTACTTCCTTATCTGAAACTCTCGCAACTGAGCGGCTATTAATAGTAGAGCGTTGGTCTATGGTTTGTTCGAAAGCACGTTATCTAAGGTTTTTGTTATAAATAATTCCAGTGTCAACAGTGCAGTGGACAAAGCAAGAGCGTGGAGGCCTACTTTTCTTTCGACCGTTCGATCATCGCAACACGGCGTGCTTTCAGAAACCATTTCGTCAATATCGCACCTGCAGGTCGTGTACCTCGATCGGAAATCGATTTGTTTGTGGGTGGACACGTTCAGAGATACCGGTAGTGTGCAGAAGAAACATAATGGACCTTCCAGAACCGTCAGGATGCCAGAAAACATCGAAAGGGTAAGGGCGGCGATTTTGAAATCCCCTAGGCGATCTGCACACAAAACATTCGGCTGCTTTAGAGATGTCTAGTCGCACAGTGAGACGAGTTCATCGTGAAGAACTTAATTTTCACCCATACAAATTGGCAGTGGTGCCACAACTTAATCCACGCGATTATGTTGCGCGAATAAATGCATGTTAACCCTTCCTCGAAAACTTGCCTCAGGACGCCCTTGTTTTCTTTAGTGACGAGGCACATTTCCATATTTCAGGATGTGTGAACAAACAAAACATACGATATTGGAGCCCCACTAACCCGAGAGAACTTCACGAGCAGCCTCTGCATACAGAACGTGTGACTGTTTGGTGTACAATATCCAGAATCGACATTATTGGCCCATGGTTCTTTGAAGAGAACGAAAGAGCAGTTACGGTCAATTCTGAACGTTATGTCAGGATGATTGTGGATTTTTTTCTACCCAAACTTAAAGAAATGAATGTAGGGAAACTGTGGTTTCAACAAGTGGCCCCACGGCTCACACGGCAAGAAGGTCAATGAATATCTTACGTGAACACTTCCACGAACGGCTCATCACTCTTAGAGACGATCTTCAGTGGCCAGCAAGATCACCGGATTTAGCCCCATGTGATTTTTTCCTGTGGGGCTGCCTTAAATCTTTGGTATACATGGATCGTCCAAAGATCCTTCGTCATCTCAAAAACAACATTTGTGCTGCTATTGCCGACATAAGCACACATATGCTGGAAAAAGTGGATAGAAATTTCAAATTCAGACTATATCAGTGCATTGACGAGAACTATGGCCACCTTTGAGACGTAGTATTTAAAACCAAATAAAATAAAACATTAAATGTACACAGAAAAAAACAATTAAATCAAAATTGCCAATACTTTCTGTGTTATGATTTTTTTTTTTTTAAATAAGGAAGTTACCACGCCCCACCCTGTATAACGAATATTTCGATAAAACCGTATAGAAAGGCAAAAACCAAAGCCAAACCGGGCACTGAAATATACAAGAATCCGAAAGTGTATTGGTTATACCGTTGGTTTTATAACGTACAGTTAAGCCATCCTATTGTTAAAATTGGAAACGGTTTTCCAGCCGTCAAGAGGGGTAAATATGGAAAGGCGAGTACACCTCCTGTCTATGTATACCCATCTTGACGACGGATAAACCGCTTGCAATTTTAACAATACGACTGTTTATACCGTGTATAAGATACGGGTGCACACTCGAATTGCCTCCCGTTAATCCCTTGATTTGCCTCCCGTACATTCGTCCGACAAAAAGGTCACTAGAATTGCTTCCCGATTTAATATCTACCGTTTACTTGGATCGCTTCCGATATAAGGTCGGATTAATCGATATCAATAGATAACAACTAGGGTAAATGCTAAAACTGTACACAAAAACAAAAAAAAACATATAATCTAACAATATAAACGTGAGACTGCTTTCTTTAAAACGACTTATCTCAGAAAGTACGATTACAATATATATATATTTTGTTTCCTAGACAATTTTCCATAGATGGTATTTAGCTTTTTATTTTTTTCAACGTCTTACATAATAACTTTGCAAATATTAACCCGTCATTGCTCGCATATGGGAATTTCTCTCGCATAATTTGAATATCACTGGCTTGCCGTGAGTTGTATTTCCTCGAAATTTATAGTACCTAATAATGATATAGTTACAAATAGATTTATCGATACATGACCACTTTATTGACATAACACTTATGATTCATTCAAAGTAATATCAACTCTATTCCAAGTCAATAAATTCTATAAAGTCTAGCTTTTATATTAATAATCTCATATTTTTAAAATATGTTTGGTCTATGTTTTTTCCCCTTTAATATATTTAATTATTATCTAATATCTAATGTAGTTTATATTGACAATGTTGTCAATTGTGCAGTGAAACTTTTAGTGTACTACCGATAAATTTTGTGGACTTTTCTTATTATTGTTTTTCATTTTTTATTTCGTTAAAAATATCTTGAGAAATAATTCGAAGAAAAGTCAAAACTCGAGCGAAGCTGAATGGAATCGCTAACATTGAAATTTAAAAATATATACACATAAGCTATTTTTTTTTCTTCTTTCTATTCTTTGATTTTAAAAATAGGCTCACATAGGGATTGATTTTTGGCCAACGGAAATTTCTAATATCTTTTTTGTTCGTATAGGGTTGCCATTGGTTATAGAAAATGTCAGCGTTAGCCAGGGAATGTTTAAAGCTATTGATAGTGGACGATTTTGCAAGAAATCTTACATATTTTTCACTCGGGCGAAGCCGAGTAATTCAGCTAGTATATTATATTATTCAAACACAAAATGGATTCTTCGGGTATGAAAAAACGTATAAAATAATTTTAAGGAACGTATTTATAGTTCCGTCCACGTATAAAGTATTTATTAGATGACTTAAAAAACTGTACATTTAATATGACGTGAGATAATTGCTATTCCCCATTTTACGTATCATTTAATCGAGTAATTTTAATGGCCTTTCAGAATGCTGTTTTAGATTATTGCGTACTATCTGCCCGTCAATAAATCTCCGTGGTATCGATGTGTGATTGAATATGCTATGGTAGGCAATTTGTGTTAAATAAAAAAAAAAAAAGATTTACTGCGTGGATTTGAGAGGCTAACCATGTGCGCCCAGATACAGAAATATCTGTATACAGGTAATAAAATCAATGACGCGTAGTTTTTATTTTATATTTTTTTCGATCTGTTTTAAACTACATTTTTTTTACCGAAAATCTTGCACCGATCATCAGTCACCGGTGCGGTTTCTGGTAGCGAATATCGGCCTGGTCGGTACGTTTTTCGATTTTCTGTGCGTATTTTTCAAATAATGCGAAAAACCGGTGATACAAACGCAATTACGGTTTATGTAATTTTCGGTTTCATTTTTCTTGTTGTAATTCAGTAAAATATAATCGTGACCGACCACCGTATACTCGTATTAGCACTTTCTAGTCGTTGTACGATTTTCAACATATTCCGGGTTTTATTTTCGTCGTTATTACCATTAACTATTTGAAAATTATGCGAATAAAAATGTTTGAATTTATTTTCATCGGAGGCGTTAAGGTTCAAATTTATTCGATTTTCAAATTCGTCGAGACCGCGAACAGTTGTAATTTCATTTGTAGTTACGTTTTTACAAATAAAGACAATTTTTCAATTTAAATTCATCAAAACGCGTTCGACAATAGTATTAATACGGTTGTTTAGTTGAAATTATTGTTCAGCGGACAATTACACCGGCGGAGGGATTCGTCAATTAATTCACTTGTTAATCTCGAACTGTACGATTAAATTATTTCACACTTAACGCGATGGTGCACTCAAAAGGCCTTTGTACTCACACGCCATTTGGAATTAGGTATTCGGAAATAATGCCCAACGGTATATCCGGTAGGTTGCGGCCGCAACGTAAATGGGAAATTGACGTAGCCGTCTTCGCCGTGTCCCGGTGCATTACAAAAAGGTATTGGAAATTATACGTATTTACATAATATTATTGTTTGTTGGTGGCACATCAAACAGTGTTATTAATGTTAATGTTATACGACTGTTTGTATTTCAGATTAAACACAAATAGTAATATGATGCCGGCCATAAATATTTTATGACGGGCCGCATAATTGGATATGAATCATTAAATTTTAGATATCCGATTCGCAACTAGAATAATATTTATATTGAATTATACCCCGGGTCTAAATAATCAGACGGCGCATGACTTTCAACGTGCGCCGTCCAAACGCCGGTATGGATAGGTTTAATAAATTGCGATTTTTTTTTTCCCCCCCCCCCCCCGTTTGTGTATTTGTACCCAATACGGTTCGATTATATTTGCGTACGGTCAACACGGACGATTAAAACGGTCGGCAAGTAAAATTATTGAAATAAAAATTATAATTCTTTCGGTACACGGTGGCTATATAGACGGTTCCCCCCCCCCCCCGAGTGGTAGGCAGAGAATTCAAAACCGTTTATTTGTCCGTCGTTCAATTCCATTAAAAATAATTATAGTTAAAAAAAAAAAAAAAAAAAAAAGACAACGATCGACTGATATCAATCTTAACGTTATCGTCCAAACGTAATAAAATAATAAACTGCCTACGTTTAATTTATAGTGTTTTAGTATTTTGATCGTTTCTACTTTCGAGAAATAATATTTTAGCAGTTTGCTTACAAGTATCTCATTAATGAATATTATAACGAACATTCTCCTCGTTGTAATTTTCTTTGTTAATGTAACATACCACAATTAATTATTCAACAATGTGGATATAACATTTTTTCGTTTAACACAACGGATTATTCGTAATGTAAACCCATTTGTCTACAAATGTATTTCTTAAAAAGCAATTTAGGGAGTAACAAACTTGGGAATTTTTAATTTTTCTTAAACTTCAGCAACCATTATTTCAGTAATAAAATAATATGAACAAATATTTAAATTTGTAATTGAATCTTACGCAGTTGCTCTACACAATTAATGTCTTATTCAAATAAGATAAAACCCGGACATACATCGCACCGTGGGTAGACCACTGTTGTAGGTGAGAAGTTAGACAAATGTATTGGATACGAGATAATTTAATTTATATACTGAAAACAACGATTTATCATTGCAATCAAGAAACGGTTCTGAGCGAAGCTCGGTTAAATGGTAAGGAATGACTAATGTTGATTGCGTTTTTTTCCCTTTAGTTTAGTCAATCTAATAAAAAATATGGTAAGACCCGGGAAAAATTAAATATGTCCATATAGACATATCAAAATCCAATCACGGAAAATAGGTGGAATTGCCTACCAAAGTATAAATATGGGGCAATATGTTGTTTTTTTTTTATTTTTTATTATTCACACCATAATCACTAATATATTTTTTAATTAATTTAAATACTACATTTTGAATTAAAGAAATTATAATAAATTCGATTTTTACCTATCATCCAGTGATATGTCATGTAAATACTCTACTTTGTTGTATTGAAACAAAATATCACACGATCAAAATGTCCCATATATTATAACTTTTGACCAGCCATTATTTTGGAAAGCATCCCAAATCATCCATGAAACATATAGTTCTTATGTTAGGATCATTTCGTACACTTAATTTCTGGATAAACAGTGTATAGAGGTCATCCGAGGTCATTTAGTATTGAGTTCTCAATTAGCTTCTAATGCAATTAAATTAAACGAAGATGGTAGTAAAAATATTATTTATCAAGAGTGAGTAATACTAAAAATGTAATGAGTGATGTAATTTCGAGTGACAAAACATTAAAGAATTTAAAATGTTCTAGAACTTTAGATTATGTGATTGTTAGTTTAAACAAAGAAAAAGTTAAATTCCAATGTACCACATAGAGTAAATTGTGGTTTGAATATCAACGAATGATCGGTACAATACGTTAACTCATTCGAACAGATAGAATAGGCTTATGGGGCTCATTGCATTTAGAAGCAATAAAAGAATATCTTTTAATTTTTGCTACTTCGGGCCATCATAATTATTTTAAATCAGCATATCTATATTTACAAAATACGCTTAAATTACCTGTTCGAAATCTTATTTATACTTTGGTGGGCAATTTCGCCTATTTCTTGTAATTGGATTTTGGCGGATTTTTGATATGTTAATAATGACATATTCAAAAGTGAAAATCCGTAGAAAAAGCTTGTGTTTAAATTTTGTCCAGCTCTTAACACAAAACCTAACTAGACTACTTGCAGCCGAGGTATCCTAGAAATCAACAAAAATAAAACATATGTATTTAATTTTTAATTTTTTTTTTTTAGAATAACAGCCTGGGAATCTAGAAAAATTTGTCAAATAACGTATGGACCGGTCACGAAATTCGCATATTCCGAGGTTCGGTGTGAACAATTTGGAACATTTTTTCTAACCGAAAAAGAATTTTCCTAGGAAAAAAACTACATCTTAGTAAAATTATAATAGCTTCTTCGTCGCGCTTGGGTATTGATATAATTACGCATCGAATCGATCGCGAATTTTCTACACGGCGCATAAATTTTATGAAATATTCATATGGGTGTTTGATAAAAAAAAAAACAAACTTAAAAATTCGATTGGACAAACAATATATTATTATTAATATAATAGCATGTACAACACGTGCCCAAATACATCATCTATAGGCTATAAATTTGTATAAAATACACTCATACATACTAAACATTAAAGGCGGCGAAAAAATCTTTTTATTTTATTTCAATATATTACTGATATTATTACGCTTGTAGTCTTTCAAAGATAAACATGTTGCGATATTGTACCTGACGGCGATGTTAAGTCGCGTATTCTATACGGTTTGATTGAATATGATTTAATATCCGCGGAACCGTTTCGGGTTTGCGGGGCCAGTCGGCCATTAAAAACAGAATAATGTCAATCGAGCATACCGAACGTTTGAACCGAAGTGGGTAATAAAAAAGGGGAAAAAATGTATTTAAAATCGTTTCTCTACGAAATTAATGTTTACAACCGAAAGGTTTTTGCTCGTTGGTATTGCGCCATATACTCCGCGTATGTGCGACTGCAGATGGCCTGTACGACAAAATCCATGGTTGTACTCGATGTAAGATATTACTTGTAAGATGGTATTTATTACGAGTAGCGTAAAAATACGGTTTGTGCGTCCGTCGTATAACCCGTCGCAATATACAATACGGGTAACGGATAGAGGAAAAGTTGAAAAAAAAAAAATAAATAATAATCATTGTACGTATATACTCGATAAAATGCGTAACGTTTCAACACGCGGCCCGGCCCGTAAACGCATGAATTGGCCGTGTAATCGAACGGCAACGGTTTAACGACAATTTTCTCGATACGGTTTGTGCGTTGAATTATATCGTAAGCACGTAACCGAGTATGCGATACGTAATCTGCCCGTCGTTTACTCGTACATAATATACGAGATATTTAGACAAGAATGGCGTATCGTCCGGACATATAACTATTTGGCGGTCATTCAAGTCGGGAAATTGAATTTAACGCCCGGAAAAACAAATTATACCTACGTCCGTTGCTAAACGGCCCGCGGCGGCGACACGAACGCGAGGCGCGGCGTCACTCGCAAAAGGATCAAACGGACACTAATGAGTTAAGTAAAATGGAATTTTCGGCAACCACTGTGTACACGTTTGTAATGGGCGACACTACCGATGCGGAAAATGTCGTTATAGCCCGGACGTTTCGTATTTTATTTATTTTATAACGTTAAAAATGTATTCCCACAATCTGTTACATCTTGAACAATGAGCGTAAGTGATAAAGGATTTCATGTCACGAATGACGGAGCAAAGAAACATTCCAGTGAAGGCACTTTGACAGTTAGTTACCAGGAATATTTGCTGACGCAAGGCTCTTTATTAACGGATTTGCGTGGTTATGAAGATTTAAGTTAAATCGTTTGTAAAACGTTTTTGCTGCATCTTGAACAGAGGAGATTCCAAGATCATTATTTAGGGACTGGTTTCAAATATAAAAGGGTGCTTTGGTCATAGCACAGAGAGTTTTAGATTGGAAGAGAGTTGTATACGATTTATATTCGATAATTTTGCAGGGCCCCCCTGCAGTTGTATACCATACGTCCATATTGGTTTGAGGAATAACCTATACATTAGAATTTCGGTCGACAATTTAATAAAAGTTAATTGTATTAAAAATGAAAATTTAATTTTAAATCTAATTAACAATTTAATGCTCGGACGTTTCTAGCGCACAAATATTGTTTGTAACGTATATAACGGCCCCCCCATACACGGTCAGTCATGAATGATAATCTTCAATCGTTCGATTGTTTTATTTGTATAGTCAACACAATCGTTACTATTGAAAGTGTGGGGCGTTGCGTGTTGTTGTCATTCAATATTTATTGAAAAAAAAAAAATATATTTTTATATATGTTAAAATTAAACTTAATGTATTAAAATTAATGTAAGAATGTGTAATGAAGAATGTAAATTGCTATTTACTTTCGCACCAAAATACTTCATTATTTAATTAATTTGTCATTTTTTTGACGAAGATATAAAATGTACAAAAGACAAAAAGACACGACTGCTTCACACAATTCGACTTGATTGACTGAGAAATTGTACATTCATAGACATACATGGTCAATCGTGAATGGTTGATGATAAAAATTCAAACATGTTTGAAATTTGATTGTCAGTCATTATCATTCACCATACATACACCGTCGGTCTTGACAGTCAATCGCGTTGATTGTCATTCGTGACTGACCGTGTATGTGAGCCTTGATGGCCATAATCGTAAATAAGTAGTACTTACTACACTCTATTCCGAATACGGACAGACCAGACGGCGGACGAAAACGCGTCGTTGTCAGCGCATCAATCCCCCACTACGGCCTGTAAAATGATTGCCGATTAATTAGCAAATCCGCCACCAGGTGGTCCGGCAGCGCCAAGAGCTCAGTTGCGATCCGGGAAGGCGGTCTGTTCTTATTCTGAATAGAGTATAAGTCCCCTATATAAACTCATACCGAATTATCGAGAGCAAAAAAAAAAAAAAAAACGAATATATTTATACATTGTTTCACGCTTTATTTATATTTTATTTACATTTATATTTGTAGCTTGAAGTTTGGACGTATTGGAAAAACTTTTTCGCCTTTTCCCCCTCTCAGCTATATTACCTATATTATACTGTCTCATTATTATAGTTTTTTTTTTTTTTTTTCTGCGGACTTTATACATTTTTAATAAAATTAAAAACGTCGTTGCCATTATTTATTCCATTATTTTATAATATATTCCACACCGGACAATTTTTTCCTCGAAATATCGAATATGGCGAATCAAATATAGTCGTATTATTTGTAACAGTATTTAGAAAACTTTATTAATATCCGTGCAGCGCGCAACCGTACACCGGTCAAATTATTTTGTTTATTATCGTGCGATATTTTTACCGGAGATATTTTGACGCGGAACCATTGCGAGTGTAACAAACAGCAAATTTTATATGTTTTCTTATGTTAGAATAGGATCGCGGAGAAGGTGGATTTTCCTCGGTATTTATTGATTGCCAATCTACAGACGGCTGCTGGGCAGTACGTGTTCAATTTGATATACGTAAAACTTTCCCGGGGCTTTCGCAATCACAACTCGTGCTATAGGTTAGTTCTTCCGTTGTATTACAAAAGTTTGCGTAATTATCGAATCATAAAACTTACCTTAATACAAATGCAAAACCGCACACATAATATAATATATAGTGGTTCGGAATTTGCAGCGCTGTTCCCGCGAATTGGGATTACAGTTTGTTTTGTCAAACTCAAAGCCATGTCTTTGATTTACGAGATTCTATAATAATAACTATATATTATTGGTTCGTTTTGATAAATATACCATAAAATAATCTTCTTTGAGTGTAGATAAGTGATTTAGGAAATAATTAGCGGTTTTCTTTGAAGTATTTTCAGAGTTATCTGAAGGATCCCGTAAACAGTGTGCGCTTTTATACACTCCCGGGTGTGTGGAATATTTGCGAAAATCGGGCGAGGGTTTTAATACGTTAGAAAGTTTCCGCTCGTATTTCGACGTTTATCATAATATATTAAATGTTAAAATATCTCTTGTCGTCTGACATTTATTTAAAATATTATTACAAGATTGTTGATGTATTTATTAAAATACGAACAATATATGACGACAATCGTAAATATTAGCAGTTTACCCCCAGATAGATTTCAAATTTTCGTATACCGTGTACTTTTTCTAACAAAATATTCACTTTTGTATCACTGTACTTTTTTAATCGTCCATGATAATAGTGTTATGATACTATATTTACTCAACTATTATTAATTTTTTTTTTTGTAAAATTCATATTATGAATGGACATAGTTTGATTGCAACTATTTTATTTTATATATTACTATCATTTACTATATACACCTGCTCCCCTCCCCCATTGATAAATCCTGAATACGACACTACTTACAATCATCCCCAGGCCCTTATCACGTGCGGTAATATTATTTTTTGGGCTCGAATTCCGACGCATAGTTTATTTTTATTTTTTTATTTTTTTTTTTTTCGGTGATCCATGGCGATGTTTTTCAAGTCCGCAATATTCGGTTCGCGTGTAACAAATACATTTATTTTGAATTTTTCGCCGTTTTTCCAGTTTTAGAACGTGCATTCGTCGGTCGTTTTGTTAGATTCTTGTACACGTTTAAACGTTTTACAATCGAATGGTTAAAGTTTAATATATTATCTCGAGAAATTGTATTGGATCGTCAAATTTATTATTTCAATAACGTCTATTAAACTCAAACAAATAACGTTGATCAGTGTGCGTTGATCACCGCGTTAATCTAAAAAAGTGTCAAAAAAAAAAAGAAAACTTGTTGGTTATTTTTACGGGTTTAATATTACCGCGGTAAGATGCGTATTTTTGTTTTTTTTTTTAGAGCGTTTTTCAATTGGTTTTAGAGTGTTTAAATCCGAAGTCTAATTATTACCAAAGCGTTACGACATTGACAATATCCGTAACGCGCGTTTATCGGGTATTAATTTTTTTTTTTTTTTTTTTTTATTTATTTATTACGCTCTTGCGCATTGCAGCGGTATTGTCGTTCGACCGTGTAACCTCCCCATAAAATGACGTGCTCCGTCATAATATTCGATATATACACACGCGAATATATAAACGCGAATTCCGCCTACGTTTTCTATACACACACGCATATATATATATATATACGTATACGATATAGACAATCGCTAAACCGGCCGATTCATCCGGAAAATATTATCTCCGATACACGGCGCGCGCGCGCAAAATATACCGATACAACTGATGTATACGTATACGTATTCGTTTGTGTCTCGGGTATCTTGGCCCGTATCCAAACACATAACAAAATTTTGATAACGGTCCAAAGTATAGACGAGCGGAGATTTCACCCAGTATACCCGCGGCTTCTCCGCGTGCCCTTTTTCCGTTTCGCCCTGCCTTTCTCGGACAACTATTGCGTTATAAATCAGATACGGTCGTCGTTATTTTTTTTTTTTTTTTTATTATTATTTTTGTATTTTTTTTTTTTTTTAAAGCCACTTAAATCCTTCCTCGTCGGCATTTTACGACAATATAATAATGGTATCCGGCACCGGCGATGCCCGGGCGCGTTTTTATAAAACTCAATGGATTTTTTTTTTCTCCCGGTCTGTTTGGTTTTTTTTTTTTTGCCCTTCCCTCCTCCTCTCGCTGTTCTGGGGGTTGAATTTTAGAGAAGAACGCGCGGTAACAAAAAAAAAAAAAACAATATATATATATATATCCCCGGGATTAAGGCCGCATATATACCGCCGCGTCGACTGCGGGGTGTGCAATTTTCAGATAAAATAATTTGTCAGATTCCCGGAGACTTTATATTTTTCACAATAATATTATCACAACAACGTACTGTTGTGTAAATTGTTTTCTTTGAGTTCTGAATGAAAATAAATATAAAAAAAAAAAAAAAGCCCAAAGAAAACAATTTCACATTTCGCTGTTTTTTTTTTTTTTTTTTATCAATACACATCACACAAAAGGTTCTTATAAGAATATTTTGTTTTGTATATTTATTATTATTATTTTTATTTTTTATTTTTTTGTATATGATTTATGACGAGTATAAAAATAAAAAACGCCGATCGTGAAACTGCCCAGTCGAGGGTTGTTTTAGTTATTGTGTAGTTGTTGTTATTATACTGAGATATATTTTATTTTATTTTTGGCCCAGTCGAGACAAAATATTAGTGTACAATAATGCGTCACACTGGTTATAATCATTTGTTTCTGTTGGTAATTATCAATTATTAAAAAGACGTATTATTAAAGCACGTTTTATTACCAAAGTCTTAAAGTCATTATCCACTTAGAAAAAAAAAAAAAAAAAAAAACAACAACAACTTTTACGACACTCTATATTGAGTGTTTTCGTTTCCTATTTTTTTTTTTTATTGGATTTTAAGTGGATAAAAAAAATAACAAATAAATATAAAAAAAACAACAAATTGAATCTATCTCATACTGAAAGTCAATATTTGTCCTTTATTTTGTTCGTATTAAATAAAGTAGAACCTGTATCGGCACCGGTACCGAACACCGATAACAGAATTTTCGGAACCGGACGAGAACGGGTACCGATCATTTTTCAGGAACTGGCCCGTCCATAATTATTACATAATACTGCGGTTAGGTACTTTTGGATCAAGATTAGTACATTAATAATAACGTTAAAAATAATTTTAATAAAAAAAAATAAATAACGTTACGTACCTGCCCCATAAATAATAGCTGTATAACGTACAGAGCTCACTTAAACAATGGGAATTGTAGTTTTAAAGTTTCGAGTTATAAATTATTCTACGGCTATATACGTGTATATTATTCTTTAGGTAACTTGATTTTATTTTGTTTTTGTACGTAACGTTTAGTTATTTATGTTTGAATGTTACCGAAGAAATGTGGCGGTGTGTTTGTTTGGACGTGTGCGTGCCCGGTATATAGAATTTTTGTTTTTGAACTCTGACTTAATTTTTTCCACAATCTGTTACCGAAAACTCAAAGAAAAAAAAACACACACATACACACACATAGAAACAATAAGGGAATGGTAATAAATAAATTATTATATTATGCGTTATACACGGTTTGTTAAAAATGCGTGTACAATAGTTTTTTCGATAAAAAAAAAGCCTATAGAGTCCTTCGGATGATTTGACTGGCAAAAGTGATATCGCGGGCAAAAAAAAAAAAAAAAAAACCCGGGGAATCAAAACACGTATTCGTTTATCCCGGGCAACGGAGTTAAACCGTGTTTTATTATAGTCTATTTGGGTACCGGGTGGCATATTACCAAAACGTACGTGATCATTTCGGCACCACACAAAAATAATAAACCGATTTCGCATTGTATGTAGTGCCGAGTGCTGCGCACGTGTACGTTCTGGTAGGGATCAGCCCGGGATTGACGTGCAGGCAAGGCGGGCGCCGTGTCTGGAGGCTAGACAATGCCAGCCGGACTCGCGATTTGTACATGCTGTGAACAATATAATTCGGTATATTGTTATCAATAAACTCATAAAATTCACATCACTCGGCGGTATCAGTTATGCGAAAACCGATCGAGCCGTTCGAGTAGTGACAACACCCACGTCCGTGGGTAACGAACCTAACCTAACCTAACCTTTTTTTTTTAATTTTGATACCGGCAATACCCCAGCCTCCCGGAATGACGGGTCGCAATGACCAAGCCCTGCGCCTATCAGTGGCCAACAGACCGACAGGGGGTAGTCCCGGAACGATTAGCGCCGCCTCGTGCGAGACGGTCCTGTAGGCGCACACGCTCCGGAGAGCTGAACGCCGCTGGACGGCCGCCATAGCAGCGTGGCCCGGGGGGCAGAGTTGCTGGGAATAAGCCCACGCGGGAGCGCCGTACAACAGCACGCTGTGCACGACGCTCGCGAGCTGTTTCCGCCTGCACTGCCGCGGGCCGAACCTAACCTAACCTAACAGACGGAATCATAAATGGTCACCGATAAGATGTGCGGCGTGGAATCGATGTTCGATATCGGATTACGCACGCTTACGTTGTAAAAAATAAAATCCCGGGCCAGGAGCCGTGCGGGTTTTTTTTTCGGAGACGAGCTCCGGCATGACCGTGGTGCGTCCGGCCGTCCGACTCCAAAACCTAACCGGCATCGGAGATACGCGTAAAAAAGCGGGAATATCGTTTGCGAGAAACCGGCCGGATCTGGCCGGGTCGGTACGGGCAATTCGATATTGGTAATTCCTACTGTCTAATAAACGGCCGGTTGTCACCGATTTAACCGATTGCAGAGGCTCCAGTGGTTCGGGGCCCCGTAGCCGCTGGACCTCCGTAGGAAGTGTACCTCCACCCCCTACAAGTGTAAGGGCAGCAAGTGGGCTTCGGCCCATTCGCCTGTAGGGACGTGAAGTTTTCGTACTCGTCTTATGTGGAGCCCGCCCCGTCGAACGGGGAAAACGGGATTTTATACCGTTTGTACTCATCCGTATGTGTTCGTTTTGTCAATAAACAATGGCGACCCGTCTCCCGAAGTAGTGCCTCACGAGGCGGGCGTATTGCCGGTTTAAAAAAAGAAAAAAAAAAAAAAAAGGCTCCGGCGGTGAACTCCGGCTCGCGTAAAACCTACGTCGGGGGTTGTCCCCTATCACCGTTATACTAACTGCACCGTTGTAAATATATATTATCCACTTTGGTTTAAGATTTTAAGTCTAATACAATGATCGCTGTAGATACCTGCGAGTTTTTAAACGCCACGTGACTAGACGGCGACGCGCGCGCTTAACGATCGCACTGGCGTGTGCAGTCGTCAGTCACATGGCCGGGTCGACCCGCAAAACTTTTATAATCCTCGTAAGTCCCCCTCGTAATACCGGCAGTTTTCTACGTGAACAAGTGTTTTGAAAACGAACAAAACGATTGCGCGCGCAGCGAAACACCGAAAACGCGTACGAGACGTCTGTACGATTCCGGATCATCGTTAAATGCAACCCCGCTAATATGCTATAATATATTTTTATGAATTAAATAAAAATCCACTCGACTGATGTTAACAAACTAACTTGAACAATGTTAATTTACTAAAATATTAAAATGCCACGATATATATATTGCTGTGCGTTTATTTTATAATGAATTATTGATATTTTTGTGTTGATAGGACTTGATACCTTTCCAGACGATATCCGTACTAAATGGTTGCCCCGGATCGTTGGGGTTTTTTTTTTTTTTTTTGAAAAGTATTCAGTTATTTATTTATAGTCCAATCTTCTTTGTGTATTCAGCCTGCGGGTTCACTGCAGTTATTCCAATTCACCACGTCAACCGATCGTTTGCTATTTCCTATATGTCTTGAATCTACCGGGTCTTTCTTCAACTGTCCTATGAAAGAGATGCCAGACCGCCTTTCTGTTCCGTTTTCTCGATCACATTTTCTAGAACGATGTTATGCAATATTCTCTCCGTCTGTCACCAGCACCATATTTCCATAATGGCTTCCGATTTGCTCTCGTTAATATCTATAAACCGTGTTCCGCTCCAATAGGTCACAATGGTCAAAAGGCGTAAGTTTTTATCAGTCCATTTTTCGCAAATATATTTTATTATTTTATATTTTTTTTCTTCTTTTTCAACGTGAGAAGTTTGATTTTTTTGCTAAAAGCTCCGTTTGCTCGACCTATCCCGTTGCCCCATTCGTTTGGCGCTATTACCGTCCGACGTAATTTTTACTCCCTGAGCAAGAGTAAATTCACAAATCTGTTCTAATTTCCGATATTCATTACTCACTGACAACGTGTTTGAATATGAGATATTAAAAAATATTTATTTTTTTTTTTTTTTTTTTTGTCAAGAAACGTCGTGGGCATTTGATTATAATATCGGTGTTGGAGCCAATAATGACGAGAACTCGTAGCACACCACCACCATTGGCCGGCAAACACTCACACGCAAACAACACACAAATGTTTATTTGTATTGTTTAATTTTTGTTTTAATTGTGTCGTTTTATTTTTGTTTTAATCGTGTCGTTTTGTGAGTTATGTAACATGTAAATTTGTGCACGGTGCGTTATCGGCCGCCGTTATGACGTTTTTTTCTTTTGTGTATCTCGCCGATCGTTGACACAGCAGTGCCATCAGCAGATTAAAGTTTTTTCCTTATTTTATGTTAGTAACTTGTATAATTTTAGTAATTTGTAAATTGTGCCCTAATCGTCACGAGATTGTACACTTTGTAAGCGCGAATCGCCGTATTTCTTTCTTTTTTTTTTTTTTTTTTTACATAATTAATATCGTTGTTGTCTGTCTGTGATTTACGTGTTTTTTGTTTACTGTACAATTGAATTGGACCAGCTGGCCAGTCTGCGCTCCACAACCGTGAATTATTTTTTATAAATTCTTAAGGTGCGTCCACACCCAACAAACAATTAAAAAACGTTTGTCTTCTACCATTTAACATCCACTGAGAAGCCGTCAGTCGACGGTGACTTCGCCTAAATATAGTTTTGAGTCGTACTGCCCAGTCCGGTTCTCCACACACCGACACTTGTCGCCGATTCTAGTCTTAAGATAACGCACATTGCTCAATGGGTGGTAAATTACGCGGCCGGACAGTGTTACGGTAGCCGGGAACACGAGTTAAAATTACATGTTCCCGGCCCGAACAATCGGAGTTCTGGCAGTGTCGGCGGTATGCAAGCCTGCGGTGGGCACTTTATACGCCGTTCTCTTATTTTACCCCGTCGGTGTCCGGTACGGCGGAACGTGCACCGGCGTATTTGTTTGTTTTCGGGCGCGCAGAGAGCCTCTCTTTCTCGCCTGCCTCACCCGCGCCGCGCGTGCCCGCCAATATCAACGCGACGGCGATGAAGACGGCGGGGTCCGTCCCCGACCGGATTGATTTCGATCACCGTAAACGAGCAATAAATACGCCTCGAAGTCAATTCGATTAAAACGAATTTTTCTAATAAATACATTATCGATTCGGGCGATTCGGGCGGTTGTGAGGGCCGATGTCGTATCGCCGTCGACGACCACGGCTTCTCCTCCACCACCACCCCCCCCCCCCGGAGTGTTTGCACCGTTATCGTTAGCGCGCCTAAACACGACCCCCGCCGGCAAAGGTTTAGCGACCGCGACGATCGTTCGTATTAATTACCGGGTTTCGGGTTCGAGAACAACGCGTAACCGCGCGCACGAGAGCGGTCGCGTTATATACGCACACCGCGTGAACACGATTTCTACCGAATCCAACAGCAAAAGAAATAGATAATAAAAAACAAAAAAATTATAATAGAAAAAAAGACCATCCGTGAATACCGATAACGCACAATAACAATTATTGTTATAAACAGCCGCGCGTATTTTTAAATTATACGAATAATATTTGTAAAAAAAAAAAAAAAAAATGCATAATTTACGTGTTTTTTTTTTTTTTTTTTTAAAGAATATTTACGATCTATGCTACATGGCAAAATAAGCCAATTGGAAAATAACAATGATATACATGAGGAGGGAGCCAATCCAGTGATAGAACCCAACATTAAATTTTTTTTCTCTTAGGGCGCCGTAATGTGAGATTTCCAGGATGGGAGTTGGAAGCAATTTCAGCAATTAAATGGTTAGAGTGAAATTTTTTTTATAATGTTTTACGACTAACTGATTCTACTTTAGAGTCTTATTGAAGTGTGAAATTGGAAACGTACCAAGGCACAGAAGAGATAATTCGGAGAGCGGTGGATTGGAAGGCTTGCAGGGTACGTATATGGGGTGGTTTTGCACGACGTCAGATTTGGATTGCATAGGCCCAAATAGGTCTTAAATAGGGATTCGTAGATTGTAATTTTTGTATGAAAAGCTAATTTGGATTTTACAATTGCGCGAAGTATATGAAGTCGACTATTGAAGATGTTCCCCTTTTAGATTTGGTGTGAGGACCCTATTTCAATGTTTTATCAAGTGTGATACCGAGATAATTTACGTGTTAATGTGTATTTTATGGTATCGTGTACGAGTATCGTATAGAGGTTATCAGTGAGTTAGATCGAAGTCTAGTAATTATTATTTAAGAATCATTTGTTATTGCCTAATCTATCCCCCGGACGATATGCAGCGAACTCGGGCGATATTGCCATTTTTTTCAATAGCCCTTAGGAACTGTTCCAATGTTTGGACTATGAGTTCTGTTGTCGCGTTCGCTTTGATTTCCTCTGCATCTTGAAATCGTTGTACGTTAAGCGCAGATTTTAGTCTTGGGAAAAGAAAAAAAAAATCACACGGGGCCTGATCTGGAGAATAAGGAGAGTCCGCGAGACCACAGCAATTTTTCTATCAATATTTTTCACGAATCGATAGCGCTAAATGTGCCGGTGCATTGTCGTGGTGAACAATCGCGGAACGAATTTAACCCTTTTCATCTGTACGTTTTCCTGTAAAATTTCAGGACAAGACTCGATTGAGATTCGCTTTGTTAACTCACGAACGGTTAATCGGCGGCCATTTCGCATTTTTTCGCAAATTGTCGTCACAACCATCGTTTCCGGTCTTCCAGAACGTGGATCGTCTTCAGTTGACCGCCGACTGTCTTTGAAACGTTTACGAAACACTCGAAAGTCACGGAACCACTTATCGCGTGATCGCCCAAAAGCGGTTTTAGTCGTTTCCGTTTTCATTATTTTTACCAACTCTCGAGGCACATGTCGAAAACGGCGAACGACAAAAAACTGTCGGGATTTAACCACGTGCAATATTAAGCTGAGATATGATGGCGACTTGGGGTTTCGTGTAAAATATTCACTAATTCACGCGGAACTTCACATCCATTTACAATTTGAAACGTTATCGCGTGTAGATTAACCGTAATAGCATTTGTCCTGGTCGTTTTTGAACGGACCCCGTACACTAAAAATACGTAACGCTACGGACTACCGGTTTATTACTTACACTCTTAGACCGATAAATTATTTCAAGTTTAGAATGTTGCAGCGGAGAGTTAGTAATATTCTATGGTAGATAAGAAAATAATATGTACTTTGTCGTTTCTCCGGTCTAAACTTTATATAATTACAGTTGATAAACTGTCACGCCGGACATTTTATTTACGATCGGAAAAATAATTACGTCTTCGAGAAAACGAGTAATTAAAATATATTATAAATAATGTACAAATGAAAATTAATGCTATGGTAATTATTTAGTTATAAAAAAAATTAAAAAAAAAAAATTAAATAAAATATAATTAAATAAATTCGTAGTGCTTTTTTTTTTTTATATTTTTTAATATTCGTTTTTAATAACCCGTTTTTGATTTTTATAAATACGTACACAAAATCTCGTGTGACGTCGTTATCGTTAAAAATGATCAAATTTATTTTTAAAAAAATATGAAAAAACAATCGTCGAAATGAATTACCTTAGTCTCTCGTGGCTATTATAATAATAGAACCGATCAAATAATCAATCCCGTATAATGAAAAATCAAATCGATTTGTCGGCTGTACTTTCAGACCGGTCTGGTTATTTTAGAAATATTCAATAGAAACTAATGATGATGAATGGCGATACTGAATTTTAATATCTGGAATTTTTTCGTTGCGTAAAATATAATAAATATATTTTATAATTGTATTTAATCGCCGTTGTTTTTTCATTTTTTTTCTTTTTCTTTCTGATTTCACAAAAAAGACAACCGACCGACTTTAAAAATAATTATTTTTCTTTGAGTTTCACTTTTATTTCAAAACTAATATTTATTTTAATTATCTCGAAAACATTTCTTTATTTATTATTATTATTATAATTTTTTTTTTTTTAATATAAGATACGATAATGTCGTATAATATTATAATTACCATTGCGAATTCACAAACGAATTTCTCTATAGAAGTGATTTTAATGTTGTTTTAAAAAATATAAATAAATTTCAGGATTTTTATAATGTTGAATAATATTAATAATGGGTGGTTTTTTATTTTTTATTATTATTATTACACCCGTATTTTTTTTTTTTTTTTTTTTTTTTCATTGAAAATAAACACATTGTCATTTTTTTTAATATAGGACAATATTTTAAACGAAATATAAATTAGATGTGATAAACAATAGTACGTTTCGCCGACAATGCGTTTATATTTCACTTGGAAGTTTTACTTGCATCAACTATCGCTTGATAAAGTAGACGGTCCTTTATTATATATGGAAAAAAAATTTGAATTTATCGCCATTACACTTATACCGCAGTATTTATAAATTAAATCACCTATACGTTACTGTACACAACGGTTCTATTCGATTAATTTAAACAATTCGCTTAGCTGAGAGTTTCTATAATTTTAAAGATTAAATTACGATTTTAGATATTACATATTGAGTGTCATATTATAATGGTCCACGTTTTGACGGGAATTTCGTGCCATACGCCGTCATTTTTCGATATTATTCAGTCGTTTAATACATTTGCGTAGTTTCTGAGGGAATATATTTGCATTTCCGTTATATATTTATTCAAAGATTTAGTACGTGAAACACGCGTGTGTTTAATTCAAAGGTGTTCCGTTTCAAATATTTAATGTATTCAATATTCCTTTGTTTTCTAAATCAAAATTCTACAAAAAAAAAAATAACTGCTAAAAAATCTTTTAGAGTATTTAATATAAATTGTTTTGCTTTACCGTTTACTAACTAAATTGTTTGCATAATATTTACAAGAAAATAAACATTTTGAACGTTATTATTTTTTGTTGTTGTTGTTGTTGTTGTTTTTATTGTCATTTTATACATTTTTTTTCAAGTCAAATTTCGGCTTTTACAGATAACTAATTAAACCGGGCTAAAGAAAATTATTCGTACACTAAATAACATCCCCCTAGCTTCGTTGAGTAGGAGGGGAGGTGGTCTCCATGGCCTAAAAAACACCCACCACTCTCGGCAACATCATTAAATTCGTATTGAAATTTAACCGAACTTATAACACTTTAATCTACAAATAAAACAACTCTAATGAAAAGTGCCCATAAATTGTATTTTTTTTTTTTCCTAATAATTTATTTTCTTAACTCACATGCGCGGGGCGTTCCCCGTTGGGAATTATTCCGGTTTCGTCGGTAACCCTCGAGCCCGTCGCTAAAATATAAGCTCGACTGAAATCTAAAAAAATAAATAATATTGTTTTCGGTATATTATATGAACAAGACGTACGGTAAAATATATGAAAAAAAAAAAAAAAACATCTAGAAAACGGCGATACGTATCGCACGTAATAACATGACGCTAAAAGCTGGACATAGTTCGCAACACGAGTAGGCCACTGTTGTAAGTGACTAGTTGGAAAGGTTCGTAGGGTAATTTTGTTAATACACCGAGAGCGACCGATAAATCGGGTACGGCGTGAACAATTTAGACCGTGATGACAAACCTTAAAAATCGTTTTCATAGTAAAAAATAATTGCATCCACGTCATGGTAAAACAAAATCATCCTTCGCTCCGCTCGGAATCTAAACCAGTACACAATCCATAAATGTAATCATATTAAATAATTCCGAAATAATAACATAATTATAGCGTCTAACGTATATTGTGTCGTTTAGAAATTGTACATTATACAATTATTGTGCACCGTTATTAAAACTATAGTTTTAACGCATTGAAAAACCTTGAAAAAAAAAAAAAAAAATCATGTCGAGTCTCTAAAATTAAGCATTTCTAATGTCAACGGTAAAAAATTGAAATTGTTAAAACGTCATAAAATATCATTAAACAAAATAGGGAAATTACCTACAAGGTTGTGGTGGGGGGGGAAGAACTAAAGATTAAAAATTCCAAAAAAAAATTTGAATTAAAAGAGTAACTGAGTTAATTTTTTTGTGTAATTGGAACTTTGCACTGAGAAAACTATATGTCTTATAATAAGCTTCGAAAAAAAGGAAAAAAAAAAACAATTGATACAAATTCGAAGACCCAAACGTTCTTAAATTTTTAATCATTATATAATCGAATAACCGTTAAAAACTGAATATAATTTCATCCGTATGGAATACGAAATTAATCTCCTAGCAGAAATGAAACTTGAATTTTTTATCGTACTAGCTGTACATTGCAGGCAATTTAAATTAAACGTGCCTGTATATAATATTGTTATCATTTTAATTAACTATATAAATTGAATTTCTTGTGGACAATGTCCTCAACTCGCAGTGCGCGTATGAGTTTTCATTTTAAATATACATTTTGTTGTTTTAAAAAGCATTTCGGTGTTGTATGATCGCCAATGTGTAGGTACGACAAACATATAAATTCACTAATCCCGGTTACTATATTATTTAAATTGCTTTTATTCGTTTTATTTATTTTTTTTTATTTTTTTTTTTTATTTTTGCGCGAATTTTTAAAACGGCTATACAAATATAAATACATATAGAACGCTACGCCAAGGAAAATATCAACCTAAAAGAGATAATACTTTATAATACCTACCCGATAAATAATACGATATTTTTTTTGTTTTTGTTTTTTTTTTTTACATACAGAAATTACTATTTTATTGCGTTATTTATAGTTAATAATGCAAGCAAAAACATTTTTTAAAAAAAAAAAACCATTTTTTCCGTGTCTCGGCTCGCCATTATAAACTCGGGCTTGTTTGCAGGACTTATCTAAATAATATTTTTTATCTTTTATCTTATCTAGATGAAAATGTTGATGTCTATCTGAGGGTCGACTATAGGATTTGAATAGAAAATAAACCGTTTTACCCGTCGAAGAAAATATTAAATAACTACGAATTTTACTTTTAATTAAACATTATAAGTTACTAGTTGGTGACTTTCACCCGTTGCGTTTACAAAATCGCCGTTTGAATTTTTATCACCCTATTATAATGTTATCAACAATAAACGATAACAAAATAATAATAATAATAATAATAATAATAAAAAAATTACATTTCTTCATCTCGATAAATTGTATTTGTCTGCGTCTCAACACTGCAACCGTGCCCGTACAACGATAGTTTTATTTTGTAGGTATAATATTTTACGAAAGTATATTTTATGTCGTAATGCATTGGAATAGTGGAATGTTTTCTTATGAAACATATTGATTTTCGCAATATATGGAAGTTTTATTCTCTCGTGCACAGTACCTAAATTTAATTCCGATAAAATAAAAGCAAAGTTTACCTACCTATATGTATTACGCTTTTGTTTTCATCGATTGTTAACGGCATAATGGATAAGTCATATGAAATACCCACTGTAATAGTTTTAATTGAAAATTGAAAGTTTTTGAAAATGTGTTGATTAAAACATTGCGTACAATATTGCATTGTCTACGTTTTATCGCGAATGTATTTAAATTTGTTTTACACGTGTCCAAGTACAGCGTCGTAAAATAATACAAATTATTGGTTAGAAAAAAGAAAAAAAAAACTAGGTTTTTAGATTTAAATATTTTGTTCGTACATCCAAGATCACATTTTCCTCCTTGAATAAGTACGGGTACAAGGAATGAGGTGTAAAAATAAACGAAACCAAATCTATATATATATATAATATATATACATATATACATTGCACGTTCACTCTTAGAAAGGAAAAATGTCCACCAATTATCCTTAACGAACAAACCTTACCAACGGCACAACATGTTCGTTATCCAGGCATCATTATTTGACCAACGCTTTACCTGGTCGCCACACTTACGCAATAAACTTTTATCTTTAAGTTATCGTATCCGTCTTCTCCGCCCGCTTCTAACTTCCAATCATATTAAATTTTCGACCGAAATTCCAATACAACTAAGCTATTCCTCAAACCAATACGGACGTATGGTATACAACTGCGGGGGCCCCGCAAAATTATCGAATATAAATCGTATACAACTCTCTTCCAATTTAAAACTCTCCGTGCTATAACCAAAGCACACTTTTATAATTCGAACCAATCCCAAAATAATGATCTTGACATCTACTCTGTTCAACGTGCAATTTCAACATATATATAAAAATATTATTTCATTTTTCAATAAATATTGAATGACAACCACACGTAACGCCACACTTTCAATAGTAACAATTGTGTTGACTATACAAATAAAATAATCGAACGACTGAAGATTGTCATTCATGACTGACCGTGTATGGGGGGCCGTTATATACGTTACAAACAATATTTGTGCGCTAGAAACGTCCGAGCATTAAAATTAAAATTAAATTTTCGTTTATACAATCTAATACAATTAACTTTTATTAAATTGTCGACCGAAGTTCTAATATATAGGCTATTCCTCAAACCAATATAGACGTATGGTATACAACTGCAGGGGGGGCCCTGCAAAATTATCGAATATAAATCGTATACAACTCTCTTCCAATTTAAAACTCTCCGTGCTATAACCAAGTCACCCTTTTATATTTGAAACCTGTCCCTACATAATGATCTTGGAATCTCCTCTGTTCAAGATGCAGCAAAAACGTTTTACAAACGATTTAACTTAAATCTTCAAAACCCCACAAATCCCTTAATAAAGTGGGATTAGCATCAGCAAATATTCCTGGTAATCCTCGAAAATGGTTAAAAAAAAAAATACCCAAATTGTAAATATATTGAAAATAATTGTATAATTAACTACTAACTGTCAAGGTGCCTTCACCGGAAGGTTTCTTTACGCCGTCATTCGTGACATAAAATCCTTTATTAGTTACGCTCATTATTCAAGACGTAACAGATTGTGGAAATTCATTTTTAAAGTTATCAAAAGAAAAAAAAAAAAAGAATTTTTTTTTAAATATGTTTAAACCGTAGGCACGAAGAAACGAATAATCCGACCATCAATAAGAACGTTACTGGTCATAACGCTTATATGATTAATTTGCGAACGTCGCAAGAACGATATAACACCGAAACAATCTGTTTTCAACATAATATATGAATATCTTAGTCATTTTTTTTTTTTTATTTCACTAGTAGAACAGATAGTGTACAAGTCGCGCTGTTGCGAAGTTGGCCGAAAAGTTAGAAAACAGTCGTGTAGAAATAAATTCCATTTATATCGACACTACGAGATAAAAGTTCCGGATTAACTTAGCCGGAGTTTCCACCGGCTCCGCGCGAACGACTCGTCTTCTAATTCATACAGAGACCCTAGTGATTCAAATTCCATCAGCGATAATTCACTTAAACCGTAAGAGGAAGTTCAAGTATAGGAAATATCAAAGTTATACCTACGTTTTAAAAGTTTACACTTTTAAGTCGTACAAGTTGAAATACATTTCGTTGACCGTTATTAATTAATAGCGCACATATATACGAGACGACACATTATTATTATTATTATTATGTACTTTGTGGTCTCGGTTTCAGATTTTATTTCTGAATTATTGCCGCGACCGCCGGGTGAAATTTAATGAACGAACCGTTGTTGTTCGAAAACTACGTTGAATTTAAAAGTAGGCCCCGCGACTGTATGATGAAATTTATTATAATCTATTACGGTCCGATATATTTGGGTACCTATACCATGGTGTTATTAAGTATATTTCGTTTTTGTTTTTAAATTCAAATAACAGTGTTAAAGATTTTAAAAAAATATATACATATTATATAAAGAAAACACCAATAATTATAACGTTATAATTAGGGCTGGGATTTTAATGCCCTAAAACACTCCGAAAAATGTCCTAAAAAAATGCTTTTATGACCTAAAAACTCTAAATAATGCGCTAAAAAAAAAAAATTAATTAGAGTAATAAAACGGTGTTAACGACGACAAAACTCGTACTGAACGTCTAACGATAATATCATCGGACGTCGATTTTACCGATTTAAGATTATTTAACAGGAAATCCGGGTAGAGGTTACTCAAACCTTGTCCGATAATATTGAACGTCTAACGATAATATCATCGGACGTCGATTTTACTGATTTAAGATTATTTAACAGGAAATCCGGGTAGAGGTTACTCAAAACCTCGTCCGATAATATAATACGAATTACGAGTACCTACTTATAATCTGTTATATTTATTAAAAAAACCATGTTGGTGTAAAAATCTTAAAATAAAATTTCAAATTCATACACTTGGTTTCCAAAAACTCAAAAAATGCTCCAAAAACTCTAAAATGCCCTAAAAAATTAAGAAAATGACCTAAAAACTAAATAATGCCGAAAAAATGCAAAATAAACTTTCTTATTCTCATTCAAATGTACATAAAAACAAATTTGCGACAAGACGAGCATTGCACAGTAAGCATTGAAAAACAATGCAAAGTGCATCGAAATCCCAGCCCTAGTTATAATGTTGTTTAGTATATGTTTTTTTTATCCGATAAACACGGCTAAACCGGATATTGAAAATGGCGGTGCGCTTGTACGACAATTGTGTTGTAAAATTATAGCGGGTCGATCAAATCTACCGCCGTGGAAATATCCTATACCACACGCACGCCGGTCTTACTCCGAAATATTTTACCGGACAATAATTCACATTAGTAAAACGAATACGGACGAATGTTGTATCATTGTTGGATTAGTGACGAGTGTTTAAAAATAACAGTACGAGCAATCGATTCGTCTATGGATGTTAAAACTTTGTACAATTGTGGTATAACGGGGGCGGGGGGGGGGGGAGAAAAAAAAAACAATTTTACCGAAAACTATAAAGTCGCACTACCGAAACGTAATATTGTTCTATACACAATAGCGGGTTGTTCGTTGGAAACCAACAACGAAACTAATTCAAAAATGTTTATTCGTCAAAATCTCGAGTATTATGTATTTATTTTTTTTTATCTATAATTCATAATATTAGAAATACAAATTGTATATACGTGACGTTACATTGTAACGGTATTTTTTTTTTATTTTCGTTCTACTACCGTTAGAGAAAACACATTACAGTGGCAAACGATACGAGGAGTGTTGATTAAGAAAAAAAAAAAAAAGAATAAAATCAATTTTATCGATACAATATAACGTACACCGGAGATATTATTTTATATGTGCCGTAATATAAGACTATAAAAATGTTACCTATACACGCAAAAAGCTATAAAGAAAGTTTGGCCACCGACCATTAATATAATGAACGTCTCTTTCATTTAACACGCGACCTTATACCGGAGAAAAATACAATCCGGGACATTCTTCGAGATAATAATATAATATAACGAAAGTAAATCTACCGAAGTATCATGGTACACTTACAATAATATATTGCAGTGGATCTGATGTAGCGAACACCATAAGATTTTTATTTTATTTTTTATTTTTTTTTTGTCAATAAACGCGTGCAATTTTTACCGACCGTTTCATATTGGGTTTTATGTGGAAAAAAATCGTTTCGCCGCCAAAAACAATAAACACCAGGTTTGTCGTATCACGTTGTACCGGGTGGTGAATAAAAAATTGTATGCAAATTGAGTGCAATATTGTAATTTTTTTTTATTTTTTTTTTTTTTTTATGCGTGTTAAGTGCTAATGTACGAGGTCTGTGCAAAAAGTACCAGGATTTTATATTTAATAATTACAAAAATAAAGTTACATAATATTTTAAGATATCTCCTTGAAAATACTCTCCTCCAGACGATATGCAGCGATCCCGGCGATATTGCCATTTTTTTTTTTTCAAAAGTCCATAAGAACTGTTCCAATGTTTGGACTATGAGTTCTGTTGTCGCGTTCGTTTTAATTTCCTCTACATCTCGAAACCGTTGTACTTTAAGCGTAGATTTTAGTCTTGGGAAAAGAAAATAATCGCATAGGGCCAGATCTGGAAAATATGGAGAGTCCGCGGGCCTACAGCAATTTTTTCATCAGCCAAAAATTCACGTGTCGACAGCGCTAGTATTGTCCCGGTGCATTGTCGTGGTGAACAATCGCGGAACGAATTTGGCGGCGCGACCCTTCTCGTCTGTACATTTTCCTGTAAAATTTCATGACAAGACTCAATTGAGATTCGTTTTGTTAACTTACGAACGGCCAATCGGCGGCTATTTCGTATTTTTTCGCAAATTGTCGTCATAACCATCGTTTCTGGATGACGTCGACGGTGTTCAGAACGTGGATCGTCTTCAGTCGACCACCGACTGTCCTTGAAACTTTTAAAACACTCGAAACCACTTAATAAATCATCCCCAAAAGCAGTTTTAATCATTTCCGCACGTTTTCGTTACATAATTTTTACCAAGTTCCAAGCAAAACTTGACGCACACGCGTTGTGCTATTACTCTGAGGATTTTACGTATATTTTTCGATACGATCGATATTGTATTTTTATTTAAAAATTCAGGCTTCAAATGCAATAGTTATTAGCCTGATATTTAGTATTACATAATATTATATACGAGGTCTGTTCAAAAAGTACCGGGATTTTATATTTAATAATTACAAAAATAAAGTTACATAACATTTTAAGATATCTCCTTCAAAATACTCTCCTCCGGACGATATGCAGTGATCCCGGCGATCTTGCCATTTTTCAAAAATCCTTTGGAACTGTTCCAAAGTTTGGGCTAAGAGTTCTGTTGCTGCGTTCGCTTTATTTCCTCTGCATCCAGAAATCCAGAAGTCCTTTAAGCGCAGATTTTAGTCTTGGGAAAAGAAAAAAATCACATGGGGACACAGGAATTTTTTTATCAGGAAAAAATTCACGAATCGACAGCGCTCGTAAATGTACCGGTGCATTGTCGTGGTGAACAATCGCGGAACAAATTTGACAGCGCGACCCTTCTCGGTCTGTCCATTTCCCTGTAAAATTGCATGACAATACTCAATTGAGATTCCTTTTGTTAACTCACAAAACACTCACTTAATTTCGGACATGTCGAAAACGGCGAACGACAAAAAACCGACTGGATTTAACCACGTGTAATATTTAACTGGGATAAGATAGCGACTTCGAGTTTTGTTAAAAATAACCACCCAATCGAGGAGGAATACATCTATTTACAATTGGAAACGTTATCGCGTATAGATTAACCGTAATAGCATTTGTCCTGGTCATTTTTAAACAGACCCCGTATGATACACAATTGGTAAAAATCCGTCGGTTAATTTCGATCTAGTGGTTCGTTATAATTCAGTGACAGATAAAAATAATTAAGACAAATACGAAACGCATAATATATTACATTATGACATTGAAAATCAAGAGGAATATAATATTTGTTATCGTTTTATTTGGATAAGTATTAGATGTTTATGATGTTTTCCAAATGTCTACTATTATTTAGATAAATAGTGTTGAAATCGATTAAATTTACATTACAAAAAACCATAGGGAAAATGGGCGACATTTTGAAAATATCTATAATAATTTAGTTTGATCTCTGTGTGTGTGTGTGTGTTGCAGTCCGTGCGGAACGCTTTGTTGATTTACTATGGCAACCGAATAATGTCTATAGTATATATTATAATATTTTTCGTACACGAAATACTCGATCAAATTTGTACTCGGCGATAAAACGGACTCGAGTTTTGGCTAAAAAAAGTTAAATATTATTGAATAACCAAAACCGTATGGATCGTGAGGCGGAAACATATGGAGTATATTTATTTTATAGATACATTTTTGATTACAGAGAAAGAAAACCCGGAAAAACGCCTGCAGTCGAACCTGGACAAATATTTAAAATACTCGTAAATACTCGATAATGATTTTAACCAGCTAACTCGATTTTCAATTAATTGATGGTATTTCGACGCTATTCGGCCAAAGTGAAGGGACGCGCATTTTTCCTTTCTCCGTCCCGAAAAAAAAATATAATGATTTTAGGAATTGAGAAATTGTGTAATATTCAGTTGTCTTAACCAAATTTGCTATTATTTACAATTGTTTGAAACCGTTGTCATTCGATTTTGGTGCGGGGGACCCCCTTCGCCGTACGTGCAACGAAGATGTAATATTTTTGATATACTTTTGATTTTTTTTTTGAATAGTAATGAATAACCGTGAATAAACGTCGGGGAAACGAATATTCGCACAATATCGGAATCTGTTAATTTCGATTTGGTTTGATGTTGTAATTCGGTGAAATGTAACTATAGTGACCAGACATTTTCACGCAGTACCACTTAAACCACTACTTTTTAGACGTGGTGTAATTTTCAAATCGTTCTGGTATTTTTTGCGTTATCTTCGGCAATATAAAAGTTGTGTTATTAATAATTATCGGCGTTTACAAGTACACTTCATTTATGTTGAAATTCGTTAAAAACACAAACAGTTGTAACTACACAATTACAAATGAATTACAACGTTTCACCGTTGCACATTTAAATATCGATTAAAACGCGTTTAACCGGACTGTGCTCGGAATCGTTTTCCGTTTGCAGCGATTTATCGTTGCATTCAGATATGAATTAATATTTAACGCCAATGTACACGCGCAACAAGTGATTACAGTACATATGCCCGGTCTGTTTTGTTTTTTTTGTTTTTTTTTAATTAATTATTATTAAATATACTCGATGCGTACGGGCACTAGAGTTACGCGAGTTTTGGCGTTTTCGAAATCGACGCGGTTCGAGTCGGAACCCGAAAGAAAAACCGTATACTAGACCAACCGCCAACACAAACGTCTGTTATCAATTTATCTATTATCGCGGGGACACCGTGGGGGGTTGGTCAGGTCGGCCGACCGTTGTCGTTGCCCGGCGTCCAAATGTCAATCCAATCGGGGACGACTACGAGTCCGGCGGTCTGTATTGTTATTATAATTATCATTACTATTATTGCCCACCCACCCCCATCCCCCCGTCACCCGGTACGCTCGCACGTGAACGCCGCGCGGAAACACCGTTTCCCGGCATTGGGTTTGGGCGTCCGGGCTTTACGGTACCCCGTCGTAATCGCACGTCCGGCAGTCGAACGTCAGTCCCGAATACCGGACCGGTAATAAATCAAACCAATTATTATCCCCCCGCGGTGGCTGTTAAGAGGATAAACCCGACGGACCGGACGGCGTTTTACAGGGTACGGGTAACTTTACCCGGTCGCGTACGCGCGAAAAAAAAAAAAAACGATTTATAGAAGTAAATCGCGGACGATTATCGAGTAGATTACGCCGTAAACGGCCGTGCCATTATTGCCGTCTTGGATCCCGTTTAATGTTTTTGGATAAATCTCGCGCCTCTATATATATACGTATATAATTCAGACGGTGGGAAAAAAACGTGTTTACGGGCCTTTTTTTTTTTATTTCTCTCTCTCTCTCTCTCTCTTATTTTTGCCACAAAGAAGGGGTCGAACGCGTAGCAGTCAAACGCTCCAATCTAATGGACCGTTTCGAGTGACCCGCGCTATAATATATAATACGCCGCGATAAATAAAACCTCGCATCGCAAAACGTGGGTATATTCACCGTTTATATTATACACTTATGTGGGTATACGGGTGTACGTTTTTTTTTTTTTCTTTTTTTTTTTATCGTGTAAAAACATTGTGTCGGAAAAAGCGTTCACAATTCGTAACGTGTACGGTTTACCCGTAAAACAATGTTTTGCCGTCTTCTTCGCGTTTGCATAACGACCGTGAAACCCTACGATCGCTTTGAACACCCACATTCCCCCGAGAAAATTCCGCGGTTACACAATAATAAAAAGATCACATTTAAATCGGTTTGAACTAGCTAATTTTGATAAATTTCCATTTTTTTTTTTTTCACGATAAAATCGACATTTTTAATTTTACTTCATTTGTATAGATTATTTTTTTTCGACCGGGAATTATATAATACCTGCAGTTGTTCACGTATTTTACAATATTCTTATCAATATTGTTTACACAGACCATTATTATTTCCCCGTCGGTATAAAATACATTTAATGTATTTCATTGCATCGCTTGTCAATTTATAATGATACATTATATTCCATTTCGTTATTTCCGTTCCAATAAGGATAATATTGTTTGTTTTTTTTTTTCGGTTGATTTAAAAAAAAAAAAAAATTATTTGTTGACGTGCCCGTAAAGAGTTAATATAAAATTGAATCGTTTTCAAATCGATTTGGCCGCAATACAAATTATCAAACCATATATTGAATGAATTCGATCGTATAGCCAATAACAATATTCGTTTGATTAATCGTTATTAAATTAACGGAATAACAATCTTACTGCGAGGATTCGTTCTATATAAATCGAAATCCACGCACCGAAGTTCCGAATGTCGCACAAACAATCGGGATACTCTAAAACTTAAACTTAAAACCGACTATCTATTCAACGTAAACTCGCACATCCTGTCTAAGACTTAGCTCTGTTGTTTTGGGGGGAAAATCAATAAATATCAAACAAATCGCTTTCGCAATGCACCGACTAAATCCAAAATGCGACAAAAAAAAAACCGCACGTGTCGTTGTTCAATCGGAACAGGATTTCCGGTAGAAAATCGGTTCGCGGACGGAAAAAAACCTACTTCTTAGCACCGCTCGGCTTCGTCTGAAATGATTTTTTTTTCGGATCTCCGGTACCCTACATTGATCCATGACATTTTCGTACGGCTCGCTAACCACAAGGGCTAGTAATATTATTATTTGGCGGTGGGGGGTGGGGAGGTCAAAACAATATTACCCGGACGGCCGAAGTCTTTTGATTTTGTAAAACCGGGGACGCCGGGGCCGCAAAATATGATGCAATAATATATATATATATATAGGCCCAACGCGCCCGTTTATGAAATATTCATTATACCCTTTGGAAATACTCTGGCGAATTGTGTGCGAAATTAATAATGCGCAATCTCATCACGGACGCCGACGTGGCGGTAATATGCACCGACCTTTGAATAATTTCTCGTCTAATTTCCCGCAATGATACACGCCGAAACGAAACGTAATCCGAGTACACCGCATACTCGAAATGCACGTAATATTGTGCGGACGGACCTTTTTATAATATAAGTAAAAACGCGCACGAAATCTCCATTATTCGGAATGCCGACCGCGGTCGATTCGCGTTCTGCGTTTTCCACCGAAAATAAAAATAGCAACAGAAAAAAAAAAAAACCAAACGGCAGAACAACAATGCCCGTGCCGGGCAGGCCACCGGTGTAGGCATGGGGTTGGGCAAACGTTGGTAATTCGTCTTTGTGGTTACAAATCAATACAAATAGCGAGTGTTTATATATTTTTGCCCCCGTCTGTAAACAATTTTCGTACACGCAAATGTATTTCTAATCGGAAAACGACAAGGGAGCTGTTTTGTTGAATTTTGAATCTAGTCGTCGCATTGGGGAAGATATTTTTTTAGATATCCTTAATAATGGGTATACAAATGACGGCAATATTTCCGCAACAAACGGTTTTCTATTATTTTCGATTTTGTATTTGCGTGCTGTTATTGAGATAGAAATAATCTTAGATTTACACCGAAAACTTAAATTGCCGCTTTCGATCATTTTCGAGCTATTTGAAATTGTCGAGTTTTTCAGTTTTTCTTGTGGTCATACAAAAAATATCGAAAATCCGTAGGCCTTTTTTTTTTTGTTTTTTTTTTTTTATTTTAATAAGCGTTTAAAGTTCTCATATTTGCAGATTTAAACATTACACCGCTTGATTTCTGGCTTTTCAACTACAACGGGATAAAATATACAGTGACAAATCACAACGCATCAATACTTGTATTGATTGAATATAATATATTATATTGTTGCAACGATATCTATTTTTTTTTATTTCTGGCCGCCGAAAATTGTTTAATGAACTCGCCTATCAAATCTTGATTAGAATTTATACAATACAATACATATACGAACTCAAAAACTTATCGGCACTGACGCAAAACGCACATTCCAATATCGTTGTTGTGTACTTGCCGGTGTTTTCTTTATATCCACGATCAAAACACACGCGGCGATATTATTATATTTTATTATGATTGCCGGCCCATCAGCGTAATAAAAAAAAAAAAAAAAAAAAAATTGAAAACGCAGGGAAAATACGCCGTCGCCGTAATAATACGGAATAACAGAAAATAAATAAAAAAAAAAAACGAATTATGCCGGGGGCTCGGGACAAGCGCGTGCTGTCGGTTTTCAAAACGTTTCGAAAATACCAATGTGTCCAACCCTGTTATATCATCAAACACAAATAGGTACGCACATCGCACATCAAAAAGGTCACGTCATTAAACCCATACATAAGACGGGCACTCGGGAGAAACGAATGCGAATTACGTTGCGAAACTGCGGAATTTGCCGTTTTGTCTGATGTATACGAATTGATCGGCAACGGCAACCGGGAGCCGCCGATATTTGTCTTGATGTTCGGTAATACAATAAATAGTAAAACTATACGCTCGCGGTACGCCGCAGATTATGAGTCCCGATAGGAAATACTCGGCGCGTAGGCCACGGTTGTCGTCGGTGGGCAGTTGGGAACGATCAATTGTTATACGGCGAAAATCATTTTAACGTTCCAACAAACACGTGTGTTATGATATGCTCGTGCCGATTTTTATTATATCGATTAAATACAGTTTTAAAATTGTTGGCTAGGTGCCACCCGGGTGGTAATTGTTGGCGCGTATACGGATAACAGAATGTTTACGTTCAGATAAATTCGTACAAAGCCAATATCTCCGGTGGAAATCAGTATATTTTCCGTCGTGTGTCGTAAATAAGATGAAAACCGATATATATATATATTAACACGGGTCGTGTGCGGCACCGGAGGCGTGAACTTTTCGGGTTTTCGAAGCAAATTGTATGTTTTCATTAGCGTTGAATTATCATTACTACAGGGTGGAGCGTGGTTACTTCCTTATTTTGAAAAATCATAACACAAAAACTATTGGCAACGTTGATTTATTAATTAAACTTTTCTGTGTATAGGGGTACATTTAATGTTTTATTTTATTTGATTTTAAATACTACATCTCAAAGGTGGCCATAGTTCTCGTCATTGCACTGAGATAATCGGAATTTGAAATTTCTGTCCACTTTTCGCAGCATATGTGTGCTTATGTCGGCAATAGCAGCACAAATATTGGTTTTGAGATGACGAAGGATCCGTTTATACCAACGATTTACGGTAGCCCCACAGGAAAAAATCACATGGGGCTAAATCTGGTGATCGTGCTGGCCACTGAAGATCGCCTCTAAGAGAGATGAGCCGTTCGGGGAAGTGTTCACGCAAAATGTTCATTGACATTCTTGCCGTGTGAGCCGTGGCGCCATTCTGTTGAAACCACACTTCCCTACATTCGTTTCTTTAAGTTTGGGCAGAAAAAAATCCACAATCGTGCTGGCATAACGTTCAGAATTGACCGTAACTGCTCTTTCTTTCTCTTCAAAGAACCATGGGCCAATAATGCCAATTCTGGATATTGTACACCAAACAGTCACACGTTCTGTATGCAGAGGCTGCTCGTGAAGTTCTCTCGGGTTAGTGGGGCTCCAATATCGCATGTTTTGTTTGTTCACGCATCCTGAAATATGGAAATGTGCCTCGCCACTAAAGAAAACAAGGGCAGGTTTTCGAGGAAGGCTTCACATGTACATTTTCGCGCCACATAATCGCGTGGATTAAGTTATTGCGCCACTGCCAATTTTTACGGGTGAAAATTAAATTCCTCGTGAAGAATTCGTCTCATTGTGCGACTAGGCATCCCTAAAGCAGCCGAATGGTTTGTATGTAGATCGCCTAGGGGATTTCAAAATCGCCGCCCATTACCCTTTCGATGTTTTCTGACGTTCTGGCGGTTCTGGAAGACACATTGTGTTTCTTCTGCACACTACCGGTATCCCTGAACGTGTCCACCTACAAACAAATCGATTTCCGATCAGGCACACGACCTGCAGGTGCGATATTGATGAAATGGTTTCTGAAAGCACGTTGAGTTGCGATGATCGAACGGCCGAAAGAAAATTCTTGCTTTCTCACTGCATTATTGAGACTGAACTAGTTATAACAAAAACCTTAGATAACGTGCTTTCGGACAAGCCATAGACCAAGACTCTACTGTTAATAGCCGCTCGGTTGCGAGAGTTTCAGATAACGAAGTAACCACGCCCCACCCTGTAGAATTATTGTTGTTAGATTAGATTTAACCGATCAAGAATAACTACGACACACGGAAAATGGACACAGTACCGTACATATAAATTACAATATTTGCGTTGTGGACTTTACGGCAATACACCCGCCTTCCAACCCGATTGCAGACCCGGAGCAATTGCTTCGAATAGTCTCGCGTCTCGCCGCCACCGACGATCGCGTTATTGTCTACGCAATTATATTGTATTGTTTCCGTCTGGCCGAGCAGAGTTGAACGAGACCGCTCACATAACGCCAGTACAGTGGCTATGATTTCTCAGTGATAGCGTGCAAAAATAAGACCAAATCCAAATTTCCATACCTGACCTAACGTTTATCCCCGTAAATTACATTTGAAAATATACACTACTCACTTCGATAATGAAACAATAAAAAATATGTAGTTAAAGAATAATAATCAAAGCCTGGAGTATAAAATAAGTTGTGTGTAAATCATCATCAGATAATTATCATAAACAAAGGTGAAATGATAATACGCGACCGAATATAAAGTAAAAATAATGAATACATTGAAAAAAAAACATCATTTTTTTTTTTTTTTTATACAAGAGGTAAATTGATTTTATTAGAAGTAATTGAAAAACGTGATGAGATGTTTTATTTATCGTCTAAAAACCGTCTAAAAAATATCGGAGTTGTATAGAGTATTATTTTAAACGATACTGTCTGTACATTCAAGACGTTTTTAAACGTATTACTTCTTTTAACCTGACAACAATAATTATGCAACATTTCCAACTCTACAGAATTAATTTAAACCTTCTCTTAGCTATTCAAAATCTACAAGTTGTTGTTTATATTATAACCGACGGTATGGTTGTCGGTTTTTCCATTCTCCTCAAAAAAAAAAATTAAAAAATAAAGCCCAATCACCCGAAAATTTGGAAATCGCACACCATACGGTCACTTTCCGGGAGTGAAGAGGTCTCTCGTGAATTTGCTTCGGGTTATTTTCAGCCCAGTACCGAAAATGTTGTTTATTCACCGGTCCACTGAGATGAAGGTGCGAAATAATTCATTAGTTTCAACATTTCTTGGGAGCTATTAAAACTTCAAAAATCGCCTTCATCGCGATGAATCACTGCTGGTTGGGGGGAGGAGGCATTATCTTTCTAATATCGTTTTCAAAACTTAATGCGTAAAACGGCATACGTGTACCGAATAAAATAAATTATATCTCATTTCTGTAAATTGCGTGTTTGTTTTTTTTTTTTTTTTTTTTTTTTTTTTTTTTTTTAAAAAGCCTTTCAAAATTACACTGTCTGTTTCGCCGCACCCTGTATAACATAATACAGCTCTATCTCATAGTAGAAGATTACCAATATGATTATCGCCGCAGAATATTTAGACACGGTGCGATGACATCTAAAACCGATCCACGGATAGCTGTCCTAAACCAGCGCCGCTCGTAGTTGAATATATTTTTTTTTTTTTTTATTCGTAATATTTTATACACTTCCGACACTGCCGGCTGTGTCAATAATATACTGCAACGTCCGAACGATCGATTTTTCTAGTATAAACGGGATTAAAGCATATCGAGTATATATATATATATATATATATATATATATATATATACTGGTCTACTACAGAATTAAAGCCCCTCTCGGGTCAACGAAATGTGTCTGTGAAGTATTTTCTCTTTTTTTTTTTTTTTTGATTCTGAGCGAAGCGAGAAACGTGTTGGTTTTACTATGATGTGTGTTTTTCTTCTTTTATTTTTCTTTTTTTTTTTTCTTTCTGTAAACAACTTTCCTAACAGAAATCTTGGTTCAATCGAAAAACGACCAGAGAGAGTACTTTTTTGTACCATTTTAGAAATGGCCGGTAAATTGACGATGTGTCGTTTTCCTTAATAACCGGTGGGAGGTGGAAAACCGTGAATATTTACGCAATTACGTTTTTCTGTTATTTTCGATTTAGTTTTTGTTGTTGTGCACTATCGCTGTCGTGTACGAGGAGCATATAACCTGAAATATATAAAACATCCGCAATGGACTGGGTTTTTAACGATTTTTCTCACAGTTCGAAAATTACAATATCAAAGTACATAATAATAATACAAGTTATATGCGACTCTACTCGTAAATCCAAAATCACCACGTGTACGTATAGAAATAGGTTTATAATATATCGGTAACCTGATATAAATAACACCGGTTTGGTTATAAAAAATCATCATCAGATAATAGAACAACAAAGGTGAAAAGATAATACGCGACCGAATATAAAATCAAAATAAGGATTACATAGAAAAAAAAAATACCATTTTTCTACACTAGGGGTAAATTGATTTTATTAGAAGTGATTGAAAAACGAGATGAGATGTTTTATTTTTAAAAAAATATCGGGGATGTATAGAGTATTATTTTAAATGATTACTGTCTGTCCATTCAAGACGTTTTTAAACTTCTCTTAACCCGACAATAATGATTATGCAACTATTCCGATTCGTTTATTTTAACGAAAAACTGCGCGATAATACCTATGGTACCTATTATTTATACGCGACAGTTTCACAAAAATTAAATATTTTAAACGTGAAACTTTTGCATTTATTGGGGGTAAAAAACAAAATAAAAATTTAACGAATATGTATATATTTATATAAAACATCGTATGAATAATATATTACTTAGGTATATGCCGGTGTTCAGCGGAACACAAGTGTTCCGTGAACTTTGATTAAGTGCTCTGTCAAAATCAAAAAATCAGTGGAAAAACATTCATAAAATATACGAAATTTTTAGTTTCGTCGTCTTAATATTTTGACCTTTATCTATTTCTAAAACACAACAGTACAAGACGTGTATAACCGTGTAAAATCATTTAGTATGTTAGTACTGTTTTATTTTACGGCTGTGATCCACACAAATCTTATAAAATGCTAAGTGTTCCGTCGTTAGTAAAATGTTAAGAACCACTGGTATATGTAATCAAATTAAACAAATTTCCATTCGTATTATATTATGCCTACTAAACTAATTGATATACTATGGAAAAATAGTAACAAATATCGAAATATATTGTAAAACAACAAAAAAAAAAACGCGTGTATTCTACGTTTTATTTGCATAAAACAATTTTAGAATTTGAACAAAATCGAAATACTGTTGTTCAAATATGTTTAGAAAAATTGTCCGACACGTGACCGGCAGTATGCGAAAACGAAGCAGAGTAGAGATGGCGTACCTGTATGTTATATCGAAGAACAAACGCATGGAATTCAAGACTAGAACGGCTAGGTTTGGTTAGGTTAGCTTAAAATTATTAAACAGTTTCGTGGTGGCAGTTATCGTACCAGACGGAAAAATTTGATTGCAATGCAGGAAGGAGCCTGGGTGAATTTAGCATATGATAAAGAAGAACGGACGAAGTTTGCGTCGTTGGCCCGTTAAGCTGTGCATGACGGTGATTTTGACTAGTACTTATAATTGATTATACAATAATGTGTTGATGTATACTATAATTTACAAAAAAAACATTTATATGATTAATATATTTTTTTTTTAAATTTATTAAACACTCGTGTATTGGAGTCGACACTATCTAACGTTGGAATTTACACCAGTGGCGCAACGAACGTTTGTTACACTCGAGACGAAATAAAAAAAACTCAGGATCCGCCCGTCCGAAAAACATGGACCTTTATGTCTTATTATTAATTTATTTTTAAAGCGAAAATCACATATTTTATGACCACATTGACTACGCAGTTATATACAACACTGTTATACGTGACTATTACTTATATTATACCGATTTAGCGTGTACGATAATTCGCACAGCAAGAAAACAAAATGGACTACACCGGAGACAATACTAATAATTAGGGCTGGGATTTATATGTAATTAATACGGCCACAATATGTAGTAAAATATGTAAAAAAATATGCAAACACGTTGAATTAAAATGCAATTTTTTTTTATATTTGAACGAAATACATTTATTTTTTTTTAATACGTCATACAGAGTTTGGCACCCTGGTCTCCTATATAAGCTAAAAATAATTATACCTCCGCCTTGCTATTTATTTTTTAAGTCATATCTTGAAAACAGACTTTTCGCCACAAAATTTGGTTAGTGAAATTTCAAATTTGGCCTCAATCCTAGCTGATTCCCCAAGGCGCAATCTCTTCTCTTATATTGTTTAATATATACACAACCGATCAACCAACCACTCTTCATATTTCCGCTGACGACAAAGTCATATAAATTTCAGACAAAAATCCACTCCATGCCAGCCAACATTTACAAAATCATTTAAATCTACTGGCAGACTGGTATTCAAAAGAAGAATGCAAATAAATAATGAAAAATCATCCCGCATGACATTCACTCTCAACAAAAGCATAACACCTCCAGTTTATTTAAACAATAAAGTCATCCCATCTTCCTGTAATACCAAATACTTGGGTCTGACACTAGACAAAAGAAGTATTTTGGTCTGAACAAATTAAACAGAAACCTAGTCGTATCAATGAGAAGAAGAAGAGCACTCTTTCCACTTATAGGAAGACAATCAAAGATAAATCTAAATAAGAAAAATGCTACTATACAAAACACTCCTTAAGTTAATTTGGTTATATGAAATCCAACTGTGGGGAACAGCAAAAAAAATCTAATAACTACAAAATCCAAACATTCCAATCGACTTCATTGCGAATGATAACATGTGTTGCGCATTACGTTTCAAATCACACATTACATTCGGGACTTAAAAATGCATACCGTTCGAGAAGCAACCAAAATGTCCTATAAACTATTCCGTGGCCGTCTTGAAAACCACTCTAACCCACTAATCCTGAACCCTGAATCCATCCCGGGAAATCCACCTAGAAGGTCAAAGCGTAATTGGAACCGTGACCTGAAATAACTCTAACCCTCTGTAGTGAGTAAGTGTTGCCGCCGGGTGATCACTCCATCGTGTCAGTCAAGTCGATATATGTTGTATTCCTCAAACACGTTTATTGGAAAATTTATTTATAGATTGTATGTATCTTAATAAAAGTTACAAAAAAAAAAAAAGAAAAAAAATTGTTTAATACAACATTTATTATTGTCTATCGATATTGAAATAATATTATTAATAATAACTATCGATACAATACGATCGAATCGAACTAACCAGCCCATAAATTATCAAAAATTATTTTACATTTCAATAGTATTGCGTAAATACGTGTTATTTGATTGAAAATCGCGTGAAACGAGTGTGCGACTCGTTCGGACCTACCGTTCGTTTACCGTAACAATTAATCAATCGCGTTTTAGTAATACTGTCTCTGTTCGTATAAATCCCCGGTATCCTTAATAATAATAATCATAAAAAAAAAAAAAAAAAATATATATATATATATATATATATACGATACAATAGACAAACGGGGGGGGGAGAGGAGTCTCTGATGTCCGAACTAATATGTAACGTGTTCGTAAAACATTTAACGCGTATTCGATGACCCGCCCGTTTTCCGTACTGCCTACGGTTGCCTTTTTTTTTTCTTTTTTTTAATTTTGGTACCGGCAATACCCCCGCCTCCCGGAATGACCGTGAGGCTCTACTTCGGGAGGCGGGTCGCCATTATTTATTTGACAAAATGAACACGTACAAACGATGCACAAAAATAAAATCCCGTATTCCCCTTCGACGGGACGGGCTCACATTATTAGTGTACAAAGCTTCGCGTCCCTACCGGGGAATGGGCAGTATCCGGACCGAAGCCCACTTGCTGCCCTTACACTAGTAGGGGGGGACACTTCCTACCGGCCCCGCGGCCGGCGGTCTGTCGTCTGCGGGGCCGCGGTCAACGACGGCGGCGATGCGCTCGAAGGCGCGCGCCGGCGGCGTCGAGGGCTCGGCGTTACCGTTCGGCCGCGTCCTTTTCCGCGACGACCGTCTCGGCGAAGTCGACCACGGCGTTCCAACGGTCCGGGGATTCCAACACGAGCGACACCAAGTCGCCCGGGTCGAAAGGTACCCGACCCTCCGGACCGGGCGCTCCCTGTCCCCGTCAAACGCCTCGCAGCGCGTGAGGGTACGGAGAGCGTCGTCATCCTCCTCGTTCTGCTCGCTAGTGAGAACACCCGGGGTGCGGAGTTCGCCCGATCCGGTGAAGGAACGAGTTAAAGCATCCGTGCCCTGTACTGCCTACGGGGTGGGGAAAAAAGGAGAAAAAAAAAACTAAGAGTATCTACACTACATACAGATACATCGGTACATGTATATGTCTTGTTTCTACTGAATATAGTTGACATAAGAATGTCGATGTCAATTCGGTACTAGGTACGAGGAGACGAGGATTAAACTGTAGGTGACTTTTTTTTATAACAAGTATTGCACACGCTCATATTACGAGAATCCAAGTCTGGGTATTTTTCGAGCAGAAAATCTACGGCTTTCTGGGGAACGTGCTTCATATCATTGTCGAACCAAAGGCGATCGCAAACAGCGCAGGAAACACCGGATTTGTTTTGGATAAAAAACGAAAATTGAATTCGTTATCAGCGACGGGAAATTCGTCAATAGAGACATTTCGCGGCGGTTCGGTTATCGGAACGACGATTTTGAGCTTGAACGCACCAATGACGTCGCGGTAACAGTCTCGGTTTCGGACAAATTAACAGAATGACCCCCAGCCATAAGACAATAAGACATATCGAAAAAAAAAGGAGATTCGCGAATTTCGTAAAAACGGTTTATGCCGTCGTTTACCCCGTTGCTCGCCGCGGTGTTTTACGTCAACGGCCACGGCCGCCCCACGCCGCCCCCCCTCCCGCCCACAGTCGTCGTGTATTTCTGTTGTTGCGATCCAATCGAAATTGTTTCCAAAAACGATTTCGGCGTTTACGGCCCCCCCCCACATCCCCCCCTCACGGACACGTACGCATTGTACACAAAATATAATATAGTGTTCGCCGATGTCTTCGGACGGTAAACATCGGTATTAAAATACAATAGTAACATTATCCGTTTCGTTTAAAACTCGCAAATTAATCATATCGAATCGATTGTTTTGCCGTGACGTTTTTCCTGGGTGAACCCCTACACCCCACTACACGCCCCCGACGGACGTGCAATAAATCTGATATACGGGTCGCGATTAATCTGAAATTAATGGATTTTTTTTTTTTTTTTTTCCGTTTTTCTATACGAAGGAGAACAAAAAAAAAAAAAAAAAAAAATACATCGCGTACGTAGTAATATTATTATTATTATATATACGGGGTATGATACGATTAATAACAATAAAATATTTTATCGTTTTTTTTTTTTTTTTTTTTTTTTAGATTTGAATTCGACGCGCCGAATTCGGACGATTGAATTTGTTTTTTTTTTTTTTCAAAATTACAAGTAACCGCGTATTAATGCACTATATAATACAGGGTCCAGGCTGACGAGTTTTGAGTAGCTATAAATTACCAACAATTAAAACTCGGAGAAAAAAACGGTTTGTTTCATTCGTATTTTATGGAAATCCCATTTTATTTAATTATGTTTTTTTTTATAACGATATCATCAATATGGCGGACGTCAGCAACACAATACATCGACCCATAGGCGACCGCCGGAGTTTTGGTATGGTTTTCGGCGCGTTTCGATTGCCGTGGCCGCGATTCCTTCGGCGATTTTCTCCTTCGGGTCGTCTACGCTACGGCAGCGATGTGTAAAGACCTCGCCCCCAGTGGGAAAATCGCACGCGCTTAAATCGGGGGAACGTGCCGGCCGGCCTACGTCACCGCTTAAGGTGCGTACACACCCAATCTATCGTTTGGGGAAACATTGTTTGTCGGACATTTTATCGGTACAACAAACGTATGTTCATAATTTAGTTGTTCGTTAATATGTTCGCCAACAGTCGGGACCGTGTCGAATCTTGAAGAAATCGCACGTAGCATTGGCGCTGCAGCGTTTATAATACGTAATAAAAAATCAAAAAAAAAAAATGCTATTTTCAATTGATCATCGTATCTCTTTGACATTTTCGGGCGTTAGAGCGATAAAAAAAGGTTTTTTTTTTTTTTTTTTTATCAAAATGTACACTTTGCTCATTTTTGCCACACAATAATATGCTATTATTTAATAAAATAGATACATCGGTGTACAAGTACAAACGAACATTTGCACTGTTGACAAACAAATTGGTTTGGAAACACGTCTACATCGAAGAAACGTTCGAAAAACATTCGACAAACGTTTTTTTTAATTGTTTGTTAGGTTTGGACGCGCGTCTTTAGAGAGACCACCGGCCTAGGGAACAAACCGTTTGTCGCAAAACAGCAATCGAAATTCGAGTTTTGTGCGCTCTAGCCTAGGTTTTGTTCAAATCATACGTCTCCCAAGTCATGTTCTTCGACTATTTGCTGCAACCTGTGCTGCAGATAAGTTTCCAACATCACAACATTCCCAAAGCAACTGCGCGCTTCCGGGCAGAGCGTCTCGGTGACCGCTCAATTGCCTCTCTAACCGACTGCACATTTTCTTGTGGCTCTTACCGTTCCGGGTGTTCCGTGTCCACGTCCACTTAAGGTACATCCAGTCTTTCCCAATTGTCGAATCCGAAATTCCATAGTGTTAGCACAAGGGGCAGATTCAGCGCGTGAAATACCAAGACGTAGACGAAAAGCCCTTTTTTTACACAATGTTAATTTTCAAAGTACGCGTCCACGACGATACCTCGTTGCACACATGTCCAGACCACGATTACGACTAAAAACGGCATAACTGTGCAATTCACAAAATAGACCACTAACATAGGCCTGAGCTTATCTTATCTAAGACTAACGACCTCATTAAACTCGTCAGTCGGCTCCGCAGCGCCCTGTACGACTGTTGGTATACATGCGAGCAAAACAAAAGGACGATCCAAATTTTCCCGATGTTTTTATATATATTTTTCTTTTTTGAAAATTGACATAAAGCACCGACGGCATTTAAAAGCTAACGAATTACTCATCGTTAAGGTTAATAAAAAAAAAATAATAATAATCGAAATAGTACCGCTATTCTCTTAATAATAGCTATAGGGCTCGGAAGTTCATGAATTTCCATGTTTTTATTGAACGCCACAAACGATTGTTGGTTGGGCTTTAAATTTATATAACAACCTAACAAGTTCCGAAATAAAAATTTTATTTTGCTTTTACACTGAAGATTTTACGTATATTTTTCCATACGATCGATATTGTATTTTTATTTAAAAATTTAGCCTTCAACTGCAATGGTCATTAGCCTGATATATAGTGTTACATAATATTACATACGAGGTCTGTTCAAAAAGTACCGGGGTTTTATATTTAATAATTACAAAAATAAAGTTACATAATATTTTAAGATATCTCCTTCAAAATACTCTCCTCCGAACGATATGCAGTGATCCCGACGATCTTGCCATTTTTCAAAAGTCCTTTGGAACTGTTCCAATGTTTGGGCTAAGAGTTATGTTGCCGCGTTCGCTTTATTTCCTCTGCATCCTGAAATCATTGTCCTTTAAGCGCAGATTTTAGTCCTGGGAAAAGAAAAAATCACATAGGGCCTGATCTGGATAATAAGGAGAGTTTTTTATCAGCCAAAAATTCAAGAATCGACAGCGCGACCCTTTACTCGTCTGTACATTTCCCTGTAAAATTGCATGACATGACCCAATTGAGATTCGCTTTTTCATCCGCGAACGGTTAATCTACGGCCATTTCTCATTTTTTTTTTTTTTCGCAAATTATCGCCACACCATTGTTTCTGATTGATGTCGACGGTCTTCCAGAACGTGGATCGTCTTCAGTTGACCGCCGACTGTCCTCGAAACGTTTAAAACACTCGAAAGTCACGGAACCACATAATGAATCATCCCCAAAAGCGGTTTTAGTCACTTCCGTACGTTTCCGTTGCGTTATTTTTACCAAGTTTCAAGCAAAACTTGGTGCACACGCCGTTGTTCGTTAATTTCGGACATGTCGAAAACGGCGAACGACAAAAAACCTATTGGATTTAACCACGTGTAATATTAAACTGAGATAAGATAGCGACTTCGGGTTTTGTTTAAAATGTCCACTAATTCACGAGGAATACATCTATTTACAATTTTGAACGTTATAGTTTGTAGATTAGTCGTAATGACTTTTGTCCTGGTACTTTTTGAACAGACCTCGTATTGTGCTTATTTATGGGTTAAAAAGGTGAGTTTTACAAGGGAAAATTACAGTTTATTTATTATGTTTTTGATGGAAGTTGATAATTTTCATCTTATGCTCTTCTTCGAGGGATTCTTTTATGTTGATGTCCATACGTGTTGCATTATATTTTGTGCATTCCTTAATTATGTGCTGTACAATAAATGCTTTAAGGCATATATCACACATATGGTGGTTATCATTGCTTATCAAGTAAGAATGTGTTAGGAATGTGTGTCCATTTCTGATACGGGTTTATGTTTTGATTTCGGTTTAGATTAGTAGGTGCCATTTTTTAATTGTTTTTTTTTTTTTTTTTTTATTAATGTTTTTGAGTTTGTTTGTTGGTGGTATTGAGTCCAATGGTTTTGCCAGGTTTTGTGAATACTTTTATGAATGGAGATTTTAATGGAGGAAATGTTATTTTTCGTTGGATTTGGAATGGTTTTTGTCACGAGGTCGGCAAATTTATCTGCTTTTTCGTTTCCAGCTATACCGATATGGGATGGTACCCACACGAATTCTATGTTTTTCTGTGTCTGGATGGGATTGGCTAGAATTTTTTGAGTGATTTAATTTTTTGTAGAGAAGTTTTTGAGTGCTATTTAAGTGCCAATTTTTAGTATGTTATTAAGTTAGAGAGTATTTGCAAGTTGTATCGCTTCATAAATGGCATAATTTTCAGCGGAAAAAATGTTAGTTAATTTACAAAGTTTGTGTTGCATTATAATTTCATCTTTGACGACTGCGAGACCCACCCCATGATCTGATTTAGATGCGTCGGTTTATAATTTTATTTAATACTAAGTAACTTACTTAACTTACTTAACTTACTAAAGTACATAGTAATTTTATTACTAAGATGTGATTTTTCCTTACGCTGAAAAGACTTTTTTCTGAGTAGTAAAAATGCTCCGATATTTGTTTTCAATTACCCTTTATTCTTTAAAGATGCACATTTTTCATCCGGTGGTACTTTGTTTAAAACATTTTTCGAAATTCTAATAGTAGTTTTTCTAAAAAATTGCTCCTAATATTTTTTATTTTCTTTCACACTATAATATGTTATAGCCAATAACTTAGAGGTGTTTTGTTTTTTTCTTTTTTATGCAGAAATACTGTTATAGTGGAAAAATTTATTTTACCTACTATTATAAATCATATGTTGTCGGGTTCGTAATCGTTATTATTACAATAATCGGTTCGCCGCGAGGTTCAATTTACAATTTACGATCGAGTTTACTTTCGAGATTAATATTATAGTAATAGCGTGTTAAGTAATTAAAATTTACCATCGCCGGGGAACGTACTGATATATAATATTGATCGAAAAACACTATATATTATATATTATATATATATATATATATATATACCACCAAATGAAATTTACTTTATTTGCTTTCGTGATCAAAGAGATAAATAATACTTTACAAAGTCGGAAAAATAGTAGATACGGGACAGATTTCGTTTTCGACGACTATGCGCACAGTTTTTCTTTGTGTTTTGTCATTAAAAAGAAAACATATATATATATATATTTTTTTTTTTTTTTTTTTTTTATCAAACAAATCCTCTAGAAACTGCGCAGTGAATTATAAATCCAATTAAAGTGTTTTGGTTCATTAAACCCGATTTTCTATGTGAAGATTATATTTAGATTACGATCAAAGCAAAATTCTTACATTGTTTTTGTTGCGGTCTACGCGATATAACTTTATGGGCGCGTGGTGCATTTTACCCCTACTGCAGTAAATATAGATTAGTTTTTTTTTTTTTTTTTTATTGGAAACTGCGTATAAAGGGGATTGGAGACGGTGTATATTTTAGTCGATTTACAAACTCAAAAGGCAGACGAAACTGTGGGTATTGTGTTTGACGGATTTCAACTTTGAAAGCGGATTATATTATTCTTAAGATTCTACAGTAGGATATGTTCGAAATAGAAATTGAATTGTTTTTACTGGAATACGCAAGCAAATTCGATCGTATTTTATGAAACAGTTTGACAAATGTATTTATATTATTTGGCCTTTTACTTATGATCCGAAGTATTAAAGTTAAAAATATTCCTACAGTTTTGTCTGGGTTTTCGGTCTAAAACGTCATATTCGTCCATAAAAACAGCCGTACTCCTTCCCATTTTATAAATGAATATTGGGCAGTAGATTAGCGGAAATATATTATCATTAAAATGTATAAATAATATTTCAAATTTTATGAAGTAAAAAACATTTTGGAAAACCATATTTTAATTTGTCTAAATATCTTTGCTTTTCTCTTATCATTTTTATCATATTGATTTGGTGTGTTATTATTAGGAATTCGCCAGTTTTCGATAAACAACAAACGGGCAAGTGGGATGAGGCCCTGCAGTTATGGAACGACTATATCAGCGGCGTATTTAGGATTTTGTCTTGAGTGTGGATATGCACCAATTCATGAGGTGGTCACAAACTCGAATGAGGCTCTGCACCTTATCCCTCCAAGTTTTCTTATATTAAAATAACTTATTGTCACTACGAAAAAAAAAAAAAAAAAATACGTTGTCTGCAGATTGATGGCACTTCGTCCGTTATTGTTATACCAATAATTATTACACGGACAACCCCCTGCAGTGGCGGCGGGATGTAGGATTATTTGAAGCAATAGCTTCGTTTCTGAAATGGGCGGATTGGTATACTACCGTAAGACCACTATACAAACGTCATAATTAATATATATATATGTGTGTTACTGTGTCCATATTGTATGTGTTTGTAGTTGTTTGAGTTTTGTTCTACAGAATCACTAATATCAATTGTTATAATACCCTAACCACTTCGAGAAAAAAAAATTCCGTAAGCGCTACTGAAAACATATTTAATATAAAATATATTTTTCCTTGGGAATACGCAAAATATTAAAAAAAAAATTCACGAAAAAGGATCCATCCTCCACCTCCCCCTCTATAAACCCCACGGCCAATAAATACGTCACTGATACGTAAATATATGTAGACACTCGTGTCTCCCATCGTGTTGCGAGAACGATTTTCTTGCGGCCAGATCATATCAGTAAAATATTGTTACCGCGTTAGTATACATATACAATATACATACCTGCGTAATATTATAAATTATAATATAAATCGGGCGAAAATTACCGCGAAATTATGCGACTCGTGCGGCCATCGCGTATAATACTATAGAATATATATATCCGGGGTGGCCAAACTGCAGCTCGTGTCGTACAGTGAGACGTATATGAATTTGTTAAACAAATATTAATAAACAGAAATACGTATTCGACGGTGTAACTGTAATCGTTAATTCGAACGTAGTGTTTTTGAACGTAACAATAATATTTAAATCAAATACGGTTTTTGTCGGGATTGCGATAGTCGTGTGCTCTTGGTACTCGCGTGTTTTTCATTTTGAATTGCGCGGCTCGCGCGAGTCTTGCCTAGAGTTGGCCACCCCTGGTATGTGTGTGTATATATATATATATATATATATATAAATATTTGAATATAAAAACTACGAGGACGATATTCGACAGAGGGTTCGGGCGCGTAAATAGGAGGGGAATAAAAAAAAATAGAAAAGGAAAAAAAAAAAAAATTCGCCCCGATAAACGCGTTGGCTGCCGGAGAACGTCGCCGAGAACGATATCGTATAATAACATTATACGTCGTACACTCTCGTCCGCAGACGAGAAAAGAATAATTTAAATGCAAATAATACCTACTCGGGACCAGACGACCGGAACTCGGGAAATTTCCCGTGGGGGCCGGGCGCCCGGCGTCAAGGTCAGCCGGCTTTTTAGTGCCGCGGGCGTGCCCTATTGTTACGAAATATTACACAGTACGAGTAAGTGTCGTCGTCGTCGTCGTCGTCGTCCAAATGTTTAATATCGTATTGCATTATTAATATTAGAAAATAATGATAAATTAATAAATCGTTTTAATAAAAAAAAAAAAAAAACAAACAAACAAATAATAACCGTCGGTCGGTGGCGGACCGCGGGCCATTGAAATTTGAAATTGGCCGATTTGATAAATATTCATTTGCGCAATAGAATTATGTACCGATTCAAATGGTATTTTATTAATTCGAAACTAACGAGTATAACAATATTTACCATAACGTAGATTGTAAAAAAAATATACGAAAAAATTAACACTCGGACGGTTTTATACGTAAAATCTAATCTTAATCTAAATCTTTTGATTCGCTAATCATGTCAATAATTTTTTTTGTCAAAGTCTCGGGCGTCATTGGAAATCGTTTTATTTTCAATACTTATCATTTTCTAGACCGTTTAACGTTTCCCCTCGTAGCAATCGGGTTATACCGTAATCATTACTTTGTGCATAGTGTGTGTATAGTAATGTATTGATCGAACTCTTTTTTTTTTTTTTTTTTATGGTTACTACGTGTTTAAATACATAAATTGTTAATTGTTAAGAATTACGATTATTTAAAAATAATAGTTTTAAAATGGTAAATGTTAAATATCAATCAAGCGATTTCAACTGTCGCAAGGCCGTATTTTGGAGAGTTGGCTTGTATATATACACGGACATGGGTTTCCATAATTTTTTTAGACTCAGTTTAGACTTGGTTTTCGACTCGACGTATGGGCAGACCGTTGGCATCATACCAAACATTTGTGTGAACCGCGGGTAGCCCCAGTCTCAGTCAATAAAGTAACTTTATTGTTTATAAAGTGTTTCTTTATTGTCCTCGAACATTTTCTTCTATTCAACATCCGCTGAGAAGCCGTCAGTCGACGGTGACCTTCGTCTATATACGGTCATGAGTCGTACTACACCCTCACCCATTGTGCTCCGTAAACATATAATTGTTAATATATATATATATATATAATAATATTGAAAGAAAAATAAAAATTATCGAAATTTTTGCACGTCAACGAGACATTATATTGCCAGTACTAAAACGTTGATTTCTCCATATTGTTCCGCAGTCCGCGGGATAGAGATCATCAATGCGAGGAAACGTCAATGGCTCGTGGGCTTTAAAAATGGGAGGCCGATTGAAAAATAATCATTTTCGAAAAGCATACAATAAAATTATGTACCAATTTAAGAGGTGTTTATTAATTTGAAACTAATACGTAACCATATAGCCGTAATATGGATTATAAAAAAAATAAAAACATAAAAGTCTTCCGAGTTCTTTAATTTCAATTATCCGTTCACGTATAAATTTAACAAAAAAAAAAAAAAAACGGTTTGCAATTAAATAGACAACAGAATTTTTTTTATCCATTATTGATTTTAAATATTAACGGTTATATTTAATAATTATTCAGTAATAAATTAACGAAATTAAAATAATAAAAATCGTCGAACTTTACGCGCGTCAAGAACATTATGTAGCTAGTACTAACGGTGCATTTTTTAAAAAATTTTCACTGGACGACAAAAAACACGACGTGATAGTATGTATTATTATACTGTCACTATATTTATCAATGCCGATATCTAAATGCCGACAAAATTAATTTTTTTTTTTTTCCCTCCCCGTAGGTAATTATATATAATAAATCACGAACGGTACCGTAATCTATGCTCTGTAATAACGAAGAATACATTGTTTTGCTGGCATTGGTAAACCAGAAACGATAGTAGTACAATATTATTGTACAGTATGTTCCAAAATGATTCATCCGATTACGAACTGATATAGTTCGGCAACGGTTAATCGCAGGTTAATGACCAATGTATTAATGGAAAGATTAGATAACTAAGTTTATTTTAAGTTATCTAGTTGTTAAATTTGCTACCGTAATCGTTAGTGACGTAACTTAATTAGTTGTTATCGAAATGTCGACCGAGCAACAAAAGGCGTTTTGTGTGCTCGGCTTTGAGAAGTGCGAGTCTGTTATTACCGTGCAGCGTGATTTTCGTCGAAAGTTTAACATTGAACCTCCAACAGCCCAGAGTATTCGAAGATGGCATAAAACCTTCCAAGAAACTGGTTGCTTATGTAAAGGAAAGTCATCAGGTAAACCAAGAACTTCGGATGAAAATGTTGAACAAATTCGAGAAAGTTTTGTAAGAAGTCCACAGAAATCAGTTCGTCAAGCATCCAGAGTACTTGCAATACCACCGACAACAGTTTGGCGTGTAGAAGTACGCAAATTTCTTAACGATCAGCTACCACAGAAATGGATCGGTCGCTGTAGTGCTAATGACGCTACATTTTGTCCATGGCCGCCCGATAGTTCGCCGGATCTTACAATATGTGATTTTTTTCTCTGGGGTTACATAAAAAGCATTGTTTATGTACCTCCCCTTCCAAAAGATCTTGACGAATTGAAAAGTCGCATTACAGACGCCATCAACTTGGTTACAGTCGACATGCTTCAACAGGTTTATGAGGAATTTGAATATCGCTTAGATGTGTGTCGTGCAAGTAAGGGGGGTCACATTGAACATTTATAAGCATTGTACCTAAAACTTAAATTAATCCATTAAAATGTAAAATTAATTCTAACATGATCAATCAAATTTTACAATAAATATGATTATTTGAAATCGGATGAATCATTTTGAAACACCCTGTATATTGTACAAGGCGTCCAGTGACAAAATTGATGAGATTATAGGCTACGTCCACTGCTTTATGTTCGACCGGCCACTTCTATAGCCGCTCTATGCGTAAGGTCAGTGTATGGAAAAGAGAAAACGACACTAAGATATAAAATAGAACATCCTAAAAGGAGATGATAATAATTATCATTTTTTTTTTTTTTTCTATCATTTCTTTTGTACACTCGGAGATAGAGAGCCAAGCTACTCTTGTGCGACTGGCGACTACACGGTAATAATAAATATTGCGTACTCTATGACGTGATAGTATGTATTATACTATCACTATATTTATCAATGCCGACAAAATTAATTTTTGTTTTTTTTCCCTCCCCGTATGTAATTATATATATATATGATAAATCACGAATGGTACCCGTAGTCTATGCTCTGTAATTACAATGAATACATCGTTTTGCTGGCGACTGACATTGGTAAACCAAAAACGATAATAGTACAATATTATCGTATATTGTACAAGACGTCCAGTGACAAAATTGATGAGATTATAGGCTACGTCCGCTGCTTTATGTTCGACCGGCCACTTCTATAGCCGCTCTGTGGGTAATGGTCGGAGTGTATATGTATAAAGTCAATAAATTATATATATATATATATATATATATATATATATATATGCATGGATTATCCTTAGGGTTTTTCTTTTTTTCGTCTATAAACGACCCCAGAATGTCCCGAAATACATCAAACGATCCGCTTTCAAACGCTTAAAAGCCTATACAATTCACGAACGTTCGGATATGTTCGGAATAAACGACGAACCTTCGACAAGTATATCAGTTTTCACGGGGGGGGGAGAGGGAGGGGAGAAAAAAAAAACGGAAAATTCTTCGAGACATTTTTCTTACCTATAAACCCTAAGTCCTGTAGTTACTGCGCCACCGTATTATATTAGATGCTCGTATGAGCGAATCTTCGATATTTGTAACGTTCATTTTCTTTTTAACTGGATTTATTTCATTATGTAGTACTAATAATGTAACATAAAACCCGTAGGTGTATTCGAGGACATTATTTATTATTTATTGTTATACTTTCATTATATATAATGACCGAATGAAATTGGTTTTCGCAATCCCAATATATATATATATATATAGGATTTAAAACAGAAAAATACAGTTGTAATATGGTCCAATTATTTTTTAAAGGGCATATCTGAAATTATTGGGTGGAGCAATGGTGAGTATTTTTGGAAAGTTTAAATTGTCCATCCACTCCTCACTGCTCGGGGGTAGTAAATACTCCTGGTGCAAGTCCGTTACTGAAAATTAATTTCAGAACGAATTAGGATATTTGTGGTATGCTGGTTAGTAATAAACAGTGTCCTTTTTTTTATATATATATATAACCTACATAAATTTTTTGGATTACCGATTACATTATGTTACGTATTTTTTAAACGATATGTTCCGTGAATTTTTTAATAATAACAATATAGATTTATGAATAGAGTACATTAATGAGAGAAAACGGCAGTGGCGGTTAAAAATATTCATATTTGAATAGCTAAGAATAAATATAATGTACCGATTAAAATGGTATGTATTAATTTGAAATTAATAAGTAACAATATAGCCATATTATAGATTATAAAAAAAAACAAAAATATACAAAAACGTAAAAGTCTTCCGAGTTCTTTAATTTCAATTTTCTGTCCACGTATAAATTTTTTTTTAAAAAAAAAAAAGCGGTTTACAATAGACAACAAAATTTTTTATCCATTATTGATTTTAAATATTAATAATTATATTTAATAATATATAATAATTTATAATTATTCAATAATAAATGAATGAAATTAAAATAATAATATTATAAATAAAACAAATTATCGAAATTTACGTACGTCAAGAATATTATATATGTTAGCTAGTAGTACCAAAAAAATAAATAAAAAAATATATAAATCAAATATACAATAATAACTCGTAAATATGAAAAGAAAATATTATTTTCGTTGATTTTTATTTTGACACTTAAAAAAAAAAAAAAAAGAATGTGTTAAAATCTATTGCTATACTATTAACTTATATCATATAAGATTAACAAACCGGTGTGTGCAATTAGTAGCAAGATAAAATGTTGTATACCGTGTCACCTCGAAACGAAATCGATATGAAAATTCACGGACTCGTATACGAGTTATGTTTATTTCCCGTTGTAAAAAACTATTACAATTCATAATATAGTGTAAAAAATATACTAACTTACCTTTTGCGTGTCCGCCACAATATAACGAATTATCCATGTCGGATTTATAGACGGATAAAATCAGTGCGTGTTAATAAACGAACGATTTCCTCGGTTATTCTAACACAGTAATCTTTACTTTCGTTTTAATACGATATTTCAAAAAAAAAAAAAAAAAAAATCGTAGATGACGTTAACGACTTGCACGCTTAACTTCCAATGACGGTAAAACTTCAGATATATATATATATATATGATGCAGAACTTCACCGAAAAATGCTCGCAGTAAGGTGACGAGTAAATTAACGGATCTTATCCCTAATCTATTTATCAGCTCGCTGAAAAATTATGTTGTAATATCGCCCGTACAGCAGCGACGACCGCCGAATAAATTATTTCGAAATTTAAAATAATAATAAATAATACCGGAAAAACTATTTCGACAATCGCAATATAAAACATATTCGAATATAAAAAAAGGGTCGTGTAAAAAAAAAAAAATCGTATTCAAAACATAATTCACATATTTTTTTTATTTTTATTTTTTTTTTTTCCGTATACGGTTTTTGGGTTGGAATATGCAATTTTTGAATAAATTTTAAAAGTGTAAAATATAACAACGATGCGTGTATAGAAAAACACACGAGGTGGTTTTTATTTAACGTACACGGATTCGTATGATTGTATTTTAGTATATTTATTTATTTTATTATTATCTCGTGTTTAATAATATAACACTTTACGTATTTTTAATTTATGATTTATGTATTAAGTAAGTACATAATATCAAACGAACGGTTTATTAAATTATAACTCTGTTGGAAATTTAGGTCAGAATAGCGCGCGGTAAAACTGTTGCCCTAGAGGGAAATATTTCTTTTGCACGTCCGCTATATCCGCCCCCCCTAGGCTTAACTATTTATGCCGGCGTTATTGCGTTAATAAACTATTTTTTTTTTTTTTTTTTTTTCGTTATAAAATATTGATAAACCGACGTCGGAATTAACGTCGGAAAATATTCTACAAGTAATATATAGAATTTCAAATATTAAACGGGTGTTTGAAAATCAATTTTTAATATGCAAAGTTCGGGTGGCCCGTGTACGCCAGATAATAGTAAATCGGTTATAAAAAAAAACTATAGAACATCGCCGTGTTATTGAATAACTAATCAGTGAAATATAATAAATACTAAGTCATTTTTTTTAAAAGCTAAAATCAACTTCATTTTTAACTATTCCAACGTTGGTTTAAATATTCAAAAAAAAAAAAAATAATAAAAATACCGGTTTACTGCTGTAGACGGGCAGTTGGGAACTGGGAAGGTACATTATAATTGTTCGTGTTTAAATAAACGTTAACACTACGAGTCTAAACTTACAAAATTGCGAAAAAGAATAAATTACAACATTTGTATTGAAATATGAAAAAAAAAACTAGAAAATAACAAATGGCATTTTAATAACACACACACACAAAAAAAAAAAGAATATTATTGAAATTGTACCATGCGTATCGTGTGCTCTTATAAGTATTGGGTGAAAGTTTCAGATCTTTACGGTTATTTTTAATTGGATTACTGGATATTGCGTAAATAATCTCGGTTTCTCCTATTATTAAGAAAATTACAAGAGAAATGAAAAAAAAAAAAAATGACTTCCTTATTGCACTGACTAGATCCAAAATGCCACAATGAAATTTATAAAGTTTTTGATTGGAGCGAGATCTCTGTCGAAAAAGTTGTTCAGAAACAGAGACAAACAAGCAAACGTCATAAAATAGTAATACAAAATACAATCGTCATCGCTATGCTAAGAACGAAAACTGTTGAGAAAAATACTCTCGGTGATATTATGAAATTTATAGGAATACAAATTATTTTAGATAGATGACAATATTTTATTTTAGTAATGAAGGAAAATGGTCTAGATTTTTTTTGTGAAAATGGACAACAGAGGAAAACGGTATGTCTCTTATTTTTGGAGGAAAATAGCTACTACGGTGAAATGAATAATAAATAAGAATTACACAGATTGCACGACAATCGGAATTGTTATAATGATTAATGACTGTAGTAAATATATCAAAATGCAACATTGTCGTTTTTTATCAATCCAGAGTATTCTAATATAGTTATAATTATTAAAAAAAAAAATCATATACGAGGTGTGACAATAAAATAACGAGACTTTCTAAATATAACCTAAACTATTAACGTTATCTATAAAACGATTATTGAAATATGATTAGAAAACACTTATCTAAAAGTACTATGAACACTGATGGCATCGATTCATTTTCAGTAGCCTTGTTATTAGTGCGAGTTCGACTATACTGCCGAAAAATGTTAGATATAAAAATCGAACAACATGTGTTAACATTAAATTTCTTGTTAAATTAAAAAAAAACTGCCGCGGAATCGTTTCGTATGTTATGTGAAGTTTATGGTGAAGAATGTTTATCAAGAGCTCGTGTTTTTGAATGGCACAAACGGTTTTGTAGTGGAAGGGAGGACGTCGAAGACTATGATCGTTCTGGACGTCCTACCACGTCTTCAACAAACGAAAACGTTGAAAAAATCGACAAAATTAATTAATCAATATCATTATAAAGAGGTATTAATTAAATTAAGAGAACGTGTCAGAAAGAAGCGACCAGATCTATGGAAAAATGGCTGGGTTCTTCACCAAGACAATGCTCCAGCTCACAGTACATTTTCAATTCAACGTTTTTTAACTGAAAAAAAAATGTCTGTACTTCATCATCCCCCGTACTCGCCAGACATTGCTCCTTGTGACTTCTTCTTATTTCTTTTCCCATTTTCAAACAGTTTATGACGTAAAAATGAAAACGGCAGAACTTCTAAAAGGGCTGAATGAAAGCAATTGGCAACACTGTTTTCAAGAATGGCAGCGACGTATGCAACAGTGTATTGATGCTGAGGGAAGGTACTTTGAAGGTGATAATCATTAAATTATAACATTTTTAAAATAAACAACTTTTATTCAAAAAGTCTCGTTATTTTATTGTCACACCTCGTATAGGTAAAATTATCAGCACGGAGAAAGGAACAAATCCCTCTCTACAGTCGATAAGAATAAAATTGATGGTGACAAAGTTATTAACAACTAAACGTAAAATTATCAATTATATAGTTACAGATGATGATTCATCGAGTTGTTTATGCTAAGCGCGATCTGATTTACGGATTTAAACGTAAAAAAAAAAAAAAAAATTGTTAAAAAACAACAACATACAAATTGCGCTATTCGCTTAAAATTGTAATAATAATCAATTATAAGATACGACCGCGAAAAAAAAATGCATTTATTTTGGTCCACCGCGTTTACGAGTATACGTTCCGAGTACAGGATGGGGGGGGGGGTGGGATTTGTATTTTTCGTCTTATTCCTTTTTTTTTTTTTTTTTTTTTTATTACCCTCCCACATGGAACAAAAAAAACCATAAGTCGCCGTCGTGCCGTCGGTATTCATTTCGGAACGGATCGACGACATTATCGGCGACGAACACTGTTTTTGAGAAGCAGTCCCCCCGAAAACCAAATCGTTTTCTTGTTTCCGATTCGATAAAACAACGCGTGCAATCAGGACGGACGGGGACGGCTGTAGAGTGCAGCATATGAGTTTCTCGTCGAATTTCTCGGGCGCGCGTGGCATACTGTACAGTGCGAAAACAAAACAAAAAAAAAAAAAACTAAGAGTACCTACACTACATACAGATACATCGGTACATGTATATATCTTGTTTCTACTGAATATAGTCGACATAAGAATGCCGATGTCAATTTGGTATTGGATACGAGGAGACGAGGATTAAACTGTAGGTAACTTTTTTAACACGGGTAAAAAATAAACAAGTTTCAAAGACAGGAATTATTAATTTATTTTTCAAAAAAACAGCAATTATTTTTATTGAGTATACATTTTTTCTAAATTTTTAAATGGAAGACGCGGTGACACTAATCGTTCAGAGATAGGATCGAGAGGCGGTAAATGGAGGATAACAAAAACCGTTAATCGTAGCAAAACGGGGAAATTCGTTACTGAGCAGAGTTTTATAACAAGTATTGCACACGCTCATATTATGAGAATCTATGTCTGGGTATTTTTCGAGCAAGAGATCCACGGCTTTCTGGGGAACGTGCTTCATATCTTTGTCGAACCTAAGGCGATCGCAAACAGCGCAGGAAACACCGGATTTGTTTTTGATAAAACGAAAATTGAATTCGTTATCAGCGACGGGAAATTCGTCAATAGAGACATTTCGCGGCGGTTCGGTTATCGGAATGACGATTTTGAGCTTGTTCTTTAAACGAGCGTCGCGGTAACATTCTCGGTGTCGGACAAATTAACAGGACGACCCCCCAGCCATAAGACATATACATGTCAAAAAAAAAACGTTTACATTTCGGACGCGACGTGAAAAATATATAATAATAATAGTAAAAAAAAATTACACACACCTAGTATAATCCGGACGGGACAGTATTGATAATAATTTAACGATAATATTAAAAACGATAGGGCCCGGTTGCGATTCGTCCGGCGACGGCGGCTGGAGGAGGAGGATGGAACATCCATCGCGTGTGACAGCGCAGGAAACGACTCGATGTTGTTTATGCGATAAAGTCACAAGTTTTTTTTATATATATATATATATAAATAAAAACGTACGTAAAATAAACTTCCTATACGCGAGTAAACAGACGACGGGCCGGGAAAGTGAAGTCGAAAGTTCGATTTTGCTCACCAGGAAATGTGCAGTGTAAAAGTCTTATAAAAAAAAAAAATAAAAATAACCGAGAGGTATATACAATGCGAAAGAGAGAATGCGGGACATAAAAAAAAAAAAAATACGTCCTTGTTAAAAGAATCGAGAGTACAATGGGGCCCGAGATCGAAACCGCGTTTTTTTTTTTTTTTTTTTTTTTTTTTTTTCCCGCGCGCAATATCGTTGACGTAATAAAATCAAATTCGATTTTTATATATATTTTAAAGCGACGGACAAGATTGATATTCTTTAGCGTCTCCGGTGATACACGTCAACGGATTTTTCTTACGCTTTCGGAGTAAAATTTCAGTTGGTTTTTGTATTATCATATTATCGTATATTATATATATTTTTTAACGCTTAACGCTCGGTAAATAGCGACGTTTTACCTCCGAGAACCACACGCGAGAAGACCGAATAATATAAAAATCACGAAAATATTCACAGTTATTATGATGGTTCTATTGTCATCTAAACCGTTTCGTTATTGTAAAATGTACCGTTTTTCACCGGCGCGTCGCTGTAGAGTCGAAATTTTCGGGTTAACCGGAAAAAAATTATCTGTAAAAAAAAAAAAAAAAAAAAAATAATGTACATTCTATATATTTTTACGGAAGCGAAACGATTTTGTCGTCCGCCAATTTCGCGTAATCCTACGTACTCGACGTTTTGCAGTCAAAAGCACAGCAAAACCCGTGCCATGGCGACAAATAAATCATAAACTCGAATTTTCATTTACAAAAATTTACGCGGTAGTTAAAATACCATTCGATATCCCCCCCCCCCCCCGATGACGCCTATGACTTTCGTTTTTTTTCATTATTATTTAGTTACAAGTGTGGACAGCGCAACCGAACGAAAGTGCCTTCGCTCAGGGCAGGTGCACCGTTTAGGAGGACGGGCATAGGGGCCATAATATACAATTCATGTTCTATACATAAAGATTCGAACCCATTGAACAGTTTACTTATTAGATCATGATTTTTTTTTTTTTTTTTTAATTTTTAATGTTAATTTGAATAAGAATTTTTTTTGGTGTTGAATTTGTTCAATATGTTTATCGGAAATGTCCAACAAGCGGTCGATTATTTTATCAAAAGAAATTGATGATGCCTTCATAGTCCAATATCATTTTGAGAAGTAGAATAATTCTTATTTAATAAAAACAGTTGGTTTTTAACGTTAAAATTGTTATTGGTCGCAATTTGTATTGTTTATTACATAAATGTACAAGACACCCAGCGAAATATGTGACTGAACAATCTTCTAGGGTGTTTGTCTATGTTTGAGTTCATGTTTCCATAACTTGAGTGTTAGTAGATATTTTGTCTATGTCAAATTAATATAAAATCATTAGTTTCTTGTGATGATTCACAATTAGTATCTATCGAAGCACACGAGGAAAAAAATGCAACTAATTCTAATAGAAGTCCTTACTGTCCTCGAAGTCGGATTTTTATTGTAGCTCTCAATTACACGATTATATTTGAATGCTTATGATTTTTTTTTCTTACATATACGTGAAATCATCCGGGCTAAAATATTATTGGCAAAGCTATTTGCCGTCTAACTTTTAAACATCAAGTGATAGTAAACTAACATTTCCTATTAAATAATTGATGATAATTCCTCAAATAGGGGTCATGCCTCCCCTCTCCAAAGACATTTTACATTTTGATTTTGGACAGTACGCGTTATCATTATTCTGTAAGTTTGGAGTTAAATAAGATAATAAATTCAGCTGCAGTGGTAATATGTTTTTTTTTTTTTTCTGTAATCGATAAGATAACCAAAATAATGCAATTGAACATAAAATATTTTAACATTTTAAATTCATTTTTTATAATATGATACTACGTAAAACCATCGATAACAATGGCTGGGTTCACAAATGAGACAAGAACGGTTAGTCGGGTTTGCATTATAAAATTTACACCGTGAATTTAATATCTCTGAAGAAAATATTATCAACCGCTTTGCAAACATGAAACGCAGAAATTTTGAATTTTATAATATAATTTTCGTTATAACCATTCGATTATTTATTATTTAAAGTGATAAATAGTAAATGTTTATATTTTATGTATGTATTCAAATATATTCAATATATACAGTAAAAAAGGCAAAAATTAAATATTAACTTTAGTATTGTGTGTAACTTGACAAATTGTATACGTTAAATAAATGTTTACCCTGAAGATTTACGTAAAATCAAAATCTTCATCGCGTAGTCAGCATTTCAAGCAAACAATTCAATTATTAGTTATTTATTTATTTATTTATTTATTTTTTTTTTTTGATAAAATTTCATTTAAATCTGAGAATCTGTAAAATATTTTGCTTATTTAAAATGTAAAACATATCGCTGATTGTCCTCTGGTCCATTGGTATTTGGTAGACATTAAAATGTTAATAATGATAATAATTTTGCCTCGATAGGAACTTAAATCTATATATATATATATATAACAAAAAAATGTTACACTAGAAGATATTTGGTTTGGTTGTCGCTCCTGCATAGGAATGCGAAAACTTGCACAAGTACACATTTATGCATTTAAAAAAATATTGCCCCTCCCCCCATTGCCACTCTCCTGGGCAAAGAACCAAAGCCGTCACTGGCTCGGGAATCGGTACATCAAAAGAAATTCGTTATCAGTTTGGACGCGATTTGCTGATATTTTACTCTTCGGTTGACATTTGATCCGAACAGTATTATTTCTAGCCGTGATCATTTCTACTAACATATCGAACGCAGCTGGTGTCATTCTACAGCAGTTATTAAAATGTCCGTGATTCATCTGTTCGCAAATACTCTGATAAATTTCTTCCAACATAACATTTAATAATTCACGAATTAATATACATTCACGGGTAATTCAGTATACTCGCCTATAAGTAATTCGACTTTTGAACGTCGTAATCATCCACAGACGTTATCACAAAACCAGCACTTGCCATATTAATAAGTTGACATTTTATTTAAATTTGCGAAAATACAGGGTGAGCCGTAGCTACCTCCCTATCTGAAACTCTCGCAACTGAGCGGCTATTAATAGTAGAGCGTTCGTTTATGGCTTGTTCGAAAGCACGTTATCTAAGGTTTTTGTTATAAATAATTCCAGTGTCAACAGTGCAGTGGACAAAGCAAGAGCGTGGAGGCCTACTATTTTTTCAGCCGTTCGACTCAGCGTGCTTTCAGTAACCATTTCATCAATATCGCATCTGCAGGTCGTGTAGACTGATGGGAAATCGATTTGTTTGCGGGTGTACTCGTTCAGTGATACCGGTAGTGTGCAGACGAAACATAACGGACCTTCCAGAACGGTCAGTAAGCCAGAAAACATTGAAGGGTAAGGGCGACGATTTTGAAATCCTCTAGGCGATCTGCACACAAACATTCGGCTGCTTTAGGGATGTCCAGTCGCACGGTGAGACGAATTCTTTACGAGGAATTTAATTTTCACCCGTACAAATTGGCAGTGGCGCAACAACTTAATCCACGCGATTATGTTGCTCGAAAAAATGCATGTGAAGCCTTCCTCGAAAACTTGCCTCAGGACGCCCTTGTTTTCTTTAGTGACGAGGCGCATTTCCATATTTCAGGATGTGTGAACAAACAAAACATGCGATATTGGAGCCCCAATAACCCGAGAGAACTTCATGAGCAGCCTCTGCGTACAGAACGTGTGACTGTTTGGAGTGCAATATCCAGAATCGGCATTATTGGCCCATAGTTCTTTGAAGAGAAAGAAAGAGCAGTTACGGTCAATTCTGAACGTTATGTCAGCACGATTGTGGGTTTTTTTCTGCCCAAACTTAAAGAAATGAATGTAGGGAAAGTGTGGTTTCAACAGGATGGCGCCACGGCTCACACGGCAAGAATTTCAATGAATATCTTGCGTGAACACTTCCCCTATCTCTCTTAGAGGCGATCTTCAGTGGTCAGCACGATCACGAGATTTAGCCCCATGTGATTTTTTTCCTGTGGGGCTACCTTAAATCGTTGGCATACACGGATCGTCCAAAGATCCTTCGTCATCTCAAAACCAATATTTGTGCTGCTATTGCCGACACAAGCACATATATGCTGGAAAAAGTGGACAAAAATTTCAAATTCCGACTATCTCAGTGCAGTGACGAGAACGGTGGCCACCGTCTTCGAGATGTAGTGTTTAAAACCAAATAAAATAAAACATTAAATGTACCCCTATACACAGAAAAGTTTAGTTGAATCAACGTTACCAATACTTTTTGTGTTGTGATTTTTTTAAAATAAGAAAGTAACCACGCCCCACACTGTATTGCATTTAAATAAATTGTGTACGCGTGATTCACGTCAATAGACGACAAATTCGGTATAAGTTTGGACAGTGTGCCAAATACTATTCAAATATGATTACAGCCAACGCCGAATGTGGCGGCGTCGGCCTTCGGGGTCGCCATGGTCGTGTAGTCCGCACGCGGCTACGCTTAAACTCGGCGACCCCGTCGGCCGCGAACCGTCGGCGCGTCGGAGCGAAACACGTGCGAATCGATTGGCTCGTCCGCGCGTTATTATTAAATCGTGTTTGTACGTCGGGAATTTTCATTAAACGGCGCCGCTAACCCACAAAAAAAAAAAAAAAACCGCCTCGGCCGGGCCGGGAATAAAAAAAAAAAAAAAATGAACTATATCGTATGTGTTTGTTGCCGAAAAACCGAAATACAGATGCTAAGAAATCAAATTTTATTGCCCAGGGCCGGCCCGACGCCATAGCAAAAGTAGGAAACCGCCCCGGGACGGCCAATTTCGCATGAACCAAAAGATCGATTTAATTTTTTTTTTGTTTTTTTACTAACCAGTTAACATGAAATTCATGGAAATAAAAATATTAACAACGGTGCCCGCCCGGTCGTGTTATAATTTCTGTTGAAAGAAAAGCGATGAAAACTCTCGAGTTTAACAATTTATTGACCGATTTCGCACGAAAAAAAGTTCGCAAAATAAATTTAATTCAATATAAATCGAAAATCGCAGTTATATTTTTCAACGTATTTATTTAATACATTTTTTTTTTTTCAATTTACGATAGTGAATAGGTACTGTGTAATATCGGTTATAAATATGATTTGTATTTTTTTTATTATATTTATTATAAAATGTATTTTTTTTTTTTTTTATTATTATTATTATATAAAGAAAACTGAGGGGTCACTCGGATCGTTTTTTTTTTTTTTTTTTATTATTATTTTATTTTATAAAAGCGAGGATTTATCGTTGAAAAACGAATGTGTCTTTCTTTCTCGGTCCTCCCTCAAAAAAAAAAAAAAAAAAAATTCACTATCGAATATGGGCGACGTAAATTAGATTTGCCAAGGGTGGCCAAAACCTAAGGCCGTCTCTGTGTATACCTACACACTCGTCATAATATTAATGGGCGAATGTTTTTATTTATTTATTTATTTATTTTTTATGAAAACATTCCCTTACAACCCACGTCTGAATTAAAGAAGATCCGGTCGAATATGCCGTGTAACGCGGGTATGTGTAGGGTTCTAAGTTAAAATCGGCACCCGGGGGGCTAAACCACACGTAGAAAAATGCAGTGGATTTCGAAATGTTGAAATGTTGATCGTAAAGTTTATTTTCGACATACGTCTCGTTTTTACTTCGCATAACCCAGTGAGAATAAATTATACCGTGCGTACTTATTTTCGTACGTTGTACTATTTTGACAAATAACGCTGAATATTTGTCAAACTTGACTACATTCGAATAATTGAAGAATATTCTACGTACGATTTATTACAAACGATCGTGTTAATTGTTACAATTATCACAAATAAAATATAAATATAATACCGATAATACAGTAGTCTGTTTTCCGGTGGCGGCTCGTGTGTAGGGGCGACAAGGGCGGTCGCCCGCCCTGCTAAAATTCTAAACACTCTGCTTATTAAAAATTTAAATTGATACAAATATGAACAATTAACAATGACGTTGATAACGTAATGCGTTTTCATAACATTATTTATCCGATGTGAAAATGGTTTTCAATTATCTTGGAAACATAATGTAACCAATGAAGGCGAAATAGCGTATGAATGCTGTGTTAAAAAGATAATAACCACTCGTGATTTACATACAAATCTATATTAAAATCACGAGTGTATTGTTCACTTTTACCTTTTTTTTCTTTCGCTTTATTGATTAGTCCGTTTAAATCGGCGGGCTCTTGGCTTTCCGAGTTCTTTAATTATTAGGCGGTGGTATCTTATGGGGGATTTGGACACGGCGCTCTTTGCTGCGGGAATTCGGTAATAATACGGCGGTCGTCGTCGGGGCTACACAAATAATCGCTCGACGAGCTTGCGGAGTGCGGCCTCCGGAACAATATCGGCAAGTTAATATTTTAGTACCGGTATACTTGTTGTTATTTATAATATTATTAATTTTATTTTATTAATTTATTATTGAATAATTATTATATATTATTAAATACAACCATTAATATTTAACCAACAATGGATTGACATTCTGTTACCTATTTCATTGCTAACCGTTTTTGTTTATATGAATAGAAAAATTGAAATTAAGAGAAAACTCGGGAAACCAAGAGCCTGATTTAAATGGGCTAACCAATAAAGCGAAAAATGGTAAAAGTGAATACACTCGTCATTTTAATATAGATTTTTATGTAAATCACGAGTGGTTATCACAGCCGCATTGCTGTGGTATAAAACTTGCTGTTTTTTGTTTCCCTTGCATATAATTTGATGGCGATAGTTCTTGGACTAATACAGGAGTAACTCATTTGGGTCACTTATCTGAGAAAATTAAAAAAAAACACGATAATTCTTTTATATATTTACAAAATGATGCTTACCTTTAAGTACTTGGTACCATAGATATTCTCGATAAAATATACTTAGGTTACAAAGTTGGAATTCAACATCATATTCAAGAAGTAGATTAATTTGTATATTTTTTAGAAAAAAAATTCTGAACTGCATACAATTTTGTGAAAAACATAATTCACTATTACGATGAAAAAATAAAAAAAATTAATTCGTCTAGAATTTACCGAACATTTAACCGCTGCTAACTTATTTAAAGCTGAAAAATATTTAGAATATTCTCAAATAATTCCACTTCAATATTTTGAATGTACAATTGAATATTACCCATTCTTTGATATAGAAATATTAAAAACGAACTTGAAGTTTTGTATTTTCGGAATGACTTTCGAATTTTGAATTTTGTAATTCCATCTCTTAAATATATAATAGAAAATGATATGAATGATACTTTTAGAGAAGTTCTCGTATTTTTAAAAATATTAATAATAACTCCTATGACCTCATTTGAAGCGGAACGAAGTTTTACAATACTCAAACGAATAAAAACATGTTTACAGAGCACAATGGGAGAGGAAAGGTTAAACGATCAAACAATGATAAGTATTGAAAATGAAATGATTTTCAATGATGTCTCGAGACTTTAACAAAAATTTTATTGGTATGTTTAGTGAAATAAATGATAGACGCTTAGATTTTAAGTATAAAATCATTTGAGTTTTATTTGTTTGAATAATTTTGTTTTTCTATAATCTGCATTATGTTACCATATTATTGTTACTTATTAATTTTGAATTGGTACATCATACATTCTAAACGTTTCAAAAATGGTTTTTTTTTTTTTTTTTTTAATCGCCCTCACACTTTCAAATCCCACGAGACGCCACTGACGCGTATAATTAGTAATTGTTATCCAAACATCGCAAATCGGTGCACTTTATCACAACGATTCAAGAATCCCTACCTATAAATAACATTTTCGATAATTAGCCTATAAAACTAACGAGATCCTAATGAATTCATATACACCTCATTTGTTTAAATCGCTCCATTAGATTAGGCTCGAAAATACAACCATTTGCCCGGTGCATTACCTAATGAGGGGCGTGGTGGGCAAAGCCCTAAAGCCCCCGGCCACTCTTAACGTTTCAGGGTTTTCGCAAGAGTACGCTGACGAAAAATTTCAGGACTACATCGCCGATTGAGTGTAACTGTTTTAGCGCTGAGCTTCTCGACCGGAGAATTTACAAGCTAAGCGTACGGGCGGAGGGGCCGGGGGGGGGGGGGGAAATCCGCACGTACGAATAAAACGGACACAAACGCGAGGACGTCTAACGAATAATCCATTTATAACAAAGTGTAACTACGTCTTGTCCGGCTTAACACGGCCCCGTGTTCGACAATCCGTACACGCCTACCACCGAAAACGTACTGAAATGATGAATGATGATGTACACCCAATACATAATGCATGGGCGCGTATCGGCTTGGATCTGGCGATAGTTTTTTCAAAAGCGAACCGAATACACCGAGAAGAATCCCGGCGACGAGCGAATCCGAGACAGACGGCGGTGGCGGCCGGTGAGATTAACCCGGGAGTAGTCTACACAACAGCGTGGACAAACCGTACAGGAAATCTTCCGCCCGGATACAATAACGAATGGACGAGCCCATAAATCGATTACGAGCAAAATATTGGACGGTGGCAATGGCAATTAAAAAAAATAATAATAATAATAACTTCTCGTCAATTTACACCAACCGGATTTAAAACGCTACAAAACGTCCAATCCCGTGGTTATTCGATCGGCACAAGATTTCTAGTAGAAAAATCGGTAACACACAAAGGAAATAAAAACATATTTAAGAGAAAAAAAAAACAACACGCATCGTAGTAAAAAAAAAAAAAAACCAATACGTATTCCTCGGTACGCTCAGAATCTGGAAACGGTGTATTATAATTTACGACGCGGTAAAATATCGGTATAATATATATATATATATATATATAGGTAAAATATTTTACCTATATTAATATTATAATATAGACGTTTAATAAAATTATAAAACGATTTTGGCCGGGCCCGAGTTTGTGTTTTATCGTCTGAGCAAAGCTCTAATAGGCGTAATATTTCATAGTTATCTACGTATATATATATATATATATATATATATATATATATATATATACTGCCTAGCATGTTAATCTCGGGGGGTCGGGTGGGTTTGCATATTATGGGCTTAGAATATAATATTATTTTATATTTTTTTTTTAAAACCGTCGTGTAGAATACAACAATATAATATAGCGTACGCGTAAAATCGGGCATGTGTTTTTTTTTTATGTTCTTAATCGTTTCAGACACTATATACACCTATACATGTTATTACTATTATTATTATTATTATTATTATTATTATTATAAAGCGCCGCGGTTGTCCGTACTGATATTCCGTTATCGATCGTTATTTGATGAATAATTTTTTTTTATAATTTATTTTCCTTGTCACGCGCCCGGCGTTCAATATATGGGTCGCGGTGAATAGACAATTTTAACGACATTTCCGAAGAAGAAAAAAAGTAAAATTTATCAGCTCATAAATATTCGAATTAAAATTAAAACGCTGCTGTCGTGCGGCATGTCGAAACCTTATGAACACACACGGACGCGTAAAATAGAGAATAAAAAAAAAAAAAAAGAAAAAAGTCATTATAGAGTGTAATATAGATAATCAATTTAATTCCATTAGACAGTGAAGGAAATCGAAATTAAACATTGGTTGGCTTTTTTTCATTATTCTTTTTTTTTTTTTTTTTTTTTTACAATTAAAAAAAATCCGTAACTTTTTGCTTAACGATTTTTCGGCACGGGGTTTTTATGTACTCGCGCAGACGACACATATCTTAACAATATCTTTTTAGACCGCGTAAAAACGCAATAAATACAATATTGTTGTAGTGTCATAAACTCGCGTGGTAGTAATTGAAAATATAGAAATGAAAAGCAATTGTTTGTATCTGCCAATGGGCAAAATAAAACATTAATAACAATACTTTTTAAAGAGTATACCAACGTATTTATTAATATAAATAAAATTATAAAAAAAATAATATTTAACTGGTATATTTGTAGTATGTGTATTGACGATATTCATTTGAGAAGGTGATTTACGTGAAAAAAAAACCGCATTGGACCGTTAAAAACATGTTAATTTGTAACCAATTTTCAATTGGTTTGTTAACAATTTAAAAAAAAAAAAAAAGCTACGGGCAGGAACCTTAATGTTAATGTTATTTCTTTTTTTATTCTTCTTCTTTTTCTAGTTACTGCTATATATATTATATAGTTTTATATTTAAAAGTTAATTTTTTTTATATATATATTTATCATATTTTCAAAAAAAAAAAAATCAAGTCTCTCGCGAAACTTTATTAGAACTATAATTATAATACAGGGTTACTTCCTTATTTTGAAAAATCATAACACAAAAGGTATTGGCAATATTGATTTAATTATTTTTTCTGTGTATAAGGGTATATTTAATGTTTTATTTTATTTGGTTTTAAATACTACATCACGAAGGTGGCCACCGTTCTCGTCACTGCACTGAGATAGTCGGAATTTGAAATTTCTGTCCACTTTTTCCCGCATATGTGTGCTTATGTCGGCAATAGCAGCACAAATGTTGTTTTTGAGATGACGAAGGATCTTTGGACGATCCGTGTATGCCAACGATTTAAGGCAGCCCCACAGGAAAAAATCACATGGGGCTAAATCTGGTATTGGCCTCTAAGAGAGATGAGCCGTTCGTGGAAGTGTTCACGCAAGATATTCATTGACATTCTTGCCGTGTGAGCCGTGGCGCCATCCTGTTGAAACCACACTTTCCCTACATTTATTTCTTTAAGTTTGGGCAGAAAAAAATCCACAATCATGCTGACATAACGTTCAAAATTGACCGTAACTGCTCTTTCGTTCTCTTCAAAGGACCATGGGCCAATAATGCCGATTCTGGATATTGCACTCCAAACAGTCACACGTTCTGTACGCAGAGGCTGCTCATGAAGTTCTCTCGGGTTAGTGGGGCTCCAATATCGCATGTTTTGTTTGTTCACACATCCTGAAATATGGAAATGTGCCTCGTCACTAAAGAAAACAAGGGCGTCCTGAGGCAGGTTTTCAAGGAAGGATTCACATGCACTTTTTCGCGCAACATAATCGCGTGGATTAAGTTGTTGAACCATTGCCAATTTGTACGGGTGAAAATTAAATTCTTCGTAAAGAATTCGTCTCACTGTGCGACTAGACATCCCTAAATCAGCCGAATGTTTGTGTGCAGATCGCCTAGGGGATTTCAAAATCGCCGCCCTTATTCTTTTGATGTTTTCTGGCGTCCTGACGATTCTGGAAGGTCCATTATGTTTCTTTTGCACACTTACCGGTATCCCTGAACGAGTACACCCACAAAACAAATCGATTTCCGATCAGGCACACGACCTGCCGGTGCGTTATTGATGAAATGGTTTCTGAAAGCACGACGGGTTGCGATGATCGAACGGTTGAAAGAAAAGTAGGCTTCCACGGCGAACGCGCGGTCTTGCTTTGTCCACTGCATTGTTGACACTGAACTTTTTTTTTTTTTTGGAAGTCACTGAACTAGTTACAAAAAAAAGCCTTAGATAACGTGCTTTCGAACAAGCCATAAACGAACGCTCTACTATTAATAGCCGATCAGTTGCGAGATTTTCAGATAAGGAAGTAACTAAGCCCCAGCCTGTTTTTTTTCGAAATTACCCGATTTCCGTGTAACGTTCGGGATCGTTCGAGAAATGTAAAAAATTGTCTCGACACGTCCGCGTCGGGCGGATATAACAATATAAATCATATAATCGCCGCCGCCGCCGTCGTCGTCGTCGTATTGTTTTCGGACGTAAATCTGCAACGAAACAATAATATTATGTACATAATATTAATAAGAACGCGGCGGCATGAAATTTATTTCGCGCAATAAATTAGTATGACTTCAAAAAAGCGAAAAATATTTTACGCGGCCCGGCGTTTGTTTTTCCAAGTCCGACCCATATACTTACGAGCGACGGAGGTGACGGAGGAGACGGTGGAGACGGAGGTGACGGGGAAGACTGAGGAGACGGAGGAGACGAGAGAGACTCAGTCTTGTTATAAATCTGTGCGCGAGCAACGTTGGAAATTGTTACGGCATAATAATAATATATTGTTATACTGCTATATTATGTACTGTTGTCACAAGTGTTCCCCGTCCGCGGTATAATAATTCATAATGCGTATAAATATTTATAATCTTCTTTACTGGGCCCCTCCTCCTCCACGCATCAAAATTCCGGCCCTTGGTTCTAAATATTTTCCCGGGCCTTTATCTCACGGATGACCGTTTTAGCTTCCGAGCGGACCTAGGGGGTTTATCTTGTGGTTTTACAACGACGTCTATTTTATTTTTATTTTTTTTCCTTTTTCCGTCAACACTTTTTCTACCAGAACACTTCAACCGGTCCATACGCGCCTACACCGTTTCCGGTAGCAAATCCCGTCTAGTTGAAATTCTATTATTTCTTTTTTTTTTTCTTTTTTTTCTCTTAATTTCCTGGTTATCGTGGCAACAATGAAAAACACGATTATTACTATTTCGCTCAGAATCGTGTTTCGTTTGCAATTTATCGCTGCGCACAGACATAAATTAAATTCCTATCTACGTACTACCTTCCCAACTTCCCGCCTACGACAGTGACCCACCCATGGTGCGAAATATGCACTCCTTTTTTCTTTTCTTTTTATTATTACAGTAAATATATTTATATTTATAAATATATAAAAGAAATATTTTTTTTTTTTATTTATTCGACAATATTGAATAATGTTTTTTAAGTGTTACAATAATTGAAATGTTATTTTACGGGCTAAAAATACCATTCAATGCAATACATTTATCAGATATTAAAAATCCCGTCCGTCTATTTTGATTTACTTCGCTAACAACTTCTAATAAAATTTACCATAAATTATTAAAATTGCGACGGATCCCTAAAAAGACCCGGACCCACAGTACAGGTGGCCCCTACTACCTCCCTCCTCCTTTTGGGGGCACTGATCATTACCGTGCTCTATAGATTTTTTAATATAATAATTTTTACTTGTACGGTTACGTAGCATAATATGTTAAATTATGTTATGTGGTTTATGATTTTTAAACTGCAGGGGCTGAACAAAATCATTTTCAAACGCTCGAGGAAATTTTGCATGATTTAATAATCTAAAAATTCGTTCAAAAGTTCTTATATTTTTTTAGGGGATAACCTAAGTAAATATATTTAAAACGGCTCAAATAAAATAATACAATTCTTTTTTTTTTGCCATTGTTCCAATTTTATTTATCAGCGTTTCACAAAAAGTTTATTTTAAGTTCATATTTTTCCATATTGTTTCAAATTTTGCTTCAATATTCGACATACAAATTATAGGCGATTACTGAAACCAAATAATTTAGCAGTGGGGGCTTAGCCCCTATGGAACATATACCGTGGTGACCCCTATTGCCCCACATTGTTCAGGCGCCCCTGGCCCCTTTTCCGTTTCAGCGTCGTCGGGCCTGCGCGGTCACAAACGAGGTGCCAAATCCGAACTGTCGGTGTTTTTTTTTTTTTTTTAATAATAATAATTTCTGCTACTCATATATAAACCCATAAGCTCATTGCTGAGACGTTCTTGTATAGAGTGAACCGTACAGGTGTCGCTACCCGGAAAATTGCAATTACCGATTGATCTAATCGATTTCGATTTTCTAACTAAAGTACGAAAAAGTAGTACCGTATACACTCGGTAAAATCATATTGTAAAAGTGATCAAGTATTTCTCAGTCCTTGGATAAGATGGTTTTTTTTTTTTTTTTTAACCCTCGAGTCAATTGTACAATGTTTACAATAGGAGCACTACTGTAAACGAATAAAAATCCATTTATTCATTCGTATTACTATTTGCAATACAGTTTTCGTTGAGTAAATATGGGCCAACCCAACGGAAATGCGGGGATTTAGAATGAAAAAACAAGAAGAAAAAAACATTTTTTTTTTTTTTTGTGTAGCCGGAACTTTCCGAGTTTCGGCGCGGGTATAAATCATTATCTCACCAGAAGGCAAGACGTAAGCCTATTAGACTTTAAGTAGTAAAAATCGGTGGCCGTTAAACAAATATAGGATTTTACTCGTTTGATATTCTATATTCTACAGGGTGCGGCAGAGCCGACTGACGAGTTTTGATGGGTAGATAAATAACGAACAGTAAAACTTAGAGAAAAGGTTTTTTTTCTATTTAAATCAGTATTCAATCCCATTTTTAAAAATTATTTTTTGAAAATTATATATCCAAGATGGCGGCCGTCAGCATTGATACACTGTTGTAAACGATCTCTGAAGCTCTCATATGATTTTCGGCACATTTCGACTGGTATGGCCTCGACTTCCACGTAGAGTGGTCTTTCATGGAGCTGCCGTGGGTTATTTGTAGCCCAGTATTGAAAATTTTGTTTATTTACAGTTCCAGAAAGATGAAAATGGGCCTCATCGCTACGGAAAAAAATTGATATCGGAGGAATTCGCAGAAGTATTTGCTGACAGAGATTTTTACGGTAGCATTTAACTCTTGGACAAGCATTAATTTATAGGGATGAAATATGATAAATCTTCGTGAAGAATTCTCCTCAAAGAACGGTCTGAGATTCCCAAAGCTACAGCGTGTTTCCGGGCTGAGCGTCTTGGCGACTGCTCGATTGACTCTCTAACCAACTGCACGGTTCTTACCGTTCTGGGTGCTCCGTGTCCAAGTCTACTTAGGGGTACTTGCAGTTTCTTCCAAATGCCGTATCCGCAATTCGATAGTGTTAGCAGAAGGAACAAATTCAGCACGTGGAATGCCGAAGTGTATACGAAAAGCCCCCTTTGTGTAGCGATCACAGAACGATTATTTTCGTAATACGCACGCACGACGAAACCACGATGTACACCTGTCCAGACCGGGAGTACGAATAAAAACGGCATTACCGTACAATTCGAAATATACCACTTGTTAAGGCCTGCTCTTATCTTATCACAGACTAACGACCTCGTTAAACTCGTTAGTCGGCTCTGCCACACCCTGTATATATATATATATATATATATATATTATTACGGTTGGGTACTCATAATAACAGCTTAAAACATACTGTCAACCGTCAAGAGATGTTGGCAGTGTATATTGTTTAAAATAAATTTCATTTTCTTAAAAACAAAAAAAAAAAACCTTACTTATGTCATTTTTGAGGTGAAATAATATTTGATTTCGAATTGTTAAACTAGAAAGGCCTCGGGGCCGTTGTAATGGGAACGATAATAATTAATAACCAACCCAAACGTCGTATTCGGCTGCGGTTCCAATAGAGCTAATGTCCTAAAAGTAACGATTTACCGATTTCAATTAACGCAATATAAATCCTGCAGTATAGGTTTTATACAGAAAGTATACAAGACCAGCGGTTCTCGAACTCGTTCGTCTGGCCGCGTCCTTTTTGGAATCGAGGTCATAAACCCTATGACCATTTATTATTTTTTTTTTTTTTTCGTTCAGATAAAAATGTATAAAAACAAAAAAAAAAAATTCGTACGGATAATTCGGAAATATATATTTTATAACGATCAGCAATCGTATATATTTGTATGGGTTTTCTGATGTCCAACAATCGGTGCGGACTTGTTTTTTTTTTTTTTTTTTGGCGTTGAAACCGCACAGCAATCGCCAAATCCTCCGCGATATACTTGGTCCGAAAATCGGAATGGAAGGTTACTTTTAATATGTAATTCCCGTACGGTCCTGTATATACTAGTGAAAATCCCACCCGCGTACGTTAAACAACAACCGAATTACGGTTACTTTATTAATGCCGTTTTATAAAATTACGGTTTTCTTGATTTTAAGGGATGTTCGAAAATTGTGTACCAGGTCGTAGGCTGACGTCCGCTCGGGCGGACACGTGTTGCCAAAAAGTTTTGATTTGTTTAACACAGCTTGTCCGTACTCTGTTGATGGAGTCGAAACGATTATTATTTTCATTTTTTTATTATAAAATAAAAGAGAGTGGTTTTTTTATGCAATTAGTAATAATTTTGAAATCGTCCCGTGCTCCAGTGTTTTCAACGATTCCCAGTTCCAAAACTGGTTCTTTTCGCCACGGTTCCGGTCCATGTTAACAGGTTAGCTATACAGTAACTCAGGGACCTTAATGATTTGTTTGGTTCCAGTTCAGTTCAGTTTATAGAAAAACTAAAAAATGTCGGTTTTGGTACCTAGAAAAGTAAAAAAAAATTATCGGTAAAATAAAAATCGGAACGGATCGCTTGTTTTCAGTGTACATTTTTCCCACCAAATATTTTTGAACTGGACCGAATGACGCAAATCGTGTGTCACCGGATATTATTTACCGGATCAATTGACGTGGAACCGGACGGTACACGATAGATGTGGATAATTGGTACACGAGTAGCAAATGAAAAAAGACCCGGGAATGTGAATGTGGTGATTGCATCCAAACAGCACAGGAACCGATATTTAACCCGAAATTACCCGAAAAACCCTTTGCCTAAAAGTAGCGGGTTCGGTTTCCGAAATATTTATATAAAGATTTTACGTTTAGGTTCCGGTTTCTGGAATATTTTAATTCGGGTTCCGGATCCTGTTAACAGTTTAGCTAGAGTAGACGACAATCTTATGTACCATTACCCCAGGCCCGGTTAATTTTTCGAAAAGTACTCGTTTTTTTTTTTAAAAAAAAAAATTATTATTTATTACCGTACGGAATATTTGTTGTACTCGTGTTTCTTAAATTGCGTTCTTTTTTTTTTTTTTTTTTTTTACATAGCTATGGTATATAACAAGTTGTTGCCCAAGGATAAAATGCATTATGCATAATATGTTTTTTCTCCAAAAAGTCGTCCGTCTTTCAATGCCGCCGTCAAAATCACATCCGAAATTAATGTCCGGTCGCTGCATACGTTTTGTGCTTGTGGATTGGGGAATGGGAAATGGGATGAATGGGAAAGTGGGAGGGGGGTCTACACGTGGGTTGCCGAACGCAACGTACCCGAGACGTGATTTATATAATTTTACATCCCTTTCGCGGAGCTAATGTTCGGTTAAATAAAAACAACTGTTACATTTTGACCTTTTTACAATGAAAAAAAAAAAATAAAAATAAAAATAAAAAGGAACGCGAAAAAAATAAATACACGGACTCTCCAAACTCCTGGATTTATTGCTCCGGTCGAACAATAAAACACAGGCCCGTGCGCAGGATTTCTTCTTTGGATGGGGTGAGAGTTACAAAATAAAAAATTCTATATCATAATACGGAAGCCACCATTATAGATAATCCGGTGAAAACCGTTTTTTTTTTTTTTTTTTTGGTTTTTACATTTGTTATAATCGCGTCCGAAATTTTATAAAAAGAAAAACCATTTAACCTGAGACAATCTTCTAATGTATCGGCAACATAAATTTTTTTTTTAAAGAATTTGGTCGCATTATTTGTTTTCGTTTTGATCCTATACGACAAGTAAAAGACACAGTGCGTCGAAACATTAATTTTATATTATCCGTTTATTTAATATTTTAATAGTTCAAACCCCAACGGCATCTCATAGCCGATATATTTATAACGTTATTTTTATTATCGTTTTAATATTGGATATTAGCACTTTGGTCCAAAATCAAATATAGCGAACGTAAGTGTTTTCCAAGCGCAAAACACGCGTGAAAAACGAAAACAATATTGTTACGGGCGCGTGCCACCACCCGTTACAATTCGATTGTAAAAACTGTTTTGCGCGGCAAAAAACCTAATTAAGAAATCGAATTGTCACCATTGAAAAACACAAAAAAAAAAAGGTGGGAAAAAGAGCACTGACTCGCAACGTTGGTTTTCGTCTTTCCATACCACAAACGCCAAAATAATTATTATTGCTCTACAATTCGAATTACTTATCACGTCGTAGTGATGTCGAAAAGCTAATAGCTGATTTTTTAGATGGTGAAAATTTTATTACTCAAACAACGGTTTCTCCGTGGACATTTATGTCCCCAATTGCCCAATAAATACTTGCGATGAAGACACGGCGGCCACTTGTAAACATATTTAAAAGTGAGTTTGAACCGTGATAAGTTTTCCGTTTTTTTAAATTTTCGAAAAAATTACCTACGCGCGACCCTTTAAATATCGTTGGTAGCAAATCCTCTTAACCGACGACAACACAGAAAACACACATATCGCCAATAATATAGAGTTGTTTTTTTTTTTTTTTCTACATCAGTGGCGTTTTCATATGTTCGGCGGTACAATCGAATGATTTTTGTTTCTTTGCGGGTGTGGGGAATAGGGAGTAGTGATAAGGGTAATTTTTGCCCAACTTTTAATATGACATTGGGGTTCCATGAAACACTAAACTATTTTCTAAGGGTGCAGTAATCATAAAAGTTTGGGAACTTCTATAATAGGGCCCTGCACGAGCTATATTTTGCGCCCAGGCTATAAATATATTTTTATCATAACATTGAACATATAAATTAAAGAAATTATAAATATTTAGTAAATATTAAATTAAAAATACATTACCCCTTTTTTTTGGCTTTGGGTCAGTTTCAATGTTCGTTTCATTTATTGCTTCAAACATTTTATGATTAGGTTCTACTTTTTTTATAGAATTGCCATTTTTTTTTTTTTTTTTTCTGTAGCATCCTTAAGAATCTTCTTTTGGTCACCTACTAAAAATAGTTTTTTTTTTTTTTGTAAGAATATTTAGAATATAAATGGAAATAAATTACTCAGTCAAAAAATGTTTAATTTACATTTTAATAAAATAACTAAATACTTAAAGGTAATTACCTAATCTTGGAGTTGGAACATCAACATTTGTGTGTTGAAAAAATAATTTTTGATTTTCCTCGTGATTTTAGTATTATTATTATTATTATTTTTTTTCTTTTTCTTTTTATGATACACATTTTCACAGACCAAATATTACAACCGTTACATTTCTTGCTTTTTGCCAGAACCTCTAAACATTCTACAGACAACATGGCGTTTAATTAATTATCAAATATTATACCAGTACGCTGTAGGGGCGTGTCTTTTGGTGTAGATGTTATAACACGTACGCCGGTTTACCTAACACCTATACCTAATATTATAATTAGGGCTTGGATTTTAATGCCCTAAAAAACCCAGAAAAATGTCCTAAAAAAAATGCTTTTATGACCTAAAAACTCTAAATAATGCCCTAAAAAACCCCCCGAAAAATGCCCTAAAAAAAATGCTTTTATGATCTACAAATTTTTTTATTTTTAATAATTTTAGTATAAATTACAATAAAAAGTTTTAAAAAATGCATTATAAAAATCTATTACAAGTGTAAACTGTAAATACATAGTTTTAGTATAAATCTAAAAAAAAAGTTGTACACAAACCTAGATAGACTTAATCTCATAGACGTGGACTTCGTTCAATCTGAAAAAAAAAATATTTTTATAAATTATTTATTACGTTTAGATCGTATATTTATTTACCTGTATATTCTGAACTGTTACACTGAACCACGAGAGCTTGTTTCAGATTTTCAAATAAAAATGATTTTCTGTTGTCTGCCAGTAAGTTCTTGTAGATTGAAAAACTCCTTTCAACATCTACTGAAGTGAATGGCGAATATTTGAAGAAAGCTAAATCATTCGCTGTAAAATCGTCCGGAATCACATTTGTTGCGCCTTGACCGTTCAAAATATCAGATATATCGGAAATGATTTTAAATCCTTTGTTTTTATTTAAAGTAGTAGTAAGTTTTTGGTATATGATTTTTCCGATTTGATTTGGTGCTTTTTGAATTACAGCTTTTATTTTTTGAATAATGTTAATGGGATCAATCAGAGGTACTCCGGAAGTTTCTAATTGTGTTATAGATGTTGCTAATGTGCTAAAATTTGCCTTTATATATATTAAGTTATGTTTTAAATTTACATTAGAAAATGAATTTTGAGCTTTAGAAACTGCAACTGCGTCTTCTCCGTTGACGATTGATTAATAATTTCTTTAATCAGTTCAAAATGGTCACAATAGTACATAGAAGCATTAAGCCAAGTTTATCTCTTGACAAATGATGTTGTACGGAAAATCGTTTTTCAGCAGTAACTTTCACGTTGCATATTTTACAGAATAACACCGGTCCGTCGGTAGAAAAAATATTATGTCCAAATTCTTGTACAAACGCACGCAGTCGACTCGCTGTCGAACATTTTACTTTTGGCATTTTTATATTAAATTATCAAAAAAAAATTAACTAGAGTAATTAAAACGGTGTTAACGACGACAAAACTCGTACTGAACGTCTAACGATAATATCATCGGACGTCGATTTTACTGATTTAAGATTATTTAACAGGAAATACGGGTAGAGGTTACTCAAACCTTGTCCGATAATATAATACGAATTACGAGTACCTACTTATAACCTGTTATATTTATTTAAAAACCATGTTGGTGTAAAAATCTTAAAATAAAATTTCAAATTCATACACTTGGTTTCCAAAAACTCAAAAAATGCTCCAAAAACTCTAAAATGCCCTAAAAAAATTAAGAAAATGACTTAAAAACTAAAAAATGCAAAATAAACTTTCTTATTCTCATTCAAATGTACATAAAACAAATTTGTGACAAGACGAGCATTGCACAGTAAGCTTTGAAAAACAATGCAAAGTGCATCGAAATCCCAGCCCTAATTATAATATTATGATTGGCCTGTAGGCTATATTATTATTATTATTATCATTTGGAACAGGCTGTTCACGCATCACACATTTTCCTCCCGTGATGTCGCGACCCCGAGAAATAATAATTTCTGTGTTGGCTACGATTGGCCATTGGAACTGGCGGTGTCGCGATACTATCAACACGAAATCACAATAGTATTTTAACATGTTTGTTTTATATACAGTAAAACTTATGCGTAACGAAATGTTCTGTTTAACGGATTTTTATTATTATTATTTTTTTTTTTTTTTTTGGAGGTATCGCAACCTACGGGGGAAACTCTACCCGACAGGGCAATCCTTCCCCCGTAGGCGCATCGTTTACCCCGCCCGTCGGCACTCCGTACGAAGATCCGCATCGCGACCGGATCCGACCCGCGGAAGCGCAGGTGGCGAGTGGGCTCGCGTTAACTCGTACGCTTATTCCCCCCCCCTACGCGCTGGTGCGGCGGGTTACAAGACCGCACGGTTCCATGACGCACCGCCTCGCTCAGCTATTCGCGGGGCACGGATACGTCAACTCGTTCCTTCACCGGATCGGGCGAGCTCCGTCCCCCGGATGTTCTCACTGCGGATTTCCCGGTGACATGAACGAGGTGGATGACGACGCTCTCCATACCCTCACGCGCTGCGAGGCGTTTAACGGGGACAGGGAGCGCCTGGTCCGGAGGATCGGTCCGTTCGAACCGGGCGACTTGGTGTCGCTCGTGCAGGAGTCCCCAGACCACTGGGAAGCCGCCGTGGTCGACTTCACCGAGGCCGTCATCGCGGAGAAGGAGTCGGCAGAACGGCAGGGCCAAGGCCTCGACGTCGCCGGCGTGCGCCTTCTGCAAGCGCATCGCCGCCGTCGCTGATCGCGGCTCCGCAGTCGCTAGACCGCCGGTCGGGCGACCGGCAGGAAGTCCCCCCCCCTACAACCAGTGAGGGCAGCAAGTGGGCTTTGGTCCGGCTAATGCCCATCCCCACCGTTGGGTACGAATCTGCTGTAATTATGCTAATGTGAGCCCGCCCCGCTTAGGGGAAAACGGGATTTTTTTTTTTTTTTAAATACTTAATTGTAATTTCATTTTCAATAAATGATGGCGACCCGCCTCCCGAAGTAGTGCCTCACGGCGTTTCCGGGAGACGGGGGTATTGCCGGACTGAAACCCAAAAAAAAAAGAAAAAAAAAGGCGCATCGTTTATTAAATAAACAAATTCTTAGCACATTGTATGTTCTTGCTTGCTAAAGCTCACAAACTAGTGGTCTTAATTCTACGGTTTATATTTACAATTTACAGCTCTAAATAGTATATACACGAAATTTACAACTTAATTTTAGTTTTATAGCCTAACTGCCGCTCTCTGGCGTTGGCGTTCCTCTTGCTCTTTTGTCTTCAGCGCCCGTTTGATGAAATGAACCGTCGTTTCCCAGTTCGTCGGGCTCTCCAGCATTGTTTTCACCGCCGTTCCCGGGTTGAAGGCGTTGCCGTTGTTCGCCTCCACCGTCGGTCGCAGTGGAATAAGGCGTGGTTCGCGTCGTCCACGGGGACCTGGCAGTCGTGGCGCTCCGGGGTACCCGGCCTCCCAATCCTATGCGGGTACTGGCCGAAGCAGCCGTGACCCGATAGGAATCGGGTGAGGTGGTAGTTGGTGACCTCTCCGTACCCTCATGCGCTACGAGGCGTTTGACGGGGACAGGGAGCGCCTGGTCCGGAGGATCGGTCCGTTCGAACCGGGCGACTTGGTGTCGCTCGTGCAGGAGTCCCCAGACCACTGGGAAGCCGTGGTCGACTTCGCCGAGACGATCGTCACGGAAAAGGAGTCGGCCGAACGGCAACGCCAAGCCCTCGACGCCGTCGTTGATCGCGGCCTCGCAGACGCCAGACCGCCGGCCGCGGGGCCGGTAGGAAATGCCCCCCCCTACAAGTGTAAGGGCAGCAAGTGGGCTTTGACCCGGCTACTGCCCATTTCCCTGTAGGGATGCGAAGCTTGTATACAAATTTATGTAAGCCCGCCCCGTCGAAGGGGAAAACGGGTTTTTATATTTTGTACTTATTTGTATGTGTTCATTTTGAAAAATAAATGATGGCGACCCGTCACCCGAAGTAGTGCCTCACGGCAATTCCGGGAGGCGGGGGTATTGCCGGTTTTAAACTAAAAAAAAAAAAAGTGGTAGTTGGTGTTGCCAAACTTCCTGGACACCCAAGGCGCCACCTTCGGGATCAGTCTTCGGGTCCAGGCGCCGGTCTCGGCTGAGAACCACGACCTAACATTGCGAATCGTGCGTAAATTGGTCTATGTATAACGAATCTGATGTTTCTATATAACGAATAAACTATTCGATAACAAAAAAACTGTTTTTTTGTAAACTTTGTCACCGTCGAATATTAAATATTGTTCTAAAATACCTACGATTTTATTGTTTCCGATAGATATAAAATAGGCAAGCCGGTTGATTTGACCGCAGTATTGCGTGCTTCAGTTCCAATACTGACGTAAACGTAATCGTACAAAATGTGATGAAACCGAAGGAGATCATGCAGAACAATTGCCTAAACTCACAGAAAAAGATATACTAAACGCCTTTTTCTGTTGTGACAAATGGTTTTAAACTCAAATCAAATGAAATCGAAAACAGTAAAATTTATAAAAATAATAAACAAACGAAACTCACTAATAATTTTTTTTAGATTAAGATTAAAAAATACATATAATGTAATTCAATTTTAAAAATAATAATATATATATGTAGGTATAATATATTTTATGTTTATTTTTTAATATAAAATATATAATATGAAATTAAAAAATTGATACATATGACAAAAAAACCATGTAATTCTATTTAACGAATTTTTCTGTAGTACGAATTTTTTTTTGTTGCCCATGAGACTTCGTTATATGAAAGTTTTACTGGATATTAAAAAAAAGCCCGACATACCATCCAGTGGCGTATCGAACTTGTATTTTGACCTCTGAACACACCTCCCCCCCAAAAATATTTGTAATAATTAAACAATTCGACTATAAGACCTTATTTGCTACAATTGCATAGAAGTATATATTATTTAGCTCCACCGAGATTAATCTCAAAATTGTCGCTACGCACAGAAATGATTTGATGGGATAAAGGTTATACTGTTTATAGGGAATACATTTTTATTATTATTATTATTATTTTTATAAAATAAAGGCTTCAAATACATAGTTCATTAGCCTACGATAGTTTAGATTCTATACAGTGCCGAGTGTCGTTAAATACATGATATAAATAATTACATAAAGAACATTAAATACAATATTTATATGTATGCTGTGTGATCGATAGACTATTTTTGAGGAAATCTATGATTCTTGATTCTTGTCCGGGTTCCAATGGTTAGGTTCCATTTTTCTTTGATTCACGTGTGATTCAGTGGCGGCTTTGGTTCTTTTCCCAGGAGGTTGGGGGGGGAAATATTTTTTTATATGCATAAATGTGTACTTGTATAAGTTTTCACGTTCTGATGCAAGAGCAACTAAACCAAATATTTTCAAGGGTCACCTTTGTTTGTTTTTATATATATATATAAATTTAAGTTTCTACCGAGTCAAAATTATTATCATTATTAACATTTTAATGTCTACCAAATACCAATGGACCAGAGGACAATCAGCGATATGTTTTACATTTTAAATAAGCAAAATATTTTACAGATTCTCAGATTTAAATGAAATTTTATCAAAAAATAAATAAATAAATAAATAAATAAATAACTAATAATTGAATTGTTTGCTTGAAATGCTGACTACGCGATGAAGATTTTGATTTTACGTAAATCTTCAGGGTAAACATTTATTTAACGTATACAATTTGTCAAGTTACACACAATGCTAAAGTTAATATTTAACTGTTGCCTTTTTTACTGTGTATATTGAATATAGATGAATACATACATAAAATATAAACATTTACTATTTATCACTTTAAATAATAAATAATTGAATGGTTATAATGAAAATTATATTACAAAATTCTAAATTTCTGCGTTTTATGTTTGCAAAGCGATTGATAATTAATTCTACAGAGATATTAAATTCATTGTGTACATTTAATAATGCAAGCCCAAATAGCCATTTGTGTCTCATTTGTGAACCCAGCCATTGTTATCGATGGTTTTAGATAGTATCATATTATAAAAAATGAATATGAAATGTTAAAATATTTTATTTTCAATTTCATTAATTTGGTTATCTCATTGATATTTATTTTTAATTTTTTCAGAAAAAAAAAAAAAACATAAATTACCACTGCAGCTGAATTTATTATCTTATTTAACTCCAAACTAACCGAATGCCAAAAATCAAAATTTAAAATGTCTGGGGGGGACAATGCCCCTATGCCCCCCTGCAAGTTTCATAAGGATAGTAGGTATGGCGTGATGAAATCATAACAATTTTACTAACTGAAAAAGTGAAAAACACATCATAGTAAAACTAAGCTTAATGTAGCTTCTTAGCTACACTCAAAGCCTAAAATAATTATATGATAATATTATTATGCATCCAGTTTTGGGAGTCTCGAACAATTCATACAGAAAAATCTAAACAAAAACATTTTAACAAGGATTGTTTAACCAAACTTCGCCCAGAATCGTTTTTCGTTTAAAATTATTTTTAATTGTGTACAGATATAAATTAAACTAACTGAAAATTTGTGCCTTCTACCCCATAATAGTAGGTACAACTATCCTACCAATAGTGCTAAGCTTGTCAAAATTTTAAGAAATAAAACATATAGGCCATAAATGTTAAATATTATAAAAAACAAAATCAAGCATTACATTCATTATAAACTTAATACAATTGTTTTTCTTTTGGCATTTCTACGCAAAGTAAAAAAAAAAAAATGTTCATCAAATATACTTGGTAAAACCCTTTTTTAAGCGTTAATAAATTCATATTATTTTTTTTTTTTTGAGTCGCTTTATTGTTTTAAATACAACAATATTATATAATATGAAAATAATCCAATAATTGTTTCTTATCATTATTAACAAGTGATAAAACTTTTGAAAAAAAATCAATCGGTATTTGATTGGAAACAAAATAAAATAATCGCTATTTAATTTACATGACCGAAATTCCTTTTGAAAACTGTTATCATAATATTCCTCCAATTTTTAACATTTCATCAATGTCTACAATTTTTTCTCTGGGTTTACCGCATTGCATTCCTCTTTCGATTTCCACACTGTCTATTTTCGTCCATCCGTTCCAATCAACCGTAACCGTATCTGTAAATAATAAATTTGATAACATTTTCTCGTTAAGTAGAAATAAATTTTAAATAGAAAAATTAACCTTTATCTTTTAATATTTTTGAAATATAATCGTAGCCCGGTTTTGGGTAATGACTTAACAAGCCTTTTTCAAAATCATTACCAATCAGAGAAGCCGTCTGAAAAGCATTACTCATTGTGGACAATATCACTCCGACAGGTCCTGTTGATAACCAACCAACACTATAAACGCCTTGAAAAGTAAAACGCGTTTGATTATATTATTACTAACGATGCAAATTAAAGGAAAACCTGTACCCACCTGTATTTTGGGGTACTATTAAAGATATTCTGTCAAACGCTATATCGGGGTCCACTTGGACACTTTCATAACCTACACTGCGAAATGCCAATTCACATTTTAACGTATACTTCTCGTCTGTGATCACCGCTTTATCTCCTATAAATTATAATACTTGTCATCAAATTAACACAATCACTAAACACTTTATACCAGTTATTATTAACACAATTTTCACCTTCTAAACGGTTTATAGCCAATTGGATCCCTTCTATTCTGTCCGCGCCCAATATCGAGATGGGCGTCCGTAGGAACAAAATATCAAATGATTTCTCCCCTCGGCTATCGGTATTTTGCGATGCGTCGAACATGAGTTGCATTAACCGTTTGCGCGGTCTCGGTAAATCTACAATGATGTTGTTGTTGCCGTGATAATATATATATTGTAAATGGAAGAATAAAAAAAAAACCTATGCTTTACCGGCTATGACATTTTTAACAACGTCAATTTGGCTCTCATGGAAGTTGGTGGTCACTGCTGGTAGTTTTAACATTTCTCTTAATTCTTTAATAGTGAACGCCACTTGTAAAGGGCCCCGACGACCCACGAGTGTGACTTTTTTCACTCTGCTTTTCGACAACACTTCCAAACTATACTCTGTGATGTCAGTTTTCTGAAAACCAATATTAATGGGTTTTTATTATCGTCTAATGCTTTTTAAATTTAACCGTATAGACTGTACCGACTCTAAGTATATCGACTGGCGTTAACAATATTCTGGCTACGTCTAAAGCTACGTTTCCCTGGCCAACGATAACAGCGTGTTCAGCATTCAGATCTACTTCGATATTCTTGTCTTGCGGTCGACCGTTGTACCATCCGATAAACTTAGTAGCTGACACGACGTTGGACAAACTTTCGCCGCTGATATTCAATTTTCTGTCTTCTTCGGCTCCGTAAGCCTGAACGAAAACCACACGAAAGCAGAATTTAAACATTTGTTATAAATTACCATGGCATGGGGTATTTGTATAATAACATACTAGTACGACAGCATGATATGAATGTTTTAATTGGGCCAGCGTTACATGATGGCCGAGCGTGACGTTACCTACGAATCGAACATTATCGTTGGCGGCAGTTTTAGAAAATGTATTAATTACATTCTTAACTTCCGGATGATCGGGGGCAACGCCATAACGTACGAGACCGAACGGAACCGGAAGCTTTTCATAAATATCGATCTGACATCCGGGAATTGTCTGAAATCATAATTGGTGGTTTTCAAAAATCATTTTCAATAGTTCGGGTATATCGATTACTTTTAGCAACTGTTGTGCACAGTAAAATCCCGCAGGACCGGCGCCTACGATTCCGACATGAAATCTGCTGTTGTCTTTTGAATATTTCCTGATCGTATGCGTCAAACATCTCCATCGCATCTAAAAGCCCAATACAATTACTGTTTGCTTAAAATAATATCATAAAAAAAAAAAAAACTGTGTTTATTTTTAAAATATAATTGTATGATATTTGACGTTTTGCTATTGAATAGTTTATCACGTTCAAATTGATTTGTCTACAGCGTCATTAAAATAATTACTGTCGCGGTAAACAGATGGATTTACTTACAGTTTTTTTCGCTGTATTATTTGATTATAATACGATTCGAGGAAAACGTTTAAATAAAAACACCGTGTAAATAATTTATCGCAAATCGATTTCGATATCGTTTTGGCTGTAATTGATAAGATTGATAAGGGATTTTATTTTATTTTATCAGAAAGAATTACATTACAGTGCGAACCGGTTGAGTTATTATCGCGCGTTTCAACTCGGCTGCACTGTACAGGGCGCTATCAATGTTTAATCGTCAATAATTTTGTTATTGTTTACACGGGAAATGGGCAGTCCATTGAAATTACATAATATTGTTACTGTTATTCGCTTTCCGCCGCGTTTAAAATTGATTTAAATTTTCATTGTATAACGATTGTATTTCGCGTAATATGTACAAACAAACATTGCGAAAACCTATGCTATGGGCCGCGAACGACGGAATGACAAAACGATAAACCGCCGGAATATGCGTACGGCGCGTGTACGGACGCCGTGACCGCCGGTCCCCTCCCCGAACCAAGAACCGGCCGAAAATGAAAAGCCTGTCCACACTGCCGCTGTTGCTGATGACCATCGTCGGATGCGCCCACCAGTTCGATTTGTACTTGGACTCGGGCGACGTGGAACAGCTGATCGGCTTGGCCGCCCGGCTGTACTACGTGCGGAACGGCCGGCGGAACGCCAACGCCGTGGAATACGCGCTGGAAGTGCCGGCGTCCGTGGACGCGCTCAACCTGACGTGGTACTCCAAGAGCCCGCTGTCCTACAAGATCGCCGTGCTGACGACGGACAACGACTCGGTGGCGCCCAAACTCGGCGTGCCGCACGAAGGCGCCGTGCCCGACACGCGATCCGTGTTCGCCTTGTCCATGCCGTGCGCCGTCAAGAACGGCGACACCGACGTCCGGCTGACGATCGCGACGTCGGCCAACTGGTCGACGGGCCCCGGCGCGGTGCACGAAGTCAGTTTGGTGTTCAAGAAGTTTTGCATCGACCAACGGACCAACGACACTGCCGTGGCGCCCGAAACGGATCGCGCCGTGCCCGTTTACTATGAACAAGCGTTTTTCTACCACATGATCGCGGCCACGTCCTCGTTGGTGGCGCTGGCCGTCATCTGTTGTCTGACCACCACGTACCACCGGGACAAGGCGCGCGACATGATGATCATCAAGGGTTTCCAGAACAACGAAGTGAACATGTTTTTGAAATCGGCGTTGAATTCCAGCGGCAAGTTCAACCGCGCCAATTCGTTGCCGGGCTCGAAAACCGCCGCGGTCAAGGTGAAAGATTTACACGAATGCATCGCCGAGCTGAGCGTCCAGAGGCAACGGGTCCGGTTGCAGAACGTCGAATTGGAAGGTACGTTCGGACGGGTCTACAGGGGCCTGTATACAGACCCCAACGGCAAAGACGACGAAGTGTTCGTCAAAACGGTTACGGACCAAGCGAGCGCCGTGCAAATATCGGTACTGTTGCACGAAGGGTTGAGCATGTATGGGCTCAACCATAAAAACGTGTTGACGGTACAAGCCGTGTCCGTCGAACAGCACGTGGAACCGTTCCTGTTGTATCCGTACAACAACAATACAAATTTAAAGAAATTTTTACAAAACTGTAAGACGTCCGAGAGCATTTCCTACACGCTGACCACTAGAGAAATAATCGACATGACCGTACAGATCATTAATGGTATGCAGTATTTGCACAAAAACCGACACCTGCACAGGGACGTCGCTGCCAGGAATTGTCTCGTCGATCCGGAACTGAAAATCCAGATAGCCGACAACGCCTTGTCCAGAGACCTGTTCCCCGCTGACTACCACTGCCTGGGCGACAACAAAAACCGGCCAATAAAATGGATGGCCGTGGAGAGTCTGGAACACAAGAAATTCAGTACCGCCTCAGACATCTGGTCGTTCGGCGTTCTGCTGTGGGAACTATTGACCCTGTGCCAGCAACCGTACGCCGACATTGATCCCTTCGAAATGTCCGCCTACCTACAAGACGGCTTCAGATTGACGCAGCCGGTCAACTGTCCCGACGAACTGTTCACCGTCATGGCGTGCTTTTGGGCGTTGGCGCCGAACGAGAGGCCTACATTTTCTCAGCTATGCGTATTTATGAACGAGTTCAACAATCAACTCGTTAAGTTTGTATAAAATTACTCGACAAGTATTGTGTTTTGTATTGTGATAATAGTTTTTTTTTTTTTATTTATTTATTAATCGCTCTTGTATATATCGTACAAGAGTCAAATTGTATATAATACTATTTGTAATTAACTGATTAGGTGTAATATTATAAAATTTTTTATTTGAAAAACAAATTGTTCAATTGGGATACGGTGTCTTTGGGATCCGTGACCGTGTGTCCTGACACTCTCGGGTCGTTGAAAATTTCATGGTCATTACCGCCCACCAAAGTTTTGTCGCCGAAAAAATGTATGTTTCCCTTGAACTCCTCTTCTACATACCGGAGACAAAACCGTTTGTCCCATCCGACCGGGAAACAGTCGAAACTTATTTGACCGCCTACAAATAATACAATAATTTCGAATTGAAAGTAAACATATAGAGGTCCCTATGTGTACATACAATATTAACATTTAACTACCTCAGACTAGCGGTCTGTCAGAGTGTGCCAGTGTACTTAATTTTTTTTTTTTTTGTTGCTAACATTTTTATAGATATTATTTAAAAGTGTGTTAATTAAGTACAATTCAAATTTCTTTTCGTTATAATTTGTATATATATATAATTGTTAACGAAGTGTACGAGTATAAGCCACCTACATGGTCTGTAACCATAGATATGAAACCCACCTATACTGTACGTGAGACCGATGTCCGGTAAATTTTCCTTGATGCTGTCGATGAATTTTTTCCGGACCTCGTGGATTTTGTCGTACCGTTCGAAATGATCGCGTTCGGCTTTCGAACAGGACCGTCCGACGGGACTGACGTTGATCAGACCGACGCGGAATTCAATGAAATTGCCACGTTTCACCGGCAATCGGACGCCGGACATGTATTTCAGGGCGAAGTTGATGAACGTCTGTAGCTTTTCTTCGCCCAAATAGTCGACGATCGTCTAAACGGAAAATATTTTTGCCCCGGTCTTGGTAAACGGCGGACCACCCGGTGACTTACTTGTCTTTTGAACTCCTCGCCGCCCTTGAACGCCACCAGTCCGTTCTCGGCGAACACGTAATCGAATTTGGCGACGTCTGAAACGGACGGAAAACGACGATTATTATTCCTCTTTCTTTTTTCTTTTAGAAATTATTATTATTATTGTAAACTTACGTTCGGGGCCGCCCAACTGTTCGGTTATCTTGGCCACGTCCGAACCGCTCACCAGCCCGATGGCCGTTTTCTTTTTGAGTTCGTCGACGAGATACGACCGGACGGCCGGGTCGATTGGCTACGGAAATTCGCGTTTTAAATTCAACGGGTTTTCAAGGGGGTCGTCGGGTAACGACAATAACGTGCCGGCGGCCACTCACCTGTCTGGAATCCGTGATCGTGCCGTCCACGTCGAACAAACAAATAGCCCGTGGTCCGCCGTGCATGGCGCCGGGAAAGAAACACTCGAATTCCCGTTGAACGACGTGTGTACTCGTCTCGACTCTAACCGGTAGTTGTTTGTTATCATCTGTTACTCAATTCGCTGTGGACAAATCGCACACGTCACGGACGGATATTTTTTTCATTTCCTAGCGATAATACCGCGGCGTCGATAAGGATCCCCGGTATCCGATAACACAGCGATTCGTCGGACAGATCGCGCCGCCTAACCCGGACCGCCGAGACCGCGGCAACAACAAAAAAATTAATAATATACAAAACAAAAACGTATTTGTACGCGACGGCGAGAAAATTATTATTATTATTTTTTTTTTTTTTTTTTGTCAAAACGACTGTTTTGCGGTTGCTCGCACACGGACGCCCGCATAATATAATATACGACCGGCGGTAATGAAACGCGGTAATTACCCGGTATACGCGTACGGTAGGTGTACGTGCGTGCCACGCGATTCGGGCATTACGACACGAGTTTTTTAACGATTTTTTTTTTTTTTTTTTTCCCCACGCACCCCGGTTTTTAATAACTTTATTGCGCCCGACTCTCGTCGTATACATATAGATAATAATAATAATAATAATAATATCAAATAATCTCCGTACCATAAAAAAATATGCCCGCGATAACGGCCGGTTAAATTAACAGTCGTCGCTCTAATAGAATATAGGGCGGGGGTTGGTACACCGGAATCGAATAATATTATTATAAGTCCATGCGACGCGAATACCGGAATATTCGGCCGGAAATCCACTATGGGAATCGACCAGCGAACCGGTAAGTAAAAAGTTTTCCGGATATCGATATCGCGTTTATCGACAATTTCATGGAAGAAGTGCAAACGGTTTTCCCCTCAGACCTATACCCGCATCCTTCCCCGTCACTCCCGGCGTGGTTTTGCGTAACTAGCCGCCGAGGGTTTATTTCTATGACTTGGGATTTATACGCAATTAACAATTGTAAAATATGCAAAAACGAATTTCTATTATTACTTGCATTATTAATTATAACTAGTTATTATTATTACATTAGATACGTTGTTTCAAAATTTCAAATATCAACGACCGGTCATTGGAACGAAGAATGGATTTGTATTGACTAAAACTCCTTTCCACGTCACACGATGTTATTGAAGCATATTTAAACGACGCCGTTTGTCCCGGAGTTAGAGTAATATTAACATCTCCTTCCGTTTCATATACATCATTTATAATGTTACGAATTTTTCAAACTGTTTTGAATCCCATATTCTTCTTTAGCACCGATTCCATTTTAGTTTTTACCAATTCTGTTACTCTCCCGTTACATTCAGACAGTTTATTTTTCGCATCTAAAATCATTTTTCTGTACTTTTTTCTAGTTGCTTCGGTGAGAAAACAAAAATTACTTTAAATAAATCATCTTTTAAATGTTTGTCTTCAAACAACTCTTTTGATTTTTTAATTGATTCTGCTCCGTCGTCTAAATGTGATATTGCAGATTTGATTCAATTGAATTTTATTAAATAAATACAATAAATACCATTTAAAATTCACAAGAGTCCCAAAAATCTATAGATATGTAATTATATGCATTATGTTCAAAATATGCAAAAAAAAAAAAAAAAATGGTTCTATTTATTCGAGAATAAGCTAAAACGTGGTCATATCTGAAGACCAATCAATTTGGACTAAAAGAAAAAACCATACGAATGCATAGCAATTCTGGCCCTAACACTATTATTATTTTTTGTCTTCGATTAAGTTCCGACATGAGCTCGCGAAGCTATCTGACGGACGTGACCGAAGGCCCCGGACGAAGCAATAATAGAAGAATCGCGGTTTATGTTTTATAGTTTTTATGTCTCGACAAAAAAATAAAAATATATATTATATTATGCGTCACGACCGCGATGTTATTTTTCGTCTGGTGTAAATGAACGTTTTTTCTTATTTTAGATTTAGAGGTTTTTCTCGGACCACACTTCTCCGGTTAGAAAAAATGCTCCAAATTATTCATATCTTGCCTTAAAATATGCAACGTTTATTTGAATAAGATAAAAGACATAGATTGTCTTTTCAAACGCTACAACAGAAACACTCTAGACGTGTATTACTTGCGGCAAGTATCATTCTTCTTCTGCTTCTTCCCGTGTCCAAACTGTAAAAATGCCTGGTTTCTATTTTTTTTTTTTTCCAGATGACACCCGCTTCCGACAATATAGTATGTTAAACAATTTTAGATTAATCTGTCACTTGAGTCGAATTTCCCCCCTCCTATCTTGTGCTATTACTACAATAACTGCTATACTACTTCCAGAAAAAAATGGTGAATTGTAAGCATAAAAATTGCAGGACCGGAGGTCAAAAGTCGAAAACCCCAAAAGGTATTACATTATTATTGGCATATATATATAAAAAAAATTCAATCTCCTAACAGCTTTATTCGGCGAGGGTGGGTGTTCAAAGGTAAAATAAAAACACCCTCTTACCCACAACAACATCTCGAAATTGATATTGAAATTTAATCCAAATTTTATCATTTCATTTGGCTGTAATATCCGAGTTTAAAATCGTTTGGTCCAGAGGGAGTCAGTAGAAGTGTCCAAAAGTAGCGGGGAAAAGATATCGGGTGTAATCAGTGCTCGGAATTGAGTGAGGGGGCGGAAAACAAAAAAATAATGCATTTTTTCATCGACTTCTTTAGCGATTTCGACACAAAAAATATCGAAAAACTTTTCATATAACTTAATTTGTCATCAATAATGGAATACCCGTCGTCGTTGTAGGATTGTCGATTTTTCTTATTTTCCGACCGATTCTCCCCGAAGTCCCAAATGCCGGAGATCAAAGTCGAAACGAGATACGTATATTTTTTATGTTACCGTAAAATCTATACATCCGTCAAAAAACGACTAAATAAAAACCAGCTTCTCGTTATTTTTCTCCTCTCCCAGCATTCGAGCACTGCAGTGTATAACTACGTATTACGTATATATATATATATATATATATAAAAATAATCGTACAACAAGTTTGCGTGCAATGCGCTCTAAAATTACACAACCGATTTTGATAAAATTATGCTCATGCTTGTGATTTGGTCCAACTTAAAATATAGAAGAGTTTTTAGATAAGTGACCGTCGATTTTCTTTTTATTGCAAATCTAAAGATTTTGTATTGGAAAAAGGTTGTGTACACAAATCAATAATTCACACGTTACTGGGGAAACTATCGTTGCTTAATAACTAAAAACACATATATTTTTTTTTCGTTATTCTATAGACAACGTAAGCCAAATACCACCGCCACTCTCACTCGCTCGCTGATCAACGCCCAGACCAATACGCTGGACCAAGAGACTTGAAATTTTGGTGGTATAGTTGATGGTGTAGGTGGCTAACAGCTTAAGAGTGACCAACTATAAACGATCGTTTTGCGTATTAAATATTTATTTTTAGTATATATATATATATATATATATATATATATATATATATACTAGCTGCCATCATCCGGCTTTGCTCGGGTCGAGTTAGATGGTTATCTAGAATCGTCTAGCTGTCTCGCACGTCATCTTTTTTAAAATTCAAAGCGAACAGTGAAATGTATTGGTTTTATTATGATGTGTGCTTTTTTTCCATTTTTTTTTTTTTTTTAATTCCATATTACTCTTAAATTTTGTTTAATTTTGGTGGTGTATATATCGTACGGTGTACGTGCCAAACAGCCTAAAGAGCCACAAACGATAAACGATCGTTTTACGTATTAAATTCGTATTTTTAGTGTATATATATATATATATATATACTAGCTGCCATCACCCGGCCTTGCTCGGGTCAAGTCAGATGGTTATCCAGAATCGTGTAGCTGTCTCGCACGTCATCTTTTTTAAAATTCAAAGCGAACAGTGAAATGTATTGGTTTTATTATGATGTGTGCTTTTTTTCCATTTTTTTTTTTTTTTTTTTTTTTAACTCCATATTACTCTTAAATTTTGCTTAATTTTTGTGGTGATTATATATCGTACGGTGTATACAAAGAGCGACAAACGATAAACGATCGTTTTGCGTATTAAATTCGTATTATTAGTAAAATGCCGCGATTGGACCGAGGGATAGGGTGTTAAATCCGCGGGTTAAAATTCCAATTTTTTTTTATACGGGCAACGCCCGTAACTAGCGGGAAAGCTATTGTGTATACACAAAGGAGATAATAAAATACGCGCGGTGATTTTTATTTTTTTAAATTTTTTTTTTTTTCTTTCAAAACGGCGCGACGACAGAACGGTATTTTTCGTTACAGCACACGGCACCGAAAACGTTTTAAATTGATAATTAAACGCATAACAACGTTTGTAGTGTACAGAGTAGGTATTTTGCACCTCGGCACCGCGTTCGCGTTTAGAGCTCGCTAAACAACTAGTCGCCACCAGCCACCGCCGCACCCAAAATCGCACGCCTCCCGTTAATTAAATACCGTTGCGCTTGCCCATATATTATTATAGCGTACGGGCACCAACAGTGGTCGGTTAACCGTATTTTGATTGCAAACTCGTTTACGTTCCCCCCTCAAAACGTAATTATAATAATAATAATAATAATAATAATAATACTAAATATTATACCCGTCAGCGGGCCGCAGCCTTCCCGTATGCACGTTCAACCGCTATAGGTATAATAACAATAATATGTATGTATAGTTAAACGTGCAGTTTTTTTCCTTTTTTTTTTATAGTTTTTTTCCTAGCTCTAAAACACCGAGAGAGTAGAGACTCTCTCATCGCCTGTACAGAGCGATTGTGTTTTGTCGCGAACAACATGCCGCGTTCGTCTACATACGAACACTTTAGGTCGGTTTTTACAGTAGTATTTTTTTTTTTTTTTTTTATAAATATATACATATAACGCACAGGGTCATTCAAAACCATTCGTTTGATTATATACATTTCAAAATCTTGTCGAATTGTATACCGATTAACAGAGGGCGTTGTCACGTTTTAGAATGTCGTTAGTTCCGCGATATTAAAATTACCGCTGACGGCGATAAGTTGGTTTCCGCAGGTATGTCGACCGGCCAGCGCAGAGCGTTTTGTGTGTTGCGATTTCCGATGTGCGGATCCGGTAATAACTGTGCCAACGCGATTTTCGTCGTCGTCACGGGATCTCGACGCACCGTCCACTGCTCGGTGCATACGTCGACGGTATGAAGAAATCACTTTGAAGAAATGGGGTGTTTGTGCAGAGACAAAAAAAAAACACAAGGCCCCGGGCTCGTGTATCCGACGGTGACCACGCGGAAAGTATTGGCGAGAGTTTTCAGCGCAGTCCGTGTAAGTCGATGATGACCGTAAACATCTGTTCGGCGTGTTTTGAGACGGCGTTTAAGTTTTCGACTGTGGAACCGTATAGGGATGCAATTGTTGCAGGCAATTTAAACCCTACGGATAAATCGAAACGATTTTCGTTTAGCATTTCTACGCAAGGAGCCTGTGCAGGATGAAAATTGTGCTGCTCGCTTAGTTTTCAGTGACGAAGAACCCTCGTGCCGCAATCGAACACGAGCCCGACTCACCTGTTCAGCGCCATATCGAAGACACAGGTTTATGGCCACTTTTTAACATATTTTTTTTTTTTTTATTGAAAACCCAGTAAATGGTAGATCGTATTTAGAAATGCTTCGATCCCAGGCTGCTTGCACGATTAAACAGCGATTCTGATTACTACAATTAATTAAACTTTACATGGTTTTCGTTTATTTCGTGTATAATATATTGTTCTAAGCGTGAAAAAAATTAAAATATGTAAGCATTTTAAATAGGGTAAATCATTTTAAATATCCCAGTACAATACAATAGAACCGTTTGGACAGTAGGACTGTTTTACGCGTTTATCGAAAATCGTATGCACCCCGGGCGCGGGTAAAAGGCGGGAAAACGGGAGCAATAATTGCCCTCAAATGTCTTAAAAATGAAAATATTATATTGTCATTTGATTTATATCAAATGACGGTAAATATTATATTACTAAGTTTTGATCGTTTTTTTTTTTTTTTTTTTTTTTTTACGCACATATATACACAGTACACTGATTTGTAGATCACTCTATTTATAATGCGATAATTCATCCTGTAAAAGTTCGCTGTAGGACACTCTTGTGTCAAATCGAAGATTTGGAACGCCAACAGTATGCACGTATCAGTTTGGTGTAGGTAATAAAAATTATCCAGAGATTAACTGCGCCTCTATCGTTTTTATTTGGTCGTCGATAAATTTTTATGAATCCTGATAATAAATTTTGATATTATATCCCCTCGATTAAAAATCTCTGATGTGCCCTCGCACTATACATAGGTATACGGATAGAGTAAAAGTCAACGTCCTGCGTGGTTTTTCCGTAATAAAAATGTTCGTTTGTTTCCCGAATACACAATAAATATTTGAAATCATGACCGTATTATACTTGTAAATGTATTCAAATAGACAAAAGATTGAACTGGGGTCCTCATATTAAATCAAAATGAAAAACTCTCAATACTCGACTTCACTTACTTCGCCCAATTCTGACATCAAAACTACCCTTCCGCACAAAAATAATCATCTACAAATCCTTTAACCAAACCATTAAGGCCTATCTGGGTTTATGCAATACAAATCTGGGGATACGCTAAACTATCTCGATTACGTACCCTCCAAGCCTTCCAATCCATCACTCTGCGCATTATCTCTTCTGCACCTTGGTACGTATCGAATTCCACACTTCAAAATGACCTCAAAACATAAACAGTTAATCAATTAGCCACAAAACATTATAAAACATTTCACTCTAAATTACAGTCTCACTTTAACCCTTTAATCGCTGAACTTGCTTCCATCTCGCTTTCTAACAATCCCCCACGCCGTCTAAGGAGGAAATGGTGTCGTGACTTATTAAATAATTGCCGACTATCAAACCATTTAATTTAATTTAAGTTAAGTTAATAATTAATAAAAAAAAAAAAAGTTAACGTTGGGTGCTATCACTGGATGGCCTCCCCCTCATGTGTTCAGGTTGTATAATTTTTTTTTTATCGTATTCTCATATTTGCTTATTATGCCTTGTATAGCATAGATTGTAAATATTCTTTTTTAATAAAAAAATAAAAAAAAATTTATTCTAATGTGAATTTGTTCGTTTTTGTATTGATAAATGTACATTTTCTTTTTTTCCCTTCAAAAGTGTCGTTAAACGCGACCCCTTAAACTATTGCCGGTGTGTGACATGCTGAAAAAAAATATAAATTTCGAAATATTTCGATTTGCGTATTAATTATTATTTTTGTTTAATAATAATTTAGTAAAATTAGAAATTTCACAGTTTTTGTGTAATATTCACACTGATATATATATATATATATATATATTAGACTTCAGGGGCCGATAGAGTTTGGTAACCGTTCTAATTTTTTCACAATTTTTTTACAATTATACATTACGGACGCGTCAATATTGGGCGTACAAGAGACGTTTATATATTTTCGGGTGATTTTTTTTTTGTTTTTTTTTTCCCCCCCAATTCAAGCACCGATTTTATTATTATAATGTGAAATAATTATCGGCGCGTACACGGGCATACCGATATATTATTATAATAATCTTCGTAACAAATACGCGTGTATTATTTATTAGTAAATGTACGGCGGGACTATGTATAACGATCGGAACACAAAACGCGTATCGATAACGAGCATCGCATTATAATATAGTGCCTACAACAATAATAATATTATTGTGTGATGATCCGATAAAAAAAAAAAATGAAAAATAATATAGAAAAAAAAAAGAAAAAAAACCGTATAATATACACGCGTTGTGTATTGTATAGGCGTAATAATAATACAGTCTGCGGGTTTTAAACGGCGGCCTGCCGCGCGGAGAAGAGCAAAACGGTTCTTTTATCTCTCTCTCTCTCTCTCTGTCTCCGTCTCCGTCTCTATCGGTCTGCTCTCGACATATTATAATATTTAATATTATAATAATTATTACGATATTATTATTACAATATGGTGCTCGCGCGTTATATGTATAGTCGTTTTATTTTTCGTATATTATTATTATTACCGAGCGCCCGTTGTAAGTAACCGTCGGGTCGTACGCGCGGGGGACGCGCCGCGGTTTTATGGGAGGCGATCTGTCGACAGAGATACGACGGAATAAGCCGACGATGACTTTGTATACCTACCTGCCCGCCTAATAAATATATATGTATATATATATATAATATAATTTATAATATTACGCGCGTATACAGGGTGATGATTTTTTTTTTTTTTTTTTTTTCGATCCGGCGTCTTTCTCGGAGTATCTCTATATACATTCGGTGTGCCACTATATATTATTTATATGTAAATTAGGATTTCTGCTTCGCCGCCAGCCCCCTCAGCCCCGCTGATCGACAACCCTGACGTTTGCAACGCGAGATGCGAAGGTAAAAAAAAAAAAAAAAAACCGATAATATTTTACTAAAAATGACGGTATTTCCGCGTACCGTTTACGAGTATTGTAGATATAACAATTAAAAATGTCCACCGGACCACGGGTATTATTACGATATTACGTGCCGTATCCGTTTTTCAACGATCCGATCTCCCTGTCCGATTTAAATATTATTCGACTTGTTATATAGAATTTTGAAAATAACGGTCGGGTGACCGGGGCGATAGAATTGACGGAAAACCCTATATTCGATTTGACTCGCGTGCGCCGTTAATGGACCGTGACAAGAAATACAACGGGAAAAAAAAAAAAATAATTATAAAAAATCACCCTGTATGTAGTAAATAATTAAGTTATACGTTATTATCATCTTTATTATCTTTTAAATTACTCGCGAGAGCGACGATGTACACACATGGCGCGTAAGTACGTTATATGTACAGTGTGCAGTGCCCCTAAGGTATAATAATTGCTTTATTAGTATATATAGTCTATAATAATATATTTTTTACAACACGATATATTATACCTGTAGGACCGAGGTAAAAAAAAAAAAAAAAAAAAAAAAAAAATGGCGGTTATTAAATATGTTCCGTTTATATAAGTCAAATATTATAACGTTTGGACGTACGCCAGTTCTCCCCGGATACGCCGATACAACATGACCTCAACGGGGGCGTGGGGAAAGCTAAAAACCCCTAAAATTTGAATTTATAGTCCCGGTATTGGTAGCTCTGAGCAGGAGAAATGCCTCTGATTCCCGTCACTGCTTACCTGACGTGTTTTTTTTGTTTTTTTTTTTTTTTTACATATATTTCCCTATGTTTTACCGACAAATCTAAACCCGTCGTGGTTTTATAGGATTTATTAGTGATGTCCTATTTCTATTAGGAAATAGTGTAAAGCTTTACACTATTGGGACATCAATAATTCCTCGGACCGGTATCGGGTAGATTTCCATACCGAGCGACGTGGGATTTTTATGTTTTCAAGTCAATATATTACCGGGACATTGACTTTTTTCCCCTCTATACGATTGATGTATCCCAACAAAACGAGTACAGTACCCTGCAAGGCTTCATTGTAAGCCCGATCGCTTTTCGATTTTCACGGGATTCCGATAATTTCAAAGCTATGAAGTCCCTACCTAGGTCCTATCCACAACGAAATAATTATATTTTATTTAATGAAACAAATTTTTTTTTTTTTTGGTGGTGGAAGGGCGGTTAAAATATGTTTCCCCGAATGTACAATTTCCAAATACTTATATTATAAGGTCATGATATATATATATATATATATATATATATATATATATATATATATATATATATATTGCGGCGACCGATTCATAGTGGAATATATATATATATATAATATTATTATTACATGATGGTCGTTGGTCAATAACGCGGATTTAAAAAAAAAAACCGATAAATTATATCCCTCTGTGCTACTATCTGTTACGGTTATAATAATAATTATAATCATAATGAATTGAGGTGTTATCGGAATTGCAGTGTACGCGATATATTATATATAATACACAAAGCCGGGGAGCTTTTCCTGCGAGTCGTATACACGTACAATATTATACAGAGCGTCCATACGAAATAATGTCCGGATTATTTCGGAGGTCTATATATTTTCAAAACGAAAAACTGATATACAACAATCCGGCCGGCCAAGTAAAATGACCCGAGTATACACTATCACAGAAAGGAAAAACACAGGTGAAATTAACAAAATATATTTATGGAATTTGATAAAATTATATAATTGTTAAATATAGGATTAACTTCGATATTCGTCAACAATAAACGGTGGTTTAAACATATTTTCATTACTCCAATCAAATGGTCGTTATCAAATTGAAAACGTCTTGTTAAATTAACAATGTAAAATTTGTCAAAAGGTCCGTTGTTCGTTAAAAATTTCATTTTTAATTTGTCATTTACTTAAAAAAAAAAAAAAAAAAAAATAATGAAAATCTGCCTCTGCAGTAGTGAATTTTGGCCGATAATTTTCTAAGGAAATCAAAAACTACAGTACACATCGTTTGGGTTGGCGGTGGAATTATGTATGTTTTTTATTTGGTTTTGAAAAGTTCTCTCTTCAAAAGCCGTGGACGTTCTTTTGTGGGCTCTTTACAGTTGGCATAGTTGACAATTCCGATTATTGTTATTGCTCTACGACTCGGCGGCGTTTTTCATTTTTACAATGCGTGTTTATAATATTAGATAAAGTGGGATAACTATTACTAATTATATTTAGCAATAATAGTTGTATTACTAGAATGTGTCGGTTTTTTTTTTCTCGATACAAATAATTTATCGGTTTGTAAAAATGCTCCGATAGCCGTTCACACAGTGTCCCCTACCTCGATCGATGCGACATTTACGACTTTATTTAAAGTAACGTTATTCTAGATTCTCAACGGTGTTACTAAATTAAAAAAAAAAAAATCCTACAGCAAATGCGTCGCAGAGATCCGATAGGATTGTACAATCCTAGGCGGACAGATTATAATAAACGAGTGATATATCAAAGTCGGATTTTTAAAATTCAATTTCTACACGACCGGGACTCGCGCCGCCACACTTGAATTTCTAAACTTCTTCGTATGCTGGTTATACGGAAAAAAAAAAAAAAAAAAATACCGACTAATACCGCTATAGCTCGGAATCGTCGTATTTGTTTCGTTTTCAACGATTTATCGTCGCTTTCGGTACTTATATTGTTAAACTAAATTATATACCACCGTCTAATTTATAATAATATCAGTGGCCTACCCGTGGTGCGAACGTATATTACTGCGTGTGTGTGATACGCCGAAAAAAAAAAAAAAAAAATGATGTGGTGTTCGGCGTGAGTTATCCTGCCTGTACACATAATATAATGCGTGTATACGATTAAAAATAAATATATATATATATATATAATATTACACTAACGAAAAGAATAAAAAGTTTGCTGTACACGCGGGTTTTTCTAATATTTTTTTTTATATATATATATTTTTATTTTAAAAAATATATTGTGTTCACTGTCCGTTATTTGTAGCCGGGCATCACTATATTGCGCCTCGTTAGAACCTCATTAATATTTCGGACGCTCGTAAATCGTTATTTACACGCCGGGCAGCGTCGCCGTTCGGAAACTTTTATTAGGTTGTCTCCGGCACAATAAGTCACACGATATATATTATTATATATATTTCCTATTCGCGTTTTACGCAGCCACGTAAATTCCAATAAAGAACACCGTACGACGATATTATTATAATAATATTATAACACCCGACCGGTGAACATTATAATAATAATAATAATATATATATATGAAAGAAAGAAAAAAAAAATGGGTATAATAATACGTCAAACGCGCGGTTAATTTATTATATTATATTTAAACGTCGTAATAATAATAATAATAAAAATTATCGTTTTGTGCGGTGAATATAGCGTAAGGGTGAGCGGAGGGGGAAATAAAAGGTAAATAATTGTGTGTGTATATATATATATATATACAGAGTGTGACAAAAAACACGTGTACGCGTATATATATATATATATGTATATACGAGAATCGGAGATTCGAATCGTGTGACAATGTTTTATGATATCATATATAATAATAATAATAATAAAATATGATACACGGAACAGCGTTTCGCCCGCTCAAATATAATAATAATAATAATAATAATAATAACATTATACGTGTAGTGTATAATAATTGTATAAAGACGCGGTAATTGTAATTTATAGTTTTTAAACTTAATAACAATAAAGCAAAAGTCGATATAATATTATTATTACTGGTTATGCTGCTGCTGCTGCTGCTGCAGTGCCGCCGCAGCCGCCGCCATTTTGATAATATTATATATTAATGCCGGCGCGGAAAACGTGAAACGCAAAACGTACAAACGATACGATATAATTTCCATCGTAGACGTACAATCGATATAATCTATATCGGACAGACCGCGCGAATCGCACACGTTCTTGGCTATAAACCCATCGTTGAAGCCGACAAGTAATAACGCACGCGAATTATTGTATACGCGCGATGGAGGGACGGCAGGACTCGTAATAAGTCGACTCGTGTGACGAGATTACAATAAATGTATTACTCCGATCGATTGCATTCGAGATACGAACAATGTTGATGACGGTCTTTGAATCGCAGACCGAGACAATAATATACAAGACTGTATCGGCAATCCCCGGGGTTTGCCGTCGGGTTTGTCGCGGCCGTCTTGGCGCAGCGGTTCTCAACCGGCGTGATACGAAATCCCTCGGGCAATAGAACAAAAATACGAGAATTTTTCCAATAGAATCGTAGTAATGCGGCTGGTTTTGGGTCCGGTTAGGTAACCCCCTACCCATTTTATATTGAGTCTATTTATATTTTAGATCCGTCATCTCTCGAATTCCCCAACTTTGTTGAAAATCACCCGAGTATAAGTTCTCATTAATTGTTCACATTTTATACAATTATTACAATTTTTCAATATAATTTTTTTTTTTTTTTTTCAATTTCATATAGCAATGTTTATTCAACGCTAAAGCTAAAATACAATGTGTAATTATTAATTTTCTGCGTGCTGTATTTCTTTAAAGAGCCTATATATTTCTTCTAAAATATACAACGTAAATTATTGAATATTTTGATATTAGGGAGACGTAGTGTTGAATTCTTGTGGATAAAGGCGACAGGAATCCGAAAAGCATGAGAAACACCGTCTTAGCGGATATTTTCGGAACTATATACCTGAGGTTACCTGGTACTACTAACATACACAATCCGAATCTCGTGTCCGGTCCTGGTACCCATAACTTAAACTGTGCTTTGAATTTTACATTTTGCGAACGTTTTTCACAATCGGTATTAAATTCCTATCTAAATGTATCGTTGTCGATGAATGTGTATACAGTTGATTATAATCTCATTGGAAAAAGCCACTTAATATATTTTACTATAACGCCGTGCGCGTTCTGTAGATTATCATAATTTCGGGATATGTTATCGTAATCTGTATTAGTAACACATGGGCTGTAATGTCCCGGGCCTAACAAAGACAACACGGTTTTTTCATTAAAAATTGACTTTATTCATCAACATAATCTCCATCAAGAGCAACACAATCATTCCAACGCCGCTTTAACATTTCAATACCATTCTTGTAGAATGATTTATCTTTTGCTTCAAAATAGGCCTCAGTTTCACTGATAACCTTTTCATTCGAGCGAAATTTCTTACTGGCGAGCATTTTTTTGAGATCTGCGAATAGCCAGTAGTCGCTGGAAGCCAAATCTGGAGAATACGGTGGATGCGGAAGCAATTCGATCTTTAATTCATGTAGTTTTGCCATTGTTTTTTTTTTGACTTGTGACTCGGTGCGTTGTCTTGATGAAACAAAATTTTTTACTTTGCCATATACGGTCGTTTTTTTTTGCAATTCTGGCCTTCAAACGCTCCAATAACGTTATATAATATTCACTGTTGATGGTATTTCCCTTCTCAGGGTAGTCGATGAATATTATACCTTGCTTATCCCAAAATACTGAGGCCATAACCTTTCCAGCTGATTGTTGTGCTTCCGGGCGCTTTGGACGAGGTTCACCGGTTGCTGTCCACTCAGATGACGATAGTTTTGATTCTGGAGTGAAGTGATGGATCCATGTTTCATCCCTTGTCACAGATCGACGCAAAAATTCCGGTTTATTGCGTTTGAACATGGCCAAACACTGCTTAGAATCATCAACACTTCGGGACTTTTCAGCCCATGTGCTATGTTTATCGTCGGTATAGTATAATTTTGTCGGGATTTCATACAGTGTTACAAACGTTATGCCAGCCATTTCGGAGATGACGATTTGACATGTTATGCGATCTGACGCGGTGGAAACGTGCTCAATTTGATTAGTTTATCGTGAAATATTACGCCGTGGCCACTTTAATCGCGTGCGACGTGACAAAAAAAAAAAAAATAAAAAATAAAAATTAATTTAAAAAATCAGGGATCCGAATCGCGCGAGTACTGACCGAATCGGCGGAATAGGTAGTACACATCATATTTCCGGCAGATAGCTACTATTAAAAAAAAACACTTGAACGTCTCGCACACACGCTGCTATAGGGAGTTTTTATTTTTTCGTCTAAGTATGTACGTATCTGAATCTTTCGGTATCATACAACTGGAAATCAGGCGATTGGACGGTCGCGGGAGATTATTTGGTGAATTTTTAGTTTCTGAGCAGAGATAAAATTGACAAAGCCTCCGCGGTATTCGTCAAAATGAATTTAATCACTGAGACATCAAAATTGCATCGAATACTATTACCTATAAATATATATATTATATAATAAAATTATAGCATTTTCTTGGCGTGCCGGTAATAAATAGTATCAAAAATATGCTGGCGTTTTTTCTTTTAGTTATACATATATATATATATATAGCTACTTGAAATTTTCAATTTATTTTGATTTGTTTTTCAATGGATGTTAATATAAAAATAAACCCCATTGAAACTTCAAATCTCGACGAAATTCATAAAATGTCGTATACGCCTATATGTATAGGTCAGTGTAGGTGATTAGGTCTCTTATCCTCCTAAACTGCTCTTATGGTACAGTTATGAGTACCATCTCAGCTTTTTTTCGTTATATTTCCAAACCACTTGTTGCCTCGGTATCACAAACTGTCTCAGTGTTCCGCCTGTGGAATCAGTGTTTCTGAATAATTGCGACCTACAAACTTTATTCTGATATTTTAGTGCGATTCTACCGAAAATACATAACAGCAAAGTAATCTTTTATCAAAATTAACGTCAGCATCAAAATAATAAATTACATTTTTGAATATGTATAGACTGTTATTTGTATGATCCAGAAAGAAACCTATAATATTGATTGTTTTTTTTTTAGATTCTGGGTGTAGCGGAAAAGCTATTGCTTAGACATGGTGGTACCATCGCCGCCTTTTCTCTTTATATGCGTAAACCATTTTTTTTTTTTTTTTGCCTAGGTATCATGTACTGTTCCAGTCGTTGTTGTCCGTACTTTGCGCGTATCGTTTTCTCCGAGGTTTTGGATTTAAAGATATTTGATAGTGCAAACTAGGTTATATCTATCGCTTTTGTGGCTGTTCCCGTTATGTCCGTTGGGATCACTCATTGTCGATAACTGCCGGCAGTTTGGTTGTTTTATCCACAATTAATCTGCAGTGCTGTTTTCGGATTACACCATTGTATATCGACTGTCTTTCTTTCTTTCTTTCTTTTTCGTTTCGTCAGTCGAGCCCGGGTAACACGGGTGTTACGGACTGTGTCCTTTAACGTGTCCACGGCCAAGTACGAATTGCGCAATGTTACGCAATAGTAATACTGCTTAATATCACTATTGCGTAACTATATACAACTTATTATTATTTTACCAATTTTAACGATACGGATTAACCCGGGGTTTACAGAGTACAACGCGTGCGTCCGGACCGATTACGAGTTATCGCCGGTTACGCGATCGCGCCACATCACTCCGGAATCGCGAGAGGCCGATAAAACCCTAAGTGCCGGATGCCAAAATGCCGCGGATTCGGACCCGAGAGGAGTAGTCGAAGGAATGCACGGGAAAACGGAACAGTCCGAGCGGTTGACGAAGTCGGAGATCGATCGAGCCGACCCCCCGGTCGGCGTCGTTCGTATTGCTCTTCAACGGGACCAAACGTGTCATTTGGCCCGGGTCCCGCGGCGGCTCGTAACCGAATGTTCGTACAACGGTTTTACATTTACGCGTTGTGAAATAAATAGGTAAAAATAGTTGTTGAATTGTAATCAAACACCGGTAGACTGGCCACGTTTCCATTTGGGGGTGTCGGTGGTGGTGTGTGGTTCAACGGCTATACCGGATTGTATTTATATTCGAGGGCATCACTTCGAGGGCCGTTACCGTACGCAGGCGTATTGTAATAATAATAATAATAATAATTATTATTATTATTATTATTATTATTATTATTATTATTAAAGTCTCGGGGTCGCGCGGAATTTTAAAGGCGACGGCGACGGCGGGACAGGACGCCTGCGGTTTCCGCTATACGGCGGGCGAGCCGAGCGAGCGATAATTTATGTCCGCAGTAATTCAGCCGGACGTCTTTATTGCTCCGCGGCGTACGCGACCGTGTTCGGCCGGGCTTCTACCACTCGGTAGAAAAATATTGCGATACCCGCGATATAATAATAATTATTATTATTATTATTATTATTATTATCATCGTTATTATTAATGGCGGCCTATGCGCTGCACGGTATACGCTCTGCGCATTATAATAATATATATATATATATATATATATATAATATATTATATTTATTTATGCGATTTTATTTTAATTTTTTTTTTTGTATTTTTTTACCAAAGCCATTTATTTTATTGATTTAAATATTTTATATAACGTTTTCGCCCGGCGGCCCCGTACGCTAGGCACGTATATATATATATATATTAACCTACGTTTTACATGCATCAGTGCAATTTTTTTTTTTTTTTTATGCCAGTAAACTGTCGCCCAGCGATTGTATTTCGTCACTTAGTCGATAGCGTTTTTATAGACTGGGCCGACACGCGATTTTAAAAGAAGAATTTTTAATCTATGTAAAAAATAATAAAAATGTAGGTAACGATTACAATCAATTATTATCGATATTAAATGGAAAATACATTTATTATTGTAGACTACGAGAACGTTTTTTTTTTTTTTTTTTTTGTCGCCCAGTGAAAATTCCTTAAAATGTCCACTTTTGTTGCATCACACTTGCAACGAAACAACAAAAATGATACATTTCAAAAGTATTTCGAGTACGAATGCATTCGAAATTATTTTAAAACGAATTTTACACGTGTCCGAGTGTAATTTCACAAAAAAAAAAAAAAAAACTATTAACTTTCAACCCGGTGTAATGCGATGCGCTTCAGTTGAAAATTTAACATTATCGAAAAAAAATTTTAAGAATTATTTATAAGTATTTAATGCAATTTAATTCGATTTAGAACACTTTATATTTATCAAAATACATTAAAAGTTTGCATGCATCACACGGTAATCGGTACAATTATATTGTAAATGTTGTTCGCCACGTATAATTTCAAGACATTCTTTTTTTTTTTTAATTTTCTAGATATTTCCGAGGAATAAATTTAAAAAATGTACATATACATACTATATCAATAAAATTATAGCTGTGACCCTTGAATACCTGAATAATTGTGATCCGCATACTTTATTCCGATATTTCAGTGCGATTCTCCCGAGTATATACGCAACGGCAAAGTAATCTTTTATCAAAACAAAATTAACGTCAACGTCAAATGAATAAATTACATTTTTTTTAAATTTATTTTTTAACCATTTCTGAATATGCGTAGACGGTTATTCGTTTAGATTCTGAAAGAATTATTCACGTTTTATCTTAAAATGTGGGGATTTTTCACTCGGCGATACTTGATTTGAGATATAAAAATTCTAGATTCTTAACAGTTAAGCCTAAAAATTTTTTTTTTTTAAAAAACTGACTACGACAATTGTCGATATACGTGTGTCTTATTTTTGTTGATTTTCAGACTACCTTCCGGGAAAAAGTACGACTACCGTTCAAAATCGTTTTTCGATTGCAAATTTATGAACTCCAATGTTCAGCGCTCTCAACAATCTTAAGTACAACTTGCACTCGAATAGCGTAGCAATTATATTAAGTAACATCATTGCAAAAACCAACAAGTATATACGGTTTACATGGACACCAGGCCATTGTGGAATTGATGGCAATGAGAAAGCCGACGAATTAGCTCGAGAAACCACCCTATGGCGGAAATGCGCACCTATCCCGCACTTATTGACATCCATGGGAATGTTGGCATCTATTGTACCGATTTATGGGAATCCGAATGCCGGCGTACACCAAATAACAGACTCATAGAAATCCAAAAACACTATCACATACTGGCCTGAACCCCATTCATTCAATCGTAATGATGAAGTAATTATAAACAGACTACGTCACACAAACATGTCCCGCGGTCGTCTTATGCGAAGAGAAGAACCAGCACAGTGGAGAACCTCTTACAGTCAAGCACCTCCTTGTGTACTGTCGAAACCATATGGAACCTAGAAAAAGCCTCTGAAGCTCTGTGCCCAATTGTATTCATGCATATCTAATATTGTTGTAAGCTAATCGTCTAAGGTTTTGAAGCTGTACCAAGAATAATAAAAACAAATTTTTTTTTTTTTTTTTAAATCTCAATTATCCTTACGTTCCCAGCGGCCTTTTCTCTATTATTATTCCGCTATGTATGTATTTAAATATATTTAGAATTTAGATACATAATAAATATATGTATACCATTAGGCACGTGTAATAATATTGAACAAACAACAATGTTCGTAAAACTCGATTGCAGTATTATTAATATAATATTTAAACATAATATTAATATATATTTATTATTTTTTTTTTTTTTGGATTGGTGCATAATATATAGAGGTACCTACCTATACACCGGATAACTATAATGGGCACCTCTCGTAATCTATTAGTAACCGTAGGCTAACTATATAGGTACTTAATATTGTTCATATTATGCTCGGCCAGCGCGCTATTACCTATAAATATATATATATATATATATATACTCGTATAATGAAATAATAATATAATATAATCGAAAACGGAATAAATCTAAATTTATAATAAAAAACATTAATTTATTATATCATATCAAAAAAAAAAAACAAATTGTATAGGTACCCGATGTAAATACCATACGCGCGGCATAAACTAATGTCTTCCATAATTTTTGGTTTACACCATAAATCATGTTATACCTACACCTATATATTGGTATATATATATAAAAAAAAAAAATCAGTATTTACATATTATTTTAAAACTCGACTCGCCGAAAGTATCCTGTATTGGTTACCCACCTGTAGATTCCTATATTTTTTTTTTATTTTTTTTTTTTTGAGTGGACAATATATCGCTTTATAGTTTTTAATAACCGTTAAAAACATTATACGCGTATATGTATACAGAGTTTGTCGTTTTTTTTTTTTTTTTTTTTTTTGGTCTCTCTCCATAGGACATAATATAATATTTACCGCGTTTTTATATAAAACATCTTAATTATTTTATTATTAAGTATAATATTGTCGTATTCCGTCGTCTGTCTCTCTCGATATCTTATACACAATACACCCGTACGTTGGTTTCAATATATTACGTGTAAAACGGCCGTCATTTCTCCCGGTCTATTTGTTTTAGATCCACGACAATTGAGACGATAATGGTAAATAATTCGAATATGCATGGGTATAGTATACGTTACGCGCGTATACGTCTACGCAATTGTTAGCGACGTTTATTTTCTTTATATTATTATAATTTTTTTTTTTTTTTTTTTTTAATTTCGTTAAACACGTTTCCGTCGTGTCTACACGCGAGCACGCCATGAGATAACGCGAACGAGCAATATAATCGGGTCCGACTAAATACGGTTTGGATTTGAATTCGACATCGTATCAGATAATAAGATATAACTATAAAATTGTATACCGTATATTATATAGAAGTTTGCGGGAACGTCCGCCGAAATTATAGATCTCGGCGCAGCTGAAAATATAGTAACTAATTATCGGTTTTTTTTTTTTTTTATTCATTTCAACTGCAGCGGCGTAAATATACAGGTACAGGTATATTATGTTATAGTGCACATCCAAATGTGGAGAATTTTCGTCGACTTAACAAGCAAAAATTGGTTAATCCGTAGGGCGTGGTTACTTCCTTATCTGAAACTCTTGCAACTGAGCGGCTATTAATAGTGGAGCGTTGGTTTATGGCTTATGGCTTGTTCGAAAGCAAATTATCTCAGGTTTTTGTCATAACTTTTGCTATCAACAATGCAGTGGACAAAGCAATCGCCGTGGAGGCCTACTTTTCTTTCAGCCGTTCGGTCATCGCAACTCGGCGTGCTTTCAGAAACCATTTCGTCAATATCGCACCTGCAGGTCGTGTGCCTGATCGGAAATCGATTTGTTTGTGGGTGGATTCGTTCAGGGATACCGATAGTGTGCAGAAGAAACATAATGGACCTTCCAGAACCGTCAGGACGCCAGAAAACACCGAAAGGGTAAGGGCGGCGATTTTGAAATCCCCTAGGCGATCTGCACACAAACCATTCGGCTGCTTTAGGGATGTCCAGTCGCACAATGAGACGAATTCTTCATGAGGAACTTAATTTTCACCCGTACAAATTGACAGTGGCGCAACAACTTAATCCACGCGATTATGTTGCGCGAAAAAATGCATGTGAAGCCTGCCTCGGGACGCCCTTGTTTTCTTTAGTGACGAAGCACATTTCCATATTTCCATCCTTCAGGATGTGTGAACAAACAAAACATGCGATATTGGAGCCCCAAAACAATATCTGTGCTGCTATTGCCGACATAAGTACACATATGCTGGAAAAAGTGGACAGAAATTTCAAATTCCTACTATTTCAGTGCATTGACGAGAACGGTGGTCACCTTCGAGATGTAGTATTTAAAACCAAATAAAATACAACTTTAAATGTACCCCTATACACAGAAAAAATAATTAAATCAATATTGCCAATATTTTTTGTGTTATGATTTTTTAAAATAAGGAAGTAACCACGCCCCACCCTGTATTAGGTTTTTCTTCCTTTCGGGTTTCCGCTGTTACACTCTACAAGAGTTTTTGCCGGCATTTCTGCAGATCTCGAACTGCATCACTCGTCCGGTTAGTTCACTCCTAGACTTTCCGGGTCTTTCTCGACCGTCTTTGAGGTCTTTTTTCCCCTTTGGTTTCCAGACAATTTCCGTTTCGATTATATGTATTGTCGTTGTTTCTACGCGTTACACGCCCGGGCCTTAGGATATTATATCAGACGTGATAATATTAATTAATGGATTTAAATGGACTGCATAAAAAAATTGTTCGACTTTGTTATTTTGATTTTTTTTTTTTTAAGACGATACCTTTTCTACACATTTTTTATTCCAATATTTTCCCGAACCCTCCCATCAAATGCATTATGCAAAACGTCGATGTAAAATACATAATATTTTAGTCTTTTTAAAAATTGTTCATATAATAAAATCGTAATATATATATAAACAGAGTGATTTTTTTTTCAATCATTATCGAATCGTTTAATCTTTATTTTAAAACGATTATCAAATTTTAACCGCTATTCTCAATATATCTATTAATATTGAGTTTTTTTTTTCAATTTGTATCTTCTAAATTGTAAGCTGTTATAACAGGAATTTCGAATCTGATTTGAAAGTGGAAGTTGGAGAAGAAGGGGGGAGAGATTGAAATTTGAAAATAAAAAAACAATATAATTATGTGTTTACGAAATTATAATGGTGATGCAATTTGGAAATATTGTAAATAATATCGTTTAACGTACGAAGTCTGTTCGAAAAGTACCAGGGCAAATGTTATTACGGATAATCTACACACGATAACGTTTCAAATTGTAAATAGATGTATTCCCCGCGAATAATTTAATAATATTTTAAACAAAACCCGAAGTCGCTATCTTATCTCAGTTTAATATTACACGTGGTTAAATCCAGTCGGTTTTTTGTCATTCGCCGTTTTCGACATGTCCGAAATTAACGAACAACGGCGTGTGCACCAAGTTTTGCTTTAAACTTGGTAAAAATGATGCAACGGAAACGTACGGAAATGACTGAAATCGCTTTTGGGGATGATTCGTTAAGTGGTTCCGTGACTTTTGAGTGTTTTAAACGTTTCAAGGACAGTCGGCGGTTAACTTAAGACGATCCACGTTCTGGAAGATCGTCGGCGTCATCCAGAAATGATGGTGTGGCGACAATTTGCGAAAAAATGGGAAATGGCCACTGATTAACCGTTCGTGAGTTAACAAAGGGAAACTCAATTGAGTCTTGTCATGCAATTTTACAGGAAAATTTACAGATGAGAAGGTTCGCACTGCCAAATTCGTTCTGCGATTGTTCACCACGACAATGCACCGGCACATTTAGCGCTGTCGATTCGTGAATTTTTGGCCGATAAAAAAATTGCTGTGCTCCCGCGGACTCTGCCTATTCTCCAGATCAGGCCCCATGTGATTTTTTTCTTTTTCCAAGACTAAAATCTGTGCTTATAGGACACCGATTTCAATATGTAGAGGAAATCAAAGCGGACGCGGTAACGGAACGCATAGCTTTACCTTTGGAACAGTTCCAAAGGACTTTTGAAAAATGGCAATATCGCCGGGATCAACTGCATATCGTCCGGAGGAGAGTGTGTTGAAGGAGATATCTTTAAAAATTGATGTAACTTAATTTTTGTTGTTATTAAATATAAAATCCTGGTACTTTTTGAACAGACCTCGTGTACAAAATGACCGGAGAAAAGAAAAAAAAAAACAACAAAACAAACCATAATCGATTTTACCGGACATCGTCGTGTACGTTGGATAATCGCCGGATCATGTTAAAATAAAAATAATAAAAAATCACCCTGTATTGTGAACGCATAATATAATACGCATTTCGAGTGTTGTTATAACTTATTACTTTACACTGCTGCGAGTCGTCCCGACGACGACGTACCGCCAGTAACACTCGTTTTATGATTAAGCCTTAACGAAACGCGACAGTACAGTATGTATAATGTATATACATATTTAAGTACGAGAACGACAAACAATGGATGAGTGAAAAATAAATCATTACGATAATGAAAAAAAAAAAAAAAAAAATGTATATACACATATATATATATATATATTATTTTCCTCGAAACGCGTCCAATAAATTACATATACACGAAAAATAACGTTTTCATTAACACGTGTTTTTTTTTTTTTTTTTTTTTTTTTTTCCCCGTGACTCATTTGACGGAAAATTATATAATATAACGTATATAACGTGGCGTATATGCGAGAACGAGCAGATAGAAACGCGGAGAGAAGATGGAAAATAAAAAAAAAATAAACCAGAGGACAACCGCGAGAAACCTGTTGCAGCGGCGTATTATATATATATATATATATATATATACGTGTACGTAGTTAACGTCCTTATAAATATTTGAATAATTCCGTATATGGTAACTGACAGCAGTACAGTAAGAGGTGGTGCACGTCACTATACGTACACCGCACCGGTATTACATAGACGCGCGGACGGTTTTATCCGAAAGTATAAGTATAATTGAATTTTTTTTTTTTTTTTTTTTTTTGAATTAAGCGCATTATATATACATTATTATAAAATATATACGCCGTTCTTTGACACCGTCAGACACACGCGGCAGTGCCCGCGTCCGGAACACCGTACACATCTTTCGGGTATAAAATATTATTACAGAAACGTGTTAAAATATCGTATACAGGGAGATTATTGGCATCGCCGGCAAGCGCGATTTTGATATATTCTCCGATATTATTACATCGAATGGTTTTTCGTGATATCCGTCCTGTAATCTCGGTACTTCCCCGGTCGATTTCTACCGTTGTTTAGAATCGAGGAAATTTCGAAATCCGATGTGAACGGATTTTCACCACCAGTCGTACGTGTTGCAAGTAATCTCGTTTTTCTAACCGGATACAGAGTGCCATCCTAATAGCGAATAGCCAGTTTTATTTAGTCCTATTGTATTATTTGTGCGAATTCCGAATGGCTAATTGTGGCTAATGCGGTAAAAATTCCGTTCGCGTCGGCCATTGATAATATGCGTGCATTTATAAATGCGGTTTTATGTGTTTATTATTTCCATTCGTGTGACCGAGGGCAACGTGGTAAACAGAACAAAACATAACAAAATTCGATTCAATTAAAACTCGAACGTCTACCGCCATTAATGGGTTGAACTTAACGGTTATCAAATGCTGTACCGATTGGCGCACATTTTATGAAAATCTGTCGAGTAGTTTCAGAGTTAATCCCTGATAAAAAATGGACGGCAGTGTTTTACAGATAGTTAGGCGGACATGTGCATATAGAATCGTTTGATAATAGTTTTGTAATTATACACACGTCGACTTTTGGTTTTTAAATGTTGAACATGTTTCAAACGGGATCATTTAACGATAATGACTGAAAAAGAAAACCGAAATTAATTTTTCTCAATATCTTCGTAACACTGACAAAAAAAAAAAAAAATCACTCTGCACATATATAAATACATTTAATATATAAAATATGACAAATACATTTGTTTGGTTTAATATATATATATATATATGTATAAGTTTCTATTTAACATATTTAATATAAAGTTTTAATATTATAGGAACCAGCAAGTTCAATATTGAATCTTTTGTTTTATTGTTTTGCCTTATAAAGTAATTTGTCTTTTTATTGTATTTTATGATTTTTTTTTTTTTCTTTCTAATAGGTACATGATGTTTTAAATATTTTACGACTGTACGCGTACGCAATGCAATTCGTTACGATTCTTATATTATAAACAATCATTATTTGAAATATGATTTTTTCTTTTTTTCCTTTTCGATAATAAACTCTTTATTTGTTCGTTGGTATTGCTAATAAAATTGTTGCTAGTGCATTTTTGTGGAGATTTTATAGACATATTTTTTTTTTAATTTTTTTTTTAGCGCATGAATCCGGCAAAGCCCTAATGTAAATTTTCAAATTATTACTATTACTCGCACGTATAATATTATTGATGTAATATTCCGTCCATAATATTATTGTTCGTTTTCGTCGCCCTACGAATGCGCGATGGTAAGAACGAATAAGACACGTAGACGATTTACGAATAACGAAATTAAACGATGATCGAATAATTGAACTTGACTTTTCAAGTCATATATAATAATGGATATTTAAATTGCTACCCGCTGCAGTCGGTCGAATACAAATAATTATTATACGACTACACGATAACTTCATATTGATTATTATATTGCCGAGAGTATGTACGCTTTCGAACTGCGTCTTTTTTTCTTCTTCTTCTTCTTCTATAATTATAAATTAATTATCTCGAGTACCTATAGGTATAGAACAAATAAAAATTTTTTTTTTTTTGTCGAGCATTTTCTATAATAAAAAGAACACGCGTGAACCGAACGGTATATATTGATTATAGGTGCACAGATATATTTATTTAATACAACGTTTACTTGTTTACAACATAATTGTCCGTAAAAAAAAAGAAAAAAAAAAAAAAGGTAAAACCTAAACTTATAAATATATATATATATATATAAGTACCTCCGATATATCTCAATTAATCTTTCAATAAAATCTATAATAATATACTCGAGCTATATATTTTACGCACCGGCACCGCCGTCCTTTCCGTCTATAATAATATATACGTAACAATATTTAATAATATAATACAACGGAGTAATAATTTTACTTTTAAAAAACTCACATCGTTTCCCCCAAATTGTTCGGCGTGTAACGTTCGTTTAACAGGTCCGTTTACTGGTATACAGTATGAAATATTAAAAGTTCATAGAAAATACCAACATAACCGCGCGAAATAATAATTATTAGTCCGATTCAAGAATAATATTATATAGTCCTGCGGTTTAGATGACAATTACGATTTTTGGATTCCGAACGGTCAGGTTATCTGTACAACGTTTTCGATCAGAAATCATTCACGGATCGAAAACTTGTGATGATGTCCTTTCTTGTAGCATTTTTCGGCCGTCTATAGTTGGCGCAGCGACGGCGGTAATCGCTACAATATTCTACGATCCTAATTATCAATGACGCGGGGGAAGGGAAACGGTAATATTCACGCACATATACCGAAGCACATTCTGGACTTGGTGGAAATTCGGAAATATATCCAGGCGTTTTACGAGGTATTTTTTTTTTTTTTTTTTGTATAACTATATATGTATTTGAAATTTTCGAGATTTTTAATTTTGTAAATAACATTTGATTAACTGCGAATACTAATCGCGATCCATAGTTTATCGTTTATATACTGGTATACAATTATTGTTGTTTAACCGAATACAATTTTGTCGAATATATATATATATATTATACGTAATAATATTATAAGAAAAAAAAAAAAAATGCGGAAATTCTTTAAACGGTATGTCGCGAAAAAAACCATTACGGATATTTATCAAAATCAAACGGCCCGCGCATAGAATTACCCGTTTATAGACTCGTTATAACGTTACGATAAGTATTATTATTATTTCAATTATAATATTATAACAAGTATATAACATATATTATTATTATTATTATATCTATGTTTGGATAGGGGGGAGGGGAAATATAATAATAAAAAAACATGTTATTATCCTAGACGTATTTTTTCTTTTTTTTTTTTTTGTTAGAAATTTGTTCTGCTGCGAGTGACGCGCGTTATATTACATTATTTTTTACCACCTACCTATATATATATATATATAAAACCGTAGTACAGAATATTTTTCGAATAATATATTCATGATTTACGACCGTGCCACGTCCTAGGGCCATACAGACGTATAGGTTCGTAGAGCGTTTTTCTTGCCCGGGATTTTTGTCACCTATCATCGTGATGTAAATATTAAGTCAATATAATAATAGTAATAATAATAATAATAATCTCTATCAAAGATTCGAAAATTAAAAATAATAATAATAAAGCTGTCGTTGTAGGCGTTTTTCTCCGCAGTCCCGAAAACGTTATATATATATATATGAACACTGTGCGTATACAACAAGGAACACCGCAACAGTAATAATTAAAACGTCACATTTTTTTTTTTTTTTTATATATATAAATATATATATATTTTTTTTTTATATACAGCCTCGCGGCTTATTAGCATATTATATTATTATTATGGTCGTATAGAAAATCACTATTATAGGCCGGGTGGCGAGCGTTTATAAAATATTACGTACTCGCCCGTACATAATGTGTTTATATAGAAGAAACTTAATCCAAAATCGAAACAATCATCAATCAGGTCCAAGTGCCCAACAATATACACATATCTAGTCATATATAATACGACCGGATCTTATTAGAATTATGTTATTAAAAACTCGACTTTTCAACGTACGCGTACAAACGTACAAATGTACGTACAGGACCCGGCCTTGGCCACGCACACTTTCGGCGTCCAGCCGGTAGTATTGCGTTGGCGCCCCTCCCTCTCGAACGACTTAAACACATAGTGCGAACAGGCGAACGAGCGTTAAGTGAAAAATGTAAAAAATGTAAAAAAAAAAAAACTAGAAAAATTAGTTTTGTGAAATCGCATTGTGAAAACTAATTATTTTTCTCCGCCTGTAGTAGTTCCTAATTGGAACGCAGCCAACGTTCCATCGAAAATCGATTCCAATTCTGACGTCTCTCGTGCGCGCCCTTCTGATTTTGGCGCCCTGTGCCGTCGCACGCGCGTCGATCGTATCTAAAACCCGCCTTGTAAATATATTACTACGATAATGCGTAACGCGACGAATAAAAATCGTTACTTTTTTTTACAATAATACTGTAAAAGTACACGGAATTATTGTATTGTTTTTTTAATCGACCTAAACGACCGGGCGGCAGGGACGGGCGAAACGCGTTTAAAACTGTATTTGAAAATACTAAATACACAACGAGTAATAATAATAACGATAATTTACCTACAATATTCAAAATAGATACTTTTAATATTAATACCGGTTACCAGTGACGGATTTACCAGTCGTTTAGTCGGCAAATGCCCACGGGGCCCCTCTCCTAAATTGTATACTGTGGGCCCTCCCCCTTCTAAATTATACGGTTAATTTTTTTTTTTAAATTTTTACCTAAAAAAAAAAAAAAAAATACATATTTCAAACCGCAGTTTCAATTGATCCATTTTGTATGGATTTGCCGACTTTGTTCGTACCCTTTAATCTGCCACTGCCAGTTACTTAACACCAAATACTAAATATTATACTTTGCACGCAATTGATATGACGCGTACGGTTATTCGAACATTTTAAGGATTCCGCGGGTCGGCGTTAATCGTATCGGTCAGAAAACCAAACAATTACTGTCCCGACTATTGCCAACGAAATAACTTTAAAAAAAAAATTTAAAAAAAACCGTATACTCCGCGTCTGCGCCTCGCGGTCCTTTGACCACTTTTATCCGCGAGTTCTTGTGGGATATATCTATAGGAAATCCTATAAGATTTTATCACCGCTCTGTGTAAACCAAACCGTCACTGGCGCTTTTAAAATTCTCCTGCGATTGAAGACTAAACTATAATAATGATAATAATACAACGTTTATCTGTACTTTGTTAATTTAATAGTCATTTCAATATGTGTCGGTATATGTCCAGCAATGCATATTGATAGTTAACAGCGGCGTTTTCTCTGGGCGTGCAAGCTGTGTGTTAATGCCCCCATAACGATGCATATCACATATCACATATAATTTTATTTACAAAACCGTCTTGCCGGCACTATTGTCTATAGACAAAAATAATAATCAACTAATAAACGGTTTTTTAACTCAAAACTCGACCATACGATAACGGAATATATGATATTATCCCATCTAATCGTAATTTGTCGTGTAATTGATAATTCAAGACAGTGAGGTATTTACTTTTGTTTAGAATCATTTTGTTACTATGCGTGTCGTGTAGTTTTTATTGCAGTAAAATGAATCGTAAAATACTTATTCCATATGGGGACAATATGGTATAACTGTGGTGAAGTCGTAAATCAATTAAAACAAAAATGCTTTTTACGACATTCGTTTGCTGGAAAAAAAATGTTCTAGTTGAAAATGGTAGACCTTGCCCAGATTTAATTTTTATCATTTATACACAGTTTGTAGATATTCTATATGTTTTTGAAAATTTAAAAAATATATAAAATAAATAATAATTGTAATAATATGTTGATGGTCGATAAGAATTTGTTTTCCACAACGGGGGATTTCCTAATCAATCACACATTAACGCCTAACGCCGAAAGTCAGAAAACGCCATCGACAGTTAATTATATACGAGGAGTGTACCAAAAGTAATGCACAGCACGCTCTAGCCGTCTTGCAATATAATATTATCAGGTGATTTTAGTATCAGTTTATAGCTTAAAGTCTAACGAACACGTTGGTTTCCAGTTTTAGTGGTTCTAGTAAAGTATAATGATGTGCGAGAAAAAGTGAAAACAATTCGTCGGCTCACATTACTGTTTTCGAGCAACGCGCACGCATTAAAATCGAAACGATTCGTAATAAAACAGTGCCTGAAATTCATGCCGCGATAAATGAAGTGAACGGGTAATTTGGATCGTAGTACGGTGCAAAGATGGCATCAGCGATTCCGCGACGGTCGTATAAGTATTGATAACAACCCTCGTTCTGGCCGACCCTATACGGTTACTCGAGACCGCACTAACGCGGCTATTCTCGCTATTCCCTACTCGATGAAACCCGACGAATAACGGTGAGAGAGATCGACAACGAAACAGGCATTTCAAAATCAAAAAAACGCGACCGGAATTCCGTAAAAAGCGACCGAGAATGTTGCAACACGGTGTGTCCATATCGCACGATAATGCAGGTCCGCATACCGGAGCACCGGTCGTCGCTCTTTTGGAGAAATATGGATGGGAACGCCTTAAACACCCACAGTGTATGTCCCCCCCCCCGGATTTTGATTTATTTCGAAAACTGAAGGAAGATGAATCCGTTTTCCCGTCTTAAATATACTAAATGAAGAAGTGAACCGAAGGATCCGTGAGCTCAACAATGATGTCGTCCATTCAACGGTTCCCGAAACGGTGGCAATCGTAATTACTTATGGGACAAGCCTCGTAAATTCAACAGTTTAATTACTAATAAAGTTTTTACACACATATTCGTCGACTGACTTAGAGAGTCAGAGTTTTGCAGTAACTTCCACGTCAGATTATCATAACTCATTGGACATCCTCCGTAGTATATCTCAATTAATTCACGGGTGTATCACAGGGCGTTATCATAGTAAAATAATGATAACTTATCGCTAGTATTGTGTATCCACAAATTAATACAAAATAATTTTGCTAAAATGTTGGAAAATTTTAAGCCGGCAACGAATTTCCCCACTGTCATTATTCGATCTAATTTCATGAAATTTTCCAATTACTGTACGTCGTCAGAACAAACATAAACATTTATGATCGTGATAACCATAGAATGAAATATTTAATTACACCGGGGTGTAGTTTCGGACGAATTTTAAAACACTTAACATTTGAAAGTCTTATGTTGAAACTTGAGACAGAACTTAAACTCTCTCTCTCTTAAACCAAACGTACGCGATATTTCTTTGATCATTTTGTGTGCAAAAAATAAACGAAATACACGGCGTACGGATTTTATTTATTATCGTTTGTATTGGTATTTTACAAGTATTGTCTTTGGCGAGAAATATAATTTGCAGTCGTCACAAAATCAATTTCGTCTATTATAATATAGGTACTGTACAGTAAGACCGCGGTCTGGTGTTAATTGTTTTTTTTTTTTTTTTTTTAATAATTAAAACTGCTTAGTCGTCTTATTAATTTATATTCTTCATATGTATATTTTCAACTGGATATAATAATATGATAAATACAAAGCGCGTAACTCCACGTGAGGAATTCTACTCGACGGTGCTGACGAGAGACCGGGATGTCCATAGGTATCTGCAGAGTGTCTTATTAAATGTCAATTATTATTTATTTTTTAACAATAACGCGAAAGTGCAGTGGCATATATTACAATAATATATATATATATCTATATTAGACACGTATCTAAATATTATCGATACTTATAATTACAATTTATATTGATAGATATAATTTCAAATATAACTATTTATTAATATAGGTAGAAACTATCTAATGAAAAACCAAAAACAAATTGTATAACTGACATTGTTACGTGCTGTAACTAGGGCTAGGAACTTCTGGGAGTTTGCACATATTTATGCGATTGTCGAAAATATAGCCAAGTCTATGTGTTTCATATAGCAATACTAGTTTTATTAAGTTAAATTTGACCATTTCCTGTATAAAAGTGGAGGTTACATAAATATATTGTAGAAAAAAAAAAAATCTAATTTTAAATAGATTTCCCAGGCCTGAGATATCAGTCTAATGGTATTATTTTATCAATATTACAGAGTACATAACGTAATATTTGTAATTAGAATTATTTTTTTTATCGTACACGTATTATAAATATAAATATTTTTATTTTTATTTTTACAGCCGCAAGGCTGTATATATTTCGATCAGTTTCGGATGTCGTGAAGAGTCCCTAACCCTAATTGTTGTTAATGTATCGCTAATCCGGAATAAAAAAAATAATACATTAATCCGAATGTATTGTTGCGGTTCGACTTGTTGTGCAGAAAAGAAGAAAAAAAAAAAAAAAACGTTTTAAATCCCCCACGTAAATATTGTATAATATATTATTATTGTTGGCAGCGTGCACCCGCGGTACAAATAAATAAGATTAAACATTTAAATAATAATAATAATGCAAATTGTTGGCTTAATACAAAAAAAACACGTCGTTCGACAAACGTCCGGGGAAAACGTAGGAAAAAAAAAATAATAATAAAAAAAACCGCGTGGCAAATATATATAACGTGTACGTTACTATCGTGGATTATATTTCTCTCTCTCTCTCTCAATACATATATATATACACGAATATAACACGCCGAATGTTTGGCGCAAATTAAAAATTAAAAATTCATCGTAACAGTCTAATTAAAAACAGCTTTCCCCCGGCCGCGTTACAAGTATACGATATTTTATTATTAATTTCGTCTGTTTGGCGGCGATTCTTATCACACGCATAATATCGCGCCAACACACCCCCTACCACGCGTTTTGTCGGCCCGCGAGGTATAAACTACACGGACCGTATAATAATATTGTAGAATACACACACACACACATTTTATCCATTAGTCTAGGGAAAAAACAAAATAAAAAAAAAAAAATAATAAAACACCGAATGACCGAAATTAGCCGTTTGGACGTCCGGTCGGCGGCGACCGCCGTAATAATATTGTATTCGTACAAGACCGGCCCACGCGATAAACCTTTAAATAAAGCCTAAACATCTTAATTTCAATAATAATCTCTTAAATCATTTTTAGTTGTTGACTTTTTTTCTTTTTTTTACGGGAGCGAATATAATGAGGGGGCCTGGGGGGGGGGTGGTGGAAATAATAATAATAATAACGAAAGGGTTATATTTAAATTCGTGCCCCACCGCCGGTTTAAAAATTATAAAATACTAATATCTATAGATATCTCGGCGTACAGGTGTATAATAAAAACGTACTCAAATCGTAAAAAAAAAAAAAAAAAAAATCTCACGCCGGTGGGGGTGGGCGACGGTTTTATGAAGTGTGCCGCCTCCTTTGAAAATTAAGACGTTATTTTTATTTTATTTTTAATAATTTATCGTTGCGGCATATATACGGCAGCCGGGCACCCCGTAACACCGGGTACGTTCCCGAATTTACGGTGGACGACCACGTGGTTCACCGCCGACAAACGTCGCGTTATACGAAAATACAATTCATTTTCATAAACACACACATATATACACGATAATATAAATACCATAACAGTAACATAATAATATTCGTGCACCTGTTACGTTATCGTGTTATTAATATTTTTTTTTTTTTTTTTTTTAATGGCACGGCGTAACATTACTGAAATACAACGCGATGTAATTGCGGGTTATACTGATCAGACCCGTGTGTTTTTATTCTGTTTTTTTTGTAACGTATAATTTCATTTTTATTTTTTTATTTTCATAATATCGCCGTGAAATAATTATACGGATTATTTCCATCGGCGCGTTTTGAATATTACAGTTTTCGAACAATCGCATAATTAACAAAAAAAAACTATCGCGGGTACTTTAGTTGATTAACTGCAATACGAAATTGTTCGTATTTCCCCGATCCGTTGTGTCGACGATATGTGTTTTCGTCGACCGCCATTTTGGGCTGGGGTTCCGGTAGCGGATTTTATTATTATTTTTTTTTTTTTTTTTTTTTATCTTGTCGGCTCATTGGGGGGCAGATCCGAATTTTCGATAACCGAAAAAAAAAAAACCCGTGACGGACATTGCGGGACACCTCTGGCGCGAGTCCCGCGAGTCGTAGAACGGTTTCGGATTTTTTGTTGTATAATCCAGTGGAAAATAACCGCGGCCACGTGCCATTTTCACCTATATTTCACTTATACGTTAGCGCTAACAATTTTCTAATTATTCAGCCGGGTTTTTAGCTATTCATAGCCGTTTGAAATGTTCTAGGTTTTTATTTCGTTTTTTTTTTTTTTTAATTCAACAATGATTAGCGTTTTCAGTTCACATCCAGGTGAAAATTCGTTAAGAACTCGAACGGTTGTAATTTATTTTGTAGTTACAGACTAATAGACATTTCATTAGGTTTATCGAAATACGTTTTAATCGAATTCCGCTCAGAATCGTTTTTCGTTTTCAATGATTTATCCTTCTTCCTGACTACCCAACTACAACGTTGGCCTATACCCGTGGTGCTAAGTATATCCTCTCATTTTTTTTTGTCTTTCTTCTTGTTCTCGCCAACTGTAAATACATGCCTACTATTTATTATTATTTTTTTTTTTTTTACTTGACTACGTTTTTGTAAATGTTTTTTATTTTTTTTTTTTATTAAGGTATTTAATTGAATAATTATTATTATAGACCTCGAATATAGTTATATTGATAAGTTTACAAGTATATACTGTTAGCTTTCTAAATTCTTTTTGTACACAAATTATATGATCCGCAGTCAGACAAAACCTTTATGTATATATATATATATATATAGTGCCAGCTATACATCACCGTGGATGTAATTTCTTGCCGAACAAAAGGCTGCATATCAATAAGAATAATAATTAATAATAATCACCTGCCAATAAATATGTTTCCGCGAGACCCAATGACACGGAAACCCAAATATTCAAGTAGACATTTCATACATGGAAATATAATATACAAATTATATTTGCGATATATTGGTTAAATTCAATTATGTTTAATATACAGGGTGCGGCAGAGCCGACTGACGAGTTTTGATGGGTTATAAATAACGAACAGTAAAACTTAAAGAAAAGGTTTTTTTTCTATTTAAATCAGTATTCAATCCCATTTTTAAAAATTATTTTTTGAAAATTATATCTCCAAGATGGCGGCCGTCAGCATTGATACACTGTTGTAGACGATCTCTGAAGCTCTCAAATGATTTTCGGCACATTTCGACTGGTATGGCCTCGACTTCCACGTGGAGTGGTATTTCATGGAGCTGCCGTGGGTTATTTGTAGCCCAGTATCGAAAATTTTGTTTATTTACAGTTCCAGAAAGATGAAAATGGGCCTCATCGCTACAGAAAAAAATTGATATCGGAGGAATTTGCAGAAGAATTTGCTGACAGAGATTTTTACGGTAGCATTTAACTCTTGGACAAGCATTAATTTATAAGGATGGAATGATAAATCTTCGTTAAGACTTCTCCTCAAACAACGGTCTGAGATTTCCAAAGCTACAGCGTGTTTCCTGGCTAAGCGTCTTGGTGACTGCTCGATTGACTCTCTAACCAACTGCACGGTTCTTACCGTTCTGGGTGCTCCGTGTCCAAGTCTACTTAGGGGTACTTGCAGTTTCGTCCAAATGCCGTATCCACAATTTGATAGTGTTAGCAGAAGGAACAGATTCAGCACGTGGAATGCCGAAGTGTATACGAAAAGCCCTTTGTGTAGCGATCACAGAACGATTATTTTCGTAATACGCACGCACGACGAAACCACGATATACACCTGTCCAGACCATGATTACGAATAAAAACGGCATTACCGTACAATTCGAAATATACCACTTATTAAGGCCTGCTCTTATCTTATCACAGGCTGATGACCTCATTAAACTCGTCAGTCGGCTCTGCCACACCCTGTACAAATAAACTCGCCCGTGCAGATTGAAAACCTAGTTACGCTTTCGCAAGGTACGCGTTGCATTCCCTTAGGCCTAATTTCACATGGAACAAGGGCCCACTTCAAATTTTTGAAACGCTGGATTATTTATAAATTATGGGTTTTTTTTTTTTTTTGTTTTCGATAAATGTTATTTTGCATTAGAATCTATAGGCCCCGGATAATCATGCCGCGGTCCCCATTTTATTGAATGCATACACTTTTTTTTTTTTTTTGTTCAAGCAGTTTTGTGATCTGATTTAAATTCTACTCTGGGAACTCTGTATTCCACCCCAGTCCGATATATTCTTGATTACTACTCGACAGTACGGTACCCGCCTTGCCTTCGAGTAGAAATATAGTCAGTTGAACGGTTCCGGACACGGATTCCTTAGCTATGTCGGGTTTTTACTGAAAATTCACTATCCCGAACATTGCGTTGATCCGGCATGGTAACCTGAAGTCTGAGCGCGTACAGGAAAAAGCGAGTAACTTTTATTCTCTCCCTGCTTCTTGGACGTATAGACCTTCGCGGTTATCTCAATTGAGTCTTGTCGTGCAATTTTACAGGAAAATGTAACTGATGAGAAAGGTCGCGCTGCCAAATTGCTCACCACGACAATGCACCGGCACATTTAGCGCCTATTCTCCAGATCGGGCCCCGTGTGATTTTTTTTTTTTTTCTTTTCCCACGACTAAAGTCTGCGCTTATAGGTCACACCGATTTCAATATGTAGAGGAAATCAAAGCGGCAACATCATAACTCATTGATTTTGATGTAACGTCATTATTGTAATTATCGATTCTAAAATCCTGGTGCTCTTCGATCGGGGACCTCGTATTAAATCCATAATAATGACCGCGCGGGTCGTCCAATGGGCCGGACAGGGCCACGGGGGCCCGTCTCGTACGTTTATACGAATATTACAAACGAAATACATTTACGGTACGGGGCCCAGCCCTAAATCGGGCAGGGGGGGGGAACCGGGGGTCTACGGGCAAAAGTATATATATTCCCGAACACGGCGGCGGCGGCGGCGGCGGCGTGTAGCAGCGCGGGCAAGTGGTTTTATTCGCACGGTTATTATTATTATTATGGGTTTTAATACGCCGACGGTGCCCCGCGCGGAACCGCAATCGAGCGACTAATTTAGACATCATAATATCATTACGGTCCGGGTTCCCCGCGATGGAATGCGGTGAATTATGACCGCCTGCCGTTAGTTACGTGTAAGGTTTCCAGCTGTGACCAACAGCCCACAAATCAATTTTTTTTTTTTTTTTTTTTTACCGCTTTATTATAATCTGTTTCTCCGAGCGCGCGCGCGCGTACACCTATTTGTACGATATATATATATATATATATACACACACACACACACGCGCATATACCTACCTGTTTAATTAATAGTACGATTTTTTTTTTTTTTTTTTTTTTTTTTTTCAATGATCACGTCAGAAGTAATTTTTCAAAAACTCGTTTTCCCGTCTCGGCGGCTATATTATAATATTACGTAGCGGCGGCCCGTAGTGAAAACGTCTCCGGACGAGTATACCTACCCGCCCGTACACAATATAATACAGGCGAGTTATATTGTAACAATATAAACGAAACTCGAAAGAGAGAGAAATAATAATACGCTGTCGTTTGCGAAACAAAACGCGCGCCCTATAAATATAATAAGGGCGTAAAATTGCTGGGCGTAGTGGACAGTAAATATTAAAAACGATATGTAATATCGTTGCGGAAATCGCGATTATATTAAAACAACGTACGCGCCCGAAACAAAAACAAAATAAAACGTTTAATTATTATTTACCCGGCTGTCGTCCGAGAACAGTCGCAAGCGAGTACAAGTCGTTCCCGAGAACAGTGAGCAACATACACGGCCAGAATAAGGCCGGAGGCGTTTTTAAGATTTTTGGCGCTCTAGGGCGTACACCAGTGATGGGCAAAGTACGGCCCGCGAAAGTGTTTAATCCGGCCCGCCGAGGGTCCATCGACATGGCCCGTATAGTATAAAAAAAATTCCCGAAATATTCTGAAAATTATCGAAGAAAATAGTTTTATATATATAAACGGATTGCCTCGGACTGTGCGCGGTCTTACCCTCATAGCGTGGTGTAGGTAGATGGTACTATAGTAGGTACTACAATAATAGGTATATAATTTCTATTTTTGTTCATATTAATATTATATTTCCCGGATCTCGGTTTGGTGCGTCCTTATTTTCGTATAATAATATGTATGATGTATATATATATATATTTAATAAAGCTTAAACACAAAATTCATTTTTTCTATAATTCTGGCCTTCCTCTAGAATTTCTTAAACTTTGTGGCCCCCCATTAAAAAAGTTTGCCCATCACTGGTGTACACACCAAATGAATTGCCCAAATCGGTAATTCTCTCGCAAATCCCTATCGCTCGTATAGGCACTACATCTTTTAATTAAGAACATTTTCTCGCCGTCAAAATTGTTTATTTTCTCCATTCCTTTTTTATTTTACCTCTCTGTTTATTCCTAATAAAAAAAAAAAAAAAAAGGCAATTATTTGTAGAGCAATCTTACATAAAATTGTCAACGATATAATAAATTATCGATGTTTTTAAAACATAGTAAATAATTATCACTAATAAACAACAAGTAGCAAAAAAAAAAAAACCATACCATTGGCCTAATAGGTGTTATCGCTTACACGATTTCTCAACGAATCCAATAAAATCGTTATTTTGTTTTATTGTAACTTCACTTTGCCAACAATATAACCTCCAGCTACGGCGGCGCGCCTTTAAGAAACTCGGAATTCGGGGCCCCCGGGAGATTTACCTTCTCTTCGCTATTCCAAGCCTAAATAGCCCGCCGAACAAGGCGCACGTTCACCTGCGGATGGGAAGACCGTACGGGTAGAATCGTTAGAAACGCATAAGAAGCGAACGGAGGGTGATCGGGAGATCGTTATGGACGGAGAAACTTGCAGGCGGAAGCGCGCAGACGGCCTATTAAATGGCAGTCGAGCACAAAAACTAAACTAAACTGAAAAAATAATAATAATTTAATCCGGGTAGCACGGCCGTTATGATCAGTGATGGCGTAGTGTTAATGTTCGATCGTACCCCGGGCCCTGACCGAAACTATAATATTACGTACGGCGAACGACGTTTCCCCCAGTGCTCAGCCCCAGAAATACGTGAAACGGGCGGCAGGGTAACGGGAAATGAAGTGGTCGTTTTGGGTCGTTAATTTTATTATTATTTTTTTAATTTTTTTTTTTCCCGCTTAGGGCTCGAAATACGTTCGCGACGCCGTTGATTACGTGTATTTTATCGTGCTCATAGGCGGCCGAAAAGAAACGGGAAGGGGAGGGAAAAAAACAATCGATAAAACAATCAAGTGCCGTAACATCATTTTAAACGACACCGTGTATAGTGTAATATTATTTATAGTAAAAACCGTTGCTAACAACAAGATATACGGGGAAAAATTTGAAATTATCAACCGCGAGTCGTAATAAAACGATCGTTGTCTGGTGTATTGCAACATTAGGTATAGGTAATTATTATTATTACTGCAAAAGAAACGTTTCTGACCTACCCCCCCCCCCCGTTTTTATTACGCGGGTCACAAAGCTCGGGATATATTATTACGATTATATCTGTCCGTTCGGCCGAGGTCTATATAAAAATTATTATTTTATATTATGTATAATGTAATGGATAGTATCAAAAAATAAATAAATAAATAAAGAACAAATATATAAATCCACGAAGGTATCAGTGGTGTGTCTTCGATATACATTTTTTTTTTTTCATAAGAGTATTTCGTGTTGAATTTAACCGATAAAAACAATATCCTATTTCGGGTGAGAAATTCAAATTTCTCACCCGAAATATTTTCATGGCAAACGCCACTGGCAGTTAGGATATACGATTTCATAAATTTGTTTAGTTTTTAATTCATAGGTACTGGGTGTACAACGCTGTATATAATCGTATACGGTTTATAGATTTTTTACTTCGTTTTTAAAGTGTATAATAATAATAATAATAATATTAAAACGGTTTTCAATAAGCCTTAAACAGCGGGTACCTATTGCCCTATTTTTCGGGATATGATCACATTTTTATTGATATACAATATTATACAGTATAGGTACTCTAATAAAACGTACATTATTAAATTGAAAATTATTTTTATAGAAGGAATTCAACCCTATAATAATAAAATAACCCTTGTAACCAACAATAAAAACATGTACGCATAACGATATTGTATCAATATTCGATAAAAATATTCCAAAAAAATACATTATAATGATGTGTAATACTATATAATATAAGTATAATTAATAACGAATAAAATCATTTTTAATGCATTTTATTTTTTATCGTGCGTTTTATTAGTTTTTATTGTTATACAGCAATTGGGGGGACGGGGGGGGGAAACAAAAAATCAATTGCCCATAACGGTTGGGTACGATTATCTGTAGCATTACCAACCAACAGTTTTTTTTTTTTTTTTTTATATATATATATATAGCTAGTTGGCAAATACTAAAACTATGAAATGGTTATTATTAATTTTATATGTAACACGCCTATCGCCCGTACAATAAAATATACAATTTCAGCTGTTTTATTAATCTAAAATTCTAAACGAACACGAACACGAACACGTTCAATCAAAAATTTTCGGTTCAACATTTAATTTTAAATAATTTAATATTTAACATATAAATATAATTCGAAATGTAAATGTTTGTAGCCCTGTTACCACTGTGATTAACTTCGTTATCTCGGGAGATGTCGCAATGGGGCACCCCGTATATTATACTTATATATAATGAACGAGTCATCGTTATCAATGAGTCGGAAAACCATTAAACGGGCAAACATGAAATTCGAAAAAAAAGAAATCCCGTCCGGACTCGGGGGGAGGGGGGGGCGAAACAAAACAATTATTACACCGTTCGCGTGCAAGTGTATAACGGAGAGATAAAAAACACCCTCGAGAAAGAAAAAAAAAAATTGTTTACCGAAAAATGATTATAACAATATCACGTTATGATTACGATATAATTATTATTACCGCGGTGTTTACCTACACACGTACGATACAGGACGTGGCGCGTTAAGGTAGCCGAAGGAATAGCCGAACATTTATTATTTTTTTTTTTTTCCCCAATTTTCTCTCGTGTGTATATATATTATTTACGCTGCACTGGTCGGTAAAAAAAAAATGTAAAAAAATAATAATAATACCGGTTATTCTATATAACATAGCCGTTGTTGTATTTTTTTTTTTTTTTTTTTAATATATATAGCCTACCGATAGTGAGAGAGAGAGAGAGAGAGAGAGAGAGTGAGAGAAGGAGAGAAGGACAGACAGAAAGAAGAAGAAGACTATAATACTCGAGTATATAGTATTTATATACTATATAATTTTTTTTTTTTTTTTAATATTTTTTTTTTTTTTTACTCGAAAATTATTATTAGGTATATTATATATATACCCGGATCGCCTGTAAATAAGTCATTATATATATTATATACCGTATTAAGTCATTACTGTCGGCCTGCACGGGTTGTAATTACGATGCACACGTATAATAATAATAATAATAATACCTACGTACAACAACACGCGAACGGGGCCCCACGGCCGGGCCGGGACATAGCCGGCGAGAGCGAGGGAGAAAGAGAGAGAAAGAGAGAGACGGAGGGCCCCGGCGGCACGTATATAGAGGTACGCTCTATCCGATCCGATGGCCACGGGGTAGAAGGTGGAGCTCTCTTAGTATATTTTATATACGTATACGCGTCGTAATATTATTATATAGGTGTACATATATGTTGGTATTTTTATTTTCTTTTTATTTATTTATTTATTATTTTTTTTTTTTTTTTTTTTTTTTTTTTTTTCCCCCTTCGCGATGTAAGTGAAATATAATGATACGGTGCGCGCAATAACACAATATTATATTGTGTATATATAACCTATATGGCTGGTCGTAAATTGGTGCGGCGGCGGTCAGACTTGTCGATGACCCGCAGACACCGGTAGGGGCGTCCGTTCGAAACCCGTCCGTTTTCGGAAACGCTATGTCGGCAACGACGAGTCCGGCGCACCGGCCGTCCGGCGTCTTGTGGTACCGGGACCCACGCCGGGAACGCTGTGAGGACAACAGTGTTGGAGGAAATCGGCGCCACCGGAGAGGTGTTTCGGGGTGTCCCGGACATCCACCCCATTCCTTGGAACCGTATTTAATATTTTCGTCTCGGGGTTATACGCGTAAACAATCATGCCGCGACGGCGGACGATCACACACATACGGATACGCGTTTTTCAGTCTGCCGAAAGGATGGCGTATACCAGAAATGCGCAAGCAACGGGACGGGAATGGTTCTGGACAGACACGCGCCCTCCCCTTTGAACATATCCTAGTTGCGTATTCAATTTGGTTTTAACTGCTAAAATACGTATTTTAAATACTTCCGAAAACACGCAGCCTGTATCCGTACTTGGATACTTGAAACGAAATAATAATAATAGCGCGTCGTGAAGCTGAAACCGTAAGAAATATCGCAAAAATAAACCTTTACGCAAGGAGCAACACGGTGTTTATTAACAATTATATAGCGAGAGGAAGTATACAAACACGATGATAGGTTTACAATGTTTACACGTACAAATAACATCATATTATGCTAACCTTAATAATCGTAATGAGAGCATCGCATCGGAACGAAACAAACAATAATTATTATTATTAGGGCCTGCGCACATATGGCTCGTATAATATTATTTGTCGTACGGAATTAAATTATTCTGGTGGCGGTTATTGCGCCCATATAGGCTAAACAAGCCACGGACACTCGACAAATACAGGTCCATGTAATTCGTTGAAGCTATGAATGAACGAGTCACATTTGTTTTCCCCACGATAATATTACGAAAAGTTTATTTAAAAAATACTGTAAATCATCAGACTCGACCGCAAATAATCAACGAATGAGACTATTTGTCACGGCGAATACGATAATTATTGCATTCACGATACGTAATATCATTATTGTTTTACTGATCTAAGAAGTATATTTATTATACCTACAGCGTTTACTACTACGTTCGGGTGGTGCGTTTAGTCTTCTTTGGTTATCGCAACTTCGAGGTTTCACTATCGTTCCTGGTCTATTTTTGTTATGTCTATGATACGAACGTTCGTGCCATACTCTTTCTTCCACGATCGAACTCTTTGTACCGTGATTTTTTTTTTTTTTTTTGATGGATTTACGCACTGTTATCTCGCCGGCACGCCTGTTTATCTCGCCACGTTTGTACCTGCCTATGCCTACGTTACTTTATGGATCGATAGAATACGGCTTTTTTTTTTTTTTTTTTGTTTCTTTTCTATTTGTTTTATATTATTAAAGACGGTCCCGCTGAGGGGATTTGTTCGCACAATAGAGATGACGCGCGTATAATATAATATTATATAGTGTCTGTTGAATTAATTATAAAGTCGTCGTTCGATTGCCGTTAAGAGGAATTAAATGAGCTGTAAAATTAACCGGGACAAATTTTATTAGTTATGCAAACTGTATAGAACAAATGTAATTATAAACTTGTTCAAGAAGCGCAACCCGCGCGACCGGTCGCTCCAATTTATATTACCTCTTTACAACGTTGTTTAATCCTCCCCCTCGTTTATTTTTGTTTTTGTTTTTTTTTTTTTTTTTTTTTCATCTCGTTTGGTGTCTGAACTTTTTTTTTCCAATTAAACAGTCCAACGAGCACTTGCGATATTCTCTCCCGGGCCCGCTATTATTATACAATATAAATATATCTATAATAATGTATTATATATATATCTGAATAGATACATTATTTATATCTTTTTTTTTGTTTTGTACCGCCCACCGTATTACAAAATGAATATTAATAGTAATAACACCTGACTATTTTTTTTTTTTTTTTGTATTATATTCATTAGAGATAATAGTATTACTGGCGTTCGCTGACGCATATTACCGTTATAATACCATAGTATCTACTCATCATAATATTATTACCGTCCGTTAAATCGTGTGTTTTAATATTATTATATTGGTTTTTAAACCGATCGGAAAAAATTGCAGACCCGCTTGCGTTTTGATATTATAAACGCCGAACGCGTTTCCTACGGTTTTGTTCGGTTTTTGTACGGTCTAAAACGTCCGAAAATCGGGTATTTTAAATACTTCCCCCCCACCCTCTAAAACGGGCGTTGGACAGTGGAAAAGTCATTAAAATGTATAGCGAAAATTTCGAATTTTACAAAATTGGAGAAAATTTCGATAACCGCCACCGTATGAATAATCGCCGCCCGTACGATATAATACGATCTAAAACAAATATCGCAACAATAATTACAAGTACAACGTAATAAACTAAAATTTTAAATATTATACCAAATTAAAAATATATATAAAAAAAAAAAACAAAAATAACGTCCAATCAAACATAATATTACGCGCGATCCGTTGAATTATTTTAAAATTATTTATACGCTTTAATATTAAATAAAATGCGTTTTGTTAGAAATTTAAATTGTAGGGAACGCGCGCGTTTATTATATTTGTAAAAAAACAAACCCAAAATACACTGTTCAAGTAATAGTCGTAAATGTATTTTTTTTATTTTTTTTTTATTCAGAATTTGTGTTTTATATATATATATATATATATATATATATATTTATATATTATAGTGTACTTATATATATAAAAAAAAAAAAAATATATAGTATGGCGGTATGTTATTTTTTTGTAATTTAAACGTTGCAGAAGATCGTAAATATTGCTGTTACGATTATTACTATTATTATAATATAAATAAAGATATTTGATACCCGGGTTTTTTTTTTTCTTCTAATTTATAATGTAGTACTTATATATATATATACACACTTACTTTCAGTATTTCCCCCGTTCGTTTTTACGATGTTAATTATTTCTGGTTTATTATATTATTATTATTATTATTGTTATTGCAGAGTTATTAAAAATGCACGCAAATAAGGCATCGACTATAATAATAAACTTTAAAAGAAGAAGAAATAACTTTCGACATCGTGTTTAGCCTTTTCGTATATATGTACGGATGTTTAGAAAAAGAAAAAGAAAAAAAAACTTTTAACACCTTTACTTTACTGTTTGCGAAACTATTGAATTCGCACGCGTGCAGACATATATAGGGTGATGTACATTTTTGCGAACAATTTCTTTAAATTTCATACTAAACGTTTTACTATCGAATATATTATAATCATTTTTTCTAGTATTTTAAAATTCGTACGACTTGAACTCTGCGTAAACCTGTATATTTAATCCGTTTCAAAGAAGTCTTAGGCAACTATACGGAACAATATTATACGAACCGTACAAAAGCCCGACATACTTCGCACCATAAACTTGATAGACGAATTTTTACTTGTATTCGTTGGAAAAATAAATGACGGACGTTTAGTTTTTTGGCTGTTTTTAGCAGATATTCGCTTTTATTGTCGCACGGTGCAATACGGATATAATATATAATAATGATAATTTACGAATGAATATTTACAATGTATACGTATGTTTTTTTTTTTGTTGTTTTACAAATATCATTATTTGTATATATATATATGAAGAAGAACAACAACAATACCTATAACCTAGTCCCAATAGAGATAACTAGTGAGAGGACGCTAAAAATATATATATATATATAATTTTTTTTTAAATAGTAGTAAAGGAGTTCCTCCCCCCAGCCACTCGATTCGAGCACTGCCCGTTCGTATATGGTATCTGATATCCGTACGTCTGGTGTACAACAACGGCAATAATAATAATAATAATAATAAAAATAATATTAATACTGATATATTATTATAAAACATTATAGTGAACGTATTTACTCGACCGTTCCGCGTGCAAAGCTATAGATCGTACCGAGATAATAATATCCGATACGATATCCAACACCTTTTGGGTACACACGTATAATATTATACGATATACAGAGACGGGGCATTTCAAGCCAAAGCCTTAAGTCGGGGAACCGCCTTAACGAGCTGTTAGCATGCCACCAATAAAATTAACTCGGCAAAAAACACACAAACACGCAACCCTAATTTTAAACAATTTTATTATTTTCTCTCCTTTATTTTTTTTTTTTTTTTTTTATATATTCTCGGTTTATGAAACTATATATAGACGTATATACACACCTATTATATAATAATATTCTAAACCCACACCCTTTGTCTTTTCGCTCCTGTACGCCGCGGCATGTTATTCCCGTTATTAGTGCGGTAATTATTATTTATGAAATTCCGTATACATAGTTGTTGTTGTTTTTTATTTTTTTTTTTTTACCGTGTATTATACAAATATATATCACTCCAATCAAATTACATAAAGTGCGTATTATTACAGGTATGCGCGGTATTAACGGTACGTCGTTGTATTAATTTACTAACCGCATAATATTAATAATACGTTCTTAAATATTTTAAGCAAATATTTTTTTTTTAGTATTCGTTTAACGAACCGGAGCCTGATTTAGAATTTTCGAGGCCCAAAAGAAAATACAAAACCGGCCTATAATTACGAATTGTATTACGAAATTACGATTAGTAAATTCAATAACCGGTCAGCGTTACTCAATAGTAAATTAAAAAATATTTTAATGTAGGTATTAAAAAAAATCTTTACAATTTTTCTAGTCTTCCGTTCTGCAAACGCATCATCGATAACTTCCTCGAAATTCGTGTTTACGGTGATTTTATATTCAATGGATAAGATTCCTAAGGCATGCCGATTTTACTTAGCCCTAAATACTCTTTTGACCCGGGTATACTTTTTTTGATGTTCTTTTTATTTGACGATTAATTAAAGTAAAAATAATAATTAAATCCAATAGATGGGGGGCTGCTGGTCCGCGTGGGCCCTGGACGAATTCCCACAGAGTCCTCGCGTAAATATGGCCCTGAAAGGAACGTGTACGTTTTATATGAAACACACGGACATAAATAAATAAATATCACATCGATACCCGAAATATTGTTTTTTTTTTTAATAATTATTATCAATTTAACGGCGAGTGTTCTGTACAATGTACAGTCTAAGGGAATAAATAAATACATAAAACGTGTGTATCGGTCGAGTGAAACGGACGAAAGGAAAATAATAAAAGAATACGTGGTACGTACATATATAATTGGATCGATCGTAATCGAAAGCCGTTATTCTTATTATTATTGTTATTATTTATTTTGTATCTATAAAAGGTGTTAACTGCCCGGGCATTACCATAAAAAAACAATTTTCACCGAAAACATTTGAATTAAACAATAATATTATTATTAACCGTAATGTGTACCTACGGTATTTTAATCATATTTAAAAAGTCGTTTACATATTTTGTAATTTTTTTTTATAATTTCGTATTATACCTATATATATATATATATATATCCAACTATACATATGTTTTTTTTTTTTTTTTTTCATTTAATTAATATCGCCGCATATTATTATACGTGTATACATACCTAGGTACCTAATTAAAATCGACTTGTTTATTTAGTTATTACAAAATACGCTTTTTTTTTTTTTTTTTCATACTATGTAATTATTACACGTTGATAAAGACATCAAAAATGTACAAATTTAATTATATTAAACAATAATAAACAGTTGCCGGTTAATACGTATGGTATACTTTCTAATAAATACGTATTTTATACTTTTATGTCTAAAAAAAAATAATACGTATGTACCGTATGTCCGGACTTTAACCCGGTATTAACGATGAATTAATAATTATGCGACCCTATAGGGTACGTGATAAAATATCTGTTAATCGTATGACTATCGACTAATTTCGATAACCCGTGGTCTTTGTGTACTTTTACTATTAGTTTATCATTGAATATTTTGAATTTAATTTTTTTTTTTAGGCACACTCTTACAATGTAATATAGCCTTTTTTTTTTTTTTTTCAAACCGGCAATTGCCGTGAGGCACTACTTCGGGAGGCGGGTCACGATCGTTTATTCACAAACGAACACGTACAAATAAATACAAATTTTAAAACCCCGTTTTCCCCTTCGATGGGGCGGGCTCACATAAAATGCGTACAAAAACTTCGCGACCCTACGGGGGAATGGGCAGTAGCCGGGCCGAAGCCCACTTGCTGCCCTTACACTTGTAGGGGGGCACGCTTCCTACCGGCCCCGCGGCCGGCGGTCTGTCGTCTGCGAGGCCGCGGTCAACGACGGCGGCGATGCGCTCGAGGGCTTGGCGTTGCCGTTCGGCCGCGTCCTTTACCGCGACGGCCGTCTCGGTGAAGTCGACCACGGCGTTTCAACGGTCCGGGAATTCCAACATGAGCGACACCAAGTCGCCCGGTTCGAAAGGCACCCGATCCTCCGGACCAGGCGCTCCCTGTGCCCGTCAAACGCCTCGCAGCGCACGAGGGTATGGAGAGCGTCGTCATCCTCCTCGTTCTGCTCACCGGGAACACCGCAGTGAGAGCACCCGGGGTGCGGAGCTCGCCCGATCCGGTGAAGGAACGAGTGAATGTAATACAGCCTGATGGCAGCCAGTTTATCGAATGTTGAATCTGACGGTTGTTTGGCTAGGCATTTTTCATACCGGAAAATGGAAAGTAAATAGCGAAAATGTATGCAATTTCGGTATCATCAAATTCCTTAAGACCCGTGTTGTTGTATAGAAAATCAAAGACACTACCAAAGTCGCCTTGTTCGACATGTAAATAACGTGTGCTTGTGGAACCCGATCATTGACCAAAACCGTTAGTAGAAGGTTAATCACGTTTAAAGAAAAAAAAACCGTCTCTGTGGATACTTGAAAATTCAATTTCTAAATTCCTAATGTTATCGAAAATCCTTATCAGTAACCGAAGACAATAAACGCATTTTTAAATTGTTTTTCGCAAAGTGCATCAAGAGCCATCAATGGCAATTTGTTCGCTAAACTAGGGACCACAGTTGAGCACAAGCACGCCAAATCGTTTCATTCGAAATATCTTAACACGTGCGGCGACACTCTTTATCGACTGGCAATTACTCGAAATTGTTTTTGACGAGGTGGATTGATTGGTCGTAGATCGTAGAGTTACTGTACGGGATGGATCCGGCACCCAGCATCCGCCTCGGACGCGGTCTTGTAGACGCGGTTTTTTCGCCACTCTCCCAAATACGCCGGACGATTTCACTCCATACAGATTAACCGCCAGTTATCGTTATTTTCGCGGTAAAACCAGCCGTTATCACACCATTATTTTATTTATTTTTTTTTTTTTTTTTTGCAACGTGTTTACGGCTTTTTTACGCGATCCCGCGGGCGTCGGGTACGTATCTTCGATACCGGCAAACCGGAACTATTATTATTGTTTCGCGGTTCGACGGTTAACTAGGGAAGGAATGTGTACGGTTCACGGTTCGACACTTACTGTTATAATAATAATAATATATTAAAAAAAAAATATATATATATATATATATATATATATCGATGTGACCGGGTGTACCTATAGTACAATATACCCGTGTACGATCAATAATAATATTATAATCGATCTCTATAATAATATATTTTCTCGTGCAATAGTATTATTACGAGGCGTGTCCCAAAAGTAACGTCTCCGTAGATTATAATAATCGAAATAAGCTTTATTCAAAATATGTTTTTCATTTGTATGATGTATACAGTACTTATGAGTTATTTTTCCGCGTGATCGCCGTTTACTTGGATGCATTTTTCAAGGCGCACTGGAAGTTTTTGTATGCCAGCCTCATAGAAACTCGCCGCCAGCTCCTTAATTAGATATTGGGTGACTTCTGTCTGCACTTCTTCGTCTGTCTCTAACCGTTTTCCTCCTAAATCCTCAGGGGTGAACCAGTGTCTCATCACCCGTTACTATGGAGTGTAAAAAAACCTCTCCTTGTTCGGCATAACGAGACAAAAATTCTCGAGAAGTCACAATGCGTTGGCGCTTATGGTCCTCGGTCAACATTTTAGGCACCCGCCGAGCACAAAATTTGTGATAGCCCCATATCATTAAAAAAACCTTTGAATGGTGCTTTTTGGCAACTCAAATCTTTGTTTGAGATCTCGAACCGTCACTTATCGGTCTTCACGAAGCTCTCTTTCAATTTGTTCTTTCAACTCGTCTGAAATCGAAGGTCTCCCACTTCTTTGTTCACCGTGAACTTCCGTCCGACCCCCTGAAAATTCTCTACACCGCTTTCTAACATTTTTCAAAGACATGCAACCCGTACCATCTGTTTGGCAAAGTGTTCGATTAATGGAACCTATTGGTGTTTCGCCCGTTGAATGCAAAAAAAACGAATAACGGCGCGAAGTTCGCGTTGAGCATACACGGGAACAGACATAGAAACGTCCATCTTAAACGCGTGTCAGACGCAAACTGAACGTCGTCGGATCTCGTTGAGCCGCCTCTCGTCGGAAAGTGTACGGCCGACACTATACAACCGTGTTACCAAAAATTTCGAAAAATCAATTTATTTCTGGCTCTGGGAGCACGGGATACCTTACTTTTGGGACACGCCTCGTATATTGGACCTCCCCGCTCATCTGACTATTATCATGCGGCTTATAAATACTGTGTTAGGTTCTGGACGTTCGTAAGCTCGAAACGCATAAAAAATCTCGTACACGCGTACGTATAGTAATAATATTATATCGTTATTATTATTATTATTTTGTTTTTTTTTTTTTGTTTTTTTAGCTGCAGATTAACCGGCATGCCCGGGTCTTTATAATTTTAGCACGTTATAATCACTTACCGGCGATAAATATTTATTACTCGCACGTTCTTCGCGTAATCGCGGACAAACCATCTATCGCGACTCCCAATATGTTTTATTATAATGACGACGACGACGACGAACGACTTGTGTGTGTGTGTAATAATCGTCGAATAATAATAATAATAAACTAAACGGTTTTTTATTATTATTATTATTATTATTATTTTTTTGTCCGCCTTTTATAAATCCATTATCGAGATTAAAAACTCACGATCCGCGAGTACGCGTTATGAAAAAAAAAAAAAAAAAATATAAATAAATAATAATAATAATTATTATTATTAATCGGTTGTATTATTTTTATTATCGTTATAACGAGGTAAAAATAAAGAGAGAAAAAAAAAACAACACACATCACCTACAACTATAATAATAATAATAATAATATTTAATATTATACGGTTATCTCGCACACGGTGAACGTCATCTTTCGGCCCGCGCGTGTGTTTCGTCGCCGCCGCCTCGTCGGTGTGAATATTATTTTTAAAAAATAAATCCTACCTATATCCTACATACGATTACACTTTCCGGTTAATTTTTTTCGAGAATTTCAAACACGACTAGAACAAAAAAAAAAAAAAAAAAATATGCGCGGAATGTCCGTCTCGTTTCCCGCGAATGACTCCTATAATAATATAGCGGGCTGCGGGTGTCCATAAAAAAAAAAAAAACACTTATATCTACTGCACGAATTTGTTAAAATATTTTCCACAAACGTTCTAATAATTCACTCGAAATAACTATCTATAATATACGTATATTTCTCGTGATTACATTGTATTGTATTATATTACCGACGTAGGAAATATTTTAGTTAGTTTCTAATAGGAACAAATGCAGCTTAGATCCATTACAGTCTTTCAACATTTTTTCTTTTTTTTTTTTTCCATATATAAATAATTTTTGACGCACATAGAGAGTTAATACTATCAATAACGATGGCCAGACAAACTTAGATTCTAAGTATGACGATTGTATTACGGTGGTTTTTTTTTCTCTTTTTCCAGTGTAAATTCATATAATGAACGTTTTTAAAACTACAGTATGGTCTTTTTATTGAACGGTCTATACCTGTGATAATATAAAGTATTTTTGTTGTTTACATTTATATTATATACGAGGTGCGACAATAAAATAACGAGACTTTTTGAATAAAAGTTGTTTATTTTAAAAATGTTATAATTTAATGATTATCACCTTCAAAGTACCTTCCCTCAGCATCACTATACACTGTTGCATACGTCGCTGCCATTCTTGAAAACAGTGTTGCCAATTGCTTTCATTCAGCCCTTTTAGAAGTTCTGCCGTTTTCATTTTTACGTCATCAACTGTTTGAAAATGGGAAAAGAAATAAGAAGGAAATAAGAAGAAGTCACAAGGAGCAAGGTCTGGCGAGTACGGGGGATGTTGAAGTACAGAAATTTTTTTTTCAGTTAAAAAACGTTGAATTGAAAATGCACTGTGAGCTGGAGCATTGTCTTGGTGAAGAACCCAGCCATTTTTCCATAGATCTGGTCGCTTCTTTCTGACACGTTCTCTTAATTTAATTAATACCTCTTTATAATAATATCGATTAATTAATTTTGTCGATTTTTTCAACGTTTTCGTTTGTTGAAGACGTGGTAGGCCGTCCAGAACGATCATCGTCTTCGACGTCCTCCCTTCCACTACAAAACCGTTTGTGCCATTCAAAAACACGAGCACTTGATAAACATTCTTCACCATAAACTTCACATAACATACGAAACGATTCCGCGGCAGTTTTTTTTAATTTAACAAGAAATTTAATGTTAACACATGTTGTTCGATTTTATATCTAACATTTTTCGGCAGTATAGTCGAACTCGCACTAATAACAAGGCTACTAACGTATAAGAAAATGAATCAATGCCATCAGTGTTCATAGTACTTTTAGATAAGTGTTTTCTAATCATATTTCAATAATCGTTTTATAGATAACGTTAATAGTTTAGGTTATATTTAGAAAGTCTCGTTATTTTATTGTCACACCTCGTAGGTATTCTTTTGTAACGAACAATTTAGTTCCGGAGGGTCGATAGCAGTATGCTCGTGTTGGAATGCATAATCGACATTATTGTGTTGGTCTATTGCAGAGGAACCTTTACATTTTTTTTTTTTTCTTTCCGTTTATATAATGAATATAAAAGAGCAAACGACCGCAAAACTTTAACTTGCCATAATTTCGAAACCGAGTTCGCGCGGTCATAATAAAAAAAAAAAAAAAAAAAAAAAAAAATGTAAAAAACTGCAATAGCGCTAAACTGCATTTATTACCAAGTTTATTATCAGTGGCGTGTATACGCGATTTTCGAACGATGTGAGGGATTCAAAGAGACGGCACCTCCGCAGACGAGAAATTCTCATCGTTCACTCGCATCCTCCAGGTAATTTGGCACTTTTTTTTTTTTTTTTAAATTATTTATTGCAATAACTACACCGTACAGGTGAGTTAAGGTCGGGTCGCGCTGAACACATTCAGTCGGCACGTACACGGTGCGAAATTTTAAGCACCGCCAATCGGTCTCTGCCCCCGACTTCCGATAAATCCTCGAAATCCTCTACATTAAAAGACTCATATAAGATAATATATTTTATAAGATCAATTGATATAGTAACCGTTTGGCTCATAGCGGAAACTCGTCAACTGCGAAAAACCGAAATGTTGAGAAATCCGAGTTGAAATTAACGGTTGTCCAATTTGTGCGTTTACATTTCATACTTGTTGCGTCATTAATTTGTATACAGATATAATATTTTTTTTTTTTAATATAAATATTTTGTTTAAAGCGGTAAAGAGTGACTTACTCTTCAAACTTGAGTATTTTACTGTTAGTGAATGTATAAAAAAAGATGAAATGATTAGGAAATCTAATTTTAATGTCGTAGAGCAAAACGTTTTTGCTCTAACGAACGGCGTGAAAATCTGAAATCGTTTCGTTCGATTTCTAGTCGGTTAGGAGTCTATATGTCTAAACTACCCGTTGTTTCTCGCCGTATAGAAAGTAATTTATTTAAATAAAAAATACTACGGACGCATGCCGTTAATTTAATCGGGTTGTGCGCGCACCGCACACGTCAGTTACCGTGGTTCGGATTATTATAAAAATAATAATAATAAAAAAAAAAAAAAAACTATTTTTATTTTATGTCCGTGGGTTTCGAAACAAATCGCGCCTACGCGCTTTTTGGGGGCGGCGGCGGCGGCGGCGGCGGCGGGCGGTCAGTTTGCATTTGTTGTATTTTTATTTTTATTTTTTTCATTTTTTTTTTTTCTCCACATTATTATTATTATTATTATTATTACAAACGCCGGCGCGGAAATTAAGTCATTCGTCGCGATGGCGTGTACCTACAAAAAGTACAGAAATATTATTATTATTATTGTTATATAGTAATCGGAACGGTGTTTTACAACGAGACCGCGACCGCGGTCGTAAATCAAGCGGCTTGTTAACAACGGGGGGAAGGAATAATATTAACGATTCGGAAGGCCCCGGCCAAACGATTATTATTATTATTATTATTATTATTATTATTATGTTGTATGGTATGAAAAAAAAAAAAAGTCGCCGTGAGGACGACACGTACACCCGGGAATTGTAATAATAATAATAATAATAAATATGTATACAGTGTGTTTCGAAATGATTCGTCCGGTTTCGCACAAAAATTATATTTCTCGTAAAAATTGATTAATCGGGTTAGGACAAGTTTTACTTGTCTTTTACCACCTCCCTTACTTGCACGACGCACATCTAAACGACATTCGAGTTCCTCGTGAACCCGTTGAAGCGTGTCGACTGTAATCAAGTCGATGGCGTCTGTAGTGCGATCCATCGGGATATTCTGGAACGAGAGGTGCATAAATATTGTTTTTCGTGTAACCTCGAAGACAAAAAAAAAAAAAAAAAAAAAATGCGCCGTCATTAGCTCTAGAGCTACAGCGATCCGTCGCTGTGGTAGCTGATCGTTAACGAAATTCTCTACGGTTTACAGCTCAGACGTCTCCGCAAAACACGGGAAATTGTCGCGTGCGGAATAGCAAGTCCTCCGGACGCACGACGAACTGATTGTCTGCGGACTTCATACGTGACTCTGTCGCATTTGTTCAACATTTCCATCCGAAATTCTCGGGCGTCCCTTTGCACGAGCAACCCCGGGGGGTTTTACGCCATTTCCATAACACTTCGGGCCGCCGGAGGAATGTGTCAATGTTAAACGTCCGTCGAAAATCACGGTGCACGCGGTAAATATTCGCAGACTCGCACTTTTCGAAACGGTCGTTTGTTGCTCGGTCGACATTTCGTTAACAAATGATTTTAAACCCGGTTAAGGTGCCACACACTCTATTGGCAACTTATCGGTTATCGATAAAAAAAAAAAAAAAAAAAAACAATTCTCGATAACCCTACGGTTCGGCAAGGGGCCGGCGGTCGGTTTACCGGAAACTACGGGAACAAAATGTTTATAGTCTATACCGTTACCGGGCGAATCATTTTGAAACGCACTGTATAGTAAAAATTATACGAGAAAAAAAATAGAACCGCCGGGCGCCCAAATACACGTCGTCGTAGGAATGGCTATACGCACGACTAGTGTACACTGCGCACAATACTATTATAGATAAAAATTTACATATTAGTGATAGCGTCTAGAGGAGCCCAGGCTGTTGCGCTATCACTATGTAAATTTATAGCCCGGCCGTTTACGGTGTATGCCTTGTTCGCTGGCCGGTTCGCCCGGAAAAAAGAAAAAAAATAAATAAATAAATAAATAAAAACTAACATATTCGTATATAATATATAATAGCCCATACATCATCGGGTTATTTATCGGTTTTTATGCGCGTAGGTTAGGTTAACGTGCACCACCTATACGCGCGCCGCACATTATAATACCATCGGACTTTTTTTAGATTTATTTTCCTACAAACCCGCGTGTACGCACTTATACACGCGAATGATTTCTATACATATACATATATATATATATTATTTTAAATACAGTTATATATTTTTATTCGAGTGATGGATCCGAAATGATAATATTGTTATTCATCACGCGCGTTCCGTACGATATCCGAGTACGGATTGTTTTCCACGGACATTTATCAGGTTTTTTTTTTTTTTTTTTTTTTTTTTAACGCCTCGAAGTCAATTACGGTATACGGTCGATTCCGCTTTATCGGGACACGCGTCGGTTGCGTGTTTATTTCGTCCCATCAAATAGCGGTTGTCCCGATAATCCGAAATTAAAAAAAAAAATTTAAAAAACAAAAATTTATTGAAAAACTGATTTTTTATGTTTTTTATTATTACAAACACATATTACAAATAACACAATTATAGAAATTATTATTATTTTTTTTTTTTTGAAACAACGCGGTTTGTTACCTACTTTCCTATCACTAAAAGCTTTATTTCGTCAGTCCCACTTGCGTTCACACAACACAGTATTAGTTATTCTGTCCATAGCTTTTTTTGATCCAGCTATCGTTTCGTGATTTCAAACACAGAGAACCATCTGGGTAGGTTGCACGATAGTACGTACAATCCTGTTTCGTCTGCGTTATAAATATCATCGAGAGGAAATTTCACAAGAATTTGTGGTAATTTTATAAGTTTCCATTCATCGGCACACTCTGAGTTTGCACTTTCGTTTTTTCGCCATGTGATCTTTTAAATCTTTTTATGTCGTGCCTTACTTTCCATCTAGATAACCAACCGTCGGTGGCTTTGAATACGTCATTACCAAGTTTCCATGCAAGGTCTTCGGATTTAGTAGACAGTGTAAACCATTGAGTCAGTGCCTCCGTCTACATCTGCATCTTTAGCCTCTCGTTTCCTTTTCCGGGTTGTCACTTGGCTAAGAGTTTGTTCTCGCAAAAACTCTGCTTGCAGTTGAATTCGTGCGATACTTTTAAAATTTCCGAAAGACGACGAGTACTACAGCCTGGTGGCTGTAATTTAATTTTGTCTAGAATTTCTAATTTTTGCGCAAGCGATAAATCTTTACGCATACGAGACACCCGACAAACACGACTAATGCACTAAATAACATCTAATTTAATCTAATAATCGATTACGCGAGTCAGTCGCGATTGTCGGACTATTGATCTATTGATCTGTTTAATATTATACTCGATAAAAATGTCCCAATTATTGGGATTCGCGGCGTACTTTTACATTACAAGTATACATTTGTTTTCGTAATTATAGAATTGTCCCGATTTCAGCGGTTGTCCTTATTAAACCGGTGTCTCCATTAAACGGAATCGACTGTATATGAAAAATTACAACAACAAAAAAAACAATACAAATTTATATCGCGGAATAGACTAAATCTTAAGGGACGCGTTGCCGATACAAACAAAAACACGGCCGACCATTTTACCGTCAATTTAGCGGTATCGGTTAAAAAAAAAAAACAAAAAAAAACCCGACATTTTAAATGTTAGTTTTTGCGCGAATAAAATTGGTTTGATACAAAAATTTAACACGATGCCCATCGCATGTTGTACTTAATGGTTAAAATAAAAAAACATTTCAGGCGTATTTTAATCATTTTTTTAAATTTTTTTTTTATACGCGTTTGAAGTGTACGTTTTGATGAAAATCGTAAATATTACGGCATTTCCAAACATAATTAACCGAACTTTGCTCAGAAACGTTTTTCGTTAGCTACGTAAATTATTATCGCATTTGTTGCTGCGTAAAGATATAAATCGAATTCCTTAAATTCCAACCTTTCCGACTTCCACCTACATCTGTGGCCCGTCCATGGAGTCTTACTAATCGGATCTATACATTCTTGGATGAAAAAATTGTACCGAACGTTTCGTTTTCCGGCATGGCCACACTGATTAACCAACGAGAATTCCCTATAAATAATGATTTTTTTTTTTTTTTTTTGTAAATGAAGGTTTAGGGAAATCTTATTTTTAAGTCTGTGCCGGGTTATTGGCTTTTTTTTTTGTCACTAAATACACTTGTATAATACCTACACGCAGTGTATTATTGATTTAATTGTTTAAAAGATTAATAAATAATTATTTTTACCTTGTGTGTAATAAGGTTTTCGTTTTTTTTTTTTTACATATTTTATTAAACTTTTTCATCGAGAAATAATTTTATTATTATTATTATTATTATTCTATATTTTCCTACACCATGGCTAATTTATGGATTATATACCCATAAAAACAACTTTATTAAAACTATATTTGAAAATAAGGGTGAAAAAATATATAGGGGTCGAAAAAAGAAAATGTGTAGACTACGATTTTAATGCTCGCATGTACGTAATAGTATTACGTCCTATATACATTATTTTTCATTAATTATTTGTTTAATTGAGCAATAAAATAAAACACGAAATATATTGGGGTACCGACTTAATGAGATTAAATGGGAATAATTTTGAAAAAAAAAAAAACTGTACAAACTGTATACGTTGGCTTTGTTTTGTTATTTTTCTACATATATTAAATTTATTTTTATTGCATATATATATTTTACGTTGATTTTTTTTTTTTTTTTTTATAATCGAGAATAATTTATAGTATCTAGGTAATATTTTAATATACTTTTTCGAGTAAAATAACGATAAACAATTATAGTTTTAATATAAATATATAATATATTATATTGGACGATACGAGTACAATATTATAATGATTAGGGCCATTTTATCAATCGCCAGTTAAGAGAATTTAAGCCCCGTACAATGTTAGCACTCATGCACTTAAACTAGAAATGTCAATTTATTGTCACTCGGTTGGAATTTGGTCAGGGCTTTACATCCACAAACTAATTGATCCGGAATATTTGGTCAGCTAAAGACCTTAACCCGTGATTAGGTTCAACATTAACTATTGTCACCCACAGACAGCCACAGACGGTCTCGGGAGCCGAATGTTTGGTCCTTAAATCAATCTCCCCGCCGTCTCGTAGCGACTTCTCTCCTCCTCCCACCCATCATTCCAAATCACTTTGAAATGCCATACGTATTTTGAAGAATCGCATGTCGTATTACAAGACAAACTGATAACGGAATAAGTACTAACCAAGAACTTTAAGCGCAATTTAGAAATGGATATCAACGGTTCTGGCTTCGGAGAGATATGCGTGTTACTTATGGAATGCATTATGGAATATCGCAAGAAAGATTTTTATAGCTTTTCCGTTATAATACCTCGTGTATAGAGGATTTACCACTATATGTTCTTACAAAAACATCGAAAATCACTGGTAGAGGAGATTTAATGTTAAACCTGACCAATTCGTAAACAAATTTTGAAAATTTAATATCAACGCATCAGACTCGTTCCTCCCATTCAAATTATAATTTTTTTTTTTTTTTTTTTTTTATTATGTTATTAGATCTATAATTTTCATTCCCTGTCTTTTATTTTAAAAATGATTAAAAAATCAAATAAATATTGTCATTATTACAGAAATAAAGGTGTTTATAAAAACAAACTTAACGCTCTTTTTATTTTAAAAATGTTTACTCCACAGCAAATCCTATTCGACTGGGTGGTAGTTGCGTGTAAGCTGTCGAAAACACTATGATAAATTTGTATAAAAATCCAATATCGGGGTGTCTACGAAAAACAGAACAAATTAGCATTACGGGCCTACGGGGAAAAAAAATTTGAAAACCTCTGGTCTATACAGTTATATAGACAACTATGTTTAGGCGCCTTTAATATATTAAGTTAGGTATGAAATTCGAAAACAGGCTGAGAGTTTTAAAAAAAAAAGTCATATGGTTGTTAAATCATAAAAAAAAATATATGCGTTACAAATTAATAAATGCGTGTAGTAAAAAATCTGGAATATTATATATAGGCCGCGCGTAAATACCACCGGTATCGGTTTAAAAAAAATCATCATCGGATAATGGGAACGGCAAAAGCGAATAAACATCGATAAATATAATATAATCGATATTTTATCGAGAAAAAAAAATCTCCAAAACAATAGTTGTTTATTTCGTGTATTTGTATTTAATTTAGTTTTGAAATCGTTATGTACGTACACGGTAAATATAGGTATTATAAGCGTTTAAGGCGTGTATTATGGTCCGGTAAAAAAAAATTATGTAATGTAATAAAATATTGTTATTTATTTTTTTTTTTTTTTGATATATCGTCGGCGATTTCGCACTAGAAAATTCGAAATAAAAAAAAATACCCTAAATCGGAGACGCGGTTGAAAAAAATAATAAATATTACGACGGTACAGGCGTATCTATCCGGTGGGTTACAAGACCGCATGGTACGACGACCTACCGCCTCACTCGACTTCTCACGGGGCACGGATGCTTTAACTCGGTCCTTCGCCGGATCGGGCGAGCTCCGCACCCCGGGTGCTCTCACTGCGGTTTTCCCGGCGAGCAGAACGAGGAGGATGACGACGCTCTCCATACCCTCGTGCGCTGCGAGGCGTTTGACGGGCACAGGGAGCGCCTGGTCCGGAGGGTCGGGTACCTTTTCTTTAAACGTGATTAACCTTCTACTAACGGTTTTGGTCAATGATCGGGTTCCACAAGCACACGTTATTTACATGTCGAACAAGGCGACTTTGGTAGTGTAATTGATTTTCTATACAACAACACGGGTCTTAAGGAGTTTGATGATACCGAAATTGCATACATTTTCGCTATTTACTTTCCATTTTCCGGTATGAAAAATGCCTAACCAAACAACCGTCAGATTCGACATTCGATAAACTGGCTGCCATCAGGTTGTATTACATTCACTCGGTCCTTCGCCGGATCGGTCGAGCTCCGCACCCCGGGTGCTCTCACTGCGGTGTTCCCGGCGAGCAGAACGAGGAGGATGACGACGCTCTCCATACCCTCGTGCGCTGCGAGGCGTTTGACGGGCACAGGGAGCGCCTGGTCCGGAGGATCGGGTACCTTTCGAACCGGGCGACTTGGTGTCGCTCGTGTTGGAATCCCCGGACCGTTGAGACGCCGTGGTCGACTTCTCCGAGACGGTCGCCGCGGAAAAGGACGCGGCCGAACGGCAACGCCAATCCCTCGACGCCGCCGGCGCGCGCCTTCGAGCGCATCGGCGCCGTCGTTGATCGCGGCCCCGCAGACGACAGACCGCCGGCCGCGGGGCCGGTAGGAAGCGTGCCCCCCTACTAGTGTAAGGGCAGCAAGTGGGCTTTGGCCCGGCTACTGCCCATTCCCTTGTAGGGTCGCGAAGTTTCTGTACGGATTTTATGTGATCCCATCCCATCGAAGGGGAAAACGGGGTTTTAAAATTTGTATTTATTTGTACGTGTTCGTTTGTGAATAAACGATGGCGACCCGCCTCCCGAAGTAGTGCTTCACGGCAATTGCTGGTTTGAAAGAAAAAAAAAAAAAAAAAAAGGCTATATTACATTGTAAGAGTGTGCCTAATAAAAATTAGTTTTCAAAATATTCAATGGTAAACAAATAGTAAAAGTACACAAAGACCACGGGTTATCGAAATTAGTCGATAGTCATACGATTAAGAGATATTTTATCACGTACCCTATAGGGTCGCATAATTATTAATTCATCGTTAATACCGGGTTAAAGTCCGGACATACGGTACATACATATTATTTTTTTTAGACATAAAAGTATAAAATACGTATTTAATAGAAAGTATACCATACGTATTAACCGGCAACTGTTTATTATTGTTTAATCCCCCCTACAAGTGTAAGGGCAGCATGTGGGCTTCGGCCTGGCTACTGCCAATTCTCCGGTAGGGACGCGAAGATTTGTACACTAATAATGTGCGCCCCGTCGAAGGGGAATACGGGATTTTATTTTTGTGCATCATTTGTTCGTGTTCGTTTTGTTAAATAAACGATGGCGACCCGCCTCCCGAAGTAGTGTTTCACGGCCATTCCGGGAGGTGGGGGTATTGCCGGTTTCGAAATTAAATTAAAAAAAAAAAAAAAAAAAATAAGAAAGAAAAAAAAGGCGTATCTGTCCAATAACTATGAATGTTATTCGTCGCGTTTATCTATCGCGGCTGGTGTTTTTCGTCAACCCGGATTTGTCGTTGTACGACACCGCCGCCACGTCCGTACACCTATAGCACCTACCTACAATATAATATATCGTAATTATAATATTTAAAATTAAACTTCTATAATCTGATATATTATAATTATAATATCTATTATGCAAAACGGAACAACAACGCGGGTCGTAAATCAACATGACTCTCCGTTGTTATTAATCGGAGGAGACGGCCGCGCGCGGTAATTTCGTGGTTTCGAAATGCACGGCGACCCGACGCGATAACGCGATAACAACAATAATAATAGTTAAAGAATTAAATTTAATAAAAAAAAAAAAAAAAATTTAAAAAAAATACATATATATATATATATTTATACAGGGTGCGGCAGAGCCGACGGACGAGTTTTGATGGGTATGATAAATAACGAACAGTAAAGCTTAGAGAAAAGATTTTTTTTTTTCTATTTAAATCAGTATTCAATCACATTTTTAAAAATTATTTTTTGAAAATTATATCACCAAGATGGCGGCCGTCAGCATTGATACACTGTTGTAGACGATCTCTGAAGCTCTCATATGATTTTCGGCACATTTCGACTGGTATGGCCTCGACTTCCACGTGGAGTGGTATTTCATGGAGCTGCCGTGGGTTATTTGTAGCCCAGTATTGAAAATTTTGTTTATTTACCAAAAAGATGAAAATGGGCCTCATCGCTACAGAAAAAAATTGATATCGGAGGAATTTACAGAAGAATTTGCTGACAGAGATTTTTACGGTTGCCGTAATCAGTAGCATTTAACTCTTGGACAAGCATCAATGTATAGGGATGGAATATGTTAAATCTTCGTGAAGAATTCTCCTCAAAGAACAGTCTGAGATTTCCAAAGCTACAGCATGTTTCCGGGCTGAGCGTCTTGGCGACTGCTCGATTGACTCTCTAACCAACTGCACGGTTCTTACCGTTCTCGGTGCTCCGTGTCCAAGTCTACTTAGGGTACTTGCAGTTTCTTCCAAATGCCGTATCCACAATTTGATAGTGTTAGCAGAAGGAACAAATTCAGCACGTGGAATGCCGAAGTATATACGAAAATTCCTTTGTGTAGCGATCACAGAATGATTATTTTCGTAATACGCACGCACGACGAAACCACGATGTACACCTGTCCAGACCATGATTACGAATAAAAACGGCATTACCGTACAATTCAAAATATACCACTTGTTAAGGCCTACTCTTATCTTATCACAGGCTAACGACCTCATTAAACTCGTCAGTCGGCTCTGCCGCACCCTGTAAATATGTATTTTAGGTTTTACCTCCACCTCCTACGACCACGTCTCCCCGGGGCACGTTATGTCGCAGCTCGCAACGCCTCCAAGCCCCGATCATATTTATACCAGCGCCTAGCCAAACAACTTTTTTTTATTTTTTTTTATGTGGTATCGATGACGAGACGGGAACTCGCCTTGCGGCATTACTTCCGACCCACGCATCTACAATTAAATGAAACACTTAAAAATCCCGTTTACCCATTCGCGGGGCGGGCTCACAGTTTAACTTAATCCTAGGTTAATAAAAATATACAAATAGTTCTTATAACTGCTCTAAAGCTAACACTGCTTAACCTACTATACATCCTTAGCCTAACTTATGACTAACTTAGGGCTACGCTATTCGCAGTTTGTACAATTGTCCGTTTGCTGACTACGATGCGGCGACGACGGCTTCTGCTGCTCCGTAGCCTCCGGCTGCCTCCCAGTCCCGCTCGGCCTGCTCCTTGGACCGTATGACGTCGAACGCGAACTTCCTCGGCGCTGCCCGCCATGGCCGGTCAAATCTGCTCCGGGGAGAAGCTGCCGATCGTCACCACCAGAACGGCCCTGTCCGCGTCCCAGGTCCGGCAGTCGATGAGCGTATGCTCCGCGTCGTCGTTCGTCGGCGCAGCGCAGTGGGCGCAGCTGGGGTCGATGCGCTTACCGATCCGGTGCAGGTAGCTGGCGAAGCGCCCGTGGCCCGTCCGCAGCTGGGTCAGATGGAAATCGAGTTGACCCTGACGCCTTCTGGCCCAGGGCGCAACTGGCCCAAACACTTTCCTGGTCCACTCAACTTTGGTGCCCGCACTATGCCGCTCCTGCCACCGCTCCAGTGTGGCAGCCCTGCGCTGTGCCGCGGTATCAGGTTGGACGTCGCCGCCACCGCCGCGCCGACTCCAGTAGGCTCTTCGCGCCTCTCCTGCGCGAGCAGGTCGATCGGGGGAAGTCCCGCCATCAGCAACGCCGCGTCAAGGGAAACCGGTCTGTACGCGGTTGAGACCCTCAACGCGGCCGGCCTCTGGACCCGTAGTAATTCCCCCACCGCTCCTCTCGCGTAGGGAGTCACGAAGGTCCACACCGGGGATCCGTAAAGCATGACGGAGGTTGTCATTCCGGCGTACAACTTCCTCCTGGGCTCTTTGGGGCCACCCACGTTAGGCATTAGCCAGAGCTATGGCGGCGAGTACCCCACGGGCATTGTTGGCGGCACCGGACATGTGGGCCCTGAACAATAGGGTATCGTCGAACAACACGCCGAGATACCTCATTGTTTTCGAGAGAGTCACCGTCTCCCCTTCCAGAACTATCTGGGGAGACCAGTCCTTGTACTTGCGCTTGAACGCGATGGCTTGGGTTTTCTCCACGGCAAGCCTGAGGCCGAGGCTTCGGATCTTCTCGGCCACCGCGTTCAAAGCGCTGTTGACAACTGCTTCGACTCCCTCCGAGGTATCATGTTTTCCGATGACGAGCGTGTCTTCGGCGAACCCTATAATTCTGACCCTGCGTGGCACGCCCACGCGCAGGACCGCGTCGAAGGCCAGGTTCCACAGAAGTGGCGCCAGTACGCTGACCGGACCCACCAGACAGTTGACCTCCACGGACCTGTCCGCGAAGTAGGAGGCCAGCAATCTCCTTGCATAGGGTGACACCTTCCATGCCTCGAGCGCCTAGCCTAACAACTTTTTTTTTTTTTTTTTTTTGTGGCATCGATGACGGGCCGGGGACTGGCCTTGCGGAAATGCTACCGGCCCGCCACCATCGTTTATTAAAACGCAAAAAACACATAACAATTATATACACAACATAAAATCCCCTTTTCCCCTTCGCGGGGCGGGCTCACATAATATAACTTAACTAAATATATACAGTACGCCTTACAACTAAAAATTTACAATATTTTCTTTTTTTAAAAATATGTACAAAAATCCTTAAAGACTACAAAAATTTACACCTAAAAATACATCTTTTATTTACAATGGCAAATTATTATACATATTGCGTCGGCTGCTACTGCCGTCGACGCTGTCGCCGACGCTCCGGCGGTGCTCCTGCTGCTGCTGCCGCTGCTGCTGCTGCTGCTGCTGCCGCTGCCGCCGCCGCTCTGGCCGCCTCCCACCGACGCTCCTCCTCCCCCTTTGCCCCCATGACGGAGATTGCAAAGGCCCTGACGGCTGACCATGCTTCGGTACTGCTGAGCATGGCCGGTCCAAGCCCTTCCGGAGAGATGCTGCCCAGCTCCTGCCACTGCACGAGGGTCGCGGACCTTCTCTGTGCAGCGGTTTCGACGCGAATGTCGCCGCCGTCGCCACCGCGCCGGCTCCAGTAGGCTTTGCGTCTCTCTATCGCGAGCAGGTCGATCGGAGGAAGACCCGCGATCAGCAACGCCGCGTCATGGGAGACCGTCCTGTAGGACATGGAAACCCTCAACGCTGCGCGCCGCTGAACGCGGAGCATCTCTTTCACGGCCCTGGTCGCGTAGGGAACCATGGAGCCCCACACCGGAGATCCATACAGCATTACCGAAGTGGCCACCCCGGCGTACAACCTCCTTCTGGGCTCCTTGGGACCCCCCACGTTGGGCATCAGCCGCGCTAGGGCGGCGAGTACCCCACGGGCCTTGTCGGCGGCGCTTGTGATGTGCGCCTTAAATACTAGGGTGTCGTCGAACAACACGCCTAGATATTTAATCGTCCTCGAGAGAGCCACCGGCTCCCCCTCCAGTGTAATTTGGGGAACCCTGTCCTTGTACTTACGCTTGAACATGATGGCCTGGGTCTTGTTGACGGCGAGCCGAAGCCCGAGACTCCGTATCTTTTCGGCCACCAGATCCAAGACGTAATTGACTTTTCCCTCGACTCCCTCGAAGGTATCGCTCTTGCCGATGACAAGCGTGTCGTCGGCGAACCCTATTACCCTGACTCCGTGTGGCACTGCAACCCGTAGCACGGCGTCATATGTGAGGTTCCAAAGGAACGGCCCAAGCACCGAGCCCTGGGGTACCCCACAAGTGACATCCACGTTCACGGGACCCTCTAGACAGTTAATGGTTACCCCCCTGTCGTGGAAGTACGACGCCATTAACTGCCTAATATAAGGTGGGACGTCCCACGCCCCGAGCGCGTCTAACACGTGCTCCCAACCCACACTGTTAAACGCGTTGCGGATGTCAAGGGAAACCTAACAACTTATTACGATGAACCCCTCGTGATTGAGAATTTATAGTTTTTTTTTTTTTTTTTTATTTTTTTTATTTTTTTTATTTTTTTTTTTATCAGAAAATTTACAATCTGTATTTACATGATACAATAAGTAAAATGGATAATTGATATAACCCTATATACATAATAAAAATACACATGAGGCACATGATGAGGGAAATCATCCAGCGATGGTACCCTCTAGCAAATTTATTAGAATTTATAGTTAAAATTGAAAAGACTAAAATTAAATTTAACTGCCCAACATCGATTTTGGTGTAACTAACAAACATTTGGGAACCGGTGCCGCGGTTCATGTGTAGGGCCGACGGGGCGGTCGCACCCCTTGATAAAATTCGAACAAAACAATATTTTTTAAAAGTTGGATTCTGATTTAGGGCCGCGCCACACCGGAGCGGATTTTAACGCGCGTTTTTCCAACTCGGTTGACTACTATTTGGTGATTCGTTCTTGTACAAGACAAATCGCGTAAGACAACGCGTCAATTGTGTATTTTTTATTAACTTTTTTCGTGAAAGTATTGTACTTTACGAATTTTTAATAATCCGTAGAAAATTGTCCAATCTGAACACGGATTTGTCTATCGAACAGGTTAGTCGAGAGTAAGTAGTGACACCTTATATATATATATATATTATATATTTGCATAAAATATAAAATATAATATGAATATTTTTATAAGTTATTACTATTAAAAAATATTTGCTTATATTCGCGTACATTAAATTATTTTTCATTCGTTTATTCAGTAGACATTCTCCCTTCTAGATTTCATTATTTAATAAATCCGATGTCATTCATATTGATACATATAAATAAATTGACTCGAAAGAAATCTATAGTGCCGATCGTATTTTATATATATATATATAAAAAAAAAAAACTGCCGTAAAACATGGATTTCGAAACGCTTCGTAACCAATGTGGTGTGTCGCACGCCATATAAAACGACGTGTTACGGTTCCAATTTCTGGTGTGGCCCTTAAATATTAACAATAATTTATATTTACGACGTAATACGTAATATCAATGTACGCCGATTATTATGATCATTGAAAATTGTGATCGTGTATTATAATATGCGTTGAGGGCATCTGAGCGAATTTTGTTCTAGGAATAGTTTCGGTGGGGGGAGGGGGGAATAAATGAATATAAAAAATTTAAAAAAAAAACGTTACTTTTGAGGGCAACTGCGAAGGGTACATGCCCTCGTACACCAACCGTCCAACGATCGGAATTTATAAATATTTTCGGAACCTGTAGGAAGTACAAAAACCAGACGAAACGCGTCAATCGACGTTTTTATCCATCAAAGGGTTTAAACGCCGCGTATTCTTGTAATATTCGTTTATTATATTATGTAACACACACGATGAGTTCGCGTGCGTAATATACAGAAGAATATAATACAAGTTTTGGGTTAAAAAAAAAAATAAAAAATAAAAAAAACCATTAAATAATAATATAATAACGCCGAAATACATAGGTGTATTGGTATTTTTGTAGGTTTTTTTTTTTTGTCGAATATCACCACTACTCTCGTGTGGATCGAACCGAAAGATAAACAGGCCGATCCGGGCACGAATACCCGCAATCGTTTTTCTCACAGCTTGCGGCGTCCTACTTTTTTTTTATTTTTCTTTTAACTTTATTTTATTTTTATTTTTTTTTTTTTTTCGTACTGTGTAGTACTACTCGACACGCCGCCGCCCGCATCGTAGTCGTTATTATTATTATTAATTATATCTGGTTTGGTTTATTTAATAACATATTACACTTTAACGCCGATAGTATTTATATGTATGCGCTATAGTTATTCCTAACTATATAATTCAATACATAAAAAAAATATATATATATATATTTCTCAATAAGTATAGTATAGTATTTTAGAGTAGATATATATACTCGTATTAGTTACGTGCACGTTAAAAAAACGCAGACAGTGCGGAATTTTGAATGTTAAAAAGACAAAAAATTAAAAAATAACCACGGTGCAAGTAAATCAGCGCGATTGTACCCCGAACCGTTGTATAATTTAATTTTGTAGGGCTCGTGCCCTAACAGCTGGATAAGGAATAATTGGGATTTTAGGAAGAAAACATTTTTATTTTTTATTTTTTTCTTTTCCTCGTGTTTAACCTATTCATCGAAATGGCGTGCGATATACTCTAAATGTAATAGTAATTATTTAGACATTTTAAAAATACCTACGTATAGGAAGAAATCCGACCGTATAAAGTTCGGTAGCATTATTATATTATACACTGATTAGAGGACAAATTTATAAATTTACGTATGAATTACGCGACGATATTGAATAGCATAGAAACAATATCAGATATTTTACATATTATCGCGTATCATAGTTCATGGCATAAACGAATATTTCATGAGATAATCGATACAGTATTCGCCATCTGTGGCCGGTGTATGCGGATGCCTGGCTTCCCATTAATACATATCGCTCTGATAAGAGTATACATTTTTTTGTTTTCCATGTGAGTACACTGTACGTTTACGACGAGCACTTATTTGATGACGCGTACAAATATTTTAAATTAATTACATTATTATATCTAGTTAAATCAAAATTTTCAATAGGTTGTGCAATTACAATTTGTATATCTATATAGCTGCGTTTAAATAGCATATTAATATATCTATTATAGTCGATACGTAAAGGTTTTTTACTATAGATATATATATATATATATATATAATATTATAATTTAAGCATGCGTACAAGTTTCTTATTAAATTTTCTTAATTAGCGCCTATTGTAATAGGTAAACACGAACCCGGATATACAAGAAAATTGCACGTTAGATTCCATCACGAAGCTTATATAATTAGATTTTTTTTTTTTTAAAGATAATCGCATATACAACCACAAGCGCCCGTCGGGATGGGGCAAGACGGGATTTTTGCCCCTCCCTCTCCCCCCCCAAAAAAAAAATAATACGAAATTATAATTTATAATATATTTTTTTTTAAATTTATTATATATTTCCCACTCCCCTGAAATTTCGCCTACTGTCCATATATACAGTACGTAATATGAATGTAGTGATGTATGTAAGCACGAAAAAAAAACAAAGTAACAATTTTGGAAATTCTTAAATTTAATTCGATCGTTTGTATTAACTTCAATGATTATTATCTTAAAACGGAATATTTGTTTTTTTTTTTTTTTTTTTCATCAGTTCTACAACATAAAAAAATAACACCGAAACATACCGATTCAACATTATACGTACGAATATTACGTTAAACGGATTTTATTTAGTTAATTGTCGATTATTGACAACACGAAACTTTCGCGTGTACTGTTGTACATTTAATATACTTGGATATTTTATTGTTTTTACGGTAAAATTAATAAAATTAAATAAATAATATACATTCGGTAAAACAAAATTAACAAAATCATGATGAATCGAGTGGAGAATTTCGTTCGTATCGTACGTATTATATATATAAAAAAATTCCGTTGCGCGCGTTTTATAATATAATAGGACAGCTAAATAATATTGTAATATTACATTTTAATAAATATTCTGAATAAATTTCAAAGATCGTGTATGATTATGATTATGATGTCAGCAAAGAAACTATATAATTTATTTATATACCTAATATTTTAACATATTATTATTTAAAACGTTAATCTGCAGATTAATAGTTTTAAATAATTATATATATATATATATTTATTTTTTTATTTTTTATAAACTGACCAAATACTTATAACGGATAGTTGAAAAACAAAAGTTAAATATATTTATTTATTTATTTTTTTTTTTTAAGGCGTACATACCGTGTCTGTGTGCCCGTCCGTGTCATGTTTTGCTCGTGATTTAATATACTTTTTTTTTTTTTTTATAATGGTGTACATATATTTTACGACTTGTCAAGGTATATAAATTGCCGTCAGATTTCTTTTTATAGTATTATACAATATAATTATACGCATATACGAAAAAATTGATCGTGAAATATATAATGGCTTTATATATCTCTAAAGACACACACAATCGTATGCAATCTCATTTTTTTTTTTTTTTTTTTTTTTCATCGTCCAGTCGACAAATCACAATATGTAATACGTAAAATAACCATAAACTGTATAAAAGATTGTATTTTTAATTAATATATTTGATATTTCACATACCTTCACGGTGACGTTGGTATCAAATTTCAAATTGCCGAAAAAATAAAATAAAAATGTTTTAATATTTCGCAACATTTAGGAACATTCGGGGGGCGTAAGTAAGGGAGACAATTTTTATTTTTAACGAATAGGTATTACATATTAAAAACAAAAAATGAATATATTTTTAAATGTGCTACACAATTTACTCGAACTTCTTTATTCACTCCTAATTACAAGTTTTTTTTTTTTTTTTTTTCATATTAGCCTATTGCAAACAATTGAAAATCAAATAAATAATCTACCAAAAATAAAAATAATTCTTAATAATGGTGAACTGTACAAAATGTTAAAGTAATTGTTTAATAAATAATAATACATTTTGATTTTTCTAGACAGATCACGATTACCGCAGTAAATATCCGAAGAACGCTACATTACGTGTTTTAAAAAAAAACTACTCCATGGTGAATAATTTTAAATAAGATCTTATTAAAATGCCTGTTATATAATCACAGTAAAATAATGTATTCTTAATAGAAATTTACTGTATTCCAATGGTTATTTCTAATTACCTACGACAGGGTTAATTTTACAAAAATGAGTTAACTTACTTTTTTTTTTTTTTTTAAATTATTAGATACACATTAAGAGTTATTTACAATTTGTTCGTGTGTATCTATAAAATACAACAAATCTGCTAAATTAAATCTAATTATTTTCATAATATATGAGCGTTGGTTTATTTTTCTTGGTTTCGCAATAAGGGGTTAACTTTTTGAAAAAAATATCAAAATTAATTTTTTTTTTTACGAAACAATTAGTGCGACAATAATGATTCAATATCATTTTGTTGTAAAATAAAAACTTTAATATGTATACGGCTCAATGTGAAATTTTCCTTTTTTTTTAAATTTTTTTTTTTATAAAACTTTGAGCTTACACATGTCGCCACGTGTTGATTGTGTTCGATCGAGTTCAAACATTACAGACACTATTAGTAGATGTATTGGAATAAATTGGAACTCTTCAAAATTAATAACTACGAAAAAAAAAGTGGCATCCTAGTACAGGGTGTGTTGGAGCCAACTGACGAGTTTAATAGGGTCATTAGTCTGAGATAAGATAAGCACAAGCCTTTAGTAGTGGTCTATTTTGAATACCACGATTATGCCATTCTTACTCCTAATCATGGTCTGGACAGGTTTACATCAAGGTTTTGTCGTGCACAAAGGGTTTTTCGTCGACACTTTGTCATTCGGATCTGTTTCTTCCGCTAAACATAATTAAATTTTGTATTTGGCAATTGAAAGATACTGGAAGTACCTCAAGTGGACGTGGACACGGAGCACCCAGAACGGTAAGAACCCCCGAAAATGTGCAGTTGGTTAGAGAGGCAATCGAGCAGTCACCAAGACGCTCTTGATGCCCGGAAGCACGCGGTTCCTTTGGGAATCTCAGACCGTTCTTTAAGGAGAATTCTTCACGGTGTTTTGTCATTCCATCCCTATAAATTGATGCATGTTTAAGAATTAAGTGCAACCGACTATGGGAAACGCAAAAATCTCTGTCAGGAAATGCTTCGTCAAATCCCTCAGACAGTAATTTTTTCCTGTAGCGACGCGGCCCATTTTCATCTTTCTAGACCTGTAAATAAACAAAATTGTCGATACTGGGCTGAAAATAATCTATGACAGCTCCACGAAAGACCACTCCATTCTCACAAAGTGACAGTGTAATGTGCTGTATCCCAATTTTGGGTGATCAGGCAGTACTTTTTTGAGGAAGAGAACTGTACCTTTCAATCGTTGTGTTGTGATGTTGAAAACTTATCTGCAGCACAGGTTGGATGAAATGGCTGAAGAACATGACTCGGGAGGCATATGGTTTTAGCAAGAAGAGGCTACAGCGCATACCGATCGAATTTCACTTGCTATTTTGCAACAAATGTTTCCTGGTCGGTTGGTCTTTCTGAAAGGTGACATAAGCTGGCCAGCACGCTATCCTGACTTAAGCATGTGCGATTTTTTCCTCTAGGCTACATTAAGGTTTTTAGACAGCGACCCACGCCATAGAAGATCTAAAAGAGAAAATCACAGACGAAATCGTGACCATACCAATCGAAACGTGCTGAAAATCATTCGTGAACATCAGAGATCGTCTACAACAATATATTGATGCTGGGACGGCCGCCATCTTGAAGATATCGTTTTTAAAAATGGGATTTTCTACTAATTTTAATACAAAAAAACCTGTTTTTCTCTAAGTTTTCACCGTTCGTTTTTTTTTTTTATAGTCCCTTAAACTCGTCAGTCGGCTCCGCCGCACCCTGTACATATAATATAGGTATCTACAGGCGCGTAGCTAGGTTAAGGCGAATGGGTGTTTTGTATGTTAAAATATCCCTCTCTTCCTAGGTTGTATTATATTTGAGCTAGAAATATATTAGGTGTACACTAAACAACGTTACTCTGGGTTTTTATGTATAGATGTGTAATTCGATTATTCCGGTTTTATACACTGATTAGAGGAGACATTTTATTGACGAAATATTTGTTTATGCCGTATGTATAGATGTGTAATTGGATTATTCCGTTTTTATATTATTATTATTTATCACGAACATTGAAGACATTACTATATATATATATATATAACTAAAAAAAAATACTTGAAATTTGATATCGGTGGGTTATCTTCTATGCCGTATTATACCGTGACGGTAACCTATATGGAAACACCGGCTGCCCTTTTTTTTTTTTTAATTTTTTTTTTTTATCGATAAACGACGTCGCGGACCGTCTCGAAAAGTCTAGATTTTGTTTTCAGCGATCACGATCCCCGGCTCCCACCACGAGCTGCATTTAAATGTTAACTTTTAAACACCCGTCCCCCGTCCCTTTAAAAAATCCCGGGTATCTATGGACAAACGCGCGCACGGCCGACATGGAGGACTCGGAGAAACGGCAATAATAATTACCGGTCATCGTCGGATCGTCCGACACCAATATACGTAATAAAATAATATTATAATCGCGTGGAACCGCGGGAGACGTGACGGCGGCGCTCGTCTAAAAACGTTTATATGTGTTTTCCGGCGAGGCGGTGTCCAAAGACGAACGGGCGAAACGCCGAAACGAAATAAAAAAAAAAACTTAAAAAATATCGTAGGGAGTGTCCGCGGCGGCTAATGATATTGGCTCGTGGAACGTCCGTGGATTTCGACGCGCGCAACAAAACGCAGCGATAATAATAACGTGATAATATAATCTATTAATTTAAATATCAGTTATAAGGTGTATGTATGTGTGTGTGTGTGTGTGTGTGTATATATATATAAACCTATTATACACGTCGCGTATGTTTTTTTTTTTTTTTACAACGATGTAATAATAATAAAAAAAAAAAACGCGTACCTATATATATATATATACTAACGCACGCGAGTCGTTTTCGACGCGAACGTAGACGGAGAACTAGAGGAAGAGGACCGACAGAGAAAATTAATAAGATCCGGAGGGAATATATAATATATATATATATTTTATTTTTTTATTTTTTTTATTTTTTTAATAACACGTTCGGGCCGCAGCAGCATCACGGACCGACGCGCATCTATACACAATATAATATAATATAATATATATATATATATATATATATATACAAGACATAATCGTAAAATATCAATTTAAAATAATTACCCGGAACACGTTTAACGAAACAACTATATACGTATAGTCGTGTGTGTATACGGATTAATAATAATAAAAAATAAAAAAATAAAAAAATCAACAGATAACATCCAAAAAAAAAAAAAAAAAAACAACAGAATCCCCTAGAGTACCTATATACATACACATATATATATATATATCTGGGACGGGCCGAATTTGCATATTAATTTGCTTATTACAAGTCGCGGTGTGCCGCTGCCGTATACAAACGAGCTTATATTATATATATATATATATATATTTATATACCTACTCCGCGGTCGTCGTCGGCTACTGCACCGGAACCGATTATTATATTATTAATTTAGGCACGACGAGTGGTATGTTATAAAAACGAGCGGTGTTTTTTTACATTTATCTTTTTAACATTCCGCTCGGGTCCGGCCGCGCGCCCGAGTCCTGAAACCGCGGGGGCGGAGAGATCCAGCAGAGTATCCGCCCCGGTAGAGCATTCGCTCCGGTTACGAGCCGGGCAGGGCCGTACACAGACCAGTTTTTTCGGGTCGTTTTGTCCGGGGCCCGGGTCTACAAAAAAAAAAAAAAAAATTAAAATCCTGACGGTCTCCGGCTGGACTTAACCTAACCTAACCCCGAGGAAAATAAAGGGGCCTGGGGCCCGCCAAAGCTGAGCACGGCCCTGGAGCCAAGCTATGCGTACCAGAATAAAATAAATATTCGAATGCCCGCCGGCTATATAATAGCAATAATATTTCCAAAATATTCCCAACACTGCGCGAATCGCATGTTCACTAATTTCATTTGTTGTCTGTTTTTATTTTAATTTTATAGAAAAACTATTGATTTTAGCGTTGCGGTTGCATCAATTATATTCGACTACCGTTTAAATATTCCGTAAACGAAAGAACGCGAGGTAAAACTATAGAAAAAATTTATAAATTTCGGTAACCAACAAATTGTTGGCTAATCAATTTGTCATATGGTTATCATATGGGCTAGGATTTATATGCCAGGGAAAAAAAAATGGTAAAATATGCATTTGATTTATTATAGAAAAAATATGAAACAAAATACAAAAACTAAATTATTGAATTATAAAATATTAAAAATATTATTATAAACTATTAATGTTATTCGAAAGTATTACATTAAACAATAATGTGGTTATTATGGGATATGGAATGGGATATGAAAAAGGTAAACGTGTTGAACGGGACGCGCTCGGACTACGCAAATGGAAAAATGTTAAACGGGACGCGCTCGGGATATGAAAAAGGAAAAAATGTTAAACGGGACCGCGCTCGGACTACGCAAATGGAAAAATGTTAAACGGGACGCGCTCGGACTACGGAAAAAGGTAAACGTGTTAAACGGGACGCGCTCGGGCTACGCAAATGGTACGAAGGTAAGCGGGACACGCTCGGACTACGCAAATGGAAAAATATTAAACGGGATGCGCTCGGACTATGCAAATGGAAAAAAAATGTTAGACGGGACGCGCTCGGACTACGCAAATAGAAAAAAAAAAATGTTAAACGGGACGCTCCCGGACTATGCAAATGGAAAAAAAATGTTAAACGGGACGCGCTCAGGCTACGGAAAAAGGTAAACGTGTTAAACGGGACGGGCTCGGGACACCCCATTTATATTAAATTGTGTACAAGGCGCGTGTATACCAATAGGCCGTGATTGTTTTGTAATAAACCAACCGGCGTTTATAGGTATGTACCCATTTAGGTACGGATGACGGTTATACAATAATATTCCTGTTAGGGTTTCTATGGGAGTGGAACAACGGCCGACTCAAAATCGAAAGGTGCGAGTTATATGGCGAGTGGGTGTGTGCGATGGGATTGCGGGTGGGTGAGTGGGGGGAAGGGGAGGCTGGTACTCGGTCGGGTGTAAATCAAGCCCGAACAAATTACGCGTGTCCGTGCGATTATTCACGTGGGGAGGTACGAGTATATAATATTCTCAGCGGGCAGTGCGACAGACGTTGCGAGAAGTTATTAATTGCGCCAACTAGACTATATTATTATTATTATACACACGCGGGGTAATATATTATTATACACCGGACGAATCCAGTTGCCGAAAAATGACCGCGATTTCCATATTAATAATATTATAACCCGACACCTGGCCAATAGTAATTGTTTGGCGAAAACCCCGTTTAAACGCCAATGAGCAACTAACGCGTGTCAGATACCGAAAACACTGCCGGTTCCTGCGGTGTAACAATTAAAAAAAAAAAAAACAACACTTTGCTCACATCACGCGGACACGTCTTCTTATAATCGTTCCACTTACGTATAGCATTACAATAAATATCCAAATATAGGATGGACGTACCGTATATAATTTGTCCGTGATGTTGGCTTTCGTTTTACACCCACTGCCGATGCACGTCCCATTAGACTATATAATATCGAGACTGCATATATACTCGTATGCCGTGAATAGCTCTTAAAATTCTCGATTTCGTCCAACGGTTGTGATCGCAATTCAAATTACATTCCTCGGTAAAAGTTATTTTTTCTTCTTAGGTTTGGCTGAAATTTGGAATCGACCTGTTACACTCTATATTAACTTTCAAATGTTGGAAACAGTGGTGTACAGCGTACATTTATACGTTTTGACTCTTACGTCCTTAAAAATCGATTACCGTCCACGTCGACTAAACTCCTGTCCAACAACCACCACAATTGTCTTCCTTGTCAGACTGCTGACGAGCCGCTGGCCGCTTGGTTTGAACTTTTTATATCAAAACACCTTGACAATGAGATCGGATTTCCCATTCCATATTCCTTTTTCTTCGTCCAACTATCTACCATACTACCCTTTAATACTTCTAATGCGACTGGCAAATGAGAATCGCTGCTTTCTTGCTAAACTCTCCAGTCTTAATTTCACTTTAAGGAATTATAACGATTAAGAAATCATTTTGTGTTAATCGTGTAAATATTTTTGTAACATTTGTGCTTCGGCCCGTACGGCTAGTCAAAATTAGTCTCCAATTTCATCAAAATTGGTTTTAATTAGTAAAACGAGAAACTAGTTTTAAAACACAGATCCTGTGTAATTCTATATTCCACGATAGTTTACCCGGCCGGAACAAATATCAATGTTAGATTCACCTATCCAAAAACGTAATTATTTCTCCTCTTCCCCGGTTGAACATAATTTCAACTTAAACCGACAGTATGAAAATTACTTTTGATAATTAATTTTCACTGGATAATTTTAGTATTCAAAAGTGACCAAACACAGCTTACCACCGTTTTGTATACTCGGGCAACATTTGTTTACACTGTAAATAGATTACTACAGTACGATATTGCCGTGACCGCGTTTAATATTGCTACGGTAAATGACGTGATTCCGTTGGAATAAAGTTGAAAATGTTAACGACGTAGGCATTCAGTTATAATGTTCACGGTAGAACACAAAATGGCGGTGCATTGACATAGATAACGGGTCGACCAACCGGCGTGCATTACGCGGCCGACCGCTCACCTACACTAAACACACAGGCTCTCGAATTCGGACGTTTCCGAGTTATGATAATATGAACGTCATGAAACGTATGAAGTGCACGGACGAGACTAATCGATTTGCGTGTACGCTAAACGACGTCCAGTGCACCGTACCTTTCAATAATTTGTGGTTAGAAAAGCTAATTTTACGTACAGTGCACCATCGCACTACCGCGACCGCAACCCGCACGACGCAACAATCGATCAACAAACTTTATATATCGGTTGTTGATTTTCTCCTACTTTTATTTTTTTTTCCTATGATAAATAAGCCTCCCATTATATATATATATATATATATATATGTGTGTGTGTGTGTGTGTGTGTGCGCGCGATTCGAAAATAATGTTGTTTTAACAAGCCGGCGGTATTTTGACACCGCGTCAAGTGATAAATGCGATTATGTCACGCACTGCCTTATACGTTTTTATACATTACGACGACGGTTGGGCGCGAAATCCGAAAACGTGCCGGAGAAATTCGACTTCGTGCCGATGATGGACCGAATAGGCGTACCGCACATAAATAATAATTGTTTCCGTGTAATTTAATAACGAGCTGTACGTTATTGGATCATTCCCGTTTTTTTAGGCACCTCTCGTCCGAAAGTAAACGCGTCCGACGGTGTTAGATTGTGTAATGCGGTTCGCTCCGGCAATACACGCGCAGTCATATTTCAAAAAAATCATTTATAATCGTTCCAAACGATATATAATATTCTCGGCGATCTACATTTGTACGGGCGTTTAAAAATAACTGCGAAATCATTTTAAGCTTCTACGCGTATTATATAATATACGTGTGTCGTATATTGATAAAAAAAAAAAAAAAAAAAGATGAGATGTATAAAACGCGAAAATAACGAGACCCTGCCAATAAAACCTAAACCATTAGCGTTTATCTGGATAGCGAATGTTGAAAAATAACCGGGAAGCTGTAATCAGTGATCATATTGAGTCAGACGGTTATTTTTACTCGCTTTATAATTGTGTGTGTTCGACAGTATGGCCGGAAAAAAAATGTTAGAACAGAAAATTGAACGGGTTCGGGTTAACACATTAAATTTCTCGCCAAACTAAAAGAAAAAAAAAACCGCGGCGAAATCATTTCGAATGTAAAATTAAGTTTATAGCCAACGGTGGGCCAGCTATCACGAGCGGTTTTGTGTACGGAACGGAAATCTCGTCGTTCGATTTTCGGTTCTAACATTAATATTATTTTTTTATTTTTTTTTCGTCAATACCGTCGGACGTACGCCAATTGTAATGCGAGTGTACGCAAGAAAATATTATCCGACTTAGTTATACTGATGGCGTTGCCCGTGATAACGCTAATATTTCGTTGTTTGTGTGTCACACCCCACAAACCTGTAGAAATGCGTATATTATTATCGGTAAAACATTCCAAACGCATAGAAAACAATTGTCTCGAATCGTATAGACGCGTGTACACGACAAGGTGTAGTGAACCGGACTGGGTAGTACGACTCAAAACTATACATAGGCGACCTCACCGTTGACTGACGGCCTCTCGGTGGACGTTGAATGGAAGCAAAATGTTTGAAGACAATAACGATACACTTATAGACAATAAAGTTACTTTATCGACTGAGACTGGGCGACCCGCGGTTCACACAAATGTAAGGTATGATACCAACGGTCTCGATGACCATACGTCGAGTCCACACTAAGTCTAAAAAATTATGGAAACCGTATAAATAGCCAACTCAAAAGTAGAAATCACTTAATTAAAGCACATTAAAACTACTCTCCGAAATAATCGTAATTCTTAATCGTAAACGATTTTATTATATTTAAAACACGCAGTAACCATAAAAAGAGTTCGAGTTGAATATACTGCACACACCACTATGCACAAAGTAGCGATCACGATGTTTAACCAGATTACTACAATAGTATTACGGGCTTAACGGTAAGAATAAAGGTTTACCAATAATTATGGAAATCGTATTGTATCACATGCTCGTGCGTCTGTTGTATCGCGTCGATAGCCGCCGGCGGGGCTTTTCAAATGTGTACCCCGAAGACGTGTCCGGTGATGGATCAATCGCGATCGCAGGATTCATTTCCGCCCGGCCTCGTTAAATATTATTCGTTCCCGGTGTTCAAGTGCGACGATAAAACCAACGCTGGTAGTAACGTTTCTATAATATATACGAGGGCACTAGTTTCAAAGTGTTCAACAATCTCCGTGTTCCATAAAAAATTGAGATAGACATCGTTGCATATTCAATTGTCAGCGCTGAATTCGAATAACTCACTGTATTTGAGCAAAATGGTCTATTCATCCAGTGTATTTTAAGATTGAAAATTGCATTTAGTTTCAAAAAGTACAATCGCCTTTGACAAGTTTGTTTCGAAACGTACACTTTCATTATTGTCAAGCAAAATGGTCAATCTCCAGTGTATTTTCAAGCTTAAAAATAACATTTAATTTCAAAACGTACAGTCTCTAATCAAATAATATTTTTCATGAGTTTTACTATAAAAATTGATTTATAAAAATACATTGTACACCGTTTTGACGGGTTTTCGAACACAAAAGGCGTAGTGTGTTAGTCCGCGGTGAAGGCGTGCACAATTCAAATGTTGGAATGGGAAAACCAATTTAAAAAAAAAGCAATGAACATTATTAACACGAAGCCCTCCGAAATTCCAATACGGAATGTTGTCAACAGTAATAAAAAAAAAAACGGAAGTAAATAACCTACTAACTGCTCATTACGGAAATGAATGGAAAAATGATCAGCGTTTAATTTTTTTTACAAATTTGTCATAGAGGGAGATGCAATACCAGGTTATGTCGAGGAAGACATATTATGTGAACGTCATGCGATAGAAGATGAAATCAATGTTACAATATAATAAATAAATTCACTAACTTGATTAATCTTGAGTATTTTTTATTATTAAATTAAATTTTTTTGTAAACTTCTAAACTAAATAAAAAAAGAATTAAGACTTCTAATTTTTAGCTTCTCAATACCTATTTATTATTTACTAAAGTTATTTTAAAAACGAGCAATTTCCTACTGTTAGTTTTATACCGTACAATCTCCAAACAAAATGTCGTCAGAACTAAGAAAAAAATCTTGTCTTTTTAAGTAAAAAACTGGTAAATCATCATGAAAAAATCCGAATGGAGAAAAAACATTTTTTGATTAAGTTATTGGTTTTTTTGGTTTTCTGAAAATTAAATGAACGTGGAGATTGTACACTTCGAAACTAGTGCCCTCGTATGATTGTACATTTAACGGCTCTACATTTAAACACCGAAAAAAAAAAAAAAAAAAAACGCACGAGAAATATTAACAATAAGACCGTAATAAACCGTAACCGTGCGATACCTACGAGAGAGATCGGGCGAGCTGCTTAAAAACGTCGATATATAATCGTATTATGATCGTCTTGACCTCTTAACTGTCGGGATCGGCCGACAACGAATTATTTTTTTTCTCTAGTACGTTAGGTCTATATTTTCGGCAATTATTACCTAAAATAATATTACTGTGTTGGAGGCTGTATTAATGTCGTAGGGTGTTAGAGAATACGCTCCGCGGTTATAACGCAATCGAATCAATGTCCACTGGGGGGGGGGGGGAACAAAACCGTTAGCGCGATAATTGAAAAAAAAAATCGGATTTCGCAAAAGGTGAAATAGTAACGTATTATTAGAAATAAAAATAATACAATCGATCGGTAATTTGTCAAAACGTTCAAATAATTATATACACGCGGTGCTCAAAACTTGTTTAGTAATCGTATTTCGCCGCGGTATTAGAGACCGGGGGTGGTGGCCGATACAAAATATAATAATAAATCTCGCGAGAATTATTAATAATAACAGTGCTATAATGCAACTGATCGTAAATATACTTTTACACGCAGTTTGGTGAATTTTCAAGAAGACGTTCGTAACAATCTACTCCGGGTGATAAATCGAAGGAGAGTTTTTATGGATTATATTTTCACGCGAGCGGTTTTATTTTTTTTCTTCACACGTTCTCCGGGCGAAAAAACTAATTATAAATAAGGTCCTGGTTCTGCGGTGGGATATATGTGTGTTATGTGTTTTACCCACAGTGAGCGAACCCGACCCGTTGGGTCGGCTGCTAATTTATGTACAGTCGACACGTTGACAGTCAATTGTTCTCCATTTGCGACCGCAACTTGTCGACAGATTATATTTAGAATGTTAACAATTATATAAAACGTCACTTTGCCGATCGAGAGCTATTAAATTTTGTCCGCCGAAACGAACGAAATTATCGCCTGGAGACCAGTGGTTCCCAGCCTTTTCGACACTTACGCCCGTAGTGACTTGGAGAACTTTACGGATACGTCACGGACCACCACAACTTTAGACACATTATATTTCTTATAAACAAGAATCAATTTTTTTTTTTTTTTTTTTTTTCACCATTTTAGAAGAATTTAGATTGTGAATAAATAAAAACCAACGGAATCCCTTATAGAGGAGGCTTTTAATATTGTTTATAATTGATGAATTTTAAGTAAGAGTTTTATATTTATTTACGATTTAACGGTAAATTACAATTATAAAAACAATTTAATGTGATTTTTGGGCTTACATTTCCTTTACTAACAAAGATATTCTTGGGGGAACACTGCTCAAATCTACACGCATGTCTTTTATGGCGTCTATTGCATTCTACCGGTAATCTAATCATACTGTACAAACAAGATTTGATTTGATCGGTTAACATAAGTGGCGTTATGTAATTTAAATTTATAAATAATAAACGGCGTGCTATACACGATTGTCGGTATTTTTGTGGTCACGGCCCAGGGGAAAAATGAAATATTATTAAATTTTGTATGTATGGCTATGTGGACCACCATACATTGTCTTGCGGACCATAGGTTGGGAACCTCTGGCCTAGACCCACAGACGCACAATAAATCGCCAATTGCGATAAAATTAAGGCGAAATTCCACCAAGAGGAAATCGCTCCGGATTACCTTGTACTGAAATTCAGTTTTCGGCGAGGTGTATTGGAATACACGTACACGTATTCGGCCAGTTTTCAAAATTTTACTTTTAGCGGCGCGTCACAGACCATCCGAGCATTCCAATCGATATTTTGCCTACGTGGTTACATCGGCCCCTTATTGGTATGTATTGCACCGTGGCCTCTGCGTCCGTTCATCATTCAATAAACTTGAAACCCCTATAACAAAACTCGCGAAAAACATTCCACGGCCACCCAAACCCTCTGCCTTCAAACAAATCCCGGGCGCCTGAAAAGGAACTATCCTTTACGGATCTCTTTCGGGGGGGGGGGGGGGTTAGGCTAACCTTTCAAATCGTACATACCGCATTTACTTATTGAACAATTTTATATATATATTTTTTTCCCATACATTGTAAACAAAATTGTATTTAAATAAATAGTGAAAAAAAAAAAAATAGAAGTAGATTCTAGCACGGACTACGAATGCCTGCCTGTACAGTGGCGTGTCCAGGAATTGTCGCAATACTGCACGCCCGAATAATAATCGTGAATAGCTCGTAGAAACGCGTCGTCTCTATATGTCTACAATGAGAATAATTAACACCGAATCCAAAAAAAAAAAAAAAAAAAAAAAAAAAAATAGAAAAAAAATGACGGCAATTTTCATTATTTGACGAATCAAATGGGCGGTGTTAGCCGTATTGCACGGCTAATGCGCATAGGCACATTTCAATATTAAATGGCCAAACGGATTTAGCCAAGGTAAAAGGGCGCCACCGACGTGTATATCTGAAACGCGGTAACTGATAACCGACGACGGTGTCCGGTAACCGCGTGCGGTACCGCGACGGGGAAAATGATAACGTCGTTATCGTTGAAAAAACGACGGAAAAACAAACGAAAAAAAAAAAAAAAAAAATACCCGTAAATCGGAATGATTTAAAAAGCATCGATCAACGACGACAATTGTCCCCTTCTGCGTACACCGAAATGCCGAATCCCCGACGTTTGTTAAATTATTAAATGTCTGTTACGCGTAACGCGATGTTATCGCGCACGGACACGCGTATAAAGTCATTAGCGCGCGCCCATCAATCAGCCGAGTTTCCGTTCCTGGGTGGATAAAATATATAAAAAAAAAAAAAAAAAATAATAAAAAAAAAAAACACTACGCGTGTTATCTACGCCGTAAATACGTACACCCACCTCGGGCCCTTGCCTTAAGTCCTCGCCTTGGGTCCGGCCCGGGCGACCGCCGACCGCACCACTAATGATTTCCACCGCTACACCCGAGTAACCGAGACCGCGAGACCGCGTCTTCAATTTTCGAAAACGACATGTTTTTTAATATTTATATATATATATATATATATATATATACACACGTATATACCCCGCACCTCGTATTTTTTATACGAGCGTGTATACCTCTGTAAGTGTAGATCATCAGCGTATACGATATATATTCGTCAAAACTCTTTCGCCGCCGCCGCCGCCGGATAATACGCCCGGGTCTTTGAAATTAATAATATAATTATTTAAAAAAAAACCGCCCGATGCGGTCGTACAGAGCTGTCTCCGTCGTCCGTGTATTATTATTATATATGTACAAGGACGAATTATGTACCCATTTTTTTTTTTTTTAATCTCGTATAGCGTCTTTTGTGTAATATAATATGATATCGCGTTGTTTATAATATTATTGTTTCGTCGAGATGTCGTGTTAACGAGAAAAATATTTAGCCCGACACTCGCGGGGATAAATATATTATTTTCTACACTAATCTCAAACATATATCATCGCCTAAGAACCACCGGAGGCGGGGGAGAAAAAAAAAACACTATATTATTAAATATAGTGTTAAAAAACACGTTTACGATAATATTGTGACGCCTGCCGATCGCGTTAGTAGTTACAACACATACTGTAAAAAAGTCGAAATGTCATCTCGAGGCCTATTTAAAATCGTAAAATCCTATCGTTGGACGGTATCCAATAGAGAGTTCTTTGTACTTCCTAAACATTTTCGATTGACCGTGGCGGTCCTTAGGCGACGGTTATAATATACATATACCGGTACAAAAAAAATTTATCGTTTTCCCAAACGAGATTTCAGTATTTAGTTGTATTTTTAATTTAATTTTTTTTAATATTAATTTTCAATATTTTTCTGCTCTCCAATCTTCCGATTGGTTGACTGTGGCCCTTCACGGTTCTCTGTCAAAACTCAAATCCTTCAACTCACATCCTTGATCTTCTATTGTCGATTTCCCATTTTGCGTGCCCTTCAACAAACTCATCGTGTATTATCCATAGTGTTTTTATTATTTATCATAGTGGTGTTTTTTTCCCCCTCGAAACTCCTTAATAAAAACGTCTTCGTTCGTTACTCTGTTGCACCAGCATCTCTCGGTAACATCCCGTTCCGAATGCTTTTGGTTAATTCTTTGCTATTTTCGTGCTCACCGATCGGATTTTACATCCGTTTAACGTCGCACCCCACAATTATATCTTCAACAAGTCTTGTCCAATAGTGTAGAGTGCAATTGTGCTCGTGGTGAATTTACGTGATTATTATTTTCAAATGCTCTTTACCATTGTACTTGTTATGTTTTGATTTGCTTCCGTACAATCCGTATGATTTTCAAAATTATTTTTGGACGGTTTCTGATTAAACAGTGTAGTAATAGTGTCCGTTTTGTCCAATATCTATTGTAAATATTGTAACGATCGATATTTCTTTTATATCGTACAACGCGTGTATTATTTTTTTTTAATAATCCCGTCGATTAAATACGAAGAAGGTTACACAGTACACAATAATTGTATTTTTATCTAATAATCTTGAAACAGTTTCAAATACGTAAAATAATTATTTTTTACGTGTTATTATTTAGTAGTTCGTCTTATTAATGTCTTCGCGTTAATGAAATCATAAAAAAAAAAAAAAAAAAAAATGTATGTAATTTGTACCCATAAGCCCATATGGCCAGATGTTTTTTTTTTTTTTTTTCTTTTGATCTTGTAGAAAACGTATAATTCAATGCCCGCCCGCCGTTAAAGGCAAATAATAAATTAAACCTGCCTGCTCGTGTGCATTTTATTTTAGTTTTTCTGCATATAAAATTCTATAAATAAATTTAACGGAGGCAAATATTGTGTTATGCGTATTTCATAAACGAATATTTACTGTTATACACTTTGCAATAAACCGTGCACGTATTATTATAGAACGCGGAAGCGTAAGAAACAAAAAATACACTTAGGGACAGTATACTATATAAAAAAAAAAAAAAAAAAAAACGCGTGTCGGGTGGCGAAATAATGGGTATAATGAAGACAAGAGGTAAAATGTAACGGGCGGTTTTCTCCATATTCGACAATACTTCGATAACTTCTGTGAGCGGAAAACCTTCTAATTTTTTTTTTTTCGGTTCATTATTATAGGACTTTTGATTTTTTTTGATTTTTTATTTAACTAGTAGTTCAAAACGATCGGTCTTGGCGCGAATCCATTTCGGCGCTATCCATACCGATTTAAGAGGATTACCACGACGATATAAGAAAATCCGCGATAAGCCGTGATCCCAGTCACAGTGGGCAACACACAAGACCGGACACATTTGATTCCCGCCGGATCGTTTTAAATATGTATAGATACACAATATATTGACTTTTTTATTCATTAATAATAAGAAAATTATACAATCTGTACGAGTATGGTACAATAAGCATAAGTGAATGTAGTAGAAATAAAACAATAGCATATGGTGATTAGTATTAAAAGTATTTACAATAGTCCCTACTTATAATAATAACACATAATATTATTTTGCATGAATTGAAGAGGCTGTCCAGCGACAATACTTCGGCGGGAATTTTTTTTTTTTATTGTAATTATTATTTATTTATGTATTTTATTCGGTTGTGGACTATGCTAACCAGTTTGATTATCGGCTAAGAAATCTCCGGGCCACATTCGCTTAAGACGCGCCTTGTAGTATTACCGGGAAGTGAGTTTGAGGATAGTTCAGAAATAAGGCGGTCGGAATGGTTGTGGAGTCTTTTGTGGAATTTTTTGTAATGGTGTTTTGCGATTTTTTTAACGAAACGTGTATGTAGGTCAAATGTGAAGAATGTCATTGGCGCGATGAAGCGATGAGACGAAGTATTTTCGATTGAAACACTTGTATTTTGTTAGTGTTAGTTTATATGACAGTTCCCCAGAATTTATTGACTTTTAAATGCGATTTGTGAAAGATTTAAAAGTCCGAATAATAAAAAAAAAAACTCATTTCATTTCCGAACTTATTACAGTGTCGATTATAATTAGATTCGTGTATTTAAACGAGAAAACCGGAAAAGGGCTCGCTCGTTATTTTTTTTTTTTTACTTATCGTGTTGAAAATCGTAATTTCGGCGTGTGACACATAAACAATCGGAATCGATAATATTTTATTCGACGACCGATTCCGATAGTAAAACGCGTAATAAACACAAACGGTTGTTGAGTTTTTTACCCGTGGTTTTGACGTAACAACAACAAAATACAAAAAAATCGAAAAATTCCCAAAAACACTGTCCCGCGGACCGTTTACGGTAACGTGTAGAGTGACACGAGACATTTTTTTTTTTCTTCTTCTATTCCCCGTAGAACAAATGTCGTTTTCGGCGTGCCCCCGACGTTTTATTATTATTGAAAATATCGTTATTCCTCAAACCGTCCACCGGCAACGTCGCCGAGCATAAATATTCGCGTACAAAGGCGCGTAGACGAGAAGAAGAAAGACAAACGTGAACCGGCAGAGGGGAGGTCCGTCGGTCCGGCCGCACCACTCGCCCCGGACCGTTCGTAAGCGCGACGGGCCGTCATCGTGGACGGTGCCGGGGTATTAAAACGAAAATCGGTCGGGCCGCGTCGAAACGGGTAAATTGAAATGTAACCGCACGCCGTATAATAAATAATACATAGGAAAACAATTTAATAAAACCGTTTATTCACACCGCCGCCGCCGCCGCCGCCGCCGCCGCCGCCGCCGCCCAATATCGGTCGTTAGCCGGAATGATTAGCGGCGGCGGACGGCATTAGCCGGTACGAGCACCGCGCCCGCACCGGCACACAATATTAACGCGTACTGACGGTCTATTTTTATTGTTGTTTTCTTAATTAAGTCTTCCGGGCCCGTCTTCGGGTCTTTGTGCCGGCCCCGACGACGACGACGACGACAGTCATCGCTCCTCGCAGACGCTCCGGCGTTATTAATGCGTTCACCCGACGCTCGTTTCCCGCATCGCGCGCGCCCCGGCACCTCGCGCGTACCGTCCGTCTCACGCGCGCCGCCGCGTACACGTGTATTTTCAATATTATCGGCTTTTTCTTCTTCTTCGTATTCTCCGTCGTCTTCCCCTCCTCGTTCGTCTTCGCCTTTCCCGTACCCACACGCCCGGCGCAAAACCAGTTAATTACCGCCGTCAACGCCTCTCCCGCACGCCGCCCCGCGACCCGGACCGGTTGTTTGTTTTAATTACGACCGTCTCCGCCGGCGTGTATTCAATTTGACAACGTCGCGTCGGACTTTTATCGCCGTCCCGGCAGGGCTACAATTTCTTGTCGGAACCGTATTTTAACGGTAACCGGGTTATTGACAACGATAAACGATATGATTCGTATCGGGGGTGATACGAATTGTGGTTAGGTTAGGTTATAACGGGATACGGGGACAGGGAGCGCCTGGCCCAGAGGATCGGTCCGTTTGAACCGGGCGACTCGGTGCCGCTTATGCTGGAGTCCCCAGACCACTGGGATGATCGCACGTGGTCGACTTCGCCGAGACCCGTCATCGCGGAGAAGGAGTCGGCAGAACGGCAGCGCCAAGCCCTGCCGGCGTCGCTGGACCGCCGCCGGCCTACCGAAGCCGGTAGGAAGTGTCCCCCCCTACAGCTCGTGAGGGCAGCAAGTGGGCTTCGGCCCGGCCACTGTCCATCCCACGGTAGGGCACGATTTGTAATTTTTGGGACATGTGAGCCCGCCCCGCCTTAGGGGAAAACGGGATTTTTTTCTATATGAAATTAATTATATTTGCGGTTCATTTTAATAAATGATGGCGACTCGCCTCCCGAATTAGTGCTTTACGGGAGTATCGCCGGTCTGAAACGAAAAAAAAAAAAAAAGGTTACAATGGGATGTGCGCCCTTTTACAATCTGCGCATGCGCGAGCGTTATTATCGTACAACTCGGATTCATATCGGTTATCAATTCATAAATACACAGAATATAAAATAATTTTCCAATAAATACTTATTTTCCATTGTTAACACAAGTCCAACAAATTGTTTGTCCGCAAAAATACGGTTTCGAGCAAATATTTGAGGGCAGGACCTCACAGTTTTACTTCAAACCGTTTTGTTTTCCTCGGACCCAGTTATCCGTTTAGTAGAAATGCTCCGACTTTTTCCAGCAGTACCTTTAAGGCGTGCGTTTTTCGGCCGGTTTTTTCTGGATTCCCGACAAATTTTTCTTGAAAACTAAAAGCAATCGTTTTTTGATCGATATAATATATCATGTTGCGTTCACTATATAAACCGAATTTAATTGCCTACCTTATACGGAACTCCCCGACATATCGCATGTTCGGGTTTTTTTCTTTTGTAATTTAGTCTTAAGTAGGTATTTTGTGTTATAAACAATCATTTTGATTGGTCGTCATTGATTTATGGGCTAGTGTTTGCAGTCTTACGAATGTATAGCTATATATATTTTATTTTTTTTTTTTTTTTCGTAAGCCTTAAATAATTATTATTTTCCATTACGGTATGAAACAAACAATTTACACGATAATTACGCTGTGCATTTGTATACCCGGTACGGTTTCGTCAGCGTTTATTAAATCCACAACGGTTAACGGAACATTACCTTCTGACTAATCTATGATAGTTTCGTCGGTTTTTTATTTTTTTTTTTTTTATTTCTGTCTTTCTCGAATCGGCTACGAGACGGGTGTAGGTATTTATATTGTCGACAGTCGGCAGTGCTCATATATACATATAGATATAGATATACCGTTCACACTTTCGCTCGTATTGCAGTTGAATACCTACGCACCGCAATAATAATTATATTATTATTATCATCATTATTATTGTTATTATCCCGGTCACACCGCCGTGAACAATTATTTACACCGCCAATGAAACCTTTCGGTTCACATAACTGTATTTCGGCGAGTCCGGCGTTTACACGATAAATAATAAATCTATATTATAATCTTCGCGCAATATATCAATAGAAGAAAAAAATACGATAATATACGGTCGTGGGTAGGCCGTCACTGTTGTACGCGTGAAGTTTTGGACGGTGCATAACAGAATAAGGACACGGGGTAATTCGATTCGTATATATTACACCGAAAGCAACGGATAAATCATCTCGCTAATAAAACGATTCTAATACTGGTTAGTATTGTCGTGTCTTTTCCCCCACATTATTGTGCCCAAGGTAACCCAGAAGTTTGCGAAAATAAAGCCGACCCATTCGGTTATTTTAATTTTTCAAAACCTGTCGGGAATCTTGACATTTTTTTCCAAACAACACCCGGCGAAAAATCCGAACCTTTCCGAGGTAATACGACGCGAACAATCGTCTAAACCGAAAAGCAAAAAAAACACACACATCTTAACAAAACTAATACGGTTTTTCCGCTAACACTTCCAGAAGTTTGATTGAAAAATATATCGGATTCAATACGAATATTAATCGCAATTATAATATCAAAATATAAATTTAAATTAAGGGTATATATATATATATATGAAAAAAAAAAAAAATTAATAATAATAACTATAGTAGTAACTGCGTACAGTTTAATATTTATGATATCTAGTGTCCGTGTTGTCTACTGTAAAGAAACACACGAGCGCTCGACCACGCCGCGAGATTTTTTTATGATTAATTTGCCGGCTTATATATATATATATATATATATTTTTTTTTTATGTGTACGAATGAATTGCCAGCGTTGCTTTTTCCATTTCGTCCGCGATAATTAATTACAATTTCGAATTATTATTATTATTATTATTATAATGACGGTAATCGTCGTCGTTTTTGGACGAATCCCGGGGATACCGGCGGACCGTGCCGGATTGAGCGCTCAACACAAACGCGCGCACACCTATATCGAAAATATATTTATACAATAATTTGCTATTATTATTATAGGTGTGTAAAAAAACGACGATAAAAAAAATTATTATATTCGCGATACATTAAACGATATAATAGAGGAGGTACCTGTACAGTATTAGACGCGTACACCCCTGAAACAAAAATAAAACGTGCGTCCGTTATTACTTATTACTTATTATTATTATTATTATTATAATTTACGGACCGTGTACATTATATGGAAAACCTCTTTTGCTCCTCCTCCGCCGACGACTCGTATAATAATAATAATAATAATAGTGAATTTATTAGTACATCGACTGGCGTAGTTTGTATAATAGGTATAAATAATAATTGTCGAAACGAGACACGTCCGCGCGCCGCCGCCGCCGCCGCCGCCAGCCCGGACGGGCGGTTTCGGCGTGACGCGGTCGCGACCGGAGGAAAAGTGTTGGAAATGGGCGGCCGTTTTGTCGTGACCGAACCGCGTGTACCGATAAATCAAACTTTATATTATTAATAATAGCGTATAGCGCATTATAATATCGTATATATATATATATATATATAAATATGTTATGTATATGTATAGATAAATATTATTATTTTATACAAACGGTGTTACGGCTCGTTGCCGGGTCGGGTGCCGGTGCTCGCGTATAGTCGCCGTCGTTGTCCGATTTGTCCGGAGTCCGACGGTAATAATACATTAACAAATAATACAGAGTGATTCTATTATGTGTGCGTGTGTGTGTTTTTTTTTTTTTTTTTTTTTTTTTTTTTTTTTTTTTTTTTTATACAGATATATCGTCCGACGGCGGCGATTACGATAATATAATATCGTGGTAACCACCGGTCGGTCCGACGCTTTCGAGTAGTAAATCCTCCATAATAATATCGTGTTTGTGCGTGTATTATTATTGTTATTTATTGTTAATGTTACTCAAACTCGTCGAGTGCATTTATAATTGTTAAAATATTGTTTTCCGTAATTTTTTTTCTATTTTTTCCAAATCGTAGCGCATCACATTATTACACCACGTTGAAAAATTAAACGGATTAAACACAAATTCTAACCAACGTTGTACAGAAATTAAAAAAAACACTTTTACGAATGATTCTGTACATCTACGAGACGATATGTAAAAAAAAAAAAATCATTTCAAAGTATTTATAAATACTTTCTAAGAGTATCTGTAAATACCTTTAAAACTATTAGGCTGGTACCTATACGTGTTTAAACATTGAATACGTTGACAGTAACCGTCTACTCTATCCGTCTTATTTCCAATGAGCAATCAAATATCAAAAACGTGACATTCGTTAAGGTTCTTGTTTCTTGAACTCGAATTAGTACACCTTCATTCGTTACACTTTATTTTTTCCATTCGTCTCCAACACCACTTTCCGAACGCTCCAAGAGACGTTTTTCCCACTCTGTTAATTGTCTCGCAAACATAAAGCAACACTCCGTACAAACGTTTTTAAACATATTGTCTTCTTAATACCTCTGTTAGTTTTCCTTGAGACCAAAACCCTATTTTCCATTGTGAAGGCTGTCTTAGCTCTTGTCCAATTATCTGTATAATTGCATATATGCACTTTTATTGTACATGTTCCGTTCGCCGTTATTTGACTATTCACGAGAATTTAAAATCGATAACTTGCGTTGATCGTGGGTTCTCGGGCACAGGCCAATATTTTCGATTTACTCGAATCTCTACGCGTATGATGACATGCATACAAGAGCGGATGAACATAAGTGCAAAAAAAAAAGATTTTGCTCCGGGGGCGGCAATGGTACATAAGTTTTGATGTTCAAATATTTAATACATTTTTCCGCACGATGTTTAATAGAGTAGTTCTATTTGGAATATATTGTTTTAGCACTGAATGAAATATGTTACGGGTATAGACTATCACGACAGAACGCGGTAGATCGAAAAAAAAAATATATATATTTACGAATATTTTATCAATTGACCGACCCCCGTATAGGTATACGGACTCTCTGTACTTTATTATAATATATTATTATATTATTCCGTCCGTCGCTGGTTTGAATATAAATAAATAATGATGAACGACAAAATATTTATAAATAAAATACGTATTGTTATAATAAATAATATTTTGTCTACCGTGAGTTATAACGTACTCAGTTATGTATATTAACATCGTGTATCATTTACATAATAAATACTTATATTATATACAGTTAAACGTATACAGAAACTTCGATAATAACTTTAGTTTGCCTAAATTGCAATTTTTGTCATTTTAACAGTAGATATTGTATTTTTAAGAGGGAATAAAAATGACGCATTTGATAGCTACTTAAAATTACTTAAAAAAAAATGAGTTTAACTGTATAATGAATATAAAAAATATTATAATTCATAATTGATTTTATAGGTAATATACTTGTACTCGTTTAGAGGTATACTCTCGAATGTCTTAGTCAAAAGTAAAACACTTTTGATAACAACGATTGGCACGGATAGTTTATCTTAGGAGTTTTTTGAACAAATTTCCTCTTTTGGTTCCTTTTTTTTTTTTTTTGGCTGCTGGTTTTTGGGTAACCGGTATTTACATTTTACATTCGTCTTTTGTTTCTAACGCCTGGACGTCAACAGCTGCGCTATTTTTTACTTTCGTACTTTTGCGTTTAGGCTGTTCTTCCTCAACACCACCACTCGTATACCTCGAATTTCCTCTTGTACGATTTTATACGACAACGGGTCAGAGAAATTTTTTAACATTTTGCTGATATCTGTGTGTGTACAATTGTCGTGCAACGGACGAGTATATCGACAATGTTTCGCTATTTCAAAATACTTCACTGCATTTTCAACTATACTTTCGTCTTCCGCAATCGGTACAAACAAAGTGGCCACGAAAAAAAACCCGATCCGTAAACAATCCATCGCACGAAAACTACCGTGTCCACATTGCACCGTCGAAATTGTTTACTAATTTGCACACGGCGTTAATAAACGCGGTAATTTTAAATTTCATTTCCTCGGGCGGGATCGGAGATTTTTCGGCAATCTTGCGAAATATACAGATCGACAAATCTGATTTTGACCAGTTAAAACTAGATTGGCCGGGACCCTTTAACGCTGGAACTAGTTATAACTTCATTTTTATTTAGTAAAAACCAGTCATCTATGAAATATATTGGCGAGAACGAGGGATTGCTCAATAAAAGTGGATTTACAGAAGTAGTTTTCATATCAAAGGCTAGGGGAATGTATATAAAACATGTACATATTCGGATAAGTGTAGAGGAATTTATTTTGAACAGGATAATCTTAACATTGTTATTTATTTCGATATACATCTGTACTTAATAAAAATAAATAGAAAATATTATATTTGAATCTGAACGTTTTTTTTTTTTTTTTTTAAACTTTACTCAAATGAAAAAGTAATCGCGTAATATTGATAATATATTTATTATGTAAGTACATTTTTCAGAAGTGATATTCACAGGTTAGAGACGGAAAATTGTTAAATCCGCCTCTGCCGTAATATCTTTATGGTCGCACTAAACGACCCGCAATTGAATTTACTCGAAATATTCGCGGAGAACCTCCGGTTCGTGATATACTACGTGTAGAATCACCCTGTACGCATAAAGATTCGTAAAATTATTATACGGATACGTTAACACGTATATAGAATACTTATTTACGGCGGTACTTTTCAAAACGTCGTAAACAAGTAGTTAAAGTATTTTTTTTTTTTTTTTTTTAGTATAATAATAGGTACGGACGGTAAAAAATATAATAGCGCATATTTCGTTGGCAAATAACGAACATCTTTGCAGACAGTGACGTAAAACAGTAAAACTGTTGCACGCATCACATGGACATAAAAAATTAAAATAAATTATACGGTTTTTCAAAAAAAAAAATAAATAAATAATTTTGAAAAATTAATAAACAACACGTTTGTTGTTAACCGTGCAATTAGATTACATATTATACTTTACGGTTAGGCGGTTTTAATTTATTTATTCGTGGTTTTTTTTTCTTTTTTGTTCCATCTATTTTTTCTATACTCTATTTTATTTTTACTTTTATTATTCTATTTTTTCCGGTACGGTTTTTTTTTTTCTTTTCGTAAATCGTATTATCATCAAACAGTATACCTATCCACCAAGCGTTTTCCTGTATAGGATAACGACGACATATATTTTATTCCGGCTTACAGGTGTAAAAAATTAAAACGGGATAGTTTTGAGTATAATGTGCAGCAGATATATATATATATGCATATAATAGCATATAGTGTTAGTGTTGGACGCTATCTGATTGAAATCTTTAAAATGAAAAAATCTCATTAGTCACTAGTTGTACACGTATAGAGTCAACGTCTACGGTTTATTGTCGTGAGAAACGCCGTATTGTTAGACGTTTTGTTTTTCACACAGTCATTTGTCGACTGTACCGCAGCATATTACAATAACAATAATAATATGACAATCCGGACGAGTAAATTACACGACGGTAAATATATATTATTTTTATTTTTTTTTTCTAATTTGCCCGCGCATTAAGCGTTGTATAAAACCAGCGGAACTTTAGACAGAGAGAGAGAGAGAGAGAAAAAGAAAACAACCAATCGAATTTATTTGGACGAAACGGTCCAAGAATATCGCAAGATAAACCGATTACTAATAATTAGAATTATGTGAATATATGTCGTGACCCGAGAGACTTAAACGATGGGGTGTAACGTTAACTAGATACTAGTGTACTATGTTGTTCCCCGTTACGGAAATATCGCATTCTGAGCATATTAACGGAACACAAACGCGAAATATTTTCACTTGGCAAATCTTAAATTCCTCTTCATTTACCGGCGTCATTATATTATCGTCATTATACGAGTCGCGGCCGCCACTGTACGATATCACGATACCTATCTTTAATCTCGTACCATTATTTCCATTTTAATTCACCGTGTCCAAATTTTCTTCTATACTACGCCATCCCATATACCCGTCCTTTTCTCAGATGTTTTCCTGCTCGAGGCATCCATCCATTCGATAGCTGCTGTTTGTAGTTTATTACTTTTATTTATCTATCAAACCTTTGACCCCCACACCACGCCGCCGATAAAGCTATAACAGATAGTTATACCGGTCCGATATATCCATCAGTCTCTTTAGCCGCCCGTTATATCCGTGAACGTATTATATAATAATATTACGTTTGCATACGAAATTATAAGACTGTATTCAAAAAAAAAAGTTTAGTACCAATACTAATAAACGTTTAATATACACTACTGTTTTGGAATTCCGGTCGGTTTTTTTTTTTCTAAATAGACAGTTATTAAAATTATGTATGGAAAACACGAAAATAGCTACCGGGCTCGACGGCACCGTATACCTATTTAGTGCTTACATTATATTCTTTACGTGTTGTACGCCGAACTATAGTTATATAAAATGATACACTCCGAAAACAATAATTCTATTATACAGGTACGGTGTTACGTGGCCGATAACGCATAAATTATATTATTTTTATTTTTTTTTTTTTTTTTTTAGTGTCCGTGTTTTACTTATACGCCGACGATCCGAACGATTATCCACACTGTAGTTACTATAATATATTATATTAATAATATAATACACGTTGGAAATAATTATCCGCTAATTATTATCAACGACCGGGTAGATAACCGGGTATATACAGATACATAAAAGAAATATTTAATTATATTCTAAGTGGGCATATTATAATAATATTATTAGAATATACCGGTCTCGAAGAAATTACACGTTCATAAAAATACGTGTACTGTACACGAGAGCTAAATTATAGTATTATTACGACTGCTGCAGCGTGTATGGGAAACATAATATCGTTATAACCAGTGGCGTTATACATGATTTTCGAAAAGTTACCGGAATCAAAAAGATACGGCACCAAAGGGGAATATAATAGGGATGGCAGTCCGGTCCAAGAACAAATTTTCACCAGTCTCTCGTTACCCTCCTGCCACCCCTTCAGATATTTTAACGGTTATTATTCATTTTTTTTTTTTTTTTTTTGATTACAATAATCGTAAGTTTTCATAAATTTGGTCGGGTTTTTTTTTAATTTTCAAGCATGTGTATATTATGCGTATATTACATCACAATTTAGAACCACTCAAGTCTGTTCAATTCGCACTGGTAACATGAAATCGATCTCGCTGAACTCAAGTTTGCCGTGTCGCGTGCTTGTAAGACGGAGACAGCACAATATATAACACGCGGGTATCATCTTAATTCGATTTAACATTGAATTAAATATATATATATATAATTTGTACGATATCTGTGATAAAAAAAAAAAAAAAAAAAAAAGCGATAATGGGATTAAACCTCCATACCTATTCCCCCCTCTCCGCTTCTGATTATAACCGATTTCTCCCCTCGATACAGACAACCGCAAAACTGTATACAGGGCGTACTGCACAAACTGCAGTTTACGGAAATAATACGTTGTATAATATACTTTTTTTCTATTTGTTTTTTTGTTTTTGTGTTTACCCGACCAATCAAACATTGTATTGCCCGTATTGAATTTAAAACTGAAAATACGATTATGCGTATTGGAAATAGTAAATTTCGTCGTGGTGCTACTTATGACAATAGGCACACTAATAAATATTATTGTAATATTATATAGGAGGTCGGTTTGCGTTGCTAGTAATTAGTTCGTTCCGATAACAATGCAAAAGAAAGCCCCCGTTCGACACAAATCGATCGCCCCGAATTTTTTTATTTTTTTTTTTCAGAAGTGTTCTTTAGAAATTAAAAAAAAATGTAAAACGGACAAAGGCATTTGCCGGGTATTACCGTAACGATTTCTACATATGTGTAAAACCGCCGATCGTGGCGGTATTGTTAAAACGCCAGGAGAAATATATTTATATCGGTTGATGTTTATTTACCGTAAATATTTAAATATTGCGTAATATTTCGTTTAAACTTGATCCAATAACGTAATTAAAAATAAACGTAACGCACGGCCCCGTCGTTTAGTGCGGTCTATGACCCCAGATGAGCAGCCGCACGGCGGACTATGAACTTCGGAACGTGATGTGTAGGTGCACCGCGGGCCAACAATCATGGACGGCATTTTTTTGTTTTTTTTTTTTATCGGAATTATTTTACCGCAATGGAAACGATTTTTTTCGAACGACACGTCCCCCGTGGTAATTATAACGTTGGATTTTTTTTATATATACACACACACGTTGAAATATCATCGCCGGAACGGGACACATTTACCGAACGGTTTTGAGACGCAAAATCGCCCCGACATCGGGTCCGTCGTCCCCATCTACCGTATTTCAATTAAATGCATTATATTTCAATAATAGATTTTTACAAATATTACGGTTATTTGATTCCGAAAAAAAAAAAAACGTCTGTTCCGTATACTGTGACGTATTCCAATTCGTGATCGTGTACGGTACGACGTACCGGTATATCTCTGAAATTTGGTGGGTTTTTTTTTTTTATATATATAAATTTTATTCTGACCGTTATCGTAGAGATAAACCGACAGAGAGATTAACGTTTTACTATTTATTTGAAAAATCATAATTATTAATAAAAAAAAGATAAGAAAAAAAAAAAACAAATATTTTCTGGCCGGGCGTCCGCGACTGACAAACGGTTAGGATAATGCGAAAATGACGGCAACTGCAGAAGCCGTTTCGAAACGGAGGGTAAAATAGTCGACGATTTCGATGTCAAATCTTCTGTCACAGCCGAAAACAATTATACGTGTAGCTACCGCGTATTATAGTCGACGTTCACGATTGAAATATATTTTTACGGTTCGGCCGGTATTATCGCTGCCCGCACCGCCGTTTTAAACGGCACGCGCATGCGACAAAAAAAATATTAAAAATACGAGCGGCAAACCGATTTGGGGCTATTGTTTGCGCAATTGCCGGCTGCGGTATGGGCAATACGTATAAATAAAAGGGCTCGAGTGGACCGTCCGGGAATCCGGGAGGGACCCCGTCGCGTACCCCGCGGTTAGGGGAAACGCGACGGCTATTGGACCGCGGCAAGCGACGGTCCCTCCTCGAGGACCTCCGAGGCACCGATTGGCCGATAGGAGACGGGGCGAACGGATCGTAAAACCCGTCACTCGTCGTGCCGCACCGGTGGCGTGTTTACTAGAGGGAGGGGGGCCACCTTGGCATTTTTATTTTTTTTTTATTTTTTTTTACTGTTTTGCGCGCATCCCGAGGAAATATACTATGTTCATATAGTGTGTGTAACGTACACAGGATTTTTTTTTGGGGGGGGAAGGGACGAGGGGCAGCACGTTGGCAAGGGGTTCGCTGGTATAATAATAACGGACGAATATCGGTTACGTACTTTGTATTTGCGATGTTCGCAATATAAGACAATTTGTAGGGGGTGACGGGGACCGTTTAAGCCATTTAACCGCCAGATAATTGCCAATCCCCCGTAGGGCGTAATAATACAATAACTCCTGTTCTACATAATATATAAGGTAGTTATAGTTTTTGTGTTTCTGAGGGTGGCTCAAGAGGGAGCTATCGGTGGGAGGGGGAGGGGAAAGAAACAATCGAATGTCAATAGCACGCGTTATAATACTCGTTAATAAATAATATATTTTAGACTTCCGACGATAAGTTGCATGGAGAAAAAAATAGGACTGTTGGAGGTGCTAAAAATAGACGTTACTGTTCAAGAAAACATAAGTTTTATTTGCGTTCGGTAACGCCGCCAGTGTTAAAATTTCGAATTCGGGCTCAAAACGAGCGTTTTGGTAACCCCCGATTTTTCAAAAAAAATAAAATCTGACCATTTCAACCGGAGTCCTTTGTGTCTGGAATATTTCGGACGGATAAATATAATTCAGATATTTTTCGCCGGACTGGCGTCTTAAATACGTTTAAAATTTCTTAAGAACGTTTAAATACATTCGATCTGAAAACAAAAATTAATATTTAATCATTTTTTATCTGCGCGTTTTCTAAGCATTTTTCACTTGTAAAGTTTTTTTTATAACTAGAAAACCGAACGACTAGAAAGATCAAAAGTATATATAATTGTTTAAAAAGAAACTAAAACAAATACCGATTAAATTGTCTAAAACTTTGGATCGAACTGGTTCGTTCAGTTTTCGAAGTATAAAAAAATTAATTTACATGTCGATTTCGCTTAGGAAATTTAGGATTTACGAAAAATCCATTCTCATCAAATATGGCGGTTTCTATTATACAGGCCGTTCAATAAGCAAACGGACAAATTATTATTGTTATTCTTTATTAACGGATGTATTTACATTAATTTTTTTTTTTTTGTATTTTAATTTTCGACGTAATCCTACATTACCCGAATACATTCATTCCGTCGGCCGACGAGGCTTCGTATTCCTTTGGCGAATAATTCCCGGGGCTGGTTATGTGGGGACCACTTTTTCACATTTTCTTTGACTTTTGCACAATTTTCGAGTGACCCGAACAAATGGAAATCGGAATTGACGCCAAGTTTGAACTGTAGGGAGGGGTGTGTGTGTGATAGGATCTCCCTGCCCGTTACTTGTAATAAATCTTGCGTAGTCCTAGAGCTGTGGCGAGGGGGCCCGTTAGCTGCCGAAGAATCACCCCTTACGTTTTTGTCGAATTGTCGGCCACAATCGGTCTTCCAGGACTCGCGAGTACGATTCTATAATTCACACGCACAGAATCGCACCTTTCACCACCCGGAATGGAACTTTTCTTTTTCTTTTTTCTTCAAATCGTGTGTATTGAAAAAAATTGTCGCGTGCCAGTACGAGACAGTACGTACGGAGACGGGTGAAAAACGTAAACCAAGACTTAACACAACGATGACGATTTATTTTGTACTGTATGAATTTAGAATATTTTACAATTTAAATGGATGAACACTACCGAACCCGGATGATTTTGTATAGGTTTATAAGCGTTTCGGAACGACACCGACGGGTTACGTTAGACTGGGACTTGACTCTGGCCGACTGGCTGATCGACCGGTATCCACGAATCGCGCCTTCTGCTCTCTTGTATAGTCGGATTGGACTAGTCCGCAGGCGGCGGTGTGGCCGTCGGTGCTCGGTGGTTTCTGGTTAGGTTAGGTTAACTAACCTACGTTTCTAACCTAACCTGACCTACCAACAAGAGTTGCGCGGCCCTTGGAGGTCCTAAACAGGATCGCCCGTGCCCGGATTGCTAATCACACGTGTCGAGTAAGTCCCCGTGCCGATATTTTCGTATAACGATCTACGCACACGCGTACTTATAATATGACGCGAATATGGCTATATGCTTGTTACAAGTCCAGCGTTACTCACTATTGCCCAATAGTACGCGACATTAGGTAGGACAGGCGTCATATATTTAAAATTAAAATAAACATGTAATTTATAAAACAAAACTAAATAAATAATATCAATCAAGTAAAATATGAATAATAATAACAACAACACTCTAATGCAATGGCAACAAGTATTGCATATGTACATTGCATACTAATTATATTTTTTCTTTTGCCCGGTATATGGCTGTATTTACCGCCTTCTTGTTGCCCATCACAAGATCCTCTTGTGTACATGGGCTTGGCCCACGTGGGCAGACAAGTAGGCGTGACGTTGTCTGCTCTCGTCCACATATGCAAGTTACGTCTTGATCTCCGTATCCCCATTTTCTCATATTTACTTTTGTCCGTCCTACACCGACACGCAGTCTGTTCAGTGTCTTCCATACCGGCCAGCCTAGGTAGTGACCAGGAGGTAATCCTTCTGATGGTTCCATCCGTCTTTTACCGTTGGTGGTGGTAGGTTAGGTGTTGTAGGTACAAGGGAAAAACCTCTACGCGGTGTACCCCAGGCAACGTTTTGTAACGGCTAATTTTTCCAAATCCCGGCGCATATGATCTCTTCAAATAATATACTTACATTATAATATATATATATATTCATAGTAATGGCAATATGACCGCCCGGTCTAATAACAATATAACGCGTCATAACAGCTCTTTTTATGCCCGTCCGCCGCCGCCGCCGCCGCCGCCGCCGCCGCCGCCGCCACGCCGGTTAATTTCCCGTCGTCGCCGCTCCGGGCGTCTCCGCCGTACGTGCGGTGTGTGTGCGCGTTCTCGTCGGCTCTCGCTCCCGGTCCCGGTCTCTCACGCGCGCCCGTCCTATTATTATTGTTATTACCGGCACTCACTCCTACCGCTCACCCGCTCGCCGGCGTGCCGGCCCGGGCGACCGCGATCCATTGTTGGGCGTTATTAAATTACACGTACGGTTTACTCCCCCGCGTAACGGACCCGACAACACGCACAACGATTGTCGTGTGATTTTTTTTGTTTTTTTTTTTTTCGGTTGCCCTAACCACCGCCACCGCGGAACGGTGTGCGTCCGCGGTACCTGGTCGGCGGCGCCAGGGTCGCCCAAACCCGACGTGCGCGCGACAACAACAATCATATTATTATTGTTAGTGTTATTGTTATTGTTATTGCTATTATTCCGTATATTACTTGGACTGTTGAGAAGAGTGAAGAGGACGTGCACGCCGGGCGTCCATACTGTGTCTTAATAATTACGATACGTAAAACGTAAATATCCGTGGCGGTTTTAGGTGGACGACGAGACTAACAGACTCTGGGCGGCCTTTTTCCCCAAAACCGAAAACGTTTTCAATTTCTTTTCGTGTAAATCTGCAAAATAAACGACCGTGTTCTCGCGGCCCGGAATAAAAACGCGTCCAGAAATTTCGCGTTTCGTGTCTGAAAACGGTTTGACATTTTTGCGCGTTCCTGGTTTCGTGTCCGAAAACGATTTCTGTTTATTTCACTTCTGGGTTTCGTGTCTGAAAACGGTTTATAATTTTTTACGGGTTCCCGGTTTCGTGTCCGAAAACGGTTTCTATTGTTTTTTAGAACTATCCGCTTTTGAAAACCGTTTTGGCTCCCCGGTTTCCGGACGATATTTTCCGGAAATCGTTTACTACTATTTATGCATTTTCTAGCTATTTCCCGCTACACTTTCAACAATAATTATTTCTATCGACACATTTTTTTTTTATTAAAAAGTGAAACTTTTAATATAACTAAACCTATTTTAAACTCTTGTTTACTATTATTTACGCGTAGTATCAACGTCTTATAACCAGCTAACTTTATTATTATTTTTTTTTTATGTCGCGAAAGTAAACTACTAATGTGTTCCATTGCTCCGAATGTAAATTACCACGATATATTTACACTAGGTTACTAAATATTAATGCCTGTACTTCTTATTAGTGTCAGTTATCAGTAATAAATAATTGGATCGTTTGGATCACGTATATAGAACAATATGATTTGAGAGATGATATTGATTTGGATCCGAACATCCCACCAATCCAACGATTTAACAGTCTCATTAAAAAAAAAAAAAAAAAAACACATTATATTTTTGAAAAACTCATATTATATATTTAAACGTGAGTACTTACATACGAACGTATTTGATTGTTATTAAATGTAAATAAAGATTACTCGAATGAGATGTTAAGCGACAAACTAAGTATTAGAGATTTCTTATATGATTGCCGAAGCATTGCCAGTGATTTTCAATATGATTTTCAACGATTTCCGTGATTAACCGAACATCGATGTACACTGATTTTCGTTAGTGATTTACCGTCTGTATATGTAACCAATATCGAGATATTTATTGGCATTTGTTTTTTCACGAGTGAATATTGGCAATTTTATAATAATACCGTAGTTCAAGCCGGATTCTATGCGAGGTAAATTTTTTTTGTTTTTTCTTTAAGGGCAAATTATAATGCGATTTTATTAGTCCGGGCATGAATGGGTTTTACGATTATTCACCCGATCCAAATCGATTTACGTTTATATTTTTATTCATCGTTAACGGCTCGTCCCAGCCTCCCACCTCCCCCCAACCGTCGTTATTTAAACGGTTTTTTGGCCGACACCATTATTATTATTATTTTTTTTTTTTTCTTTCTTTCTTTCTATAGGTAAGGTATTCGTATAATCGTTTAGAACTTTTCGGCTCGATAAATATTATCGTCGTCGTAATAAGGTACGCGCGAACGCGTTCGGGTTTTTTAATTTTTTTTTTTTTTTTTTTAGTCTGAATATTCCATTACGAGTATAGTATTTTTCAAGACTATATTTTGTTTTCCGATAATTAGAATATTATTATTATTATTATTATTATTGTGGAACAACACACGCGTCCGTGTCCGTTCACTGTGAAATTATTGAAGAACGGCGGCGGCGGCGATTCCTGAACAGGTTTGACTACTGAAATTGATTCAAATATTTTAATTAAAAAAAAAATAATAAAAAAAAATAATAACGAGGAGATTTATAACGTGCTCGAAACAAACGGTCCGTGTATATATTTTGCGAGCCATTATTATTATTATATAGTTACGTTTGCTCGTTCTTTTATAAATTAAAACCGCTTCGGCGCACACATATATACGTTATAATAAATCAATTTGAATAAGTATGATTAATTAATCCCCGAATAAACCGAGATAGGTTAATTTTGTTGTTTTCACACGTTATAAAAAAAAAAAAAAAAAAAAAACCACAATATTATTTAGTATTATTATAATTATTATATTATATCGATAGCTGCATTATAATGTATAGGTAGGTTGACCCGGAGCGGTTTAATAGTAATAATAATAGTAATAATAATAACGAAAACGATATTGACTAATAGTCATCGTGACCGTTCTTCAGCATGTGTACACGTCGAAAATAATCGTAATAATACATTGCAATATCGTCGGGCCTACCCACCCCACCCTAAATTTTTTAGACGGGAATTCGTCATAATTTTACAGGGGGCCCGAAATTTTAATAAATATATATTTTTTTTTTTTACACTAAACGAAAAGCCGCTCGTAATTTACGCGTAATTCGCTTTTAAACGTACTCGTAAAAATCGTCTTACCGCGCAAAACCCGAGTACGATTTATCCTCGACATCCTACCGTACGAGCTACGGTTATTTATAATGTTTAACGGTGGCTGCTGATTTCTCTAGTTTCTCTATTTGTACATTTTGAAAAGGGCTTGGGCCCCGTCCCCGATTATCTCCTATGCCCGACTTATAAATCCGAAACTCTCGATTGAGTAATTTTTTTATTTCCTTTTTGCCCAATAGAATTTGATATTCGAATTAAGGCGCGGTTTTGTTTTTTTTTTTTTTTTTTGCTTAATTTTTCAAAATAGCCCGATACAGTAGAGTTCCCCGGATTACGGGATAAACAAAATAATTAGGCCACTGATAAGGCATTTTTTTTTAGTAGCCAAAAACATTTAATTTCACATAAAACCAAATAAAAAAAAACTCTACAATTTAAAACAACTTGTATAACTCGGTGAAAATTCCTGGTCTCCGCGATGATTTTTAACATTTCCACTGAATTACAACACAAACACATAAATCGAAAACAACAGAAAACCGTAAATCTTCCTGTTGTTTTCCCAATTATTAAGGAAATGACGAGGAAAACGATTTCTTCAATGCACCAACTCAATGATGGAAAACGCAGCAAAAAAGCTCTTTATAGTCGTTTGTGGTTGGAGCAAGATTTCTGGTAGAAAAGTTGTTCACAGACCCCTATAGGGTGGGGGGGGAGAATGTAAAAAACACTTCATCATAAAACCAATATATATATAACCCGTTTCGCTCAGAATCTAAAAAATAACCGAATCGATCGATTCGAAACCATTAAATTTAGATTATAACTGTCGACCGCGTTTATTGCGAACGGGAGGGTCGATGATCATAATAATTTCTGATAATTTATTTCATTTTTACTTACTAATAGTATCATTTAGTATACGAGCGTATAACCCCGAGTTTTGCACGGTAACTCGTGCTGATTTAATGTTGGGTTCTATCAGTGGGACGGCCTCCCTCCTCGTGTAATCATTTGTCTATATAATTTCATTTGTTTTTTCGCTTGTTGTGCACGTAGATTGTAAATATTATTTTTGTGTAAACAAAGGAAAATAAAAAGCTCGTGGCGATGATCAACATCGTATTTTGGTATTATTGCAACGTGGCCGTATCGGCCTTATTAAAATGCAATTTTCTGGAAGACCACGAGGCCTCGCTACTGCAGTAGTGCCCTCCGTCCCCTAACAGTGACGTCTTGTAGCGAGACCCAAGACCGATAACACTAATCATCGCCTGTATATTCGGCCAGACCCGATAAAAATCGTTTATATATATATATATATAAACCGACGGCCGGTGTAACAAAAAAAAAAAAAATAATAATAATATCGACTGTTAGAATCTATTACGGATGAAAAATTATTATATCGGTTCGTACACGCGTTATCGTACCTATAATATTGTTATAATATTATTATATTGTAATAATATAGGTATACGTTATTATATTAAATTAAAATTTTTAATTCCGTACCGGCAGGGTGCCGGTGTCCTGTCATTACGACCTCATGCATGTACACATATGTATATATGAATTATGATCTCCGACCGTATAGGCATAATGCTATAATAAGGCATATAGCTGTACGCGTATATAATATTATTATATACTACGGTTAAACTGCCGAATCACGGGCGGACAATGATTTTCACGAGGAAATTTATCGCCGTAATCGCCGGGCATATATAATAGCTCCGATATACGACACACGATTTTTCCGCGGTTTATTTTTTCGAATTCATCGTATACGGTATCGTCATCAGTAACACTGGCGGTTCCAGGTGAGGGATGCCAATAAATGGATCACCCTTCGTAATGGCGGAGGGTAGGGTTATAATTCGATTTATACGAAGCAGGCAAATGGGCGGGCGTCATAGTAAAAACAAACAAAAAAAAAAAAATACAAAAATACAAAAAAAAAGATGCTATGTTTGTTACGACTGCAGTTCGATTGAATCCGTTTGAGTATTCAATAGTTAGACGCCGGAAAACGAACAAAATCCGACTACCAGAATGCTATATGATAATCTAAAACCTAAGAGTGATCGGTATTTTTGTACTGAGCAATTTGGTTCCCGGCTTCATATTGGTGTACAGTGTAATTACTATACGAGGCGTGTTCAAAAAGTTCCCGAATTTTTCAATTTTTTATTTATAGTGCTTACCTACAAGCTATTGAGACTGATCGCCCTCGAAGTATTCTCCCTTTTGGTTAGGTTAGGTTAGCCAACGACGTTTCCATTGTCGAAAGCAATCCTGGAAAGCGGTTTCTGGAATCGCTCGTAGCTCCGTTGGCGAATTTTCTTTTATTTCGTAGAAAATCTTTGTCCTTTTAACGGAGATTTTAGTTTTGGAAATAAAAAAAAAAACGTCTGCTGGTGCCAAGTCGGGAGAATATGGTGGACGAGGGGAAGCACGGTCGTGTGATTTTTCATGCAAAAATCTCGAATTAACAGGGAAATTAGACCCGCTAGACAATTAGATTTTTACTTTTGAAAAAATGTACGTTTTAATCGGCGGTCGCGAGGGTTGACGTTTTGAAAATCGGCTCGAATCTTTTTGTTTATCGGTTTCGTCGCGCGTTCATGGATTTAACCCTCGATTTCGATCCGAGTCCATCCGGCTGAAATATTCCGTGTTACCGTCCGAGTCGGGGGCACACGGTATTTTTTTTTTTTTAGCCCGGGAAGAAATGTCCGCAGAATCGTCGTTGTTCGTTTCGAATTGCACGTACGTATATTCCAATATGAATAATAAAACTAAAAACAAATTATTACGATAATATAATAAGCGTAAAAAAAATATTCGCTAATATATATTATCGTTTATAATTACTCAATTATGGCTATTGTGGTTTTTTTTTTTTTAATTTTTTCACACACGCGATATACGCTCTATGTGTACATCCGATAACATTTATTGTGTTGTTTTCTCTTTTTTTTTTTCCTCTCGTCGGATTTATATTGTTTTGTACGATCATTTTCGTATAATTACGACGACGGGCGTATAATAATAATTGTATTATTATTATTATTATTATAATTTACTGATAATATTAATAATAATATAATATCGGCGGTAGTTTTTTTTTTTTATATTTATTTCTTTTTAAATGTTTCCACTGAGAAATCACGTGAACGTGTCCGAAAAGAGCGTAGAGAAGAAAAAACAATACAAAAACAACGAAAACTGGCCGAATTATAAAATAACGCGAGTAGTGTGGGTGGGGAGGAGGATAAAACCGGCTCATGCGAGATATGAAATAAAATATAAAAAATTTCATTGTGGTTTTTTTTTTTTTTTTTTTTTTATCCGTACAAACACATGCAAATATCGACACGCAAACGCGAGATAATAATAATAATTATATATCATTCTTGATATTAAAAAAAAAAAAAAAAAAAAAAAAAAAAAAAAGAGTAAAATAATAATAATTAAACCGACGTTGTTGGCTTTTTACGCGTCCGTCGGCAAATAAAATCGTGGTTAGAATTTCAGAAGGCATTTCCTGCGAGGCGGTGATGTATCTAAACCGGAATGCAAAGTGAAAAAGAAAAAAAAACACTCGTCCGTTTTAGATTATTGCCGTTATCCGTCTTTGGTTTTAATTTTAATTTTTTTTTTAAATTCTTGGCCTAATAGCGAGGAATGTATTGGTTTTACCACCAGTGGTACACCGCGATTTCCCAACGATTAACAAGAATTCCTATAAGACCAGCAAAGATTTCCCATAAGATTTTCGCGATAGCCAAACATTTGTACATTAATTATTTCCGTAAGCGTGTGTTTTACTATGATGCGTGGTTTATTTTTTTTTTTTTTAGTTTCCGGGCGTATACAATTTGTTTACCGAAACTGTTGCTATTTAAAACCATTTGAAGCTTTGAGGTGTGGGTTTTGTTAGAATTTCTATTCGGCTCTATGCCCGGCAAAAGTGTTTGACACAAAATCCACTGGAAAAGTGGCATTTAATGGTAAAAAAAAGAAAAGTTTTGAGAGCATAACGTTTTTTTTTTTGTGTTAATAAGCGTTTAAAGTTCAAATTTTGGCGAAAATCGTATAAATCACCACGGTGTTTTGCACGGAAATTCGAGAATGAAAACGTCGCGGTTTACGCGGAATATTTTCTACCGAACACGTTCGCTTGGAGTCGTTTTTTCGTTAGCGATGATTTATCGCGGTCGACGCATGCCGACAAAATAATATCGAATTCTTCGCTACACCCTATTTACCTTGCCGGCTAAAAAAAAAAAAAAAAACCTCGGCCCACCCGCGAGCAGTAATATTTCCGCTTTGTCTCCCGACCGAACAACGCAAACGAGCATAATATCGGTATCCGTCCGATAATCGTACCGTATTGTTTGATTAGGCGAGACGTCGGCAAAACGAAAGCCGGGCCATATAGGCGGGTATACTGATATTATTAACGGTATCCGTGTACAGGACGTATAATATAATATTTGGTACGGTACCGTATTATGTTGGTGGCAAAAAAAAAAAAAAAAAATCTGCACTCGACACCGTGTTTACGATGGCTGCGCGGAATGCACCGCCGTAATTAAATACTCCGCGGGCAGGCAGCGACCCGCAGGTAGGTTTTTTCTTGTGTACCCGGAGACGAAACGCTTCGCAGTCGGCCAATTCGCACTTATGCACTTATATTGTTTAATACTACGCCCATATTGTTATGGCACCCGTGCCGTTTAATTAATCGCCATTTACCTCGGGATTTATTTCTCCTTTTTTTTTTTTTTTTTTATCGTAGCGGCACTTATAATAATAATATTATATCGATATTACACGTGCTCACGGCCGCCGAACTCCCGGCAACGGGAGAATTCCAGTTTAATGTCACTGTCCGCGGCTCCGAAGGGGCGCACTCCGAGTTAGTTTAGGCAGGGTAGCGTAGCAAAAAAAAAAAAAAATGTTATGTTGCACGGGTTTGAATTTAAGGGCCTTAATCGAAAGACAGGGCAGAAACAGGGCAGTGCTTGCGACGCAGACGATCAGTTTTCATTCAAATCGATTATTATTCATATTATTTTAATATTGGATATTACTCACGCATCACATATCACAATGGTGGAAAAAATTAATTGAAGCCCCATGCACGGTCCACATAAAACAGTATACGACACAAGCCGTGGCGATTACACGAAATCGAAGAATATCATTGACTCCGTTAAATCGGTTTCGATTTAAACGCAAGTAGTTGGTGGCCGAACTGTGTATCGGAAAATTCCGACGTCACGACTTATTCTTTTCACCGTGTACTCGCTTTTCCATATAGGTTTGTACCGTTTCGATGGCGAATACAAAAGTTTAAAGTTCATCGATTTCTCCGTCTGAATCCCACTCGTGAGGTCTGATTTGTCCGCTCATACGACCGATCATGTACAACGACGACAAGAAACTGCGTTACAATGTACGGTCGTATCTAATCTGTCCCGCCTAATCTAATCTACCCTGCGTTGGACTGCGTCACAATGTGCGCCCGGCCGTACTCCGGTGGCGTTCTAAACCAGCCGGCCCCCCCCCCCACATGGCCGCGTCCGCAAATCGTCCGACGGCGGAGATTTTCGACATCGACCGCTGAACGCAATTGAAACACTCGTGTTTCGTTACTCCGAATTCCGTAAAGAAATCGGTCTGATCCGTACGGGTTAGCTAAAGCAAAATATATTGTATACAGCCGTTTTCGACGAGTAATCCGCGTTATCCGCGATTATAACGGGAACAACACGTTGAACCTTTAAAAACGCTAAATACTTCCGGAATACGTTTGAATAAAGTCGTCTGGCGTATAATATTTTACAAAAATGTATACCCCTAACAACGTCAATGTTTTACACTCGCGTACCTATACGTCCGGCGGGAGGGGCAGTTTGTCGTCGTCTCTAATGCCTAAATCGTCAATTTATTTCCGTCATTTTTTTTTCGTTCAATCCCGAGGTACAAACTCTATGGTCCACTCTTCATCCTCGTTGTTACCACCGGTTCACAGTAAACCCGCAGGCCGGAATCTCTATATGTGTTTGATGAACGATTTTCTCGCGTAGACGTTCGCCTAAAGCCTCCTCTATACCGCATCGTTGTCGTCTTCGTTTGCTTCATACGTAACATTCTTCTGTAGCACCGCTCGCGTCCCCGGGGGTTTCTCTGAGGTGTCCGACCTCCTCCTCCTGTCATGCCGTGTTGCCGTGAGGCGCACGAAAATTCCACGGCGCGACACCGGCGAACAGTGTTGACGGTGGCGGTTTAAGAAGAATATTATTAAGCGAAGCGATTCTTAAGGACCGGGGTTGCTGCAGAGAAGCACCACGGGACGGATTCCCGGGATTATAGCGCGCGCAGTAACGACGCGGCCGTTGTTCGCCGTCGATTCGCAAACGCCCCGCACCGGCGGGCCCGGGGGGAATGACACGGGACGGCTCGGAACATCTCACCGGTACACATCGCCCGGCGCGCGGCACTGCCGGCGTCGGACGGGGGGGAGGGGGGGGGGTCCCCGTCATCGCGTTTGTTAGGTTATGCGCGCGCCTCGAGATAAAGATCGTTTATCGCGCGCCGCCGACAGGACCCGCCGCCGGTACCCATATTATTATTACGATATATTATTATTATATAATAATCGCGTATTGTTGCGTTTCGCCGGCGTACGTACGGTAATAATATATATTTGGATTTTGGGCACCACTGATTGAACGACGACGGCCGGTCGTATAACAACAACAACAACAACAACAACAATAATAATGATATAAATAATATATAAACGTGTATATTATTACGGCGAACGGGACAGACGGGTGTCTGACGGTTGGAGGGGAGGACCGAGAGAGCGGCGGCGGCGGCGGCGGCGTTGAATATTATTACGAGGTGTTGGGTGCCTGTCAAGAAAGAAAATAAAAAATATAAATAAAAAAAAAAAAAAAACAAAAACGTACGCGCACTTAATGTCTTCACACCGGCGGCGGCGGCGGCCGAGACTAATTGTAAAAGATGATGTCTTCATCGTTTCTCCTCTCGTATATTATATTATATATTGTATACACGAGAGAAACACCGCGGAAAACCTATGTACGCGGCACACGGGACGTCAGAATAAAGTGGCTTTAACGTTATAATGATAATAATAATAATAATAATAATAATAAAATTATTATATACGCACACCTGTGCGCACAGTTAACAGTGTGCGTGTTTCTGTTGGTACTACTCGTATTATTATTATTATTATTATTATTTTACACTCCGAGCGATACCAAAAAAAAAAAAAAAGGGCAATAAAAAATGCGAACAAAATTATAATTATAAATTATATTATTATTATTATTAACACGCGGAGTGTTCCCCGTCTGTCCCGCGGTTTCCCGCCCGCCGGGTAAAACGGTACGATAATAATAATTATTACATTTTTTATTGTTACAATAGTATGTACGCGATGTGTACGTACGCATATATCGAACTAACAAATAATGACGAAAACGATAAATTTGACGTTCTTTTTGTTTTTATTTTTTCAAATTATTATTTAATTTTTAATTTTACAACGATCGTATACATACGTTTATTATAACCTCAACACGTAAAAATCAGTTTATACACGGAGTCGTTCCGTTGGAAGGGATATTACAATATTATAATATAAGCGTGTAACAATAATAATAAAAAAAAAAACGGTAAAAAACTACTATATAGTGATGAAAATCTCCACACTTGTTTCCCCCCTACTCTGTTTCGCTGATGCCGATTTTTTTGCGTACGCGACAATAACGGTCGGGGCGGACGGGGGACTGATTTTCGGTAACCGGGGGGGGGGACAAAAAAATCAAATTAAAAAAAATAATCCAAGGAGACCAAAAAAAAAAAAATAAAATAAAAACCGAATTTTAATAGATACACATTTTTTTTTTATTTTCTTTATTCTTTATTTTAATTACTAATTGTTATACATTATCAATGACATAAACTACACGCCGTACTGCACCCAAACATTGCACAAAAATTCAATACTATGATATATGTACACATTGATTTCATAAACGTCATTGTGGGTTTTTCTACAGATAACTAATATACTGGTACACAATAAATTTAGGTTTCATTAATGAGTCGGACATTAAAAAAAATCTAAAACTTGTAGATTAAAAATGTTTAACATTTGGTTTGTTTTTCTCCTCGGATTTGGTTTGCGTTTTTAGTTTGTCTTTTTTCCTGTGGTTTTTTTTTTCCCCCTAAAACTATTCAATTTCAATATACAACGACGGGGAAACAAAAATAATATTTTTAAAAAAAAAAAAAAAAAATCATAATCATAATATTATACACAATATATATTAAATGAATACATAATAATATACAAATACAATACGTCATAATATACATGTATATATATTACAACTAAAAACACTTATTGCACTCACGTAATAATATGTTATAAGGTAAATTTACAGATATGCGCAGTTTTCAATAAATTATAAATAATTATAATTATATTATCATTACTCTAAACAATTATAAAGTGTAAACAATAATAATAATAATAATAATTATAATTATAACACCGTCTAACGTGTCTAACTTACTAATAATAATTTATATTTACTACGATTTTAATAAATATATTATTCATTATATTATAATGTATACAATTATTACACGACAATAATATTTGTATACGGCATTTTTTTTTCTTCTTTTTTTCCCTATTATTATTACAATAATATATTGACTAGATTCGAATTCTATATTATATTATTTTGCGTTACGACGCGGAACGGACATGACCGAGTTTATAGTTACCTATATTATTATATTATAGATTTTTACAAATATCAAATACATTAATTATCGTGCGGGTTCCTGCGACCGCATTATTAGGATTACGAGCCTCAGGCAGTTCTACCACCGTGACCACAGAAAAGCGAAAATCCACGAAAGAAGTGTAAACCGTTCTCCCCAACCCCTCGTGGTTTTGCGTGAAAAACCGCTCTCAGGCTTGTGTAAAAGATACTCTTTTTAAATGTATTCCGATGCGTACAACATACAGATACTTTCAAAAAGTATTTGAAAATACTTGAGATTTGTTTTAATATAAGTATTTTAGTTGTGTGTACAATTTCAAACACAAATATGTTTAAATGTTTGATAAATATTTAAAATGCAATACCGAGTAATTTCCATAGAAGTATTTGAATCGATTTAAAAGTATTCAAATATTTGTATTAAAATACATTACAAGTCTGAAACCGCCAGGATTGTTTTCGACCAAGTATCGACACGTACGGACGCGGACGGATGTGACCGGCATTGTAATATTTAAGGTTATGTTCTATGGATTTTCGCTTTCTCTGGCATAAGTATACGCGGTAGGAAAACCTACCCCATCATCATCGTTATACGGGGTTGGCAGTTAACGCGCGTTTCATGTTATCGTATTGTAATATCATTATTATTATTATGCTCGTATGATATGCACTAGGCAGTGCATGAATTGGAGTTCCCTCTCTGCACAGAGACAGAGAGCGAATATATTCAAATATTTTATCGCGTTTTTTACAGCTATTATAGTGTAATATTATATTAACGTTAGTACAATATTACTAATTAATATGTATTCCATATTATTGTGTAATATAGTTATTAGGAACCTTTAAAAAATATTATATTATATACGATAATAATACAGGGGGGTGTGCCAAAAACGACTCGTCCGACATCCGAAAAGTGCTGTGTAATAATATTATTAAGAGTACGTTACAGTAACACATTCGCCGTCTCTGTCGTCTAGCTTACGATATTTTCATTAAAAAAATGTTGATTGAGATTAAAATAATAAATACATTTTTTCACAAGTTTGAAGGGTCCCTCTTACTTGCCGTCTAATTTAATAGAATAATTGTTCGTTTGAAGTCTATCAGACTTACTTACTTAGTTCATACTATAGGAAGTACGAAAACCCACTCTTGCTGAACACAGCAAGTCCGTTAGATATACAGAGACGGCAAATGTTACTGTGACGTCCTCTTGAAAAGAAAAAAATATTTTAAAACGCGTTCGGGGCACATAAAGTTCTATGACAACAGATCTGCCGTCTGCGTGGTCCAAACAACTGTTAAATTCTACCAACATAATAATATTAATATACGTACCTACGTCAAACACATTTGACCGCGCACGGTTGCCAACTATAAATATCACTTTTAAACCGGACGAATTACAGTTTGGCACGCCTGTATCGTGATTAACAATATTATATTTTGTGAGGATGATTCTAATGGATAAAATGACGATAACGCGCGTATAAACTGTACAACCCAACGTTGGGATGGAATAAGGGCGGTGTCGGGGCGGCAGTTCATACTTTATTATTGTTGATGTTGTGGTTGTGGTTGTTGTTATTGTTGTTGTTGTTGAGGTTATTGTTGTTGTTGTTGTTGACGTGGGCGGCGGTGATGCTGAACGGCCGATTGCCGCCGGCCAATAGGGATTCTATGCTGAACGGGTTGAGACGTCGGGCCTTGTCGGCGGTGGCGGCCGCGGACGACGTGGACAGGTTCAACAGCGGCGGTGGCGGCGAAGATTCTCCGTCGGCGGGTCGCGGCCGTCCGTACGGATGGCCGTGGCCGTGGCCGACGCCACCGCCACCGCCCCCGCCGCCGCCGCCACCGCCGCCGTACTCGTCATCCGAACTGCAACTGTCGTCGGCCGTCGTCCGCCGGCAGGCGGCCGCCACGGCGGCGACGGCTGCGGCCGCGGCCGCGGCGGCCCTCGCGTACGGCGGCAGTCCTTCGTCCTCGTCCTCGTCCAGGTCGTCGTCGTCGTCGTCGTCGAACGTCGTGCTGGCGCTCCGCCGGTGCAACGTTCGGTGGTGGTGTTGCCGGTGATGGTGCAGGTGCATGTCCTCCTCGCCGACCACGTCGATCTCCTCGTCCCGGCTCGTCTGACCGCTGCAGCAGCTCGACGAGTCGTGGAACGACAGGTCCATGCCGGCGTTGGACGATCCGCCGACCCCGTCCATCCCACCTACGCCGTCAATCTGGCCGTGTTTTTTGGCCGCGTCTATATCGAAAACAAATTACAAAACAAAAAATTACGTTACGTCATGATAAAACTGTATACGTGCACGAGACAAATTAGTTTACTTATTAGTATATACTGTTCGCTGTGGGAAAGGGACGATAACCTTAAACGTTATTATTACTATTCAATTATCGTTATTTATCGTTGTAGAAAGTGAAAAAAAAAAAAAAAGAAGGAATTTTCGACACCTATAACTATAACGGAGTTAATTGTAAAAGTGAGGATGACTTGCACGAATCCGCGCAATCTGCTTAAACTATACCTACTTATAGAATACGTATTAACCTATTTGGTCGGAGATGGTAAAGATAATAACAACCATCTCTGGTTGCCAGTGGATTTTTTAGGCGATCCAGTATGAGAAATTCGCCGTTCCGATTTACACCGTCCCGTTCTAATCGTATGAAAAAACCCGGACCCCGTCTACAGGGTTTTTAATGTTTTTACGAGTAATAAGATCAGGGGAGTGCGCAGCGGCGAGTGGGATTTAATATCATAGGCGTACCAATAGACTGACTGCGCCGTGTCAGCCGGAATAAAACTAGACAGATACGGTAAAAGGATCATGGCGAAATAAAATAGAAATGATTACGACCTATCCGCGAAATAGGTTATAGGTTTGTTTATATGTTATTTGTCTGAGGGCGAATCGCGCTGGTTCGCCAAAAGACTAGAACCTTAATATCATCATGACCTTCATGGTCTTCGTGGAATAATAATTATACAGAATTTTTATCGACCATGATTTTCTCTGCCTCTTATCGCAATGTTATAATGGCTGTAAATATTGTAGACGGGAGGTTGTTGATAATATTATGGCTATGGTTATAATAGTCCGCCAGTATTCGCTTAAAAACACAACAAACACGTTGCAATTTATTTAGTAATTCAATCGATAGCCAACGTATTTCGGCCAAGTTATACAAGGAAATATAATCGATTTATCGAATACAATTTGTATATGATTAATTGTTTTCTATATATACAGCGGCGTGCACGGGGAGAGAGGGAATTGTTAAGGGGATACCCCCTTCATTGACTTGAAAATACAACATTAACGAGTGTTTTCTCAATAATTTAATCTTGAAACGCATACACATCAGCCGAATTACAAGAAAAAACTGTTGATTTGTTGTAAAAAAAAAAAAAAAAAATTTTTTTGGTAAAAATCACACTACTTTCGGGTTAGGATAGAAGACGATTCTGGATACGATTATTAGTCGGGTGTCAGCTATTATATCAGTTTGGACATTTCTGGACAACACACCACTGTACGTATACTATTGTAAATGCCCTCCGTGTGAAAAATCCCCAGCACGCCACTGCATACCCACGATATCCGCAAAGTGTTCGCGTCCAGTCGATTAATTATTATTGCAACGTTTACTCGCGATCAGTGTAATATATAATATTAATCATGAGCGGCAGACACGAGGGGTTGATGAATTTTGTTATTAATATCGCATATAGTAAATTCGGATTACCTAATTTTATTGTTAACCCAAAAGGATATACGGAAGAAGAAAAAAAACCCAAGTCTTTTGTCGTCAATTTGATATGATAACACAATCTCCGGAACGTTATTTAATTGTTCGGCACACTGACAAGAACGGTAATGCCTCATTGCCGACGTCGTTATCAGTATGTCGGAGAACTCACCAGTCACCGTCATAGTTACCGCCTTACGCTAGCTGATGGTACGAGGTTTACGGTCACCTGCAGCCGGCCTAGAAAGGCGACTAGACCATTATCTTGTAGAATAAACGAAATACTATATTAAAAATAATTTTTATTTTATTAAAATCCGGTCATTTTACCGGGTGCGGGGGCCGCTACTCTGCGGCTCGTCTTAGAATTAATGAACATACGATATATATTGCCCCAAATGAAAATTCCTGTCCGCGCCGCTGATATTAGAGTAGTTATTGTACAGCCGAGTAGTGCAAGTAGGTTTTTGTACACTAGTGAAACGTAATAAAATACAGTTTAGGACTGCTGTCGTTAATATAATAATATACGTATATATATATATACGAATCGGTAGGACGAACAGGTATGCGACGTGTCTTATTTGAAATCCGATAAATTCGAATTTTGTACGTCCGTTTTGCACGTATACATTTTTTTTTTTTTTTTTTTTTTTACTCTATTTAATAAGCCGAATACCGACAACGACAACGACGACTGTCAAATTGTGTTCGTATGTATACACTTGCGGTCCCCGACCACGCGCGTTTGCCTATTGGACGTATAATAATATATAAACTAAACACAGTGTTTGGAAATGTCACGAAATACACGGTTTTGAATTATTTTAAAATCGACGAAACATTTCAATTTATCGTTATTTTCGTATTATTATTATTATATATATTTGGAATTCGGGGAAAATAATTCATATTTAATATTATACCTCGGTTATAAAGATTACACTCGATTTTTAACCGACACGAAAACGAAACACACATTTTTCGATATCGATTTATTTGATTTGCACATGGATGAAATTCAAAATTGTTTATTAAAAATGTATTACCCGGGCATTATTTATTTGCTTCATAATGTTGTATGCATATTTATGTTGACGATCGTACGATTTATGCGCAATTATAATTTACTGCATCCCCTCCCATTGAACAGTTAGTTCTGGGCATGCCTCTACTATTTTCCTTTTAATTTAGCATGCTCTTACTAATTTTTTCTTTATGCATCTGATGTCTTTTTGCAAATGAAGATATTTTCGAAAACCTCGTACAGATATATTATCAACTCAGATTTATTGTAGAAATTGTATTTTTTTTATTTATTGTTTAGTCATAAATTATTGTTAATTGGCAAAAGTCCAATACAAATATACTCGTATATATTATATAATATTATAATATTATGCAAGCAAAAACTTAGCTTGCTGGAGTATTGCTGTGTGTTTTTTTTTTTTATTATTATTTTTATTACTACAATTGATTAATGCAATGAATTGGGTTGAGTTTATAATAATAATTACGAGGGACATTTTTTTTTTTTTTTTTTGTTTTTCCAATTCGAACACCGATTGGGGTCGAACGGAACGGAATTAATAATAACAAATTTCAAACAAACCCCCCATCATCATGCTTCACCATTTCGTGGTTTATATTTTTATATGTAACATTTCAGACTTCAATGCATATATAGTGACGAATTGGGCGGCGACGTACTTTTAAAATACATTTAACGAGGTCGTTTTGATTGGTTTCTCGTTTTGGACGTACAATACGAGTAAAACGGGCCGCCGGTAAAGTGTATTATTATTATGAGTATTATTATCGTGCAGTGTGCCACGAGAAAACATTCCCAATAACCGTATCGAAACGCGCACATTATCGTACGTACGGGGCGATGGTCGTCGCAAACGGTTTATGATATTGTCACGCGTGTGTAATAATAATACACACTGCCGCCGTAATATAATTTACAGTATTATTGTCGCGACAATATTCGGGTGCTATATTATTATATTTTTTTTTTTTATTAGTAGTATAGCTATCATCTATACCTAACCGAGCGCATACGACGGAGACGCGTCGGAAAACTGTTAAAAAAAATATATAATAATATGTGTTTTGTCGAACGGACGGCGGCGCGACGTTATCGACACCGGGGGGGAAAATAAGAAAGGAAAAAAAAAAAAAAATGTAGAATTGTTTTCGTTTTTTTTTTTTTTTTTTTTTTCGATCTAGGAGACGATATAATACAATATCGTTAGACAGAGTATTGTGGCGCGATAATGACTCTGTATATTATATTGGATATTAATACGTATACGGACGTGTATTACATACGCCCGTATGTAATTTTATTATATATATATATATATATGCATGCGTGTGTATGAATTATAAATGTACGTTTTATACGCCGTTATTTCGGTAAGGATCGCCAATAAGAAAACCCCTCGTTATTTTCTCGATCGCGTTTTGTCGCCAATAAAATAATTAGCAATCAGTAAATATACTCCGGCGAAAATCGTCAATTAGAAAATCCGAGCGAAATAAACGCAAGGTGCCTGTAAATATAATTCACCTGTATACGCCTGTAATAATTGGTTTTCTACGCCTTTGTCTATAATAATACAGCGACAAAGGCAGGCAATCCACCAACACACGATCGCCATTCTCCGGTCGAGTTTAGGGCAGACTATTATTGTATACGTTTGATATCACAAGAGTATTTACTATACATGTCTAACGCGATTTCTCTCGACTTTCAACGGATTAATTAAGAAATGAAAATATTAAAAAATGAACATTGGGGACGAGGAGTGGCAATAGTATTTTTCTATAGAAACTGTAACCGCCAAAACTAACAAACCGTGCGTAGAGGTCTCTTAAGTGGACACCGCGTGGTTTTAACTTCCAACAGTTTACTCAGGCTCCAATCGACTTAAAGAAAAATCGAATAAGTCAAATCAAAATCTACAACATTCACTATATGTTATCAAACAGAGATGTTTTGATATCTATTTCCCAGATGATATTTTCATACGTCAAACTTTAAATCCAAATTGTAGAATGAATATATCAATAAAAAAAAAAAAATCTTTCTTTTAAAACATAGTGCATTTTGTCGTCTTTAATTTGGTGAAATAATTTTTGTTTCAAATCTTAATTATAGATCCTGAATACTATTGGAGGTACGATAATATATTTTTTCTATATCGCCCGTTAGACAGACAGAGACGGAGACTTCAACCGAATTTTGTTAACGATTATTTTTAAATCAAATATTAACGGTTTTGTTTCTTTTTTTATAATTTTTGAAAATGGACGCCCCCCCCCTCCCCCAATACGAAATTCTGGCAACGTGCCCTTGTAAAAATATTAAAGAACCACTTACTGTTCGCTTGCTGAGACTCCCATTCCTTGCGCAACGTATCCAAGTCCACGTGCACTCCTTTGGCGGCTAACTTTCTCTGTTGTCTCTCCAAGCTCTTGAGCAACTTTTTCTGCCTCCGTTCCCGTTCTTTGCGCCTCAATTCGTCAGCCGGTATCGGTTCCCCGGAACACGTGACAGGATGTGCGTTATGCGCCGGCCGGCCCGGACCCTTTTTGGTGTGTTCCTTTTTCCTCCACTTGGCTCGCCGGTTTTGAAACCACACCTGTGAAAAAAAAAAATCGATGACGATATGTATATACGAAATCAATTACAAAAAAGATGCGTGAGCACACTGTATTGTAGGCGGGAAATTGAGAAGGTAGGCCATGGAGAGGAATTTAATATATAACTGTACGCGACGATAAAAATCGCTGTTTTTTTTTGTATACCTACTGTAAAATAATTCAAAATATTTGTCTCTAAAATCATGGCGAATCATTCCGCCTATGGTTTGTTCCCCCTTTATTGAGGAAACTACGGAAAAAATCAAAAATGACCTCCTCGCAACAACAATTTTTTCTAGTTGTTTTTCGGTTGGAACAAGATTTCTGGTAGAAGAGGTGTTTACAGACAGAAAGAAAAAACACACGAATCATTGTATAACCAAGGATCGCCGTATATATATAAAATAAATTAAACATAAAATCACCGAAATCGAATCGACATAATAATATAAAACACTGTTTTGCGACAGATATATATATATATGTGCACGGGCATTCTCACGGAGGGAGTGATCAATCCCCCTCCCCCGTAGCATTTAAAAAAAAAAAAAAAAAATCTAACTATGTATTTATTGACCGAACGGTTTAACATGAACGTTGTTTAGCTCTTCTCGATAAAAGAAAATCGCCTGTTCGACGAACAAATAAATGTATTTTAATAAATCGATACATTCAATTTAATTCCGATGCGTCAATATTTATCGCACGGGGGTGTGTAGCTCATTTTGCAGATAATAAATATAAATACCCCGGCATCCCCGTCCAATAGAATTCCCGAGAACGCCGCTGAATTCACGTGCGTGTTCTTATATCAATTTACCGCATAATACGATAAAAAAAAAAAAAAAAAAAACGTGTACGGAATCAAATGACCTTTAAATTCTATAATTCCGGGACTTTTGCCGTATATATATATATATATATATATATATATATAAAATAAAAAAAAAAACACCAACAACAAACCACATACACGCGCAGTAAAGTTTATCGTCTATTTCTCGCCTCGGGCGTTCATACGACCCCGCGTATAACCGGAACGTATTACACCCCGGGGACGTGTTCCGGCTGTACGCTCTGGACAACACGGTGGCGTAGATTATTTAACCATATACACGAATCGTTTGTATATATTTTCCACCCCTGACAATAAAAAAAAAAAAAAAAAAACTCGGCGAACAAAAACCAACCCCTCGGCCCCGTATCAAACGTCGGGAATGAGGTTCTAAATCAAAATATCGAGAGGGCGGACGATGCTCCAGGGAACTCGTGTATATATATATATATATATACGGAAGATAAAAAGCCAATTCCTCGGGAACAATAACTCGGTGCGTGTACATTACATATACATATATATATACTTACAGCCACTCTGGATTCTTTGAGGTCCAACCGCAGGGCTAAAGCTTCCCTCATGAACACGTCGGGATAGTGGCTGGCCAAAAACGCCCGTTCCAGTTCTTCCAGCTGCCACGTGTTGAAATTCGTTCTGGACCGTCGCCGTTTGTTGGCCAAGTCTTCCGAACTGCCCGCGGCACTGTCGCCGTCAACGCCGCCTGGATCGCATAATAACAATTACCAATTATTCGTTTGCAAAACAACATTTTAGTTTTCGCGGGCAATTGAAAAAAAAAAAAAAAAAAAAAAAAACTAATATAAATAACAACAATCGAATTAAAATCCGCACCGTTTCAACAACATATCCAGTGACACAACTCAAAACGTTCGCTTTTCGGATGTTCAACGGTGTCCAAGTCTTTATTTCAAATTACGACTTGACAAAATTGCGTAACTTCACTTTAAACCGATTTCGAAGTCTTCCGAAATGCCATCGGTTTCTGTTTGTGGTTTTTATTATTTTTTCAAACGCGTATAGTGTGTTAAAATATGTTTAAATTTCGTATCGTGTCACTTTGACAAAACAGTGCGAAATGTAAAACGAAAAAATGTATATTTATAAAATCAACATTCTAAACTAATAACGTTTGGACAACGAATTAAACATATTCAATTTACGTGTCGTCTCGTATCTTTTTACAATTACTTTTAATAAAATTAATGTAGTACTCCCCAGCACCGAATTCTCTACACAATTTGAGCACCGCTTACATATATATGTATATATTTATTATATAAATTTCCAAATCGTTATCGTTTCGTCACCGTAACCGTGTGCATTTTTTTTCTTGTACGATACGATAAAATTTACAAGCATAAACATAAATACGTTACACAACTAGTTTCCACAAACACCAACTTCGTCAAAAAAATCCTTTCGACTGGTTAATACTAGAATTAACCGCCAATTTAAACACGAGCCGGTCAAAATCAATATTAAAAATCAGATCCCGTGTAATTCTAAACGATACCCGGCCGAAGCAAATAACGACGCGTTGGCCTATCCTGTCCCGAACATTACTAACTCAACGGACCTATTCTAAATACGTAATTAATAATCCTCACGTGTCCCCAGTGAAAACTAACGGCATACGAATTACTCCTGCAAATCAATTTCCCCTAGATAAATCTATTGTTTCCATCAAACGCAAAGTCCAGTTCTTACTGAAAAATGGTAGCTCAAAACCAGTTGCAACCAAAAAGGGTTTGCATGGTGGTAACTGTCTTTGGCGGATTCCGGGTTTTAACTGTGTCGTCGCATGCGTACGTATATTGCAATTGCTTTTTAGTTAACGTAATATTATTGCGATAAATTTATTATTGCATTGCGTATTATATTATATGTTTTGATAATTCATGCGTGTACGTTTCGCACGGGTAAATCGAGCAAATTTACATCGATATTGAATATTATACATTATTTAGACGATTGAAAATTATAATGATAATACTCTATACATATGTCGCGCGGTAGACGGGAAAACATTACGATTCGTTACACATATTTCACAAAAAAAAAAAAAAAAATAAATAAATAAATAATAATAATAAAAACATCTATCGTTGTCGGTTATGCGAAAAACTCAATATTATTTTGTATTCATAGAATATATAATAATACACAATAATGAATATGTGACACTGTAGTCGGTCTGTAAATTATTACGGTATATAAAAAATATAAAATTTAAAAATTTATTTAAATAGAAAAAAAAATAACCGTGAAGAGATGAATATACCGGTATGCCGATACGGTTTTTTTACAGACGCCCGATATTCCGATATAACCAACGTTACTTATACCCGATATTTGAAATCGAAAACCACGAATTGATATTGAAATTAACCAATTTATCGGTTAATAACCCCGATTTTTTTTTTTTTTTAACGCTTTTTCCATATTATCGACAATTTTCGATGTTCGCGGGTCTCATTGGCGGCGGGAGTATCGATAATATGTCCTTACATATAACGGACATGTTATCTATTAAAACGTAAAACATTTTTCGTTTCTTTAAAAATGTTTTCGGATCTATACGGTTAGGTATAAAACAATCGTATACCGCAACCGTTTTAATCAAGTCCGTTACAAAAAAAATACACTCGATTAAGTGCGTTTCGCACCCCCGAAAGAATACATACGACACGACTCAAAACACGAAAACGTTGGGAAATCGATTTTTAAAGTTCCATTAAGTCACCATATATAAATCGATCAATTTTTCTCCACGTAAAAAACAGTTACATTTGAAATATGACTATAATATCCAGGCTTGAATAATAACGTACACATCTGAAGTGTCTATATTCACGCTTGAAAACTATATTTTATTATATGCAGAAAATAGTAAACACATTTACTCGTAATGTCTTTAATGTTAAATAAATGAAAAATAATATTATAGTATATTAAATCATAGACGACGAAATTCTGCATATTTTTATAGTAAAATAACTCAAAAATCGAGATTTTTTGTGTTGTGTCACTATTTATTCGAGCGTCATAGTCTTTAAATAACAAAAAAAAAAAAAAAAGGAGAAAATATAATTTTAATATTTTTACTTGAATAATTACGATAATCATTTAAGAAAAAGATAGTGGTTTCTTCCCTCACCCAATTCATGTTTAAATTTCTTAGCACAGATTCTTATAATGCTTTTGGGTATAGATTGTATATTTTCTATTAAAAAAAAAAAAAATAATAATAAAAAAATAATTACGATAACCAACAAACGATTGCCTTACAGTTTATTTTTTTTACAAAATGGTCGTCTACCTTTTTGGATTCGTGTCGCCCGTATCCACAGGAAACCCCAACACTACGTCTCCCTAACATCAAAGTATTAAATGTTATACGCTGTATATTTTAAAAGAAATTTATAAGCCGTTTAAAAAAAGGAAAAAAAACACAGTACGCAGAAAAATATTAACTACGCATTTTATTTTAGCATTAGTGTTGAATAGATATTGATAAATTATAATAATTGTATAAAACCGGAACGATTAACGAGAAATTTGACCCTGGCGATTGTTACAAAGTTGGAAAATTCGAGGGATGATTGTGGAAAAAGCGAGTCGTCGTCGCACAACAAACGGACGTGTTTTAGATCTATCGGATCTAAAATATAAATAGAGTTAATAATATAAAGACGATAATTTCACGGTAATGCCGTGCCGGTCTGGTCAAAACAATTATTACGTTGTTCTGACGGTGGTGGCGATTACACGCCGGCAAAACTGCCATTAGTACGATTGGTTTTTTTTATTTTTTTTTCTCGAATAATTCTCGTATTCGTGTCACCGCCGGTCGAGAGCCATGCCGAATATAATACATTAGATAAAATAATAAAAAAAAAAAAAAAAAAAAAATACTTTGGCGGCAAATCTTCGGGGCTTCGGGCGGTTTACGCGTCGCAGAATTCGCGACGACGGCCCGCGAGGAAAACGCACACGCAACACGATTCGTTTTCGATTATCGGCCGGTATAGTTTGGAAAATTGGCTTTTCCCGGTGCCCCGGGGGCGACGGACGGCGGGGAACGGAAAGTTTTTGGCGCCCGCCGCGGAGGGCGTTAAAAACCCGAAAACAAACAACGGGCGCGAGTCAAAGTTCCCGGATTGAAACATAAGTTTAACCCGACCTCCTCCCGGTACGCGGCGGGCGTATTGTTTCTGCGTATATATAATAATAATAATAATAATAATAATTTATCCGTTTATTCGGCCCCTCGGTGTTGCTGAAGATCAATATAAAACACAACAGCGCCGAACCGCAGTGAATTATATTTGATTTTATATTTGTGCGTGTACAACGCGCACATCCCGCCCCGCCAGCGCCCCCCGGCGGGGGCCAGGACGAAACCGCGCGTCGAGTTAAAACAATTTTTCGCAATCGCGTTATAAATCACAAATGTAATATTGTATATCTATATATTCGTACGCGAGACATACGGGAATATTGGCCAAAAAGCGAAAAAAAGGACGAGAGGAACCCGTATCTCGCGTATATTGCATATATAAATATGTATACGATGCAGTTTTCTACGAGGATTTTATCTCTGCGCGTTGTATACGTTATATACGTATATACTGTTTCAGACCGGTCGTAAATCATCTACAATATATATATATATATATATACGAATATACGAATATGGAAAAACATAAAGATGCGAACTATATAATAGAATCGGGGACCGTCATCGTGGAAACGGTTTTTGCCGGCGTTTGACGGGAATGTTATACACGGCGGAGGGGAGGGGCCGGCTGGCGAAGGAGCACGCGGCGAAAATTAATTTTCCGTTGCGGGGAGACCGCGGCGGTCCAAAAACGGATCCGGGGCGAAGAGTGAGAGAGAGAGAGTGAAGTGAATATATAACAAATAAAAAAAAAAAAAAAAATGTTTTCATACAATATAATATAATAACCGTACGAATTATTTTGTCCACAAAATATATATATATATATATGGTTTAACCGTCATCGGGGAGTCCGCCATTATGGCGACAGAAGAATATTTCGTTATCTTATATTGCGAGTATTATTTCGTATTATATTACGAGTAAGGGCAACGGTCTGGAAGGGGCGGACGGCGGTTTACGTCCGCAGAATAATATAAATAATATTGCAGCAATGCAATTGAAAAATCATAGGGAATTATTCCACGGCGGCGGAATGGAACCGAAACGATAACTGATAACAAACTGTTAACGTCGGTTTGAACGTATCGATCGATTTTTATTGGGCCGTCTGTGTTGGCGTGTTTGTATACGAACGTCACGAGCATTGGACGGAGATGAGAAACAGTTAGAAACATTTATTCGAACAACGGGATCGTCGTTATCATTCGAAAACCGTTGACCGCACAGACGCATTCGGAGGAGACGATCGACCCCCGGGCGGCATTTTACGTGGCCAATATTTTGTTAACAAATAATTATGACATTTACAATTAATAAAAAAAAAAAACCACATTATCTAGTGTAATACATTTTTTTTTTTTTTTATTGGTTGGTGGTGGGGCGGAAAAACAACATCCGGTAAATTCACATTTCCGGACCGGTCACTTGAATATCCTTCTCTATACCGCGCTGCTCTTCTTTCCGTCTCGTTTGCAGTCCGCCTATATAAATAATATTTTTTTTTTTTTTTTTATTTAAAAATGTTTATTTACAATCTATATTTAATATAATACAATAAGTAAATTTGAGTAATTAGAGTTTTGACATGAGTTCACGTGATAAGAGAAAATATCCAATGGTATTACTCTTCAGTTAAGATTAGGTAGAAAAGAAAACATTAATAAAAAAAATAATACACTAAAAACTAGGTAATAATCAAAGTTCAAGTTTATAGACCAATATTACTTTTTTTTTTTTTTAGGATAAGAGGTCTCTGGACCATTTTCTTTTTAATCTACGGGTTGTACCGGGTAACTCGATAGTGGATAGATTGGCGATGAGGGGGTTTGGGTGATGATGTAGTTTTTTGTGAAAACGTTCATATTTAAAAATGTATTTCCACAATCTGTTACACCTTGAACAATGCGTGCAAGTAATGAAGGATTTTATGCCATGAATGACGGAGTAAAGAAACCTTCCGGTGAAGGCATTTCGACAGTTAGCAGTTAATTATACAATTATTTACAATTTGGGTATTTTTTTATTTCATGAAAGTAAGTCCCGACGACACCACCGCCTTTTTGAACCTTTTTTTAGGATCGTCCGGAATATTTGCTGATGCAAGACTCTTTATATTAAGGGATTTGTGTGGTTTTGTAGATTCAAGTTAAATCGTTTGTAAAACGTTTTTGCTAAATCTTGAACAGAAGTAGATGCCAAGATCATTATGTAGGGACTGGTTTGAAATATAAAAGGAAGCTTTGGCCATAGCACGGAGAGTTTTTTTTTTTTATTTATTTAAATAGAATATTTACAAGATATGCTACAAGGCATAATAAGCAAATTTGAACACATACATAAAAAATTTCCTAACCTAACGGAATTATTATAATTAAAAACACGATTTATGTTGGATAATTTTGCAGAGCCCCCCCCCCCCCATAGTTGTATGCCATACGTCCATATTGGTTTGAGGAATACCTTGGTTATATTTAGAATTTTTGTTGACAATTTAATATGATTGGAAGTTAGAAGAGAGCGGCGGAGAAGACGAAAACGATAATTTAAAGATTACAAAGTTTATCGCGTAAATGTGGCGACCCGGTCAATGATTGATAACGAACACGTTGTTCGTCGAGGACCGCAGACACTACGGAATGGTTATTATTTATACGGGTATTGACAATAGACGGTTAAAAAATTGATGGTGAAATCTAAAAACGCCGCGGGCGTATATCTCGGCGAAAATATTAAAAGAGAAAAAAAAAAATCAAAATCGGCGCTAATCTCGGCCAAAGTGTGGAAACGCGGAATAACCACGCGTCTCTGTGGTCGCTTATACGCGCGAGACGGACGACGGAGTGAGAAACAACAAATAATAATAAAAAAAAACAAATTTGATAACGTCAGTGACTAGACCCCTTGCGGTAATAATAATAATAATAATAATAATAATAATAATAATAGACAATTATTATACAAGCGCAAAGAAAACAAAAAAAAAGAAACAATAATAACCGGCCGGAGTTTATTAGTGCGCGGCGGCGGCGTAAATATTTTAACTGTATAATAGTATATTATTGTAGGACGGCGGTGTCGACCAATGAAAAATCCGGTCGTAAACCGAAACAAAACGCGTATCGGTGTAATATATATATATATATATATAATATACGTACGGTATTATACGCGTCGGGGGCGATTGTCGCACGTATATAGTAGATATTATATAAAAAAAAAAAAAAAAAAAACCTATACCCGCGCCCGTATATATAATATTGCCATCGAGGAACACGGTGTAGACGCGCCGCTCGTAGCGGTACGATGCGATACGCGTTTCGGACGGACCGTGTCAAACGGATAACAATTCGTTAAAATTGAATTAACGCGTCAGCCGACGACGACGACGACGGCGGCGGTGACGGGGCGACGACGACGACGAAGACGGCAAGACGACTCTCACGATAGGCGCTCGGACCTTTCTCTCTTGCCGCCGCCGAATGGCATCTTCAAAACACGACGATATATTATTGTTATTATTATTATTAGGCGACAATGACGACGACAATGGTAATAGAAATAATAATGGCAATACCTAAATAATAATGGAACGATAAAAAAAAAAAAAAACGCAATAAACAAGACCGAAGGCGACCAACGGGAAAGGGGGAGGGGGTAAAAAAAAAAAAACGGTTTCACGATGTGCGAAACGCATCGGGCGGGCGACACTATAAAATCTAGGACATATGCTTTTTTTTTTTTTTTTTTTTTTTATTATTCACGATCGCACAATACGTTTGCGAATAGCGGGTACATATAACTTACTGTGTATATATATATATGTACGTTATAAAACTTGTTACGATACATATTATTCGACGGGCGCGAAACGAGCGATTCTGTTATTATTTTAAATACATAGAAAATAACGGCCGATATGTAAAAAAAAAAAAACCGAATTGACGACGACGACGACGACGACGAGATTTTCGCGTAAACATTTATACCTAGAGGTTACCATAATGTTTCTAGACGAAATCCGCACGTCAGTAAAATAATATTTAATATTCCAAGCAAAACACAACCGCAAAAGAAACAATACGACGACAGCCACCTCTCCCACACATAAAACAGTAATGATACTGTCGAGTGTTTATTATACGAGTCGTTTTCCAGTACACGTTATACGTGAACGAATTAAAACACACGAATATAAAATAATAATTTAATGGGACTACCATTTGATAATACATTAAATTTTTATTTTATTTTACGGCAACGACGAGTGTAATAATCGCTTATCGTGACGTTCCGGGAAAAAAAAAAATAATATGTACAAAAATAGAAATTACATAATTATACATTTATACAGAGTGAACACGAAAATCTATCACCTGACATAACTTTTCGTATCGATATAACACACCGTGTTAAACCCCCTAGTTATACCGCACAGTGCGTATCACTTTGAACTAAATTGAAACTCAATTTTTCTATCGTACCACAATTGCAGACTATGCCGATGATTAAGTAATTTTTTCAATTCATAACGACCCAATTATTAATTGTCTCTGCTAATTTACAATCTCATATAAATCTGCAATCTGAATGGGCGCGTTAAAGTTAATCTGCCCATAAAACATTTACCCTTAGACCCTTTGGTCTTTGCCCAAATGTTTCGGTCAATAATATACCTATCCCACCCCTCGTTGATGCCGTTAAATATTTAGGTTTAATTCTTGACCAAAAATTAACCCGGAACAAACATATTAAAACTAAAAGATTGATCCTTAGCGCTCGATCTAGATCACTAAAAACGTTATTATCAAACAATAAATATACTAGTCTAAAAACCAATCTATTAATATACAAAACTCTCCTAAAGCCTATATGGACCTATGGAATATTACAACTCTGGGGATCGGCAAAACAAAATCTAATTTAAATAAAATTCAAGTCTTTAAGAAAAATCTTCTTTGTTTCTAATTTAACTCTCCACGAAGACCTAGGTATCAAACCGGAAGCGGAATTATTTTACAATCGGTTTTTTGTCAAACTATCGAAAATCACCCCAACCCACTAATTAGGGAGTTACATACATTCACACTTGCTGAAAATCCACCACGCAGACTCAAAAAGAAATGGTGACCATTTAACATAAAAATATCTCAATAAATAATATTTATGCCTAGCTAAGTGTCATTAACGGGTGGCTTCTTATTCAAACAAATTCATGTTATATTGTCTATTTATCTTATACATTTTTTGTGTATTGAATTGTGAAAAAAAAAAAACAATTTTTCTATCGTCTATCGGATTCATACCGTGCAATTATATTGTGTTCTCTCTTCAACTTCAAGTGCCTCAACGCAATTTACTTCCTTCTCGTCCGTCTCTGCTGGGTCTGTAATGACACTACGCGTTCTTCCCGATTTTCATCCGGTCTACTTTAATCCGTTGGCCCGCGGTCTCTGGTTCTAAAATAACCGATCCGATTTTTCGTTTTTTTTTTTTTTCTCCCACCGTGTATTATTGCAGTTTCGCCGCCCTGCTGCGATCGACGATCGGCACGTCACGCGCACGGTAATTCCCGCGCAACTCCCTGTTCTACGGTTGTACGCCGGTCGTAACCCAACAACCGCACCGCGCACGTCTTTTCGCGATATTTTATTAAAACTAAACGCGATTTACCTCATTTCGATTACATTCGGTCATGACTCTCGTGTCCGTTTCGATAATATCTGGGACCCGAGGTTTTTTGAATAGCGCGTAGAAGAACAACGCTATTCCGCTTTGCCAGACATAGTCCATCATAATCGTTCGGATTCTTTCATCAAGTTTACACCCGGGTGGTGGTATATACCACCGGGTCACGTTCACGATTAATATCTGCAATATTCACGATAGACGGATAAGACTTGTCGAGCGGCAATAAATTATCGCATCGATTAAGATCATGATTGGGGAGATGTATTAATTTCAACCGGAATCGTATCGTTTAACGATGTTTTTGTTTATTAACCTAACCGACCAACGGCTATAAGTGGGTGCAATCCATATTGTGAATACACCGGATTTCCCCGTCGGGTCAGCTTTGTCGCGATTTGTTGACGAATCGATAAATATCGTACGATATTGTAATATTATGTCATTACCGTTATCGTTGTGTGTATCCGCTTTTGAAATCACTGTGCGCGCGTTTAATGGAAGTGCGGCAGAGTCTCGTAAGAAGAGACCATTCCGGTCGCGGCAGAAACGATGTTCTGCGAAAGTTATACGAGGGGGGGTCCGTATAATAAATTTCGGATTCTGAACAGCAGCTTTCGCGTCGATGTTCGGCAAGTTTGCCACCGTCGGCATTATATATATATATATAATTATATATAGTGCGGAATAGGTAAAGTTAGTTTACGGGCTTCCATTATACGAAGTGCGTGGTTTTTGATTAAAACAAAGTTCATTTGATAGATGACGATGGCGAGAGCGGTATATATATATATATATATATATATATATATGTATATTATATTATATACACGATCTCCAATTAAATGTGAACCTGGAGACGACGACGACGCGTATATATTTATAATAACGTACGTATTATTATCTTGCTGAAATCGGGTTTTATGTGCCCGAAATGCTAAAACCGCACAGCGCCCGTCCGTATTAATGATCAATTTCAAAATGTCTACGCGCAAACATATATAAATACGAGAAGATTTAATTGTCGATAGGGTATCGACTATAAACGGAGATAGGATTAAATTACGATTCGATTCGAACTATGGACGACGACGATAAATCGTATCATCATATTGTTGTATTCATTATATTCATCAAACTATAAACGCTAAAATTGATATACATTGTGTATGGTGCACAACTAGATTTCGAATAGGTTTCGTGTGATTGGTGTGACTACTGGAAGTAGGGCTCGGACGTCTGTGTACTTAAAACGACCCGTATATTACGGATGCATAAATGCGCTAGAAAAATTGTGCATAGCAAATCGTAAAATATGCACTTTCGCATATACGTATATATATATATATATATATATAAAACGATTTGTACACAGGACACAGTCCTTAAATGATTAGCCATAAACAAATGCTATCTTAAAACACGCAGAACAAATTGCGTAGAATATACTATAAGACTATAATACCGATATGCAAAAAATGCTATCGTTTCTATCGCGATAGAATGTAATTAATCGACTTTTTATCCGGAGTAACTGTCGATAGGGAAACATATAGAATATAGCCGCGTAAACGTCATCTTAATCGCGAAAAAAATGTAAAAGAATAGATATTTTTGTTCGCCGCTATATAGACGATTACACGATAGCGAAGTGGATAAAGTGAAGTTAAAAGTGGCGGTAATTAACGGTTTTACGAGGACAGTGGTGCGCCGCACTAAGAGAGGGATAAAAAGATACGTTTAGTTATTGGATGGGACGTCGTGGTCAACACTAGACAAGATATCATCGGAACGTTATGAGTTATTGGAGAGATAAGGAGACTCAAACCGATCGATGATATACAAGAGATAACGAACGAGATAGACGGGAACATAAATCCAGTGTCGGGAAGTGAAGACCGTTTTATTTGGGCATTATAGAAAATCGACAAACACGCAAAGTATTATGAACAATTAAATAAAAAGCTATTTTAATTTCGTACAAAAAAAAAAAAAAAGTTTTTAATAAATAGTCTATGACTTTTCAAACACACGATACCAGGGGTGTAATAAGACGCGGGTCATATATATATATATATAAAAAATTTAGAATTTAATTTAATTTTTTTAGTACACCTGTTTTATTGTAAAACAGGTTTTCGCGTTAACTCCCGAAATAATCGTATCACATAAGTCGATAAACCGGTAGCGAAATTACTTTTTAAACACGAATAACTTTAATATTTTATTGTCAATAAAATCCTCCGACCAGCCCAAACTCGTATATATATATATAATAATATACGTTTATACTTCCGAACAAATTTGTTATTTTTTAATTATAAAAACAGTATAGGCGTATACCGTGCCGTCATAGCCTGTATACTATATGGTATGGTTATACCGTAAAAAAAAAAAAAAAAACCACCATACGAATAAAACAAAGACGCGTTAAACCCGAATAAATATCGTACAGACAATTATAAACGATATTAGGTATTGTTATACAGCGAGTGTTTTATTTAAACGTATAGGTATAGAATAGTAATCGTAAATGTATGGAAATTACAATTTAACGACCGCGCAATCCGGGCAGCGGCACAGAAACTAACTAACTTGTGTGCTTAACGCGTGTACATATATAAACGACTTGAACATTTTGAATAATATAATACAAACGGAGGCGGCTTTTCGGTTATTGTTGGTTTTTTTTTTTTTTTTTTTACATTTTTTTTTATTTTTTATTCCCCCCCCCACCCACCGGGGGGCTTACGAGCTTTCGTTTTTGACATTTCCGCTAAACGACATTATTTACGCATATACGTTACTCTCTCATTTCCATTTTAATAATCGTAATAATCAGCGATTATTATTCATGTATCGGCTAATGAAAATACTTTTCAAATCGCTAGCGGTCGATAAAGCTCCATAAACCAAAGGCTCATAAAATTTCGTATATTGTTATTTACATAAACATATAATTGTAATAATCGGAAGGCCCAATATTGTTTTGGCAAGCCGATTCAGGATGCATTTTCCGATGAGAAGGGGTGGTTAAAATGTTTTTAATTCACGGACTGAAAATACATAATTATAATATTTCAAACCAGTCCCTGGTCCCATAATGATCTTGGCGTCTCCTCTGTTCAAGATGTAACAAAAACGATTTAACTTAAATCTTTAAAACCGCACGAATCCCTTAATATAAAGAATCTTAATCTTAATCATCGGGACTTACTTTCATGAAATAAAAAAAAAAATATTTAAATTGTAAATAATTGTATAATTGTAACTACTAACTGTCGAAATGCCTTCACCGGAAGGTTTCTTTACTCCGTCATCATTCATGGCATAAAATCGTTCATTACTTGCACGCATTGTTCAAGATGTAACAGATTGTGGAAATACATTTTTAAAGTAAGAAAAAAAAAAAAAAATTACAAAATATAATATTAATGATATTATATGAACTATAAATAATGGAAAAACTGGTTAAATACAATTATAAAACATAAAACAATGTCTACTCTGGAAAATGTATTTATTATATTTCTTCGATATTTATTGGGATTCTTCGGTGGACTGACAATAAAGCTAAACCTGTTAGACGAACACTTCACTGCAGCTATTCCTCAAATAGGTTTTTAATCGTCTTGAAGTTGAAAAAGAACGTTCTGCTGACGAAGTCGACACCGGGAGTGATGCAAGTATGGATATTAAACACCAAATGTCCGGATAAAAAGTCCTTCGACATAACGCCTATAGTATCAATAGCAGATTTTGGAAGTTTTTTTATCGGGTACCGATTTCTATTTTTTTTTTTTTTTTTTTTTTATCCATCCACACAGCCGCGTATTTCCCAATAAACAAAGTAAACACGTGCTTACAGCGGCAATATTTCAAGGGCGGTAAATTTGCGTCGCAAAAATCCGTTTTTCTTTTCTTTTTTTTGGAAATTTGTAAAAGTTTGGAGACATATTATATGAAACGAACCTCATGCAGCAATATGTTTAAATTGTCCGTACTCGGAACATAACAATTACCTGATAGAAATAGGTAATCGGGTTTCTAGAAAATGAAATTGTAGATAAACATTATAGAGGCCTTTCCAGTAACACGGACGTAGCAGCCGCCGGCGACACGCAAAATTATGGTATTTTTGTCATATTTATACTGGATTTTCGTAATAAATGTAAAGATAATCAATTTATTAGGGTTTATAATATCATTATTAAAATACCATAAAAACGATAAGAATTTTCGTAAAAGTGATTCAAATGTCTGGCACATAGTGTTTCTAATAATATACCGGTTTAATAAGATTTCGTTTGGTAATTCTTTTTTTTCGATTCCAATAAACGATTGATTCTATAAACCCGGCGATTACATTAAGCGGAACCCACTCTGTAATAATATTATATTTAATCTTTTTCTCGGACTGCCGTAATGTGTAGACTGTTGGTTACGTATACGCATTTTATTCCGTTTTTATTATATTATAAATTATTAGATTATATTAAATCGTTAAACATCCATCGTCTTAATCTGTGTTACGTTTTTCGTTTAGTACATTGGCTTTGGCGATTGCGTACTGTCTGTACGCTGTTCAACTTAAGAGTGCCCAAACTCGCGCACGCGTACCGTGCCGCCGACAACTGTCGGCCCCCCCGCCCGTCCCCCGCGGGCGATATCAAACGCACTGCGATTGGTCGGCATCGTGTGACCGCCGCCGTTATCTATCGGAGTCGTCGGCGCGCCGCCGTGGCATACACCCCGGGTTTAGGTTCAAATTACTAAAAACCACGGTGCGTCGTGAAAACGTTGTGACACTATCCGCACTACGTATAAACGCGCGCGTCCGCATACCGCAGCGCTCACCGTAGCCAAGACACGCGCGCGAACAGAACTCGTTTTCGTCCGACCGACTGGGCACTCTTAACCTGAACAGAGGGAGTACTGTGTTTGAAGCGCTTCGTGATTTATTCGATTGGGTAGCCGTCGTTAACGGTAAAATCTTTATTCGCCCTCGTTAGTTATACATTTAAGAAAAATTGCCAACCGCCCCCCCCCCACAAGTGGAAGAAGTCAGTATAAAAAAATTGCAGATGGACAAACAAAAAAAACAATTGATTCGTTATTATGTTATTTAAAAAATAGTGATAGTGAAAATATAATTTGTACGGGCATTGACGACATTACCCAAAATGTACAAATCGCGAATTTTACAAACGTGCTGGTCAAAATAGTACTACTAGTGATACGTCAAAAGAACTAAAATTATCAAAATATGAAAAAAATCGAATGACCTAACCGACCGACGTCTGTTGGTTTCATTAGTGGTGATCCTGCAAATTGGGTAATCAACGATTCTACAATAAATCTCTTGCTTTTAAACGAAATAAATCGGAATTTGAATTATGATTAGGGTTGTCAACAAAAAACAATTCCGGGATAAAACACCACGATGTTTTCAAAAAATGTATTTTATCGAAAATTAGTGAATGGAGAACAACAGCTAAGCTATGTTTTAATTTATTCATTCGGTGAAAACGCATCGTTTTGTATTCCCTGTGGACTATTTGGGGGGGGGGTGTACTAAACTAGCAGTGTAAGGATTAACTGATTGGGAGAAATGTTAATAAACTTTTCAAACGACACGAAGTTTCTGACGAACACACAAATTGTCAAATGTCATTGTTAAATAGTGTCGGTAGAATCGATAATGCCCTCTGTGAACACCCGACCTAATCTAACCTAACCAATTTTGTTTGTGCTTGCAGCGGCACAGTAGTTGTTAAAATCCGGCACTGCATCCACACACACCTTCAATTCAGATTCAATAGCACCATAAATCGGTGTAGGACCAAATTCGATATTTTCACTATATAAAGGATGGTTGACCCGATTAGGTGAGTATTAAACTAAACTCACGAAGCTGTAGAATTGTAGGTATTGTGGGGTTATAAACTATAGCTATTGAGGTGCTATGAAAATTGCAAAGGCAGTCGACTTGTTAATAATCGAGAAAAATCCGTAAACATTCATTAATATATTATTTATACGATTTATTACTATTTTAATTCTTTTTTTTGTTTCACTGTCTAGTCGGTAAAATTATTAGTTATAATATCAAATAAAAAAAAACCCGAACGTATAATTTTTTTTTTTTTTTTTTTAAACGAGACTCATCGGTATAATCACTACATAATGAGAAGGCGGCCGCCAGAATATAGTAAAATATTACCGCTAATATAGTTATTTGATTTTAATTTTAGAGCAGATTGAATAATATAATTACTTTTACGAAAATATGTAAATTAAAAATCGCCCTAAAATACAGCATCGGGATATTTAAGTGCCTACTTATTATTTTACTATAAATATACTATTACTCTATAATTATTTTATTTATTATCTGTTATATTTACAAAATGTCTACACGGAATACACACGTATATTATTATAACGTTTCGTGAATGTTAATTATTACGGTATAGATAATATGCGATGTGTTTAACACGCAGGAAGTCATTGCCACATATGGCGTGTATATTAGGCGCAATCATCCCTTATACGTTATATAAAAAAAAAAAATTAAAAAAAACATATATGTATATATATATAAAGAGGCGTTTAGTATAATATATAAATAAATTTTTTTAAAAATATAATTAATTTCGGAACATTAACCGGAGAGTTATTATATTGTATTACTCGTACGGGTTATATGGGCCGCCCCTTAGAAAAGTCTATTTATTTTTTACACGATGGACGGATGGGGGGAAAAAAAAAAATACGTCGACTAAGACGATGTTCCAGATGCCCGACGACGGGATAGTGTATATAATATTGTGATACGTCGTAAAAATATATAAAAATATACCGAATAATCGAGTGTATCGCGCGAGATATCGACTTCCGTCGGCCACCTGTGACTCCGGAGGGGAGGGGGACGAAAGAAAAAAAAAGAAAAGAATCTAAAAAGGTAATAAAAAAAAATAATATATATATATATTATAATAACGTACAACAACAATAACGATCGACGTTTGGTGTGTCGGTTACGGGGTCTGATGTCCGGGGGGATGGAGCGAATAGTACCCGGCTGCGGTGGGTACGAGTAATAATAAGTGGCGCGTACTGTAGCAAAAAAAAAAAAAAAAAAAAAGGGAACGTGATTTGAATTGTAATTTCCTGTAAACAGACCGCCGCCTCCGAGTAGGTCTTAATTCATTATAATAATAATAACGACGTAAGTATATTTATGGTGCACAGAGGCAGCCCCGAAATATGGGGGCGAAGAGTTTTATGATTACAACCCAATTACAAAAAAAAAAAAAAAAAATACAACTTAATATAAACGACAAGGAGGGAAGGAAAAATTGCCACCGCTTTGTATTTTTCTGTGTAATAATACGAAATTTAATTCCGCCAAACATCTGTCCGACTTATTGGGTTTACCAAACACAACACAGCGGTGTATTTTATGTACACGAAAATGAGATACCCTGTAAAAATAACATAAAAGTAATATTATATATAACCGCCCGAAATTTAACGTATATCGTTTCCTACGATCAAATTTTCATTTTTTTTTTTTTTCTGTTTTATGTATAGACGTTTAGTAGAAAAATAATATCGGTTCGCATATATTAGGTAATTTATTTGTTTTATACACCTAGATTAAAAAAAAGGAATTTATAAAATCGACAATAGTAAAACAATATTAGTTTACTGCCACGTATTGTACTATCCGTAAACAAATAATACAGTTAAAATATTGTATTTCGAGTAAATTATTTATTATATTAAAAAAAAAAAAATATTATAAAATATATTCGCACTGCGTAAAAACACATTAATATTTATTTCGTAAACTCCCGATTATAATATTTACAAAATTAACGTTAAAAATAAATACTAAAACAATTTTCGTAAAAAGAAAAACTAACAGTTTGCACTTGAATAATTTCGATATTATATTGTATACCTAAAAAATTGGGGGAAAAAATGATCTATTTTTGTACGGAAAATGTTCTGAGTTTAGTTTATGTATCGATTTCTTCAATATTAATTTTTTTTGCCGAAATTTTAATATTAACTCAATAATAACCAAACAACTTATGGGTATTCAATGTTTGAACTCGATAGCAATAATATTTTACAATGCACATTTGATTAAATCGGTATTGCTGTGTGTTATAATTATATAATTTTTCGTTATTATTTTATTTGAGCGCAAAACAAAAAAATATGTATGTTATCGCATCATCATAAATAATCATAATATTATAAATTTATGAAATAACAACTCGACAGCAATGATATTTTTAATTAATACGATCTTTTAGTGAACATGTATCCAGGGCGCACCCAAGGGGGTGGCTAACGGGCTAAGCCACCCCCTCCGCACAATGGTTGATTGTTTTTTTTTTTTTTTTAAATATTTTTGTAATTTTATTAGGTATCTAATTGAAATTTTCAAATCGGAAAAATTATGAACTATCACAATTAAACCATATTAAATACGATATAATATATACATATATATGTTTATCGGCCATACCGGTTGATTGCCGGTAAATTAATAATGATATTTTATAGGTATAACTTCACCGTGACTAGATAAAAATCCAAAGTGCAAAAATGAATACTTAAGTTACACAGGTAATATAATTTTCATTATAAAAACTATTTTTCTTACTCTTTACTACTAAATTCTATTAATTATTGTAGTTTATATTTCATAAACAAGCGAGAGCGAAAGCTCGTTGCTTTTAGGTTTCTATACATGTTCAAAAATAATTAGATACTATTACTGTTAATAGATAATTTTATTAAGTCCTACAAAAAAAAAAGAAATCCTGGTTGCGTTCGTGATAGTTATAGATACGTAATAATGAAAATAAACGTATAAAGTTTGTGAAAAACGGACAGTTTTTATGGAAATGGGCTCAAGTCCAATTTCGGTTTATAAGTTCGTGTAAAATTTAAAGTCACGTCGAACGGTACCACTGAAATTCACAGATTTAGGTTAGGTTATCATACTAATAATATTCTAACACGCGTCTTTGGTAATGAGCAATTATTTTGTTCGATTTTTTATTTTTTTTTTATTTTCGTTTACTACGATAAAGCTTTGGTATTGATAAATTGTCCTTATAATAATTTCAAGCCGAAACGCGAATGGGCGTAAGGGGGCTAAAGGTCTTGCGTATAGTTTTGTTGTTTTTTTTTTTCACCCCTGTAAAAAGTACCCATGTTCCGGATACCTATAGATAATTTAATACATTTAATACGTTGTACATCCTATAACAAAACACGTGTGAGACGTGCGACCTATAGGTGCGTGTATAATAATTAATTTTAAAAAATTCATTACAATGCGTGTAATGAACACCGCGGACGAGTCAAAAGGTCCAGAGGGGTCGGCGGGTCCGATTGGATTGGACGCGACTAATTTTTCTTTTTTTTTTTTTTTTTATATATATATATAAACGGTTCCTAACACAACAGGCGGGCTCGAAAAAACAACAGCTATAGAGAGCCGCAGAGTATATAGTTGTATAGTTTCGACCTAATTCAAAGTCTATTAGTTCGGATTAGAGCCGAACACAAGAGGCCGTCAGTCGAGTATACTATATACGTGTATAATAATAATTAAAAATCCCACACGCGTATTATTTTATTGAATATAGTACTATATCATAACGTATATATTGTTGTTATTCGGTGTTAAAAAAAAAAAAAAAATAAATAATTATTACTATAAATAAATTACTACGTTACGCTTAAATTTTGTTATTATTTTACCTACCACTCGGTACAACATCATAACACGACGAATAACCTTATTGTAGGGAATTTTTATGCATTTTAACAGGACTAAACGAATAAAAATGATTTCAATTCGAACCTTCTCGTTTATCTGCGCGTAAAACCAGCAAATGTAAAAAAAAGAGTTAATTGAAGAAATTGAGTTAATATTCAGTAAGTTTTTTCTTTTCCGATTTCCAGCCCGTCGTTAAAAAAAGGAAAATAAAACAAATGGCTTCCCCTCAACGCACTTAATGGACAAAATTTGCTACCAGAGACCACTGTTGATGATTGAAGCAAATTTTCCGGTCGAAAAATTGTTTTCAGACAGAAAAAAAAAACATTTCTCGTGCTTTGCTCAATATCTGAAAATGTTAAAAACCCGAATCGAATTGTAATAAATAATACTATGTTAGAATATACCAAAATCCGTTTTTTCAATTTTGCATATTTTAGGATTTCGTACATTTTTGAGTGATAATATATTTTAGATTTGTTTCAATTTTACCAAAGTGTTCTGTATTATAACTCAATAAACCGAGAACTACACAAAGTAATTGTTCAAGATTTTCAAATATGAACAGACGAGCCGATTTAGTACCAGAGTTTTAAATAAAGAAATTAATGGCTGAGTGAAACCATTAACGATGGGTTAGTTATGGGATTTTCTGTTTATGAAAAAAATTCACGTTTATTTCGTCAATAAAAATACTATGAAACATTTTCGTTTTCAGACTGAACGTAATTAATTGTTAAGTTAAATATTAGGATTTCCTAATTTTTTTTTTTTTTCGTTTTTTCGACGAACATATTTCGGTAGTTTTCACATCACGGCCAGCGTGCATAAAATATTGTTCAATAGGTTCTTAGAGCAATGATTAGAACAACCTACTCGTTGTGTATTATGTGATAAATATTTTCGCTATTATTAACGATGTTTTAATCAATTATTAGGCCTGTTTCGAGAACAAAACCGCGGAACGATAAGCCGGCTAATTTATATTAAATACATATAAAAAAAAAAACACCGTACGTCTGTGTGCGTGCTCTCGTGCGCTCGCACTTTCTGGCGAGGCGTGTGCGTGTGTGTGTGTGTGTTTTAATTGAAACAAACCGATCATGATAATGCTATAATATATAAACACAAAGCGAGAAAAATGAACAAAGGTGTGTTTATTTCTTGTTAAAAACCTACGTATAAAGAATGTGTGCTCGTATGATGTATACAGAGTGATTACTTTTTATATATATATATATAATTTTTTCTTTGAAAGTTTTTAACGTTTTATATTCGAGCGGAAAAGGTATTAGATTAGTTTTACTAAGATATCTGTGGGTATGTGTGTGTGTTTTCTCTCTCGGAAAACACTTTTTTTCGGTTGGTGGAAACGTTCAAAATCGTTCACGTCGTATCATATAAAAAGAAGATTGCGGAATTTCTCGGTTTACGATCTAGAAAATGTAGACGTATTTCGATTTTAGGGTTACCTTGGCTACAAGGGGGGAAAACACGACCGATTCAATACGTCTATCGTTGCCGTCGGTTTTCAAACTAAAAAAATCATACCCGCGACATCCCTTTCTCAACACTGGTCGCCAAGTAGTAACCGCCGTGGTCCGAAAGCCCATATCGAATTTTTTAATTCCGAACGATAATACGCAACTGTCGTTTTATATTTGAAAATTCCGATACGTTTTCGAAACGCGTTTAACCTAGCCAATAATGTAGATTTTTTTTTTTTTTTTTAATCATTTTATGTCCGGTCAATCGTTATAAATGTTAAAGACTTCCGTCTTTATATAAAATAACGCGAACGCGTTTTTTTTTTTTCTACGAAACGCCGTAGAACTTAATAACACACCCGAATTCGTATTAAAAAATAGATGTTATATAAAAAAAGTATTCTAAAAAAAATCAAAATAATTAATCGCCAATCGTTCTGAATAATATTATTTACTATAACGCGAGCATTAGAATATTTATTTCACTCGGGCGTACAGCGTTCGGCGATCTTTGATTCGCGGTGTTCCACGAACGACTCGTATACGGATGATGAAAGTCGCCGACAATTTAAAAGGAAAAAAAAAAATAATAATAATAAAAAACTAGCAGATTTCTTCAAAGCACGAAGGTGGTTACGACTAATTAGGAACAGTATAGGGGAGGGGGGAGTTTTCAATTTCCTATAGAAATATAATGGGTCACCGCGGAATCCGTAACACGGACGCGTACGCATATATATATATATTATAAATGTTGCGAAATTCTCCTGATAGTCTTGATAAAAAATATCTCGGTTGTTATTATTGAAAATAATAGTATTATCACGGGCGGAAATGGGGAGGAGGTCGGGTGGCTTGAGGGGCAAAGTCCCCTCAAAACACACAGACAGAGAAAAATCAGCCCTCCTTCAAAAAAAAAAAACTCGAATACAATAATAAATACTCACTCGTATATTGTATGATACAGGATGGTTAAAATAAATTATTTTTTATTTTTTTTGGTAATGGACGGCAAGATTATTTTTGCGAGCGTGGAGAGCGTACGACAGTAAACTGGGGGGCACGACTCCTTAATTTTTTATTTTTTTTTGGAAAATTATCTTCATCGGGCGGAGGGCAGGGGGCGCACCTCCTCGTTTGATTTGCCATAACGAATCGCCCCTTAAGGTTACCTCGTCACCGTAGGCTGTGGCTATATACGATTTAATCGTTTTTATAATATTGTAACCCGCGCATAAAAATACGTTAACTATTCCGGCGCGGCGTGATAGAACCGAAATAACAGAACAATTTTCCACAGACATTCCGCCGCCGCCGTCGTCGGTTCCTCGTGATTTATCTGAACTCATCGATGACCCAGATGGACGGTGGGACGTGAAGGAACAACAACACCGTCGATTGCACCGCGTTTGTTATCTACGACGGACTCTGGTAGAGTCTACTACAACGGAACACCGATATATTTATTTATTACTAGTGTACTACTAAGCGCGGACGGACAATAATTCGTCGACGATCCGACTGATGATAGTCTCTCGACGATTGCTAATCGCGGAACCACGGATTTCCTTACCCCGGTTAGCCGTCCGGATTGATATGAGATTACTCTAGTTCTGAACGGTTCCGAACATGTACCGAACGAAACGTAATTCGAAAATGTCTGCAATATACACAAAACCGAGAACAACGTACCCCGCCCCGTGTTTCGGTTGAACCTCCCGGATTAAAAACTAAATTGGTTAACCTTTATTGCTATAGAAACGATAAAAACATTGCGCCTATAGGTTAATATTCTATTATACATACGTGTGTAGGCCTTACACTCGTTAAAGGTTAATAAACCGTTCGCCATGGTTCGTTGTGATAATTGTTTGGTTTTTTTTTTTTTTTTCTTATTATTATTTCTATTACCTACGTATACACGCGTATAGAAGGTATTCGACACGATAATACGGGAAACGAGACGAATACCTAACCTCCGGGAGAAAAAAAAAAAAAAAAAAAAATTATTATATTTCTAACCGACGACGAACGACGGCGACGAGACGTCCGTTCGGTTTCGTGGATAACACGCGGTACGGTCTAATAGAAAAGTAAAAAAAAATATATATATATATAAAAATACCCGTAAAACATACTATATAATAAATATATATATATAAGACCTGTATTATGCCGTAATATGTAATTATTATATTGCTCTCGATATGACGGGGCCGGCCCGCGATGGAAAAGGCGGACGTTTTTTTTTTTTCGCTTCTCGTTTCACGTTTCCGTCCGTTTCCGACAATGTTGTTACCGTGTTATTTATACCGGCTCGGGGCGGGTGTACGTTAACGAACAGACGTGGGTGAGTGGGTGGAGGCAAGAAAAAACAAGAGGGAAAAAATAAAAAAACAAGAGGGGAAAAAAAAAAAAATCAAAATTGAATAAATACGCGTTCCCTATACACACGTATGGTGCGTATACGTCCAATTTGGTCGGATATAATAGGATTTCGCCGGCCGTAAATCATCACCGTAGTAGACCGTCCGCGTACATATAATAATATACTCGTTGTGTCTTGCACTATCCCGGGCACGACGGATTTTCGTTTATATTTCCGCGATTGTAGAGAGAAATACCAAAAAAAAAAAAAAAACCAAACAAAAAGAAATCGCCCAAAACCACTACGCGTCCGAAAAAACAATTCCGTTTTATTTACTGCCAAATGTACGGCGTCGTTATGCGGAACGGTATAAAATCCTATAGGAAATTAGGTCATCTCCTCACACGGACATAGTGTACACCTCTTACGACTACAGATTGTGTCGATTGCCGTACGCAAGTTTTTTTTTTTTTTTTTTTATTATTAAATTCAAGAGAGTTTTTAAAACCGTTTCGATATGATTTCGTGTAACGTTTTTAATCGTATTGTATTACGCGTACGCACACGAGCATAGAACGGATTAGTTTTTTTTTTTTTTTTTTTATCAGTTTTTTTTTCCTGGGTTCGCCACTGGTCGCCACTGGTGACCGGAGATTATTATTCAACAGACGAAAAATCAAAAGTCGAAAATTTTAATACAGATTTCAGCACGCATTCAATTTATTAATATCTCCCAACGCGTCTCTATAGTATTAAGTTTTTATCTCGTCTGTAGTTGAATGTCAGACAATTTACTAATAACCAAATCTCGTATTTTAATGAGAATAATAATGTAATACTAATTTATCTCGTTAACGTTTTAATTTTAATGAACCGTAAAAAGAATGGAAAAAAAAAACATAAGGCGGGTGATATTATACGCATCATCATTGTACCTATATGGTTTTTTTTTTTTTTTATACGTCTACTATTGATAAACGAACAAAAAAAAAAAAAAACGAGACGGCTGATGCTCGTCTATTATATCATTTTAGTGATTCTAAACGTGGAATGTATTGGTTTTATTAAAATTATATAATATGAGCTTTTTTTATATTTTTTTATTTCTGCCTGTCAACAACATTTCTACCAGAAATCTTGTTCCGAACATCAACTCCCAGGGATGCATTAGGGACGTAATTTATTTATTTTTTTATTTTTTTTAAACGGAAATATTTATGCAATAACGGTTATTGGGTGTTTTTGATTTTTTTTTTTTTTTTATACACTTTCTAGACGTGGTGCAATATTCAAGATTTTCTGCCGGGGGTTTTTTTTTTTTCGTTTTTGTGCGGATAGACATTTAGTAATTTATATTGAACAGCGTTTTAGGTTCAAATTATTTAACTACTCCGAGAACCGCGCCTTGTCCATACTTCGTGTTGCTCGGAAATCCGACGACATCCGATAAGCAAAACAGAAATCGCTCGTGTTTTCGTCCGTGAAAATCATCGATTTGGACCTATCCGCGTTTATCGCAAAGAATATCTCAAAAAAAAACCAAGAGTATTTTTATTTATTTTTCCCCTCCCGGCGACTAAATTATATTAAATATATTCACTCGAGTCGCGGCAGGTCCCGTAGGTTTTACTATTTGGCCGTATTTTATTGTGGTTAACCCGACGGAAATCTGAACAAATAATTATAATAACGACACTGATGAGCGCGCGAGGAGGCACCGTATTATAACGCGCGATTGTCATCGATTTAAAAATAGAAACAAACGAAAATCGTTACAATAAAATAGGTTACATAAAAATACTAAATTTTTTATTATATTAGACGGGGAAACCGTTGTTTTTTTTTTTTTGTTTTGTTTGTCCGCAACGACGAGACGAGACGAAACGGCGCGCGCGCGACGGGTTCGAGACGGTATCGCCGCCGCGCCGTCGCCGACACGCGTATAAACACGACGGACGAAAATAATAAAAAAATAATATTGGCCGTCGAGCGTTCTTGCGATCTTGTATATTATTTGTACGTACTACACGTAACACACTGCTATATGCCGAAGAAACGGAAACACGTGACTCGTGCCCGACACGCGTGTATTGTCCACACACACACTAAACCGAAAACTGATTGAAATATCTGTTGTTGTTTTTTAAAAAAAAAAAAAGAAAAAGAAACGTGACCGGGCCGCGCCGCGACCTATAACACGATAATAATGGTCGCGGCGGCCCGGGCATAGAAATATAATAATAATAATAATAATAATAATAATATCATTGTACTTAACCCGGTAATAATAAATAATCGTCCGAGTTGTGTAGCGTTACACACTGCCGAGGACATAATAAAATATCCGGTAGTCTCTCTAGTTAATAATTTTATTTTAATACACACACACACACATCCAGTCGTCATCGTCGTCCCGTGAAATAATCCGACGTGTTGATAAAACGCTATTATATCGGTCAACGCGCCCGGTGATCAATAGTGGCGATCAGTGGCGGCTGGACGTGAGGACACTGGTGAAGGTTAGTGTAAAATAATCTTTTTTCGCCGGACGGAATTTACCGTAGACCTCGGGAACAGTCGGACCAGTCGGTACACACGAAATCAACCGAAAAGTTCGTCACAAACCGTTAAAATAAATAACCGTTTAAGAGCGACGACGTTTCGAGATGGCCGATTTAAAACGATATATTTTTTTAATTCACGGACATTGGTCGTAAATATTCAATAATTCACTTTCGTATAAATTTAAATTTAACAAAAAAAAAAATACTCGTATTTACCGTGAAATTTAACGCAGAACAATATGTTCAACGTTCAACAGAAACAGCGTACCCCCACAATAGCGATTTCGGAACAATTACTCGACATGGAAATTAAACAAAACAACAACCACGGTTCGAGCCGGGCTACGATGACATTGTTGATTTTCGATTTACTCGAACGAGACGACACGCGTAGTTATAAATTCAGCATTATAAAGTGGTATTTCCCTCCCCCGCCCCCCCTCACAATTAAATGCTGTCGGAATTGTTTTTTTTTTTTTTTTTTGGTTTTGTATAAATTAATATTTGACCAAATGGGAACAAGCACGTTGCCTACTCGCGGTTCGCAATTTATTTGTAATCAAATCCGCGGATTCTATATTGTCGTTAATATAAATCGGTCTAAAACATAATCGACGTGCAATTTCGACGGACACCCGAGTTCTAATTTATAAACGGCTATTCGACCGAAAACGCTATAATCACGTGTAATACGTATTGGAGAGGAACGTTGGGTTTTATCGTTCGGAAGACGATTCCCCTCTCCCCCCCCCGGGCTAATTTCTAATCAATTCGGGCGCGTCCGCCGTTTCGTACGCGTACAATAATATATAATAGACACGCACGTTCGTCGGTAATAATTAAATACACACACACACAGATATAGGTAGTAGTAGTAGACGGGCGCAGTCATTAATCATATAATCGACCGACGGACCTATTTATAATATTATTATTATTATTATTACCATTTCAGTTGGGCATTAGGCAGTAAGAAGCAGGCGGACGTTTGAAAATCACGGTTATTTTATTTATTTTTCGTTTCCCTCCCGGATCGCTTATTTTTACCCGTATTGTTTTACGCACCTCCGAAACACTCGTCGTCCAAGACGTGTTGTATCATTCCCGTAATGCGGCAATACCGATCGTATGTTAGATCCCGGGAAAATGGCGAAACTCGAACCGCCGTTAGGCCGGGCGCACATCGAGACGCTAGGTTAAGCGGGGCAGGTTAAAGCGGTAAAAGACTGCGCAACTCGGATGACCGCGCGTTGAAACGCGGTTTCACCTTCCCGTCTTTGTGTATAATCGGGTCGTAGAACGTACCATAAACGTTATGGCCGAACTAAACGGACTAGACATAAGTCCCGAGTCGGACACGATTCAGACGAATCAAACGGTCGGAATGGAAGAAATTTTGATTTCATGTAATCAGTATGGCTAGTAATTATATAATGTATTGTGTGGACGAACGGCTTCAATTAATTAATAGGTATTGATATGCCAAGTAATATTGAAAAAACAAAAAAAAATATATGAAATATATTCAATTTTAACTAAAAACTACTTGACACGTTCGCGGTAAACTGTGTCGCGGTAAGTCTCTGCGTCTTAATGTGCGCCCGCCGGCCTTATGTACGCGTGTTTGCCGTACACTGTCCTCGGTGGCGACCGGCATTCGGCGCCGGGATCGGCCGACCGAGCTGTAGGATTTTCGCCGGTCCAAAAAGAATAAAAAAAGGGAACTTCCCCACTTTAATTTACACCGTGTCTTTCGCCGCGTCTTCGGGTGTCAGTTCCACGGCGGGGAGGGAAATATTGAAACGCGGGGTGCGGCGTAGCCGACCACCGACGTGTGTCGACGAGCTGTAAATATAACGAACGGTAAAACTCGGAGAAAAACCGTTCGTTTTATCATAACTATTGGCAAATCCCGTATTTCAAAATTAATGTCTTCAAAATGGCGGCCGCCGGCAACAAGACGCATTGCTGTAGGCGATCTGTGAAGTTTTGATATGATTTTCGGCGGCACGCTTCGATCGGTATGGCCGCGACTTTTCAGTAATTCTCCCCATCGGGTTTTTCTACGGCACGGAGGCGATGTCCGAAAACCGTACCCTCTTTAACGAATCCCCCCCACAGGATAAAATCGCACATGCTTTAAATCCAAATACACAGGTCTCCCGAGTCGTGTTCTTCGGCCAATATCCTACAACCTGCGCTGCAGATGAGTTTCCAACGTCACAACGTAACGAGTGGAGGACGGCAATGGTCCTGCCCGGGGCCGGCCGGGTAATATCCTGCACGGTTTCGGTGATCCGTACTGTTCCGGGTGTTCCGCGTCCGCTTAGTAGGGTACTCCCAGTGTTTTCCGACCGCCGAATCCAAAATGAAAAAACTGTTAGCAGAAGGGACCGAGATTCGGTGCGTGGAATGCCAAAGTGTAACAATCACAGAGTGGTTATGTTTGGTCATATCTTAGACCAACGAACGCATTGAAATCGTCGCAGTGTTACCGCCGTGTAGTCGAAGGCACAGTCCTCTATTGCAATACGCCCGAATTTTGCGCGGCCCGCACGTGTTCAACGCGGTAATTCGCCCGGTTCTGCCCGGCACTGACGACGGCATTCGAACGGGGGTGGGTGGCGGCGATTGTATTATATCGTACGCCAGCGGACAAAGGACGGGGGAAATTCGTGAAAATATAATATAATACAAACGGTTGAGAATAATAGCGAATAAACCGCGATAACGGCAATGTTATTATTGCGTTCGGACAGCACGGCGCGGCCCCGCACGTTTTAATTCGATAAGAACATTATTGTTAGAATTACCGACTGTGCGGCGGTACGGAATATTTCAGCTAGACATTCCAGGGCCCCCGGTCGACGACGCCGACCACGCCTTCTTCCACTGCGACCGCCGGCGGAGACACCGGAGGGAGCTGGTGGTGTCCACAGGCGGAGCCTTCACCCCGGAAACGGCGGTGCTGAGAATGACGGAAGACAGGACCGCTTGGGACGCAACAAACAAGTTCATCGAGGGGGGTTCTATCTTCCAGAGAAGAAGAAAAACGGTATCGCCAGAGGGCCGCGCGGGTTCGGTAGGAACCCGTCCACTGTAAGGGCAGCATCCGGGTAAACGGGATTTGTTTTTATATAAATATAATTGTATTATTTTTTTGAACAAACGATGCGCGTAAGGGGGAAGGATTGCCCTGACGGGTAGAGTTTCCACCGTAGGTTGCGATACCACACGAAAAAAAAAAAAGAAGTTATTTCGGTGATACATTTATCGCACCCTCGGTAAGTGCGTACCGAGTGACGGTAACTTATGGACGCGTCCCGGCGAGCGTCGTATATTATACACGTATGTCTTCAATCCACGGTAATTACATGCCGGATTCAATTTCCGACGATTCCTTCCGGTAGAATTATTTCTATTTGTACGAGGTCTGTTCAAAAAGTACCGGGACAAATGTTATTACGGCTAACCTACACACGGTAACGTTTCAAATAGTAAATAGACGTATTCCCCGTGAATTAGTGAATATTTTAAACAAAAACCCGAAGTCGCTATCTTATCTCGATTGTTTAATATTACACGTGGTTAAATCCGTGGTCAGTTTTTTGTCGTTCGCCGTTTTCGACATGTCCGAAATTAACGAACAACGCGTGTGCATCAAGTTTCGCTTGAAACTTGGTAAAAATGATGCAACGGAAACGTACGGAAATCGTTAAAAACCGCTTTTGGGGATGATTCGTTAAGTGGTTCCGTGACTTTCGAGTGTTTTAAACGTTTCGGGGACAGTCGACGGTCAACTGAAGACGATCCACGTTCCGGAAGACCGTCGACGTCATCCAGAAACGGTGGTGTGGTGACAATTTGCGAAAAACATGCGGAATGGCAGCCGATTAACCGTTCGTGAGTTAACAAAGCGAATCTCAATTGGGTCTTGTCATGTAATTTTACAGGAAAACGTACAGATGAGAAGGATCGCGCTGTCGATTCGTGCATTTTTGGCTGCTAAAAAAATTGCTGTGATCCCGCGGACTCTCCCGGTTCTCCTGATCAGGCCCCCTGTGATTTTTTTTTTCTATTCCTAAGACTAAAATCTGCGCTTAAAGGACAACGATATCAAGATGCAGAGGAAATTGAAGCGAACGCGGCAACTGAACTCATAGCTTTAACTTTGGAACAGTTTCAAAGGACTTTTGAAAAATGGCAATATCGCCGGGATTAACTGCATATCGTCCGGAGGAGAATATTTTGAAGGAGATATCTTTGAATAATAAAATGTAACTATTAAATATAAAAACCTGGGACTTTTTGAACAGACCCCGTATTTAATATGCTGAGCAATAGCAGTGGGGGTTTTTTTTAACGAATTTTCATCGGGCGACAAAAGAAAAAAAAATTGTCGATAATATGACAATTATTATAGGCAGCGTATACCGCCGGTGCGGTCCGGAACCGGGTGCAGCCGGGCCGCGATGAAATGCGTAAACCCCGGCGCTTTTTCTTTTTTTTTTTTAAATATTGATTTTATTTTTTATTCGTCCCGACCGCCGAGATTTATCGCGAAACGCTCCCGCGGTAATATACGTATACGCGCGCGTAAAAAACGTACGTCGCTGAAATGCGGACATACCGCGGCCTCTTAATGAAATAAAAAAAAAAAAAAAAATAAAAAAAAAAGATAATAATTCTAATAACAATTATAACAATATAATATTATAATAAAACACGATTGTGTATAGAATTACCTCCCGGCCGCTATTGATAGTTTTTACCGAATCAAACTGCCGCACCTTTGATCGAGGACCGCGTTTCTACCGCGAATCCCTATCGATTATCTTCTATAATATATATATATAAAAAAAAAAAAAAAACGTTTCTGCTTTTTATCGCCCGTCAATGTCAATCGTATTATATATTATATTATGGTACGACGTCAATGCCAAATCGCTGGTAAATATGTTCAGGTAATCCTTTTGTAATATAATATAAGTAATACGGCGAGATGAGGCGTATAATAGTAATTAAAGATCGATCAATATTACATTTGCCGCACAAATTGCGCGCTAAACAATACAATTTATACGTGTGTGTGTACACTATTTACGTGTAAATAATTATATATATATATATAATATTATAATTATGTATAAAAACCGTAAATGTTTAAAACAATATTGTGCCGTGTTATTCGAGGCCGGGCCAATAAGTTAACGAATAACAATAACATTAACGCGCGTTATTTACTTAAATATTAGTCGTTTCTAATCATACGTATGTACATATATTGTCATAAATATGATTAATAGAGGTTAATATTATTATTATTTTTTTTTTTTTTTGAAAATATGGATTTAATCAATATTAAATGTTTATACTAGACAAAAAAATAGAAAGAAAAGAAATTTAAATTATAACTTAACGTTATCTAATTCGAAATTAGGCATTTACTATGACGAAATGTTATAAAATTTACGTTTGATTATAATTAAAAAAAAAAAAAAAAAAATGTCAAAGGTTATAATAGTTAAAGAGTTAAAATTAACTTTTTAAACTTGTTCAACACTTTTAGCTTTTTAATTCGTTTTTAATGCCCACAACCTTGAACAAGTTACCTAATACTACGCCTAGGTATATTATAATATTTTGTTGGGCCACATTACGTGATATTTACCATCATTATCGTTTTTTCAGTTTCCCTCCACCCTCCCCAACGAATTAAGCCTGTTTGTTTTATATATTCGTATATAAAAAAAAATTTAAAAAAAAAATACACGTTTTTTTCCGTTGTTCGATATATAACATAATAATTACCTAATAAATATATTGTAACCCGAACGAATTAGGTACCTATACATTAATTTATAGACATAATTAGTAAAACACGCACGTGTAAATCGTTCGATAATAATAGAAATGTATTAATAATATATTATAGTAAATCGTTGGTTTTTTTTTCTTTCTTTTTTTCGTTTATTTGTATTCAGTTTCGTTATAAAAAAAAAAAAAAAAATCCGTAGGTACCTAATATATTTGTCGAAAATTCAGTCGATTTTATCCAGATAAAAGATATATATATATATATATATATATATATATATATATATATATATATAGATAGATAGTATAATAAAATCGATAGATTATCAGTTTTAGACGATTTTACCTAGATAATACATACGTGTGCGATGTTTAACAGTTTCGACTCTAGAAACTTGTCATAATTCATAAACTAAAAAAAAAAAAAAAATGTATTTATTGTACTATTATACGAACGTTTAGACAAGACTGCGTGCGTGGGCATTTAACGCGTTAAAAAGTCAAACGGTAAGTTCAATTTCAACTTTGATTTTTTTTTTTTTTTTACGTTAATTTAATAAACAAAGCAATACAAAACGTACAATCGGGTGTACACACTATATTTGAATACAGGCTAGGTACAACTATTTAACGGTTACTTTTTTTTCTATTTTTTTTTTCCTTTTTCTGCTCGATAATGTGCGGCGTTTAAAAAATAAGAGTATAAAATGAATATTATTCTCCCTGCAGAGAATAAAACTCTCCGCTATTAACACGATATTCGATCATCCCGTAATTAATTTCGAAAAACCACAAACTCTATATAAAGGTATATTAACGTGTACCTATATTGTTACGCGACATGAACGATTTCACAAATAAATAAAATCTAACTCGGCAGTTGATTGTATTGTATTAATATTTTTTAATTAACTACTATATTGAGTATCGACCCCGGGATAGAACTAGGCTGATATTTTCGTTTTTTTTTTTTTTTTTTGAGTAAAATCGTTTATTATAAATACTATAAGAGTGCAGTGTTCCAGAGGGCAAACGATACGTTAGGTTTTTTTTTTTTTGTCAAGTTATATTCGTTTAAAAGTGTTGAAATAAATCGTTACTTCTAAACGATAATATTATTGTATATCGAACGTTATGTTTGGAATGGCTAATGGAAAATTCTCCTTTTTTTTTTTTCTTTATTCTAATAAACTTTTAATATACTAAATCTAATATATATATATATATATATATATATATATATATATATATATAAAGAATTATTGTAACGATATATTTTTGTTTGGTATACGAAATAAAAAATATTCTCGTATGAAACCCCATAGGCGAATCTCGTTATTGCGAAATAATCGCAATTGACCCCACCACTCCCACCACGTGTAAATAACAAAAAAAAAAAAAAAAGCGTCGAACTGTCGAACATAAAATTATTATATAGTAGTAGTAGTAGTTATAGTAATAATAGTAATAATAGTAAAAAAATAGTAATAATAGTCGAATGGATCGGTAAACGCATATTATAGTTATTACTATTATTATTAGACGTATACATATATTTGGTGAACATTCAATCAAATTTTTTTTTTTTTTTTCATCTAATTGAACCCTATAAAAAAGATAAAACTGCGTGTGTAATATACGTATACATCGGTGCGTTTTAAATCAATTTAGATTTTACAGCAATAATAATAATATTAGATAGCTATTAAAACGTTAACCGACGGTAGGCGTTAGTAAAAATGCGCGTACCTATATAATATTGACTTTTGTAGACGTATAACAAAATTAAAGAAATTATTAATATTAATAATTGTTTGTTGTTTTTTTTTTTTTTTTTTTTTCTGTCGATAACGCTTTTTAATAACTATAACGCACCGGCGGCCAGTTACCCGTACCGTATTATTGTGTATCGGTGTTAATTATTTCGCCGTTAACAAAGCAATCGATTATACGAGTACAGGTGGTGGTGGTGGTGTGTACCAGTGTAACAACATTATTACAGTCGATTATATATGAATTTTTTTTTTATTTTTTATTATTTATTTATTGTCAATTAATAATATTGTTTTTTTTTTTTTTTTTTTATAGCCATTTTAATCTAATCGATCGGGGATGGTGGGCGGAGAAGCATTTAATTTAACTATTATAACATAATAGTATTATTATTTTACAATAAACGCGTACACGGTATATAAAATATTTTTTTTATTTTTTTAAGTCGATCGCATAAATATTATACCGGTTCGGCGCGGGCAATTTTAGACCGATTTCCCCATCAATCGGTCCGATCGTACGACGCGGCGAAGCGCGATAAGAATTACTCACACACAGACCCCGTTCGAGTTCAGAGGTGGCATTACGGCCGATCACATTTTTTTTTTTCAAAAAATAATAATTCAATACTTTATTTATTTATTTATATATATATATACATTTTCAAATCTTAAACTTTCGGAAATCAAAGACATTTTACGTGGCGCAGTCTCCGTTAATATTATTACATTATTTCGCGATTATCCACCATTATCCGGTTACTACAATTCGGAATAATTTCATTCAAATTTGTACGTTTTATAATATTTAATTAATAATTATTATTATCATATCGACAATACAATAATATATATATTTTGTGAAAAAATAATAATAATAATATAGACGTATAAATAATTTTTAATTATTCGAATAATAATAATCATTATTATTATTATTATTATTTTTTTTTTTTTTTTAATTGTCTTTTTATTTTTATTACTTTTTTTTATCGTTAAAAACGGGATTTTTTTTTTTTTTTTTAAATGTTTATCACTAGTGCTCGGCGATAAAAATTATTAAGGTTATATACAAATTAATGCATATCAATTTATTTTATCGTTTACGTTATAATTATGTTAAACAATATGAAATTAGTGGGTTTTTATGTACGAAAATAATAATAATATTTTTTTTTTTTTTTTTTTTTAATCTATATTACTATTTAATAATAATGTTATTCGTCGAAAAAGGGAAAAAAAAAAAAAAAATTTATTCGTAATTATTATATAATATTAATCCACGTCAGAAGTTATTTTAAACCAGCTATACTGTACGTATATATCTGCCTGTTATCATTCGGAAAACGCGTATGCAAAAATATAACTATAACTGTTTATTTATTGGAAATCGGAATACACGCCCAAAGGCATTAAATAAGTGCGTACGAGTCGATAATTTAATTAACGGTAGAGCAACATTTGCGATCAACGAGATCAATACGTACGTAAAGTCATTCGTAACACGTCGGTATCGAATTTAATATTACGTACTGTTTACCATTACACTACTAATAGGCGAAACGAATAATGATTTTCGTCGGCGATCGCCGTCCCGTGGCCATTTTTATTTCGTACTCTTATAGTGCGACGACACGCGGCGTTCCCGCCGTTGCACCACACTCGTCGTCGGGGTTTACGGATACGTTTTTGGATAAACCTCGTTTGGCTGGCTGGCCCGGCAGCCTGACAGTAGAGCGCCGCGTTTAGTCTTCCGCGCAGAAATCCGGTTACCTTTTTCGGTGGGACGGGACAGGGAGGACAACTGTGTGAGTCCAAGTCACGGCTGCAGACGCAATGGTTACGCAACGGGCAGCGGTAAAGTGTCCACCGGTGTCCGCGAGCGTTCTCCTCTAAGAAAACTTCTTTCGCGACGGCGCACTCTAGCGGATTACCGTCATACAACACGTTCTAATATAAACCGACCGGGTTAATAATTATTAATTTTCCGTGTGACACCCCCCCCCCCCCCGGAGGGGCCATTATTAATATTAAATTTATAGTTACAATTACTACTATAACCGTCGCGGTTTCCAATATTGTTGCACTTGGGTACAAGGAAAAATGATATATATATATATACACCATAAGTCCGTACCATAGGGTTACGGATAAGTCCGGGATTCGAGAAAAGTCTGGATTTTACAAAAGTAAAACGTTTTACATGGCTATATCTTTTGAAAAAGTTATGCCAGATTTTCGTGTTCCACTCTGTATAAATGTGTATACAATAATATGCAATTTCAATTTTTGTTCATATTTTTTCCCCCGAAACGTTATTATCGGTTGTTGCCATAAAATAAATAAATTTAACCCAATCATTTCTTACGTAGACATTTATTATTCATAGATCTAAGTAAAATTGTATTAATTAAATAACAATACTGTTTATCTTCAATTTACCCTCTGAAACTTTGGACTTTGATGTCCGGATTTGGTCTAAAAACATTATGGTAACCCCCCTATATATATAGAGAGAGTATGTCGGACGAGGAGAAGTTTTGCCGTCGCTGGCAATCGCGGACGAGTATGTGACGTAATTGTGACCATCTCGTGATAAACCGCGGTCCAAATGTATAACTATTGTATTTGATACCGATTTCGAAATACGAAATACGAATTTCGGGGGTATTTAGATTATTTTAGGGGGGGCTCTTCTCACCCCTCTCGTGTGTGGGATCGACCCGAAGACGTGCCTGACGACCTCGACCTTGGTCTCGGGAATGCCAGTGTCGTCTTTGACTTGCTGCAATGCCAAGACCAAGATTGAGTCTATAAAACCGAAACCATAACAAGACCGGCGACGTAAGATCTATGCAGTTTTTTGCTAATTATTTCCCCCCGGAAAACCGCATTTATCGCGAGAGTATAATTATTAACGACGATTTAAGATCGGTTAAACAACGGTGCAAATCAATTTTTGATCATCGGCCGGCGTTGCTCGGGTCGGGTCGGGTTATCCAAAACACAAATAGCCTGCCCCTAGAATGTTCGTATAACATATACCGGTTAAAAATTTCTTTGTTTTACTAGATAATTTTTTTCGGGTCAAGATTCCCCTGAATATAAATATAATTTTCGTGTTGACGATGCGATTCGCGAATATCTTCCGATTATTGATCATTACCAAAATGGCGTGCATAAACCCGCGGCATTTACGTTTCTATACTAATCCGCAGCCTTTATAATAAGTAAATAAAATAAATAAATAAATAAAAGCGTATACAAAACCCTCTTTTTCCCCCGTTTGTTTTTGCCTATAATTATTTCAACCAAATTAACAAAATAATATTCCGGGTCATTTTTTCTTAGTGATTATCCTCCATTGCGTCGTGTCCACTTATTTGCCCTCTCTTAAAAAATAAAAAATCTCCGAAAGTCTCAACCTCCACGCATTTATTGTTTAGTCTTACCCTGTCAATCGTCCCTATACCGGCGAAGGAATTCCCGGCATAGTGTAACAAAACAGCTTTCCAGAAAAACCTAATCAAGTTTAATCTGTTACCGTACACCATAAAATCCCGTGATCGACAATATATGTAAAAAAAAAAAAAAACAACAACAATATTGTGTATTATAATAATCTGCCGCCGACAACGGTTACTCAATGTTACGTTATTTATTTCATCGTATACGGTTATTATTTTTTTTTTTTTATCATAAATACAGTCCACTGTAATTTAGTAAAAAAAAAAAGTTTTGTCGAAAATTCTACCAGACGCGCACAGTAAGCAAAATCGCTGTCGTTCACTGGCCGTCCGTTTTACTTAAAATAAAAAAAAAAACGGCCCGACATTTATTCGAAATGTAAAACGATTTTTTTTTTTTTTTTTTGTATCCGCGTTTTTTATTCGCGAGAAAAAGAATCGTATCTATGACTTTTAGCAGTTGAATCCCGGGATGAAAAAATATACGGCGCGACCTTTTGTTCCTCGTCGTATTTTACCGAAGTCATATGAGTCGGTCGGGCGTGCAAAGTATCCGGAAAAATCGGAAATAAAAACTGTAAAAAAAGGACAAAAACTTTTTTTTTCTTCAAATGTATATATTTTTTTTTTTATATATATATTTATATAACGTACAGGTTTCCCACGATCGAATGACGTACACCGACGATATAAACGCAGCGCCGTTCACATGCCGCACTCGTCGTATACGATATCTAAACAGCCTTTTTTTTTTTTTTTTAATTTTTTTTTTTTTTTTTTACCCCGTCGTTCCGCGTCACGCGATTTTCGTATATTTTATCGTTCTACAATAATTGTGTACATACATGTATATATATATATATATATATATATATATATATATATATATATATATATATATATATTTATATATTTATAATACGTAATAAATGCTCTTTTTTTTTTTTTATACATTTAAATAAACTACAATATTATGATGCGTAATAGAGGGTGTAATCGATTATGACGCGAGTATTATCGGTTCGGGATATACGTATATACAATAAAATATATTATTACTCAACGACCCCATTAAATCTATACGAGTATATTGTTATTCGGTGGCGTGTGCGGGGAGGGTAGTTCGGGGATGTACCCCCCTCACATTGTTTTAAAAAAAAAAAAAAAAACACAACATTTACGAGCGATTTTTTATTTTTTAATAATTTACTTTCGAAATATACGACGGTACAAAAATACGTTTGAGCCGACGATTTATCCGATAGAAAAATTGGCGTTTTCGAATCCGGTTTTAAAATCGCACGCTGTCGGGGCGGTTACGCAGGATGATAGTAGTGACGAAGATTCGGTACGATTTTTATTATTCCGGGCGCACATATTACCTCACGTTGGAAATTCGCCGGCACGCCCCTGTTTTTCTATATAGTCAGTCGTCATCTATATGCATAGATATATATATATATATATATGTACATTAGCGATGGGAAAAATCCGTATTTGCCGAAATACGACAATCCGGATTTCGGATTTCATAATCGGGATTATTATCTAAATCGAAATTTCGATTTTTAGTAATGGAAATTATTCCTTATTAATTAATTACTCGTAAAACTAACTATTATTATTATCGTCATCTTCTGGCCAATAGCCATTAAACGTGTAAAACATTAAATACGTTTTTACAATTCAAAAATAAATCACACACATATTACACTGTAATTTATATAATATATTACTAGCTGACCCGGCAAACGTTGTTGTTTTACTCATAAAAATATAAAATTTCGTATTTCGTTAGATATTCGGATAATCCGGATTTGTGTCGCATCACTAATATGGATTTTGACGAGGGAGGAAAAATATGTATATTGAATTTGAAAATGTTATCGTCGTCGTCGTCGTCGTGTTCAACACGGATATATAAAACATATTAAACCGTATAGATTTTCGTAATAATACGTCGAAAATTATTCCAGTTGATTTCGAACGGTTAATTGTATTACGTCTAATCCTATTCCTGTAATAGGCTTCCACGTCTATCTCAGCACTGCGTTCTCAACATCGCATAGAATCCCGAAATTTACGTCTAGACAAGACAAAAGGTATATATATATATATATATATAAAAAAAAAACTAAAAAAACTACCTTCTAGACGAGTTTCGACGCCGGTCATCATATATACGTGTGTGTATAATATATACGTATTACAGATATTATACAAGTCGACCGGTTAGGGAGGGTATCGTCTACTCAATCGTCATCTCTCCGCCCCCGTAAATACGCCACTATAATATAATACCGTTGCTATATATTATTATATTAAAACGTTCGTGTTGTTCGGAATGAATACTAACAATAAATAAATAATTTTAATAACAATATACGGGGTTTATGCGTGTTGAACGTCTCTAGAATTGCATTGCTTCGATTCGACATGAAATCCCAATGATACACGATGAAAACGCACAGTACAGATTCAATAAAAAAAAAAAAAAAAAAAAAATCGTATTTTCATTCTATTTGAAAATGGAAAATTTACAATCTGGTACCATGTGTAACAACGAGCAAATAAGATATACGATGTGGAAAACAATTACATGATAAATCAGTCCAGTGACACGACACTCGCAATATAATAACTATATATAAACACTATTTTATTTTATAAATCAATAGAATTCGATTTGATTAACGATATAATTATATTAATTATATTATCTATAATAGACACAGGAAGGAATATTATTGTTGAATTAAAATATAGCGTATATAGCAGGGGCGGTTTTTATTTATTTTTTTTTTTTTTTGTCAGAGGTGGAGCAGACAGATCCCGACTTTTCCCTTTTACATACCCTTTTTTTTTGCGCCGATAAATCAAATTCAAACCGATTTTCGTACGGCTGAAATAACCTATTTACCTTTTCGGTTTACACGTTCGGCCGTTTATATAACCGACCGGAAAACATACTAAAAAGTCAATCCGTCCGGATCGGGTATATACCCGTCCGTCGTCCCATCTATCTAATAGTTTCGCCTTCTCCCCTGGGTTTAATTCGATGTTAAATTTCGCGTATTGCATTATACGATAATAGATATAAAAAAAAAAAAAAAAAAAAAAAAAAAAAACAGCCGAGACGGTAAATATTATTACGGTGCCGGATAAATAAATCGAACGACGCCGACAATAACGACTGTGTAGCCCTTACCCCCTCGCCGAGATATAATAGTCAGGTTAATTTATACTTTTCCGTCTATATCTGCGTACAGTCCGTCGCCACTGCCGGTTACTATATTTACACTGTACGTTATTATTTAAATCGACGCGTTTTAACCGGCCGAATTCAACAATAATAACAGCTATTGTCCGTGAGAATATTTAATTTAATTTAATTTTTCTCTCTCTCCAATTTCACACGCCATAAAATATGTATTTACAACGCCATCACGACAGTGACCCCGCCAGCCCCCTCCCAATTGACTATTTTTCCGGTTTAACGTTATTTATATATAATTCGGATCGAGTATACGCTATTGCCCGGGTATAAAGCACAATAAAAATATACGAAATGCAATTATATATTGCAAAACCCTATTCGATATTCGCCATTTATTTCGGAAATGCATAATAATATTATTATTATTTACGTGTGTTTACTGACCTTTTTTAGGCGATCCGTTTTCGGAGGCGCTGTCATCGCTGTGATTGCTCGACATGTTGATAATCCGGTGCTGGTGCTGGTGCTGGTGCTGGTGCTGCAGCTGATGGTGGTGCGATGACCTCTTCTTGCCCGCCGACGGTTCCGCGTTCGTCCTATGATGGTTGTTGTTGTTGTTGTGGTGATGGTGTAGGTGATGGTGGAGTTGTTGCTGTTGCTGCTGTTGCTGTTGCTGCTGCTGCTGCTGCTGCTGCTGTTGCTGCTGTTGATGAGCTGCTGCGGCCACGGCGGACGACATAACGTGGCCGGCCACCGCGCTCGCGCCGTTCCTGGCGGCGGCCGCGGCGGCGGCGATCGCGTACCGCTGGGCGGCCGCGTGTTCGACGGCGTGGTGCTGCTGCAGGAACGGCGACAGACCGGCGGCCGCGAAACTGGCCGCGGACGCCATGCCGTGCGGAAAACGGGCGGCAAAGTGCGGGAACAGCGGATGCGGCGGTATCTGGACGCTACCGCCGCCGCCGGACTGTTGTCCGCCGACGCCGGTGCCGGAAGCGGTGGCCGCACCGCCATAACCGTTGGCCGCAGCGGCCGCGGCCGCGGCGTACAGCCGTAACGACGGCGACGCTTGTCCCGAGTCCAGCACCATCATGATTTTCGCGCACTAATTATTGCCGTTGGATAATAAAAATAGACAAAAAAAAAAATAAAAATCTATCTAATATTGTTGTTCGTATTGTCACGTGTATGTATAGCGCACAAATCGAATAATAATAACAATAATAATAATTGTATTTTATACGGGACGCGTAATAAATTATTATTGAAATAATAATAATAATAATAATAATAATATTATTGTACCGATAACAACGACACCGGCGTAACGACGACGACGACTAGCATACAACTGCGCGGCGGCGGCGGCGGCGGCGGCGGTGACGACGACGACGACGACGACCGGACGAACGCGTTACGGCTGACGAGCGCGCGGTACGGCATCGGCGCGGCTATTAAATATAGTTAACACCTATTTTTCGGGGCCTCCGCGCCGGCCCGGCCCGCCCCGATACACGCGCGCGCCGCCGCCGCCGCCGGCCCCCACCGCGAACCCCACCGGTCGGTACGATTATAATATACTCGCGATCGGTGGCGCGGCGGGCCCCGGACCAAATTGCCGGGTAATGATGGCGAGCGGTTCCCCCGCCGCCGCGCCGCCGACGTTCATTGATTCGTTCGCCGGCAAAACGCACACGCCTCGAGTGGCCTCCGGACGACACGCCCACGGACACCGCCGCCGCCGCCGCCGCCGCCTCGGAGTCCCGGCGGCGGCGGCGCAGCGGCGGCGCAGCGGCGGCGGCGGCGCGTATCAAAGGGATCGAGCGAGCTCGCGCGCGCCCGCGCCCTCCTCCCGCTACAACAATAATGCTCGTAATAATAATTATAACAATTATTATTATTATAACTTCAATTTGTAACATCCGGCGTGTAAATATTATAAATTAAAACGCCGAAATATTAAAAAGCCGGAAATAAAAACACGCCGTCCCCGTATTATACGGCCGACGACAGTTCCCGCGGGAACTTTAACGAGCAAAATATCATGGCAATATTATATTTGTATATACGCGTTGTGTTTTCAATTCCGGAAACGCGATCGTCACCAGTGATTTACTTCTAGACGTAAATCTATACATTGTCTAGATATATACGATTATATTTGTTTGTTTTTGTTTCCGTCTTATTTGGGAAACGAGATAAATAATTAAAAATCGTCTAGATTAAATCAATCTAGAAATTATGTGTAAACACGTTCAATCTATCTATCTATTTAGTATATGCAGAATACTATTGAATTGCATCGAACACGCCGCATAACTTTACGAAATCTAGATCGAAATTGCCGATCATATTTATCACTATCTAGATACGTATAAATTGCTATGTATCTTCATCATTGTCTTCGTCGAATCATAGTAATTATTATCATTTATCTTTACGCGGTTTACGTTTTTGTAATATCGCATTACACGGTTGCGGTTCCTTATTAATTTAACAATAGACACGAGCGGTTTTAGAAGAACGAATAAAAAAAAAATGTTCCGATTGTACTTTTTTGTTTATCGTTGAAAATATCCGACGCTTTATAAAAGTATAATTATATTCTATATTACAGGTATAATACTGAATATTTTTTCTTCGAGAATATAGACTCCTATTGTGTCGTGCCCGTGTTCGGTTTATAAACGTTATTTCTTTATTTTTATTTTTTTTTTTTTTTTTTCTAGATATATCGGTATATTACTATTATCGGTATATGGCAATAATAATATAGTAATAGGCATATATATATATATATATATAATATATACACATTTCGTATTGAATACTGCGAGCGTTTTAAATTGAACACGATTCCATAGAAAAAAAAAAAAAATATATATATAAAAACCCAAAAATTGTTTCGATACTGTCGATCAACTCTAAATTATATACTTATATATGTAATATAGGTACATTCGCGTCCAATACAAATGCGTATGTACGTTTAAAGAAATGTAAAAAAAAAAAAAAAAACCTCAAATCGCTTATATCGGTATACCAGCAGACAGATGTATTTTAATCTACGCGCGTTCGTATAAATATTATATTTGCATTCTTTTTAGTGTTTTTCATTACATAAATGTTATTACGTAATTAAATTGTAAATTTCGAATAGCAGGGCTCGGAGTTGTTCAAAATCGACACTTTCGTTTGTATTTCCGCGACCGGTATTTTTATCGTCTGATCCCCGCATATGTCTTGCCGAATTGAATTTAGACGATCATTGTTCAAACGGTTCGACAGAAAATCAGTTTTTTTTTTTTTTTTTTTTTTTGTTTTGCGTTTCGCCTTCTTCTCTGTGCGGTTTCCACATAGTCATGATATGTGTAGTTCTCTCAAGTTTTTTTTGCCGCCATCACTACCATTCCTCCGCGTGTACGTATAATACAGTCTTATCGCTCTAACGTCTCCCGTTATAGTTATTATACGTTTATTAAAAAAAAAAAAAACAAATTTAATATTCAGAGATAGCCTTTTGCGAAATTTACAATTCAATTGACAAAAAAAAAAAAAAAAAAAAAACGAAAAAAAATGTGTTCAAACTGATTTATTCCGACGAGCGATTTACCGCATAATAAATATATTACGCGATATTTTCTATACTATACCTATATAATATAATAATGAAAAAAAAACACCGTATAAAAATGGGTTTTTTTTATTTTTTTTTTTTTTTTTATATACATATACAACGACTGTACGTCACGTCATAAGGGCGCGATGTCAAACGCTGAATATAAATTACGCGACGATTTAGTAGTATATATAATATAAACGAGCAAAAAACCGAAATAATGAAAAAAAAAAAAATTATCGCTTTATTTATTGCGTACGCGTCGTGTAATTACACGTTGAATTAATGGTCGTGTAAAAAAAAAAAAAAAATGATAAGAAGGCAAAAGTTTTTTTTTTTTTTTGCTAAAGTTTTACCCCGGCGAGTAGGCGATTATTATAATTATTTTTTTATATATATATATATAACATCAAATCTAGCGACGGACGTTCACGTTTCCCGGTCCGAAAAGTTACAATATATAAATGTTATATTGTGAAATTATACAGTGTTTTTTTTCCCCCTCCATATATTCTTTATAAATTATATAGTTTTTCTTCTTCTTCTTCTTCTTCTCTCTATCGTTTCTATAATATCATATAGAGATAAAGCGATATAATACTACTATTATTGTTATTATTATTATTTTTTTTTTAATAAATAATTACAGGCTTCAATTACAAAGACATTATTAGCCCAATGATGAGAGGGGTTACATATCGTGACGTAATTTATACAGCGCTAATGTTGGTTTTATGTTGATACATCATGGTTTAAAATGTACAAGTTTTCATCTAAATCTACGCGTTTGAAGAATTTGAAAATATCGTGAGTGTTGCTCTGATTGAGAGGCTTATTCTGTCGATGATGGATTATTGAGAAGGTGGCGTGCCGTGGAATATTCGGGACGGTCGACGATGACGTGTGTGATTGAGATAGGAACTTTGCATAGGTCACACAAAGGCTTGGGTTCCTTGGTGACGAGATATGAGTGACCTATTCTGGTTCTGTTAACGACTACTTGTTCTCTCCTGCCGGAGTTGTTTGTGCCGAGGCCATTTATTATCGTATTGGACATATTGATTGTGTCAGACAAACGGTGAATGAGTTCCCGGCACAGATGGATTTTATATTTTTATATACATAAACCGCGTCGGCAAGACGAAATGAAATCTTAGGTGTCTTATCCTGTTACTACATTTATGCGGTTTATATTAAAGACAGAGGAAACGGTTCATCCGCGTCCGTGAAAATCTCGAAAATTTTACTACCGGCATAACCGTTTTTGACGAGACTTTATTTCTTGTTCGATTCCCCGTTATTTCGCCGGCACGATTATTATTGTATTTATCTCTCGCGTGTGCGTAGAGTATTATTTATTAATCGACGATCTACAATTTTATAGATTATCTCGACAACATATGTATACGAGAATACGTGTTGCAAATCTGTGATAAATATTCTAGCTACTGTAGAATCTCTCAAGGTGCGAAAATGTCCCAATAACGTTAAATTAAATACAATTCCGGATTTCTACATACGCGCCGGCGCTCACGTTTGAATTTCGAACATTTGTTCTTTTTTTTCTTTTTTTTTTATTGGTTTTCGTCGATTTCTCTGTCGATTGGCTCTGTATACGATGTGCGGTCGAAGACCAACTAAATACAAATCGACTCGCACGCAGTTGAACGATAAAACCGTAAATATTTTGTACGCAACATTATGATTTATACCATTTCAATCGGCATATTAAGGAATTCTCACCGGGCGACAAAACAATTTTCTCTCAAAATAAATAGTCAATTATTTATTGTAATCAATACCTAATTATTTATTTATTTTTTTTGTTTTTACATAGAATAAAAATTCTTCTTTTAAAAATTGTGTGTTGCCCAGTCTTTAAAATTACTACCAACTAGGGGACAAAATATTTTCACTAGTTTACTAGCTTAAAAAAATGCACTATATGAAACCGTACATGTATAGGTGTACAATATTATATACTCTATAAAAAATATACGAATAGTCCTTCTCCCTCCGCCTGTCCCCGATTAAAATGGTAGCAGTGAAAATTCTATATAGGTATCTTTTTTATTTTTATATTTGGCCGTCTCTCACACATCAGTATTAAATCGGTGATGAAATGATCCTTATATAATGTCCTGAGTGCGACCCAATAAAAAGAAAAAAAAAATGTTTTTTCCAACGTAGCCCGATTGCGTCCCGGTTCATTTAGAGTTACCCAGGGTGAACCGCGGGTAGGCGAACCGGCTTACACCACAAAAATGTTTTTTTTTTTTTTTAATATTTTATCTTGGCTTACACCCATTGAGTTTGGATGTGCGTACTAATTTTATGTTGAATAATGTCTTTTTTTTCTAGAATGTTGTAATTTTCAATTATTACAAATGTTGTCTATACCAAAGACTGGTGTTTAAATGACATTATTTTGACAAAATCCCATCTAGATATTTCGTTAGTTCGATATTTGTCAATATTTTCTTCGACAAATGCAATATTTTTGTGTGTGTACTTCCTTTTCGTTTTCCTGTTGTTTCTGTGGCCGTTCGAATTTTCTTCAATATATCTAAAAATGTATAAATATCTGGTGAGTGGGGGGGGGGCGGGCGGTGCGTACAACACAATGAATTGTACTTCGAATGGAAACTCGTCGTTTCTGCCCGCACGGAAATAGGAAATTTCGCTTCAGAATCTATATAATTTTCTGTTAAATAATCCATAAATATGTTGAGTTTTCTGTGTTCCGGCATTCAAATCGTCAACAAAACATTATTCAACATCGCGGACGCGCTCGGTATATTCCCAATAAAATATATATAATTGTTTTGCTATTTTTTTTTCCTTTTTTTCGCGTATATTGTTTCAATATAGTTTAATATTAATTATATAACGTTCGAAAACGTCGCGTTCCGCGGCTTTATCGTTGTACTTTACTGTGTACCGTAAACCATATTTTATTCTCGCACGCCGAATTAAAAAAATAAAATAAAACAGGTTAAGCGCGCTAAAATATAGGGCGAAAAACGCACGTCGTTATTCATTTTTTTTTTTTTCGTAATTTTTAGAGCCATTTTTTCGTTTTTTTTTTTTCGTATATACGTTATATAAGGCACTTTGGGGGACATCGCTCTGCTCGCCCATGTACGTGTACAAATATAAATTTAGCTGCAATAAACACCTTTGCGCGCGCACATAAATATCCGTTTTATTCCGTATCATTTGTTCGGATTTGAGCGCGGGGGTGTGGAGGATTCCCCATTGCCACGCCATCGCCCCCGTCGACGTGACGGGTCCAAATATATACACGTATAGTATTATAGCGGGACGGAATCGTCGGTTTTTTTTTTTTTTTTCCAGACCTCTCGTGTAAACGGGGCAATAAATTAAAAAAAAAAAAAAAAAAAACGTATATATACTTACACACCGCAGCCTATATATATGACTGTGATCGCGTATAATATTTATGCGGCCGGAGGGGGGCAAAAAAAAAAAGCAATTTCATGCAAGTGTATATATATATATATATATATATGAACGTTTGTGTGTGCGTGTTTTTTATATATATATATATATATGAAAAAAATAAAATAAAAAACAGAGAGAGAGAGTGTGAGAGAGAGAACGCACGAGAGCATAAACTGTTTTTGAAACTTAGAACGGCCCGGCGCGGCGGGATGATGAGGAGAGAAACTTTAATGAGAACAAACTGCCTTTCGGGTGCTTCACCCCGGTAGCGTTAGCGGGCGGTTACGTGTTCTCAATTCTTAACCGCACCGCCGCCGCCGCCGCCGCCGCCGCCGCCACGGAGTGTATGAAATAAAAATAAAAATACGCCGCGGCGGCGGCGGCGGCGGTTGATGGTTTTTATTGCCCGGACCCCGGGCCAGCGGGCGGGCTCTCGGCAAAGGGCAAATAAATTAACTATATATATATATATATATATATATGAAAAAATATTACCCACTTTATTCAATACCCGGGCGAAATCGCGGGAAAAGCCGGCGGACGGGCGCAGAGGGACACGGCGGGAAAGCGAGGATGTTTTTTTTTTTCTCCTCCCCCCCCCCCTCTCCTCCGCCACCGTTTTTTCGTTTTAATACGACCGATAAAATAACATAAAAAAAAAAAAATGGTTCGGCGCGAACAATATAATATTAAATATAGATGTACGAGAGTATTCGATGTACGATGTATAATATACAGCGTGTTTCAAAATGATTACATCCGATTACAAAAAAAAAATATTATATTTATTGCGAAATTCGAATAATCGGGTTTGGACGGGTTTTGCAAAGTAAGTCGATTAAGACATTAAATATTTACAAATGTCCAATCACACTTACTTGCACGACACACGACTAAGGCGATATTCAAATTCCTCATCGACCTGTTGACCGCATGTCCACTGTAATCGAATTGATGACGTCTGTAATGCGACTTTTCGACTAAATTCTAAAACCCGAAAGAATTATATTAAACCAACGAAAATGACGGACAACAGTATAAAAAAAACCTAAGGTAAAACAATCAAACCTATTCGTATTTCGATATGTTGTTACGGTTTGTTCGGCTAGATTTTTATTTTACGCGTTATAAAAGTGTCTATTTTGAATATTTTATTTCCGTATATTGTACACGAATGTTAAACGTTTTTGGATTGTTTCGAGTTTTGTTTCTATATCCGACATAAAAATTACAGGGAACGACTGTAACCTATGTTGTTGTTGTTGTTGTTTTTTTTTTTTTTTTTTGATGTTGTAATAAGGAATATTTCCCGTTGGGGTTGGGGGAAGCGGTATTTTTAAAATTGTTTTAAACATGTTTCATGTTTATTCATTTTCACATTTCATTGACCGAGCGAGTGCCTATAATATAATTTCGAATGCGATAAACGTAAACGTGTAATTTTTTGGCCGGCTCCGACGAAATATTCGCCGGTTACGCCACTGATTGTTATAGTGCAGGGGTGGCCACAAAGAGGCTCTTGAACCAAATTTAGACTAGAATTAATAAATATAAAATTCTGTTAGAAACGTTTCAAAAACGTTGACCAAAAATATTCGCGGTGTGTTTCGACCGCGCCCGAAGACGGCGATAACAACAGTTGGAGCTACTAGAACTGCAAGAGGACGAAGGACTAAAATGGCTCAAACGAAGTGGTGTTTCTACCATAGAGTTTTGGAAAAATGTTCCACGAGAAAAATACCCATTAACAAAATAGTGCGAGACTTATTTCAACCTTTGGTATTGCTTATGTGCGTGAATCACTGTACTCAACGCTTAAATTCATTAAATCTAAATATCGGTCCGAACTAACTGATGGACAGGTTTAAGTGAACTTGTGCGGACTGCGTTTAGAATTTATCGGCCAGATTTCCAAAATACTTACAGACAAAATGAACACTCGAAAAAGCACTTTTCGCGAGTAAAACAACAATAATGTCAATAATACGTATTGTGTAATGTAAAAAATAAATTTGTCCCTTCGTTTGATTCAACGTGAAAAATGTGTCTTGATTTTGTAAACATCGCTTTACAAATGTGGCTCGTCTCGAACGAGCTTTATAAATTTTCGGCTCCCAAAAGTTCAGGTTAATGGCCGCCACCCCTGTTACACGTGTAACAATCCGGGAATTCGTCCGCGGCGTAAAATGCGTAAAAACTCGTGTAGGGCCGCCGATTCTGTAGATATTACAATAATAATAATCGATGAAATATATTTTTTTATTTTTTTTTTTTTTTTTTTGCATTATATATAACGAGTACGAGTTGTACGCGTAGGTACGTACCCGTAAAATCGTCCAGGACGAGCCCGGAACGCGGCCGCCGCGAGAATATAATAACGAAGTCTCCACTCATCGTCGACGGACATCCCGTCACAATACGTTATTATCGTTGATATTATTATTGATATAGCCGAGTAGGTATTTTTTTTTTTTTTTTTTTTTTTATTATTATTTTATTTGTCATCTTCTGCCCTACCGCGATTATTCGCCCGGCATACCTAAATAGTATATCGGTGCACGTGTACCGCGAAGTCCTTTATAGAAATTATTATTCTTCATTGGATTTTATACTTCCGCCGACGCGTATTGTTATATTATTACAATTTGTTTTTTTTTTTTTTGTGTGTGTGTTCAATGGCCATGCCATAGTATATTATAATATTTCTGTAAAATTTTCATAAAAATACCCGCAAAAGTCTAACATTCGAATGTACCGGCGTTATTGTTGCCGGCGATGGCGTTTATATTACGAAGGTTACGCGTAAATCCCTTTGATGAACGTACTCGGTTTACGATATTTTCGAAACGTTTGTCGAACATTCACCGTAAATCCCCGGGAACATTTGCATACAATACGCGAAATCTGAACTTCAAACAAATGGAAAACGTATAAACAAAAAATCGTATTCTCGATATTTTTTTAAAAAAAAGTACCATAAGACGGGCTGCACTGGTTTAAGAAACCAATTTCATGAAACCGATTTCATATTTGCGTACGCCGGTGAAACAAAAACAAAAAAATCTATAGTTTCGACAATGTCGCCTGATGATGAGGATGTGTTGTTAATGTTGTATTGGTGGCTTCATATCAAAAAAAAAAGGAAACGTAAGTATTGGATTCATTCGCTTTTAATTGATAAACAGCATAGTAGCTATGTAGTTGCAAGGGAATTAACCGCCGATGAGGATAAATTCCAAAGTTTCTACAACCACTCCGAACGACGTACGTTGTGCTATTAAAATAGTAATGCGGTAGATCGTCACAAACGATATTTTGTATAAATAAAAAAATAAAAAAAAAACCCGAAATTTTATAATAACTCAAAGTTTAAGACATTTACAATTTTTATTCTACGACCCTCTCAAACCCGCCGACATGCATTCGCCCAACAGGCAATCGGTTAATATTCTTTACATTTTTTTTTTTCTTCTTTTTATTATTCACCCAAATTAATATTACGCCCTCCTGAGACTCGGGCGGCCGTTTATATTCTGCGCCTGTCGTTTTGGTAACAATCGCGTTCACCACCGTTAAAATGATTATTTTTTATTACTTTTGAAACCAAAAAAGCCCGAGGGCGCCGGGGAACCTATGCCCGGTTTTTTTCCCCCCCTGAAAATTATCATGTCAAAATTATTATTTTTTGTTACCTTTAAAACACAAAAGCCCTCGGGGTGCCCGGGGAACTTATGTCAGTATTTTTTTAAAATTATTGTTCTTTTATTTTCTCTTGGGGACGTGAGTGTACAAGACGTAGGTAAGGCAGATAGGTTATAATAATAATAATTGTATTATTTTTTTTTATTGACGTCATAAAACTACTTTTTTCGTCAATATTATGTTATTATATAATATAGTAAAAATGTCGTAGTGCTGTTTGTCGAAAATATTATTGTACACGACGGATTCGGTTATTCAATATACGATTTGACGTACGCGACAATTTTTAAGTTATTTTTTTTTTTCGTATAATAATTAATACTACGCGTCGGTTAAATTTCATTATCAAAAAGTCGTATTTTTTTTTTTGTCCTCGGGAGAATGAACTTTAAAATTAAAAACTAATAAAAAAAAAAAAAAAATTATGAAAAAAGCCATTCAAAATAAGAATATTTTCTCTAAATTCGATTATTACATGACTCGCGCATAGATAATATTACGTATTAATATGGGTATTGTTATAACCATAATGATGAATTTATATCCTACACGTTTTTTTTTTTTTTTTTTTTGATTTTTTAGCCAATAGATTTGCAAATAGGAGGACATCCGTTTGGTTTTAATTACACATTTGCAATTACGTAACAATCAGATTTTAACGCCGCAATTACGCTGTTGGCGACCAACATGTCGTATTTTATATTATATCAAATTCTATACTATACAATTCCGTATCGATTGTTCGGAGTCCGCGAACAACTTTACTACCGGTGCACCGATTTTCATGCGTAGCGGATTTACCGAAACTTCGTTTTCGGGTGTAGTTTCCTTATTAATCTATTGGGAAAATCGTATTAAAAACGCACTGCCTCGGCACATGCGCTGGGAAAACGGTACGGGCAACGAAAATCGGACGGGCGACACAAGTAAACAAACGTTTGGCGGTATTGACTTCCGGGCGGAAGTAATTACATAATTACAAGACATGTGCGGTGTATACGGTATATTACGTGCTGGTACCAATAATAATAACCTATAACATACATTATTTTATTTTGAAAAAAAAAAAAAAATGAAATTAATAATATTGTTCACGGGAGCCAGACGTTCGGCGGTTATACTCCGTTACTCATATAATAATATGCATATTATTTATTTTATTTATTCGTTTATTTATTTATTATATACGTATATCCTATACCGGATGTAATTGTATTATTTTTTTCGCCCAACCGGTTGGGTTATTATTGTTATTATTATTATTATATCGATGGCCAATTCGATCGGCGATTGTTTGAATATATTACACCGGAGCGCGAGTAAATTAGTTTTTTTTTTTTTTTGTAATTTTTTTGTATTTAAATTCCCTAAAACCGATCGGTCGTTACAATAGCCAACGCGTGTGTGTCGTACCAATATTGTATACGATTATATATATATATATTGTTATAGGAGTGCGCGAGAGACCCGCGGGCGGTGACCAAATTGGCCCTCCCACGAGAATTTCCGCGTCCCTTTTCCGCCCGTGCCCGCCCGTAAACTGCACGGTACCGTGTATACGCATAAACACTGTTACCGACAATAATAATTCATTTCCGAATCGTACACACTATAATTTGGGAAACCGGCGGAATATTACAATAATAATCGTTGCGTCCGATCCGAATTTCATCGTGGCGATAGTGTAATAGGCGCGATACGGGGCACATAAATTCGGTTGCGTTTCGTCCGTATACGGATAAATTGTCTTATCGATACGCGTGAACGAATAATAATAATTATCCGATGAGATGCGTACAATTGCATCGTGTAGATTTTAGATTAGTGGTCCCCGCGGCGGCCGGTGAAGAAGTTCCGAGGGGCGGTGCACTTGTTTTCGGGCGGTAGGGCGGTGTTGAGCATAATATATATTATGTTTACAATAAAAATTAAAAACCGAAATACAGATGTTATGCTGAGCAATATGCATAAAAAAAGAGTTCTAAATAATTTATTATTATTATTATTAATTTCCATTATATATTTATAATTTCTATTTAATTTTCAATTATACACTTTTAAGCATACCGTTTTTCGTTTTTCTTTTTTTTTTTCAGCAGGCGTTGAAAAATATTTTACTTCAAAAGGGGGGGGCGACAGCCTCATAGAGGTCGAGAACCACTGGTGTATATGTACTTAATACAGAGTTACGATTCGAGTACATAAATTCAGTTGCATTTCATCCGTATACAGATCAATTATCCAGATTAATATATATATATATATATATATATATATATATCTTTATCATTTATCTTATCTACGCGTGAACGAAAAAATAATAATTATCCGAACCGATATCCGATGAGATACGTAACAATTGTATCGTATAGATTCTAGATAAACGTATAATGTTTTAATGATTCTCTGATTCTAATATAGATATTAAATTTGTACAAAATACGAATTATTATTTTTTAGAATTATTGCTATTATCCGTTAATCAGTTTCATATTATTCCCGTTGGAATTATGTTTAATTAATTAAATAGTTTTGTTCCCGATACCAATAACGAGATTACGCGACACAAGATAACGCGTCGTGACCAGTCCCCGCCAATAGTCGGACGGCAATCGAGATAACCGAATCACCACGACGAATGAGGACACACCTGCACGCGCAGGTGTCTCCCGGGCGAGAAACCTAGTCAGTCTATGAACAGCAACCCGCTGGGCAACAGCTCTCAGCACTCCAATGGGAGTCAAGTCGTGTTCCTGTCCTCAAGAAGTGCTCACTGTGCTCTTCTGTTTCATAACTTATAGTTTAACTTAGAACAGATCGGTTTGTTTCTTGTACAACTACCACGTTCGAGTTGCATCACGGCGTGAGTACCGTTTTCTTAAGGCCTAACTTGCGAACTACGCGTACCCCGGACAAGCACCGTGGCTCGCAAGTCATGAGCACAGAAACACCGTGGCTCGTAAACCCGGGCCCCAAGAGTACATGGAAGAAAACGTCCAGAGTGTACTCTGTACACGACTATGGCCGGCGAGGTGAGGATTATATTAGGTTATTAGGTATTACCTACGCCAATCCGCACCTGCCCGCGCTTATCGGAACCCTCCAAGCCTACCAAAACCTACTCCAGCCTTTTTTATTATTATTTTGTTTTATGTGGAAATTGACAATACTCACCAACGCCCTCTTGTACCTTCCGCCGGAATTACTTCAGGAGGTGCAGGTATCCTTTATTAATGAAAAACAAAATATATATATTTATATACACTGAAATGCTTATAACTGGACAATAGGACGATATAACTTATAACTTAAAAAATATGAACAATAAATACAACAAAATTAAATTGGCTTACAACTACAATAAACCACAAATTTAAAAACTACAGTTAATTAACCTAGCAACTAGAAACTACAATTACATAACTACCCCAGCCTACTAAAACCTATTACACCTTACAAAAACCTATCCAACCCTACGAATATCTACCTTATACAGATATGAATTAAATACCCCTCTACATCGTATACCTTCCAACTCCCCATCCACCAATAGTGGTCGAAGTACGCCCGTGTCTTTTCTTTAGTTAATTTCAAAAGTCAAAAGTCTATAAAAACATGAAGGATAGAATATAGTTTCATTGTAGAGACTTCCGCATAATGTTACTGTGAAGTATCTACGTAAATTCCTTTGTTTGCTCGGAATTGTCGAAAATCAACTAAATCGTAAACAATACCGCTAATTATTATAAATAATTAGGTAAAATGTTTAAAAAAAAAAATATTTTTATATGTTTAATAAAATAATTGTTTTTTTCTATCTCGATAAAAAGTGGCTGATTATTTTTTTTTATCTATATATTTAAATTTGGATATACATTCATTTATCTTCGTATAGACAATTATTTTAGCAATTATATGTATAGATATTTTTTAATTTATCTTTATGCCAATCGATAAATCAATGATCATATTTAACGTTGGCTTAATGTTTAAATTAAATTAATAATATTATTCGGCCGGTCTTTAAATATAATATTGTATATATGTACGGACGTTATTTCGACCGTAAACGTTTTTTTTTTCTACGTTTTATACTTATCGAATGGAGACACGCGGTGAATTATGTGTTCCTTTACGAGGGTCTAGGCACATAGGTTAGGTTAACGATATATTTTGTGTTGGGATTTGATTATTTTTTTTTTTTCTCGACATCGACAATCGATAAACAAAAAGAGGGTTTTTTTTTTTTTTTTTTTATCTAAACCTCGTGTAACACGAATATAAACAGGTGCGGAAAGCGTATTTGTATTATATATATATATATAATACAAATATATAAGCGCGCGGGGGGAGGGGTATGGCGTAAAAAGCGATTTGTCGGCCAAGTACGGGCCCTATATCAAGAGCCCGTCGGGATATGCGGGGATGGGAGAGATGGATTTCGTATATATATATAGTATTAACCGCATAAAAATGTTGTAAAGTGTTTCGCGCCCGGAGCGGGGCGACGTGCGGTCGGAGCGGGCGAGGGATGAAAAAAAAGGGACGTGGTCCGAAAAATAAAAGGGACGGCTGGGCGGAAAACAAACGAGCGTAAAAGACGTTCTTGATGTTTTTTTTTTTTTTTTTTTTTTTTTTCCCCGGCGAAAATCGTGCGCGCGTGTTCGTAAAGGGTCGCGAACATATTGAGTCGCGCGTACACCTTTCCGTATACTTTATATACGTATACATAGGGTGGTGTGTCCGGGGGGTGTGTTTTTCTCTCTTCGGCGAGCCCGCCCGCGTGTGCGTTATTTTCCCGTTTCCTTTGCCCCGCGGTCGGGGGGGGGGCGCGCGCGCGCGCGCCCGGGGCGGAAAAAAAAATATATACGCGCGATAGAAGCCATTTTGTTTATTGATGGGTCAGCGAGAATCTTTATTTACGGGACGACAAGGGTCGGCGGCTGCGTGGCGGCGGGGGGACGGGGGGGCGGTGGCGGGGACGGGGACGGGGGGGCCGACCGTTTGGCACCTCCGCAGGGCATTATCTACGAACGATTGACCGCGCCGCCGTCCGTGTGGGATTTGGAAGTGTTCACACCCCGGCGGCGGCGGCGGCGGTGCGTTTTCTCTGCCTCGTACCTCTCGCCCCATCACACCCGGCCCGGAAAACTAGCGGCCGCTCAACGCGCGCGGTACCACCGGGGCACGGCGGAAGAAAATGGAAATTCGTTCACGTCCGCGCGGGGTTTATTTTTATATATTATATTTTTGTGGAACGCGACGGCCGCGCGGCGTCGTATTCTTATCGTAGCGCGGCCGCGGCCGCCGCTTTCGTCCCCGTCGTCGCGTCGTCACGTGAACGGAATCCAATTTCCCAGCTTATAAATAATATGATTTTTTTTTTTTTTTTTTTGTGATTTTTTTTTTATTCCTCGTATATATATATATATATATTTGTACGTACGCTTTTCTTTTCGGTCGGCGCGTGATTTCCGCCGCGAAATCCGCGAGCACGACGTAATATATATATATATATAGATATTTATTTTTTTTCGATCATCATATTATATACGCATCTATGCGATTTTCCTCGGTGGTTTTTTTTTAAGTATAATCCGTTTCGTTTTTGTTTTTTTTTTTTTTCAATATTTATATACTAGTGACGTACCACCGCCATAGGAATAATATATTTATACACGGGAAATATTCATTCCCCTATACCTCTCGGGAATATTCCCGCCATATTTGAATGGTTTTTTTATTTTATGTTTGTGTTTAGTATATTACGTATTTTAGATGTCGGCATATACTCCACTCGTTTATATGTTTCTTATTCTCCAACATATGTATAAATATTTTATTTCGGTTTTATTCGATCTGGACAATAACTGAACCGACAATTATTTTCATCTTAGACAACGCTCGGATAGATATCAGATCCGTATAATATTTAATAAAGACAGATATGATACTCAGATTAATTATCTAGATCAGTGTTTCCCAACGTTTTTACCACCACGGACCACTTCGACAATATTTTATAGGTCGCGGACCACCTCAATTTTACGAAAACCAGGAATACCTTTTGTCTGCTCATTAACAAGAATACGCAAAATTTATCGAAAAATGTTAATTTTTATTATTTTACTTTACATTTTATTACTATACTTCACTAATATATAATTATACTTTACTATACTGAATAATTTACTTAGTGTGATTTTTGTCACTGATACCTACACACTTATAAAAGTGGAAAATACTTATCGGTCTACAGCAGCAACAACGATAATATTATACGGTTCCTCAATAAGTTGTCATTTTTTTCGCTATTTAAAAAAAAAAATAATAATAAATTTGTAATAGAAATCGAAGACAAAATCTATGGGACCGCGGACCACCGGTTGGGAAACACTGATCTCGATAAATCTATCTACGGATGAGTCTCAACACTGATTATGACAGAATTACTTGTATAAATTATATTTGTAACACTATTTTTCCAATCGTTTACTCCTGTTTTTTAACACTCTTGATTCGATTAAACGATTATCGGGGTGCTCGGTATATTTGAAAATCAAAAAATTAAAACGCGTTTACAGTGAATTTTGGTAATTTTTGGAGGATATTATAAACTAGATCATTTGGAACGGTTCTATAATTAATATATATATATAATTACTGAAAAAAACTAAAATCAATTTTACTCGAAATCTACGTATCGCTGGATAATAAAATCACCCTGTATACGGGAAAAAATACCATAAAAAAAATTTAAAAAAAAAAAACAAAAACTCTCCAACACACCGCAATACACTCTGTACATCTCTACGTAATATATGAATAATCTAACCGAATATATACGCACATGTGCGAATAAATCGAATCATTCGCCGACTGCCGAGTGGCAGTTATTACAATACACACGTATATTGACCTCTGAATATTTGATCAATTCTAATATTATACGCGGCCCAGTACCGAACGAAACGAAATATAAAATCTGTTTTTTGTTCGTATATTTTCCTCATACCCTAAACTCGAGTTAACATAACGGGGGAAAAAAAAAAAAAAAAACAAAACAAAACCCTTTTCTGCCGTTAAAAAGTAATATAACGACTCTAATATAATTTTACGCAACGACAAAAAAATATGTATAATATACGTGTAGACAAAGTTGGTGCTCGCACCAAAGTAAATCAACTCGATTATGTCAAAAGGAAAAAAAAATAAATCAAACTCGTCGAGTCGAAAGTCAAAATGCGAAAATATTGTTACGCGAATCAAAGTCGGGCACGACTTTTTGCTTAAACCAAAAACAATTACATACATTTTTCGTAATATCTAATACTTGAATACTTGAGAAATTATAATAAAAAAAAAAAAAAAAAAAAAAAAATATGATATTTCGGACTTAAACGTACACTGATTGTTGTATATTCTATTCGGTTTTACCAACTCTCGTTTGAATAAATCCGAACTACGAAAATCATTCGGGGTTTGACCGCCAAACTATTTTGTGTATTCTATAGATTTTACCGACAACAGTCGGCGAAACATAGGATTTACCGGTAAATCGTAAGTTTCACCGGTGATATTCGTACTTTTATCGTAACATATATATATATATATAAATATACATATTTTTTATTTTATCGTACAAAACCATCGTATTTTTGAATTTGCCTAAACAAGTAATTTGTATACTGTGTTAGTCCTTAATAAAAAGAAATATATTTATATATATATATAACGTATTAAAGTAGTGTATGGGGTAAACGTTTCGATTTTATTATTATTATCGTTGCTTTTGATGGTATACGTGTTTATTTTACCGAATAAAATTTACTCTGCCGTACACCGTACAATATATTAGTTTGGTATCGCGTTTGTTCTTCATCGGAACACTGCGGTAAATAATAAATAATTTCCTAAATAATTACGCTGTAAGCCGCGCGATAATTAGTAAAAAGACCGTTCCCCCGCGGAAAATGCCACATCGATAGTAACTTAGATATATCTGAATATAAAGGAGTAGACACGAGCCCGCCCAGGCGTGTACAGTAACCTCTTCTATAACACGATTCAAAAATACCTTAATTATAAACACATCTAAAACGGAGAATAGCTTCGCGATAGCGATAGTAACAGAAAATTCAACCACCTCTTATAAACTCATCACCTGAATGTTCAATATTTTCTTTGCGTACAATTGAAAATAAGAAAATAACAAATAATAATTATTATCTAATACTAAGTGATTCTCTCGGCAGCCTCTTAGGCGTTCATAACGCTATAAATCCTACCGAAATATCCAAACTTATCCAAGGAAAAACATACGTAGCGCGCCAAAATGGGATAAATATATCCTTTATACGGGATGTACAGTGGACTTGAGGGCGACGAAACAGCCGATGACCATGAAGCTCCCGAAGCGGGCTCCTCAATAGACACCACACCCCCAATCTTAAAATTAATTACATACGCGGACACAAAGATCCACACCCAAAAGGTCCTTTACATTAGGACGGCATAAACACTGGCTAAAACGGAGCACAAAACGTTCAACACGATGAATAACAACGTACGTATACGGCGAAACCCCGGTCTAAAAAAGCAAAGTGTAAACGATTATAAATCGCCTCCGTACGGGACGTCCATTCCGGAGACACAATTATTTGATGGCCGGAAACGATCCGCCGGACGTGTGATTCTTGCGGTGTGATAAATACAGTAAACCATATAACAATAACCGAATGCAGAATGTTTGGAGACGCACCGAAAAACTACAACGTACGACGGGCCTACTGGGTGAAGTCTTATGGCCGGATCTACAGGCAAACGTCATTAATTCCCTAAAAGACATCGAACTGTACCACCTCAAATAAATGTAAAACCAATGTAGCCAATGTAATTGTAGCTGATTGTAACTTATGGTGTTCAATATAAAAAAAAAAAAAAAAAAAAATGAAAAACACGACCTCCTCGGTTTAGATCCCGACCGAATAAGCCAAAGGTGTAATAATAACGATTGTTATATGACAACGGTTTACATTTATTTTATTATTTTTTTTACTGTTGACGACTTTTCGACCAAAAATCTTGCTCCGATCATCAACACCCCGGTGTGGTTCCCGGTAGGTTAGGTTATTATTTTTTTTTCCTTGTATTTTTCTGAACATTTAGGGAAAAACGGGAATATTTACGCGATGTTTATTCGTCGTAGTTAATATAACCGTCGCAGTGACTTGGAACTCTCACCGAACACCCGTATCGATACATTAGCACAATTTTTAAATGGTCTGTCGTTTTTTCAAGTTGCACATAGCTATTTGAAATAGTTGTAGTTACTCTCATACATCCGGATACAAATGTCGTGGTATATTTTTTTTTTTTTTTGTCGGCGTTTTAAGTTCAATACGGTTTTAAATTAAAAATAAAATCGATATTTTATTTTAGTGTTTCAAGGTCCGTTAAATTATATACCGAACTATACAATTCGATTTTGTCGTAAATCGTTTTCTGTTAATTCCGTCTGTATTTCGTTGTCGGTGTAATTCGGTCGAAATATAATCGTAGAGACCGGATTCCGCTCAGAATCGTTTTTCGTTTTGTTACTCATGTCTATTTTTTTTTACCGACACTATACCACTACTACTTACCCTACATTATTATATGATCTTCTATATTTGTTTTTTTTTTTTTTTTTTTTTTCGTCATCGACATTTCCATTAAACCGTGCAAGTAGGCGGGGGGGGGGGGGGGGTATTAATCAAAACCGTAAAAAAAAAAAAAAAAAAAAAACCGATTAAAAACCTTAAACGGTCGTCCGCCGTTTAAAACGCCGATAACGGGACGAACGCATACTATGTAGTAACGATAATCGGTATTTCGGCACTAGGATATTATTTTTAATTGAAATACTCGAATTGCCGTCGTTAAATTTCGACGGCATTATGTTGCGTTATATTAATCGGAGAGAAAGTCGCATCGGGAATAATAATAATAATAATAATACGACTATATTTTTATCCGTTTAATAAAAACTTTTTTTTTTTTTTTTTTTTTTTTTCCGTAGCGAAATCCGTCAGTATTTTTACGACCGAGTATTTATATAATATAATATTATTGTACCGAACGTAATTATATAAAATTATATACAAATACACGTATATATATATATATATATATATTATAGATAATGCGAGAGGGGGGGGAAAAAAAGTAATGTATATATTATGAAGCCCGTTCGCCCGTTGTTTTTATGACTTTGGCGGAACAATAAAATATATATATATATGTATGGTGACTGCAGAAAATAATAGTATATAATAGTTATATTTATATATTCCCGAAGAATATAAAACCCTGTCAAATTTCGATCATTGCCGAACAGCGTATAAAACGACAATAAAAATAACATAAAATATATATTCGATGGGTATTTTTATTTTTTTTATTCTTTTTTTCCGTATTTTCTTTCTCGTTCCGTTTGTATTTGCGCGCGCGCACACCGCCACACGTGTGTGTGTGTGTGTGTGTGCATAATATTATTGTACCCAATCGTTTCCGTACCGAACGAACCCCAACTGTAATTTATCGTGTATAATACCGTATGCGCGATGCGGTTTTTCGGTTTTTATTATTATTATTTTTTTTTTTTCTGTCCGTAAACGATTTTTTTTCTACCAGACATCACGATCCGATTTTCGTGTGTGCAGCCAGCGCCGTCCCCGAAAGCGTTTTGTATCTAGCCGGTGCACCCGCAGATGGTCGTTTTGTCGGTTTTCGTTGTAGTTTACTTTGTAATTGGACAAAAATCGGGGGGGAAAAACGGACAAATTTACGGCCAAGAAAGGTGGTTTTTCGATTGTTTTTCCGTTCGCCGTAACTCTGTCTAGAAATATAAATCGCGTAGGCAATTGCAATTTTCACACAGCACGTTAATACTTGGGCCGTTGTAGTCGCGGACAGATTTCCAAAACTTTGTGGCAGTTTTTTTTTTTTAAGATTATTTTTGGACATGTTAAGTGTTCCTACAACGAATTAATCGAATGAAATCGTTTTTTGACCGCACAGAAAGTGTTGTACTGTATTATGAAAAAACAGTATGTACAACGATATATATGTATTTTAATGACTTATTTTTTGTTTTTTTTTTTCAACGCGTTTTACGTGCAAACGTAAAATGTACGGCATTTCAAAACACGATTCCACAAACAGAATCGTTTATCGTTAGCGATGATTTATATCGTTTGATATAAATTAAATTCTATAATCCTATCAAACATTCCAAACGTTCCGCCTACAAAAGTGGCCCCATTTCGCGGTGCGAAGTATACGGTCTCGGTCTTTTTATTATTATTATTATTGATACGTACACGTATACTGGAAAATTGTATTATTGCTGTATAAATTTCCAATAACCGCTGTTCGGCGTATATACGTATATGAAAACGTATAGCCATATAATATATAAGGGTCCTCCTGGCCGCGGGGTCACGGTTTTTCACGGTTCCCCGGGTTCGCCTTTGGTCGATTCGTATTCATGACGAAATCATAAACCGTTATGGGTTTATTCGTATACATACATATATATATATATACCATTATCGTATATATATATATATATATACAGTGTAAACGGGGGGCGTGTTTTTGGCGTATTCCGTTTTGCTGTCGTCGCCGACGGGTGCTGAGTCGGCACCTATACAACAATAATATAATACTTACGCGTTTCCGACCGCAGCGTATAATGCGTAAACCTCTTTATACAATCGGAAATAAACGGATTTCGGTTATATAATAATAATAATAATAATAATAATGATATAATATAATATGACGCCGCGTTTGCCTGTTATTTCGATCATTCCGCCGCCCGATCCGTTGTACGTTTATATCCCTCTCGATATTGTTGTACCGGATCGCGACCCCTCGGCGTACGACAACCGATAAAACCGATTATACGGTATAACCGCGACGACAACTAAAACCGACCGAGACTACAGGCCGTACAGGTATGTCGCACCGGACTCCATTAGAAACGTTCGACGTGTCCGTCTGAGCATGCGCTTGGCGGTCAGGTTGGCACAGCTGTTTTCGTTAAATCGGCCGATACCGGCCACCGGCGACCGTACACCTATAGACTAGTGGACCGCCTATAAAGAGACAGTGAGAGCGAGTGTGTGAGAGATACGTGTGAGGGGGAGGCAAATATCGAGCAAAAGAAATAGAAATACAAGTTGGAAAGGTCATGGAAAAAGAAATATAACAATTCCCCCCCTCCCCCCCGTTGTAAGCGGTTATATTTCATAATCGTTTAGTCGTTATTTTTTGCCATTTTACATTTATTTAAAAGTTTTATAAAATAAGTAACAATTACATGTTAACAAGTTGTTCGTTGATTTCTTTGACACAATCAAACATCGGTTAAATCAAATAATACCGTAATCATAATAATAAAGATAATATATTTTGATAACGTTCATGGAATATAAATTAGTGTGCTATATTATTCCATGATTTTTCCAACTTGTATAGTATCTCTCTCTCTCTCTCTCTCATACTATGATCAGAGACGTAAACATAAGCTGGGGGTGTGGAATGCTCGGCCCACTAGTTTATAGGTCTATGCCAGCGATCGCCGACCGTCACAGAAAATATTCTTTGGAATAGAAAAGAAATATTATCGTTTCTTCCAGTGACCGCCTGTGTACCACGGGGTGTTAAGTTGCTGTCATACCTAGTTAGTTACTATATCATGATTACACGGCTCGTAAGTGAATGCATTTGCGCGTTTTTTTTTTTTTTTTTTTGCTACTTTTCTGCTTTTTTATCGGTTGGGTAGGTATCAGTGGCAGCTATTCTAAAAAATATTGTTGTAGCGAAACCCATCCACTTGACGACACTATAATGTTTTTATACACTGTGTACACAAAATTGTATATAATGATAATAAACAATTACATATTACTACTACTGTCCACTACAGTCGCAATTCGCATTTCACACTATAGACGATCAGACGACTGCGGATAACGTTTGATATTATTATCATGTCATAAGGTTCCCTCGATATATCGATTGATAATATAGGGGGACGTTTTAAATGAAAAACAAATTGACGAGATTGTGGACCTCTATTTTTTACCCTAGAAGATTTTCCATTAACTCTATATCGAATTTCAACTAAAAATTAGTAACATTTTGATGGTGATAAAACTCTATTTTTCTATTTTTCTAACCACAGTCGATATATTACAATCGATTTCAAATATTTTCAACATTTTACATTTAATCCTTACGCCGTAAACGCATATCAATACTTTCGGGTTCAAATAGATTCAATGCAGATATCGAAAAATAATATTATAATTCGTCTAAAAATTTTACATAAAACGCTTATATCGGACGCATATTTAGGTACCGTCGGTGTACCCAATTTTACTCAAAACCTTCATATAGGTAATCGCTGTGCCGCGATAAAAATAAAAATCACCCTGTATACAATTATGTATGCGTATTATTATTAATGTACATAGGTACAACTATATTTTTGCGAAAAGACTTGGGAACTCGAATTATATTATATTTGAGACGATCCCCAGAGACGGCGAGCGATAGTTACGGATATAATATAAGGATCGGGCCAATATAGGTTTTTTTTTTTTATGATTTTTCGCATTATTCACATCCGAGAAGTTTCCGTTTGTAATGCGCAATACAAACTAAAATAACGTATTAAAATATTATTATATAAATATATATATATATTTTTTTTTTCAAAACTCAAAAGGTATACGTCATATAGACAAAAACGATTTTAAATAGCTACTCCCGTTTATTTTATTTTACATATTCGAACAAGCCTATATATATTTTTTTTTTATCAAAAACGCAGTCGATTTATATTATTTCTGACGGTGTAAATAGTTTTAAAACTACACACAGCTGGCTATACGATACAGTCCAATGTTTAAATTTTGGACAAGTTTTATTATTATTTTCCATTGAAGTTTCCACGATTATTACTCGCTGTAGTCGAGATACTTCCCAACGGCGGCGCCGCGATGCCTTGTTACTTTAAACCTTCTTACAGAAATTATTTATAAAGTACCGTGTCGAATTATTTTCAATCTATACATATATCGCGTTTAACGGCACGAAAATTGTTTGAAAAAAAAAAAAAAATAATAAAAACACAATACGCAAAAAAAAAAAAAAAAAATGTAGCGCTTATTCCGCTCTCCGCTATTTGCTTTGCGCCTATGAGTTTGTATACGATTTTAAGTGGCGAAGGGGGCCAGGGGGGGGGTGCGTATTATGTTGGACAAAATAAGCGAAGAGATGGAAAATGTAAATTAAAAAAAAAAAAAAAAAAATCCCCCGTCCCAAACGTCTACCGCTTTAATTTAATTTTATATTTCTTCTATTTTTCTTCTAGTAACGCATTATGGCGGGGCCGGTAATTCGGTAGCAACGCCGGTTATAGTAATAAACACTCGGTGTTTTTTTTAATATAATCGAGTCTGTTACGTTTCCCATCGTTTAAATGTTTATATATATATATATATATATATATATAGAGACACCCGTCATATAAATTATATAACACGCCCGGCAAAAAGCAATCGAATTGAATTTTGGTGCGTTTTATTATTCTTGTTTTTTTTACGAACTCGTAAATAATCTCGGCGGGTATACCGAAAGTGATGCCGTTTGGTCGTGGTGTGCCACCACCACCGGCAGACGATAAGTGTGTTTAATTTCCACTGTTCCGTACACTAAACAACAATCGGGAATCGCACAAACGTTATAATAACGAATTAATATTATTATATTATTATCGTAAAACCCAAATCGCGTAATGCGCCGCGATACTTTTATTATCTCTTTTACACACGCAACACGTCGCCCGGTATAATATAAACGGACGGTGTTTTAGTACGAGGTGTGTATATAATATAATTTTACACCAAGTCCTCCCCTCCCCTCCCCCCCGAACTTTTTTACAAATTAAAAATTCCAAACGCAAAAAACAACACGAGAATTTTTATTTCTCTATCGGTAGATCGGTCGAATGTTCCGGCGTCCCGGCACTTCTCTGTACGTCCTCGCCGGGCAACTTTCCCATAGGTCCAACGCAGTTTATCGTTTCGTTAAACGCCTCCCTCGGTCTTCCTCCTCCGGGTCCTCCCGTCGACCGGTGGCGTGCTCGGCCGTGATTTCACACGAGAGGTGAGAGATTGTAGTAACCGGCCAATAATCGCGAACAGCACCTACGTTTTATCATTGAAAAAACGTACGGAAAAGAAAAAGAAAAACCGGTGTTCGCGGCCTTCAAAAAAAAAAAAAAACCACCGTTTAAACAGCCCGATAGAAATCGGGGAACTCCAAGGAACGAGGGTATCACGAGTAGATGGAAATCCGGTTAGAAATGAAAACGAATTCCTCCGGGAACACCCGAAATGTAAAGTCGCAAAGCCGACAAATCCGAACTCACGTCGGGTATAATAATGTTCGTGTACAAATAATATAATAATGGTTTTTTTTTTTTTTTTTTTTTTTTTTGCGGCAGTTAACTCGGATAGTGGTGTTACACGAGCGTGTTGCATAACGATTTCACAACGATGAAACTGCACAATTTTTTTTTTCCGTTATACAATATTATTTTATAACGTTGAATACAATCGTACTGCGGTTGGTTAAAATTACATTAATCACATCGTCTAAAAACTATAATAATAATCACCTACGTAAGGTACGTACTATGAAAATATACGAGCAATTTACAGGTATAAGCGTACGCACTTACCTTACTATAATATTATATATTGGCATACCCAACTATATTCTTATATATATATATATATTTTTGTGTTTTTTACAAAGTAGGTTATAGACGAAAATACACGTCTACGTGACTCGGTTAGTATTGCAGATAAACAAGACTTTTGCAGATTTGAAAAGTACGCTTTTGTCGTAAAAAAAAAAAAAAAACAAATCGTTATCATTTGTTTAGACTCTGCGTGTAACCTATGTTAGTTTAATTGAGTTACTGTGGTTTTATCTCGAAAAACACTTGTCCGGTGGGTCAACAAATTTCCGATTTTTTCACGCCCGTACCTTAAATAAGACGGAATTTTCGTCCGGCGATGTTTTTTACTTGAAATATTTTTGTACGGTTTTGGACAGTTCGCCCGCTGTAGGCAAATTTATACTATTGAAATTCTTAGTCACCATATGGTGGACTGTACGCGGTTTACAAGGAATTTCGTAACAACATTTTAAATAATTCTATACGAACTGCTGGGAAAAAAAAAAAAAAATAAATAAAATAAATATATATAAATTTACGAAAGCAAATTTTGCCGTTTTTTTATTTTTTTTTTCAAGTTGTTTGCAGGTGTAAACAAACATTTAAAACACACGTACACCGGTACCGTTATTCGTCCGGTGAATCGAAATTTTCAAAAAATAAATGTAGAAAATATTAATTACGTTCAGGACCGTACCTAGTTGTGTATATTATTAATCGTACGCAATTAAACATTGCAACAGTTTAACGTTCCGTAATGGCAGTCAATGTACGTATATTATTTAAATTGCCTAACGTTAAATGCCAATACCTAACCTATTTATTATTATTATTATTATTATTTTTTATATACATATATATACAATCGTTTTAGGCATGATTGCTTTTGTCTAATTACAAAAAAAAAAAAAAAAAAAGTAATTATTATCGATCGGCCGGCAGATACCGGCTACTACAAAAAACAACTCTTTGTCGTCGAAGATATAGATCACGATGATTATATTATTATTCACTATAATTATAATACGTTTTGAATGATATACATTTTGTTCTATGCCCGCACTAGCTGCCATTGCCCGGCCTTGCTCGGGTCAAGTTCGGTTATCCAGAACCGTTTGCTAAAAAATCGTCATAAAACTCTTTATGTTTCGTTCGTAATTTTAATCAATTTTAAAAAAAAAAAACGGCGCGCTGTTCCCCGGAACAACGAAATCAAATAGGCAACTATCACGACTCGTTAAATTTCCAACCGAATCACCGAGGAAACCCACGAATAATTCGATTTTCGTACCGACAATACCGATAACCCCGTGTCTCGACATGTATTTTTTTTTTTTTATCAAAATACTTTTTAGCCAATGTTAATCCGGGCATTATGTAGCGTTCTATTAGTGAAATCGTATTTAGAATCGGTTCAGTCGTCCCAGTGATACGAACAAACAAATTTTACCTCTTTATAATATTAGTGTAGATAATGTAATAATATTTATTACCAGCGGCGTAGTCGGAGGAGGGGAGGAGGAAAGGCTAATTTTTTTTTTTTTTTTAGTTATCTTTGCCCAACACTGATTTTAACCAAAGACTTTTTTTTTTTGTGTATTCCACTTCACTTGATCGAATTAATAATTATTCACATCAACCCGTCGCCCGAACATTATGGCTCTTTGTGTCTAGTTTTCTAGTCAAGGACGGGGGTGTATTCATAGACGCCGGGTTATTGAAATATCTAACCGTACCAGCGGTTTAGATGTTCACGTACAACGTAAAACAATTCGAGGTGAATTCGATAAGCCAAATAAGTATTTGAATAAAACATGTGTATACGCGAATTACGATTGTGTGCTTCGGTAAACAAAGTCCGGGTGTGATGAAAATTTGTTATCCATCATGGGTTCATGGTTGTGACACGTTGTAGTCTATCGGGTCTAATCGTGTTAATTACCGGCAAATCTATGCGTATTATCACAAATCGTAGTATTCATTTGATCGATATCGGCAAAACCAGAGGTTATCATTTTCGGTCAATGGATTATTATGTTATTTGGCCGTGTTGAAAATAAAAATGAATATATTTTTTGTGAGAGTACAACGCGGCCAGACATGAATGGGATTTTCGGTTATTGTTGTCGTTTAACCGTGGAACGGGTTGTCACCGCGCACGGGCCTTGTGCATTTGTCGGCGGCTACGATGATAAGGTATACGTGACGCACTGGGACGCGCCCGGTTTGTCGAGCAGCCGGACCAAGCGGTCAAAACCCGCGATCGTATCGGAGGAACACGACCGGTCGCTTCGAGCGGAGACTGCAGGCGGCCACGTCGTTTTCCTCTGGCTGCGCGCAACCGGGTTGGCACGTTTTTTTTGGCCGCGGCAAGTAAGTGTTTACTTTGGCTGCCCTGGTGAGCGATACGCAATAAGCAATCATGCGCGGGCATTGGCTGCCTAGCGCGTCCCCCGGCGGCCCTAACTCGCTATTTATTATCGTTATATTGTTGTTATTATTGTTTTACCAGTCCAAAGTCCTCCATACTATAACCAAAGCACCCTTTTATGTATCTAATCATACATTACATAATGACCTAGCCATCTCTCCTGTCGACGATGTACCTAAGACCTTCTACAGACGTTTTAACGTCAACCTACAAAACCATAAAAATCCTCTAATCAAGGTTAATCTTGCGTCTATAAATATACCCGGGGGCAATTCACAAAAAAGGTTGAAAAGGAGGCGGTGGTGTACGGACCTACTAGTCTAGGCCAATCTAATATCCTTGTTCTTCTTTCGGTATCTACTTTTTGCTATTCTTATTATTAACTGTAAACGTGCCTTCACTGGAAGGTATCTTTAATCCGTCCATCACGTCAAAAAAACACCAAATTCATCAATTTCACTTATTGTTCAAATTATGAAACAGATTGTGGAAATAAAAAAAAAATAAAAAATTATTGTTTTTATTATTATTATCACCGCTGTTCCCACGGTCCTCGGTGATATCGGAGACACCGTTAACATCAGACGAGATCCGCCTATCGGCGATTGGCCCGGGATAAAACGCCGCGCATATACCGGGCGTACACCTCGGTACGTGATATATTACCGCGGGACGACGCGCGCGTGTTGTGATTTCACGAAGTGCCGATCGTGTGCGCCCGATATACAGAGTATTATTATTATTATTATTATTATTGGCGGTTTTATTTATTTATTTATTATTTTTTTCGTGTGTGTGTGTTTCCCTCCTCCTGTTCATCGAAAACCGGGATTATCGTCGGCCGTGTTCTGTAACGCGTTAGTAATACACGATAATAACCGTCGGTTTTGTTATTGTATGTCGTACGACACAAAGTGACACCGATTTACGCGTGTTTGCCGTAAGCCGTCGGTGCGTATGCCGTACGCGCGTACGGGCAATAATACCGCCGCCGCCGCGTAAACATTAATCCGCGGGGTCGCCCGGTTGTTGAATCGCCGCCGGCGTTTGTGTATAGGGTGTTTTTATGCGGCCCGGACCGCATACGCACGTATATCGTATTGCACGGCGTATTTTTTTTTTTAAATATTTTATTTTAATTTTTTTCGCCCACCCTTACCGGCTATATACACACGCGGGGCGCGCGCCCGGGATTAGCGACGGGCGTGCCGCTGCAGAAGCGGCAAAAGACGATGCCACGAGTCAGATAACCGCGGCACCGGACTCCATTAGTCCACGGACCGAGTATATTATTACGAACACGTGAAAAAAAAAAAAAAAAAAAAACTCCCCCGGGGACGATTATATAAATATACACGGTATATAGTATTATCATTGCAATATTATTGCGCACTTGCGTTTTGTGTAATATATGGACGAAGAATGCGCGCGAAACCGTTTCACACGAGTCTAAAAACACGATTAACATCCGACGGTGCACCCCGCGACAGTATTACGGGCGTGTGTCGGTTTTTTTTTCTCCGGTTTGATCTCTGGTCAGGACCGATTGCGATCCCAAAAAAAATACGACACCCGCCGCCGAAATGGTTGAAACGTGTACCGGACCAATTGTCAACTATACCGTAACCGAAAACCGCTACAAACGATTTACCAGCCGCTTAGCTCAACGCTAAAATCCTCTAATCTCTTAGGATTTATCTACTGTCCACTATCCCGGACAATCCAACCACAAGACTTAAAAGACAGCGGTGTCGTGCCCGGGCTAACCTAACCGACTAATTGTATCGCGCCGTAGTAGTACCACACACCGGGACGCCTCGGCAATCTGTCATCTCTTATTTATTTTTTACTTTAAAAATTTATTTCCACAATCTGTTACATCTTGAACAATGCGTGCAAGTAATGAAGGATTTTATGTCATGAATGACGGTGTAAAGAAACCTTCCAGTGTCAAGGCACTTTGACAGTTAGCAGTTAATTATACAATTATTTTCAATATATTTACAATTTGGGTAATTTTTTTTCATTTTTTTTATTTTATGAAAGTAAAAGTCCCGACACCCACCGCCTTTTTAACCTTTTTTGAGGAATATCGCCAGGAATATCTGCTGATGCACGATTCTTTATTAAGGGATTTGTGTAGTTTTGAAGATTTAAGTAAAATCGTTTCTAGAATGTTTTTACTACATCTTGAACAGAGGAGGTTAAACCTTGCTTTAGTTATAGCACGGAGCGTTTTAGATTAGAAGCGTTGTATACGATTTGTGTTCGATAATTTTGCAGAGCCCCATTTTTTCTTATTTAATTTAAATTTCATCAGTCGTTCTTAATGTTCCATTGTGTAACAGATCGAATAAAAGCTATTTAAAATTCAAAAAAAAAAAAAAAAAAAAACGAAAAAATATCGAAATCCGAGTATATCATATGATAATATATCGTTACATTTATTGTAATTGATTTCGTAAACGAGCCTAAAACGATTATATTCATTCTACTACTAGTGACGGGTAGGTGGGTATACGCTGAAGATTACGCGATACGGTTCAAATTTAAAACAGGCTATTTGAAATCGACCAATGAGAACGCGGTTTAGAAAATGCGTCCCGGGGTTACCGTAAGCCCGATTTACGTTCGGATTGAATATGGAAAAAAAAAAAAAAAAAAATGACGTTTGAAGATTAAAACAAAATACAATATATATATATATACGTATACAAAATGTACCTGTGTAGTGTTTCGCTATGAAAAATTATCGTGTCTATTATTACGGTTACGAAACGGTAATTGTTTGGGCCGGGGACCTAACCTAACCTGCGCGATTTACCACCACCGCCTATTATTAACTAATGTGCGCGTGTGTTGACTTAAAAAAACTAGAACGGTAACAAAAAGTTTTGGTTTATTATTAGGTGACGCGGTAAAATGAGTAAAAAAAAAAAAAAATAATAATACTCTTCTGGCCCAACAGAATACAGATATATAATAAGAATAATTTACAAAAAGTACCCAGAGTTTGTGGACCGCAGACTGGCCAGCTGGTCCTAAAGGATTATACAGTGAAAATGACACGTAAATCACAGACAGAGAACAATGTATATAATTATGTAAAAAAAAAAAAAAAAATACGACTATTTAAAAATTATAATAAAAGAAATAATAAAGCTGCTGATTCACAGAGATGCTTTGGTGCCAATTTTCGGAAGAGTAAAAAAAAAAAAATAATAATAATAATAACGGCGGCCGATAACGCGTCGTGCAAAAAATGTACATATTACATAATTCACAAACGACACGATTAAAACAGATATAAAACGATACAAAAAAAAAAAAAAAAAAAGCATGTGACGTGCCGGTCGGCGGCGGCGGTGGCGGTGTACTACGAGGTCTCTCTTCATTATCGGTTCCAACGATAATGTTATGTGGAAACGACGTAAAAAGCTACTGTATAATAATAATATGCGTGCGTACTTGCGACAGTGAGTTCGGCAGTTTGGTTCAATTAAATCCCGTCGGTGAAAAGTAAAAAAAAAAAAAAAAAAAATAAAAACCTCAGGAATTAACGATGAAACTCTAATGATATACATTATACTGACCGTGCCGACGCGAAACAGTCGGAATTACCCGGTGCCCCGTAGTTAAAACGTCGTTAAGACGCCTAACGAATATTATTTGGATATTATCGTCACGTTGACACGTTGCAGCGACAACTAGAACAGGCCGTAGATAAACATTTTCTATTTCCAAAACTTACGACACGTTTCGAATCGAAATTACGATTATTGTTTAGGTATAATATATTTGTATGTTCTATTTCCCCTCCCCCCCGCACTGAAATGCGACAATACAGTTGACGCGTTTAATTATATTTCAAGTTATAGGTATACTGGTTTAAAAAAAAAAAAAAAAAAAATATTTAACGTTTGAATATTCAACGGCAGACTACGCCTGCTTCGTCCGATTCTATAATCAAAACTCCCAACGCATACCGAGCTTATTATGTATAAATCCCATTTGCGACCAATGCGATCCGCATTTGGGGTCGTGCTAAGCCGTCACAAATTCGCACTATACGAACATTCCAGTCTATTACTCTCCGTATATTAATCACCGCACCTCGGTTCGTATCCAACTTTACACTGTACTCTGGCCTAAAAATCGAGACAGTTGACCAATTAGCCACCAAACATTACAGATCTTTTCATTCTAAACTACCATCCCGTACTAACTCGTTAATACCGCAAATCTTAAAAACCCATAAATCCCACCCATCGGCTCAAGAGACAATATTGTAGAGATCTACTTATCTAAATTAACATCATGTTGGGTTCCATCACTGGTTGGCCTCCCTCTTCATATTATTCAAAGTCAAAATTGTACATAAATTATCGAATTTACTTATTGCGATGTTCAAACACAGATTGTATATATTCTTTATAAATAAATAAAAAAAAAAAAAAAACGTTTGAATCACCGACGGGTAAACGGCATAGTTAGTACAGTAGTCGTACAAATAGTTACTGTAAAAAAAAAAAAAATAAATAAATAAATACTAAATATATCGCCTGTGTTGCATTTCGATGATTTTTCGTTAAAACGCAGTATTTCCAAAGACGATGCAAAATAATATAATAATTTTTCCCTATACGTAATATACTTACTACTTACAAAATATAACAAAAAAAAAAAAAAAAGAAGTTTTCCGTAACACAGGAAATCCATATTGGTCACTTTTTCGGGTATAATCGGTTAAGGGAACACGATTTTGTCCTCTTTATGTACGGATATTTATTAATTTTTTCGTGATTTTCATGTTCCGGGTGAAAAAAAAACAAAACATTTATCCTTATTTGCGCGTACGTATTTCTTCTTACGTTACTTCTCATTCAACAATATACAAATATACATTTGTATATTGTTGAATGAGAAATCCGGCTACGGGATTTGTTAGAAATTCTACAGTTTTGCTATTTTTAATTACGTCACTATAATATAGAAACGGTTTTATCCACGGTGGAAAATATTATTAACACAACGTAAAAACGTCACGATTTCAACCCGAATGTGATGAAAACAAACCTAACCCTAATAATAAAACCACCGTTTGATTTTATTTTTCTTAAAATCACGTCCATGCTGTTTTTATACATTTATACCATTAGTTGAGTATTTCATATTCGTATAATCCAGTGGTTCTCAACCTATTTGGATTCGTGTCGCCCTTATCTACAAGAATCCAACGCTACGTCTCCCTGACATCAGAATATTAAATAATTTAGTAGAAATATATAAGCTCTTAAAAAAAAAAAAATACAGTATGCAGAAAAATAATTGTTAAATTAGCATTAGTGTTGAACAAACATTGATGTTTTAAATTGAAAAGGAAAAAAAAAATAATAATAATAATAATATTGAAAAATTATAACGATTGTATAAAATCTGAACAACGATAAATTCGACCCGGGCGATTTGTACAAAGTTGGGGAATTCGAGGGATGATGACGGTGGGTAAAAAGCGAGTCGTTGTCGCACGTCAACCGGACGTATTTAGATTCGGATCTAGAATATAAATAGACTAACAGTAAACGTGCGGGTTACCTAGCCTAACCTGACCACGATTTTTTTTCTCGAAAAACGGTCGTATTTTTTTTTATTATTATTATCCCCGAGGATATCGTGTCATCCCTACGCTGGATCCGTGTGGCCCGAGGTTGACGACCACTGGTCAGATAATCCATTAACGACTCGAATCGTCTTATACCCGAGATATCCGTCGCGAATTAAAACCGAAAAGACCACCGCAACGTTTGCAGCCGACCGAAAGAAACCCAAGTCCTCGGGCACTGCGAACAATCCGTCATTTATAATACGCGTACGGTTTACGCGCATACGGTGCGATGTGCACGGGGTACCATATAATAATAATATTATAATACACCGCAGTTAAAACAACTGCGATTATGTAAATCCGGATTATTGCCGCCAGTGTTGCGGCGGTGCGGCGGTATTACGTCTCGGATATTCCATCATTATTATGTCCACGAACTCGTCGACGGAAAAATGGTCTTTCCGCCCTCTCGGTTATGTGCGCATATACACGGTATACAACCCGCCATCTCCTGCTCCTTCGACTCCTCCTCCGCATCCGCATACACCGCATCCAATATATATATATATATATATATAAATAGCTGTCTGCGTCGCGTGGTCGTTGCAGGAGACGACGACGACGACGACGAGGAAATATATATTTCATGAAATATGCATAAGATACGGCGGCGCTATACTAAACCTCTTCGCCGGGGAAGGGAAACGGCGTCGTCGGCGGTTGGTCGGGTGGTACAAAACATATATATATATATATATATATATATATATATATATATATATACACAGAATATACTCCCGAGAAGGCCGGTAAAAAAAAAAAAAAAAAAAAAAAAATAAAAAAAATAATAATAATTCCCCTTTTACGTGACCGAAATATCGTGCGGTTATATCGTATACAATATAATATACAAGAGGGGCGGCGGCGACGACGGCGAAAAAGAAAACGACTGCCGCCGCTGTGGTGCCCCGGTGCGACGGTGCGGGCGCGCGAAACGCTCTCGGTTTTCTTATGTATTATACATAGGCTAATCCCGGGGTGGAATATCGTAGGGAGGTATATATTTACGTATACATAATACATATAAACATGTTTATATATGTATACCTCCCGTGCCCTTCGCGCGTATAAATATATACGGCGGATTAAAGAGCGGTGAAAAAAAAAAAAAAAATAAGAAAAAATAATGGTTTTCGTCAACGCCACTCGACGGGGTTGTTTTTATTTTCATTTTTTTTTTTTTCCTCCTTCATTTATTTACTTAACAGACCGCCGCGTCGTCACTACAACGGACGGTATACACGAGCGAAAATAACAAAAAAAAAAAAAAAAAACGGACGGAATAAATATAACGCCTTTTAAAAATAGGTTTTTTTTTTTTTTTTTTGAGATGATAATACGCCCGGTATTGAACAGGCCCGTCGCCCACCCTACATTCCTCCTGTTAATTAATTAATTTCACAATAAAAAAAAGAAATTGTATAGCGCATTTTGTTTAACAGATAATAGAATTTAAAATCGTACAGGTTGTATTGGACGATCGTCTCTGGCTTTCGGGTCCGGGTGCAATTTACCAATATTTTACGACCGATCTCCTCTCTTAACCCCAAAGGGCGTACGAACTAAAGTTTTGAGAAACGCTTTTTCCAATCTGTTTTGACTTTGTTTACCCTACCACCTCCTCCCCCCTCAGATCCAAGTGCCAGAAGTAAATAGTAATCTAACCTGTACAAATAAAGACAGATGGCGATTTAATTCCAATACGATAGCGTTCCTCGGACCGAGGAACTTCATTCGATCAACCGGGAACCTCAGTAGTGGGTCGAATGAAGTGACAAAGACCGTAATTAATGGCCACGGAAAAAATTATTATATTATTTAAATTATTATTGTATTTTTTCTGCGGCCGAAAATTTCCCTCTGAATATACGTATACGATAAGAGGTAGCGCGGTCGGCAAAAACCATCGATGTTAACCATCTTCGATATACCGAAGAAAACTCCGATGTTTTATAACATTTTTGTAAAATTAAATTTGTATAACAATTTTATAATCTGATGGTCTGACGAACCTTTACAAATATGGAAGTATATGTCAACAGCGTATCTGCCATTAAATATCTGACGCCTGTTGCAACGTCTGTCCCTAGTGAACGTTTGTTTTTTTAAACCGGGATTGACTTTGAATAAACAAAGAAATCGGTTAACAGACGTTAATCATTTAAACAAACTTCTATTTTTACAATCCTTAAATGATCCATGGCAATGTATTCAGTATGTGACATATTTTTAAGAATTATTTACATTTAAATATAATACAATTTAATATACCTATGCCTTGAATTAAATTGTTTTTTTATTTGGTAATTTAGTATTCACTAATTTTTTTTCCTTCAAAAATAATAAGGTTCGAAAACTCGACCCCTCGGTTTCATAAAAAAAACCGGGTGATTTGGCGATTTGGCGATGATGGGCCTGTCATCATGGATAAGTTTTTTTTTTTCTTTCTGCATGTCTATGGTATGCAAATATTTTACGTTAAAACATCGAAAAACCATCGGAAATCCGACATATCGACACTAGCAATGTTAAAAATTTCAATGGTCAAAAAATGTTGCCCATTTCTAATTAACAGGCCGCGCATTCCGTCGGCCGGCCCGCTGCGCTCGTGACGATATCTCGCAAGACTCGCAGAGCCTGCCGCAGACATAAAAAAAAAAAAAAAAAAAAAAAAAAAAAACGAACGAATATATAAATATAAATAGATTTATATATTTTATATACTGCGGGGAAGGGGGTGGGGGAGAGACCACGAATAAAATACATCGAGAATATATTATATAGCGAATATAATATTATGTCGAATCGACGGCCGCCATTTTGTTATATAATCATCACGCGGGTAATACTATTGCGTTTGAATTTTTTTCTTTTTTCCGACTAAAATAATACATATATAATGTATACATATATACGTATACGGTTATAGTTTCAAAAATTATTATATAAACGACCGGAGTATATAATGTATCATATTTTTTTATTTTTTTAAATACATAACAAATATAAGTGGTATATAGGGTTTCAAATAAATAATATATAAACACGATTTAACAATATATATATATATATATATATATATATATGGGTAACTTTTAATTAAATGATTGATAACGAAAATGTATTATAATAATATATATATACTTTTTTTTTTTTTCGTTTAAACTGTTTAAAGTATAGATATCTGCTTATATATATTATAGTATAATAGTATATGGTTTGCAACAATACACGCAATCGTGTAATATATCATATTCATTGTTATCAACATAATTATTAAAAAAAAAAAAAAAAATTTTTGATGCGAAATACAATACTGCGGTTAATTAAGCGACGTAGGCGAAAAAAAAAAAATGCTATAGAGATCTTTATTCTAAAGCATCAATATATTATACGTTGATATAGTTTCGTATTCTTTATAATATAATAATTAAATATTGTTTGAAATATCGCTATCAAACATGTTACAACACCGATATATTGTTATCGATAAAAAAAAAAAAAAAAAAAACCGAAAAAGTAAACTTATATACAGCGTGCTTCACTCAAATATGAAATATTTCATCCAAATGGACTTGGATTGAAATGGGTTTTTTTTTTTTTTTTCGTATTTACCAAAACCCACATTTCGAGCGAACATTTTCAAAATGTCGACTCTTGCGGTACCTAACGAATCTAGAATTTTCGTTTAAAACTGAAACGTCTATTTTTAACAGTCCTAATATTTGTTTCAAACGACTTAGAATTTTTTTGATATTCTCATTCGGCAATTTTCTATTACTATATTAAAATAACAATTGTATTTTGTTTCAAATTCGAGTACGATTCGATTGGGAATACGGAATAGATATCAAAATATTTGAAATTCCCACGTTGAAAACACAATAAATAAAAATAATTTTCGTTTCAAGTTAATACCGGAGCCTGAGTACTGTTATCGATATAATTAATAAAATCGACTATCCGAAGTATTATCTTAGATTATATTACTATCTTAACTAATTTGTCTGGATAAATTTTTAAAATACCAAGCCTAACAGTATTTATCGTTCTCTCTCGAAAAATATAATGTGATAAGGTGTACACGAACGTATGCGGGTCGTTTCCGGTCATGCGATATCTAATCCAAACGGTTGACGATTAAAATTGTATTTTTTAATTGTATTTCGTTAATTTAATCAAAATTGACTATTTATCTTTTATCTATACCTATAGACTTTATCTAGGGAATGGGATTTGGTTAAACGACGACTTTACAGGAACGTTATGAATTTTATAGCCTGCGGCTGTGGTCGCTTTGCGGGCGCGGATGTCTCGTTCGAGTAAAATCAGAAAACACCACCCGCCATGCGATCGATTCTAAAATCACTTTGAACGGTACTTCACTTTTAACCTGTATGCACTAATATCGCGATAGAAAACCGAGAAAATATACGAGCGAACCCGAAAAACAGATTTAAACCAATGCTATATTATTATACGAAGAAAACGCGAATGCAGAGCGAATTTATATTACGTACCCCGAGGGGAATTAGTCGTACAGCGGTGGGGGCAATCCGTTTTTTTTTTTTTTCAAGACCGAACAGAACGCGCGCGCGCGCTCCCAAATACAAAAAAAAAAAAATAAATAAAAAACGATTATAAAAACGAAAAAAAAAACATTCTAAATGGTAATCGAGACACACGCGTGAAATAATAATAATAATAATAATAATAATAATAATATGATAATACGAGCGGCGGCGGCGGCGGCGACGGCGGCGGTGGAGTCGGAGCAGGAGGAGGAGCGGCCCCGCGTGATTTATCGATTTTTCGCGCGCGCGCGTCCGTGTAAATGTTTGTACGGCGCGGCGCGCAACAATACGCCGCGCCGCCGTCGCGTCGTCGTCGTCGTCGTCGTCGTCTGGCGGGCGGGCGGGCGTGTCTTGTTATGCGTAATTAATAATATATATTTTATTTTTTTATTTTTTTTTTTTTTTATTCAGTCTCCCTCCCCCCTCTTCCCGTAATACGGTCGCCGGCAATCGGCCCCCCCCCGATATTCGGTGTAATATTTTCTAATATCCGTTCCCCTATTCCCGCGCGCCGCCGCGTGAGAAGTCACGTGCCGTATAAAATATTTTGCCGGTCTATTACAATATTATTATCGTTACATTATATTATTATTATTATTATTATTATTACCATTATTATCGTACGGGCGTGTATTGTATTATAAATTATTTTCGACCGTCGACCCTCTCTAATCGCGGGGTAGCCGCGGCGCTCGCAACCCCGTTTTGCCTAATAAATTCGGTGTGCCCGCGGTGGAATCGGTCCTGTACAGCGATGCGTAGTAATACGAGGCCTAATCGAAAACTATCGACACTGTTAAAAAAAAAAAAATCAAAAAATATACACGTTTATTGGATAAAGTGATTTGCATTCGATCTCCTTCCGAATCTACACGAGTCCTCCGACGTTCCTGTCCGTTTATGAAAACGCCGCCTGGAAGTCGCTTTTAGAAATCCTACTCCGTTAAATCACACGGACAATAGTGTGTGGGGAAGGGGGGGGGGGTTGTTGAGAAACGACTGGGATATCGTGAAAAAACTGCTGCACAACACGGTCTGTTTTCGGTTTTCTTTTTGGTCATCCGAGAGCCGATTTGGAACGGATTTGGCTTGCTCCTCTTCTCGGGCCTAAATCAGCCGCCAATATGGTTTGAACTGATCTAAATGAGATTTCCAACTCGTTACTAAGTTCCAAGTTTGTCGAACGGCGGTTACCGCGTCGTATGGCTGTTGGAATGTTTCGGGCGTCCTTCACGTTCATCACTTTCGACAGTTGTTCTACCCTTTTCAAATCGTTTAAAACATTAAAAAAACGCAAACACCAGACCATGATTTCGTTTCCGTACGCGTACTATAACATTTGGTAGGTTTTTCGTAGCCCAAGTTTATGGCAAAAATTTAATGCAAACTCGTTGTTCTATATTTTCGCTCATAATGAAATCCGACAGGACGTAAAAACACACTTTACACAATCGCACCTAGCAGCCAACCGAGTCGATTTTAATCTAATCTATGTCTAATAGTTTCCCAACATATAAAAGTAGTTAAATATAGCACGTGCAAGTTCATACTAGTATTTACGATTAATCTTATCAGTCTCGATACTTTTTGATTAGACCTCGTAATACTCACAAAAAAAAAAAAAAAAACATAATAGTTTTGCTAAACGATAAATGGACTGCAAAAATGTTAGACGTTTTAAAATACAAATTTTAATTTAAACCGATTTAGTGTAGCCGGCCACATCATATTAGAGGTAAAAAATTATCTCTGAACAATCGTTTACGTATCGTCAAACCTCTAATCTCTAATAAACACACCTCCCTTAACGTAAAATTCCTCGTCTACAAAACATTACTGAAACCATTGTGGACATATGGACTCCAGCTATGGGGAAGTGGAAAAAAGTCAATCTTAAATCAAATTCAATCATTCCAAAACATTGCTCTAAGAAAATTCATAAATGCTCCCCCACTCATACATTTCAAACTATACTCTCCATGCAGACCTGAAATTAAAAACAGTACAAGAAGAAGCCAAATGCTTCTATTAAAGATTCCACGACAGCCTTTCCTCCCATTCAAATAATTTAATTAAAAACCTCTCTCTCCTACCTTTCGAATCCGGGCAGCCCTCCTAGACGTTTAAAACGCAAATAGTGCAGAGGACCGTTTGCAATAATTCACAAGTATAAAACATGTCTTAATAAACTCACTTTACAGCATTCAAAAATCAAACAATTAAAGTGTCAAGTGGCTTCTTTACTCAATATTTTGTTATTTTTGTTTTCATGTTATCTATTCACACATCACATATATTTATTATGTTTTCCGATATAGATTATATATTTTGACTCAATATTAAAATAAAAAAAAGTCTTGCCGGGGAGTGGGGGGGGGCAAAGCCTTTCACGAGTCCGTATTAGATAATTCTAGTCTCCGTTTAATTATTTCACTCGATTCGAGTGTTAAATTTTATCGGTAAAATGATAAAACGATTCGAGGTTGGACACTCGAAGAATATAACCCGTGTATTTCAGCTACGTCGCAAATTCGTATCCGTGCACTTCCGATTGAGAATAAAAATCAATAAAAAACTTGTATTTGTTGTTGATTTCTTAAGTTTTTGTATCGAATTCGAAATATTATTTTAAAATAGAAAATTACTCGTAATTACCGTGTTCTCGCGTAAAACCGTCGGTTTTATTAACTCGTAAAAAAATAAAATATTCTATATAAGGAAAAGGAAAAAAAAAAAACAGGGGGGCTTAGGAGGCGTCGTATTCTCCTCGCTTGCTCGCGTTTAATTACGTCTGGGCGCGAAGTGTTTTTGTTTTTGTTTTGTATACGTACCCGCCCGCCCGCCCGCCCGCAACGTCGGAACGCGGATCGCAATAACTCGCGAGGGCCGGGCCGGGCGGGTGTTGCGAATAAATAACTCCCGCGGCCATTATCGGGCGGATATCGCCGTATCGCCGTTCCCCCGGCGGGACGATATAATAACACACCGCGCGTCCGCACAAATCACGCGCGCCGTGTCCGCCGTTTGTGTTTTGTATAATATTATTATTATTATTATTATTACGGTCCTGCAGGATTTACATGCCGTAATGGAAACCGGCGATGCCTGTAATAATAATAATAATAATAATCCTCGGAGACCCGATTATTATCATCATCGTTGGTTACGGTTCTATAAATGGAAATGTCCTCGCGCCAATCCAATTATTGTATTGTAACGGGTTTTCCGTTGGATTTGTATTAGGCCGCGGCGGGCGGGCGGGCGTACGGACGAACTGTTGATTTGGGGAGCGCGCGCGCGATCGTTTGCTGATGGCGCGACCGGCGACGATGCACGGGGGCGGAATATTTTATTATATTTACGCGTATACCGATTAGAAACAATTCGTTCGGGGGGGGGTTCCCTATCTCCCCCCCCCGCCGATACATAACTGTCGTGCAATGTTGTTATACAGTAAATATAAAACCCGTACGCGTGAAAGAACGCGGAATCGTCGGAAAATCGTCCATGTTTTCCCGGGTAATCCGATGTATCGACTCGGTGTTTCTATATTTCCGCTCATCGTGCAATCCGACGGGACGTGAAAACGCCTAATCGCGCCTAAGCACCCGACCGAGTCCGGTTTCAATCTAATCCGTGTCTAAACGTCTAAAGTCATAAATAAAAAAACCCGTACGCGTGAAAGAACGCGAAACACGAAGACTGCCCCGAAAGCCAAGAGAAATCAAATGGTCAATGTGCCTACACTGTAGTGAACCGGACTGGGTGGTACGACTCAAAACTATATAAAAGCGATGTCACCGTTGACCGACGGCTGCTCAGCGGATGTTGAATGGAAAAACGTTTGAAGACAATAAAAAAAAACTTATAAACAATAAAGTTACTTTATTCACTGAGACCGGGCAACCCGTGGTTCGTACAAATCTAAGGTATGGTACCAACGGTCTGCCCGTACGACGAGTCGACACTAAGTCTAAACTAAGTCTAAAAAATTATGGAAACCCGTATCCGTATATATATATATAACCAACTCGAAAGTAAAAGCTAGCGAAAGTAGAAATCGCTTACTTAAAGTGAATACTCTCTAAACAGTCGTAATCCCTAATCATAGACAATTTGTATATTTAAGCACGTCGTAACCATAAAAAGAGTCACTCAATATACTTGTGTACACACTATGTACAAAGTACTGATCACGGTTTAACCTGATTAAACTTCACTACTCTGTGAAGAAGCCACAAACCGCAAACTTTTTTTTGTTCTTTCGTTCCTTGAAATGATGTAAAAATTCCCAAATTTTTCACAGAGGGCTTAATGCTTCCAATGCGGAATTTACGGCAGAATTCTGTACAAATTCGCACGTTCCTAGTGATCGCGGTATATTCGTTATTCTACGGCCGATGACTAAATCCTAAGAGTAAAATTGTCTAAAAACGCGTACCACGCGATATTTACTCCTCTATTTAGCGCTCGTGCCGCCGGTAGGTCTTCGAATTCTTGAATAAAATATAAATTATTTATTCGGCGGCGGCAGCGGCGGCACCTTAAACGACACGGGTTTATATTTGTATAAAATAAGGACAAAAAAAAAAAAAGAAAAAAAATCGATAATATTTATCGCGACCGAATCGTTAGATATCCGTATAGAGACATCGACGGTCATAATAATAACACTAATTATAGTATACCGATCGCGTTTAATAATATTTTACGGGGGGTTTGTTTTTTTCTCTTCAATAGACGTCGACAACGGTATAACAACAAATAATATTTTATTCGTATTATTATTGTTATTATTATTTTTTTTTTTCTGCGTATCAATTAGCAGCGGGGAAATCGTATATAATATTATAGTATTAGACTTCGGCAGTCGGTAGATGAATATAGACAGAGAGAGAGAGGTCAAAAACGTCAATGATAGCCGATAATCGTGGTAACTCGTGGTGCGTATTATTGTTATACTGTTAAGTATAATAAAAAAAGACCGGGCCCGTCGTGTTCGTTTACGATGGTTCGCTAAACGGCAGCGTGATAAAAATGAAAAAAATGACAATTATAATACATCATTTATGTGTACGCGTACTCGCAACGCAACGAATCGACTTGTAAACGAAGTGTACGGATACGCTTTTGTTCTCGTACAGAATTATATATTATAATCGTTATCCTCTTTGTTTTGTAATTAAAATTTGACAGAGATGACCGATTTACCCGCGTCCGGTATATATTTATTAGGTGTTTTTCATAATTGTAATTATTATTTCAAATGCGAGTATACCGTGTAAAACGACGACGACGACGACGATATCCGTGTATTACGTATTCGATTCGTTGGCGTTTAGTTGAATATTTTACTTTTATCAATATAATCAGACCTTGGAACGGTCATTTGAAATTCACGAACTAGTTGATAAACATAAAACTGAACCAAGTTCATAGACTAGTTCATATATTTTTAACAAGCGCGTTCATTCGTAAATTAACAATTAATTTCGCTATCGGGTTTTATTGAATTCCCGTACCTACTATACAATTAGCTGTTATGTATGGGTAACTACAGTTCAAAAATACTATTAACAATACAAATAACTTCAATTTTTCCCCCCGTACGCCTGATAAGAACAACAAAAATCGTACATAACCTCATATATTCCGATATTACTTCGTTTTGGGACTTCGGTCACCTCCATTCGCCAGCTAATGTCAGAACTCGATTTGTTGTTGCAAAACCACGTCTCGTAGGGAAAAGAGGAAAAATTATTTCGTTTCTTCCGTGGATTTTGTCTGTTATTAAGGGGGAAGAACTGCCCCCATGCACACACGCGTACACAACAAAAATAAACCAATAAAATTAATTTGGGTTTTGGATTTTTTCCTTATCTAAGTACAGGTAGGATAGGATATAGTAGGGTCACTATTGCAGGAAAACTACCGATTAGGTTAATATTATACTACCGAAAAAGCTAGGAAAATGTTTAATTATTGGTGTTTTAGTAATTACAATAATACAATTTAATTGTCTCAAATTCATAATGTAAAATTTGTATTCTGGACTAAAACGAACGATCCAGTTCATAGTTTATCGAAAACCATGAATTTAATTCACAGAAATTCGATTCAAATAAAATATATTTTTTTAAACATTTATTAGAAAAATATACAATCTGTAATATGGATTACAATAAGCATATGGACGTGTACAAGATAAATAATATACAAGACCTGAGAGCTTGAGAAGAGTAGCTGCCCAGCAGTAACACTCGGACGCGATAAATTTATCATATATAAATATTATGAGTTAACATTAGTTTTATATATATATATATTTTTTTTTCTTTTTGTGGATCAGTTTATTTAGCCAAATCACGACGCCAGCGCCTCTTGAGTCTTCTCGGTGGACTCCCAGGAATATTTGCTGAATTTAGAGCAAGAACAAGAGGATTTGGGTGGTTGGTAAGGCGAGTACGGAAACGATTATTAGAGGATATAGCCACTTCGGCAACAGTCTGTAGTCTAAGATCAGAGCGTAGTGTTCGGTTCGATACATTAGAAGAGTGCAATAGTAAATATAATATGAATTTAGTTTAAACACCGTGTTTCAGGCTATTTTCTAAAAATAAATTTGTTATAGGTACTCGAAAATCGTTTCTCTATAATATGCAAAACTCTATAAGTATTATTACATTTTAACTGCCAGTAATTTATTATTTATTAAAGTTAGGTGCTGCAAAGCAGGTACTTTTTGTCTAAGTACGCCTGTGCACGCAATATAAAAAAATAACAAGTCCGTATAATATAATATTATTATAAATGTATTATTATCAGCTGTTGATAGTACGTTAAAAATAAATAATTTTCTACGGTATCCGGGTGTGTTAATCGGGCGAAATTCATTTTATACTATAAAATATTTAAGCATACAACTGCCGCATTTTTAGTTAACTAGTTTATTAATAATAAAAATATTCGGTTATTGTTAATTATTATTGAAAAAAAAAAAAAAATAAAAAATAATAATTATAATCCGAAAATGCTCGTTGAAGTTTAAATGTTCAAGGTAAATCAATATTATTATATTTTCCAAAGACGATATACCTGTAATGTTTAATCCTAAAACACTCCGTTTATATTGGTTTTTCGTTTCGAATGAACGAAAATATATTTAAAACGTTCCGGAATCATAATGCCTGTATTGTTTTTTTTTTTAGAATTGGCTACATAACAGAAAGAATTATGTTATTTTAGTATTTACAATAAAACGCACAGCACTAGTAAATAGTAAATAAGAAAATATGTAATGCGTGTTTAAAAAAAAAAAAATCGTGTTTTAGTTTTCTACCAGTGAACATACTGCATTTTTAAAACCTATTATATCGAAATAATCGTGGTACGAGTAAGTATTATAGGGGATTTATATATTGTATACGTACGAGTATATTTATAAAACATAAAAGTGGGTCAGACCTAAAAGAAAATGAAAACGATATTTTATTGATAAAATTGATTTATAAAAAATTGCCTCGTACACTTACGAGTTTTCAGAAAATAATTATTTTTCTAACTATACAACACTGCGAGATGTGTCGATTTTAGATTCCGAATGTGGCGAAAAGGTGAATTACAAAGATTTTCGCGAAAAACACTTTTTTTCGATTAGCAAGTGTGACCCAAATCGTTCACTTCTTTAGATCACGCGGATTTTTCGCCCGGAACTTTATTCGAATTTTCCGACAGTTTTTTTAAATTATTTAAAAAAATATATATAAATAAAAACTGAACAAACGACGGATTTATTTTCGTTGATTTCTGGCTACAATCAGTGGCTACCATCACATTATAACCTATTAAAACCTATCCTAAAAAAAAAAAAAATAATAATAATAACTAAGCTAAGTTAAAATTTTAAAATATAAATGAATTCGAGTAACACGTGTTGAGTTACATATTTTCACGAGAATAATAAGTGAAGTTACCTTTTTTAAAAATTACCCTTAACTACACGCACAAACGTATTTTGTACTCTAATATTAGATTTGTATAGACTATTATTATTACTACGAGGTAAAACAACCAAAATAGTTCTAATATTTAATTTTTTTCATAGTTAAATTAAAATTTATCAAAAAAAATAACATATCATTCGAGATTGTAACTGTTGTATCCGATTTTGGTTATAGCGCGATTGTGGAATTTATAAATTAATGTATAGTTTCACAGGAATCTCGACGGTTCTTGCGCCGCCGTCCTTGTCGAACACAACCTTGAATTTTATTTAGCGAAAATTGCAAATAAAAATAAATCACATCCAATCGAAATACGCGACCCGGCAAATGGTTATAAATACTTATAATAGTTGAACGCCGTCGAAAGTATACGGTAAAATCGGACGTTGAACACTGAAATATCGAATATACGGTGGCGGTATAACTACCGGCGGAAGGAGGGACAGGGGATTGATTATTTGTAGTGTCCGGGCGGGTCCCCGCGATATTTACTGACTCGGGGGGGGGGGGGCGGACGTTTAAAACGATAAGCGTAAAAAAACTCGAAAAAAAAAAAAAAAAAACAACTTAAATTAGGAGCGTGGGGGGATGGGTGGGACGTTGAAAGTGACACTGGGGGGGCCGGCACAGTTTCCCGTTGAACCACTCAGTGGTTAGAGAAACTATTTTATTTGCCCGTATCGTATTTATTCTTCGCCGTTTATTGCCGGACAACGGCCGGTGGAATATCCAGAGGATTGCCCGTTAAAACCGCTAAATGACCGCGAACGCAAAATCAAAATGCCGGCGGCCTCTACTCATTTAATAACAAAACAGTACGACCCGGGACTAATGTTGTCGGGTTACCGCGCAGATAATAAAACATCATAATGTTTTTATTACATTTTTTCATTATTTTTTTTTTCCTACTAATAATAAAGGTCAAATACGTAATAGATACGTACTACAATATAATATATGACCTATAATACCTGTAAATTGCGATATCCAGTAGATTATGGTCTACTACTATACGCGGTAACTTACCGAGAAATGTTTTCGACCGCGTTACACCGATTGCATTCGTATTTATTAATTTTTTAATGTTATTCGGGCCGTTAATTGTGGTTAATGGTGGGCAAATCCTTTTCGTACAGTCGCTCCCGAATTTTAACGTATTTCCCGAAAAGCCGTTGGGGGGGGGACCAATACTCCAGCTTTTCTCACGCTCTATTTTGAAGGTTTAAAGTTTAAATTTTAACGGAAATCGTAAGGAAAAAAAAATAAAAAAAACACGGTATTTCGCGTATTTTCCGATTTATGCGAATAAAATTATACGTATTTATGGCCGAGCATAAATGCCTGGACGTTTTACACGAGACTCACCGTAAGTTGCGCTGTGGTCAACAAAAATAGACCCGCGAACAGTATCCACACATTTTTTTTATTTTTTCAGTGTTCATGTATTGTATTGTCGTAATGGTCAATGACGTTTAATTTTCGCGTACTTATGAAATACTAATTGTACCACCCCCCCCCACACTGCGTACAATAATATACTCGAAAATTAATTTTCATAATGTGTTCATATCAGTAATCATTGTGTTGTGACCGCCACTCGGAGAATTATATCCGTACATTTTTATCGCGCGTAATCAGTAGTCTCGGTTATTTTATTATATTTAAAATCACGCGATTCTCCTGTGTCTCCGGTCAAACCAATGAATTCTCTATCCTTACATACGAAGTCTGTTTTCTGTGTATATACAAATGAAGAACCCGACCGACCGATTTATCGACGCGCCTTATCATTATGGCAGGCGTTTTTCAATATTCCGCCCCCAAGATGGTAAAACGGGCTACGCCAGTTTATATGGAAATCCGCTTTTATTTCTTTTTTTTTTTTTGTAAAATTTAAATATTCATAAAATGTTCAAACGGTTGACGAAGATATTTTCTCCGTTGCGCGGAAAAACATCGAATCGCATGGTTTTAACGTCTACGGCGGGGTCGCTGTTCGTCACGGTCCATATTTGCGATTCAACGTTAGACGGAGCGCAAACGAGGACAAACGGGAACTGGCCGTGGGTTACGGTTAGAAATTAAGCAACACGAATTTCAGAATGTTTTTTAAACATTCTTACCCCTTAAGGTGTAAAATTGGGTTTCATTAGCTTTCCGTCATCTATCTATAACCGTCCGATCCCGTTTTCACTGCGATTCTCGGCGGAAGTTTATATATTAGCAACACTTTGATTCGAAATTCAACCTCTAAATTGTGGCTCATAACGGGCGGTTTCGGTAATTTTGGAACGAAAGTCGAACTATTTATGTTGAGTTGCCTTGATGGGATACGGATGAAAAAAAAAAAAAATATTTGCTTCGAAAATAAAAATCCATTTTATACAAAAACACCATACTCTTGGAAGAGCAAAACAATTAATCGATGATAGATTTAGATTATTATCGACCAGGCAGTCAGGCAGTTGTTTTATTGGTTCTAAACGATAAAAATGAGCATTTAGCGTCCTATCGGCCGGCACGATTTTAAACGATTGATAACACATAACGATAAGGGCTGGTTTTTTTCTGGTGAGGGAAAGGGGGTGGCTAGGAAAAGTAATCTATTTACCACGTAAACGATCTGTCGAGAAGGCGTTGTAAAAGTCTGCGTGGTAGACGAAGTTCACGGGTAACATCACATCGGCTAGTCCATATTAAATTATATAACATGGGTGGCCGACTAGAAGAGTCTCGCCGGCCGCACTATAAAACGAAAATCATGTAAGGTCCAAGAGCGAAAAAAAAGAAAAGAAAGAAAAACAAAAAGGTTCTTAACTATCGTAATCCATAAAGATAATTCAGACGTCAAGAAACTCACGAAGAAATTGAACACGCAACAGATACGTTAAAATGTATTATAATGTATTAATAATTATTACATTTTCGAATACATAATTTTATTTTAATACTTAAAAATGTTTTTTTTTTTTTTTTTTTTTTTTTTATGGTATATTAGTATAAAAAAAATACGTTTTGCGTCTTACGGTATGACGCGAGTCGCAGTTCGGCCATACGTTAAGGTAACATTGGTAATTTCTTTTTTTTTATTTACGCGTTTTTTCCTTGTGTACGCCGTACACAATTCCGTTGCGTTATCGAATGTCAATTATTATTTTAAACAAAATTCGCAATGAAAAAAAAAAAAAACCGTGCCGGCGTGGCACGCCGATAAACGGACGCGGTAATATTTCGTCGGGAATTTTATTCGGCCCGGCCGCGTTCTAAAAAGCTTTTCTTTTGTTTTTAATATGTTTTTAACGCGACCGCGTGCAGGCCGTGGCATGCGAACCAGTCGTTGTTAATAATAATATTATTATTATTATTATTACTATTATATTTCGGGCGAATAGCGGCGGCGGTAAAGAAATAAAAAAAAAAAAAAAATTCAAATTAAAAGACCGGTAAAATAATATTTAATGTATTAAATAATAATAATATTATTATTATATTATTATATATATATACCTGATATACACTCCGCTGCCGCCGCCGCCGCAGCAGTCGTCGGACGTACTTACGCCTTTATATACGCTTGTTATATATTTTTACGACCGTTTTAATAGAGACATAAAATACATATATATATATATATAAAAAAAAAAAAAACCGTCTTGTATATAATAGGTGTATATATTATACTACTCGTATATAACACATATAGTATACGTGGTGTAGTGTCGGACAAGCTGTTAATTATTAGATCGCTTTAAATGCGTATTTAATGATCCCGACCCGTGTGTACGTACTCGCAGAACATAAGTATATCGTTCTCTGTCCATAGCAGGTGTCTAAAAAAAAAAAAAAAAAAAACCGCCGCCGCCGCCGGCATAACCGGCCGTTAAAAAAAAAAAAATCCACGGATATATACCGACAAATTATACCGTATTATATACACTTATATATCATTTAGACGGCAACGGGCAGAGGGTAAACACTTTCGGAGTGATTATAATGGTATTTGGCGATTTTCTTCTTTTTCGTCTCGTAATAAATTCACAAACACCCCTAAGGATTGCCGCGCTATTTTTTACACATACACACACACATATATATATATATACATGGCGGAGAATAATTGGTACGGAATTAACGTTATTTTATTTTTTTTTTTCGACGCATATTGTCCGTAAAAGAATGAAAATATCCTGAAAACATATTAGGTTTTATAATTTTTTTTTTTTTTTTTTTGCCCCGATATAATAACACTTAATTTGACACGTGCGGCTAAAGAAAAAAACAAAACAAAACAAAACGTTATTAATAATATGTGCGGCGAATATTTTTTTTTTTTTTTTACACACACTATACTATATTTTGGTGTATTCTATTCACGCGTCGCATTATATTTAAATAGGTATTAAATTTTTTAAATTATCACATTGCGGGTGATAATCGGAACATTTTATCGGTGTTTATTTTTTTTTTGTTTCCCGTCGAAAAGTCTTTTACGCTCCGCCGTACCCGCCGGCCGTTGGCGTACTTTATTTGAAACGTTTATTTAAATTCTCGATATTTTTTTATTTTTTCCAAACAATTTAGAAAAAAAAAAAAAAACTCTTGATTTACTCGTATAAACCGGTTTTGGATAATTCTGAACCTAGGCGGATACAGACTGTATACAGAGGTCCTTTTGAATTTTGTACTTTTGTTTTTTAGTGCAACACGGTAAATAACCCGACCCCATGTTACCGCAAGAGTTCCACTGGAAATCGGTGGTTTTATTTTTTTTGGTTTGCAACGATTTATCTTAATGGCGCCGGAACGATTTTCGAATCTAAACAACATCGTTTTTGTATGCTAAAGGGTAATGACGTAATTTATTAATCTAAAAATTATTTTTTTAAAATGCTTTATGATCCAAGCTTGTTAACTTTGATCCATCGCTTATATTGGTATTTTGTCTTGTACCGTGTACCGTCTGATCTTTATGACAATACGTTTTCCATTCGGCTGTCCGGCGTCCACGGTGTTGCGGTCTGCGGTGGACGTGGGGTCAGTACTTACTCATGATAACCGAAAAGCAAAAGTCCATGGAAGAAACGAAATCATTTGTCTCCTGTGACCTACCCGACGTGATCTCGCACAAACAAATCGAGGGTTATTTTCGATTAAGTTCTGTCATGAGCTCGCCAATGGAGGTGGCCAAAGTCCCGAACCGTAACAATAATGAAATATTTGAGGTGATGTTCAATATTTGGTGTTTTTATCGGGCCATCGGGGCAAGAACTGACGTCAACCCTACCTATCTACTCACCTACTAAACATTCGATTACAATATTTTTTTTGTTGTTGTTGTTATCACACTTATATGATATAAAATGGACGTGAAAAAAATCGTCCTACATTAAACGATTCGAAAATTGGCAATCCTATGTACACCTTGTAATTTGTGGGCAATAATAATAATAAAATTAAAAAAAAAAAAAGAATAAAAAGAAGATATTTCGGTCGTATAAATACATTAAAACATTCCCGAGCCCTATAATATACTACAACGATAAACGTCACCGTTACAGGCCATAAAAATAAAATCGGAAAAACTGTCCCCTAGCTATCATATCAATAATGATATTTTATATAATATTGTACAACGTATTTGGTTTATTGTCTAATAAAATTAATAAACATGTTTATCGGTTTTAATCGCGTTAGCTTTATTATTAGGCGGCCAGGTATAGTTTATTCCGTATAATATAATTCGAATTATTCGGTTTATGTAGTTTATTCATATAAGTGCGTATAGGAGAGGGTATATCGAATATTTTATGTATTTTTTTTTTTATTTTTTTCGTAAAATCGCTGTGCACGCCATTGTTTTACGACTGTCGACGTATATTATATAACACAAATATTCGTGTATTTATTCGATTGTAATTTATTACTAAATGTATACACCCGGGATAAAGTGTAAAACGAATAAAACCAGTAGGTAAAATAGTATGGGTAAATCGAAAGAAAAAAGAAAAAGAAAAAATGTTTGGATAAAAATCAGCGGGGTAATTATGAAGCCTATAATATTGGCCCGTGATCAAAATTTTATTTATTTTTTGCTTTTAATACGGTGATTACAATTCGTCTAGTAATTATTACTATAAAACAGTATTGGTTATTGTCTTTATCCATATTACGTTCTAAACAAGATAATGAAAAGTAATCGTTAAATGTCCGTCGAAACGATTACGTTTTGTTTGAAAAATGATAAAAGTACCTCAAAAAAAAAAAAAAAAATTACCAAGTAACGGTGTTTGACACTCAGACCCCCCCCCCCATCTCGCATCCCAAGATTATACCATCGATAAAAAATTAACATAGGATATACTAATATTATAAATGCGAAAGTGTGTACTGACGTTTGTTACCTACCCTTTTACGCCAAAACTATTGAACGGATTGAAACTAAAACTTTGCACAGACGCAGTTCTACACCAGGAATAACATATATGCAAATTTCCACTCATAAATCAGTGGGATGGGATCGAGGTGTCAAATTTCGACCATGTTTTTCCTGTACGCGAATATCTCGAAAAGTATTCAACGGATTTTAGTACGGTTTTCACCGAGGAACGGAGTCTCGGGAAAGGTTTTAATGCGTTCTAAATACAAATAAAAAATAGAAAAAAACGGCCGAAAACAATTAAAAACATATATTAACATATTAGCAATTAGAACCGTTATCGTTCAGTCCAGCGTAATTTGTCTGTTGTCACGAGCATCGAACTGCAGGTATAGTTGGTGAAATTTATTTTATAACAACTTGTTCTTTAAAATTGAAAACAACAACGACACCATTACGAGTACTCATTATCACGTCCTCGAGGATTCTCGAGGGTTTTATAGTCGTACCCGTCGACATGGCTACCGCGTGATCTATAGCCAGATATATTATTATTATTCACTTTCGAAGGAAAAAAAAAAAATCAGTTACAGATATCGCGTGTAAAACCGTATTACACCTACAATTATAATATATATATATATATATATATATATATATATATATATATATATATATACACGTATAGGCGTTGATGGTTTTTTAATAACAGACGTGCGTCCGGGAACGAACGCCGCCGACCGAAAAAAAAAAAAAAATAAAAAGCGTTTCGTATATTATTATCACACGTAGGTATATATAAACGCGTGTGATCAGTCAGCCAGTTATGCCGCTTTTTAATGATGATTACATACGAAATGATACGAATATTTATATATATATATATACACGTACAATTACCCGCCGGATCATCCCTATCTTGTACGTATAATAACTTTATTATGTGCCCGAACCGCGGATATAAAACACTAGATAAAGAAGGTAGTAGATTTTATTTTTACATTGTTTTACCCCCCCCCCTTCCTCTCCTAATTTTTCTTCTTTTTTTTTTTTATCGGCGTTTAAACCGGCAACGGCCGAGGACCTGTCGTGTTAACGTTATACAGGGTGCGGCTGAACCGACTGATGAGTTCTGAGATGCTATAAACAACGAACATTAAAACGGTTTGTTTTATTAAAATTATTAGGAAATGCCATTTTTTAAATTATGTTTTAAAAATTATATTTTCAAGACGGCGGCTGTCAGCAACCAATAAATTGCTGTAGGCGACCGGGCACTGGCCTATCCGTCCAGACCGTCTGGTTTTTTTTTTTGCTTACGGACAACCTTCGGCGTTATATCTCCACCGATAGAGCGGGTAGAGGTGCCCGGGAGCGAACTCACCAGAGACTGTCCCCCGGCCAAGCATGACCTTTAACCACATAGAAGCGCCTGGTACAGCCACCGCGTATCCAAACCGACACCGGCGTGCTGGCGCACTTGGCGGGTACACGCCGATGAAAGGGCTTCCTTGCTGTGGGGCTACCCCTCCTCCCGTGGTACTTTCGTTAGTGAAATCCTTTCACAACCGGAAAAAGTAACGGTCGAAAACGCTTTCGCGAAGTCTCCCCCACACCGGGCGGCCCTCCCGGTATCGAATTGATGGTCGCGGTTCTAACCTCATTGCTTGGGCACGAACCTGTTCAACCAGAAACCTGGATTAAGGATATCGAAACTCAAGCTTTAGGGGTGGGCATTGTGGGTGGGCTCCCACCCCCATACACACGGACATTTGAGTACCCCGGGTTTGGTGCATCCGCACGGACGACGGTCCGTGTATTAGCGCTGGGTACTAGTTACGGGCCGCCGAGGCTCAAGAGAAGTCGGAGCGACAAGTCGGTCGGACGTGCTCCCGGCTCGTCATATAGACCACCGACACCGGGAGGGCGCCAGAAACCAATTGGGAACTGGCGCCGCCCGTACCGAATGAGTTTGGGTCTTGCACTACCCGCACCCGCCACCGGTGAGGCTGTGGCCTATCCAACCACTGTCGCGTTCCTGGTCACGGACAACCTTCGGCGATATCTCCACCGATAGAGCGGGTTGAGGTGCCCGGAAGCGAACTCACCAGAGACTGTCCCCCGGCCAAGCTTGACCTTAAACCACAAAGTAGCTACTGCTACAGCTACAGCTACCACTAAACCAAACCGACACCGGTGGGAGTGGGCACCTTGCGGTGGGGTTCTCCCTCCTCCCGTGGTACCGATCTCGCCCCGGAGGAACAACATCGTCGGTGGGATGTGCGGGCAGCATCGTCGGGCGGACCCTCAGCAGACCTACCGGCATTCGTCTGTGTGCCGGGCTCTCGGTCAGCCCTAAACGCACGGACAGAAGAAAATTTCTTGAAATTAGTGTTGTGTTTTTGTTCTGGCCCGCGCAGCCATCACACATAAGCTTAATAGTATGAATATCAGTAAAAGTTGACGAATTCAAAACGAGATGAATACAGAAAGAAATCTCAATTGAACCTTTGTCGTATTCATTTTCAGTCCAACTGAAAGAGGTGACTGTATTGGGATTTAATTTGATTTTAGAAGTAGAAAACTCATGAAAAATATTATTTGATTAGAGATTGTACGTTTTGAAATAAACTTGTCAAAGGAGATTGTACTTTTTGAAACCAAATGCAATTTTCAATCTTAAAATACACTGGAGATAGACCCTTTTGCTCAAATATAGTGAGTTATTCGAATTCAGCGCTGACAATTGAATATGCAACGATGTCTATCTAAATTTTTATGGAACATGGAGATTGTACACTTTGAAACTAGTGCCCTCAAATGTATATATAAAAAGATAAATGCATTACGCACTCGTTGCGCGTATGTACGTAAAGGTAAAAAAAAAAGTGACGTGCCACTTTTCGGAGTCTTAGAAATATAATATATATTAATAATATTATTTATTACCCTATATATTACATTACGACGTCGCGGCCGATCTTCTCCGCGTACCCGTATGTACAACCATCGCGTGTGATTATTATTTTTTTTTTAATATACAAATTATAGACACGGCTTATAATATTATATACTATACCGGACGTTTTCGTCTAAATTATCGTTTTTTTTTTCTCTCGAAAATTAAATAATATATACTTTATTTTGACGTATTGCCCGCGTACATTGTATTTTTTTTTTTTAATTCCGGCCTGATGTCGAATTAATATCTAATTTTTTTTTCCTCCCGACGCCGGTAAATTTTATTATAAAATAATACTATTTATACGACAACGGCGACCGATTAAATTGTCATATTCTGTCCGTGCACTGTCGTGACGATAACGAAACAACACAAACGGAAGAAGAAAAAAAAAAACCGTACGTATTTATCATAAAGACGGAACAACGTCAACCGTACACGTTATGATATTCGAAATACCCGTAACTCCTGGCCTGTTTTCAGCATTCTGGTGTACTCGGAGAACTGACTGGAATGACTCTAATAGGATCTCCACACTAAACGAAGAATACGCCAGGGATTGATCGACAACAAACAGACTCTGAAGACGACACCAGGAGATGGGCCTGACACATTTTTTATCTCTCCAATAACGCTTATACTAGGCCGTAGCTGGACAAATTGTCGAGGAAGGAATTCAACATTTTTTTTAAATTTTTTTTTCAATCTATTTAACGACCGGTTCGGAATCCTTCCAGCTTACGACATTGTTGAACGCCTGCGTTTAATGACGAAAACCAAAGTCATATAATTATTTATTTCAAATAAACAACAACAAATATATTTTCGATGGATACTTACTTATGTTAAAATTCATAATTCAGACTAACGGCCCGACACAGGACGATATAGATCTATACAGTTCGCGAAAATCGATAATAAAAAACACAACGAAAACATTGTGTAACAGGGCAGTTTGTTGATTATGAAACATTGTTTATCAAAATTGTTAATTTGACAAAGTTTAATCTTTTAGACATTTGTCTGCTGTAATCGCCGGCATGGTTATGATACACAAGTTTGACGGAAAGTGTCGTTAACCTAATACAATTATTTCCCCTTAATAAAATCGTATTTTCATATGATAAAGTTAATTTGTTTATTTAAAACGTATTCAATTGTTAAGTAGATAAACGAGGTTTTAACGGACGACACACGACTTTTAACACGTTTATAATTGTTAATTCAATAAGACGTTTTCAATTTGATTGCAATTGTATGATAATTATACCAACAAATACAAATATAAGTAGTCATTAACAACCAATCGTATATTAATTCTTTTATTTTAGATTCCCCGTTCTGAAATTTGTTCTGCGATCGGAGAAGATGCTAACGTAGACTAGGGTTCCGACATAGGATTGTGCACTCGGCCGGCAAATTTCAATTAATCGGACACTGAAACGTTTAAACGTTTATTATATTTGTATCGAATTTCGTAAATATATATATATTTATTTATTTGTTTATTTATTTATTTTGTTAATTTCGCCTCTTTCTGCGTGCAGTATCCGGACCTTTAGGCCGGGCGCACATTGAGACGCCGGGTAGATTAGGTTAAGCCGGGCGCTAATCGTAGCCGGACTGCCTCCCGTCGATCTGTCGGCCTCTCGCAGGTGCAGGGCGTTTGACGATCTGCGCGCGTTGGGGGCTACAGCGGGCGACGAACCCTGCCCGTCAGCACTCCGTACGAACATCCTCCTCGCGACCAGCTGGGCGCGCCGGATCCGGTCTACGGAAGCGCCGGAGGGGAGCGGGCGCGCGTTAACTCGTTCGCTCATCCCCTCCCCCTCCCCGACGTGCTGGTGCGGTGGGTTACGAGACCGCACGGTTCAACGACGTACCGCCTCACTCAACTGCTCACGGGGCACGGATGCTTCAACTCGTTCCTTCACCGGATCGGGCGAGTTCCGCACCCCGGGTGTTCTCATTGCGGATTTCTCAGTGAGGAGAACGAGGTGGATGACGACGCTCTCCACACCCTGATGCGCTGCGAGGCGTTTGACGGGGACAGGGAGCGCCTGGTCCGGAAGATCGGTCCGTTCGAACCGGGCGACTTGGTGTCGCTCGTGCAGGAGTCCCCAGACCACCGGGAAGCCGTGGTCGACTTCGCCGAAGCCGTCATCGCGGAGAAGGAGTCGGCAGAACGGCAGCGTCAAGCCCTCGACGTTGCCGGCGTGCGTCGCTTTCAGGCGTACCGCCGCCGTCGTTGACGGGGGCCCCGTAGTCGCTGGACCGCCGGCCGGGAGACCGGCAGGAAGAGTCCCCCACTGACTTTGTGAGGGCAGCAAGTGGTCTTCGGCCCGGCTACCCGACATCCCCACGGTAGGGCGAGAAACGTTGTTACGTAATTTTTTATGTGAGCCCGCCCCGCTTTAGGGGAAAACGGGATTTTATTATTGTTTTGTTTTCAAATTTTCAATAAATGATGGCGACCCGCCTCCCGAAATAGTGTCCCACGGCGTTTCCGGGAGGCGAGGGTATTGTTGGTTTATATAAAAAAAAAAAAAAAAAAATGTTAAGCAGGGCTGGTTAAAGCAGTAAAATACTACGCAACTTAGATGACTGGACATAGAAACGCAGTTTCTTCCCGTCTTTGTGTATAATCGGTCGTAGAACGTACAAATTATGGCCGAACTAAACGAACTAGACATACGAGGTGTGACAATAAAATAACGAGATTTTTTGAATAAAAGTTGTTTATTTTAAAAATGTTATAATTTAATGATTATCACCTTCAAAGTACCTTCCCTCAGCATCAATACACTGTTGCATACGTCGCTGCCATTCTTGAAAACAGTGTTGCCAATTGCTTTCATTCAGCCCTTTTAGAAGTTCTGCCGTTTTCATTTTTACGTCATCAACTGTTTGAAAATGGGAAAAGAAATAAGAAGGAAATAAGAAGAAGTCACAAGGAGCAAGGTCTGGCGAGTACGGGGGATGTTGAAGTACAGAAATTTTTTTTTCAGTTAACAAACGTTGAATTGAAAATGCACTGTGAGCTGGAGCATTGTCTTGGTGAAGAACCCAGCCATTTTTCCATAGATCTGGTCGCTTCTTTCTGACACGTTCTCTTAATTTAATTAATACCTCTTTATAATAATATTGATTAATTAATTTTGTCGATTTTTTCAACGTTTTCGTTTGTTGAAGACGTGGTAGGACGTCCAGAACGATCATCGTCTTCGACGTCCTCCCTTCCACTACAAAACCGTTTGTGCCATTCAAAAACACGAGCTCTTGATAAACATTCTTCACCATAAACTTCACATAACATACGAAACGATTCCGCGGCAGTTTTTTTTAATTTAACAAGAAATTTAATGTTAACACATGTTGTTCGATTTTTATATCTAACATTTTTCGGCAGTATAGTCGAACTCGCACTAATAACAAGGCTACTAACGTATAAGAAAATCAATCGATGTTGATCAGTGTTCATAGTACTTTTAGATAAGTGTTTTCTAATCATATTTCAATAATCGTTTTATAGATAACGTTAATAGTTTAGGTTATATTTAGAAAGTCTCGTTATTTTATTGTCACACCTCGTATGTTCCGAGTCTAATTCAGACGAAGAAATGGACGAACTTTTACTTTTGTATTCACTATCGAAAGGAAATAAATTTATATGGGAATTTTGTCCCCATAAATTATTTTTTTAATTTTGATTTATCGGTATGGCTAGTATAATATAATATATATAGGTATTGATATGCCAAGTAATATTGAAAAACAAAAAATATATGAAATATATTCAATTTTAACTAAAAACTACTTCGTTCGTTAAACACAATGCTCGTTTTACATGTGGTAAACCACGGCGAGTACAGGCGAGTACAGGTGTTATGCGGACGTACGTTAAAAATTAAACGGCGTTTTTATATCTAACGATGGTTTTGTTACACCGGCCTCAAATCGTGGTAATTCATCGAATTTTATTGCGATAACGGTGTTTGTACGCGCTATTTATTAGATATTTTTTCGACCGAAAACTCCGAAATTATTGCGCGCACAAGCGGCGACGCAACGACCACGGGCGTGACTTAACAATAAACGAACGCCGCCGCGGGAAATAATATAAATTATTATTATTATTATTATATTATTTTTTTTTTATTTATTTTTTTTTATATATATAGGAGAGAAGAGACTGTATTTTAACTTACCGACAGCCACGGTTGTATGTATCCCGCGGACGATATATCTCTTGGAAATTCCTTTTCTGTTTTTTTTTTTTTTATTTTTTTTTTCAACCCGCGCGGACTCCGTGAGTGTAGACGATTTCTTAAACTATAAAAACATGCGCATTTTATGTACAATATTATTGTTTATTAATATATACTTTTTTATACTTTGTACTTATTATCGTGTGTATATATTTATATAGTTATATTGGCACGGTGCAATAAGACATGACAATTCAAATTCAAATAAACAGCAGTAAACTAAATTGTATTGCAATCGTGGTAATCAGTGGGTATAAGAAATTCGATAAGAATTAACGGAGGCTCGGGTCGTATGGGTCCGTGTCGAGGTTTTTTAATGAATAGCCTCTATACCAGGCTCGAGGTATAGCAGGAATTTACAAGAACGTAGCCAATTGTTCATTTTTTTTTTTTTTTTTTTTCAAAGCTACAAAATATCAGTTCGATTAAAAGTAAAAATATTTAGTATCGTAGAAAAAATTTTAATCGTGGAATGAAATGATTAAAAAACGGTCCTCTAAATATACAGTTATTCAAGGGGTTTGCCGTGTAGGCAATTTAAACGAAACGTTTGAAAAAAAAAAAATGAAAACCGATCGACTTGAAAATGTTGAAATTTACGAATTTTAAAATTGGTCCCGGGACACGGGTGTTTGTCGTGTAATCGTGAAATATGTTCACGTAAAACATATCGTCCATTGCGATTTTATAATGTTTTACCCGTTATGATAATCAAAAAACAACCCCGCGGTCAAGGGCGTGACGTGTCGATTTTCGTTTTACCGGGACGTAAAGGAATACCGTAGGACGTACGAGATTTAAAAGTGGTAGTTTTTTTTTTTTTTTTTTTTTAAATAAATAAATTTTTCCGTTGAAATATAAATTTAAACGGATACCTACGCGTGGTCGCCTGATACTGATGAATCCGTGTAGTTTTTAATTTCCATCGTTGTCCGTTATACGTTAAACGGTGCCGCCATCGAGATGAAACGGTTTTTCGACACGACGACGTTTTCGTGTTCGAAAACGTGAGATCGCCGACTTCACACGCCACACCGGCACGTTCGCCGTCCGCCGTCCGACCGAACAGAACTCGCCGGATTTCGGTTTTCGAGCAAAAAAAAAAAAAAAAAAAACATCTATTGTACAATTAAAATATGACAACGTTCCAGAGGGCAAGACGATCCGGCGTTTTTTTTCTTTCTTTTTTTTTTTTTTTTGTAAAGTTAATTTGTTGAACAGTTTGAAAACGTACGTTACGTTCGGAATAATTGCCAATAACGCGTTTCTGATTTTCTACGATTACGTGATTATGCCGACGATTGTAAAATACTGCGCGCAACACTATTATATAGTATTTTACATTCCACGGATATTATTATATCCACTGTTAATCACAGATCCAAGACATTTTTTGTCTTTAAGGTGTTCGCCGGGGACATGTACGAAAACCTTTAATTTGAAATTAACGTGAGTTAACTTAACCAGCCTACTATGATTTACTCGGTATTTTATTCATTTTTTTTTTTTTTCTTTTCCCCGTTATCCCGAATATTCCAAATAAAACTAAAAACGCAATTAAAAAAAAAATCGAAAATATATAAACATAGAATAATGATCAATGAAAAAAGATTTTTTTTTAAACTTTAATTTGCTTTTCAATTCTTGATATTACGTTGTAAAAAAAAAAAAATAAACCGACAAATTATGTGTTTAAAATTGATATTTAAGACCAATTGAATATGATTGATGATGTTCATGAACAAAAAAAAAAAAAAATTAAATCGCAGGAAAATATATTTATATTTTTTTCTCTCTAAAAAGTGTGAAATATGCACAAAACAACCGAATATGCATTTTTCGTTGAAAACGGTAAAAATATACACTAAAAATAATTCATATTTTACCTTGCGTGTGCATGAAACGAATTCGAATTAGCCTGGTGTCCTACGAATAGGATGCGTACAGGAAAACATGCGAATCCTACAACATCCTAGCCGTAATTATAACTCTTAATATCCCGGGTCCTATTTAAGCGAGGACATTATGGGTCGAATGTCCAGGGCCCATATACTGGATTCAGTTGTTCATTTAATTTGTAATTAAACCCGTAATCGGTAGAAGAACACCGAAGAACCGTATACACAGTCAAAAGTACTAGGGCTGCGAAAAATTGGCCGCCTTAGGAATCTCTTATCCATTGAAAATGACATCCTGCTGCCAAGAAAAGGTAAAATATGAATTTCAAAGAAGTACATTGCAGAACAAAAGGCTAGGGGGAAAAAAAAAATGATTTTGTAATAAATACATTCGTGTAACCGTTTGATTTACTATTAATTGTTGGCTGTATTTACTAATTATTATTTAATTTACAATCCGTAATAATAGGCCTTAAAAATTCTAAATCAGGTTCTGTTCGATATCGGCTTTTTTACTATTTTTTTATTCTCTCTAAACGTTTCTTATAACGTTTTTTTGATACGGAGACGACAAACGCCGCCGGTGTGGCGGTTAAAAAGAGATATAATAATAATATAGGGATGGCGGCGTAGTGAGGGGGGGGGGAGAATGGATGAAATAAAAAAATAAAAAATCGATCGTTTGATTTATACGTACGTTTGGGCTCTAAACGGAAATCGTATAGACGGCCCGCGTAGAGGAAGAGGGTACTCGCGTTGCCGGTGTACATACCCGAGTAATAATATTATTATTATTATTATATTATGTGTTTGTAATAACGTCGTAAAAAAAAAAAAAAAATCCTCCGAAGGGAAAGGAAAAAAAAAAAAATATTATTATTATTATTATTGTTTTCTATTGTGTATCGCGATTTGTGTAGCGAGACGCCCGTGAAGTCGGGCGAGAAATAATAATAAAAAAAAAAAAAAAAAAAAAATATAATAAATAAATAATAATAATAATAACGATAACAATAATGACTTCTTTTTCATCTCGTCCGTACCCACACGTTCCGACACTAGTAATAATAATAATAATAACAACACACGCACGCGGATATTTTTTTTTTTTTTTTTGATATTTCTATTAGCGCGGCGATGCTTTTCATTTATAGATTTGTTGCAGAAACGGTGCCGCCGCGCCGTTCGTAGCGGAATTGAATCCGTCTCGGCTGTCAATGCCGATGATAATAATAATAATAATAATAATAATAACACCGACAACAACGACGACGACGACGACGATAATAATAATAAATATAACGATGAAGATATCAAATCAAATAATAATATGTGGTGCGTGTATTATAGAGACCGGAGGAGGCTCCGGGTGATTTATCCACGGGCCGCAAACGACGACGACGACGACGACGACGACGACGACGACGGCGACGGCGACAACGGTACTTTTATTTATTATTTTACTTGTCTTTCTCTCTCTCTCTCTCTCTCTCTCACACACACACTCTCGTCGTCTTCTCTTCTGTTTTTATATCATTTTTTTTTTTTTTTTTTTGTCTATAAGCGACGACGCCTCCGGATCGATAATACGAATCGAAAAACAAAAAAAAAACAAAATGCGTAACAATCGGAACAGGCGTACGGGTCGTGTGCGATTGCGATGACCGAGTTTCGGTAACGGACAGGAAACTACCCGCCTGCGACGCAATATCCACACACTTGCCTACGAACGCCGCTCGGACGAATAAAATAACGGAATTTCATTACCGTCTCTCGTCCCTGTATTTACGCCCGGGGCCTTCGAAACGCAATTCAACAGTAAATTATTTACAAAACCGCATACACTAACCGTTATAAACATCCGATCCCGGGCAAAAATTGGTAAACGTTTTTGTTTTTTTTTATAATAAATTGGACATTTATTGTATTCGTTTGTGACTACGACACGAATCCGTCCGCCGTTCTTCCGTTTCGAATCGTTGTGGATTTTCATGGAGCGGAAAAATGTTTTATTATTCGCACTACTCGGATAATATCGAAATTCAAACTTTTAACGATTAATAAACGGTTATAATCGGATTTCACGGAGCGTCCGAATTTTCGGATCCATTTCGTTTGTCCCGAAGTAAATGAATATTAATTTGAAAAAAAAAAAAAAAATTATTTAAATAATATCAGAAAGAAATGCATGGTAAATCCGAATATGAATTGTCTACAAACCCGCATTTGGATATCTGGATATTCGGATTTCGTGGCCATCTCCGGAAAGGGCTAATATTAATATTCTGTGATATATATTTAACATTCAATTACCTACATTATCGCGGATTTCTTGACAAAAATGTTTAAAAAAAAAAATCGAATAAGTTTTGTGAATATTAAATCGTGGTTTACTAACAAAGTTAAAATTTTACATAGACATTTTATGCATAATACATAATGCATATACGTAATAATAGGGTAAACGAAAACACGAGTACCCAAGGTTGACCAATTTTGTACTACACAGTTTCGAATAATATTACGCGGGGTAATATTAACGGTATAATGTCATTTTTTTTTTTTTTAAATAAAACTGAAATTGAAATTTTGGTAAATATACATATTTTATCATGTACATGAAACTAAGAATTGTGCCAATTTTCGGGAGTGTCGATTCCATGTTATAGAGTGTCGGCATTTCAAGTTCCGCAAATGAAACGATATTGCGGAAGCCATTTTCGCTGTTGCTGTTGTTTAGAAAATGTTTTTTTTTTTCTTCTGGAAAAACGAACAATTTTTACGCAAAGACTTTAAATATTTTAGTAAAATAATTCAGCGTGTACGCGTAAATTGTTCTTCGGAGAGGTGTTATTTTTGTTGTTTTTTGTTTTTTTTTTTTTTGTTTCTTATTAGATAACCTAAAAATGTCAACAGACTAGATTACCTAATAAATACGACAAATATTTAAAGAGCATTTTAATTTTAATGCTGCGGTGTACTCATATAATAGGTTTTCGGACGAAAATATTATGATTGACTTCTTCTTTTCTTTTTTTTAACTTATTAATATACCTAGTCGTTCTACACAGAAGACCGAGGGATCGACCACGATGGGAGTGGGTTTATAATTAAAAAAAAAAAAAAAAACAAAAAAGTATCCTATACACTTTAAGGGACTAATCATTTTTCCTCAAAATACCGCATTTCGGAATACGGAGGAAAAAAAACCGTCGCTGTCTTGAGAATGATGTTTTGATTTAAAATTTTTTTTTGTTTTTTTAAACCCAACTTTAGCATGTTTATTGCTTTTTAAATTCAATTTATTGAAACAACCGATATTCGTATATGAAATTTGTATCGTATACGTTTTTTATTTTATTTTATTCGAGTTATATGATTAATAGTTTTATTATTATTATTTATACAAAAAGAGTTGTCTGACGGATACCCCAGATTTTATTTTACAGACGAATCGCGCGAAACGTCACAATTATTTCGAATACTATTCTATACATAGTGGAATAAAATATTGAAAATTTCGAGTTAATCTCTGTTAATCTCTCCTCACTAAAGTAAGGTCTGGTATTTCTGCAAGAACGGTGCTAACTATATATATTTTTCTTTTTTTTTTCTATACTGAAATAATTGTTGAGTTGGCGATAAACACACTAATAAGTATGTTATAAACTAAAGCGAGTGAAATTCGACCGCAAATGAACATTTTACAATTTAATCATATACGCGGTTCGCGGTGCGCATACCACAGCGACTGCCGCAAGAAGTGAAAAGTGTTATCTGAGATTACGATTACGTTGTTATTATTATTATTATTATTATTATTCTACAGCGGCGAATGCCAAGTGGTTAGGAAATTAGAAAAGTTTTCGCACGTAGTAAATCCGCGCGTCTCGTCCGCGAGAGGATCCGATTAGCTGATTGTTCCGTTCCCGGGACCCGTACCGACGTTCCCTGCTCAAGACCGAGCCACGGGCCGCAAACGGAATCATCCGGTTGGGCGAATTATTTCTTTTCGAGCGGGCAACTTAAACACGGCAATAACGCACGTCTGCGCGTTCCGTCGGCGTCCACAATAGCATTACCGTCAATGCTGTCGGGTTCGAATCCGAAAATCGTAGACGAAATTCGTTCCGTTCGACCGGCGTCACGCAAACCCGTCGTGATTTCTCGTCGGCTATGCTTTGGGATTGCACTTGGGACACTAAGCTTATCGGGTTTAGATAGACCAACGGTGTGGTAACACTCGGCAATCGAACAGCATCAGAGCCAACTGTTGTTATCATCGAATTCGTGTTATCGGTGAGTTAAATGGCCAATCAGAGGATTTCGTTTGCGTCCGTGGCGGCATTTTTCGAGTAGGGAACGTTAATGCGCTCCCGGGACCACATTTGTGCGTAACCGCGTTGCCGACACAGAAGAATGTTCTCCGAACAGTCAGCTAATGTAGTATTATTGATTGGATGGATGGGGGGGGGGGTAATAATCGAAATCAAAACCGTACTAAAAATTAAAATGTATAAAGAATTGAAAAAAAAAAAAAAAAAATACAGTTTTTAGAAATCGAACCGAAAAAAAATGTCGAAAACCAAAAAAAAAAAAAAAAAAAACGAAACCGTTTAAAACTGACATCGGCTTCGAGCTCCGGTCATTAGGCGGGCCGTTCGTCGTAATCGTATTTGAAACGGTTTTTTTTTAGACTACTTATTCGGACGGTCATAGGTAGTTTCTCGGTACGAGAAATATCGTTAGAATTATACTGTATACCGTTAAGACCACCGCACCAGTATGGTAATAATGGCACAGGCGATTGTTACTATTAACAGGACTTGATATCATTTGCCATCCAACACTGACGGGCAACAATGATAAAAAAAAAAAAAAAAAATCGCTCTAACGCGGACCGAGCAAACACTCGCCCGACGTCGATTTTAGAAACAACAAGCGACTTGAATATAAAACTAAAAAGAGTACAATATTCCGGAGGTGATTTTTCGAAACGTTTTAATATGCAATCGTTTAAAAACGTTGGAACAGTATGGAATATTTCTATAGATGACGTACGCATATGATATTGAACGTTATATCCGGAATTAATGAAAAGGAAAACAAAATAACGCATCGTCTCTTGTCCACCGAAATATTGTCATCGTATATTTTTTTAACGGGTGTTTTTTATTTACTCTGAAACCGAAATCAAGCGAGTACCAGTCTCCTCAGCCTGCTCGAGAGTGTTTTTTTTTTTTTTTTTTTTTTTTTTTTTTTTTTTTTTTTTTTTTTTTTTTTTTTTTTTTTTGTTATGTCGCCATCCGGGTAGCACGCTTCCTACATGACGTTAAACAAGTGTATAAAAATATGATTTTTTTTTTCTAATTTTCTATACTACATGGTTGTACCGACGGTTATAAATGCTACGCGTAACACTATACAGTATTTATAATCGACGGTTATATTAGTTGTAATATACGCTATTAATCACAAATCGAGATCTGAGTAATTTGTTTTTTTTTTTTTTTTTTTTTTTGTCTGTAAGGTACGCGCGCAGCAAGTTGTTTTATTGCGGGGGCACGTTTCGAAAACTACCTACCAATTATTTAAAATGCACCTACACGCTATATGATTTACTTACTATTAATTTCGTGTTTTAAACGCGTACGTACGAGTGTAATATTGTAAAACGCGTCCGAGAGCAGTCGGTACGGGCACGTGAAAGCGAACGCCGTTGGTTTTTAATCAATAACAATTATTACGATTATTATTATTATTTTTTTTTTTTTTATTCGTATAATTTTCTAAAATATAGAGGTATAATAAATTAATAATTTATTGTAAGTATACTTACAGAGAGAGAGAGAGAAAGAGAGAGACCAAATCCTGTTTTTTATAATATCATTTTATTTTTTATTTTTTGTTCGTTTATAAATTATACACCACTATACGGGGGTTATATGGTGGTGTACTTACATATAATTAAGAAGTGATACATTTTTCATTTTTGAAACACAAAATAAATATTCATATTTATTATATTACTAGTGTTAATAAATCACTAAAATTATTATATTGCATGACGTTCGTAAAAAACCGTTTGAAGTTAATCGTAAAGAAATCAATAAATTTCGACGTATGAATAATAATAATAATTATACGGATTTAAAAAAAAAAAAAAAAAAAAAAATGTTCTTTTAGAAGACACCGAGCGTTTTTTATTATAACGCGCATGTGATTTTTCAATTTTTCCGATCGGTCTGCGAAACCTTTGTCAAGACAAATTCCGTATTGCGCGCACACTCGGTAATTATTGCGTTTGTCGTTTCGTTTTCGCCGGGTATTAATTGTAATTTTTTCGCGTTTTTTCTCGTTCCGTCTCGCCGAAAGTTCTTGTTGCGGTACTAATGTTCCAAACTTTGGTCGGTTGGTTGGTTGGGGGGGGGGGACGGGAGACACACCGGACCCATTATCGTCTATGTTGTACCGATACGATTGGCGGAGTTCCGACTGCAACCGCCGGAGCGCGCTGTACACTCAAACACGATTTATTATTAATATACATATACAGTTCTCACGCGTGTTCCGATTGAATCGTTCGTCGACGACTTGGCCCCGAAAAGGTTATCCGATTGACATCTCAATTGGTTTCTCGTGGCGGCGGCGGCGGCGCTGACACACGCCAGGAGGTCGGGTATAATAATAATAATAATAAGAAGAAGAAGAAGCAGGAGGAGGAGAAGAAAAAGGAGGAGGAAGACTGGCGGTGGCGAGGAACACGACGAGGTGGGAGAAATAATCATAGTAAATAATAATAATAATAATAATAATAATAATAATGATAATAACGATAATAATATTATTAATAGCGTCGCGGATACAATTAGTCGCTGTCACCGGATTGGAAAACGATTATACACCATTAACCGCGTGCTCGCGGCATAATAATAACGTTATTATTAACAACTCCGGGCCGCGCACAATATACAGGGTGATACTTTTTATTATTATTATTATTATTTAACCGTCCGACGCGCGCGCGAAGATTTCCAGTAAAATCGTATTCGGGTAATTTTTTTGCTGGGGTTTTTAATTTTATCAATAGTTTTTTTTTTTGTTTTCTTCTTCTTAACGATCTTATCCGATTACTGTGCGACAATACACGTCGGCAATTCCAATCCGCGTTCCCGTCTAATAAACACCGCCCGTAAAACGTAGGTTTGTAGGGCCTCTTCAGTGAAAGAAACCGCGTTCGGAACAAGAAGCGGCGATTTCCGTTCGCCGTTAACGGTGTTTGAAACGCGGTTTTTATTACGGGCCGCGTTCGCTTTTCCCGACGAAATCAAACGTCACTAACGTACGGTTCTGCGCCGTCGCGGGCTGCGGTAACGGCCGGTGAAAACCGGCGAAATCGATTATTGCGCCCGGCGTCTCCGGACGGCCACGGAAAGAATACGAGAAACGATAAACAAAAAAAAAAAAAAAAAAAAAATTATCAAAAAAAAACCCACCCTGTATATCGTAACGAACACGTCGGTTTGTAATAATTGTGTTTGTGCGTGCGCGCGTGTATCGTCGAGAAAACGTGTTCGGTGCCCCGGCGACCTTATATCCACCCGTAGGTACACCTATACGCCGATTACCGGGGATTAATAATATAGTCTTTTGATCTCGGTCGAAGTGAAAAAAAAAAAAAATATATATATATAAAAAAATAATAATGAAAAAAAAAAAAAAAAAAAAATATATAATAATAAAATAGTGACACGTCAAACTTCATTAGTCCGCGGCGAGACCCGGCAACGCGTGCATTTTTTTTTTTTTTTTTTTTTTTTGATTTATTATCACTGGCCACTACGCGTAGCTCATTCTATCCGTTTCTATCACAATTTTTTTTTTTTTCACTTCTTCTTCTTCTTTTATGCGCGTTCGCTGATGCCCGGTCCGAACACCATCGGTTTTTTAAATTTTTTTTTTTTTATACGTAATAATAACAACGAAGAATACCGGACTCGGGTGCACATAAATACGTAATGGCGCGAGCAGTTGAGAATTATTCGGTTTTCCTCTCTCAATATATTCCCGTATTATGGCGGAAATGAACAATAATTGCGATCGACGACGATGCCGGAATTTTTAGATTCTGACCGTATATATATAGCGAAGAAATTGGTTTTATTATGTGATGTGTATGTGTTTTTTTATGACTTTGAACAACTTTTCAACCAATTACTTACTACCCCGTCCGTCAACATCAGGGGTGGTTTCCGGGAGCAAATTTTCTAGAGCCTAACCATCGAGGAGTCGATTTTTTTTGTTATTCCTTGTCGTTTTCCAAATAATGGGGGGGGGGGAGGAAACGGAAATATTTACGCAATTATACGGTTTCCGGTATTTTCAATTTGGTTGTAATTCAGTAGGAATTACTAATAAGAATTGTAGAATTTAGAGGCTTGCAATTTTCACCGAATACTTAAATTCGCGTTTTCTAGACGCGGTCCTATTTTCAAAACATTAGGGTGTTTTTTGAGTTATCTATAAAGCTGTTCTAATTTTTCGTTTTTATTTTCTTTTAGTTTTCATTGGTTCCTACGTAGGATTAAATTTTCTTGCTTTTCTTAATATCTGTACATTGACTATATTGCACACTATATTCTGAATATAATTCCTATACACACTTGGTAAAAACGTCTAGAATTTATCGGTCCTGTCAGCCGAAAATATATAACTGATCAAAAATCAAACAATAAGGATTGAAGCTATTTGTGAATAGTTATATAAAAAAAAAACAACGATAGTCGTGATTATGGTTTTGTCGGATTCCACATCAAATAACTCCGTCCAACGCGATAATGACTATTGAAGATTTGAAAAAAAAAATGATTACAATTATTTACCGAATTATTTGCTAGGTAGACGGACGTATTTATTTTGTTATAAATACAATTTCAAATTATGCTCGGACGTTTTTAACCGAGCGTCGCAGTAGAAAAAAAAAAAATGTAATAATAATAACGACGTACGGGCGTATATGTCGGTGTTTTTCGGTATTTTTTTAATTCGAGAAAAAAAAAAATTAAAAAAATGCTAGGGGGGTATAAAGAAAAAAACAATTTCGAATGTCGCGGAAAATATTATTATAATAATAATAATTTACATATAACGTTTATAGGCCGGGTTCGCGTGAAACACCTACCTATATATAAATATTCGCGAATCAGTGGCGTGTTGACAGGCCACGGGGCGCTCCCCTTGCCGTACGCGCTGGAGGGTCGGAATGATAAATTCGCGTTTCGGCTGTACGACACTCCGTCTTCGCGGCGGCGGCGGCGGCGGCGGCGGCGGCGTCGGCGGCGGCGTTACGTTACGAAGTTAATTTCCGCGCTGTCAATCAAAAAATTGGCCCCGGAGTCCCTCGTCGCCGACACCTCTCCCGCCGACTCCAACAGGCCGGGGGCGATGCCGCGATAATGTACAATAATAATAATAATAATAATAATAATATACTATCGGTATATTATTATTATTATTATTATTATTATTATTCACTCGCCCGTAAAAAAAAAAAAGAAAAAAATGAAGAAAATGAAGAAAACTTCGAGAGCGCCGCCCGCGGGACCCGTTCGGGAAATAATAATTAATAATTGGAGACCGGCTCCAGGACGGGCGAAAATCGTTTTGCAAAAAGTCTCCGTACGTAACCCAAACGCCACTGTTCTTATTATTTTTTTTTTTTTTCGGTCGTGCGGGCGCGTCGACGCGCAAGAAAACACGACCGGCCGCGTCAAAACCCGTCAAAACCTCCCCTTGGACGCGATTTATTCTAACGGCGGCGGCGGCGGCGGCCGTGTTGTCCGGATGGAGAGTGGGGTCGGGCGATCCCGGGAAAATTATAGACGAATCCCACCCGCATCCCCACGACGACGACCGACGACCGACGACGAGCGTTTTTTTTATTGAGGCGACCGAACGCAAGTAAGTTCCCACACGGGACACGGCAGGTGAAAATCACCCGCGGGTGGTCGCCTGCGTGTGCGTTCGCGAGAAAAGGCGAGGGAAATCAAAAAAAATATTTATATATATTTTCAATATTGTAAGTGATGTTTTTCCACGTAACAACGGTGTTTTTTTTTTTTAACGTTATAATGCGTTTATTTAATTGCACAAAACGGACATCGGTAACGAGATATGCGTTATCAATAAGTGATCGTCGTCATTTCCGTATCCGTTGCGTTAATAACTATTACCGCTGGGATTTTAATGCCCTAAAATATCGTCAAAAAAAAAAAATACGAAAAAAATCACGGATAAAAACGCACTATTCACTTATCAATAACAGCTTAAACGGTAAAAAATAAAAAAAAACATATTACGAGTGGTTTGGTTCTTCCTGCTTTTTCAAAAGTGTTTTACGCCATTCGGCAGGAAACATCTTCTAATTGCTTATTAACTACTTCTTAATCATTTATTTTGAAATAACAATTGAAAAAAAAAAAATACATTTTAATATTTTAACGGGTTATTTTTTCTGCTAAAAAAATTGTAGAAAAATGCATTTTCTGTGAACTTTGTCAATAACCGCACAAATATGCAAAATAAAAATTATATTAAAACAATCAGTATCACCCAAAACACATTTTCTATTTACGGACCTACGTTTTGGAACACCGGACATAAAAAAATATGCAATTGCATCAAAATCCCAGCCCTTAAAATTAGCATTAACACACGGGCACGTTTAAAAATATTTAAAATATTCAATTGTCTTTAATAGCAACCCGGAAATCGTTTCGTTTATGTTGTTGTTATTATTGTTTTTTTTTTTTTTTTTTTTATATTTATTTTTTAGAAAACCCGTCGGACATCTAGACAATTTAGTAATTTTTTTTTTTTTTAGGTACGATGCGAATAATAATTCAAAACATTATTTACTAACCGAAAATATCATAATTAAAAGAAAAATAAATACGCGTATAGGTGTACGTACCTCTACTACTGGCCTAATCTATCTACTGCTTTTTAATAATAAATCGCTTGATTAAAAAACCGATAATACGTGTATAATGTAATGTCGTAATATAAATAATACAACAGACTTTCTAAATACGACGAGCAGTACTTATAATATAATTCTCACGTGATTATTATTATAAATAATATTATGACAGGGATTAAACATTTTATAATAAATGGAATAATAAATACGCCTTTTGTATAACAATTTTTGTCAGTATTATTATCGTCCATTGTGTACAATCGGTCTTCTTTCCACGGAATATTTAATAAAATGTTTAATGTTTATTATTATTATTATTATTATGTCGGTGTTGCTGCCAAGTCGTGTACGCGACGCGGACGAAATTTTCAATCGGGACCCGCTGTCATCTCCGTGACGGTCCGGGATGACTAATGATGTGTACGAAACCGACGGACGCAGTCTAAAAGGAATTGAAAACTCGATTTATTTTACTAACGCCTACAGACGCGGCACGCCACGCCGAATAGATAACATAAAATACATAGCTAGGTACTTATGGTCGGCGAACACTACAGCCAACACCCGGGACTTGTCGTATTTTCGAATTGTAATACATTTTTATCGAATTAAAAAAAAAAAAAAAAAAAAAACCCTCCCGTCGTACGATTATGAAAAAATCTAACAATAATATTTTTAAACGTAAAAATCCTACTTATACTGTAAACTGTTTGGATTTTCGTGACATTTTGTATATATATATATATATATATATATATATAATAGATACAATAAGTCCTGAAACGGGACGTCGGTGTGTTTTTGTTCCAGAATTTCATCTGTGGTTTTAAAAGTAAGTAAAAAAGATAAAAAATAATAAACTATCAAACACGGTTGACGATTTAGGCAACGGTTCTGGACAACGAAACTTGACTCGAACAAGTCCGGGAATTGCAGCTAAATAAATATAAATATATAAAAATAAAATACATATTTTATATTACCTAACCTATATCAAATAAATAAAAAAATAATTGAATACATAGTAAAAAAAAAAGAAAATAGCTTGGATTATTTACACGACCGGTTTTGATTTTAGATTCTGAGCGTATCGAAGAACGAATCCCGGTATTTACTATGATTTGTGCTTTATGTGTGATATTTTTTTCTGTCCGATATTTTGCTCCAATTGAAAACTTTTTGGTTTTTTGAATTTCGGATCTAGTTGGTGCAAGGGGAAATCATATTTTGATTGCCCAAACGGTTTGATTTTAATAAGCCTACGAGTGTTTTTTTTTGTCTGTAGTCAAATATTAGATAGTTCGATTCAACGTGAATTATTATTTATCAGTAATAATTTGTACATTTTGCGGTTAGAATACTTAACTATAATGTAATTATTATTGTTAATACGGTGGTTCGTGCAAGACAATTTATCGCAAACATCAAATGATAAAATATTATAGATATCCGTTCGGTCTCAATACTGGAATTCGATTTGTTGTAAAATTAATAAATTAAAAATCCTCGTTAAATTAAACATTTTGTATTATATAATTATCATGCAAACGCGATGACTTTTATTTTATTTTTTTTTTTATATCTTAATAATAAATTATTATTGTATTCAATTAATTACATTTTTTTTTTTTTTTTTTATAGGTGATGTATATTTATAAGGTGTTTCGGAGACCAGAATATCGAATGTATTACAACATTTTTACTGACAAATTGCACAAAAGTGAAATTGTATTTTTTAATATAATTTCAATAATCTATTCTACTGGATAAATTGCAGACGATGACGACGACGATGATGAAACCATAAACACGATACTGTCGTCAACTCCTGCAGCAACTCGTGAATAATGTCGATTTGCGCACAGTATGAAAAAAAAAAAAAAAAAAAAAAAAAAAACACGAATACACATAATAATAATATACAAAATAGGCAGGCAGTATGTAATGGTGGTTACTAATCTGACGATTAGCTCGATAACCTTGAGCGATTTATCATAAATTATCGAGCCCTTTTTACTATATGCTCGTACGGTGAGCGGTGAATTTTAGATTCTGATGAGCGTACGAAGTAATCACTGGTTTTACTATGAAATTGTGTGTCGACAACTTTTCAACCAACATTTTGCTTCAAAAATCATCATCAGGGGTGGTCTCTGATGGCAAATTCTGTCCGATCGGTCCATCGGGAAGGCGATAATTTTATATAATTCTTGTAATTTTCTTAATAATTGGCGAAAAATGTGATAACGGTTCGATTTTGTTTTTTTTTTTTCTTTTGCAAATAATCGTAGAGACTTTCATCGGCTTCTTATTTTAGCACTTTCTAGACGAGGTGCGATTGGGTTATTTTTAGCTATTTGAAATGGTGTTCATCGAAAAAAAAAAAAATGTTTGATTAAATACGCGGAATACACACGATGAAAATGGTTTTTTATGCTGACTTTTTAATCCTTCGCAAATAGCATTCAATAATAGTAATCAATGAAAAAATCATATAAAAATCCAAAGAAAATAAGGTAAAAACAGTATTTTCTCACCTCAGATCAACCCACTGTGCAATCGGGGGTGTGAAATGTTGATGGACCCCGTTGTCGAGATTCTGGTTTTTTTTTAAAAAATTTTTTGCGGATTATAATGTATTTCATTTCGTAATCACAGAGTTGAGTTTAATATCATTTTCAATTGCGTTCAAACCGAATCCGGGCTCAGAATCGTTTCTCGTCATGTGGCTAGACGTGCTCGTAAATCGCGTCGTCCGGCGTTTACGGCCGATATAAAAAAAATCGAATTGTCCTAACTTCCCAAATGCCCACCTACAAAAAAACGTGTGGCCCGCCCACCGAAGTATGTCGGTTTTTTTTTTTTTTTTTATTTTTTTTTTGTTTCGCTTTTCTACTCGCGCGATTGGGCAATTCGCCCGGTTTATTTATACGTTATTTTAACATTTTTAATAACTTGGGCATGACCCGCAACATTCGGCCGAACGCGCTCGCGCACGCAATAATTACATTATTATTATTATTATTATTATTATTATTATTTAATTACGATGACGAGCCGATATTGTTTTGAGGGCCCGATAAACGTGTACACGTGGAGTTAATTGCCTATCTGTTGTGTGCGATTTCTACACGTATACTGTGCGGTGGATATAGTGGGAAAAAAAAAATAAAAAATCGCCGGGGACTATACCGGCGGATACTCTAAAAAAAATATACATAAACGTCCCGAGCCCATATTTTTATTTTATTTTTTTTTTTTTTCGTACTTATCCAATTTTAATCGAAAATACCCTATGTAATTACGTAATTGGTATATTTTCACCAAACGTATTCATCTTGGTCGAAATTGATATTTTTCAAAATATCATTTGTGAAATAAATAATCGAAAATAACTGAAATATTTATTAGGTTTACTGATAACAAAAAAAAAAAAAAAAAATGTTAAATGTCGTTAAAAAATTACAAACTTGTTATTACGGTCTCGTACAAAAATCAAGAAAGAAATTCGCTAATTTTCACGGCAATTCTGAAGAACGAATTTGTCATACAGGCCGGTTTTTTTTTGTCACGATTACATTGTTTTTAATATAAAGTAATAATAATAATAATAATGTTATTAGACATAAAACAGATTTTATAGTTATGTATTTGAATTTTTTTTTTTATTCTATTTGCTTAGTTTTATTACTGGAGTCGCGCGTATTTTAACCGTCCTCCCGGATTTCTGGAATTAAAACCAAAGGCCAATCAAAATCGTAACTACAAATGGAAGTGGGACTCCGTGCGCCACATAAACCACTGATATTCTGAAGTTCTTCGGGTCCTCCTACCCGGGCGAATCAAATTTATAATAAATACGGACGATTATTAATTTATTACTTATTTTTTTTTTTTCTATCAATGTTTTATTATTAGAACGATTAAAACGGTTACGGCGTCCAGCGCGCAACGCGTCCTATAGCTGCGACCTGTCGCAATGAATATGGAGGGAAAAAAATAAAAAATATATTATTATTACGCTTCGACGACGACGGTTTTAAAACATTCAATAATCGCTTAATTCTTAAACGACTGTAACTGTATCAACGAACTGCGCCGCGGGTTACCGATTGAAAATTACGTACATTAAAGACGGGTGGATGGAGGAGGGGGGGAAAGGTTGTTGTCGAACGAATAAAAAATAATACGAAAAAAGAAAAGTACACGAGCAGAAAGAGTGCTCCAAGAACGAATTCTCATCGTTCTCTCGTACCCTCCGGATAATTTGGCAGGTTTTTTTTTTTGTTACGCAATAACAGTAACCGTAAGTTTACTATTGTTTTATTGTTGTTGTTTTTCTTTCTTTTTTTTCCAACCGAGAAATTATTATTAGTCTCTCGCCATCTTAAAATGTAAATTAAACCGTCGAATTTCCGACCGGCAACGTCTAACGTTCACAGTTTAGTTGGGGGTGGGGGAGGGATGTTCTTGTACCCCTATCCGGTGTTCCGGGGGAGGAGGGCAGGAAAACCCAGTGAATCTGGCCCGCGGCGGTATTTCATTAGGGCTCGGAAATCTACTACCACAACCACAACCGCGACCACGACCACGACCACTACCACGACCACTACCGATATACTACTACCATTATAACTACTGATATATACGACCGCTACCGGTATTAAAATATATATATATATATATATATATACGTGCATGTACGTGCACGTCGTGGCGGCGTCCTCCCGAAGTCTCGGGCCGGCGGTGGCGGCTTCACCTCCTCCTCCTGCTCTTAAGCGTATACCCATATATATATATATATATATACCACGTGTACTGTACGGTGTTATATACGCGCACCGCGTCATTTGCATAGCCAATTATGCGGCACACGATTATTAGACCGTTAAGACCTTATTTGCATGTAGCCCGTATTAAGAACGCTCACGTAGACCACACCGTGCCGTCGTATACCACACCGATTTCTGCACAAACACCCCGCCCCCCGGACAACCGAGTGTAATAAAGACGACACCTGCGTGCGTGTGTGTGTGTGTGTTTGTATTGGGTTTATAATAATAATAATAATAATATGTAAGCCAAAGACGTCTTTGTGGTGTAGCGTCGGCGACGGAACGGGTGGGCCCCGCGCCGAGTATAATAATTAACCACGGGCGTTTATTATAATTAAACCTCTACGGCGCTCCCGCTCCCGCTTTCTCCCTTTCTCCGTCTTTGTGTCTCTTGCTCTTTCTCTCTTTCACCGTCTTTGTGTCTCTTGCTCCGTCCTTTGCCGCCTTTCTTCGTTTGTCGCACCGCTACGGCCGCGCGTCTTGCCTATATAACAATAAGGAAATTTCGTCCGACTACCGCGGCATTAATCAAATATTGTTTCCTCCGTCGACCCGATGTCCTTTTTTTTTTTTTTTTCTTTTGTCTATACTTCGCGTTTTTCCCCCGATTCTCGTAGATCCCCTTTGTAGAAAACATCGAATTTCAGAAGTTTCGGATTCCGGTTATACCTAACCCAACGCAATGCGATGAACACGTATTTAATAATCAACTGTAACATTAATAGCAGGTCACACTATCGATATCTTTAAGGGGTTTGCGTATGGACAATTTCAACAAAATTTTCTTAAAAATGAACATTTATCGACTCATTTCCACTTTCGTATAAATTTTAAAACTGTCCCCGCGGGTCCCTGTCGTGCGTATTTATTGTATTACCTATCGTAAAAATGTTTCAAAAAAAAAAAAAAAAAAACCGCAGGTTCACGTAAAACCGAAAAGCGAACCGTCTGAGGTGATTTTAGAACTTCTACTCATTGCGGATATTAAAGACAACAACATTATCCATAGGGTATGATGTATTTATTTTCAATTTTCTTGAGTGAGATGGTAGATATTCAAAATCAAAAAGTGGTTTTTTTTTTTTTTTTTTTTAATTAAAACAAGTCGTTATTTTTTCATAAATTAATATTCAACCAAATGTAAATGTAATTCATTAGAACAAGTAGTGTTTTATAATTTTCATCGTTGGTTGTTTTCCGCAAAATCATATATACTCATTTGTCGACACAAGGTTTTCATGTTCTAAAACGCTCACGCTGACGTCCTCTTAACTATAGTTAAAAAGTTATTGTTAGTTTAAAATTCTTTAACTTAATATAGTTAATTATTATTGACGTTTATACTAATTATATAATTGTATGAACTCAACTGAAATAGTTAACCGGTCGAAGATTGATTCTGTTTTTATTTTTAATTTTTTTAATGCGAATATGCCAACAATCGTTTTAATCGGCCGTACCGCGAGATGATCTGATTGAGTTATTTCTGTATTTATTTATTTTTTTATTTTCAAATTAATTAACAATATTTGTTGAGAACTAACTGCATAATAATAATGGAAATAATATTAATAATGATAAAAAAAAAAAAAAATAGTATATTTTACGAACACCTACAACAAAGTATTTGAATAGAAATATAGTCAGTATTTTAGTTGTTTTTTTAAATGTATAAACCATTGTAATAAATATTATATTTCTGCGGTGTTCAGGCAAAACAGCGATAATAACAGAAAAATGCGAATTCGAGATTATTAGTGTGAAATATTGAGACAAAAACTGTTTTACAATAGGACTGTTTATAAGTCGTACTGGATGGTTTTAAACATGAACGCATACGGTGAAAACGGTACTGGAGTTTGTTAAAAAAGAGACAACTCACTTGTCAGCGTATTACAAGCATGTAGGGTAGGTTTAGGTCCTTATTCATCGACGAAAATAATAAAATTACTTTTTATAATTTCTTACACCCCATTTTGTTACGTGGTGTAAGAAAGTAATGCGTGTAAAATTAATGGGCGGGAGGGGGTAATAAATACTAATTTCAAAAGTTCAAAAATAATAACAATCCTAATTGTATCAGCATAGGCGTATGCGAAATAGGTCAAGTTGATGCATTTATGCTCGAAAATTAAAACATTTTTTGCAAAACCGTTCAAATAAACATTAATCATTATATATAGTATATATAACAAATAAATATTGATTTGTTTTGTTATTTAATTAACTTTTTTTTTTTTTTTTATGTCGACAGCACTGTAATATAGCAGTGCATAGTTCGGATGAAACAATCGATTTTTCTTCGAGACGCCGTTACTTTGCAAAACGACGCCTCGGTACATAGACTAAGAATAAAAAAATATCCAAAGTTCCCAAGAATATGTGCGAAACTGGGATTAAAAATTATACTGGCGGATGAAATCGTATAAATATACTCGTATGTATTTACGATTATTTCACGTGTATTGTCGTATTTGTGTGTAATGTATTGAAATGTTATGTTATGTTTTGGACGTTATAATAATCATGTGTCATTTTCATCAATGTTATGTATAGTGCTTTAACTGTTTGTTTATTTTATTTCTGTAAACGTTAAAAATTATTCGTACACCAGTATTTAAATACAAGTTTTCAGGATTTGATGGTACCATACTTTAAAAGTAATGCCAAAACCGTTTTAAGTATTTGGAATCGTTTATAAAAAAAAAATACAAAACATTATAATTAAAAACATTATAATACTATAGTGTACGTTCAATGCACTGATGAATTGAACATACGTAGTAGGATCAAAAAGTTCCCGGAATTTATTTATAGAAAAAAAACTATTTTTCTTATCAAATATCTGTTTATTGGAATTAAAAGTAGACATTATTAGCTATCTGTAGGGGGTTGTGGAATTGTAGAAATTTTTTTATCCGTTAAAAATTGCCGAACTGCAAAAGACGAGTGGCACGGTGCATTGTCATGATGCAAAAACCAACTATTTTACCATTTTCTTTGCCTTTTTCGCCGAATTGAATCTCTTAAACGCTTTAAAACTTCAATATAAAAACTTGAGTTGACTGTTTGTCCATTAGGTACAAATTCCCAGTGAACTAACCCTTCATTGTCGAAGAACACAATCAACATGACCTTCAATTGTGATTTGACAACACGTGATTTTTTTGATTTTTTATGGACACGATTACGACTCGAGAGATGAGACTAATGTAATTTTAACGACAAAACCTACAGATAGCTAATAATGTCTACTTTTAATTCCAATAAACAGATATTTGATAAGAAAAATAGTTTTTTTTCTATAAATAAATTCCGGGAACTTTTTGATCCTACTACGTATGTTCATTAAAAGTTTAAAACATAACAATTGTTTCAATACATTACGCGCAAATGCGGCAATTCGTGTGCAATTATTATGATGATATAATGGAAATATTGTTTCTATCACTAGTGATCTTTGAAATCCCGTTTACGGATATACGGAATGCCGCCGATTATCTTTTGTTTTCTCGGCATATTAGGGTTCGGGAAATCCACCTGTACCGTCTTGGTTTTGTCATGACAACATCGAACCGTTTTCGTACTGAAAATTTCGTACGAGTGTATTGTTAGTCATTAAACATTATTATCCCGGGGACGGGAGACGGGCACCAGGGCTAGTTTGCTGGCCACTATCGGCGATTCCGCACACAATTCCTATGCGACGTCACCGTCGCGGGTGTTGTGACTGAAAGACGCGCATTTTTTTTAGCAGCAGAGTATTTTATGAACGGGTTATTGGCCATAATTGGTCAGTGGTTTAGCGGAAACCGAAATAAGACCGATAACGATTTTACAACGATAGTCGGAAAATTGAACGCTAAAAAGAAAAAGAAAAACAACGCGTGGAATACGTTTTAAATACGTTAAACATAAATCAAATTGAATCACACAATCAATAATTTCTTAGCACGGGTCGGTCTACGGATTATCAAGGGTGACAATTGTAATACCAATTTCCTATAAACTTACATTATAAATAATCGTTAATTTTATTATTTTCATTTTTAACAACGACAATTAAAATTATTTTTTTATTATTATTACAATTGTCGAGTTTTTATTTTGTAATTTTATGCATTTAAGACTATAACTGGCAACGCCGTATCAATATGTATGCGGAATCGTGTTATTTTGAGGTAAAACAAATTATTTTGTATAAAGAAAATGTGCGGAATCGCTTGTTATCCGGGAAATAATATTATTGCGAGACGTAAAATAATTTACACATGGCGAACCTTATCGTAAAAAAACATTTGGGTGTACTAATTTTTCACAAATCTACCGCGTCCGTTGGTCCGGTATTACGTGAACTATAATTTCGGTCCGATTTCAGTGAACTGGACGAAAATTATTCAAAAGAATCGGTTTCCGAAATTTAAAAATGGTATGTGTGTGTCAAATTTGTCATCTAAAATTTCTGTTAGTTTTAACAATGTAGAATTTTGTATTAACTACGGGCGGACGACACGACGAGGATTCTACTCCCCGACGGTTATAAGCCTAAAACCTAATGGTTGTCATGGAATCTAACCTATATAGATTTTATTTACATCTGTTCGGTTGCCACTGGCTTTTTAACAAGGGCAGCGAATCGCGGCTTTCGATCCATTTAAAAAATAATAATAATTTCCAACACTTCAGACGGAAGAGGATAAATAATAAAATCAGCCGAGACCTTTCAAAAGCGCAAGGGAGGCCTTGGGCAAATGTTTAAATCCTCCCAGCCCATCCGCCGTCCGCGATCGTTAAGAAAAAAATAATAAGCCACTCACACAAATTCGTGTTTCGCCAGCTTCGTTTTTTTAATCGAGACTTTCGACGCCCTGTTCTCGTTTAATAGATTGTCCTTCGATTTCGCGTTCGATTTTCGTTCGGCGTTTTGAGGCGCCGCTCCGCAATCGTTCTTTTTGCGACTTTTTCTTCTATGCGGACAACAGTTGCAACACGGCCGTAGGTTTTGCGGCGGTACGCTCTTGGTATCTCTCCACTTGCAACAACACAATAACGGGCACCACAGACCCAGATACCGTATAATCGTATTGATTACCACACTACAGCTGCATTTTGTCCGGGGCGGCTGTCGGCAATGGTGTCTTATGTTGGCTGACGGTTTTTCAGCGTCGTTTACCATAGGCATAGTGATTTCGGTCTGTCGGTAAAGAGACTGAGAGAGAGAGAGAGAGAGAGAGAAAAAAAAAAAAGGACAATAAAAAAAGTCGTATAACTCAAATACCAGCTATATTACCTATATTAAATATTATTACGGCGTACGCAGGGGTAGGGTTCCAGCGTTCTAACCCACTCGTCCGAAAATTGTCTTTTATTTACCACTGTGATCTACGAATTATATTGGATTCAGTATTTTTCGGCCGGTACAAACGTAAAACGTTTGTGATAATCACGGACTAAGATATATCCCCTAGCATCGTATATATCTATATATATTCTATATCTATAAAATATATAAAATGATAGCGTTTGTTTGTATGTTCGGTGGGGGGTAAACTCAAAAACTATTAAACCGATTTGGTGGAAATTTTCATTTTTATTAGCCTGTTTATGACGCGAGAAGTGACATAGGCTATTCAACAGTTTAAAATTGTTGATAATAAAACACCAATAAACAATTTTTAAATTCAGAACGACTGCTGCGAGAGGTGTGCGTCATACCGCACGCTACACTGATGACCGTGCCTCCTTAATGATCATATCACGCGCGAAGATAAGATAAGGTAATGTTAGATACTTTTCGTACCGTGTTATTTCAACAATTTTATTATCATAGGTTTATATATTGGGTACTAATATTGTTATATATTATACTATCGTGTCTGTTTAGTTAGCAAAAAACCACTCGAAGCGACGAGTTATTTGGTATATAATGTTTCGCTTTGAGTAAAATATTAGTATGGAATTAGTTATTTAATAAGTTATATACGAGTTTTCTAGAAAATATGTTCTAATAATAGAAAATTATAAAAAATATTATTACAGCTAGCCTACGCAACAGTTTTTAAATTTTCGTTACTTTACACCTGGTGTATAATTGCTTCTTTGCGCCGAAAATAATTTTGGATTGAATTATTTCTATTATTATTCTTTAACCGATTTCGAAAAATTGTAAATTTGATGATTCTTCCGACACTTTCGGCAAAACCGCAATAATGAACAAAAGTTGATAATATATAAATAAAAAATAGAAAATTATAAAATATATTATATTATTATAATATAATAGTGCGTGATTTGGTTCATGAGTCGGTAAAGTTCAATACGGTGTTTAGTATATTTTTTCTTCGCCCGGAGTACTTATTGTGTTCAGGGTACGTAGTCGTGTCAAAGGCAAAATCTTCATTATCAAGACGAACTTCAGATGCTAGAAGAGTTCAAAATGCGAGGCTGCGGGGGACTGCTGAACAACGGCAGAATCGATTATCGAAAACGGCTCGGCGTAATTAAACCGTTCGTGCGCCAGGGGATTCTGTTCAAACTGAACTTCGATTATTACAGGAGCGTGTACAGATAGGAGACAGGAGAACCCGTGAATCATCGGTTCAACGATCAACGCGTCTTGAACAACGGCGTGAACGATCCAGGAGTAACAGGCGACAAAATGTAAGCTTCCTTGGAAACAAATGTGCCTTTAATTGTAACTGCCAATTAGATTACATCAATTTCAAAGAGATTCAGATAGGTAACATGGGGGTGAGAAATATGCTCCAAATGTCATGCAAAAATATGAAAAGACGAACCACTTGGCTTATGCTGCGCGCAGGGGAAAGTAGATCTGCCACCTTTTCATGAACAGCCTGACATTATGCAAAGTCTACTGAATAATACACACCCGCTTTCTCCAAATTTCTTGAAAAAAAAAAACTAGACAGTACAATTTCAGTTATTTAATACGTCTTTTGGAGCGCGAGATGTTAGGGAGGGCAATAAATATTCAAAATACACGGTCAGGTCTATCATCGTATTGGTAGCTTACTTCCACAGCCAGGTGGTGCACATCAATTTTTGCAAATTTATTTTATGCCGAATGATGATGATCAGATTGCTGCACGTAAAAATATCAATCCGTCTCTACATAGAGGCCTTATAGCACTTTTGCAAGCAGAAAAGTTGCAAAGTAACAACCGTCTAATTCGTGCTTTCAAGTATAATTTACAGAATCAATTGCTCACACTCACGCTCGGGCGGAGCCGAGACGGGTATGCTAGTGTATATATATAAAAAAGAAATATATTAAGTATTTCCTATTTTTAATATCGGTGTTATTTACTAAATAGTCAAGAGCTATAGACGATTGCCAGTGGCGGCAGGATATAGGATAAATTTAAGTAAATTGCATCGCGCCGGTCGGGTGTATGACCGTAAGACAGTGGCGAAATTAGCGGGTGCTTAACACCAGGGCAACAGACTTAAGGGTATCGACAAATGACGACGACGGACCGAGGGTGCGAAGACATACAGTAAAAGGCGATAGTAAAACCGGGACGAGCGGGAAATTGCTGCGAACCGATCGATTAGGATTGGATTGGGGTTACAGATAATGAAGATATTATATTCTACAAACTGCGAATATTTTTTATAATATAATAATCGTAAGATTATTGCCTATTGCCGCGGTTCCTTTAAATACTGTCCGCGTCGATGTTTTAAAGTTTTTAGTGAACCCGTACGCGTATATCTATTTATATATATATACACATATATAATTTTTATTTTCTTACCTACAATTGAATAGCGTCGTAAAATTTGACAATCGATTTGTATAATACAATTGTTTTACCGATCACGCGGCGTTCATACGCTGTTTAAGCTTTTTGTAATTTGTTTCGGAAATATAAAATTGAATATATTGAATTTAGATTAAATTTAAAAATAAAATAATTTTATACAATCTTCATTAGTTTTAATAAAACAATTTTATGTGTATATACCCTTAGATATATAATAAATATAATCATTTTTGTCACCATAGATACTTGGAAACATGTATGGAGTAAAAATAATACATATATTATGCTAGTTATTTATTTAACTGTATTAAACTGCGCATTGGACCGTAAAACATGTGACCTTATCAAACTTTACGGTTTTGATTCCATTCCCATGATCTAAACAATAGTCATAAAAAAAATGTACATAATATTTACAATTTACGGTTAATCGAGAATAGTTTATCAATTAACCAGTCTATGTATTATTATCGTCCGTATCATAGATAATTTGGTTTATTCACCGCGGATTTTTACCGAGTAAATCACCAACGGAAGCGAAATTGTAGCCTCCGGGTACACGTTTCAATGCAAAAATCATATTTAGTGGTGGATAGAGCTTTTTTATGTTACCGGCAATAAATTCAAGGGCCCCCGACAAATTATCAATCGTTTTGCTCGCATTCTGTTTTACATTTTTTTTTTTCTTTTTTTATATATACATATATTTACACTATTCATCGTATTAATTAATAAATTTTATAATAGCATAATAATAAACAACATAAATTCACGACTTGGTGGACATAATGCCATAGCACGTGCATTTTGTATTGTGCATGAAAACAAGCAAATCATAATGCATTTTACCAATAACACCATTACGGTTAATTTATATTGTTGTGCCATTGAATTTCACACATAATTCTGTACGCGTTTTAGTTTTGAACAAGACTAAACGTTCACCGCAACTCGAGTGATTGAAAATATAAATAGCAATTTATGTGTGAAACAAATTTCAGATATTACCGGATGTAACCGCTAAAACTGACATCCCGTGATGTTCGACTCGCGGGGTGGGAATGGGGTTTAGCTTCTGCGTCTGGAACTTTTTCGTCGTCGTCGTCGACGTCGTTATTCCATAATTACACGCGGACAGAAAATTCCGATTTCCCGATGGGGGCCCACTGATATTGAATTCAGTGTAAGCGATCTGTCCTCGAACCAATATCTAATTTCTCGACTCCTGTATATATATATATATATTATACTTGTAAAAACTCGATTAAATCGTTTTCTCTCCCCCCCCCCGTTTTCTAATTTCCACCAAGACGTCTATCGAACCGCCGCCTGTATGCTGTTGGCGAGAAAATATACTTGCGCGCACATGAAATATACCTACAATACGTTATAATGTGCTGTCGTGTCGTCCTGTAATTATGCGGACGCCGACAAGACGGACGTACCTATGTAATATATTATGTATAACGTTTCGGATATAATTCGCCGCCCGTTTATGCCTCGTACAAAACGAATTGTTGGCCCGGGCGAGAAGGCCGCGGGGGGGAAATGAAAAAACCAAGAAAAAAAAAAAAAAAAAATCCTCCGACACACGTTTATATTATACGTATATAATAGTAATACAGATAGAGGACGAGGGGACTACATTAAACTATCATTACGGTACCGACACTGACGTCTCAATCGACCGCACATCACCGAAAAAACGACAGGTCGGTCTAGTTGTTGGTGTTGTTGTTATTATTATTATTATTATTATTTTTTTTTTTTTTACTATTATTATACACTCCGGATTGTAACCGACACCTCGTGCAGTACTACGGGCCGACTGTAATAATAATAATTTGGGCTAAGGACTTAATGACATTAAAATGATCGAAATATATATATATATATATATATATGCCTTGTAGTAGTAAAAAAAAATTGGAAAAATACGCTAATAAAATATTTATTATAAATAAAAATAAATATAATGGTACAAAATTCAATATACTCTGTAATATAAATCATCCGACTGATATCTCAGGCCCGGGACTCCTATTTAATATCAGGTCAGGTCCTCCCGAAGGAGGAGCGGGAACGAGCCGAAACCGGCGCCCGTACCCGAAGACCGATCCCGGAGGGGACGCCTTGGGTGTCCGGGAAGTTTGGCAACACCAATTGTCACCTCACCCAATTCCTATCTGGTCATGGCTGCTTCGACCAGTACCTACCCGCATAGGTTTGAGAGGCTGGGCACCCCGGAGTGCCACGACTGCCAGGCCCCCGTGGACGACGCGGACCACGCCTTCTTGGCGTGAATGATAGAAGACAGGACCGCCTGGGAGAAAACGAGCGACTTCATCAAGGAGGTCCTGTCTACGAGGAAGGAAGAGGAGTGCCAACGCGAGAGGGCCACCCAGAGCCCTAGATTAGATTAGTGTTAGCCTAGCTATTATTACATTGTAAGGGCAGCATGCGAGTCTCGGCCCTAATGCTGCCCAAAGCGCTATTGTACAATCATTGTGAGCCCGCCCCGCCCGCAAGGGTAAACGGGATTTATTTAATACATTATAATTGTAGTTTTACCGAATAAACGATACGCCTACGGGGAAAGGATTGCCCTGACGGGTAGAGTTCCGCCCGTAGGTTGCGATACCACCAAAAAAAAAGGTCCTCCCGAAGCAATGCTTTACGGCGGTTCCGGAAGCGGATGTATTGCCTGTACAGAAAGCCAAAAAAAAAAAAAAAAAAGGTTAGGTTAGGTGTCCGGATTTCCTCCCCTTGAACGATAACTCCGCAACACTGTTTTTATACGCGTCTAATGTGATTCTGTACAGGGTCCCGGGACTTGCATAATACGTCATTGCCTATTGCTTTTTTGGCCCGGCATTAAAACAGTAGCCAGAGATAGCCATATGGAAATGTATGTCATAAAACAAATGTTATTATAATATGCACTTTAAAAGCGTTTTTTTTTTTTCCCATGTACAATCGTGCAGAAATCTGAAATTCCGTTGAAGCCCCGTCAGGTATAGTATATAAAAAAAAAAAAAAAAAATTCGAAAACCGCCACCGTATAGCGAACTTTTGAACGTTGTTTAACAAAAAAAAAAAAAAAATGATAATAATAATAAAAATAAATATTTTTTCGGTTTGGTTTTTTTTTTTTTTTTTTTACCGATACGTCATCGACACCGTTGCAGCACCCCGTAAACGTCAAGATCATTATTATCACTATTATATCGTATATAAAAAATATTATCGGTAAAAAAACGGCGGACATATTAATTAATCGATGGACGTTTTAAAAAATATATAAAATTACACCCCGCTATCACTCGTGCGCTAAAACCCTTTCGAAATACCGTTATAATAATAATAATAATAATAATAGTATCGGACGTCGTCATTTATTTTATCCGATTATTTCACCCCCCCCTCCCCTCCCGCCTCTTATGATTATTATTTGCGAATCGGTTTTTTGGTTTTTGATTTTTTTTTTTTTTTTTTTTTTCGTCTCCTCTTCCTCTTACTCTCTCTCACTCTCTCTCTATCTCACTCACTCTCTCGCTCGTCGGCCCGCAGATATACACACACACACACGGCCGTGTTGCCGTTACGTGTGCCGCCGGTCCGCATGCCCGCGACACGTCCGCGTCCCAAGGGCGTAATTCTTCTCCGGCACCTCCGCGTTTATGTGTACGCGACCGGACCCGCAGGGCTTTGGCCCAGCGACATCTGGCCGTTCCCCCGAGTTTCGATTCGCTCCGCGCCGCCGCCGGTGGCCAAAAGTCTACGGTTTTTTTTTTCTTTTTTTTTTTTTTTTTTTTCCTTTCCCTCCCCCACCCCTCTCTTTCTTCTTTCGCCCGATAGATAAATCGCCGTGCCACCACCCACCGTCCCTCGGTTCGCCCTTTACCCCGCAATCGCGACCGCGGACGTTTCATTATTTATATAAATATATTTATACGCCCCGCCGCCGCAATAACACATGTCCCCCCGGAGTCGAGTGCGCGCGTGCAGTCTGTTGGGAATGTTAAACATTTAAATCGCACTCCTTTTATATGTTATAATAATATTATATTATATACGGTCGTACGGCGGTAGTCGATTTTTCGAATCAGATAAAAATATATTACATTTTGTTTTGTTTTGTTTGTTTTTTTTTTTATTTATTTATTTTTATATGAGCGGCGCGGCGGATAATCGAAATAAACTCGTAATGACGTAATATTGCACTCGAACGTATACAACCCCACTATAGCCGTCCGTAATAATAATATACAACAATAAAAAAAAAAAAAAGGCCGAACAATGAACTCGAATATTTTATATATATATATAAATGTATGTAATTGTATTACATTTATAAAACTGCAGGGCGCGAAATGATTAAAACCGTTCATCGATTTCCAATACGGCGCCGCCGCACCGTTGACCGTCGTCGGTCGGTACATATCATACGTTTTTCAATTTTTTTTTATTTTTTTTTTTTATTTTTATTACAGACATTAAAATATTCGTATATTGTTTTGCCGGAAATCCGTTTATCGCGTATATCAGGGATGGGCAACTCAAAGTAACTAGCGGGCCACTTTTAAGTACTTTAAAATCTAGCGGGCCGCAGTGCATAGGAGAAAGCAAAAAAAAAAAAGGTCCTTCAAATTTACTAACATTTATTTTTTATCTTTATTTATTTATATTTACAATTATTATTTAATGTGATACTTGAGGATGAGGTTTTTCAATAGACAATTTAGTAAAATCCACTTCTATTTCTGTAGTTGAAACTCTTAGTAAATGTCCCAAGGTTTCATCTATTAAACGATTTCTTTCCTTCGATTTAATATGTTTCAAGTTCGAAAATGTACATTCGCATATGTATGTGGTTCCAAACATAGATAACATTTTTAATGCGAAATCTCTTAGAATTGGATATTTTTCAACTGGTAATGTTTTCCAAAATGACACATCAATCTCTTTTGCAGATAAAAATGGATCTGTTTATAACTCACATAATTCTAATTGAAGTGAAGGATCTTGCTTTTCAATTTCAACTGCCATAGGATTATTAAATAAATTTATTTGAGGACGCATAAGTTCAACTTCTTCAAATCGTCTTTTGAACTTTATAATTAATTCATCAATGTGGGTAATGCAATGTTCAAAATTAAATTCACCATCAAATTCTTGTTTTATAACTCCACAACACGGAAAATGTATTAATTTATTTTCAACAAATACATTTTTAAACAGTTCCAATTTTTTTCTGAATCCATCTAAAAAGCCTATTATTTGAGATATTGTTTGTTTTCTACCTTGTAGTTGTAAATTTAGTTTATTTAAATGTTGAGGAATATCCGTTAAAAATGCTAATGAACATAGAAATTTTTTATCAACTAATTGCTTTTCAAAATAAGTGGTATCAGTTGTAATATTTGTTTTAAGAAAATTTAATATTTCTTTTCTCAAACCAAAAAAACGTTCGAGACACTTTCCTCGACTTAACCAGCGTACATCTGTGTGCAATAATAAATCACCATACTCACAATCAAGTTCTTCCAAATATTTAATAAAATTACGGTGGTTCAAACTACGGTTGCCTCCTCTAATTAGATTAGTAATTTTAAATACTGTATTCATAATGTTATCAAGTTTCATTATTTTACCACACAACGCTTCTTGATGAATAATGCAATGTATTGCAGGAACATTAATATCAGATTTGCGCAATAATCCAACAAAACCAATATTTTTGCCAACCATAGATTTTGCACCATCAGTCACAACCGATGACATTTTTTTGAAACCTCCAAATGGTTCAATTGCATTTTTTACAGCATTAAAAATATCAATTCCTTTGGTTGATCCATGCAAGGAACCCAATTCTAAAAGTTCTTCATATATTTCAAATTGTGGAGAAATAACTTTAACAAATATTAAAAGTTGACTTACATCTGAAACATCAGTACTTTCGTCTAATGCTATTGAAAAATATGCGGAATTCATCATTATAGTTTGCAATGTTTCACGAATAACACTATCAGTGTCAGCTATACGACGTGTCATGGTACGTCTTGAAAGTGATATTTTTTCAAATTCACTCGCAATTCTATTTTCGTTTATTGATTTAGCCATTTTTATTGCACAGTTTTTAATAAATTCACCGTCACTCAGAGATTTCTTAGATTTTGCAATTTCATTAGAAATAACGTATGATGCCATAAAACTTAATTGTTGTGAAGTTGTTGATTTTACCATCATATTTTGTTGGGATTGGAGTTTTCTTTTCAGATCAATTACAACATTCTCTCTTGCGACACCGGTGTATTTATCATATTTAGACGAATGATTTGTCATGTAATGTCTTTTCAAATTATATTCTTTTAGTACTGCAATAATATTTAAACAAACTAAACATTGAGGTTTTTTTTGTTTGTTAATAATAAATAAATATTCATTCTCCCATAAGCTGTTAAAAATTCTTTTTTCGTCTTCGATTTTACGCTTTTTAGCGGACATTTTTAAAATAATTACTACAAAACACGAAAATAATAGTACTAACGGCGCGGCGGTGTGACACTACGGCAGTACGGATATGACTAAACCGATAAAATGAAATAAATAGTATGTTAGCTACGCCATTATAAATATATATTTAGACATTTAATAATTTAGTTTCGGTTTAAAACTAGATAAGAATTTATATTCACATTTTATCGAAAAATGTAATAAAATAAAATAAAATACAGATAAGTGCTAAAATTATATGAAGTAATTTGAAAATGTAGCGCGGGCCAGATAAAAAAAGGTACGCGGGCCGCCAGTTGCCCATCCCTGGCGTATATAATAGGCCCGTGAAGAAACGGACTCGTAACAGACCAGAAATATCGGGCCGCAGCTATTGACCGTCAATGCTCGTTATTAGATAGCCAGCGAGAAAGAGAGAAAAACAAAGACTACAAAAATATAATTTTTAAAATATAATATACGTTGTTTTTACACACACACACACCCGGTTTGTGAACAACTTTTTCACCAGATGTCTCGCTCTGATTTTCAAGTGTAACACATTTTCTGAATGAATTTTGGATCTAGTGTGTGTACCGGGGAAATCATTTTTCACATAATATTAATATTGCCCTCATTTTTAGACGACGACGTGGACAAATGTTCATAATATATTGGCGATTTTTAAGCTATTTTTAATCTATGTGATATTTGAGTATTTTTAGTATTTATTTGGTTGAAATTGTTCTCACTGCGTTCGACGGAACGGGTCGTGAGAATTACATTTTAAATATTTCAGTTGATACGACCGACAGCCGTGCGGTGCGTGTCGTAGTGCGTGCGTTTTTTGTTTTCTACGGCCGGGTTTTCTAAAAAATTAATATTGTAATTATTATTACCGTACGAGGCCGCCGGAGCTTTACGATACCTCGACGTCAAGACAGTTTTCACGCGAACCGGATAAAACACAACGGGGAATGGCTGCGTTCTAATAATAGCTGCGAGTACTCGTGTCATTTGTTTTCTTGTATTATTTTTGACGGACATAGCGTTTCGACCAATATGCTGGCCATTTCCCATTATTCATACAGGACGTGAAGACCCGCAGCGTGGGCGTAGCTAGGTTTTCAATCAGGATGGGGTGAGGGAGACAAATCTATGCCGTCAAGATTATGTTTTCCACCCACGGATGTCGGTCATTTGCAAATTCGAAGATTTCAGGGTATCGTATAATCCAACTAAAATTTAAAAGGACGGAAAAAAAATACAAAGCGAAAAATCCGGTAATGGAAATCTCCGCTTGACGGATCTATTCAATTATGGATTAAATTGTGGAATTCGTAAAGGTGTTGTGGTAGCTCTCGGAACACTTCGGTTCTGTACACGGTTAGGAAAATGAACGCAATCGCAGTAACTAGATGGTTCCGGAGCAACGCATCGCGGCGATTCTGGAGACGCGTATAAAAAATAACCGTAATACGTTTATATTCAAGTGGTTTTTTTTTTTTAATTTTGATCGATGGTCAATTTTTGCTAACTTTTGCGGGCATATGTCCGCGCACACGCCCGTGACAGTGACGTATTTACGGGGGGGCGAGGGGGGGGGGTAGAGAGAGGGGACGGAAATATAGTATGTTAGTAGACGCAGTAGCACACGAAGAATTTATCGGAAGAGGGGTATGGGGGTCGTGCTTATCATAATATAACGAACGAAATAATCTACAATTTGCAGATAACGTATTTGGAGTTTATGACGTTTATAATAATTTATTACAAATTAAGACAATTCGGGGGGTGAGGGAAACAGAGCCCCCTCGAGTTTGTGGCCTCTGGACAAATACGTATTCCCCTCCCGGCCCCCCCCCAAGACAAAATCCTAAATACGTCACCGGCCTATATGATTTATCGAACGATCTCGAATAGGTAGTTTAAAAATTATAATAATACTATTACGTACATCACGCGGGGCAACCCTATTTCCATTTATGTTACTATAATATTATATTGTCCTGTGTATTATAATAATAACGCACGATTAAATCGTTTTAATATGTTTTATCAAACATCGTTAGTCATATTATTTAACAACGCGTTTTTATAGTTCAGTGAATACAAATTTTTTATACTAATATTTTTTTATTATTTCATTTTTTCCCCGTCAGTTTGAAATATTAATATTTAAATATACAATACACTTATTATTACATAATATTACACGTCGTTAGGTTGTATTGTGTACGTTTAAAACACTCGTCGGAAATGTCACTTTGTCCGTTTTTCATTTTATTATTTTTTTTATATATATATATATATATATTTACTTACGTACCTTAAACGTTTCAAATTCGAATCGTAATCGATTTAAATGTGTTGTTATCTTAAATTTTCATTACGCGTAAAAACTCCAAAATTCCATTCGAAGAGTTGTTATTATTTTTTACGTGAACGTGTTCATCGACGAAATTCATGATTACACAAAAAATGTACTGGTGATAATGACGGGACCGCTTTGTAATTTATTGAAAACTTGATTTTTAAAGTACTTTTTCGAGTCGATAAATTTCCATTGGTTTTTTCAAAAATATTCCGTTAAAATCGCCTAATAAATAACGCGATCAACCGTGAACAATTGAACGTGTGACATGTCTTTTTTTTTAAATTTATTCTTTCTGTTTGTAAACAGAAACGATTTTTTTATCGGGAATCTTGCTCCGGTCATTAACACATTAAGGATGGTTTCTGGTAACGATATTTGTCTATAGTTAGTGCAATATGGAATTAATATTTATTATTTTATTTGTAGTTGTCTTAATAATTAAGGAAACTCCGGATAATTTACGATATAACTGTTTCTGTAGTTAGGTTAGGTTAGTTATTTTAGATTTGGTTTTTGTTGTAAATAATCGTAGATGCCTAAAATGTTCACAGCATAATGAGTCTTCTAGTTTTTTTTGTTGTTTTTTATTTGATTTATGTGAATACAACTATTTTGGCCCAATAAAATTACTCGAAAATTTGAACAGGAGTTGAACCTAGTGGTAACAAATGTACGAAAATTTGAGACGAAAAAACACCAACGGTTGTAATTATTTTCGCACGTAGTTATAAATGATTAATTTTTGGGGTATGCATTTATAAATTATATTCCCTTTAATATTATATTCTACCTTCTCGATTTCCCACTTACGACAGCGGTATCATTTTTTTTTTTTTTTTTTTTTGTTCTTCCGTTTTACCAAATCTTTGGGGCTGATAATTTTTACACCGCCGTATGTAAGACGTAATCATAATGATATAATGTGTAAAATAATAACCGATTATTGTTTTATTGGCCCGTTAAAACGGTTTAAACGATTTTTACTACGATTACACAACGACCGATTTTCGGGTGGAATAAATCACAATCGTTTTCGCTATACAATTCAATACCGGGCCCGCCGCGTATTGCGCAGAAACGAACCCGATCTATTATTATGATTATGCGTAATATTATTTATATACTTTATTATATTATGGCCGCCGAAAGGTCGAAAAAAATTGGGAAATTACGACGTTTCGTCCGCGCTATTGTTACTGTTACTGTTATTATTATTATTTTTTTTTCGTAAACGAGAAATTATCAATTTCCGATCTCGATTTTCGGCCATCGATCATATCGCGGTAGATTGGAAATTTCGTTTTCGACGGTCGTTAAATAAGGGTTCGCCGTATATATATATGTGTGTGTGTGTGTGATGCGTGTACGTATGCATAAATATATTAATCGTTAAAAACGGCCATCTGTGCGCCCGTAACCGGTAACCGCACTGTACCGCGGGCGCGGTATCTGGCCCGGGCGATCGGTAATTATCCACACGGTCCGACACCGCCACCGCCCCCGGCACCGGGGCACCGGTAAATAATTAAAAATCGCCGGTGCACGTCGAATCGTCGTCGTCATTTCCGATTTTTTCCTCTCCGTCTGTTCCGAATCGCATAAACATGTAAATGCGACAAGGGCGCGATAACCACCGCCGACCACTCGCCGCCCCCCCTCATGCACATAAAATCTGATTAACATTTCGACGGATCAATCCATCTGCCGCTCATTTAACACCCTCGACCCGGCGATGCTCGATCCCTCTTTAGCGGCCGGCCACCGACGACACCCTCCCGAAATCTAAGGACCGACGCGGCCGTACAGGCCACAAACACCGTGTCCGATCCTTCTAATATATATATTTATTTTTTTTTTTATTCCGCACGGATTATTTTCGTAGCACCGGCAGCGACGACGACCAACACCCTTGTGATAATAAACTACGCGAAACCCCATTACGCGTAGAAAATCGAATTTGCGTATAATTTTATTTATAAAACCCCGTTACTACTATTATTATTATTATTTTATTTATTTATTTATTTTTTTATTATTATTGTTATACCGGTTTGTTTGTGTAACAGACATACGATTCTGTTCGGATTAAATATATAACGGGGGGGGGGGGGCGGATGGTTATCATATCCGGAGATTCCCGAATTCGGGTAGACCTGTTTCGTCACAAATATAAGTACCCCCGAATGCGTACAAACGCACGTCACAAAATATCGTATAATCGTATAAGTAAACAAACTGGGACGGTAAATGTGAAATCTATGTATATAAAAATCAATTGTACGCGTGTAGGTACATCGTCACTTGACCGATCGGCTCGACAGATTTGGCTGATATTTTTTTTTATTATTTTTGATTCGAATTTCCGAACATTTTTACCGGGCCAAAACGATTTTATTCGCGTAAAAACATATTGAAAAAAAAAAAAAAAAAAACCACCGTGCCTCGGCCCGGCCATGTTATTCCGTCGTCGTAGTCGCAGTTTCGAAAATCACGTAAACGCGTCGAATTAAAATGCGCCGCCACTCGCGCGCAGCTCGCAAAGTTTACCGATTACAAAAGCTGTAGTTGTAACTACACCTAACTCCTCCGTACACACATCTCGCACATGTTTTCGTCGTGTCTCGATTCCCTCCGCCCATGATATCCCCTTAAAATATTATTAAGTACATACAATATAAATACATACAGAAATATAGAAATATAGGAGGTATTAAATATCTATTCTGTTCGACATGTAATATATTTTATAATAATACAGGGTGCCATCAGAAATAACTCCCTGGTTTGATAAGGTTGCAAACTGGGTTCGGATTGCGATAAACTAATGGAATTTACATCGATAGAATAAAGCATTATTATAGAATGCCGTTATTCTAGCACTTATCACGGCTTGGCCGGGAGAACATCGCGCGTTTGGTTGCCAAGGAATTGTTTAAGTTCACTGATATCGACCGTATCCAGCGTGCGTTTCGCGCTTGGTCGACACGACCCCGTCCCCGACCTCAAAACTATTCGAAATTGCGTTTCAAATTTTAGACAAACCGGTTGAGCGCTAAAAACAAAGCCCACTACTGGCCGACCTAAGGCCGTAACGGGACCGGAAAGTGTGTACTTCTTTGAAAATGACGCTTGAAAACTTTCTACGACCGAAATTGAACGGTTTTTTTTTTTTTTTTTTTAATGAGTATGGACAAGATAATGGGTAGTTTCAACAAACTGGTGCCACCGCGCACACAGCTCACCGGTGTCACTCAGCATTTGGCGAGAATTGTTTCCCGGGCATATTGTCACTTTACGTGGTGACATCGGGTGGCCACCGCGTTTACCGGATTTGAGCCCATGCGATTTTTTCCTTTGGGGCTCAAAGCCAAAAGCCAAGTGTACCAACATCGTCCCCGAAATGTAAAAGCCCTGACGGAGGTAATAACTCGGGAAGTGGCTGCCATCCCACCCGAAATGATCCGTAGAGTCATAGATAATAGTTTTAAAAAAATGCCGTTGTATGTACTTTGTTTATAAATAAAAACATACTTTTTGATATTTGACTTGGTTTGGTATTTATACGTTTCACAAATCAGAGAGGTTTTTCTGACGCGCCCTGTATAATACTTGTCAGACGATTTTATATTTTCCCCGGTTTTCGCGAATTATTTATTTATAATATTATAGTGACGGCGGAAATCCGGGATTTGTCTCGAAGTTCGAGAAACCATTAAATCCGAAATATATATCGTAAAACCATATAATATATAGGGTGTTCGATCGATGTATGTTTTTTTTTTTTTTTTTTATATATATATATATTATTTACGGGGATAATAACTACAAAACATTCATATTTTAGTTACATTTTTACGTTTTAGTAGGAAATACATTTTATTATTTTCGACAAATTCGAAGATATTTTGAAGAATTATTCTTTTGAAAATTTTGACGTTTTATCGAACTCGTGATTAATAATATTTTTATAATTTACAGAAAAACAGTGTGTAATTTATTACCATCAGTAGTGATTTGAAATTATCTCATCTCGTTTTTTGATAGTTTTTGAAGATTTATTTATCAAATCACTATATTATGTTTAATACATTATTTTTCTGGAAACTAAAAAAAATATTTAAAACCACGAGTTAAATGAAAATAAAAAGATGTAGCGTTAACATTTTCAGAAGAATAATCTCTATACAATGTTTGTTCTCGAATTTTCAGAAATAAAAAAAAATATATTATTTTTTACATTTATTACCAAAACATATAAATTAACAATTGAAATATGAATAATTCTTATCTCCGTGAGTCATATAAAAGAAAAAAAAAACAGAATTTAATTAACTTCATTATTTTCAGGAGATATCACAATGGGTACATCATCGTGGGACACCCTGTATAAAACAAAAATACCCGATCACGAAAAATCCCCCACAAAATCCCCATAAAATGTGAGCCCACTGTTGTAAATGGAAAGTTCGGAAGTATCATTGCGAACGAAAAACGATTCAGAACAAAGCTCGATTAAACGTGTTTAATTTAAAATTGTAAATTTTTTTTTTTTTTTTTAAATTTGATTTTATTTGAAAAATTACAATCTGTACAGTTTGTACAATAAGTAATAATAATAATAATAATTTATAAACAATTAACATTTATATACACATGAAGAGGAATCACACAGCTGTGATACATCATATAAAATTTATAACTAAAAATAAAATTACAAGTTATCGTGTTTGTAAAGGATTTTAACACAAAATTGAACTTCAACCGCCAATGAAATGAAATCGTAACATTTGTATGCACATAACACAAAAATAACTTCGAAAAAAAAAAATGCCAGAATATTTTGAAAGTAGCACCACGTCTAAAAAGTGCTATGAAAATTCGCTGAAAGTTTCTCTGCAATTTTTTTTTGTAACTGAACTAGTACAGCAAGAAAACAAAATCGAAAATAACAGAAACCGTTATTGCGTAAATATTTCTGTTTTTCTCGGGTTTTCCTAACTATTAACGAAAATCCAAAACCGACCTCCTCAATGCACTAACTAAATTTAAAATACGTTCAAAACAGGTGCTACACTTAAAAATCGGAGCAGGATGTCCGGTAGAAAAGTTCTTTGCGGACCGAAAAAAATAAAACACACACGTCGTAGTAAAACCAGTATTCTTCGCTTCGTTCAAAATCTAAAAAGATTAATTGTAGTCAGTTTATTTACGTCTAGGGAATCGGATAGCGAAAAATCTGTTTCATTTGATGAATTCGAAGTGGTCCGGTTTAATAATTATCTACTAAAAAAAAAAAAAAAAGTAATAATTATTTTAATTTTTTCCGTTTCGCGTAACATTTCGGCAAATATTGATTTGGTCGTTTTATGGGTCGTATGTAATACATAAATTAATTTTTTTTTTTTTTTTTTTTAATTTTAATTAACGAGCTGAAAAAAAAAAATGATTAAAGGTTTTGTTAGCGTTATGAAAATAATCAACACTGTCGAGCGTGTGTAATAATTAAATTTGAAAAAAATTTAATCGAATCAAAATGCGACGTCAAACACGTATTATTACGCATCATTTTTACAGTGTTGTAAATTAAATTTTTTAAGCGTGTGGAAAATATTTAAACTCGTCTAGTTCCTTTTGTTGCCTATAACTATGGGCGGAACTTGTTGCGTTTGCATATTTGTTCATAATAGCTGTAGAATATTCAATACAAATGTGTTTTGAAACATTACGAACTTGGATACAACCATATTGTTATTTTTGCATATATTGTCGTTGTTTTTTTTAAGCTAAACGCGTATTTGCCGAATTTTGGTCTTTTTAGCATATTAAACGTATTTATTATAAAAGTTAACGTTATTTATTTAGTTTTTACTACTAAGTACCGGCCAATAATGTTTAGCGTTGCACAGCACGTAGCAGTGTAGATAACCATAATATAATATTATTATTCGGAGCTTTTTTTTTTTTTTTTCATTACAGAAATAAATTACGAAAAAAAGAGGGTCCTACTTCGGACGTAATAAAATAAAATTTAAAAAAGTGTATAAACGAGTAAATAAATAGTAATATAAGTATTATATAAATATAAAGTGTAAAAATGTTATGAATCAACTTTTTCGTTTTGCCATGATTTAGTATCAAATATAAACTATTTAGTCGTATGTTGTTGCGAATATTTTAGGAATTTTCGGTGCATAAGCGCACGGCATATTTCCAACAATTTTAGTGCAAAAGTCTCGGACCCGTCTCTATTATAGATTTAAAATAATTATTATTTTTTTTTTTGTAGATATAATAAGCGATTGAAAATGATCTAAGAAATCGATAAATCGATTGTTTTATAGTGTTTATTGAAAATTAGAAACTATCATGTTCGAAAAACCGTCCCAAGTGTGGAACAAAAATGTTACCAATAAAAAAAAAAGGACGTTTGTAAATTTTTCAAAACAATAAAATTCGAGTAACGAAACACAGATAGCCTTGTAGTATATTGTAATAGAATGTTTGATAAATATGCTAAAGATACTATTTTATGCAATCCATAATATTCACGACAAATAGTAGACAGAATAGAGGAAAAAAATCATTTCGTCTAATAATAATATAAATATATCGATGTAATTTTTTTTTTTATTATTCGTATTATTATAGTACGTGTAGGTTTGCCGTCGCGATAATAAGCCGACTATAATATACACGGATTTCGAATTATTTGACGGTTTTCGAAAATAAAAAAAAATAAAAAAAGAAGAAATACCTATATAACAATGTTTTTTTTTTTTTAGGGGTTTTTTATTCGGTTTTTTTTTTTTTTTTTTTGTGCATAATAACACCGCCGCGTGGCCTGACAAATGGTCCAATGATAAATTACACGAGATTTTATTCGCGGTATACCCTGCGGGCATTTCGGATATCATAAATCACACGGGCAAAACCGCGTGGTTTTTCTGGTCGTCGGGCTGCCGCCGCACCGGTGCTACACACGCACATAAACATTTCTATCAAACGTGTGCGGCGCGAGTATAGTTATTTTAAATTACGGTAAAAACATATTTCATTAAAAGCTTATATATATATACACGCGGTATCTGATATTTTTTGTTGAAAATATTATTATGTGCTCTCTTCTCCGCCACCCGGCCGCCCGGTCGAAATGAAACGTCGCCTATAAATTCAAATTTATCGACTACACGACTCGTATCGCATATACAACGGAAGTTAAAAGTTATATGAAAATAAAGCTCGTTGATTCTAATGATATCAAAAAAAAAAAAAAATAATAAAAAAATAAGCGTTCACATCGTGTACACAATAATTTTTACGCATAAAAAAAAAAACAAGATAAATATAACCGACCGTTAATAACAATATGATTATGACTTGTTTATAGTGTTTTAATAAAACAGCAGTTAATTCAGGAAAAAAAAAAAAAGAATAAAGGTCAAACGAGAAATAAAAAAAAAATATCCAATTGCACGAATATTCTCCCGTATTAAATAGTTTATTTAACATCAATAACCGGTGGTTTTGGAATAGTTGTCTATTTTGTTTTTTTTTTTTATTTTTTTATTTTTTTTTTTATTGTTTTTAACATATTAAACGTATTGATTTATACTTTTAGCACTTTTGAATCGTTTATAGACGCTTTGGAATTATTTTTTACTCTTCTGAAAGAAATCCCAAAGCAATGATGTGGTTTCAGTAGTCCTTGTAAAAGTTGAAGAATTATTTCAGTATATTTAGGTGTACAAATCGAAAACCTTCTCAAAGGAAACGTAATCCAGACTTTATACATCAATAATTAGACCTCATTTCGCGTATATGAATATGGAATATAGACGGCAACAACCAGCGCCGGATAGGGACCATGCATGGGCTGACCATGTTTTAGGTTTTTCACCGGTCCAAAAAAAAAAAAAATGGGAACGGATCTCTTTAATCTACACTGTGTCTCAATGACGTCTTCAAGACAATTCCATATTGTGGAGAGGGAAATATTGAAATAGTTGAAAGCATCCTGTCACAATACGCGACCAGTCCAAATTATACGCGGCCCACCGAGTTGGACTCGATAACTCGCCGGGCCTATTCGGGGCACTGGCAACAACCGTAAACAGACAGAAGGCTAAGAACATTCGAGAACGTAATACGGTACGGGGACCCACAGCTTGCGATACCAAGGTACGAATGGACGAAGAAGGAAGTTTAATAAAAAAAAAAGCAACTACAAGAAGCACTGGTTACCTATATATAAATACGGGTCATAGAACACGGTGGTCGGGACATATTATAATAAGACATATCGGGGACTATAGGGGGGCGAGGGTATAAGTTTCGGAGTGAAATCCGGAAGGTAAATGACCCCGAGGCGGACCACGGAAGAGGTGGATAGATGTGATAGAACAGGAAGAATAGCGATTTAAAACCAGTGGCGTATTTACAGGGGGCCCAGGGATGCTGGATTCCTTTACAGATTCAAAAAAAAAATAAGAAAATAAATGTTGGTGCGGAATATTTAATGAGAAATGAGTATTGAAATTGTGTATATTATAGTCGTGTCGTTGTGACGACGGTTACCAAGTTGCGACGAGACGACCGGAATTTATTTTTTAATTTATAATTTTTTTTTTTTTTTTTTTACAGCGAAATAAAATATAATATTACATATGCATATATATATATATATATATATATATTGAACCCCCATTCCAAAAAATTGTAGGCGCGTAACTGTAATAAACTCGCATTGTATTTACTAGTTACATATAAACCTCCCCGCAGAAAAATTTGAAAATACGCAATTGCTTAAAACCCAATACCAGGGGTCTGGAAACCTGCGGCTCTCGCGATGTAAAGTTTTGCGGCTCTCCAGTTCCATACGCAAAAAATAATTATTTTGCTGTCAAAAAATATATTTTATTTTGTAAAAAAAAAATATCTTTAGATGACTTATTATTTTTGTTGCTTTTAGAAACATGGAATAATACACCATAACAATAATTTGATAGTACCTGCACAGGCTATCTAAACTAGAGTCTAGACAACAAAAATTAGAAGTGTGTACAATGTACATACGGGAAAACCATATTTTTATATTATATAAACTACTAGCGGATAAATAGTTGATAATAAATATAAAAATTATTATCAAATGGAAAATGTTTACAATGACAACAAGTTATGAACCAAATTTAAGCAAACCTTCAAAAGGCATGCAAAGCCAATGTTCCCATCGATGTAACTATCTAGTATTCAATAACCGTAGTTGTATTATTTTATTATTTTAACTAAAATACATTAAAATGTTTTGTGCTTGAAATATTTGTATGTTTTTGTAGGAATAAATATTATTTCGTGTTTAAAGCCGTTTATTTGAAATCGAAAACCAAATACTATAATATGGAAACGATCATTATCAGTGGCTCTTAAATAATCTAGGGAATCGTCTAAATTGTAACTTTTGGCTCTTCCGTCTCAAAAGGTTACCAAAGGACCACTGTCCTGTGCAAGACTGAAAGAAAATAAATGGTACAAGACCCGGTTGGTCGTGGAGGGTCGTAGCGATAATGGCGGCGAAGACTCGTCCTGGGATGATGTCACCGTGTAGTACGCCAGTGATGATAATGATAACCCATGTATCCAATCCGAGTGTTTTAAATTTGAATTCGTTAGCGTCTGGGAATTCGACAATGGATAATCGGAGTTAAATAATTTCGGCAAAATTTTAATTATCGCCGGGCGCAGTATTGCGGCGGGCGTAAGGCTAGTTCAAGTAGTACGAACACGCGGACTCTCCGGATTTTCATTATTCGGCGATTCTCGTACAAAGAAAAAGTCTCTGTGCACTCGGCCGCCGCCGTATAAGTACACATTAGAATACTATACTTACGACAAAAAAAAAAAAAAAAAACCGCGTGTATAGCTGCGTTATTATTATTATTATTATTACAGTCGCCCATAAATCACACCGCGATTTATATGGCTGGCCCGGACCTTTTTCATAATAAACGAATTTAATTTTACTTAATTAGTCCGCGGTGCCGGACCTCGAAATGTAACCGCCGCCGCCGCCGCCGCCGCAATCGTGTTTTAAACGTTAAAACATTATTATATTATATTATTACTTATATATATATAAAATCCCGTGACTAATATCGTTCTCTGCACAAGGTTTATGAATTTAATTGCGCGACTTTACTATATAGATGGGTACCCTATAGTCATCGCACCGAGTCGAGAAACATTAGGCAGGTGGATACGTCGTACTTTTCGTGACTGTTGTGCGCGGTAAGATGATTTTTTTTTTTTTTTTTTCCCCCACCCCCATAATAAACCGTTGTCTTTTTCTCCAACCACTCCCACCACACAGAACTAATTGAAGATAATATTATTATTATAATAGCTGCAGTATAGTCATTGAACGGCAACATAATTTTTTAATCAAATCATTTCGTTTATATTCTCAAAGTGAATGGTTTTTTTTTTTTTTTTTTTTTTAATTTACCTATTTCAACTGTAAACGAACAAAAATTAACAAATTATTATTATTCGATGAAACAATAATGTTTGTTTTTTTTTTTTTTGTGATTTAAACACGCGGTGGATTACTTACGATAACTCTTATATTTTATTTGCCGCGAATCGAGCGGCGTGACGAAGACTGTTTTTTGAGGCCTGCGTGCCTCGACCAAAATTGGTAGGTAGGTCGTTTGGAGTCGTAAGACTGGTGTACAAGTGAGTTTGATATAAATAATTGATAACAATTTATTGTACTGGTTTGTTCGTAAGCTGGCCGTGGTAAATATATAGAATAGACAATCGCCGGAGCCCGTGTACAGAACAAAATAAAATAAAAAAAATGTTCCAATGGTCTTGATGATGATAATAATAATAATAATAATATAAATTAATTGATTATATGTTCGGATTTAACGTAGCCGCGTGGTATAATATTAAAGTTATTGTCGCGTATTACATTTCAGATTTTCAACGAGTGACGGATGATGGTAAACTATAATATACGACACTTTGAATTTAAATATTATGCCGCCGGTCACGTTTTGAATAGTTATCGGATATTGGAAAAGTTTACTAGACGCGGAAATCGTAATACACTTGGCCGTATTGTAATATATTGTAACCTCTATATTGCACGCGCGCGAGTGTGTTGTCAAGTAAATTGCTTAGAAAACATTGCGATCTATACTTACAAAGTCAAACAAGTAAACTACCTCTCACTTTGAATGCGAAACACTATATTGGTACAATAATATAAATTGGAAAGTTCACATTATTACTCAACAATACATCATAGTTATAGTATTGTTTCACAACACCTAATAATATATTATACCAATAACGAATTATGTTATAAATATTATTTTAATTGACTTTTACATTCGATACTTATCGCGTAGTGCACCGGGTTCCCAAACTTTTTTCGTCTCACGGCGCCCTTTTGGAACTGACGTTGTCTCGTCATATAAAAATAATTGATACAAATATATTGAAAAAAAAAAAATTAATGGATAATTTGGAAATATTTATTTCATAATAATCGTATGATATATGTTTAGACCAGAGTTCTCTGGTGGACGGCGCGACGCGCCTGTAAAAACACCAGGGCGCACACTTTGGGGACCGCTGACCTGAGCTATTATTATTTAGTGTTATAGTTACCTATTGGGAAAAAAAATACACCTGTGAATTGTATACAATTTAATAATAAACCCGAAGTGCCGTCCGAAAATCGGAAGAAAAAAAAAAAAAGGTGCCAGGAGACCACCAAATGACGCGTTCAATACCGACCGACACCAGTCTGTCTGGCAACAGGTGTCCGCCCGAGCTTAAGAACTCGTAGTACACAATTTTTGACCATTCCTTAAAATTAAGAAAACTGTAATTTATAAAACGACATGAGTTACGGTAAACGTAACTCGGTTATTTTTCGACCGGTTTTTTTATCAACGTACGCGGGTGTCTTTACTAGTATATATAGTTCTATTAAGTAGATTTCATATTAAAAGTACCCCCCTTCATATTTGATGATAGTATAAAGCTCAGACCCCCGCACAAGTCCTTTCACAGTCAAAAGTACGGGAAGGGATTCTCTGATATCCTACTATTGGTGGGACTTGTGCGGGGTTCTGAGCCATTATTATTATTTTTTTTTTTTTTACGTTAAAACCGCTGTGTTTTCGCCAAATCTGGCCGAAATATACTTGATCCAAAAATCGGGGGAGCGGGTGAGTTACTTTTAATATGCGTTAATATAGCGTAACAGTACTATTATACACTAGTAAAGATCTCACCCGCGTACGTTAAAAAACAACCGAGTAACGGCCATTTATTAAAAAAATTTAAAAATAAACCAGTTCGAAAATTGCACACCATATTATCGGATTGTTTGAACAAACACTTTGGCAACAGCGTCGATAAGGGATAGCGATCGTTCCCTAATTTTTTTTGCGGGGTATAAAAATCGTGATTTCCTATACCAGAAGTATAACAATAGAACAGTAAGTTATCAGTAATTACTAATTGCAATGAAATAACCTCCACTCGTATTTTATTGCAGTCGTTTCATCTCGATTCTCGAAAAAACGGTTATTTTTTTTTTTTTGAAATCGATTGGAATTTTAGAATATTTTAACCGTGATTTACAATCTGTTGTACGTGCCCACGTATATATTCCGTTACCTGTGCTATAAATTATTATTAAAAAAAAAAAAAAACTACTGTTTTTTTTTTTTAATATTATGTCGTGATTAATTAATTTATGACTAGTAATTACAAGGAACGGCGTTAAAAGCTGATTATTTTACGGTTGTAAAGTATGTTAAACGTCTTGAAATTATGTTTGTCTCTCGGGGTATTATTTTCGGATTTTTACGAGTTACCTCTCGTGTGTACTATTCAAATATAGTACAGGGAACAAACAATAAGCGTTTTAATTTCTGAAATGATATCGTACGATTGAAAAGGATTAAATAAATAGAACAGATAGAATAAATAACAATACAATACAATAAACATTATTTTTATGTTTGTAAATTTTAATATACAGCCAATAACAAATAAATATATTTTCTTTAAAGTGGTTTTTGACTAACATAATAATTTATATAAACAATAAAGTTCAAAAAGTTTGTATATAAAAATAGATAAATCATTTATTTCAAAATTACAATTATATATAGTCGGGTAGATTTTCAACAATGTAAATAATATATCAATGAAAACCAACTTTGAAAAATGCATGGCCAATATTTTAGATATTTAACATTTTTATAATTATATCACAGCCTTTAAGGTTCATGGACTAAGCATAGGTACAACTAGGTGAGCGTCGTAGAAAAATGTACAACTGGGACATGTTATAAAATACAATGGAATAATGTAAATGCTCAATATTATTTAGAAACTACAATACATATGTATGCAATATAGAGGGATTCGTTTGGATGGCTCGCGCATCATAGTTCTGCAGTTTCACTTAAACTAGGGGGGGAGACTTCAACACTCCCAGATTTAACCTCCCTAACCTAACCAAACCTGTCCGCGTACGCAATATTGTACGCCGTATTTTGTTTTCGATTTTCGGACGGCGGCGGCGATTTTCTGTTTTATACCTCGGCAGTTGTAGTAGTACCACTGTATAGCGATAATATCGATAATCAATCGAGCGCGGCCGGATCGTAACCAACACAACCGTGTAACGTGCGCATTTCAATGCGGTATAAATTACGGTATCGATAACGCAACACTGACCTCAACGGCAATAATGGCAATAAAAATGTCCCGCGACCGTGTGCGTCCATTGTCCGGGCGGTCCGGCGGCGGTCAGCGGCCAGCCGGCCGGGCCCCGTATCCACTTCCGTGTTTCTATCGTAAAATTGCCGGCAGAACAATTTCCATCGCCGACGGATTGAAAATATTATATATATATATATATATATATAACGGAAAACGGAAACAGACGGCGGGCGAACCGACAATAATAATATTAATAACGCGCTGTTCATTGTTGTCGCCGGGTACCAATCGTGAAATAAAAATCAAAGGCGACGGCGTTACCCTTTTTTTTTCGCCGTTTCTTTTTGTTTCCCCCGCCCCCCTCATTCCCACCCCACACCGCGGGCGTCGACGGAGTAGAATATCATTTTTGATTTATATACGTATACACAGAATATAATATTTTATTCGTTTTTACAAAACGCGCGGTGCTCACCGGTCCCCGTCCTTATCCAGCGAGGGGTGCCGGTACGGCGGCGCCGGCAAAATAGAGAATAATAATATAATAGCCGACGTTTGGCGGCGGCCCGGTCGAGCTGCTGCCGTGTTTCGTTTCATTTTCAGCTCCGGTGAACACCCGACGACAAGCGGCGCGACATTTATACCCCCGCCGCCGTACGGATTATGAAAAATCGTAACGATCGGCGGACGCGCGCCACCGATGATGGGCCGTAACAAAGACGTTATAAATGCGTTTATAAAACCGGCGCGGCATTGTTGCGCGGCCGCGGTCCGGCCCGTCGTAACGCGGCCCCGCCGGGAAATCCGGGATTTTCGCGGCTCCTATCCAAGAAACACCGACGCCGGTCCCAGTGCACGTGTTCCGGTTACAACCCGAAATCCCGTCCGGTTAAAACTTATTTCCGCAATACCCGTCTTCGTCACGGATTGCTTTCGTCACCCGGCCGCCAATAACTGTGCGTGACTTACACGACGTTGCAAATGGGTTCGAACTTATTTTCGTTGGGCCCAAAAGCACCTTAGGGTTAATATTGGACACAATCGTCTAGCCTGGGCCGAACGCGTCGAGCGAAAACGACTTTTGCCGAACGCCGGACGCGCGTCTCTTTCACCGTCTTCCGCGGAAACACTCGTACACTCTTAAAAACAAACTACTTTCGTCTGAAACCAATTCGGTGTTACGGGATTCGATTATCGGGCGCAACAAAAAAAAAAAAAAAAAAAAAATCAAACATCTATAAAATACAATCTTGTCGATCTATTTCATTAAGAATTATTACCAAAGTACCATTCTGTGTCTCAACACATACCCTACACACGGATTTAAATATACCAACAGTCACCGAAGTAGCCGCTTCACCGTACAAACGCTTCGGCGCACACCATCCCGGATAATCCTCCGTGAAGGCTATAGACAAACTGGTTCCGAGACTTAAATTAAAAAAAAAAATAAGAAATAATATCAAGTCAAGAGTGTTACTACTGGGTAACTCCTTTTAATCACCATATCACCATGTCAACAATTTAAAATATCAAACGTGCTTGTTGTATATGAAAAAAAAAACCTAATGATTATACGTATTCAAATAAATATTAAAAACAAAAAAAATTGTTGGTGCCCATTTTTTAGGGCCCGAAATACACATATCGATGAGAACTACGATTATCTGACGAAAATCGATATTAAGTTACCAAGTTCGTAGTGTCAAATACACGGTGCCAACGAAAACCGATGATTTCGACCGAAGGAGAACGATATTGATTAGTATTTTTTACGCTTGTAATCTCAATATTGGGTTTTTCGTTTTGACATTCTCCTGGCAGTCGGGCGCACCGAATAGACGACACCCGGTCGCCCGGTGTAGACAATGTTGACGGCCGCTCGCGGGGCCGGTGTTACCGGAAACGAAATAAACGAAATAAAAAAAAAATAAACCGCGGGCACGTCCGTACCGATTCCATTCGTCGCGGTTATTAAACGGTTACGGATGGTCGTAACCCCGTTTACCAAAATTGATAACACGAAACAATACAAATTGACACGGTCAACTAAATAACAAATTACTACTGACACCGCTGGTATTTTATTTGATCTTTAATGAAAATTGTCCATTATTCGTATGATTAACGCAATGACGGAATCTGCAGAGTGACGATGATCTGTTACAAAACGAACCGCATGAATCTGAACAATCCAACAAAATTATGCTCTGAAACGCAAAACGAATAGGTATTTCGATAATTCATTTTTAAGGCACCTATTGTAATATTTTAATTGTTATCACCCGGGCTTGGAACTTTGTGCGCTAAAAAACCGATTATATATGCAATTATTATTTTTTTTTTGTTTTTAAAAAAAAACATACATTTACGCAGGAATAAAATTAAAAAATGTATCGATATAATATTATAATAAATCATATTTGTTATTATTTTTAATATTATTATTATTATTAGAAAAAAAAAAAATAAAAATGTATTTTAAAACCGTTGGCGGTGTGCGACGGCAACAACGGCTCTTGGTAAAAACTAAACATAAAATGTTAAACAAATACAAAATGGATCATGAAAAATGTGCAATCGATACTCGGTAGTGTTATTCGAAATATAGACAAAGCGACGACAGGTGTTTACGGACTCTGGTCCTTTAACAACGTGTCCATGGCCAAATACTGATTACGCAATGTTACGCAATAGTAATACTGACTAATATTAATATTGCGTAACTATACGAGGTCTGTTAAAATAGTACCAGTTATTACGGCTAATCTACACACGATAACGTTTCAAATTGTAAATATATGTATTCCCCGCGAACAAGTGGATATTTTAAACGAAACCCGGAGTCGCTGTCTTATCCTCAATTGTTTAATATTGCACGTGGTTAAAAATCCAGTCAGTTCATTGTCGTCCGCCGTTTTCGACATGTCCGAAATTAACGAACAACGCGTGTGCATCAAGTTTTGCTGGAAACCTGGTAAAAATGATGCAACGGAAACGTACGGAAATCGTTAAAAACCGCTTTTGGGGATGATTCATTAAGTGGTTCTGTGATTTTCGAGTGTTTTAAACGTTTCGGGGACAGTCGGCGGTCAACTGAAGACGATCCGCGTTCCGGAAGACCGCCGACGTCATCCAGAAACGACGGTATGGCGACAATTTGCGAAAAAAAATGCGAAATGGCCGCCGATTAACCGTTCGTATGCTAACAAAGCGAATCTCAATTGGGTCTTGTCATGCCAATTGTACAAGAAAATGTACAGACGAGAAGGGTCGCGCTGCCAAATTCGTAATTGTTCACCACGACAATGCACCGGCGCACGTTTAGCGCTCTCGATTCGCCAATTTTTGGCTGATCAAAAAAATCGCTGTGATCCCGCGGACTATCCCTATTCTCCCTGATCAGGTCCCATGTGAGATTTTTTTTTTTTCCCCCAAGATTAAAATCTGCGCTTCGAGGACAACGATTTCAAGATGTAGAGGAAATTAAAGCGAACGCGGCAACAGCACTCGTAGCTTTCGCTTTGGAACAGTTCCACAGGACTTTTGGAAAATGGCAAGATCGCCGCATATCGTCCGGGGGAGAATATTTCAAAGGAGATATCTATAAATAATATGCAACTTGATTTTTGTAATTATTAAATATAAAATCCCGGTGCTTTTTGAACAGACCGCGTTATAAATGTTTGTAACGAATCGGATTTCTAATATGCTTCATAACTAAAAAAAAAAAAAAAAAACGCATAAAGTCCCGAGCCCTAAGGTCATCACAATTTACAATTATTATTATCGGCCCGTTTCGGTGGCCGTGCATCGCGGTAAACCTGATGACCTAGTCGAAATATGCAGCCGGTCACGGAAATCGCAATAAACGCGGTTCAGTGTATTTAGCGACCGGGCGACTAGCTGTCGGGAAAACGAAATCGGCGAACGGACGACGGTTTGTTATTACTCACGGTCACAGGGCCGGGACACGCCTACTATACAGAATCCGATGTCCGTTATCATCCCCTTTATATTGTATAATAGTAATAATAATAATATTATTATTATTATTATTATTATCATTAAATACGGTATGGATTAACGCGCGAAACGCGACGGCACATTTTGATCGATTCGCTAATACGACGCCGCCGAGTTTTCCCCACGGTGTTATTGGACCGGCCACGTGTTCGGCGCGCACGTGCGCCCACCAATAGTGTGTAGGGGCCGAGGGTTAGAGTCTTGTGCACCAGATTTGTGTGTCGTACGTACGCAAAGTACACACGCGGCCCACTCGGGTCAATATTTTCGTCGTTCTGGAGGACGGGGGCGCCGCCGCCGTCGATTAACAGCAATCCCTCGACCGGGGGGAGGGAAAAAAAAAAAACCATAAGCTCTCATTTCGCGTAATTTTCTCCACATCCGGGCACCGCCAGAGGGGACGATACAAACCGTAGTGAAGGCACTTAGATTTACGAATCCAAAGATTTGTATCGCGCCGTATGCAAAGTTCCCCTAGAATTCTAGAGCCCCGCGGCCGGCCGACCGACTTATCCCCGGGACCTGGGGGCGGACTGACTGGTCTGGAAACGGGAATTTCCCGGACGGCCCGAATCATACTGCGACCCGGTGGCCGACCGACGGTTTTATGGACTCGACACAACGTACGTGTGCATAAGTTACTATTTTTAAGGCATTATATAATTATATATCTCAATTTTTTTTGGAAAACCTGTTGGAAATCTAGTAGAAAAATGTCAAATAAAGTACCACTGGGCCGTGGAGTTAAGTACAGCGAGAAAAAACAATTTTGGGTACCTTTTTTTTTTTTTTTTTTTTTTTTTTGAGAGGAATAAGACGGTGGCAATAAATATTGTCAAATTTGTGATTAAACCGATTCTAGAGGAGTCTTAGAAAACCAATGTTAAAAAATACCATCATTAAATATTATATTAATTATTATTCTACACAATGAACCCGTGAAGTATATTTTATGCAATGATTTGGTCTTTAAGTCTTAACGGAGAGGGAATAAAATATTAAAAACGTAATTCGGGATGCTAAACCCTCCCTAGCCCCTTTAGTTACGCCAATAATGGTACGCGAAGACATTATTTGATTGGCCAAAGAACAAACAACAGTTTTAACAATAAAAAAGGCTTCATAAAATATGTGTAATAACGTATACATTTTATTTGTAGATAAGTAAAACATAACAAATTATTAGGTTCATATTTTACGCGAAAAATGTCATAATGCGTAAATGGTACGCGTATATAAAAAGGTTGGGAACATCTGATCTGGACGAACGCTTTATTTCATGCATTTTTTTATTTTTTTTTTTGCCAATTACATTTTCCCTTAGATATTTCATGTAAGATGATATTATAAAAATATTGTCTAATAATAGGAAAAAATTATTTTGCATATAATATAGTTTGTTTACACGCACGATACAAATTGTTTGAACAATATCAATTGGATAGCAAACAGAATTATTTCGTGGCACACCCCATCTCCTCTCCTCACATTTGCCGATTGACGCTCTAGGCTATAGACGACACTGCCGTCAAATCGGTCAATCAGTCTCTGTCCGTCCCTTTAAAAAAAAAAAAGTTAAAAAAATGCAATCAAATTTGCATACGTTTACCAGTAAAAGTATTTAATAATCTCTATTGCCAACATGTCCCAGTAAAGTACCTCTAAAGAATGGCAAACCGTTTTTCACGAGGTTAATAAAATAAAGTCAAAACGTCGTCCAGTAGAATAATATAAACTCTATAAAACGATGGCTGGGCTATCTAAAAATTTATCGAAAACAATAAAACAAAAAGGTTATTTTGTTTTTTTACCGAAACATAAAAATTTAATTAAAAATACGGTTATTGGTAATTCGTTATCCGCGCTAGTCGTGTAATTACGATTATCTCGGGAGGTACGTCGCAATAACGAGGTGCACCCTGTAATATATATATATATATATATATATATTGCACAGTACAAGACGATAATGTCGTTATTTTTTTTTTTTTGTATCTCGGGGCCGCAATAATAATAATAATATTACAGTATTAATTATTGCCAATATTACCAATATAATTTCGCTTTGTATAACGGCAAAGTTTTGGGGTTTTTGTTATTATTATTATTTTTTTTTTAAATTTTTATTATTATTATTATTATTATTTATTTCTTTGCGCCGCACGATGATAACGGAGCTTAATTTTTAATCGCGTTTTAAGGCAACGATCGTTTTAATACAATAATAATCCCATAAAACAAAAGCGCGGGAAGGAGTCCCGGGAGACCTGTAAAAGGGGTACGGCCGCCACCGCCGCCGCGTTTGTGTAGTACACACGGTGTAATATAATAATAATTCCGGAACGACCAGAAAAGTTAGGCACGTTAAAATTTCATTTCGGCCCGTGATTAAATTAAAACTGAATTAATGACTATATATATATATATATACGTGTATAGTAATGCTATAATATAGTTGTTTGAAAACTTTCCGGGCTCTCTCGCCGCTCGATTGTAATTTTAATAAAAATTATACTTAATTTTTATTCAGTTTTTAATTTGTATTAGCCCCTTTTGTGGGTTGTATATATATACATATATATATATATATTGAATACGTACAGCAAATAAAATTAAATACGATCGTATTATATACAGGGCGATTGTTTTTCCTTCGTTCTTTTTATGGACATTTAATATTTTTTTTTTTTTTTTTTAAGATTTTAGTGAAATATAATTACGTTCGTTAACATTCGACAATCGCGAAAATTATACGAGATTTGCACAACAGTCGAATAAATGTAATATATATATATATATATATATATGTGTATGTGTACGTGATACAAATAAATTAATAAAAAATGTTAATGAAAAAAAAAAAAATAAAACAAAACAGAGTATTATATGGGTTTTATGTACGACCGGGTTCGGGTTAAAAAAAAAAAATCACAGTGAATCGGAGGGGGAGGGATCGTCGTTTCGCATTTTTTTTTCCACGGGATGCAAATCAAATGCTGAATATTTAAATCGATACAGCGGCCGTTCGTCTAGCGTACTAAAAACGAAATCCAAATACATTTCCGTGTAGAACTCTGCTTTTCACTATTATGACATTGTTAAACTGAAGTTTAATGTCCACGCCATATGATCATAATCGCCAAAATATTGCGATGAAAACGTTTTTTTTTTTTTTTTGTAAAATTACAAAACGATAGTTTTATTCTATGAATCCTACGCAATTGTCTGCGTTTACACGTAATAAGCTTGTTAACAAAAATCAATATGGGGATATGCAAATGACGTATAAATACACAGAAGCATTAAAATATTAATACCGGGGGGAGGGGGCGGAGCGGCCGGCCTGGAAATGGATATTTCCCAGATGGAAACAGGTTAACAGTTTTTATTTTTTTCATTCCAAACAATAACGGTTTGTTAATCGTTAAATTTATATCGAGAAAAAAAATAACGCTTGATTTGTTTGTGTTAAAATTTAAAAATATATCAAAATAAATTTAATCAACTTAACAGGCATCATCATTGAACAACGACCTACCTGGTCTCCACACTTACGCAATAAACTTTTATCTTTAAATTATCGTTTTCGTCTTTTCCGCTCTCTTCTAACTTCCAATCATATTAAATTGTCGACCGAAATTCTAATACATAAGCTATTCCTCAAACCAATATGGACGTATGGTATACATACGTATGGGCTCTGTAAAATTATCGAACATAAATCGTATACAACGCTTCCAATTTAAAACTCTCCGTGCTATAACCAAAGCACTCTTTTATATTTTAAACCAGTCCCTACAAAATGATAATGGCATCTCCTCTGTTCAAGATGTAGCAAAAACGTTTTACAAACGATTTAACTTAAATCTTCCAAACCACACAAATCCCTTAATAAAGGGCCTTGCATCAGCAAATATTCCTGATAATCCTCAAAAAAGGTTAAAAAGGCGATGGTGTCGGGACTTACTTTCATAAAATTCATCAAATTAAAAAAAAAAAAAAAATACCCATATTGTAAATATATTGAAAATAATTGCATAATTAACTACTAACCGTCAAAGTGCCTTCACCGGAAGGTTTCTTTACTCCGTCATTCATGACATAAAATCCTTTATTATTATTGTTTTATTTACACTCATTGTTCAAAATATAACAGATTGTGGAAATACATTTTTAAAGTTATAAATTAGCTTAACAACATATATATTTTCGTGCTATTTTTTTTTTTTTTTTTACGGAATAAATATATATATATCTATTGAAAATATATTTTTTTATAGTTTTGTAGATCCTAAAATATAATATACAAACGTTGGAATCAAGCGCGTAATAGTTTGGTAATTTTATCGGAGAAAACAATGTCGTGTGGCCTGGATGAATTCCAATCTCCCGACCATAGTTCAGTTCTGACTCCGGCACATGCTTATAGCTAAAAAATTCAACAATAAGTTCAACGTGTCGGTAGATGAGTTATAATCGCCGCCGGTTCGTTATGATAAAATACGAATAAAAAAAAAATCACCCTGTTTAATACATTTGAGTGCGATTATTCGCGATAAGATAAAAGGACATAAGGACATTTCCAAGTACAATGAAACGAAATAATCCACGGTCGCCGCCGCCATCGCGGCCGCCGTCTCGTAATAATATTATCATTATTATATATTTTTATATGATTATTTTTCTGTCATTTCTGTCATTTCACATCGCACATAAATAAAAACCATCTTACAGAAGCGATGTCAGAAATCCGTAATCCTATTTATATGTCTGCGGAGACTCAGAAATATTATCGCGGCGTCTTGTAACTCTTTATTTATTAACTCTGCCATATATATATATATATATATATATATATACGACAGAGATAATAATTGGCAATACATACAAATATAGTGGATTTTTTTTTTTTTTTGACATTCCTTCGTATATATTATAATAACGGTACAATAAACATTGTAGAACAAAAAAACCGAAACACGGTAATAACCTCGTTGTAAAATATACAAAGTATTAATATGATTATTATTTTTAAATATATATATATGTACTAGCTGCTATCAGCCGGCCTTACTCGGGTGCCGCACATCATATTGTTTTAAATTCAAAGCGAAGTGTGAAATGTATTGGTTTTATTATAATGTGTTTTTTTTTTCAATTCCATATTACTCTTAGATTTTGATGAATTTTAAATTTTAAGTTTCAATTGGCCTTACGCATTAAATTACTTCTGAAACCAGCACACATAGAATTTGTTTGCATGAGACACGTGACTGAGTCACGTACAATTGAATATGGGAAAAACATAGGACGGTTAAGTCTAAACCTGCAACGTTTAATATATGGTCCTGTGCCTTATTTATGGGCATTGAACAGCATCATTTTATGGGAAGTTGGAGCCGTTTAAACTTAAATGATAGATCGGTTGGTATCATTGGTATTCTGAGGATCAAGGCCTAGCTTCACAGCCATTAAGGATCGTACACTCAAGCAGACAGTTTTTTAAAGATTTTATTTCATGATTCCTTGCAAAGGTATTCGGACCTTTGATCACGTGGAGCAACATTCTTAAGTAAAAATATGCACTGTTATCCGGATGAACTACACAAATCCTGCCAAGGGCATCCGTTTTTTTACGCTGGGAAAGCCTTCGACTGTGATCTCTCGTTTTCTTCGTTGGAATATTTTGGTATATTGTCCGGTCTACATATGTATCGACCGGACTGAAATCACCTCACTTCATTTCGAGAATATAAACTAAATGTATCTTGATCACTAATTTTGTTTTTATATTGTGTAGATGAGGATTACCTATTTAGCGTAACCAAACTCGCCGTTTTATTCTGTCTAGTTATTTATGCTATTTGGTTTTCATGGTAATCAACAAATTTAACGTTTTTTTTTTTTTTTAATTTCATCCGTATCACCAAGGTAACCCCAGTAAATCAATAAAAATAATTTGATCGCTGTAATAAAAATATCAATAACCCTGTGTCAGCCACCCTTGCAACGCCACCTATCAGGTCCAATCGTGAATCGAAACCATCCAGGGTTTCAAACATACACAAAAAATGTCATCAAAATCACTCCAGTCATTGAGGAGGAAACTCTACATTTTGCGTCTAGTTGGTGCAGGTCGTTTTTTGATTTCCTATGTAGTTTCCTTGATAATGTCGCGATTCGGTTCGAAATTAATATTAGTAGAGACTCGAAATTATCACCGAATGGTGCCCGTGTCTAGGCGCGGTAAAATGCTTGAAAAGGCTTTTTAAAAATTCTCGAAAAATTGCTCTTTCGGCCGAATAGTATTTCGAAATTCCGCAAAGGTACGATTTTTTTTATTATTATTTTTACTCATAAACGTTTTTGAAGTTTAGATTTCGATGGAAACCGTATATAAATGTTGGCTAAGAATCGTTGTTCCAAATTCGTTACCCACCCGCAACTGTGGCCCGCCGACGAACGGTAGATTTTTTATTGATTTTTTTTTTCTTTTTATTCGTCCGCGCCTGAATTCCGGAATCGAAGAAAACGTTTTTTTTTTTTTTTTTGTTAATATTATCCCACACCGGTAATTCTATTTCCGTTCCGACCGAGCGTATAATATAGTATTTTATACAGACTGCACAACGCGCGTATATAACCGGCCGGTAGTTATAAATTTCGCAACGGTTTATCCGTTGGGGTTTTGGGCGCGCATCGTTACAAAGGAGGGGTCCGGAATGTACGCCGCCGCCACCATAGTCGTTTTGAGGTTAAGAACGGTAGGGTTGGGGGAGGGGAGCGGCGGTATATGCATGTCGTTGGTGGAGGCGAGAGGATTGCGGTTGGGACGGAGAGGTGGAGGGGTACAGCAGCCCGACGCCGCCGCCGCCGCCGCCGCCGCCGGCCCGAGAGACTGATACAATTTATTTAGTAATTATGAGGATGGGTCTCTGGTGGGCCATTCGGACCAAGTTCGCGGAGCCATGGAGCCGCCGGCCCGGCCCTCGCCCCGCCGCCGCGGCCGGCCGCCGGTCGGTCCTGCGTGTGTGTGTGTATATATATATATATATATATATATGTATTCGCCGTGGGGCGGCGCGGCTCTCATAATGGAAACTAATAGAATTAACAAACGCTGATGAGACTCCGCCGCGCCACGCCGCCGTTGGTTTTCTCCGGCGTTTTCCTTTCCGCCGCGCGCGTTTTTGCTCGTCCGCGGGCCGCCGTAAGGGCGCGGCCGTATGTCGAATTGCGCGCGGCCGGGCCGGGCGAGGGGTCGGTTTTCCATTATCGGACATAATGGAAAATTAAATTGACTCGGCGCGCTGGAGAGGTACTTAGTTATTATCTCTCGCGCCGGCGTCTTGACCGCGCAGATAGAGGATACAGTCTGTGTTGATTACATCGATGCGACCGCCGCGTCCTTTCCCCCCTCCCCCCCCCGCCGAACCCACCGTTTTTTTTTTCGGCGAACGGAGAACATCGATTTTCTACGGTAATGCACAGCATTGGAACGGCCGATTTTTTTTTTTTTTTAATGTTACGTTACGTTAATTAATTATTAATATTATGGTAATTTTTTTACGATATTATATCGCAATGTTGTTTCCGTTGCTTTTGGGAAAACGTCCAACAGTCATAATCTAAAATTTGTCTAAAACAAATTCCCTGCCGGCACACAAATGAACAAATGTCCAATATGTATTATTTATCCGCGTACATATGCATACATCGCGGCGTATACGATTTGCCGACAAATTACAAATACATTTTATTGTATATACTTTGGCGGTCTCGCGCCCAATACACTCCCGAATAAATTATCACGGCGCCCGCATAGATTCCGAACGGTCCGACCGATGTATTTCGGTTTTATAATATTGATATATCCTGCTAGCTGACCCGGCAATGATTTGCTATTGGCTAGACACCGTTGTTGCTAGATCATTGTTGCTAGATCGTTGTTGCTAGATCGTTGTTGCCAGATCGTTGTGTATCATTGTTCTGCCCGCGTTAATATTTAAATTTTAAAAAAATAGATGGGAAGTCCACTTTCGGCAGACTACTAAAAGCGTTCTTCATTTCGTCATTTCGTCCGCTAAACAACAACAATTGTCCAGGTCACGATTAGGTATTAAGTCGGAATTTCACGCGAAAAATATATTTATTTATTCAAAAATACGTCGATGGCGTTTTACGCGTTTTCACTTATTACCATTGCGGGGATACCCGCACAGCACAAGGACAGCACTACGATAATAATTAATAACAATTTTTTTTTTCCTTTTCCGTCCGTGTTACAAAAGTAGCCCATAAATCAACAAAAATAATTCGATACTCTTTGTACTAAAAATATCTAAAAACCGAATTTTAGGGGATGGTATTCAATAGGGGGTGGGGAACTTTAATAGCTATGAATCTTCTCCGTACAACGCAGAACGTTTTGCAAAAACCGCGTAAAAATCGCTTCTGTAGTTTTTGAGTCTATTAATCGTATACCAAATGGAACCTAATAACCGAATAACCAAATAACCTAGCTAAATGAAAGAATGGTATTCCAAATGGAAAATCTTCACTGAAACTTTTACTCTTAGGCGAGACGTTACCCCCCCTCATCTTGTCCTGTCAAATAAAATTATTTCAGCGGTTACTAGTGTCAAGTATTTGAGGTTTGATACTCGACAAACGCTTAACTTGGGCCGATCATATCAAACGAAAACGCCTCCTCCTAAACTTAAGACGAAAGTCACAATATCCTCTATTAGGCAAACAGTTCAAGCTCAATCTAAAAAATAAATTGTTGCTTTACAAAACCCTCTTTAAGCCTATTTGGGCCTTTGGTATCCAATTATGGGGAACGGCAAAAAAATCCAACATTTACAAAATGCCGACCTTCCAATCTATATTATTCCACTCTGATCTTAATGTACAGACTGTCGCCGAAGTTGCCACATCACATTATAAGCGTTTCCGCTGTCGTTTCGCGAACCACCCGAATCCTCTTGTTCTTCCTCTAAACTCAGCTAACATCCCGCCGTAAGATCCACCGCGAAGGCTTAAGAAGCGCCGGTGTCGCGATTTGGCCCAGTAAAATAAAATAAAAAATAAAAAAAAACAACTCGTATGCAAGTAATATAGCCTAACAAATCTTTCTCGCGTCTATGTTACTACTGGGTAGCTTCTCTCCTCATTCCCTCTTATCATTATAATATCTCTGAACGCCCATATGCTTATTGTAAATATTATTACAGATTGGTATATATACTAATAAACGTTAAAAAAAAAAAAAAGTTAATCTTATACAAACAGACAAACATCCATTTTTATGCATATAGATAATAACGTATGCTTTTTTTTTCATTTTTTTATATTCATTCTTCTATCGGAAATCTCGCTCCGATCATCGGTAACAAATTTTGTCCAGCTGGTGCATGAAGAGAGGATATTTTTTTTTATAATTTCCTTGTAGTTTTCTTAATAATGGGATAAAACTGGGAATGTTTACGCAATTTTCCAAATATTCTATGGGGTGGTTTTTTCATTTTTAGTTATTTATGGCTATTTGAAATTATGGTAATTTATTTTCATCTATGTTACAATTCGTTATTAAAACACGAACGATCGTAATTTATTATTCAGTTAAAAAATATTATATCTAACCGAACTTTGCTCAGAATCGGTTTTTGTTCGCAATGATTAATCGTTATTGCGTACAGATATAAATTCGATTTATAATTGTTTTTTATTGTAACACGGTTAAGAACAATCGTGGAGATCTGCAATTTTTCCGGCTATATATTTATAGGCGTTTTGAATTATCGCGTTTTTAAAAAAAAAAAAAAAAAAATGATTTTATTCGGATAAAATTGTTATGGTCGGCCCGGCCCGGAAACGCTTGAAACGCGTCCAAAGACATTCATCGATCGCGAACAACAGGACGCGTTTTCGGGACGGCGCTCCGTTATTGTCGTTAATAAATAATTACAATATTATTATTACTACCGTTATAGTTGGCGGCTAGTAATAATTTGTTTAACAGCAGTCGTTATTATTACTATTATTATTATTATGACGGACGGACGGTCTCAGTGTATAGAAATATTATTTACAAGGGCTGCCCGGAAGCAACGATGTCTGTTTAACGATACCTGACGTCCCCTACATTATATTATATTCGTACGATAAAAACCCCGAGGGACGCCCCGGCAGACCGCGGGGTTTCGATCGCGCGCATAACACGAGGCGACCGCGAATATTTCACTATACGCACGGTGTTCGCGTGAATGGCTTGTTCGAGCTATCATAATTGCATTGTGACATTGCGATAGTTTGATTTAAAAAAACAAAAAAACATCTCGATATTTTCCCGGGGTTCGAAAGCGGTCGCGGGACGATTATCTCCACGTTCGGCCGGCGAGGCCCGTTTAAAATGTCGATTACACTGAGCGGGTTCACGGGCTGCACGGTTGGCGGAGTAAAATACCGCGTGTTTTATTATTATTATACGACAATTGTCCCAAAAGTAACGCACAATTTGCCCTGAACGAATACGTTTATTTATTATTTTAAACGAAATACAACATTATAGACAGACCTTCGATATAATCTCCCTGATCTCCGTCTATACACGATTGCCAATCGTTTCGGGAGCGCTTGCATGCGGCCATAGGACGCCAATCTTTGTCGAGCTCACGGATCCTTCGGCTCACTTCTTCATTCGGTATATTTAAATCGGGACAACGGACTCCTCTAAGTGGTTCCTTTGGTTTTCGAAATAAATCAAAGTCCGAGGGGACTTAAATCCGGCGAATACGGTGGGTGTTTGAGGCGTTCCCATCCATATTTCTCCAAAAGAGCGACGACTATGTGCTCCGATATGCAATCGCGCATTAACGTGCAATATAGACACACCGTGTTGCGACATTCCCTGTCGCTTTTTACGGATATCTGAACGCAATTTTTTGGCAAAATATGTTTTCTAGTGTTCCCCGGTTACACTACTACCAATTGAAACTCGATCAGCGACAAATATCCCAAGTTTGTCGCGTTAGTGTTGTCTTGAGTAACCGTAGAGGGTTGGCCAGAGCGAGGGTTGTTATAAATACTTATACGACCGTCGCGAAATCGCTGATTCCATCTTTGCACCGTACTACGATCCACAGTATCCGTTCCCCACACTTCATTCAACGCGGCATGATATTCAGGCTCTGTTTTACCACGAATCGTTTCGATTTTAATGTATGCGCGTTGCTCGAAAACAGAAATGTGAACCGATGAATTGTTTTCACTTTCGTAATCGCTCTCACGATTATACTTTACTAAAACCGCTAAAACTGGAAACCACCGTGTTTGTAAGACTTTAAGCTACAAACTAATACTAATATCAGATGATATTGTCATATTTTAAAACAGCTAGAGCGCGCTGTGCATTACTTTTGGGACAATTATCGTATTACTTTTCATCGTCTGTTTATCCACGGTGTTACCCACACGTTCCTCTGTCTTTTCTGCTTTTCTTTTGTTTGTTTTTAACTCCTTTTTGATATGGCACGAGCTAAAATAATGGACACCCGCACCAACTGTTTCCGTCGACGTTTTGTAGACACTGAAACCAGATACCTCCAGGAACTCGGGACTAGTTTACTAGCCAACAATCCCAAACACCAGCGAGTAGCTGCTAGTAAAGTAACCCGATTTTTAACTTTACTCGCAGATAGTTTACAATCTGCTAGTTGACTTGTGTACATAATTACACCGGGCGAGTTCACTTATCAGCTAGTGAATTCGCCAAACCAGCAGCTTGTAAACTCGCTCAGTGTAATCGAGACTTAAGTCAATTTTACCGATTCACAAAACCGAACGACCCGACCCTTTTCAATCGTTTACTCGGGTGTAGTAACTTTTTTTTTTTTTTAACGATATTTAACATTGAACTCGGCAACACTCAGTGAACGTGGCGAGTTATCGAGAACGATTCTGTGATTTCATCTGTAACTGTGGTTTACATTTTCAATTCGGTGTGATATTAACTAATCGCACTCGCACTCGCACTCGTAAAAATCTCCCCCTCGGGCCCGATTTTTTACATATAAAAAAAAAGACAATTTTTAACAAAACAAATGTCTCTCTCCCACCGAAATTGTTTTCCACCTGCGGCTTTGATTCACGTATTATTTAGAAAACAACTATTATTTCGGCGATGCGGAAACAGACATTTCAAATAAATTGTAGTATGCAATATTCCGGCGGTTACTTTTGTATACGAGTTACAGATTTTAAAATAAAAAAAAAAAAAAAAAAAAAAAATCTATACGTACACAAGGCGATAACCGTTCGACTATTAAACCGCAGGCATTTACCGACGCGGAATGTCCTTGGGATATATTTTTTACGGAAATGCCAGTAGGTTTTCGTTTTCCTGATCATTCGAAACGTTCGATGGACCTCAAATATTACGTAGTCGTGTATTACCAGACGTGCGTATTGTACACGTTTAACACAGCCGACGATTTTTATTGTCACGTTAATATGTCGTCTTCTAATAAATGTTCACTTCGATTATAATATTGTAAAAACGCCCGTCACGACTAAAACGACAATCGAACGCGGTGTTTAATCTTTTTGTTAAACGTAAGTGTACGGTTAAACTTTTTCCTGTGAATTATGATATCACATGGTACGCGATAAAAAACAAAAAAAATCCAATTGAATTCACGTTATCGTTTTATTTGCAATACGAGATATCTCTTTAATTATAACTTCGTTATAATAATAATAAAAAATACATAATTTAATATTTACAATGTCATATTGTCGTAATATTTCCTACACTTATCCGTTGTACACATAGATTAAATAAAAATACAATTTTATTGATTATTTTGTCGGTGTACTATATCGTTTTAAAAGGAAAAAAAAACGGTACGCCCCATACATACAGGTGACCGAACTCTGGTATGTAAGTCTTAGGTGTGTATGTTTCTGATTGTGTACATTTGTGCACCACTGCTGATTGTTTCGTACCAGAAAATATTCCGAAATCTGCGACCAAACAGTTCGCTACGGTATGGACGTATTTTACAGTGATGTATTTTTTATGTCCCGAACCGTTGCAGTTTTATGTTCCGACGTACGTCATATCCAATTTGACGTAATAACGCGCTTGTACCGTCGAAACAATTTTTTTTTTTTAACAATTTTACTCGACAATTTTGTCTGCCGTCAAGCGTCCGGATATGACTACCCGGTAGTCGACCCGTAATCATGTACTGTAGTTTCTTTACCGGAAGTGTCGTACCAGACATTCCAATTTACGCCGAGAGCAGATGACTTTACTGTACGGCGCACGATACGTACGAGATAGGTTCGATTTCGAATTACACGGGATTTTTTCGCTCGGATTTGCCGAAAAAACGATAATAGCGACGAGAAAAGTTCTGAAGTCTTCAGACAGGTACGGTTAAACGCAATAATACAATACGATAAATATTTCTCGACAAATATAATGTATACCTCCTGTTACGCGGATACGAGACGTGCCGAGTGTTTCGAGTGTTACCTACACGCCACAGTACCCGATGCGATTTAATATAGTAATAATAATCGACTAAACGAAACGACATAAATACGAGAACACAGATATTTTCCGTGGTGTACCTAATAATAATACGCATTCAAAATACGTATACGGCGGAAACGACGATGAATCGGATTTCGTATAAGTTGGTTGTAATATTTTGGAAATATGTCGTCGTTCCATAAAGGGTATAAGGACATTAAGAGGCCGCTATTTGGTTTCGTCGGTTTTCCTATATAATGATATACGAACGTTCGAGTGTTTCTGTCAGACGCTAAAAACATATACATATTATTTATAGTATAGAGTATTTTTATTTTATTTTTTTTTTTTATTATTCATTCGGAATGACATACTCCACTCGTGAAATCCGTGGTTCGCAAACGGGAATACCAGAACGAGGTTATTATGATTGCATAATAATAAAATATTCTTCGAGTATAGAAATAATAAATATTCCGGAATATTACGGAAATATGACGACCGGGCCGTGCCCGGCGGACACCTGCTGGATTTTTAACCACTTGACCAAAAAAAAAAAAAAATAATAATAATAATAATAATAATAATATATAAGGTACACGGGAAAACTATACCGTGTTGTATAATACATTTGTAAATAATATCGCAGTGTACGTGTGCGCCGGACCGCGGTTTTTTACACCCGGCGTCGGTATTTATATTGTCCGGGTAACGTATAATATGACGGTAATATTGTTGTCGTGTCTGCCGGCTATTATCCGTGAATATTATTATACGATATCGTTTTTTTGCATTGACATTTCCGTTCCGGATGCTGTTTAAACGCTTTTGTCCGCGTCGTTTACCATAGAAATCCGTATGTATTTACAATGGGCGAGTGTAGTCAGTCAGACGGCGGTTGGTCGACGAGCCGACGAGAAGAAATGCCCCGGCAACGACGCCGTTTAAACAAACGTATTAGTAAATGACAGTAGGCGGCCCATAGGCGAGAGGATTTTTCGTGACCGACTTAGGATGTCCGGCGGATTAAATCCTCTAGAAAGTCCGTGGTGTCCGACGAGATTCAATCCGGCAAGGGAAAACATCCGACGGACCTGTTATTGTTATCATCAAATATCATCCGTTTACTTATCAATAATTTGTGTACGATTTTTTTTTTTTTTTTTGATATACATCAAAATAGCAATGTATATTTGAATACAATTTTATTCCCAGTACATACGTTTTGTAAATCGTGGACTGGAGTCGGTCAATTGCTACTGAGTTCATTGAATTATATCAATCAAAACCAGCGGTTCGCAAACTTCTTAGCCGGCGGTGCCCATTTCAAGACCAAAATCCGTCGCGGAGCCCTCCAACGCTTAAAAAAAACATAACGCTTGATTTTTTTTTACGTACGATTTATGATAAACATTTTGTCGATTTTTTTATCATTTTTACGGGACCAAAAAAACGTTATTCACAGATAACTATCTAAAATATCTAACCATACACACAAAAAAAAAGAAGAAACTCAACAAAACTAAATATAACTTTTAAACGGATGATTGTTGATAATTGGAGCAAAAGATTTCTGGTCGAAAAGTTTGCAAGTTGTTTACAGACAGAAAAGAAAAACAACTTCATAGTAAATCGATTATACGGTTTTTTTTTTTTTTATTGGACCGCGGTGCCCCTGGAATAGGTTCTTGGTGTCCCTAGGGTATCGCGGTGCACAGTTTGGGAACCTCTAGTCTAAACCATGTTTATGGAAAATTAGTTCGGTAGAATATAAAAACAAAAATTTGAAAACCGTTACATATGTTGTGTATTGATGAGTTTCCTAAAAACTAACGGATTGGTTAGTTTTTCAAATCATTTGGTTAATTTTCGTTCAACTCTTGTAGTAATGGCATATGGACAAACAAGTCCCTTCTAGCGAGCCAGTTTTTTACCTACTTACGCCTTCCTTTTATTTTATTTTATTTATTTTTTTTTTTTTTTTGAGATATAATAGTACCCGACCATCAATCCTGCAGCGGCTATCTACTTTTTTTTTTCCCGAAGGTATATTATATTTGTTCGTTATTTATTCAATTATATATTTAAAATGTATGTATATAAAATAACATTATTGACTTAACACAACAATGAAAACTGATAAATCAGCTGAAATCCGTCGTATAAATTCGTAGGGTTTTCAGTACGTCTTGAAAGACTAGTGGACTTGGTCCTAAGCATAAAAATCAACGGATTTCCTCCATTAATCAGCGGATGAAGTCCACTGGAGGATACGCTCCGCGAAAAATAGCGGACTTTCGTTTTTTACGTACAATTTCGGGTACAATTAAAAACCTAGTCCGACGGACCAAATACGTCGAGGATCTAAGGATTTAATCCGTCAGACCAAATCCGTCATAAAATCCTCTCGTGTATGGCCAAATTTTTAAATTTTTTTATTATTATAATCATTTCGTGTTATTAAAAATTTTCTTCGGCAATAGTTGTACAAATATCGAAAATCCGTTAATTTATTTTTTTTTTTTTTATCTAGCGATATCGTAAAAATCACACGGAATTTTTCGCGTACTATTTTCCGACCTTTGCTCAAAATCGTTTTTCGTTAGCAACGGTGGATTTATCGTCGCGTACAGTTATAAAATTAAATTCCTCACCACTTTATCCTACATAGATATACTGTTGGCCTACTTACCTGCACCCGTCTTTATTTTCTCTCTCTTTTTTTTACGTACGAGATGAAAATTTAATTTAGTCACGCGTAGCCAACTTTTCCCGGCGTTACAGATATTATTTAGTCATATAATGCATTTACGATGCAAATTATAACCGTCGATAATAAACATTCGTCGGGTCGATTTATTGTCGTGTAGTTTTTTGAAAAAAAATCTCATTTAGCGTCGTCGCGCTACAACGGCATTTTAATTCGGGACCGTTTTCCGAATAGAATAAAATTATACGGTTTTAGGTGTCGTAAATTTAAAACTACGAGTATAATTATACTACTCGCATACTACCTAACTTTTTTAATTTACTTTTTTCTTTTATATTATACCGCGAGACCGCGGGGTCCGTGTTGTTCAATTACCTATGTGTGCGGCTATAAAGTCGCCGAATAAAACTTTTCGAGTAGGTTTTTTTTTTCTTTTCTGGTAATTTTAGTGCGTTCAAAGTGTTGCTCGAGACGAAAAAAAAACCATAATAATAATAGAGCACCGCGAAACCGTATTATATAATGACTCCCAAACCGTGTTCGAAATAATGCGCGTAATACAATACGAATATTTTTAAAATATAAAACGTTTGGTCTTTTTTCATTACTTATTCTTATTTTAATTAAAATATTTAAACTACACGATAAAAAAAAAAAAAAAACAACACAGCTGTCCGCCCGAGCGTATGTCAGCTTATGATCTCCTGGTACACAATTTCCGAACATTCCTTAAAATTAAGAAAACTATAATTTTATTATACGGTAACTCAGTAACTCGGTTGTCATTACTAGTATATGTAGTTCAATTGTACACACTTAAACAACAAGCGAGTTACGGTAATTTATTATAATTGTTTACGATAAAACCAATTCGAAAATTACACACCGGGGACCTATTCTCAAAGCAATCGAAAACAGTCATCGAATAAATGTATTCGATTGTCAACTTTCGATCAAAATAATTGATTCGGTCAGCGTTTTTCGATTTATGCTATTCTCAAAAACTAATCGAATATTTCAATATCGAAAACGTGATTTGCGATCGCGTTTTCGATTATCGAAATGTTATCACTTAATTATCCACGAGATAATAATTTACTTGGCGGATAATTGTTATAGCTGTTACGGACTTAATATTTTTGTCTGTATCAAAATATAACAAAAAAAATATTTAAAGAGAAGTCAGTGACAGCGGAACAAAAAGATAAAAGTTCACCCAGAGCTTCACTAAGAGAAATTTGGTCCTAATTATACGCATAAATATGCAAATTCGCTTTGGGATCAATTTGCTCTTGATCTCAATAATATAATTGGTGCGAATAAGAATGCAGAAAAGTGGAGAAAAGTAAGTAGAATTTATAAATTTATGTTAATTTTATACTAAATTTTATCATATTTTTTTACTCTAATTGAAATAATAACAGTGCCCTGGATTGATATGAAAAGTAATACAAACGCCAAAAAACGTTGAGTTAAAGAAAAATAAAATAAAAATCGGCGGAGGAGAAGCAAATGATCTATTGGATTCAGATCCATTAGAAGATCCGGTATAATTGGGGATGTTTCAGTTTTCAGACAATCTCAAACAGTTGAGCCAGCAGTCAATTTTGAGGGCTATAGTTTAGTTATTGGTTCATTTAAAATTTAATAATGAAAATTCTTAAAATATTAAATTGTTTACTGTAACTTTTTTTGTCGTAGGCCTGTCACACATATTATGTATGATTAGCCTTAAACAGAAGACACACGATGTACACATTGAAAGGCAAATAATAAACATTTAAGTTTTTATTATTGTTTATATTTTGCCTTTTTAATATTATTTTATTATAATCAATTGTTTAATACAATTAAAATAAAACAAAATTATTTTAGACAAAAAGAAAAATTAGTTGCAAATGACACTGGTAATATTAACGAATGTAGTACAACAAAACCACATACGTCAATTAATAAAATTACGTATTTTAAATCAATTAATTCAACAAATGATAATTAATTTCTAAATATTTAAATAATTTGAAGAAAAAAAATGTTTTTGTAAACATGATGTTCTTCAAAGATCAGTGGAACTGTCCAGTAATATTAGTTCTTTGAGTCCAGAGAAAAATATGATTCTTAAAGAATACTATACTAAAAAAAATACTTATTTTAGGATTGTAATAACAGATGGTTGGCTAACAGCAGTAACTTTGTATTCTCTAATGTCTTGCTGGTAGCTTCCATTAGCAATGAACCGAAATGCAGTCAATACTTATATAATATAATACAAATAACAATGAGTAATACATATTGAGAGGTGAATATTGAGTAAATGATTGATACTTAACTTGTAAGTACTAGCTGTCATATAATTACGACTGTGCGACGCAATTTACAAAACATAGCCAAGGTGACACTCAAATTTGTTTTAAATTACACTTGAAAGACTGAATGTGCATATGGGTGTATAATAAATAATATTTATTACCTATCTTTCTTTTAATAGATAGCCCAGCAGTAGTATTTGGTTCGATTGTGTATGGCGTCAGTGTCCAATGTACACATAAGCTCTTCAATTAATTCTTTACAAAATCGGTAGGTCCTTATAAATAATCTGTCGGATAAATAATTCTGCAGACAATATATCGTACAATTGATTATTCAAAATATTTAATTATTTGGTAATGACTTTAGTAGAATAAATTACGAGACAACACCAATAAAAAAATCTTCTTGCACCATGTGCCTTCTATCGTTGTCCACAAAAATTATTCGGTTTAAATTTCCAAAATGCATTAGCATATCCAGATGATGATTGTCCACTAATTTTAATTATCCGTAAAACGTAAATAAAGTATTTGTGAAAAAAATAATCATTAACACAAAAATATAACGACGTTTTGATGTGACAATACAAATAGTATTAACAGTCGAAAATCTAGGATTCGACTGGGTTTTGATAGTCGAAGTAAAACATCGAATATAAGAATCTACAAAAAAAAAAAAAAAATCGAAATCATTTTAAGAATACACTTTTTAGAGAAAATCGCAACCAATGCTATTTTCGATTGATCGGTGATCGAAAAACGTTTTCGATTGCTTTGAGAATAGGCCCCCGGGAGACCATAAGCTGATGTCGATAAACTGCGCTCGCGCTAAAGCCGGCCAACCGCCGTCTGACTCGCAACAGGTGTGCATGACAGTACAATCGCTTGAGCACAAACTATCAACGACCAGCTACTGGTCTCCCCCAGTACTTAATTTTCAAATATTCCTTAAAATTGAAACATTTTAATTAATGTCATTTATTAAAATTCCTTAAAACGTTTTCATTTTAAGGAATATTCGACGATTTTGTACCAGAAGACCAGAAGCAGACGTCGATTATTTGCGCTCTGGTAGACACCCGTTGCTATGCAGTCGGCCGGCGGAACAGGCAAATCATATAAGTTATCCCCAGGATGACTATAGCCCCCCCCCCCGGAACAATTATGCTAGAATAAATATACCCCCTAAATTCATACGCCCGCGGGTAATTATACTAGCACTGTCATACTCGGCAGAACCGAAATTCTAGCGTTTAAATATCCCTAAATTCATATTAGGAATACTATACCTCCCAGGGAGGTTTGAAATTCCTATTCTTTTAACCGTATTTATTTTTAGACTAGAGGTATTTGGTCGACGGCGCGGCGAACCGGGGTACCGCGGAGTACACTTTAGGAACCGCTGTGTTAACCGATTAAAAATTGAGTGGCCCTTCAATTCAACTGGTTTTTTATTACGTGTAATAACGTTTATTTAAACATTTAACTTGGCAACACTGTCAATGTGTGACATAGTGTGATAGAGCGATAGATATTGGTAGTTATTATTTTTTACTACGATGTATGTGTTTACATTATGGGCATTTTGTTTTAGTTAGGTATTCATGTCGAAGTTTATATCTATAAGCGTTTAAAGTTAAAACTTTAATGGAAATTCTATTTGCACGAAAATTTGATCATAAGTTGTACTTAAGTGGTACAAAAAACAAAAGTTGAGCGTAATATAGTTTTTTTTTTTTTTTTTATATATGCATTTAAAGTGCAAATGTTTATGAAAATCGTAAAAATCAATGGCATTTCTCGTACTATTTTGCAATTAATGTTAGTATAATTTTTTTTTTTCCCTGGAAAAATGTTTGAAAATTAGAGACGAAAAAACACGGACAATGTTAATTTATTTTGTAGTTACGAATTAATACAAATTTTAATTTTACTTTATCAAAACATTTTTAACCGAATTTCGTTCAGAATGGTTTTTTTCAGAATTATTTCGGATTAGTGGAATTTATCTAAACAAAAAATGGAAATCTTTTTTTTTTTTTAATTTTAACCATATCTTTAATTTTTAATATTTTACTTATAGGTATATTTTATCTCGTATATTATTAAAAATGCACAATTAACTTTTTATCATATACAAAAATAAGATAAATTCCAAAACGTTCATCTAGATAAGATAAAGGATTAAAAAAATAATAATTTTCTAAACAGATCCATGAGGTCTAGATTAGTCTCAACACGCGGGTCATATGTTTTTTTTTTTGGTTTTTGGTTTCGATAAAATACCTTCAGTATAAATATAGTGGCGTATTTTGGATGATTTTTCAGTGGGGAGGGTGGAGGGGTATCCAACATTTTAGGAACCTTACGAACCCGTTTTGGGAATTATTTACTGATAAAAAAAAAAAAAACACATTGAACATACAGTTTTTGATAGGCGCGAGTAATGAAAATACTAATACGTTAGTCCAAATTTTTATTTTTATATATATATAAGTATAGGGGAGGGGGTGTTTAGACGTGAAAGACTCCCCCCCCCCCAAAAAAAAACAAAAAAAAAAACGCCACTGATTGTAACTTTACCTGGGGTATATAATATATACTTTAGGATGAGGCGAGTCTAATGGGTCCGGGAGTGGCCCGGTAATCGGATAAGTCGGCCGCGTGCTTTTGTTTGCCCGTCGTCGGTCCGCCGAAAATCAAGTGGGTATATCGTGGGACGAAAAATCCCCGACGGCCGTTTTCAGATCGTTTTGTGACAAAAATAATATTATACTTACCGTTGACAATAATATTGTGTTACACCCGCGAAAACACCAACACCACCGCCTTAATAATAATATAATATTAGTATTTGTCATATAGGCGGGCGTTCGCAAAACGGTTTTACGACCGGATACGATATTATTTTTTTTATAAAACCGGATGGAAACTCGACCGAAAAACGTCGCGACGAAAATATCTATATTCGTCGGACACAAATCCAAAATTCTATTGGATTTTTTTTTTAGAAATTGTTTTATCAAACGCCCGTAACGGTTTGTAGGGGGAGGGGGAAATATGCTATCGAAATATTTAATCCGCGCTTTTTCTGTCTCCGTTTAACAATACTTAACAAAAGCGGTACAATCGGTTTTAATTTTAGTTATTCAATCAAGAAATCAATTGGAACAACAAAGACGACTCAGTAAAATATCTGGGTCTACACCTCGATGAAAAGCTAAGCTGGAATATACACATTAATAAAAAATTAAACCAAGGGTACACTAGGCTGCGAATACTGTACCCTCTATTAAATCATAGCTCTACCACACAAATGAAATGGTAGGTTAGGTGTCTCTATACTTTTAAACACAGCGATAATAAGACCATTAATAACCTATGCATGCCCAGTATGGGCAGCTGCCTCAAAAACAAAAATTAAAAAATTACAAACCCTCCAGAATAAATTCCTAAGAATAGCCCTAAAGGCCCCTTGATTTATGAGAAACAAACAGCTACACAACGATACGGGCCTACCATACCTATCTACCTGGATAACACAACAATTTAAGAATTTCCACGAAAAACTTTACAAAGTTGACGGAGCACTTCGCTACAAAATTGGCAGAAGATCCATCAACCTAAGACACAAACCTCGACTACCTCAGGAAATCCTACTAGAACCCAATGAAAATACCTCAACCTCTGATTCTAGACTCATAAGCTAACCAAAATTTAAAGATATTGTAATAACTGTAAATACTGTTGTAAACATTTACATTATCAATTATTATAAATTGTAATATTATTGTTATAATACTGCAAAAATACTTGGTGTATTGACACAATTAAATTAATAAATAAAAAAAAAATTTAAGATATTCAAGGGATATTCGTGACGATTTTCCGAATTCTCTCCGGTTTTGTAAAATTCGAAACATTTTATTATTTTTTACATGTTCACGATAACTATGGGTACTAGACCTTCCCGACGGGGGGCAGGGGGCAAGCAATCATTTCAAATCCACTATTACGCGGTAAATCACGGTATTCGGCTCAAATTTCTAGACTAGCCATTACAAACGATGTTTTTTTTTTTTTTTTTTTTTAATACTAAAACTTCATAAGGCTGTCATTGTCATAGTACAGATCGCGTCGATTAACGATGACCGTTAGGCGCGTAGCTAGACAGACTCCCCTTTTTGGTTGTGTTCAAGCCGGAAATATATTAGGTACCTGCTAAATAATGTTTCGGGATTTTTACAAAAATTCGTAGCTAGAATTCTATTTGATATTCGATATAATTATTTATCGTGAAAATTGATACTAATATCAAATATTCGATAATGGTTATAGGCTATCTTCTATACTGTATACCGTGATGCGGTAACCCAGGGGTCTCCGACCTCCGGCCCGTCAAGATTCTTGAACCAACCCGTCGAGTTTACTGATGTTTTGACAATTCGTTTCGAGCGCATTCGCCGTAGAATTTGAAACTTTACCAACGGAGCTTCAGCTTAAAGTTACCGAGCTCACGTCAGACACTCGGCTCAAAAACTGTTATCGAGGAAACCAGACTGCAAACAGTTGTACGCCTTGTTGCCGGAGGGCTCTTTTCCGAATATTAAAAAATGCGCACGTGAAATGATTACAATGTTTGGCCTCTACTGACCCACGCGAGCCAATTGTTTCGAAAATGTAACACGTCAAAAATCAAAACATAGAACCAACTTAAGCTGCGGCTTTCGTTTACGAGTTACGCCGCTGGTCCAAATCACCGCGCAATTGTTAAAAACAAAATTCCACGAATGATCCAAACTTCTCATTAAGCAACAGTAACTTATCGGAATTAAACAATTTTTCCCTTTGTAAAATTCAATAGTTAAATGAAATATTATTTCAGTTTCGTTACGTCTCTAACGCTCTCTAAACAAATTTGGCCCGCGATGCCGAAGCGTATCTCGAGACCCCCTAACCTATCGTGATGCGCCAGCTACCGTTGGGCATTTTTAACGTCGTCGCGGACCGTCTCGAAAATTCTAGAATTTTGTTAAATGATAAGCGTTTGTGACTTTCCCCCCCCCCCTCGCCACCACAAATTGTATTTAAATACATATTTATATAGTATAAAACACCCCTTTTTTTTTTTTTGAAAAAAAAAAAAGTCCTGGCTACGCGCCCAATGCCCGAGTACGTGTCTACGGTCTATGCTATGTATAGGTTTAAACTCGGAACCGGGTCTTAAGACGTACGCATTTATACGGTGAACGAGAATCGGCAAGGGGTGAGGGATGTGGGTAGCCGGTCAAACCGGGCCTCCTAAAAATTATTGCACAATTGAATATTGCACATTGGCGGCGGACGTGTGATGGGTATTAATTGTGTTTCGCTTATCTAATCGTTTCGGCACAAAAAACAAAAAAAAAAAAAATAATAACAATGATAATTATTTAAAAAAAAAAAAAAAATTAAGTACTTATTTATAAAATGTTCCGCGTACCGATATCAGCGTCCTTGTACGGTGCTGAAACGGCGCACGCCATCGTAAAACACTTGAACAAACTTTTCGTAATGCGGCGACGTGAGTTTTAATCGCAAATATATTTTGTGAACGTCACCATTTTTGCGTAAAAAACCCAATTGGCCTGGATCAATTGTACTGATTATCGCCTCGCCCGTGTCTATGAAAGGTGGCACCAATGTTTCCCCCGATTATTTTGCGGAACCTACTTTTAATGCTTCCGTAAACGAAAAGTCATGGGTTTTGCTTTCCGCCATTTTTTATTTCAATCGTTTTGTTTCGTTTTACAAAATTATTGACTTTTTTCGATAATTTAAAAAACGAGTAGTAGTCAGTAGTTAAAATAATATTCGGTGAAGACATTTGTAACTTTTGTCTACCCGTTGCCGGGCCGCCACACAAATTACACGGTCTATGGGTATCAAATATTATTTTATTTTTTAACTTTTGGCGATTTAATTACCAAACGACTAAAAAAAATGTCTTAGGTCGAAACGGGTGTATCTGAGCGAAAACGGGCCCATAATATTACCGTCTCAATAATCTCGGTCACGTTGTCATCGCATGGCCGTCGGTTAGGCGTTTTCAAATCGCATAAATTTACCTAAATATTGCACTCGACCGTGCTGACCGTCGACTTTTTACTAACTTGAACATCAACTGCTGAAATATCTACCAAACATGCAAATATAATATATCGTTGAACGCGATTTAAACGAACGAGCTGCCGAATATTATCGCATTGTTTTATATCGTTTTCATCAGAACAATAATATACGAGCCCGTATCGAATTTTCGAAACTTTCGTATGGAGCCGCGAAACGGTTCCACGAAATAGGTGAGGAAAAATAAAAAACAAAAATAAAATTGAAAACACTAATACCAAACAGACTTTGAAAATATCCGAATAAAAGTATTCAAATAAAAATATTCGTGTACGTGTTTGATATATATGTAAAAATTTAACCGGTAATTGTATTTTGAATATTTTCCAAATGTATTTGTATTTTAAATTGAATATTTATTTAAAATGCTGTTATCGTTTCTTTTATATTGTATTAAATTGTAACGCATAGCATTGCACCATGTTGAAAGTTAAATGGACTGAACATTTTTAACTGGTAATGGTACTTGACCCGTATTGAAAAATGGTATTATGAAGAAAATAAAAACCTATTATATCCCATAGAGTAATACATAACAAAAGAAAAATGTATTTCGATTAGAATTGATGTACTCAAATACGTATTCTAAATACCATTTCAAATAATATCGTTTGCGTTTGTATCTCGCGAAATACTTTTGTGTTAAAATGTCATGTCTGAACACGAGTGTCGTACGTATTTTTGTTCGACGATTACACCGGTCTGCACGAAATCGAACAAAATCGATTTTCACAAAAACCTCCGTTGCGCATTTTGATTTTCGCCGCAAATATTTTTTCGCTGGGGTTTTATTGTTCTATTTTTTTTTTTCCCCCGAAAAATCGCCGTCGTTATCGCGTGATTTATAACACACGCGTTCATGACGTCAGTGTACTCGACACGTTTTTTGGCGGTCGTGTCTAATGAACTGTATATAAAAACGAGCGGCGTCTTAAACAAACAACCGACGGGCTCATAAAATATTATATTACTATGTTAGACAATACATAAGTATGTGATATTATATTAATTGAACGATAGAAATATGAATAAAAAAAAAAAAAAAAAAGGTAGGATACTGCTCATAGTTGATGGGCCACTGTAGTAGGCGGAAAGTTGGAAATGTAGAGAAGAATTTAATATTTATAGGTGTACGCAACGGTAAACCATCGTTGCTAACGAAAACCGATTCTGAGCAAAGTTCGGTTAAAACCGAAGTTGTATTAATTTTTAACTAAAAAATTTAATTATAAAACTCTGTCCGTGTTTTTTCGTCTCGTTTTTATTGTTGTTTTGAAGGAGCCGAATAAGTTTTATTCGCATAAAACTCAATTAATATAAACTAAGAAAAAAAAAAAAACTGCTTAATTGCAAATGCTCATAAATAGCTCAAAAATCGTTAGATTTTTTTTTTTTTTGAACATTTTATCACGTCTAAAACAACGCTTATATAAGTATTCGGTTTCGGGTCTTTACAAAAATTTTTCGCCGAATCACAACAAAAAAAAAAGAAAATCGAAAATATCAGATGTAACTAATATTCCCGTTTATTTTTCGATATCACAAGCATTTGAAACAATCGTTCCAACGGTTTTTTTTTTTCATCCGGTAATTGAAATTCGTAAAAATGAATGGAATCCGATTAGATTTATTTATTCGCCATAGGTTAAAACGACGGAAAACTGTATAAAAACCGCGGAAAACTAGAACTTAAAAATTACGTTTCATGCCGAAATGTCCTAAACACCGAATGATAATCGGACGGGTTGTGTATCGTGAGTACTTATATATAGGGTTAGGATGTTTATGATCTTAAAAGTACTAAAAAATGCATGCAAATATGCTCGATTAATATCAAAATATACCCTTAAAAAAAAAAAAAAAATCAAAAATGGCATTATTAATTAAAAATATACTCTGCATATTAATATAGAATTTATTTTTATCTACTCAAAAAATACAAATATGTAAATGATATAACGTTTTAAAATCTTAACGAACCATTAGAAAAATAGAAAATATATATAAATACATGCAAATGCGTTATAAAGGCACTGCTTTCCTTTGTTTCACTTTTGATTTAATTCTGAAAAATAATTGAAATAAATATGCAATTAATTTGGAATTCAAATTTTAAATTAATTTTTTGCATACTCTCTGAATTGACTTGAACGATCTACACGTTTTTGTAAGCCGAAAAACTTCGTTAAACATCGACGGACGTGATGAGCGCATATTTGAAATGTACACAATCATCTGCTGGTTAGTTCAGCCGGTAAACTGTTTTTTTGAAATTTCATTTCCATCGAGTATTATCCAGCGATTATCAACACATTTAATTTTGTTTTTATTAGCAATTAATCGATTTTGTCAATTAACAATAGTAACCTACGGGTTCCAACGATGTGCAAATACCAGTTTACTATTATTACCGGTATATTTAATGATTTTTTTTTGTCATCAAAATATGCGTAAAAATGCCTAAATACGCGAAACAAAAACACACCGCATCTGATTGTTTGTCGTGCTAAACGAATGTATTGTATGTAACTCGGTCAGGTACGCGCACGGCTTAAAGACAAGGGGGGGAGGGAGGGGATGGGAAATGTGAACAAAAAAAAAAAAAATCATAAACATGCTAACCCACACGAATGTATATTATATGAATTATATTGTAATAATTTTTTTTTTATTTTTTTCCCCCCCCCTGAAGTATCTCACCCCCGCGGTTGATTTATTTACCGCCAGCGCGTTATTATTACTACAGTCCGGCCTGTCGCAGCGTACGAACCGCGCACGACAAACGCTGACCGCCGAGACGATAATAATCGTTGTAAACTCCGCGGATAACGTCGGGAACCGCCCGGCCCCCGTAGTCCCCGGGGGGGTTATAAACGGCGGCGGACGATCCGCGCAAATACGACTTAAAATATTATTATTATTATTATTATACTATTGTTCCCCTCGATAATGCGTCCCGACGATAAACGGCCGGCAGCGGCGTTTCCGATGACGACGACGATAATAATAATAATAATAATCGAACGAAACCGCATCCGATGTCCAATGCGATAAAGTGTTAATAACGCCCGCGCCGGATCCACATCGTCCACTACTATATTGATTATATACTCGATCGATTTGAAATCATCGCCGATATTTTACCCTTTCGTGCAAAATCCATTAAAGTACACGGCAAATTGCAATAGTTTACGTACTCGGATACTATTAAAATGTTACAATACTGGCTGCCGTTGCCCGGCCTGGCTGGTTAGGCTATCCAGAACCGTTGCTGAAAAATCGGTCAAAAACTATTGTTTTTTTTTTTTTTTTTTTTTTCGTTTCTTTTAATCTATTTTAAAAACAACACTATTTTCCCCGCGACAACCAAACGAAATAGGCAACAACGACAGTTATTTTTTTCATCCGGATCACCGAGATTTACGGAAACCCGCAAATCAACAAAACATAATTCGATTTCCGTACCAGAACCGAACGTTAATATAATTTCATCGAAATAAAATATAGCCCATGTTAATCAGGGATAGCGTGGCAATCTATTAGTGAAATAATTTTTCGACTAGGTTCAGTCATTCTCCCTACACACGGACAAATAATTTTTACATCTTTATAATATTAGTATCGATTTATACTACGGGTGGGGGGGTCGCCAACCTTTTCCAACAAATGGGCTACGTTCAAAACTATAAAACTGGTGATCTAATATATTTTGTATTTTTTTTCTATCCCGCACTTTTAATATTATACGCACCTATATGTAATTAACTTCGAAAAATTACGTATCTATAGAGTTATAATTTTATAATATCGTATGCATGTAAAATATTGGTCACGGTTTGAATTGCAATAAATTAAAGTCAAAACGAACCGAGAATAACACGTCTATAATAGAATACACTTGGTATAATGATCTTTTGATTTTTTTTGATTTTTTTTTTTTTGAGATTCTGAGCACATAGCGAGTAATGTAATTGGTTTTACTATGACGCGTGTGATTTCAGAAATATTTCTTCGAACATCACTTTTAAGGGCAGTGTATGTTTGCAAATTTTGTCTAAATGTCGCATTATCGATGCGGTCATTGTTTTGATATTCCTTGTAGTATTGAAATTCAGTTAAAAATAATCGCAGAAACCTGAAACATTCACCGAATACTTATATATTAATCCTTTATAATCGTGATCGAATATAGCTATTTTAAATTATCCAATTTTTTTAATTTTTATTTGATTTTATATGGATAAAATTGTTTGACTGTTCAAAAAGGCTCGATAATTTGACACAAAGTTCATCATAAGTTATTATACTTAACGCTAAAATAGAAAAAATTTGAGCGTTACGCGATGATTTTTTTTTTTTTTTTTTATAATCGTTCAAAATTTTGGTTGAAAATCCTATAAATCGTCGCATTTCGCTTAGCTGCTAAATTTCCCGATTTATTGCGGATAAAACTTTTCTAGTTCCACAAAAATGATACGGGCAATTGTAATTTATTTTGAATTTACAAATTAACAAGATTTATCTTCCAAACATGTTCAAACGAATTTCGCTCAGAATCATTTATCGTTAACAATTGATTGATCATCGCGTACCGATGTAAATTCATTTCTCTTCTGTTACATTCTACCTTCCCGACTTCTCGCCTAATGTTATTCGGTTAACAATAATATCGTTGGGTTTATATATATATAAGTTATTCGAACGCGCAATATTCTGTAGATAACGACCTAACCTAAGATAACGGGCTTAAGTTATAAACGGCTATTTTACGAGTAACTTCGTAACGTTTTGTGTTCCATTAGTTTTAGGACTGCGATTTTATATTTATGTTTCGTGTATTTTTTTTTACTATTTGTATAATTCAATTACTGGTTGTTTTTTTTTTTTTTTTTTTCATACAGTTTTGACTTAAAACCCTTTTGCATAAATCGCATTATTCGTAATGAGACTTAAGAATTAGAATACAAAAATATCATATTAACGACCCGATTAATTTATATATGGTTCCGACCATGGATATCCGTTATATCGGAAACCGACATAGAAAAAGAACAAATTTTACATATTTTATAGGTTTTTTTTTTTTTTTTATGTACCGCATGACATAACTGCAGATAACTCACTTCGATATTGGTCCTATATTAGGATGACCATAAAAATACGGGACAACTTAGTTGCCTAACTAAATTTAATAGTATAAAAAAAACAAAATTAAATGTGTGCTGTATAATAGTTTTTAAATACAAATAAAATATTAATATGTACACAACAATACAAAACATATTTATTTTAATGATGATGGCTGGTCTTCATTTGCTATTTTTATATACTTTTGTGCTGAACTATTTGCATCGAGTAACTTAGTTTCTTTTAATAAAATATTATAAAACTCATTACGAGAATAGTTTTTAAAATGTGTTTCACAATGATAATTGATTTGATAGTTTTAACCAAAAAACGATTTTTTTTCGTCTGTCCACAACACATTAATGCTTGAAAAACTCCGTTCTACTGTAGCATTTGTACGCGGCATTGCCGAAGAATATTCTACAGATTGCTGATATATAAGTTACGTTATAAATTAACAGTAAAGGAAAGAAACGGGATTAATACGGGACAGACAGGGAAAACAGTGACAAAATACGTTCGGTATAACTTTTGTCCGGACAACGGGACACAAAGCTGAAATACGGGACGTACGGTCACGTTAAACTATATTCCAATAGGCAATTGTCTATTAGGTAAACTGAAAAATGCGAAATATTATTACATTGTCCAACAGCAGAATTGGCTTTTGTGACGTAACCGAAACCGACAAGAACCGAGAAGAACCGGAACCGGTACCGAAATTTAAACTTTAAATGTCTTATCATATTCCCGGCTTGCAATAAAATGAATACGTGTCGTTAACGTGCGAATCGTATATTATGGTATTGATAATATCATTAGTATCGTGTAATCTTTCATTGGACGATTTCAGATAAAGAGGCACTTGATGAATCTCACCCATGAAACCTTCGTTTCGTGTATGAAAAACATATTTATATTGTAAATAGTTTTTCGATTTATAATTGAGTTTAATAACAATTAGAAAATAGTCGCGTTGTATTTCAAGCTACACACCTAACTCTAATTTTGCCGTATAGCCGTTTTAGACAACAATCGGTATCGTCGATGTCGATATAAATATCGTTTTTATGTGGACCATTATTGACGGAAACCGTAAAACACACGGGAATTTCAATACGCGATTAACCGAACTTTGCACAAAAAAAGCGTTTTCCATTAACGAATGATTCATCGTTGCGTACACACGGCTAGGAATTGGATTCCTCTCGAATATCCTACCTTGTCGAGTGGTCTACTTACCTACCGATCCCCTGGTACGTGTAAAGGACTAGCTTTTTTTTTTTTTGTTTCTAGTCTTCTACGATTTTAATGTCAACACCGTAAAAACCGGCGCACTCGAAACGCGCGTTATCTGTGAATCACCGTTGATTTCGTATAAATATATATATATATATAACGACGACATTAGAATATTATAAATACAGTTGAAGTGCCTCGTCGTTATTCAAAGAGATAAGATACGGACCCGTTACGCGTTTTTGGACGACCGGTAAAAAAAGTGTTTACGGTTAACATTCGTTTAGTGTGTCTGCCAGCGTTCGGTTCGATTCCCATTATTCGCGGTTATACAACGAAATCAATTTTTTACAAACATAATTAATAAACTACCTACCGCCAGCCGTACGTTCAACATGTACAAAATCGTATTCGTCGTGGCCGTGTTCGCCTTCGCGATCCAAGGCGCGTTCGGCGTCCCGGCAGCGGTCGACGACGGACAAGTTATGGTAAAAATTACGATTTTTTTTTTTTTTTTTTTTTTTCCCCGCGATCACGCGCTACGGCGCAGTTATTGTTTCGATTTATTGCTAGTGACTTTACGAAGGACGAAACCTTACCTTCCCCCCACCCCACCCCGTCACCTCTCGCCCGTTTTAATGACCCGAGCGATTCGAATATTGTTTGTATATCGTCTAATAGGTGCGAAAAAAAAACCTAAACTAACCTGTTGACCCGCATAAATCGTTAATTTTACGGTTACTTCATAATTTCGAATTTTTATGATTTTTATTATCTTTCACCATTCAGATGGCCGACGGCGAATTGTCCTTGCCCAATGTTTTTATCAACCATTTAACCCCTAACGAATTATCGTCGGAATCGTCGTCGCAGCCGACGACGCAGCCGACGACGCAGCCGACTACGGAATCGTCGTCGCAGCCGACGACGCAGCCGACTACGCAGCCGACGACGCAGCCGACGACGCAGCCGACTACGCAGCCGACGACAGAACAATCCACCACTCAGAAGACCACCAGCGCCGCCTTGAGGTCGGAAATTTCCGTCCTCCTCGTACAACTGACCGCGGTGGCTTTGGTCGCCAAACACGTGCTGTTGTAGATTTAAAATACATTTCCGAACATACGATAATTATATAAAATAATATGTAATTACTACTATAAGACATCAAAAAAAAAAATATATATATATATATATATTTATATATAATATTTGTCGTTGTATGTTATTGCTTGTACGCTTCGCAGTCTATATAAATATATATATATTTTTTTTTTTTTTGTCCCCTCGAAAACGATTATAATATATGATATAGTTTATAAAAAAAATGCTGACTAGTTTTTAATATTTAATCAATATCGATATTTTATGTATTTCGTACGAAAAAATAAATACTTTCGTTTACATCAATATTTATCGATTGCAGTAATTTATTATTATTGTTATTATATTATTTTTTTTATTTTTTATTTTTTTTGTTCAGGAGTCCCGGGGTCCTATTTTCAAATCGATCGAAAAAATGTCTTGGCCATTAAAATTAATAAAAAGCATAGCCGAAAGTTGATCGAAATAAATGTATTTGAAAACGTATATTAGATTTCGATCGGTTTGTATTACGTTTATAATAATCGAAAACGTTTTTTGATTGACGGGTTTCAGCAAATGGTCGTTTTATTGCACAACACAATAACACAATCGAATCCCGACGGTCTTTTTCATTGTTAATATTATTGTACATTTTAGTTTAGTGCGATATCGTTTCGCAAAGCGCAGAAATAAAAATTTCATCGCGTCGACTGTTGTGTATAAAAACAATAATAAACTAGGACTTTACGTAAGTATAACGTACACGTTTTGAATTTTTATTTATATTTTTATTATTTTATTTATTTATTTTTTTTTTTTTTTAACGCAACGTAACGACTAAAACCAGTATCCCCGCCCCACTCGTATTTGTTTAAAAATACAACAACTACGTATATTGTTCGCTGAGTAATTCAATCTTGAAACGTATACGTATATTATATTTTATCCGTAGAATAAAAATATAATACATATACGTACGTTATGTTATTGTATAATTATTTTACTCGGATTAATATTATTGAGCGTACACTCTCGATCGTTTCGTCGTGCCGTCTCCGCCGATAAGTTTGGCCGTCCTATCCATTCTTTCATCGGTCAGTTTCCGATGTTGGGCGGATAATATAATAAACGTCCGAAACGCGTGTTTGACGGACAATTTATGTGTTACATACATAACAGGGCTCTATTATACTATACATCGTTGAGACGATAATATTATCACTGTCGCACCCTTAACCTGTTTTTTTTTTTTTATTTGAAAATTTACAATCTGTATTATCAAAACACGATCAGGAAAAAAAAAACAATAATGAAGACAAACAGAAAGACATGATAAGGGAGACCACCCAGCGATAGAATCCATCAGATTTAAATTAAACCTAATTTATAGATTTTTTTTTTTATTATTATTTATTACAAAAGATCCCGACACCAGCGCCTTTTAAGGCGACGAGGAGGGTTTACAGGTAGTGTAAATGAGGATAGGTGGGATATAAGATGATTTTGATGTTGCTGATATTTAATGTAATACTGTTTGGTAAGTTGCTCAGCAGTTTGGATTTTTAAATCCTTGTGGAGTGCATTATTTGTGACATACCATGGAGCAGAGGCTATGAGACGGAGGGATATGGATTGGAATGCTTGAATGGTTTGTAATTGGAACGGTTTGGCGCTTCTCCAGATTTGTGAGCCATAAGTCCAAATGGGCCTTAAAAGAGATTTGTATATTGTTAATTTTGCGTTTATAGAAAGTTTGGACTTAATTATTGGGCGAAGTATGTGTAGGCGATTTTTAGCAATTTACGTTTGCGCACACTTTTTTTTTTTATTTCTAAACCGGCAATACCCCCGCCTCCCGGAATGGCCGTGAGGCACTACTTCGGGAGGACGCGTTTGCGCACCCTTAACCTAGCCGTTAAGGTTTTAAATGTACGTGCGTTGTTAAAGATATACAAAATGATACAAATCTAAACAACACGTATTTATCGTAGTGGATACGATAACGGCGGCGGTGGCGGCGGTTAGATATATAGATAATAATAATTCATGAATAATTTATGAACGGATCAAATCCGAAATATTTTAATACGGTTTAAATAAAAAAAAAACGGGTCGCTGCGAAGTGGCCGTAAACTTAACCCTAAGTGACCTTAAAGTCAGCGCCTCTTAACGCCGGCGGCGATCGAAAATTCTATAGTCGCGGCGCGAATCGACGGAATTGATAATGACTAGAGTAGAGGGCTCGGATTTTTTTTGGAAATGCTTTTGAAATGATTTTCTATAGGTTAAGAGCACCACGTATTGTTATTGCCCATCGATCGGTCTGCGCGATTGTAACGCCGGTACGTTTGCTCTTTTACCATTTATATTTTAGATTTATTGATGATACAACCGGTCACAATATTAAACGATTTTTTTTTTATCGTAGAACATATTTATATATACGTGTGTCAATTTTTTTATTTATTTTTCTTTTTTTGTTCTTTGTTTGTTTTTTGTCTATACATTGCAAAAAAAATTCGTCTTATTTATATTTAAATATATATAAATAGGTAAGCCGAGTCCCCGAATAATCAAGCACACCAATATCGTCCGGTAAACCGTGTCCAAGGAACATAATTGTGTAATTAGTAGGGCTCGGGTTTTGTAGCAAATGCTTCTTTTGATGCGAGTGTGACAGAAAAATAATTCTTATAGACAAATACGTTTTGAATCGTTCGGATTTCAATTAAGTAAACTTGATTTTCTTTTTCCTTTTTTTCCCCATTTGGTTCTTTTATGTTCTTCTTCTTAATTTTTACATCATTTTCGTGAAAATTTAACATGTTTCTATGCTTCTATTATACTTCGACTATATTATTATTGCCAGGAATTATAAAACCCAACAATAAATGGATGACTATAACTATCGTTATTGTGCCGAAATTGTAGTTTTATCAAAATGACCGTAATTACAGTTTTGTTTGCAACTTGAGGAAAGGGAAAATTATCTGAATTATGTATGCGTATGTTTATAGCACGTTGGAATAGTTAAGTTGATCGGTATATATTAATCAGTGAGGTATAACGTTCTATTTAATTCAATCGTCAAAAATTTAAATTTTAAATTTAAAAAAAATCGTAAAAGAATACGGTGAAAATGTGTTTATGACTAACGGAATTGTTATATTTTGTAAACTGTGTGAAGTGAAAATAAATTAGCATAAAAAATTTTATAATTTTTTAATAACGTTCAACGACATATTGGTACCGTAAAACATCACCAAAAACATTTAATGGTTTAGTTTATATGAAATATGCACCAATTACTTCAGTTGATGTGGACCGGTCATTTTCTATGTATACAAATATATTAGCACCCAATAGGATGAGTTTAAACGAAAGTAACTTGACCAAATATTTGGTCGTAAATTCCTTTTTGAATATTTAATATTATGTACCTATGCCTGTTTTTTTTTTTTTTTTTTTATATATTTATATATACTTGTCTTTAAACTTTACATTTAATACAATTTTCACATTTTTTTTTTTTTATTACTTTACAAACATCATTATATCATTAAAACATTAAACAATAACACTATAATTAAATTTAACCAAGTACTTCAAACTTTTCCATCTCACGGCTCATTGGTGCCTTAACAACATTTTGACGGCTCCCAAATTATTAATGACAAAAAATACAACGGTTATATATGTATGTAATTTTATTTAATTATCATACGGCGTATGTAAAACAACTTATGTATAAATAGGTAAGGTAGACGAAATGTTTTATGCTTGGTAAATATAAATCAATAAAAAAAAAAAAAAAAATTATTATTTATTATTTTAGTGAGATGTATGTTTCATAATATGTCCGAATCGCGGCTCTGGTTTGGAAATAGCTATTCCCATCTGCTTCTCGACGTACACTTTTGAATACCTCTAACCCAGTGCACACTTTTTTTTATTCTTTCCTTTTACCTACATTTATGAATTACGAAAATTTGAAAACGAAATTCCGGCGACCGAGAGTGTCCGGTGTTCAGAGGTGTACCGTTGCGTATTTTTTACCATTCTATATGTGAAACGGGACGGGGGAGGTGGAGAAGTCGGTTAGACGAAAATCGTTTTGCGGCCGCGGGAAATTATTTCACGCGGGGCAATCGCACTCGTATTTATACCTCTACACGATTCGCGGCGTTTTTCCGGCGTCGATTTTTCGCCAATGGAAAACACTCCCGGAGGCGCGCGCCTCGTCTCCGGCGCCATTTTCCGCCGCGCGCCACCGCGGCGGCCTGCGGAAACGGCGAAAACCGCGGGACGCGGCGACGGCTGCGGGAGCTTTGCGGTTTCCATGGCGATTCGCAGGGATTTACAAGTCGGCCGACGCTATTCGTCGTCGTCGTCGTCGTCCTACCCCCCCTACTCACCCGCACGCGGCCCTGCCCCGGACCCGCAGCGGTTCCTGCGGCTCACGATCACAAAGTGATTGCTGCGCCCGCCAAAGATAATATTTACACGCGCCACTTACACCTCCCCGCCACGCCTATACGTAAATGTATATGTATACAGGGTGTATCGCGTCGCACGTCAAGTACACGCGTTATTATACGACCGTACATACGGAGCGGTCCGCGGAACGCTCGAATCGTTTAAATGCCGCGGCGGCGTGTCTGGGAATATTCAATGGGCGGGCATGTAGTACCTGCCTGAATATGCCCGAATACAGCGGCGTAGCCGGGCGTTATAACCCTCCAGAAATGTCTTCGATTTTTTTTTTTTTTTTTTATTATTATTATTTATATATTTTTTTTTTTTTTTACTATGATGTTTATTTAATTTAACCGGTAAAATGTTAAAGTTTAAAACACCCATCGAAATATTACTCTGGCTACGCCACCGCCTGTGAGCTGATTGCGAATAAATATCGCGCAATCCGATCCCGACAATGTAAATTTTAAAACTGGATCCGAAATGCCAATTGATATTCAACAAAATCAAGCTTTTCCAATTAAATCTTTTGGGCGAGGCCCGGCACGCTTCGGTAAAGTTTTCCTATTCGAATCCAGACCATAATTTCGGCGTGGGGCAGTTCTCTAAACTAAAATAAATATTACAAATCATAAGGGCCAATGGAATTAAAATGTTAAAACGTTCAAATTGCCAACAAAATAAACTCTATAAAATAATAAAGTTTCTTTTTCCAACTTGCCCCCCCCCCCTAACGATTATACTCGTATAATAGTGTATATTTTGTATAAATATTTTAACTATATACCTAAAATATATATTCTAAAATTGTATACAGTTTTCGATTAAAAAATACAAATTGAAAACGCGTAAAATACCGCAAGTTGTGATTTCAATCACCATAATATATGTGTTTCTATTTGTTAGTCTTGGTCTCGTAGACTCAATCCTTATCATGGTCACGTCAGGGAATTATCGTAAGAACAATTTTCATAAGAAATACGAATATATTAATAATAAATGTTTTATATACTTTAATGACAAGAAGAAGTGAGAAAAATCGAAAAAACTGAAAAACTACCTCCAAGTTCAAATATGCATCCGTTTTGGGACACGTCTTGAGGTGGATTATTCCTGACCAAATTTTACAAACATTATTTTTATGTGAGAAAGAATAAATCAGTGGAGGGGTTCGCCTAAAATATTTTAAGAAAAGAAAAAAATGTTACTTCTTATAAATAAGGACCGGGTGGTCCTCGTATTTGTATGTTATATACGGTATGTAGGTGGCGTCCGTTGTCGGGCCACGGAATGCCGAAAATGGTAATAAAAATACAAATTGACGGGATAAAAAAAGATAAAATAAACTTATTGAAATCCGAACGACCTATATAATATTGTTGTATGCATTACGCTGAATATGCGATTTATATTCTCTCCGCGAGAACAATCCGTGTAATGTTTTTCGTTTAGCCCTGTGCACACACACACACACTGCGCACTTTAAATTGACAGTAATCTACGTCACGAACCGTCGCGATTTAAATGGCGGCCATAAAACAAACCGACCGTGATAAAACACACGCAACCAGACTTTTATACGCTTATATATATATTTATCACCGACTCGGGAACCGTTTTTTTCTTCTTCTTCTTCTTCTTCTTCTTTCTTTCTTTCTTTCCGCGCCCATACGAAATTCTCCGCCGTTTCTTTTTCTTTTTTTTTCTCTCGCCGTTCTCCGCGGAAAATGTTTAAAAACCCGTTTATATTCACGGCTGGCGCCCTCTCCGAACTTCTAAAAAAAAAAAAAACCCATCACCTTTTTGTTCACAAAAAAAATAAAAAAAAAATTATAATAATATAATCGCCGACGGGGTGAAACCGCAACAAATCGGTGGCCAGTTATAAGTACGTACAAGTACTCGTATATAATGTTTCAAACGTATCGAAATCAACTTGTTATTAGTCCGGGCGAGAAGCTGTTCCCAGTAACCCACCACTCCCCCGCATCCGAAATCTTTTTCTTTCACATAATATTAGTTATTATTTTGTGGATACGACAACATATCAATAAGAAATAGTACTAATTATCGGTGTAATTTAAAAGAATTATTAATTAACAATATAAATAAGTGCACCCCCCACCCCACTCTAATTTGTACACGGTTGTACGGGTCGTCGAAAAAAAATATCATTCATTAATGGTATTGGCGATATCGAATTAGACGAGAACATCAATAATATTGGCACGATTAAATACGACGTTTTGAAATCGGCATCAAAAAAAAAAAAAAAAAAAGTCTCGGTTTCTTTTCTCTCTCGAAAACCAGCCTAGCCTCAAGTATAAAGCGTGACACGAACATAATTAGGTTGCAAATGACGAGTTTGAATAGTAAAAGACATTTGACGTAAATACATCATTACCAGTAATACTTTTTGACTTTTTCGTTTTCCTAATCTACAAAGTAATAGCGGCTACCCGGCTTGATTTTTACACCGCAAACACCGGAAAACTTCAGAACGGCCGCGTTTCCAGCGGTCAACCGATAAACCGATATTCGACAATTCCAAACGAAAATCTAAGGCACTCGATATTTATTGATACACATCGTCTAAAAACGGTAAAGTGATGTAAAAACGCGTATTATTGGTGATAAAAACGTTTATTTGGTTTCTGCTCCCCTCCCCCCCCCCATAAACGTATCGATTTTCGAGTGATTCGTTAATCACAGAGGTTTCTCTCCGGTTTAATATTGGCAAAAAAAAAAACCCCGTAAGTCTCGCGGTACACCGGACGCCTTTTAACACTATTATAATTTTCGTCCTATACAGTGGCGTATTCACGGGGGTGTTCAGGGGTGCTGGACCTCCCTCCCAGGTTTGAATCCGGATTCAAATGATAAATAAATAAACATTCCTGAAGAATTTTTTTATTTATTTTTTTTTTTTTATAGCGAAATATAATACGATATAGGTAATATTAAATATTGCATATACATTTAAATGAACGCCCACTCCCGAACAAATCGTAGGCACGTAACTGTAATAAAACTTGTAAAACTGTAAAAATATATTAAACACATATAGGTAATAGCGCATTGGTTTTAGAATATTCCTATAAGTCAATGGTTTATCCGGGTACAGTTAGGGTTTCTGCGGTCGCGCGGTCGCGCGCGCCATCTGCCGGACGACACGGGCGTAACGATTCCGCCGGGACCGCCCGTTTCGCGGTGCCGGCGGGCCGGGCAGGGACCGCGTCCGATCGGGCTGATTTATTCGCTACCCCCGTCGTCCGCCGCGCGTCGCGATCATCCCCGGCGGCCCGCCGCCGTATATTGTCGCGTTATCGTACTGTAATTGGCTTCGGGTCTTCCGCGCTCACCCCGCCGCCACCGCCGCCGCCGCCGCCACCGCCGCCGTCACTTTATTCCCACCCCGTCGTCGTTGTTTATCTTCGTAATTAAGTAACATAAACCAAAAACACCGAAACCCTCTCCCGCGCCGCGACCACGACCGTGGTCGCCCCTAACCGCACACGGGCCGTCATATATATATATATATATATATATATATATTGAATACGAAGGGCACAGTGGAAGTAGGATATGGTGGTAGTCCGTTTTTTTTTTTTTTTTTGAAAATCGTTCAGCACAGCAAAACTTCTCTCTGCGGCAGCATACGCGTATTTTTTTTTCATTCATTTTTTTTTGTTTTTTTAACCGGTACCAGTTACCTTCGACCAACGGCGTAACCGGGACCATTTTTGAGGGGCGCGATGATAAATGAAATGATACTGTACAGTGGACGCCCACCGCTCTTATGACTCGCCGTGACACCCGCACAATGTGAGTCCTACAACCGAACGAACATTGTAGACGAAAAGCTGGGAAAGAAGAGAAAAAATAAAAATAAATTAATTTTTAGATTTATTTTGCTATTTTCATTTCAAATATTTCACTTTTACATATTACATACATAATTAGGGTACACATTGTTCATTAAAAAAAAAATGTGTGTTTGTGTTTTGTTACTTTCGACTTTTCGACGACGTTAAGATATCGACTGCTCGTATTACTCGTATTGCATATTAAAATTAATACCAAAAATGTGTACACTACCAGGTTTTTTTTTTTTTTTTTTTACGAAATTTGAGTCTCATAATCGATTTTGTTTTTAATGTATTTGGATACGTCCGGACCGTTCCAAGCGATTTTGAGTCTTATAAGCGACTAAACGTTATAGTCGCTATAAGCGGCGTGCTATGCGACTATATAACACAATATACACCGCGCAATTTTATTGACATTTAAATAATATTTTATAATAATATCATCGGCAGAATCTGCCCCATGAATAAAGAAATTATTGGTTTCGTACGATACGTTTGATAAGTTTGATTCACAGCCAACAATATTACCGTACATAACTGTATTGACTTCGTTATCATCATCTTCTCGTAATAGTTTTCTCTTGCGTGAAATCGCTACCGAAAAGTAATTTATAAGGCAAACTCTGTGAAGTATTCGTCAATACGACCTAAACCGTCTGACATTAAAAATTGAGATTCGATTTTTTAAATGTAAAAACGTACGAGTTCATAAACAAGTTTACAACGCGTCGGTCGAAGCATATTTTTCATATTAACATTTTCTATTTAATTATTTACCATTGGACATTGACAAATTTAAACGAATTTCAAACGTGTTATTCTCGTAAATAGTTTGATAAAAACTTGAAAAAGTTCTCCGACCGATGCAAAGTAAACTTGTTTATAAACTCGAACACATTTCAGTTATTTCAACTACTGTAATTACTAATTACTAACATTTTTTTTTGTTGAGACCTTAATATTTGATTTAGACATTGTTCACAAAAATGTTTAAAACTAGATAACACATTAAGTGAAATCTGAAAACAAAAAAAACCAATAGTTGTACTTAAACGATATAATATGTTGTGCCCATAGTATTATCATGAACTAAAGTTGTATTTAATCAGTTATCACTTTATGGCTAAATAACTAAACAGAATATCATAAATAAGGTTAATATTAACAATGGAAAAGTTTCGCGTTCCAATCGACAGCTGAATGTTATCTCACGCTTCTAACTGAACATACAATTCAAATTAATAACAATAATAGTAAACGGACAAAGTGATACTATAACGCGTTTCACATTTGATATTTTGTATTTTGCTATTGTGACTGTGTGACAAATTATTGAAAAATACACCACCGACATCAAAACCATATGATCGAATAAAATCGAAGTTGGGGATGAGCGTGAGACAGACAGTTGGCCAGAGAATCATCTATAGGATATTATACATGATGTAGTAATCAGGTTAAACCGTGATCACTACTTTGTACATAGTGCGTGTATTGATCGAACCCTTTTTATGGTTACGACGTGCTTAAATATGTAAATTGTTTATGATTAAGAATTACGACTATTTAGAGAGTGGTTTTAAGTGCTTTAAGTAAGTGATTTCTACTTTCGAGTTGGCTATATATACGGACATGGGTTTCCATAATTTTTTAGACTTAGTTTAGACTTAGTGTCGACTCGTTGTATGGACAGACCGTTGGTATCACACCTTGCATTTGTGTGAACCACGGGTTGCCCAGTCTCAGACAATAAAGTAACTTTATTGTATATAAGTGTTTCTTTATTGTCTTCAAACCTTTTCTTCCATTTAACAACCACTGAGAAACCGTCAGTCAACGGTGACTTCGCCTATATATAGTTTTAAGTCGTACTACCCAGTCCGGCTCACTACAGTGATTATTTAAATATAGAAATTCTTCAAAAGTTTTCAATGTACGACATGCACACTTAAGTTGTTTTCATTTTGCTAATTAAGTTCAAACTACTGTGCGTTATCTACCGCGGAAAAAAAAACAACAAAATTTGACGTTGTATTTTAATTATATTTGTCGTGCGGTATCAAATAATTATGTTCGGGGGTCTCAATTATTCTTATTGCACAATCTGCGGATAAGGTCTGTACAGTGTTTTAATTTTTTTTCAATTTATCGTTTTACATAGCTACATGAGAACAACAACCGAAGCGTTGAGATACTACTGTTTAATATACTATTGTATTATAGAAAACGATCGGTCGAAACACATCTACGTGGCTCTATCTGTGGGCGCCCAAGTTGTGATTTTTATGTGTACATTTCTATGTGTGTATTATAAACGAAAACGCGAACAGGGTATTGGCGGGTAGCCGGTAAAGGGGGCGGCGAGACGGATGAAAAGAAAAAGGAAAAAAAAAATAATATTAACAAACAAACAAACAAACAAAAAAACCGATCGGTAGGTCCGTAAAATTTCGTCTCGGGCCACGCACGGCGCACACGGGCCGCATGCGGTTCGCATCGGACGACGCGTCGAATTATTATTATACCGGGTGGCGCGTTTCAATCGGTCAGGGATCATTTGGCGTCCCGGATCGCGTGTGCGGCCTCAGCACACAACAATAATATTAAAATAACGCGTGATATTTTCCCCTATGACTAATTGCCGTTTTACTGCTGTCCGAACGGACGCACGCGCCCGTTTTAACAATATAATATTATAATATTAATAATAAAATAATACGATAATAATACGACTGTACGCGCGATTCGTATCGCTGACATCGTCGGGCACGCGGCCGGCAATAAAAATCGGCAATCGGCGAGCATAATATTTTAACAACGGGTTTTTTGCAGGGACGGGGCAGACTGAGAACCGAAATTTATCCCGAAACATTTTTTTTCCTCCGATAAAATAACCAACGAAAATCCCGCGCTCGATTCCCCCGGCGTTTATATTATCATTTTTTTTTTTTTTGCTACACCTACATCCAATATATTTTCAATATCTAATCGTTTATTCCATTACGCCGTATTAAACAAATATTATTTTGTTAATTAATCGTATCACACTGCTTTATTACATTTAATAGTAACAAATTACTTCAAGACCAATTGTTTTATAATAATACACCCGAGAAATATAATTAGTTTTCAAATAAATTTCCCCATCAAATATTGCGTAATATACCTATTCACAATATACGGATTAATTGGTCGTGAGTAAATTTTGTTAAAGAATCAGCTAATAGTCAATTTTTAAATTAATTTAAAAGTCAAACAAATATAATTTGAGCGTAAAATGTAGTCGGTTTTTTTTTCTTTTTTAAAGCGTTAAAATTAAAATTCTAATGAAAATCATAAAAATCATGGCGTAATATTTTCCAAACTGTTTTGGCCGAACGGAATATAGCCAGAACATTTGTCAATCATAAAAAAAAGTTGAGCGTTTTTTTTAATAATATTTTTTTTTTTTAAATCGTTTAAATTGCAAGCTATAATGAAAATCGTAAAACTAATAATTAATACCTCGATACCAAGGACTCGGCGACGGTATAACAATCGCTTAATACGAACGTATCGCGCGTGTCCGACGTTCCGATTGGTCGAATAATCAGCCAATAAAAGGCAAATGGGTCGTCGGGAAACCTATGCCCATAAATTTCGAGAATTATTATTTTGTGCCACTTTAAAAACTTAAGAGCCCGTGTGCGCGCCGGGGAGAACCTATTTTTTAAAAAAATCATTATTGTTTCATATAATCGACACGATAATTAATTTATACGTTATGGTCCCGTCATACTATATAATGTACAGCCGAACGTGGTTAACTCGAATTTCTTTAATTCGAAATCGTCGATACCTCGAACTTTTTTCCTCGATTCCTAGAATTTCCTATTTAAAAAATGCAAACAAATCTTGTTTAACTCGAATATTTTCGTGATAAGTCGAAGTTTCGATTTTTTTCTAAAATTATAAAATTATGATATTTCCCTCGTGTATCAGAAAATAAAGGGTGATAAAGAAATGACAGTACAAACGGTTACAATAAATAATTGGGACGATGTGAGGCAAGGTGTAAATATTCTTTTCGGTGACTATGTAGTGAGCCGGACTGGGTAATACGACTCAAAACTATATATAGGCGAAGTCACCGTTGACTGACGGTTTCTCAGTGGATGTTGAATGGAAGAAAAGGTTTGAAGACAATAAAGAAACACTTATAAACAATAAAGTTACTTTATTGACTGAGCCTGGCAACCCGTGGTTCACACAAATGTAAGGTATGATACCATTGGTCTGCCCATACATAGAGTCGACACTAAGTGTAAAGAATTATGGAAACCCATATCCGTATAAATAGCCAACTCAAAAGTAGAAATCACTTACTTAAAGCACTTAAAACTAATCTCTAAATAATCGTAATTCTTAATCATAAACAATTTATATATTTAAGCACGTAGTAACCATAAAAAGAGTTCGATAAATACACACACTATGTACAAAGTAGTGATCACGGTTAAACCTGATTACTACAACTATATTAATATGGACAACGACTTGGAAGTGTGCAGATATTTAACAGATTCAGAGTCAATTTTGTCATCTGTAAGGACTGTAACAAGTGCTCAATCATCGGATGAAGAGCAAGAACAAGAATGCACTGAACCCCTCTTGCCCACGATTGCCACAACTACAGATAAATTATAATGAATCGAGGCGATTTATCGAAAACAAACCAGAGGTCAGTGACGAACTATTTGAAGCTTTAAATACGAGGCTTTAATTCGTACAATTGAACGATTCACTATAAATGCTGCGATTAACAGCAAAACTCAAACAAAAATAAATACTTTTTTTTTAAATAATTTTCTGTATCTATTTGTTGTTTATACATATATAAATATTAAATACATGATAATTTTTTTTTTTTTAAATGTTCTAACCTAATTTTTTATTTTTTGTTTTTTGGATTATTCGAATTTTATGAACAACTCGAACTTTTTTGTCGGTCCCTTCAGCTTTGAGTTTACCAAGTTCGACTGTATAATGAATATATATATATACGCATGCGACACAAATACATTATACAGTCGAACTCGGTTAACTCGAAGCTGTAATAATATTGTAATATTATATATATATTCATTTTTCCGACAGATTTTTATCATAACATTACGTTTATTTTGTTGTCGTGATAGAAATCTGTCGGAAAAATAAAAAAACGACTGGCATGCAGACAGAGTATACGGACGAGTTTGACGAGCAGAAAAAGAATAAGAAAAAGAAAATGTCATCGCACTCCCCCGTATATAAATAATATTTTATTATAATCAACGGCGAACCGAAACCCGGGGTGCGTAAACGACCCGGCCGGCGTTTGAGTTTTGCAAAAACAAAGAATACCCTCCCCCGTTCCTAGAGAAGGAATTAAAAAAGAAAAAAAAAAAGGATATTTATATTATTAATATATAATATAATCAGAGTCGCACACTTTTTTACGATGTCGTATATTATATTGTTATAAATTACAAGGTACCGCCTCCTCAAATGCTACGGGCGCGTACCCGATATCCGGTCGAGCTCGCGCGTCCCTTTTGTTTTTTTTTTTGCCGCCCAGCGAAACTGACCCCTCGCGAATAAAACAAAAATTTTACCAACCGTATAATAATAGCGTTAACCGAAACACGCTAATCGTTTTTTTTTTTTTTTTTTTTTCCGTACGCAGGAAAACGCCTACGGTTGTTAAGTCGTCGTCGTGACGAAATTCGATTCCCACGGTCGGCCGAAACGCGCCGCGCGTAATGAAATAATAGAAAAAGTTTTAAAAAAAAAATCCCACGAAATCGCTTTGACAAGCGGCCGCCGCTTGGTTCGTTTGTAAATAAAATCTGGACCGGTAGGGGGAGGTGGGGGTTCGTTAAAAAATTGACAATAATCAATGATGTTACGGATATCGCGGACAATTGAAAATTCAAGAAAATCTTCCGCGCGGCATTACGGTTTAACTCACTATGACCACCGGGTGGAGCATTTCAGACTGGGGGCTGGGGAACGGAGCGATAGATGTAATCTATATCGATATAAAATTCGTATCGTAAATAAAATTGTGTTATTTTTTAGATTTCGGTTAATTGGGCCAATTGGCGTAACCCTCGCTTTTTGTCGACTTTGCGGTTATGATTGAAATGATTTCATTGTAGAGGAAATACGCATTGTGGCCACATATTGTAACCCTCGGATGACTAACCTCCTATCTTTGTTTAATATTTTAATTTTTTTTTTTTTTTTTTTTTTTTTTTTTTTTTTTTTTTTTTTTTTGTAGTGTAAGCCACACTGTTGAAAATAGCGTCAATTGGTGTAAGCCACGATGTAAACAACATCAATATTTTCAAAAAAAAAAAATTTTTCATCAGGCCAATTAATGTAAACCTACAGCGTGTTATAGTATAACTCACTATACTAATTAAACTAAGATATTATTTACAATTACGGGTTTTTTTTTTTTTTTTTTAAACGAATGCGGAACGTTCATTTATAGTTGTATTGTTTAAATAATAATTGCACAGTATTGTCAGTATCTGTTGAAAACACTCGATATAGATAAAACTAATTGAGTTTATACTGTCTATGACAAGTCTAGTGATAACAAACCTTAATATTGAATATTTTATTTAAAAACAATAATTTCCATACCATGATAAAGCGCTAATGCTCGTTTAATCTCGTCAGCAAACAATTTATACGAAATACTAGTTACAGGTATCGGTTCCGAATTTGTGTAGGCATTTGTGTACACTATTTCGATACGAACGCCAAAACGAATTATCGAGCCACAATGATTCATGCTATTGTAGGCCAAGTTGTGCAATCATCATATTGTATTTAGTTTAATCGCATTGCTTTACAAATATACTAGTTTGGTATCTAAAAAACGAAAAAAAAAACCAAGCTTTTTAGATAACAGTACCATTTAAAAAAAAATATAAACAAAACTATACATTAGTGCCTCCTGAATAATTGCATTATCGAGGGTCACATGAATTGGCCTATTGACCGACGACATACATATAGGGTAGGTGCATTCAGGGTTTGCGCTAGTGTGCAGTACTAAAACACAAATCGTCCAGTACCTAACCTACTACATTATAAATCATAACAATCAAATTATATTATCATAATATTAATACAGAGCCAATGTGGACAGTACCACCTTGCACAGAACAATAATGATAATAATGACCCCCGGCATGATCGTTCCCATAGACAATGGCGTAGGAAGCCGCCTCCTGGAGGCGTCCCTGGAAAATTTAGTAGAAAAAAAACCGCCTTTTTACCAATTAAATAATTGATATTTTTTTTTAACATTTAATTTTAGTAATTTCGTTTAAGAATACAATTTGTATTTATTACGTATTATTACAGTGTAAATTTCAAACTTGAACAATTTGTCTTTCTCGCTTTTCTCGCTGGCGAGAATTCATCGATAATTTTTTCATGTGGAATTTTTCTAGCGAATTTATGTTAAAATTACCATGCTTGTTTTTAAAAAACAATTTCATCATTAAATCCACGTATAGTGTATACAATTATACAAAATCAAACACATTTCAAAATGTACAATGAAAAAAATGTCGTTTTGACGGTAGAATAAAAATACCACTTTTGAAGCACAATTTTGCACGTCCGTGAAGTTAACCTTCGTTGCAAATTGTTGGAAATTAGTAGCGAAATTTTGGCACCGGTTTGGAGTCGATACGGCAATGCCCCCCCCCTGCTGGCCTAGCCCCCTACAGGAAAACCGTTCTTCTGGGAAAAGTATTGAGTTGCAAATTTTGAAAACTTCGTTACAAATTGTTGGAAATCAGTAGCAAAATTTTGGCACCGGTTTGGAGTCGATACGGCAATGTGAGGGGAGCCAACTTCACGGACGTCAATTTTGCGCCTCTGGCGTAAGCACAGTAAGCCACACCGTTGCTATGACACTGCCCCATAGATAATAAATTAATGTTTTTTAACATTCTCTCGGGCCAAAGTGTGTATACAAGCTAAGTTCAGATACCAACACTTGTGCCGGTCTAAAATTTTCTTAGCGCAAACCCTTGACGTATTATACAATTTGTTTTGCTTGTAAAATTATATTTAGCATTTTCCTAACGGTTTACTGATATCTGTTGGTTTTAAAAATCGAAAGGTTTCCGACCCCTGCCACCCCCCCCCCCCAGTTATAACTTTGATAAGTATATATCTGTGTGAATTATAAAATCCAGTGTTTATAACCGAACATGGTTGATTTTGTTTAACTGAACGGACTTTCAATCAACGACTAGTAAATAATTGTCAGGCACTGTATACAATAGGACAAAATAAATGTCGTTTACATCCAGTGCAAGATATATTAAGTGCTTCGCGGGCCTTAAGCAAATAAGTGTGATGGGCCCATGAAGAGCGAAAAAATATCCTGTATCTCAACCTTGCCTCTGCACTACAAGTTAAAAAAAAATATCATGTTTTATAATTTTATTTATGTATATAGATAATATTTAATGCGTAATCATGTAAAATTAAAAACATTTAGTTTGCCTAATAGATTTTGAAATACATTAAATTATTAAAATTAGTCACTGGCACGTTGCAACTGTCAAATTGTTTATTCTCTTCGCCCATACATAACACTTTTGTTTTTCTAACTATTTCAAATGAAAAAGTTCGGATAACACAATCCCAGTCTAGAGATTATACAAACTTAACTCTCAATGCTCAAAATCCCAAAAATTCTGCAGATTATTTTGTGATAGTGAAGATCGTCGTAATAAGGTTTTTAATCATTTTAATTGGGAACACAATATTTCACGAGTACAGTTAGTAGATTAGTACACATAAGAGAAACATATAAACGTATACGTTTCTATATAACCTTTCAACAATTAGAAAACTCTCAATCGCATTTAGGTCCGTTACATATTAGCACCTCAACATCGAATTTCATAAAACAAATTTTACCAAAAGTTGTTATTCTATGTGTACAAATTTGTAATCGTAAATTCCCAATTTGTACACCTCTCAGAACGCGTCAAAATCGATTTTATAGATCCTGGAGTAACGTTGTCTGTAAGGTGCAAACTATATTATTATATTAACCTAAACATTTCTTAAATACTTTTTGTGTTTTTTTTTTTTTTTTTTTTAAATAGTTTTAATAAATTGTTGTTTGTATGATATACTTTTTAATTTTCTACCTTCAGTTTTAATGATAATATCGATAGCTGAAATATTGTAAATGAAGTTATACTACTACACGTTGCTATAAAAGATTCATACTAATTGTTATAGAAATAATTGGCATACATGCTGATGTTCGAAAAAAAATTACATCCAATGTAAATTTAGACCTTATAGACAACGTTACTCCAAGATCGAAATAAAATCGATTTTGACGTGTTCAAATTCGGAATTTAGCCGTAAAGAACAAAATGCTTTTCAATTTCAAATCTGAGAATTATCTATAGGTAAAATATTAAAAAAATACAAAAAAAGCAACACATTTACAATAACAAGTAAGCAAATTTGTAACTTTGTTAAGTGCCATTGGTAACAAATGTAACTTGACAAGTTACATTTTTTTTATCAATCTGACCGTTACTTTGAAGTTAACGCAAATTTTACATTTACTACAATATGCGATACAGATAAATTTAAACGCAGGAAAATGATTAACATAATAAATAAACTAAACGGATACAAAATATTATATAATATTGTATGTAGGTTGTAGCAATATGTTAAACGTTTTACAGCTGACAGAACAATAAATGTTTATTATATTATAAATAAATAGAACTAAAAGTAGGTTGGAAAAATTAATTTAAATAAATTCTATTTTGCAAAATGTGCAATTGGTATAACATCATAATACATAATTATTTTTATAGATATAAAATTAATTTGAATCAATATTATTTACTATTGTACAGTTTAAATTAATTTCAAAAAGTTATCTATGTTATCATCTCGAGATAAATATACGAAAGAATAATAAAAAAATAAAATAAAATAAAAAAATATACTTCTTAAATTTAAAACGTGAGAAAACAATATTATATTATAATATAGTTAAACACATTCTGAATAGTTTATTAATATATTGTATATCTCTTATCTTAAAATTAATAAAAACAAAAAAAAAAAATGTAATAAATTAAAATAAATATAGGTACTAAATAAGGGATTAAACGTTCCTGTGATGTGATGAATAATCATAATCGAATTTATTTTACAGAACTACAATCGGACATACATAATAATATTAATAAAACAAGTAGGTATTTTACACATAATAATAATAATAATAATGGACCACAAAAAAAAAAAATATTTAAAATTATTTACAGTTTTTATTACGACTGCGGCAATTTAAGAACAGAATGTCTGAGCTGTTTGCAGAGTCGTGAAAAGAAAAAAAAAGAAAAATGTAACAGAAAAAGAAATAAAAACGAACGCTACAAACCACATTTTGGTATTTTTTTTTTTTTATTATTTCTAAACTTTTTAATCGGGGGGGTTTTTTTTTTCTGCACAACATGTATAATAATATTAATAAATTTGTCTCGGCGTCATTAAACGATTATTATCGTTTTCGGTACGGTGTGCCGATTATTGTTAATCTCCGCGGTACGTGAACGCGGCGTCGACCACGAACACGACACCGTTGATGATGGACAGCCACGCCTTGGTCATGCCGGTGGTGACGTACGACGATTTCAGCGTGAACCCGTTGTAATAGTTGTACGACATCACTCCCGAAGCGATGTACAGAGCAGCGCCGATCAACACGTAGAACATGTCCTGAAATACCGAGGATTTTTATTATTTTTTTATTAATAAAAGTAAAGACGGGGTAGGTAATAGATATATTATTATTTAGCGCAACTAGGTTAAAAAATAATTTGGTGAAGGGGTGTGGAGGGTGGAGCTTTAGCACCCCCTTGTCCACATGTCTATAGTCGGCGACACGAAAACCGGGCGGGTGACCGGTGCAACGGTCCTAACGAATTTTTCGTGACAGCGGTCATTAAACCATTTGCCGCGCTTTTTCAAATATTTCGTATTCATATTCATACTTTTTTATTATTATTATTATTATTATTATTTGTTAATAATGTAAACAATAATCTACGATTAATGACAATACTAGTATGGACGGTCGAATTTGTAGAAAAGGAAAACAAAAATTTGGTATTTAACGCCTGGGTAGTATTCGTATTGTTCACGGTAAAGCGCTGTTGGGCGCAACAGGCGGTTGCAGTAAAATGTAGACCACTGTCTAGTGACTGGATGAGGTCCGGGGTACGACGGCGGCCAGCCGTAAGTTTTCGTGTCGTCGACTACAGTTTATTATATAAATATATATTGTACATAAATGTATACGTATATAATCAATTTGCGTATGTATTACCAATTTAGAGCTGATCGGTGTGCCCGTGAAGAGCCCGATGAAAATACCGGCCAAAATAATCACGTAACCGACGTACGTCCCGGTGGTGATCATCACCGACGTAGAATCGCCGCCAGGGAAACTGTTGTAATGCAACACGAATATGATGATGGTCAGAGCCTGTGGGGAAAAAAAAAAACACGTTATCTAAATGTTAAATATTTTTGATAATGTCATATAATGTTTGTCAATATTAATAATGGGTATAATGAAAAAAGCGGACGCACTGCACGGCTGTCGGTGAACAACTGAAGTTGAGTTTTTATTGAAAAATTTATTTTCACGGTCCGTCATGCGCAGTGATAACGGCTATTCGACCAATCGGACCGTCGGATACGTGCGATACGTTCACATTAAGTTATTGATACATATTTGATATATTATATTAATAATAGTCATGATAATATCTGTTAATTCGTATAATTTACATGAAAAAAACGATTCTGAGCAAAATTCGGATAAATTCTAATTAAATTTTGTATTATTTTATAACTACAAAATAAATTAATCGGTTAATAGTACTAGAAATACCATTGATTTTCACGATTTTCATAAACATTTGCATTTTAAACGCTTTAAAAAAAAAAAAAAAAAAAAATTATATTACACTTAATATCGAAACCTAAAGCCGCCACTGGTTTAGGTAACGTGTAAGCCTAAGCATAAGAAACTACATGTATTAAGTATAAGAATAAAAAGTGCATTTGTGACAAAACAAAAAAAAAACGTGCTAATATATGATAGAAATTAATCTAATTGATTGCAAAATTTGGTGTCGTATAAACAAATAAATTTGAGTAATTCATCTCTAATAATAAACGTCCCTTCTTAAAAAATGAAAGCCAAATTTGTTCACCATAAAATAAAATGAAAACTTGCACAGTGCAAGTTCTCCGTTTTCATTTTTGACGTGCAAATTTGATTCCCTAATTACGTTTATAGCTCGAGTGGTTTTTGGCCCGAGCGAAACGGTTTCTCGTTGAATACAATTTGTTTTAATCACGATTACACAATAAATACTAGAGACACGTGTCGCGTGATTACTTATACAAAATCTATTTGAAAGTGAATTCGAATATTTTTGAACGGGTTGATTTTCATTTTTTATTTTTTTTATTTTTTTATTTTTTCAAAAATGTCGAGAGAATTGCCCATACGCAATTTCTCCCCTTCTCCTCCGTTAATACGGGATGTAGCAATAATAGTCTTCTGGTTACAAACTCGTTAATTGTAACGAGTAACTATTATAATGACTAAAACAATAAAATCATCATTCATGATAATGTGAGAGGCTACTCTAGTAGCACGAAGTATGATGGCGGTAACTCGCGCCGCCGCCGTCACCGTTATAAAACTGCAATAGATTTGCATACGTTTAGAATGCACATGTGTTAAATAATCGTAAATTATAATAAAAGTAACACAAACAACGCAATTGCAATAATTATTAATCTGATTATCCTGCACGTACACGAGTGGATTTAACAATAGAATATAATATGCAAGCTAACGTAGGCGGGGCGGGGCGGGGGGGGGGGTATAATGGTTTAAATGTAAATTTCGTTTCAAGTATTAACTGAACGCGAACGAAAACCGATAATGATTTTTGTTTCGCATTGTCGTTATTTACCATAATATTATATAGAAAAGACGGGGGAAAAAAAACCAGATTTTTGCCATACGATTTGTCGAGAAATTAGAAAATCGTACGATGTGGCTGATAATATTAGAATAACTCTCGGTAACTTTCGCTTAGTACTATAGGTATTTTTTATGATACTACATTCGAAGCCGAGGAAAAGAAAAAAAAAACCACCTCAGAATTAAAGATATTTTGTCCGACCAAACTCAAAAACTCGAAACAACCAACAATCGATTCGTTACACGATATTATAATTTAATTCTATTACACGATGTATACCTATTATTATATTAAACGTACAACGATTAGAGAAAGAAAAAAAAAAGAAACTGTACGGAATTCACTTGATTACATAGTGACGCGTCAGTAAGGTTTATCTAAAAAAAAATAACGTTCAGTTAGAATTGAATGATAACGACGAGTTTTTTTTTTTTTTTTTAATTTTTCGCACACGCTCAGACATATCGCGCTGAGTGTCGGCGAATGCATTTTTTTTTTTTTTTCTTATCTTATTTCGTGTTGTAAAAGTTGTGATGTCGAAAGGGCACGACGCGTAAACGTCCACCGGATTGAAACGTATGATAATAATAAGAATGTCACACGCGGCGGCGGTGGGCGGCGATGGTATTGGTATGCGTTCGTATTGTCGTCATATAATATTGCCGAGTGCACGCACCGGGAATCGTGTTGACGACGAAAAAACGGCAAAATCGCTAAGAAAATATGTAAAAAAAAAAAAAAAATAGTGTCAAGGACCCCCCCCCCCCCCCGCGTTATTTATTATTCGTACCGCGGCAGCTTTCACACGGGGGGAAAACTTCAACACTTCAACAATAATGACAATAATAATTCTACTATTCTATTATAATATAAGCGGTATAGGCGCGGCATAATAATAATACGTTATAAGGTCGTTCCCGACGTTTAAAAAATCGATTCGTGTAAAATGTATTTTGCATTAAAGAAAAAAAAAAAAAACTATTCCAACGACGAAACATACGGTAGTCCCTTTGGTAAAACGGCTAACACGGTAGGTGGTAATCGCGTAATAAAATACCCGCCCCGACAAAAAGAAATTTTCGAAACACTATCGTCGGACAGTCTGAACAGCCTATACACTTATGCGCCTTCCCACAACTCCAGACTTTGTGCGATTTCTAATAAATATCGTGGGAACATAACGAGAAAAAAAAACCGCGTTGTTCGGATTTCGTTATCTACAAAATAAAAACTGTACAGACACCCTGTAATTATTTACAACAGTATATTATTCAAATTTTCTCGTATACCTCTGCTGCGTATCGTTGAGGTTATTCATTTGTATATCATAGACGAGGTCTAACTATATAATTTTCACCGCGGCATAAAACAAATAATTCCCATTGTTTTCGTATACAATAATAACAGTATTGCGCAATATCGTATAATAATATAGTAATGTGTAGTGTACCTTAAAGGTGTATAGGAATACACGTCAGTTTTAGATTAGTAAACTAAAAAAAACAAAAAAAAAACCGGACATTCTTCGCGCCATGGCCACTATTTGTAGACGCATTAGATAGGAAATTGGGAATATATAGGGCATAGGGTAATTTAGTTTGTGTATAAACGTATATATATACACTGAAAGTAACGATAAGTCAGTGCAATAAAAAAAAAAACCTCATACGTTATCGATTTTTCAATATATTGTTTAGAATAACTATATTGTTGAGAAACGGACGAGAAATTCGCATAATTTAATGTACGGCGTGAACAATTTGGAATATTTTGTACTAACCGAAAACGTGTTGTTTTCCGAAGACAGAAAAATTTTTTACTCGTTTTTACTCGGAATCTAAAAAGAATTTGAAAAAAAATTACCGGTACAGAACAATAATAATATTTTTCGACTATTTATAATAAAGAAGACTGTTGATTTATTATTTCTCTCGCGAATTCCAAAACAGGTCCTTTCAGAAAGAACTGGATACGTACACGCACCATCGATTTTCCGTCAAAATTTAGTAAGTGGCGGTTTAAAAATAGTTTTCTATAGTCACCGCGCATTCCGAACGTCTGCCATGTGCCCAAGATTACGTCATAATCATAACGAAAAAATACATTTCGTTTCGCAAATCGCATCGCATTCGCTTATAAACTTATACACACACCGGAGGTATCGGGAATTGATCAAACATCGTAATGGTAAACGGTTGATTTTTCGCCCACCTGTAAGCCCCGCGTGTCAAGTGGCCTTATCGAATATATTATCGGTTCGTATTGTGTCATCGGCGCGTTTATATCGAAGTCCGATATGAACGATTCTCTATAAACAATCGACAACGAAAATATCCGACATATGCCACCGTATCGAACCATTTAGAACAGCCATATCGAGTGGTTGAAGTTGTTGTTTGGTGCTGGAGGTAGCTACCAGGTAACACCTCCAATTCTCAAATTTAATTATCTATTTATTTATTATTATCACTTTTTTTCTTCTTCTCTTTTCTCTCTCTTTTCATTGTTATTTCTGTCACTATAGGGTGTTACCACTGGGTATCTTCCCTAATCTTATTATTCATCATTCTTACTTGTCACCTATCAAACCTACTTATTATACTAAGAGCATGTATAGATTGTAGATTACTTCAAATAAATAAAAAAATAAAAAAGTTGTTGGTTTTGTCCAGAGATTGCTCAATGCTGAGACCCGTAAAGAGCCTCTATATATTAAAAGAGTGGTCAACACCGCGCGTAAGGCGTGCCGCCGATTGGTCAACTTGTTATCTATACATTGTAATGGTATGTCGTACATTATACACCGTTAGTCGCCGGACTGTTTTATGTTATCAACTGAACCATTAATACAATATAAAACAAAAATTTTGACTAATGTACGACACACTGTATTATATCGTTACAATATCCATTTACTCGGCAAATTCTCAAAACTATCCCTCAAAACCAAAATTCAAATATACAATCTTCTTATTAAGCCTATTGAATGGCTCTATGGAATTCAATTCTAGGGCTCAGCAAAAATTTCAAACACACGCAAAATACGAGTGTTTTAATCGAAAATACTCCGACTTATAACCAATGCTCCTCCGTATATTTCAAACCGCACTCTTCATACAGATCTTCATATCCCTAAAGTCACTGATACAGCGAAGCTGTATTATTCAAAATTTGGATTTCCCAAAATCACACCAATTCCCATATCAAAAAGCTACTATCTACCTCCATCCTAGGAAATCCTCCCAGAAAACTCAAGCGACAATGGTTTCGTGACCAAATAAAGTAAACATACTATGAATACTTAATACCCAAGTAAATTCACGCTGAAGTACCCTCACTGGATGGTTTTTTTCCCTCAAGACACCCAAGCCATTGCATTTAATTTTTAAAATCATACATTATACTTATTGTACTTTTTTTTTTAATATAGATTGTATAAAAATAAATTTAAAAAAATAAAAAAATAAACAATATCCATTGGACCGCTATTTTGTTTCCGAATACCTATTATCAATGTCCACATTTTTACTATTATCTATGGATACAATATATTTTGTGTCTCAACAATAGTATAATACTATAGTATTACAGGATAATAATTTTGTCAGCGCTAATAAAAAAAAAATTTTAAAAATGTCTCCGGACACTGTCCGCGGAAACGAAATGAGCGGTCCAGTGATAAGCGCTCTCTACTGGAACCTAACTACCGGGGCCTATTTTTGTGTATAATACGTAATTATAAAATGTGTGTGTATTGTACTAATGTGGCTGAGAATATGATTTTTTTTTTTTTAAGTTTACTTCTTACTTTAACCATACATTTCTCCTTGTTAAAGTTCAAACCTGGTAATATTTGTTTTTAAACAATTGCAATCGACTATATGGTTAATAAATACAAATGATAGTGGATCAACTGTATTTAAGAGTATGGATGCAAATTTTATTTTGTGACCACGAATTTATTGTCTAAACTAAAAAGTGTGTGTTACAATACGAAATATTACAAAAAATAAGCCCAGTTAACTACAATAATACAAGTATTGAATATGAGTTAATTCAACGGATTAGAACAGTTAATTATTGAAAAATCCGGTTTATTCGTAGATTATTACTTTGTTGGTTTTGTTTTTAAAATTGATTTTATAGGTAAACGCGCACCTAAAAATTCCGTGTAGTAGACATTATATTAGGGACAACGTTATCGACGTTTAACGAAATATTTAAATATTAAATAAAAAAATTGTTTTTTTTTTTTGTTGAACTTTCAATAATGTGTTGAATATTTTAGAGAACTGTTGTGAAATTCCGACCAAAGTGGTCCTCAAATAATACCGTTGTCGTCTGCACAAACATTTAAATATTGTGGGTCAATATTATAAAATCGCATTAAATAAAAAATGATCTCGTATTTCAACCGCGGCCGGTTATAAAAGAGAAGAAAAAAAAAAAAAACTATTTTGCCGCCGAGCGCGCGTGTTCTCATTTTTCTAATAATAAAATATGCGTTAGCGTTTGCTGCAGCGGCCCGCACGTGGGTCCCAGGAGTTTTATTGCGCACGCCCCACGGCCGCCGTGAAGAATGTCTAAGTGACCGCGTCGTCGACGCAGAACTCTCGTCGTTCAAAAATTATTAAATAATTATTATTATTATTCCGCGTTCGTCGCGTACCATCGTCACTTAAGAGTTCCATAATAATCGAACGTTTTTTTTTTTTTTTGTTTTTCGAATCATCATTCGAAAAGGCACGCCCGACTAAATAACAGCCACATATATCAGAGGGTAGAGGGAGGGAGAGTTAAGGCTGTACGCTTTCATAATATTATAACATACGAATAGCGTTCCCCCTCACACCCATCCATATAGATTACTATGTTGTTATATTGTTGTTTGCGGCCATAACCGCCAACATGCCCTAATGGTAAAAACTAATAATATAACGACGACAGCAAAATAATCTAGCGAAAAACTAGACGAGTGTGTATACCTACTGATGATGTAACGTAAATCCGGATTTTGAAATCCGAAATTGTCTATGAGTAAAACTGCGTTTGCCGGGTCAGCGGAGTGTAATATGTAATATTTATAATTGTTTTTTTTTTTTTTTTTTTTTTAATTATAAAAACGTATTCATGAGAAATTAATATAAAATCACAATTTTTAAATTCAAAAATCCGGATTCACGAACTTCGGCAAATCGGGATTTCCCCTATCCTACAGTTACAACAATAGTAATAAAATAAAATAACGCACGCGTTTTATTCGTCTTCGGGATTTTATGACAGAAACCACTCGCGTCTATGTTTGGTTTGTCTATTAATACATATTTATTAATTTTCCTAACGTTTCAAGGGGGAGAGGGAGTTGTTTTGAAAATGATACCGTCTAATAAAGTCTATAATCGAAAATAACATAAAACGTTATATTTCGTAAATATTACGAAATATATTCTCGTTTTCCGATATTTTTTCTCGGTTATCTACAAGGTATAAAAGGTGTAAAAAACGACCTCTCCAAATATGCTCCACGACTAGACAACACTTGCTACAAAAGGGCAAATCTCTTGTCGGTTTTTGACCAGTTTTCTGGTAGAAAAGTCATTAACAGGCACAGAAAATAAAAATAAAAATACCTCGCAGCACACGTCGGGTATTCGTCGCCTACTACCGTTTTATATTGGCTAATATAAAAATCGGTACAAAATCGGTTTGTAAATAATATTTACTAATACGTACATCGATTTCTCTCACGGGGTATGGGGGGGGAATGATTTAAAAAGTAACAACGTATTATTATTATAGAATAATCGTCGACGGTCTAGTTTAGATTCTCTCTCTGTCAGAATCTAAAATTCCAAACAACTCTCGTTACGACGTATGTCGAAGTTATAGTACGCTTATATAAAAAAAAAAAAAAAAAACCCGATATTCAATAATCCATGTAATCTGCGGATTTAACCGCGAGATATATATAAAAAACAAAACCGAACGTAAAATATATATTTTTGATATACACGGTAGCAAAAGCGACGGTACGAATTTCGAAATAATCATTTCACCGAGGGTTATTCGCACACACATAATTATTATAATCGACGAACATATTTACCGCACACGGTAAATAATTTAAATATACCCGGGGCATTGCGGGGCCGTATTTTATTATCACCGCTATTAACTCCAATTTAGACCGGCGTCGCCGGAATTACACGAACTCAAAACGTACCCGAACAACGCGTAATTTTTCAATTTGTCTAACTGTCCCCGTCTGCAATACACAAAGGAACACCGATAAATATAAATTCGTGGGCAACATGTCCCGTAAAATGTACGTAGTTTCAACAATAATTATTATTATATATTGTTAAACTACGGGTTGTTCGTAGGACGTTTCCTCCGCAGAGGCGTAGTAGGTGTGTATACCTACGCCTAGAATTACAATCGAAAACAGCGGCCAGACCGAGTAAAACGCATCGGCCCGTACCTAGTTTTTGACCGTTGTGAAATTTAACACCAAAAACAATTGATTCAAAAACGTTCACACGTGAAGAGATAACGCGTTTTAGTCTTGGACGGCATATGTCAGAACGGGAAATGACGACGTTGCACCAAGCGTTTGCTCGCGTAACTTTCAGTTTGGAAACGTAAAAGTCCCGAAAAAGCCTGAATTCGGTTCCCGTTCCATCGGCCCGCAAGCGTTTTTTAGGCAAAACACAAATACAGTGGTAATTCTTTAATGACCAGTCTTAAGGGCATCAAAAACGGAACGGAACGGATTTCCTCATCTTTCACAAATTATACTAAAAGTCCGATCGATAGAGTGAAACGATACACGAGTTCTGGAAACACTTCTGATTTGAGTTCAGCGTGAAGTGTATACACGAGACCGACCGGGAAACTTTTTTACATTTAATTTTAATCTTTTTTTTTCTTTTTAATAAACGTTGAAATCGAGTTTTCGGAAATGATGACGACTGTAATAAAATGGCCCATCATTACGCCGAATTCAAATCCGTTTTCAGAACTATTATCGCTTAATTGTAATTTACTTTTTCGCTACACTCGGAGAACCCAAAAGAAAATTAAACGTTCAAGTGGCGCTAGGTTTTTTTAAATTATATTATTATTCGTTTGTTTGCCCCGTAATAATGTATAAACGGTCTACAAGCAGCGTTATTATTCGAACTAAAACGACAAATCGTACACTGCCTGTCATACGCGTGTACTGCGTTGTGTACATAGAAAAATAATCCTCGTCGAGAAGGACGCGGCAATTCGGAGGTTTTTTTATTGTTATTTTTTCATTTAGAAAGTGTACGCGTATACGGGGTCAACGAATTGACACGCGGTTAAAAAAACGGTGTTTTTTTTTTTTTTTTTTGGATACGTGTGTGTTTACGATTTACGAACGCCATATTATATAAAAGAAATTACAAAGGATTTGGCGCGACCTATTAGCAACGCGAACGCGTTTCAATTATTTTCGACATAATTATATAGATAGAGAATAATAACTACTGGCTGTAGGTAGTATATAGGTACTCGAAAGTTGACTGTGGCTTCAAAAAAATAAATTTTCTTCGAACGAATAATACTTTTCGACCATTGATCACAATAATATCGCATTGTTGTCTAATAGTATTATTACCGTGCCCCGCCATCGCCGGCACTACCAAATAATACTTTTGTGGTGGTCGTAAAAAAAAAAAAATAAAAATAAAAAACGTAAATCGACAATATTAATGGAATATGTGCAATCTATTAGACTATACAAAAAAAAAAAAAAAAAAAAAAAAAAAAAAAAAACACAACGGACCTGTATCCCGTAATCAATTATTATTTAAATAAAACGGAGTGGCACTAAGACGGTCGTTTCTCGATAGAAAAATTAAGATACCGTCACAAATATCGTCAGTTTAAAACACGGACTAAGATACGCAGGGTTGGAAACGAACGGCAGGACGGACATGAGACCATACGTCCACACATATTTAATAAAAAAAATAAAACAAAATAAATTTTGCGCCTGGGTATTTTTGAACACACCTCGTATGTCGCGAATAGGTATTATACTTACGAGTTCCAAAAACTTAATCATTGTGATTTTGGTGATGGCCATCTTGTCGGTTCGTTATTGTTCTCGTTGTACTTGTTCTTGTTGAACTGATATAGTATCTGCCAAGAAAAAAATAAAATAATTAGTAGAATATTGCAAACGATATGTAATACGAGAGGCTATGCGCGGTAGGTAACGATAGTTACTAAAAACTAATAAAAAAGCTCGACGGCTAACAGTTTGTATAAGGCCACGGCTGGAAACGAATGTGAGTGGCGACCTTCGTGTCGCTCAGATCATCATGCATCGGTAGTAAAAAATTAATAATACGTACACCTACGTGATGGAACAAAAAATGAATTTAAACGGAACAAAAAAGAACGCGAGAAAAGTCCCGAAAATATCATATAATAATATTATCAGCACGCAATTACCATTAATTCCCGTGCGTTTAATTCAAACCGCCTACCAGACATAATTTTCGACATTTGGGTCGTCCCGAAGCGGCCCGAAGGACGACCGGGTGTGACTTACAATACTTCCGTCCTGCGGCTATACATCTACACGGTGAATCAAATTTACGAGTTATTCGGTCGTTATTGTTTCACAAACGAAAATATAAACGCCCGCGTCGCACATAATTTTTTTTTTTTTTTAGAGGCTATATCCTAATTCGTGCAAGCGCAATTATAAATAATATATTACTGAAACTATGTATACACATTACACATATATACATATATACAGTATAATATGTATTATAGGCACATACGTGTTTACAAGTGCGCGTTGAATAATAAAACAACAAACCTACACGTTTTTTTTTTTTTTTAGATTAAATACGAAATGTTATGCAACGTGTTCGATTAACGTTATTTTATTTACTAAACTTACTGCAATATTCGACGATACTATACGCATAAAATCGAAAAATAAGTCGGTACGCGACGAATAAAAAAAAAAAAAAAAACAGCATTCTATATTGAGATGAAGATGATCGACGTGAGCGTTTCTGAACATGACGTCAAATCGTGTTATCTCGAAATTAATACGATTTAACGTAAGACAGCGATCATCGAAATTATCGAAATTGAAGAATTCCACTTTGTCTAGGGAACGGCAAAAAAAAAAAAAAAACTAACGTTCCCGACATTTATCGGCCCGTTTTTTTATTACTCGCCTGTAATAGAAAAAAAATATTCTTGCTATACAGTATAACGTATGTTTTTTTTTTTTTTTTTTTTGTAGACTTACTAAGGCAATAAATATGTTCTGAACAGACTTTAAATACGCTCGTCCCCAAAGGCGTGCGCAGAACATTTTCGCTGTGTGTGCAGAACCTCCAAACCACGCGTAACCAGAGCCATAGCTAAAGGGGGAGAAGGAGCAAATGAGGCAGGCAATGTCTCTTAAGCAATTTGTTTGCCCTCACGTGGGACTTATAGAATACCCATACCTATAATTTAATTTGACATTTCTCCCCTTCCACCCCCCAAAAAAAAAAAAAAATGTTTGATTACGCAAATAGACTACTAGGCTCGATGGGGTGCATTTGCAAACCCCGAAAATTTTTATTTGGACGATTAAAGAAGGCTTCCGGATCGGCTGGGACGTGATACAATCTATTCCGACATAAACAAGACGTGCGTTTCGAAAACAACATTAAAAAAAAATAATAATTAATTTTTAATTATCAACACGGAATATTTGTATATCATAATGAAATGAATAAATAATGTGCTTATATAGCGTAATATTATACACCTAGGTACGCGTCAAGTGAATATTATTAACTTTGTGAAATATAATTCATGACCGATGAATAATAATAATATGTTTAATAACATTATAATACAAATCCTATTAAATGTGAACAACACAACAACACAACACAAAGTCCATATACATGACTAATGTAATACAACTAATATCATGACTACATGATGGATTGCATAGGTTATTGGCTAAATGTGTTTTAAACGGAATACTCGGTGATAATATTACTTCCGTCTATAAAAAAAATAAACCGCGACAAAGATAAAACTCGAATGCCTAATTAATAATATATTAATCACTTAAAATTGAATATTAGACTAATAATTTCACTGTATATATAAATATATATATATATATATATAAATAAACCATATAACTATTGATTCGTATAGTTTGTATAGCGATGAGGTAACCTGTATTATTATAATCTTGTCAACAAACTTATACGGACAAACCGGTTCTTAAGGACCTCGATGACTCATCGTGGTCAAGCACGTAATACTATTATAGTTTTGAGATTCGTTATCGTGATATATTATTCCCACGTGTCGTCGGAGACCCCCCCTCAAAAAAAAAGAAAAACAACGAGATAAATAACTTCGCTAGATAAATTCGCTATAACGTCGAAAATTGCTGTATTCAAAACGGCCTTCGTCGAAATGAATCATATCGTCGAGATTGTAAACAATATTGTGGCAAAAAAAAAAAAAAAATGAAATATTGCAAACGAGACCTAAAACGGACTAGTAAGACGTCCACGTCCCTACACAAGTATCCATATTAATTAATACGAACTCCTTGTCCGAAGTTCTCGTGCCGTGGAATACGAGTAAAACATCATCATCGGTACAAATATCATATCGCTTGCTCAACCACTATAAAGTCGCCTACCTTTAACCCGTATTTTCACACCGATGTGCCAATAAAGTATTAAATACAACATTGGAATGTTTGATTTTTTTTTTTTTTTTTCAATACCGTCAGAACTGACGCTCAGAGTTGTGTCATCGCGGTCATTCGATTGATTATAATATAGAAAAACAAGAAATACAGGGACGACGTATAGATCGGCATTTTGCTAGACCGAAATAAAAAACGAGATCTAGGAACAATAAAAAAATAATAATAATAATAATAATAGTATCTCGTTATGGAAATTCGTCGGCTTCTAGAATGGGTTAATATTGATATTCTGTGCAAATTTCAGGTCTCTGCGATTATTTTTAATCGAATTACGACGAAAAGAATGATTGGAATAGCATTATTGCCGTTAATTTTCCCGGTTTTTCTGGTCATTCTCAATTATTAGGAAAACTACAACGGAAAGCGAAAAATGTTCTCAACTAGATCCAAAAAATGCTATAAAAAAAGGTGCTACACATGAAAATCGGAGCGGAATGTCTACTAGAAAAATTGTTTACAGACCAAAAAAAACACATAGTATAATACACATACATTACTCGTTACGATCAGAATCTAAAACTTTTTGGTCATTTATAAAAAATTGCCGCACGTTCCCACGATTAAAATGTAACTCTATACGGAAATCGAGAAAAACCTACCGTCCCAGTGCAGCAAAACTAGATGAATTTCTTCGCTACCAGAAACCACACCCCATGTGATTTGGTTTGACGGTCGGAGCGAGATTTCTAACAGTAGAAAATTGTTTAACGAAGAAAAAAAAAAACAAACCGCACAAGTCCGGTAAGACTCGATAAAATCGGGTTGGTGTACATATTTCCCTGGCCGCGTCAAAATTCATACGCCGAAATAATAAAATAGATATAAAAAAAAAAAAAAAAAACCGTGTCGGTGTTTACACACACCCGTGGACGTTTTGCACGTATTTACACGGATTTCTGGTTGGGCGGACGACAAACCTGGCACGGACATACAAAATAATACCGTAGATATTATCGGCTGGTAATTATCAATTACCGTAACGTGCGCTTATTGATAAAAAAAAAAAAAAAAAAAAAATAATAATTAATTAATTGATTTCAAAGCGAAAATGCGCGTGTATATGAACGGTAAAACTAGTGTACACGTCGACCGAGAGGCACCGTTGATTAATTGACATATAATATACGTATATATAATTACTAATGCACTGCCTATATAATAATATAGTATAATATCCGCGTACAATACCCAATAACAGAGGCCTTGGACTAAATGTTTAGCGGTCGCCACATCATTATTACATAACATTGAACAAAATAATAACCACCGATCGTCCTATATTTAGTAGACGTACACCGCAGCGGTAAATTCCTACACGAACCCGTCGTCGTAGGGCCGGGGGTATTTGTGTCTGTGGACATCATAACTATATATATATATATATATATATATGCATAAAAATACAAAATAAAAAATAAATCTTACGATGTTCTGTTCGGGAACGCGTAGTCGCGGGAAACGGTTCTCGTGTCGGTCAACACCGCTCGCGCGTGTGGGGTAAGCGGAATATCGACGACCCGGCCATATTTTCTCCCGTTTTCGAGACGTTGTGTAATAACAATAATATTACACGGTAAAACTTCAAACATCTCAAAACTCTCACGGGGAACAAAACAAATTCGTTGAATAGAATGTTTTTTTTATTTCATATTTCTATATTTTATATTAAAAATAAACATAAAATATCATATTATACCTACATATATATTATGTATTTTTTAATCTTAATTTAAAAAAAATAATTTGTGAGTTTCGTTTGTTTATTATTATTATTATAAATTGTGCGGTTTTCGTAAAATGATTCGATTTAATTGGGTTTAAAACAACAATATTTCATCCGAAACATTTGCTCGTTGTCTAAAACCATTTCTTACAACAGAAAAGTCGTTTAGTATCTCATTTTCTGCGAGTTTCCGTAATTCTTCTGCACGATCTCCTTCGATATCATCACATTTCGTACGATTACGATTACGCAGTCAAATTACTCGGCTTGCCTATCAATGTCTTATCTTTATTGGAAACAATAAAATCGTAGGTATTTCAGACCAATGTTTAATATTCGATAGTGACAAAGTTTACAAAAACGGGTTTGTTTTCGAATAGTGTACTCGTTATATAGAAACATCAGATTCGTTATACAGAGATAAATTTACGCATAATTTACAATGAAGGTCGTGGTTCTCAAAAATAATTCGTTAAACAGAACATTTCGTTAAACGGAAGTTAACGAACTTCCGTTATACAGACGTTTTACTGTACGTGTATTCCATTTTCTCGTCCGCCGAGTGATTTATCACCGAAATGACGGTACGAAACGATATAATTACATCGTTAGATAATTTTCTAATAACGACACACACTAAACGCATAACGCAGCGGCGGCGGTACCCGAGCATTTTTTTTTTACTCTTAAAAAGACGGAAACAATTTTGCTGACGCGCGAAACCAATAGACAACGGAATTCGATCGAAAACGATCCTATTGCAACGTATCGAAATTTGGCGGAAACCACGTTTACGTATTACCGCCGCGCCTATTACTTTTTTCCTCGTTCAATTCGGATTTGAATATTACGGTTAAATATTGCGGAAAATCGCAAACAGTTATTAGCGATGTACGTAGAGTTTTGTTTCTAATTTCGGGATAGCCGTCGTCTTATATGCGGTACAAAAACCCTAAAAGCGATTTTTACTCTGCGCCTCCCATATTTTTAAGTGCTCGTGCACTCCCGTCCGTCCGGCTAGGTAAAAATTTCAAATATCGTGTTTTGACCATTTTATCCGGTATCATATCGTCATTATAAAAGATGTCGATTTTTTTTTTTTTTTATATTTCTGGGATAAACTTTTAAATCGGAAAAACCGATTCGAACAACACACCCGTGCATTGGCGCCACCGTATGGGAAATTTCGAAACGTTTTTACTAACCGAAATTGGCATCTTGGTAAAAAACTGAAAAAATTAATTTATAAAGATCATAGGGAAGACCACGAGAATTCCTATTGTTATAAGAATACCAACTGGGGAATTCAGACTCTTGAAAATATTATTCGGAAAATGAAAAAAGCAAACACAACGCGCGCCACGAAAAATTAAATATTTTATTAAATAGATAACAAAAAAAAAAAAATTCCGTATAACGTAAATATATTGGAGAAAAAAACTATAACCGTCAATAAATTGAAAAACCGAGAAAATTCTAAGTACATATTTTTATAAATTCAATAAAATATTATAATTTATTAAGTAATTTTTTTTTTTTGATGTTATTTAGACATTTAAAAAAAAAAAAAAAAAAAAAAATGATTTTTAGATTATCTCGGGGCCCTACTTTAAATGAGATATGTAAGTATTAAAAAAAAAAAAAGAAGAAAAACTCACCGGTAACACCGTTGTTTGCGGCAGGAACGTCGGCAGCAGAGTGTCGGAGTAACTGGCGACCGGCCGAACTTATATTATTTTATTATTTTTTTTATTATTATTATTACTGTCGTCGTTTGTTGTGGTTCGGCCCGGTGGCGGCGGCCGGTCGACTTTGCGCGGGACTCGTTTCTCGTTTCGGGTGGGAGGCATATTATAATTAATTATATGAGTAATTATATGATTTTCTGTGGGCGGGTGGGTAGGGGGATATAGCTCTATAATAAAAAAAAAAACGTACTCGTACAATTATATACTCGCGAGTGCAGTTGTCCCGAGAACCCCCTAAGAAATTTGAGGAGGAATTACAATACTTTGAACAGACAACGTTTTTTCGGAATCAAATAAAAATCGTACGATAAATAATAATTCCCTTGCATTGGGCATTCCGTAAAACGCCCGTACAAATGCAACGGCGGTTTTCGTCACAGTGAATTCCAATAAAATGCAATCGATAATCACACAATCCACGATTATTTTAAAATTCCCTCGACATTTCCAGGTTTTCCGGACGACCAGACGTGTTAATGCCATTACGGGAACTCGACAATCAAAAAGACGCTCATCGCAACGTTTCTCAACGTATTAATTACATTTTGTTTTTTAACCACGATAGCGAAATAATAAGCTTTTTATATACGTAATTGTGTACATTTTTACCAAAAAAATATGCTAACGTGTGGTGATTATTCAGGAAAGCTGCAAGATATTTTTTTTTTTTTGGTGGGAGTTATAAAAAAAAATCAATAAAACGGGACTTTTCGCACTTATAACAAAATTTATACGCATATTATACACATGTTTACAATTGTGGGTAGTTTTTTTTTTTTTTTTTTTTAAATCAGTCATAAACACAAATACATATTGCCGACCGACTATATGTATATAAAGATTATAACACACCGGCGGGTTACGGTTTTTTCATATATGAATTTATTTATTTTTTTTCCGTATTCGTGTATTCGGTTTTTTTATTTTTTCGTTTTTCGACATATAAAAAGTAGTGTTACTAAACGGCGAGACGATTTATTCGTTATGTTTATTCGATAATAATATTAAAATTCCGAAGAAACTGGTCGGGGCGCCGACGCAGATTGATGACTTCACTCGTTCGTCCGTCAACGTCGCCGAAACATCGTAAACGGCAACAACGACGACGCGTGATGTCACCGTTAAAAAATATTAGGTACCTAACCTATAATAACGAAATTATTGTCGAAATAAATTAACACACGTATACACGATGGTTATCGAGGCGCCTTCGGATACCTACCTATACGGTTATATTAATCCGGAATCTGTTTTGTGCCGTTTCGGTCCCGTCCAAGGGCACCCCGGTGTCACGCGTCATAGTCAACGGCCGTGTACCGCTGGAAGGCAAAACTCCGATTTCCATAAAAAAAAAAAAAATGTTTTAAAAACGTGACTGTAGATTTTCGATAATATTTTTTATACGGCCGTAAGATCACCTGACGCATGATGAACGATTGTGTCGCGTTTTCGAGAACCCATAATGATTGTATCGGCATAAAACACGAACGTTTAATATATATATATATATATATATATATATAATTCAAAAAACGCCGGAATGATTTGGAAATCGTACCGCGTCTAGAAAACATACTATAATAGAAAATGTAATTCGGTAACAAACACAAGGTCACTACGATTATTTTTAACTGAATTATACGACAAAATCGAAAATCACATAATCCAAACAGTTATTTCGTTAACATTCTCGTTGTTTCCCAATCATTACGAAAACTAAAAATAATATCTTGAAAAATGACTTCTCCAATGCAATTGATAACTGGACAAAATTTGATACCAGAATCCATCCCCGGAAGTGGATGATCGGAGCGTTATTTATGGTAGAAAAGTTCTTCGCATAGACACAAAAACAACACACATCGGAGTAAAACGCTCTATTAGTATAGTATATGGGTTTTTGGATATGATTTGTTTTTTTTTGTTTTTTTGTAGTCTGGACTAACTGTCCACCCTGCCAACCCGTATAGTGGGCAAATTCTAAATTGTCGTTTCCGTCCCGGTTTTTTTGGAGCACGATAAAAAAAAATAATAATAATATGTACTCCTATATACTTACTCTCGAAACATAATTAATTTGGTACACGCCGTATAACGACGATGTGTGTGCACCGACTGGCGTCGTCGGCAAAATGTGTTTCCTATACACGAACAAACAAACAAAAAAAATAAAACGCAATTATAATACGTTCCGAATGTTCGCGGTTTTTGTAAATATACGAACCGACGAGGGAAATTGTTTGACAACGTAAAATTTTCTGCCGTTACGACAAACAAAAAAAAATAAATAAATCTTGACATATACGTATATATGTCGCACCGTGGGCGGGCCACTGTTGTAGATAAATCATTGGCAAACGAAAAACGATTTCGAGCGAAACGGCTAAACGGTTAAAATTAAAATTGAAAATCGTATTAAGAGGCCGCCGCACCAGCATCTGCCGTCTGAGTCTAACTAATCGGGCGACGTAGCAAAATTACGTTACTAGGAACATTAATTGTGGCATCTAGATTGAAATTAGTGTTTAAACACAAATAACAAAAATTTAAAGGAGATCTTGACGAGGGCTATACGTAGGGTTTTTATAAAAAAAAATTGTCGTATAAAAACGTCATGGCTGTGTTCAGTTAAAAAAGCTACGTGCTGTTCTCGGAAATATTCTCCTCTTTAAATTGTGTTATATATGTTTTAAACTCTGATTCGAGCTAAAAGCCACAAACTATACGTTCTAAGTAACGTAACGCGGGCGTGACGTCCTCTTAATTTGTTGTTTCTATACTAAAGAATATATACAATTGTTCGTGGTTTTAACCGATTATCAACATAAATTTGATTTTAAAACGCCGATAAAATGTAATTACAAAATTATTATCCACATAAAATAAAAAAAAAAAAAAAAAAACCCTGGACAATTTCAAATAAGCCGCATCTTTGCAAAATAAGTTCGTCGCGTAGGGTTAACCACGCAGAATAGCTCGGAACGAAACGTCACTGTTCATTATCTTGGATAAGTCAAGATTTCGGAATTTTTCGGTTTAATACGACGGTTCTGTAAAAAATATGTCGACGCGCTCAATGGTAATTGACACTTTCAGATAATAATTATTTGCCGTGAAAGATTTGATAAATCAATACCTAATTATGTTAAACGCGATGAGTCATATATGATTATACGTATGACAGTGTATTATAAAATATTGATTGTTGATTGTGAGAAAAGTTACAAGTTGTGTCTGATTAAATATCATGTAAATATACTCATTGTTTGCTGTGATTTAAAAAAATTACTGAACCAATAATACTTATATCGGTAATGCTTATCAACTGCAGGCAATTATCAAATAAATGTATAAAGTGAGAATGTTACTTATTTAATTATTTTTTCTAAAATCCGCAGTTTATACTTAAAAAATAATATGAAAACTTTAATAAAATACCTTACATTTTATGCACTATATATAAATTAAAGAGAAAAAATGTGTTCAATAATTTAAAAAATTAGTATTTAGTTGATTATTATCAGTGGCGAATTTAGGGGGGGATCAGGAGGTCATCTGATCCACAGTTAATTTTTTCCGATAAAATGTTGGTCTCTTATTAACCCGAGGAATTCTGATGCGTTTGTTTGAATGATATATTTTGTATAATAAAAATAGAAAAGTTATTCAATAACTTGGTTTGAGTAATAATTACAAATAATTACTCATTTGATCCTAAATTTTAGCCCTAAAAGTGGCTTCTCAAAAATAACTGACCCACAGTTATCCATAGTACGGATTATATATCCATATTATAAATCATCTGGTCTCATATCTAACCACAGTCCTCAACCCCAAAATTCTCAAAATGGTATGTATTAAAAAAAAAAAAAAAATGTAAAAGCTCCACTGAAAAAGTAAAATTTCCTATATTACGTGCAAACTTTATATGCGTTAGAATCGTTAGATAAATAAATAAATGCGATGTAATAATATTTGTTATTCAAATTTAAACTGTGACCTAAACGTGCGTTTTTATTGTTGTTTAAAAACTATTAATATTTTTACATATACGTATTTAATATTGGGTTTTTATTTTGATATATTATGTGTGTAGTATATTAGTAGTAAGTTTCATTTTTTTTTCTCTATTGTATAACGTATAAACATTTAAATTTATATCATGACAATGGCCCTTAGTCGTAATAATATTTGTTAATTCGAATATTGTAAAAGAAATAAAACGATTTTGAGTGAAATTCGGTTGAACATGTTTTGATAAATTAAACTTGAAATTGTTTTATTAATTTGTAACTACAGAACAAACTATTACACTATCTGTGTTCTTTCGACTCTCATTTTCGAGCATTTTTCCTGGGCAAAAAATAATATTAACATTAATCATAAAACAGTACGAGAAATTCCATTGATTTTTACGATTTTCATAAACATTTGCACTTTAAACGCTTATAAATAAACAAAAACCCATAATAAATGTGGTTACGGCTGTCAACAAACAGCTAAAAAATGATATTTAAAACTTAATTTTTACGACCTTTTACGTCATACAAAATAATAACGGCTATTAGTTATTGGCTGATTAGTTAACCAATTGGATCGTTGAATAAGCGCAACACGTTCATATTAAACTACTGCTATACCTCGATATCACATTTTAAAATGCAGTAATTTATACGATTTTCATCAAAATTTAAACGCTTATATAAAAAATAATTATTAAATTACGTTCAATTAGCCTCCCTCATCAAGCCATCATGTTATTGTTATATTTTTTATTCTATGTACAAAGTTATCATATTTGCTTATTGTGTTTACTCAAATACAGATTGTGAGTTTTTCTACCATCAAGTACAGCTTACGATAAACATTAGGCCAAATTATCGTGCATTTCTGTTTGGCTAAACCAATTTTTACATCATCAGTCCCGGTCATTTGTTTCAAAACTTTTTAGAAAAACCGTCGGGAATCTAGAGAAATTGTTCAATCGTTTACCGCCGGGCCGGGCAGAAATTCCGCGCATCTGTAAATGTACCCCAAGTGGGAAAGGGGGGAAAAACCCAATTTCGAATAAATTATCTTGTTTTACAATATTTTCAAAATGTCACCCCTGTACCGCGTAAACTTTTGATTTTTAAACTCGGACTTGAGACGCTGGGAGTGGTGATTATGACGGACGGTCGTAGTGGCGTGGCCTTGGCTCAGACCAAGCCTGTTTGGACGTCATCGTCATTTTTATATATTACAATAAACTTAACAACGAAGATGATTCATCGCGCGTCGGAAAAATGATTCAGAGCGTGGCTCGGTTTACGATTATATTATTTATATATAAACGACACAGTCCTGACGACATATCTACAGCGTAAAATTAAGTATTTCAGGGGCCATATTTTTTTATTTTTTTTTTTCTTCGGTACAACAGTGATCGAAAATAGACCAATAGACCGATTTTGAAAAGAAAATCGATTAAATAAATCGTCTATCATTACTACAGTATCGTCTTTTTTTGTTTTACAACAATGGCGACATTGTCAGCGTAATATATTCGTTCACACGCCCGAGTGGACGAATAGAAATAGAATATAAAATGATGAACAACTCCGAACTCCGTTTCTAAAATATATTAAAACAACACACCGTCCGAAAACAAAAAGATAAACGCGTACATAAGTTATTGTTGTATAAATCGAGAAAGACACGTGAAATTAGAATTTAAAACACAAAACATGATATTCAAATAGAAAACTATACGGGGGAGGGGGATAATTGATATCCCTGGTTTTGGTATGAATATTATTTTTAGACGACATTCAGTAGAAAGAGTATAATAATTTTTCAGACTTTCTGCCGTCCCTCGTGATTTTCGTTTTCGGGACAGCCTTGTACGAAGTAGGTTTTTATTTAATATTAATAATAGTTGATATACTCGTTTATATATTGTCTGTAATCTTGTATAACAAAAACCAATGGAATGTGAAAAAGTGACATTAGAGACCTCTTGCTTAGAAAAAAAAAATAATAATAAAAAGGGAAAAAAGTGATATTTTAGAGAGTTGATTGAAAAAAGTGACCATATACGTGCCATATAACACTTAGACTTTTTAACGATTTATATTATTTCCTTTTAGAAACCCGTCGGAAACAGCTGTTCGTTTGGGTTTTGAATTTTTTTTTTGTTTTTTTTCGTACTTTACAATTTGCGCGGATAAAATATTCCGCTGAAAGCAAACTGTTACCGAACGGCGGTACGAATCGAATGATATGGAAAGCTGACAAAAATACAACTCTTATCGTATTTGTTATATGCAATCGCCGCAGAGGAGTTCAATTTTACTGCATTTGAAACCGGTTTTAGAGCTCGCGGTGCGGCTAAAATCGATTTAGTTGCATAACAGTCGTAACACAAGTCCGCCGTACTTACATCATATAACATGACGAACAATGTAATCGACTTTTGAAAGTTATACTTTTTTTGTTGTAACTTTTTGCGACATAAACTTGTGGTGCATGCCGGGACACGTCGAATCATTACGGGAATAGTACAGCAACAGGTCAGTAACATTATATTTATTTATTTCCGTTTGTGTCTATTACGCCTTTAATTAACATTTAAAACATAAATATAATATAGCTATTATAGAAGTTTTTTTTTTTTTTTCCACGGTTAAGTTTAAGTTCACCGAGCTTCGTCTTGTGGAAAACGTACAATAGCTAATTGAGTATGGGTACCTCTATATTCGTTCACTTTGACGAAACAAATCGTGCACATATTTACACCGTTTTGTGTAAATAGCATCTGACCGCCGCGACGACGCATACCGATTTCGTGGGAATAGGAAAGAAAACATTTTGCTTTAAATCTTAAATATCATCAAACATGTATGAGAAAAAATATCATACTCCATCACTGATTCCGTCAGAAACAAGTGGTCGGAGTTGTAACAGGAAATATTTTTTACTATAAACTCGTCTGTTTGGTCAGAAACATGACGAAGTTTCCCAAACCGTAAGCTTTTACCAGATAATTCCGACCGAAAAGTTAGCTTCGATCGGACTTATCAGAGAAAACTCGAGAATGGACTAGTGATAAATTGCGTTATGGCAGAATATACTGAATTTAAAAAAAATAATAATAACCACTTTGTACAAAATATAAGGAACCTCGTGTACAGTATTCGACCATTTTTGCCGGGCCAAAATAATTCGTTTCACATAAAACCAAATGAAAACCAAAAAAAACTCGACAATTTCAAAAGGCTATAAATACCTCGAGAGAAACGCTAAAATTTATTTCAATATTGTACCACATCCAAAAAGGGGTAGTGCAAGTATTCGGTGAAAATTTAAAGTTTCTACAAATATATTTAACTGAATGATGATAAAATCGAAAATATTCTAGTTTCTCACCCCCTCCTCCCCACCGTTATCCAGAAAACTAGCAAGGAAAATCTAAACTCATCTCCCCAATCCGTCAATTGGACAACATTTAAAGACAATAAGAGGTTTCTACAAAGTTTTCCATCGGAAATTATGATATCTGGTGGAAAATAATTATTTGCCGATTTTCGATGTCGTGTGCGGCGGTTGTACAATAGCCTGTAATTGCATATCGGTCGTTATTGGTTATAAATAAATAAGTAGGTACTATGAAAAATAATTTATTTAATCGGTACTAAATACGAAATGATTGGAAAATATTTATATATATATATAACTTGCGACCAAGTATCGACCACTTTTACAGTTTTCACGGCGAGCTCATTTAAATCGTCCGAAATTCGCTCGCCACCGATAATAATTCCAATCGCGTAAAACGAAAAATCGTTTTGAATTCGTAATCACGAATTAGATACGATAACAACAAAATGGCATGCGTGGCAATAATCCCGTACGAAAACCAACTGCGATCGATCGTCCGTCCCCTGAAGTGACGGCGGCGGGAACGCTTTACAGACAAAAGACGCACACGCGCACGACGCGCACAGCTATACTGTCGGTTCGCGAGCAATGGTGGTCGCCGCCGATGTTGTTGTCGCGCAAAAAAACCACACAACAATCACGAATAAACAGCAATAATATATAATATTTTCCAACACTACCTGTGAATCGTTAATTCCCGACGCATTTCCGTTAACGTTTTTGCCGTCGGTCGACTTCGAGACTCGTCAATTTCTCGTCTCTTCTCCACGCGCGACACCCGTAGGTAGACCCGTTGGTTTTACTTTCGTCGCTTTCAGAAACCGTCGACTTGATATACCGTATACCGCGACAATGACTGGAAAGCAGATAGTAACATTTCAATAAAACGTAACAACATTAATAATTCGATTCCGTAAAACGTACCCCGTACGCGATATGTTCATAAAAATTAACACGTACGGTTAACACACAAATATCGGTTACCGTATACGCAGTGTTCTTAAATATTTTATCACGATCGTAAACGCACCCCCTCCCCCCCCCCGTGAGATTTATATTTATTCGGGGCTCGGTCCCCCGTGATTGTTAGTATTGAAAAAAAATAAAAAAAATCATTCGAATCCGCCACGTACTCCCAGAGAAATGACAAAATAATAATAATTGATTGAACCGAGAAAGACAACAGTTTTTATGTAATGTTTCCCGATACTAGTATCATTAAAACGTAATAATAATAATTGTACAACGGACAATTTAAAGAAAATAAAAATAAAAACAAGAGTCAGTTACCGTACAACCCGGGCAGAATTATTTTACGGCGGGCCACATCGATTTTTGATGATCTTTTTTTGTTGTTGCTTTAATGGTTTTAACCGTACAGGAAATTGTCTATAATAGTGAGCCCCTCGTGATAATTTAAAAACCTCGCGCCTACGATCATGACGAAATTGTCATTGGCTTGTCGACGACCAGACCAATAAACGAGGTGCGTTCCCAGACTCCACCGCATTCGCATTTTCCAAAAAAAAATAAATATGTTAATTTGTATCGCCGGTCTTCTAGAGTAACATTTTTTCACATTTCTTCGAGACATAGGCGAACGCAGTAAAAATCTCGGGAGAGGGGCTAAAAAAATTTAAAATGTTCATAAATATTATACTTTATTCGTATATATACATATATATTAATCTATTTTATTCGTAAGTCTCGTGGAAACTTTAAAATAACTATTTAATTTATAGGTTGGGTAACTTATTTTTAACATCTTCCGATATTTCGGGGCGAGAGAGGGAGGGTTGTGCAAATCATTGTCTTACACAATGTCTGAGAGCTTATAATTAATTTTAAAAGCTAGTTTTCAGTATCTTAAGTAAAATATCTCGCTAAGATCAACACAACACTTTATAGTATATATTACTAAAAAAAAAAAATTTACACATTTAAATAGAACACTGACAAAATATTTACAATCAAAAGCGAGTACTAGAACTTGGATGTTAAAATCAGTGGTGTATTTACAGTGATGGGTACTGGATGTTTCCTCCCTCAAAGCCTTTTTTTTTATTATTCTAAATCATTGTAAATGACAATTTTAATTTCTTAAAACTCAATAAGTTCATATGTGTTGACCATTGTCTGTTCATAACTGATACAATAAATTCAAATAAAAATTAATTAAATGCAAAGTTTATTAATTTATATCTTAATTACACACTTTTTTCTCTCCCCCACCCATCACAAAAAAAAAAAAAATATGTAAATACACCACTGGTGGAAATCGATTACAGTTGCCTTAACACAAAAATTCTCTAAAATCATTAACTAATATATAGTAACTAAACTAACTATGAGTAATTAAAAGTAATGACAAACCACACATAATTATTATATATATATTTTTTTTTTCCTTGTAAATCAGAATATCTATTGTTTTTATATTTGAGAAAAAATTATCTCCCTTTCGCTTTATCCATCTCACATAAGTACACTTTTCTTATCCATCCCATCGTTTCTTCTTTCAACGTGTTCCTACTGTCTCATACCATATTATCTAACATTTTTATTGTACAAAAGAAAAATATATATACATGAATTAAGTATCCACATCCAAGACCTAGCACATAATAACTCATTTAAAATATTAATTATATTTAAAATAAATGTATGCTATTTACAGATTTTTATTAGATAATTAACACAAAAAGTTTAAGGGATTGTTTAGTACAATTCACCTGATCCTTAAAAATCCACAAAAAAATATATATATATATATATAATATAATATGACATATGAATTTGTTTTGAATTTTAACCCATTTGGTGTGCTGGTCACTTATTGCTAGCATGTAAATATTGTAGTGGTATGTGTGTGGGCTATGGTCGACAATCAGGTATTTTATAGGTGCGCCTGTAAGCTACAGCCAACCTACCCACCTCTAAAATATTTACATGTCGACAATAGTTGACAGGCACAGCGAAATTCAATCCATTATTGAATTCCAAATGTACGATAATAAATTTTAATTTAGTTGTACTCAATATCTATATCTATACATATATATTTTTTTCTAAGTACAATACAAATCTTTTTTTTTCTTCTTAACATAATACTACACTAAATTTAATTGGAAAAATTGTCTTAATTTTAATTCACGAAAACTTTTGGCAAACAAAATAGTATATGGGACAAATAAATCTTTAAAATTAAATAAATTGCAAGCACTTTACTCTACTTTTAAGTCATATAGATGGGTTTACCATTAAATAGCAAATAAAAATATATATAAGGCCATAAGAGTTAGAGTAAATTAAAAATAATCAATTAATTGTTTCGGATATTTTCAATTGATTGAGATGGCCCATCATTATTATCATACCGAATCTGACCATTGTTCAAAGTAGTAATGCCCAAGCCATACAGATGACCACAATATTTCTTACTGTCAATCATTCCCTCGAAATACATGTCCCTGATTTTGAAAAATGCCATTCCAGTTAATAATGAATCACTGCCAGCTTGATGTTGTGGGCCGATGCGTTTTAGTTCCAATTGATCTGCTACTTCTTGCAGGCCACCCTTCAAGTTCTTGCAGCTCTTCATCAAATATTTGATGTCATACACACAAGGAAAGTATAGAGCGAACATATCAAAGAAATCAGACTCTTCTTGTGGCAATTTTTCATCTGTCAAAACTTTGACCAAGTAACCAAAATCAAAACTGCTGTGAAATGTCATCCATTTGATATTGTCCATCAACACTAACCCCGATGTAACTATGCATTCAGCAAAAACCAGCGGTTCGATTCCATTTTCCTCGTGCTTCTTAAATTGTATTCTGAAAATAAACATTTTTTTTACATTATATTATACAAAACATGTTTATAGAAATATAAAAATATCACCTGGAGTTAGTCAATAATTCTATACTGTCCTGGGCATACATGTCTTCCGATAGATTGAATTTAAAATTAAACTGCCATGTTGTGTAAGGTCCAGTAGGAGTTTTACCATCTTCATCAAAAAATGAGAGTCCCAACTGTATAATTCTCAATAAGTCAACATTACAACGTAACAACTGATATAGATAATCTGCAGTAGTTTTAAAATCGCCAATCGGTCGAGCAACAACACCCGGAAATTCTGTATCCATGGCCACATAGGAATATTTTGGCAAGAGTTTTCGTATTGCTGAAAACTCTTCTTCCAAATTATGAGCCCATACATCTTTGATACCGCAATCAGGTCCAACATTTGATTGTACTTCCGGTTCCTTTTCTTTTCCTTCTTTGGCGGGTGGAGTTTGACTATTGCCAGGCATACTTTTTGTATCTTCGATTAATCTATTCAACACGTACGAAAGCCACTTGGGATTTTTCTCGTTAGATTCTGTTAAAACGGAATCATTACTGTCTGATTTAGTGGGTGATTCAGTAAATAATGTTCTTCGTACTGTGTTCCGTGCGTCTGAACTTATTTCTGTTTGCTGTTCACCTCTATTCTTCGCCCAATTTGTATTTAATTGACGTAGATTTTCTGATGAACCATCAACAGGTACACTTTTCATTGGGACTATTTGTATATTGTTCAGGAAATATGATCAAAGTCTACCAAACCACAAGCAATGTTTTTGACTTCCACTGAAAAATATTCAATACTGATAGTCATAAAGAATAGAATTTTAGGTTTTTTTTTATACAAAATCACACAATAAAACCTAATGACCATAGTATGATTTAGATAGAAAAAATTGTATAAATAATAAACATACTTATAAACAATACTTATTTATGGTTAGACTTAATCCAACTGTTAGAAAAATGATAGAATTAAAATATTACCATTCAATCAACTAAATAAAATTTAGGCACTTACTATAAAAACTTAAAGGCGCATTTTTATTAAAACATATAGCACATATTTAAAACATTCAGTTTGAATTTAACTTGTTAACTTTCATTCTTACTAATTCAACTTGACTTCTTAACTATTTTCACTAGATTTTTGTAAAAATTTAAACTTTGAACATATACAATTTGTTGAACTCCTCGTGTAATATAAAATGTATTATTGTGCTTTGTTTTTAACAGTAATATTTATCTACTTAACGAGAACAGTCATAATAATAATAGAAACTTTGGTGTTCAAACTTTTTTGAAATTTATCATGCTTATTTTGTAACTTAAGAAATTAACAATACATGTTTAACATGTTGTACCTTGTAGGTACAATATGGCCCACTTTTTTCTCAATTTTTTAATACATACATTTATATTTTATGTTTGCTTTTTTAATCTGACAACACCTAAGTATATTTGAGTACACTGATATACCAATTAAATACAAACAAATAGTTAAATAATTTTTTTTATAACTAATTGCAAATAGTACCTATTCATAGTGCATTTGTATTCTTTACAGAGATATTGAGTTGGTTAAAAAAAAAAAAATGATTCAAGGGACAAAATGTTAACAATTAATAAAACCAAAGAAACCTCATAATAATAATCAATAGTATTGAGTATAGATTTTTAACCTCTGTAGGTTAAATAAGTCAATTGGGCTGATAGTCTAAACATAATGACACAATACTCACCTTGAATATCAAATTTCATCAAACATAATTACATTAATAATATGAGAAAACCATGGAATTATCTATATAATATATTAATAAATATGACTATCAGTCAAGTTTTAGTCAGTCTGTGTAAGCCTGTTTTTACTATGTTACCCATTAGTTAAACTGAGACAGTAAGTTCTCTTAATGTAAATACTATCAACAATATTTAAAAACAATATAAAATTTGTAACTATGTTATTAAATTAATATAATTTAAAAGTGTAGATAATAAAGAAAGATCCTAAATTTTTATTAGTAATGTACTGTGTGTGAAATAACTCAAATTTAGTAATGTTAATAATATTTTCACAAAGTACTTACATGTGTATATCACATGGGAAATCCAGTGAATCAAGTATTCAGTTAAAACTGATTTATTCTTAATAAAATGGCAATCAAAATACTGTATAGGTAAAAAAAAAGAAAAATTATTTTAGATTATTTAACATAAAATACTAATATGACATAAATTGAAAGTTTTATAGAATTTGTCCATTGTAAGCCGTTTAAATTGTCGAGGGTATTTCTTTTTAGTTTTTCTCAATATTATTTAGATGATAACCAGTTAATATAGATACATCATTAAAACAGCCGAAAATTACACACAATCACATTGACCCAATTTATTTGATGGTATTAATATTGAAGACCGTACAATGGCAAAATTATCAATTCAACGATTTAACAATAGGCACAGTAAAGTTACCCGCTATTTATAAATAATATTGGTTTACCTAATGACAACATAGCTTTGAGAGAACTGTTTGACTAACTATGAGTTGTATTTATATTTGAATTACTTATGAAGTAGAAAGACTAAAAATTAGAAAATTAAAATGTACATAATATGCATATACGTAGGTAACAAACAAAATTCAAATTATTTAATGTCAAATTTTACCTACTTAATTATAGTTTTGATCAAAATGAATGTATTATGGTGGAAGTGAGAACATACACTTGTTGTGTACCTAGTTAAGAAATAAACAAAAATTCGAATTATTAAATGTCAAGTTCTACCTACTTAAATTATTATAGCTTTGATCAAAATTAATGTATTATGGTGGGAAGGTATATTGTGCGCAAGTTAATGGGGAAGTGTGAAAATACACTTGTTGTGCGCCTATTTAAGAAAACAACATGATAATTGGATAATAAATAATACAAACTATTGAATAAAACGAACAAACCACGTAAACCAGATTGGTCATAATCTGATGTCACAGAAATTAGAAGAAAAATTGGTTAAGCACATTATTACAGACGGGTCGGTCGGTGGTGTTTTATTAATTGGAACAAACAAAAAAAAAATGGTTTTCTGGGTGTCCGTTAGGTAACAACGTACTCGGTGCTGGTATCGGACGATTAGAAACGTACGGCGAAGGATTTCTCCGGAGAAAATCGGTACGGACAGCGGCGCTCGCACGGAATCGTCAGATAAAGGGTCTTGTGTCCGGCGACAAACGTAACAGACCGAATTCGGTGCACGGCGTAACTGCAAACGAACGTCCCGTAAGTGATTCCGGGATTCCCTAACCCGGGCGACCATAAGACATATGTTGTCGGAACCCACCTCCCGAAAGCGGAATACTTACGTCGGTGTCGGCGGTCCGTCGCGGTCGCAGTCGCAATCGTAGTGTCGTGCACGAGAACCTCGGCGGTGCTGGTAAACAAACGCCAAACGCGGACTACTGGAAACCCGTCGAAATCGAATTAATTACGGATATATTATTGTTTGTACGAACATTATTTACTGTTTTGTTCGGGTCGGCCGAGGTTTTGTATTAGTAATAATACACAACAATGGGGGATTTTTGATAACAGCACCGATAAGAAACATGGATTCGAAAATTTCTCCATGAAAAATTCGACGTCTGGTACAAAATACTGCGTATTTGAGAAACTATAAAACAAAAAGCAGCCATTATTATAGGGGCATGTCCGAAGCGCTTCGGTAAACAAACCGCAAAGGCGGTAACCGACGTTTCAAATGGTCCCGGCATTTTCCCATTCAAATTTCCGTGAGTAATCGTTTTTCATTGTTATACGCCGTAAACATTTTACGAAATGTGTCCAAAACCTATGTTTTTAATGAAAATGTTACGACGCCGCGGAACTACTCGAATTATGACGAAAAGTAAATAAATACATTATTTTAATCGGAATACCGTTTGAAAACAATTAACCACCATTATTATTTTCTAAATTCCAAACCTGACCAACGTTCTTCAAATTGCCCTGTTTATTCGTTTTTAATTCCATTGTTGATACTTCCAACGTTTGACGTATTTGGTGATCATGTTGCGTCCAGTTTTCTATAAAACCCCAGTTAAAAAATAATCCAAAATAGCAGACAGTACAAAATACCCATTCTCCACCGAAATGTGTGTGTAACGTATTTAATGATTTTTATTACTGATATTGTTAATACTCTTGTAATAAAATAAATTAAACAACCTCACTTGTTTTGATTTAACTTGTTATTAAACTGTCACGGTTGACGTCATCCATTGGATTATTAGTTTGTAGGTAATTCATACCTACCGACAAATTTTCTTATGTGCGGATGTGCGCTATATTTTAGTTTATATCAAATAACATTTTCATTGCCTAAAAAGAAGGTAATCTATATTAAAAAAAATCGAGCATATTTTTTTTAACTTCTACTATACTCACATAGTTTAGTGTACACAAAACTATCCCAACACTAAACGGAATAATAAAAATAAACTCTGTTTTGTCGACCCAGCACACAATAATATTTGAAGTGTATATTTTATAATTTATACAAATAAAAGATACCCAAAAGAAATACCATATGGCATTTTATTGGTTTAATTGGTAAAAAGAAAAAAAAACTAAAGAGTTTTTATAGTATAATATATTTTGTACTACTAGACAATAAGACTATAATGGTATTTTTAAGCAAAGTATTTTAATATCTTTCACAATAAACAGTCACAACAATTTTAATAATGAAAATGATTTTAACAACATAACAATTTATTATAATTATCCATGACAATTTACAACAATTCTAAGTAAGATTAACAATAATAATAATACTAAAATAATAATAATAATAATAATAATATTAAATAATAATTATATTTGTACTAATGCTAATATGATTAATTATTTTAGTAACTATGAGTATAGATACGTCAATGTCCAATACTTAATAAACAATTAAATACTCGAAGACTAACTTTTTTTTAACTATTCATATTAATATTTAGTATTGTTCTTTTAAAAAAGTAAACGACCACACGAATAAAGAAAATACATTACCGAATCAGCGCACACCATTTGCAGATTTAATTAAAAAATTATTAATAAGTATTCTATTTTCTTATTGCATTAAAATTAATAGCGCTGTTAGTGTGAATAAGACTTAAGAAATTATTTGTTTATACATTATAAATGTTTAAGAAAACTTTTACATAATGTAAAACTCTGTATGTGTAATACTGACTACTTTTTCTTTTTCTTTTTTTCTAATCAAAAAATTAGCTAAAAGATATAAATTATATTGGTTTAAAATTAAATCAATATTATAAATATTTATAACAAAAGATAAATACAAAATAAAAAAAGCTATTTTGTATTATTCTTTTACAAGTTTAGGCAATTTACTTAAAAAGTTATATGTATAACATTATTTAATTTAACAACTGATTTAACCAGTTAATAAGCAAATAAAAACTATGTAAAAGAAAATGAATCTGAAATGTCTAATAACTAATACAAATGAAAAGGCAAAAAATTGAAGACTATTAGTTAATTTTTAAATAATTAAAGCTCGATTAAGGATACACATTTTATTTTACTAAATAGTGATGAGTAATAATCTAAAAACAAATTATGCAATAAAATCCACAAAAACAAATATTAGTTAACATATCAGTAATTACTGTTCGTATTTATTTTTCAGATAGGCATTTCGAAGTTAACACCCAAGTGTTGTTCACGAGCCAAATTCACAATTTCAGACAACTTCACGGCCAATCGAGCGGCTTCATCTAAATTGTCAACCGGTAAAATTTTCATACCAGAATGTGCAATGCGTAATTTCGCTTCATCTACATTTGTTCCCTATATATTTTAAAAACAATATTGTATTAAATGAATGAACAGGGTTTTTATAATAAATATATACTTGTAAACGGCAAATGATCGGCACATTAAGATTCAACTCTTGCGCAGCAGCAATTATTCCTTCGGCAATTATGTCACATCTCATAATTCCTCCAAAAATATTCACCATAATAGCACACACCTATTTAAAAATGAATAAATAAAATACTTCAAATTATTAAAGATTTACACGAAAATAGTTTGAATAAGAAAATATTAAAACATATAACCTTTCAATAATACATATAATATAATTTGTTGCAATATTTTTCAATGGCCAATCTTTACAATAATCGAAAACCAGTGTCAATTTTTAAAGAAATTTGTAACTTTTCCTAATTAAAACGAAAATTTATTTTATAAAAACTAACCTATTGATAATTGGTGCAATAAGGACAGCTATATTTTGTTTCATGGCATTAAGTTAGTTATTCTGTCATAGTGGCTTCTTTAATTTACTTTATAATTTCCTTAAAATATACAAGTGCAAAATTGTTTTTAATAAGACTTCTTACTAAATGTTTATTGAATATATTACCATTGATATTACTAATTGGGTATATTATAGTTTTACAATTCTTAAAATGTATTTCTCTCACCGGACAGAGTATACAAGACATCATCATCTAAATAATATCAATGTACAAAACATTCCATTGAATTTTATTCTTAATCAGAACATCCCAAACTTTTAGGTCATAAGTGCGACCCATTTAAAAACAAATTAGACATTTTGGCAACTGTAGTAGTGACCTTTTTTTAATTATGCTCGCCAAGGTTTTTGTTATAGACAAAATCATTAAATTATTATTTTAATTTAATAAAAAAAAAATGATTTAATTATGTAACACTATGTATTTACTATAGGACCATATTAGTTTTCTTATTTTTTGTAATTTGTTTTAATTTTAAATTTTAATTTTGGAAATTGTGAGTGCTCTATAATGTTTAGGATTATTTATTTTTAATTTTTTATACACAATTTTTTTAAAATTCTGAATCTATAATAATACATCTAATTTTAAACCTAAACAGTTGTTGACATATAACATACTTTAGGATCAGATGTGATAATTTTGAAGGCTTCTTTCACTTGAACAGCAGTAGCACCACCCCCGACATCCAAGAAATTTGCTGGTTTACCACCGTGCAAGTTGATTATATCCATAGTAGCCATTGCTAAACCAGCACCATTTACCAAACAACCAATAGTACCTAAGAGACATGCATAAGAGTTTTTCCAAATTGATTTTTAGTAGTATATTTAGTATTATGTTATACCATCAAGAGCAATATAGTTGAGATTGTGTTTTGAAGCTTCTACTTCTTTTTCATCTTCCTGAGACAAATCGCGCAAATCAAACAGTTCTTTTTGTCTGTACTCGGCATTATCGTCAAATCGGAATTTGGCGTCCAGACAGAAATCTAAAAACATGAATACATTGTATACATTTATAAAACCAACACAAATTAATTTAACACAAAAATATTACTAACATCCTCCGGTAGAAATGCTTTCTGCATAAGGGTTGACCTCAATTAAAAGGGCATCTTTGTTCAAAAATAAGTCATATAACTTTAAGATGACATCTGCGGTTTCATCTTTTTTTTTAGTCAACCCAACTTGGGTGATCATATCTAAAGCCTGGTCCCGAGAAATACCTGATTAACATAAACTGTCTTTAAACATTTTTTAAAATTAATGAATGTCAGTTATAAGTAAACATAACTGAAATCAGTTAAATTTTTACAATACTTAAAACGATATGTAAATAAATGAAAAATAATACAATTTAATCGGAATATAATTGAATGGTTTGTTTCATCATCAACTTGATAATATTATGACTAAATAATAAATACCATAGTAATATTATTCATAGACGCATTGTAATATATATTTAATATTTTTGACCTTAAAGGTCAGATTTAGATTATTAAAATAATTGATAATAGAATAGCTTTAACACGTAAATTACTATTATCAAAAGTAAATTAATGTTAGTTTTATATTATCAATTTATTTGTAATTATAAACAAACAAACACCATTGTGTTGTTATTTTTTTTTTATCTAAAAATAAATTACTCAAATAAAGACTTTAAAAAACAGTTTTCAATGACAGTGAGGAGAGTTTAAAAAATTTCGTTAAAAATAAAATACAATGCATACCTTTAGTAATATCAATTGGCATATACATAATTGCATCAGGATTCTCAACAGCAACTTGTTCTATATTGACTCCTCCCTGAGATGACGCTATTAAAACTGGACCCTATAAATAATTTATTATTATTATGAATTTAACCAGTAAATATCATTTGTTAGAATGTTTTACTCCGAAAGCTCTTTCCATCATGACAGCAAAGTAGAATTCTTTTCTAGCATATACACGTTCAGCAACCATAACAGCATTACAAATACGCCCTTTCTCCCCGGTTTGTTTTGTAATCAAAAAGTCGCCCAACATATTGTTTGATACATGCTCCGCTTCTTCTGCCCTGAAAATGCAACATTTCACAATTATAATTGATTGTACACCAATATCGACGACACAAATAAAAACGGAAACTTACGTATCGACCATTTTAACACCACCTTTGAACCCCTTTTTAAAATGACCTAAACCACGACCGCCGGCCAACACTTGAGCCTTAATGGCGATGTCTGTGATGCCAAGACCTCGAACCAATTCAGCAGCTTCCTTACCGGATTTGGCTACGCCAAACTTAGGAACTGGTATGCCCGCGCCTTTGAGCAGCGAATAGCTGACATGTTCGTGTACGTTGAGGTTACGCCGCGGTTGACTGTTGTTCCAGAGAGGGCACACGGGCAACGAAGCGGCGAGAAGCTAAGGCCCAAAAAAAAATATATTTCAATTAGACGGATATTAAATGGCCCGGTCGTGTCGTCCGAACTAATACACTAACCTTAGGACTTTTCTTTCCCAACGTTTCCAGAACGTACGAGCTTTTTGTTACCAAGTTGGTCATTTTTGAGTTATTTTTCTAAAAAAAATAAAAATCAATGTCACGGGAAAACACGCTGCCGAAACGGAATTTAACGAATAAAATTAATTGCCGAATATCTTGCCCTTCACTTCCGTGGATAGGTGAACTTTTTTCCATCGATTGGTCAAACCGTAGATAATAACAGCCTAGAGATAAGAAATCGGCGTACAGTGCGCACCACCGTTCGTCGTTCGAAGACGATAATTATTTAATAATAAAAACGTTGGCAAACTTTCGCGAAACTGCAGCAGCTGGTTGTGGGTCACGGAGCGCGAAATCCAAATACGAAAAAAAAATATGATAAAACATTTGCGTACGAACCCATTAAATAATAATTAAATTGTTATTACCAAACAAATATTACCGTATTTGCCGTTAATCGTCAGCGTCGTACACACACGCTCCCCATAGTGAATATCGTTGATAACTAAACCGGTGTCTAAAGAAATATCGCAACAGTTTACAGCCCAGAGCACAATAATTATTATTCGGGCGATAATATAAATAGTACGTATTCACGCTACGATAATTTGACTTTTGAACTTTTCACGTAGATACTTGCGGCTAGAAAATGTGATTAATTGATATATTATTCGACCGTGACGTATGTAAACCCGTCCTACACGAACAGAGTAATATATTCCGCCGGGTCTGCAATAACAAATTTATTAAACCGTGGCCCACTATACGTCAGACTTTCGCAGCGATAAAATCATGAATTATAATATTTCTGTGGCCATGGAACGATAATTACAATAATAATTCAACGGAATTTACCTTCTAGTAATTTCCTTCGTAAAACATCCCGTTGTCGAGTACCAGTTACTAGTTGAACGGACCGACAACGAATAGTTGTCTTGTAATTTCAATAAATTTTCACACCTGCGAGTTGATTAAATTCAATCGGATGTATTTATACCGCAACTGGTACACTGCGTATAATATGTGTTAATTAATTAAGTGGCTTGATTTAATAGTTTTCTTTATTTTATTACATGTTCAGCAAATAAAAAGTTAACATTTGTTTTAAATCGTATTTAAATAACATTAATTTGTCCTGTAAAGTTTCGGACTGCTTAATGTAACTGCTGAGCGCAACCCATTTTTAATTCTTCTTATGAAACTTAACGAGTTTTTTATTTGCCACTCATTTTGTTTGGGTATTAAAAATTATAATTTATGAATTTATTTTCAGACAAATTAAAAACATAAATTCAATAGTGATTTACCTAGTATATAATCTATTCAAATATTTATTGTAATTTTTTTTTTTTTATCGATTAGTTTATTCCCAATTGCTATGCAAATATAGAAAACAACAGTTATTACTAATTATGAATAATTTAATAAACTGTGAAATGCCCAAATTTCATCTTTTAAATAAAAATTAAGACCAGTGATGTAATATAATCTTTATCATTAATCATATTGACAATTATTCTCATAATCTCTAGCCATTTATTTAAATTCAATAACTATGATGTAATAACAAAATTTTGAACACTTCCATTCAAATTATGTGCATGTGTAAAAATCCACTAAAGACCCATTGATATAGTAATTATAATTGACGGTGATACTTAATAACTTCGTCATTGTGAAAAACATAAGCTGTATAAGCTTCACACACCACTGGTTAAGAAATAAAAAAAAGAATAAATCTAAAATTCTTTTAAAAAAAAAATTAATTACAAAGATGTTGCTAAGAGTAATTTATTTAAGTTTACAATTCATTATTGTTACTTTTTGTATAATAACTTCATATATCACATTTTATAGAAAACATGTAACACTGGTATCTAACACCAAAACTTGGTACAGCTGAAATTTGATTTTTTGTAATTTGTGACAAATTCACCAACACATACTAAAAAAAGCATCATAACAATAATAATAATAAAAAAGGAATTAAACAAATGGATTCTACATTAAGTATTTATTCTATATATATATATCTGTGAAACATACAAAATAGGAAAGACCAAAAAAAAAAAAAAAAACAGTATTTCGACCTAGGCGTTTTATTAATACGTCTACAATATGAGGCAGTTTCATAAACACCTAAGTGCTGTTCTTATAGTTAGTATCTATTTTAGTATTACAGGTAAATTCCCTATCAAAGTGTATTTCACAGATAACAGTCTTTCGCAATTCTTTCGGTCGTGCCAATTTTGAACAGAAATTTAAATTCCTTGCTGGTTTGTATTTTGGGATGTTTGAATTTTTTTTTTTTTTTCTTATGGAACAGACGAAAGACATCGTGATGAGACAACTTAGAAAGCGAACAACAATAAGAAAGCCATCATAAGACAGAAAAGACCCATGGCTTCAGACAAGGCGAATCCCAAGATGGCATAAGAGAAAAGTTGTTGTTTGAGTGATGGGTTACGTGCGTAACCAATGATGAGGGAACCAAATACTGTTCCAATACCAGCTCCTGAAAACATAACAAACAAACAAAATTAATGAGTTGAAAGATAATATTATAACCAGGTGCAACTTTCAACATTGAAGTCAAACCAAATAAAATTGTAAAACTAATAAGCAGAAAAAAAAATATTTAAATCAAAATAACATTCAATATTTCAATTTAAAAATTATATATTATTTAATAAGATAAGCATTTATTTTATTCAAAATTTAGTTGCAATAAGGATAAACAAATATTAAGTAATATTAACCTTAAAATAAAAAGCTAAAAGAAAATTGATTAAATTGACAAATATTTAAAAAAAAAAAAAATTGGTTAAGTACAACAGCAGTTGTAACTTATTTGATTTATTTTTATTCATTAAAAAAACATTTTTATAATTATTGAAAAATTAACAAACTGGGGAAAAAATTTCATTGTAAATATAATTTGAATAGTACTGACAAGTAAAGCACAAATTCATTCTTTAAATATGAATATAATTTACCATAAAAAATGTAATAGTTATAACATAGAAAAAAAATTAATTTTGGGCATATTTTTGTCTGAATATTATAGTATATATGTTATCTTTTAATTCAAATGTTATATTTGCAAAATACAAAACTAAAGTGTAACTTACATGTACAGCACTTGTAGCATGCTTAATTTTCCTGTACCAAAAAACAATCACACTTCCAAAATTCAAACAACATGCAAAAAAAGCTTTTAACTGAAATCTCAATTTAATTAAAAATAGCAAAGCATAATGATTAGCATTAAAGTGTTGTAACAAATTAAAAATAATAATTATACAAACAATAAATATATAATAAATGTACAATGCAATGTTTTAATGTTTAATTAAATAAATCAACAAATTTAAGAATAATTGTCAAGATATACAATGGGGAAGACATTTAATTATTTCATATAATTTAGTTATAGTAAATTACAGTAAATTAAATTTACAATACTACAATGTATTAAAATTAATTTGAAACTTTTTTTTTTTTTTAACTTGAGTTATTCCTAATAAAGAAAAAAAAAATCTTAATACTAAAATTAATTCAATACTTAAAAAAAAAACTGGCTTCATTTTCTAGTTCAATGTATTAAATTTTAATACAAGTTTTCATAAGAAAATATGGATATTTCATAAGCACCAAAATAAAACTAATGAAATAATGTTCTCATTATAATCCAAATAACATTAAAAATGTAACCATAATACACATGAGGCCCATTGCCTCAGCGAGAGCAAATCCTAAAATTGCATATGAAAAAAGCTGCTGTTTTAGTGACGGGTTACGTGCATATGCTAACATTAAACAACCAAAAACAATTCCAATTCCAGTACCTATGAGGATAAAAAAGCAATTTTGTGATGAATGAGTAAATAAAACAAGGAGGAAATTTATATCATTATAATTGACAAAGATTATTTATAATTAAACAAATTTAATAATTTGTCTAACTGATAAAGTTTAGAATAAAACCATGCAATGTACACGAGTATACAAATGATCAAAATATAACCACTAAGAAATAATAGTAAAATAAACTCATAAGATCCTTATAATCATTAAACATATTTTAGTATATTACCTCATTTACTACCTTGCATGGTCTTTATCACTCGCAAAAAAATTTTTAAATATAAATATGTAGGTATGTTTTGAAAAACTCGCACAAGCATTATTATTTTGTAGCAAGCGGGTGATATAGAAGTTTAAAAAACCAATCCATAATTAAAACTTTAAATACCTGATCCAGCAATTCCAACTGTAGCAGCACCAGCACCAATAAATTTGGCAGCAGAGTCAATGTCTCTTGACACAGCGGATGTTTGGAAACCTCGAACAGCATTCAACTAATGTAAATGAAAAATAAATTAATACACCATTTATTTGTAATTTTAGTATTAACAATTATTTTACCAGGCTTCCGTTGGAAACAATAGCACTGGGTGTCTGTTGGTTTTGTTGTAGTTGAGCGCTGGGTCCATTTGAGACGATGCTACTGATTGGCCTGACGAAAGATGCTCTGGAGTTTGAGAGAAGCTAAAATTTATATTTTTGTGTTAAGAGGATGCTACACCAAAACGAGAACATAACCAACACTCTAGAGATGGAGCTGTTTGCCGTATCATGTCCACACCCATTACCGTAGGCCGTAGCACATTACAACCAAAAATATTTCATAAGATTGAAAAGTTTACATTAAAACTGTTCCCCGCAGGGAAGAACTGAGAAGGCTACAAAGGTTATATCTAAGAAACCTAATTTTTACCAATAAAAGACGAGAACTTGAGAGTGTGTTGTGTTTACATTATTGTTTATCGATAAGACCAATATATCAAAAATTATAACTTTTTTTTTATTAATGATATCAAATAAATAAAATATTATGACACAGAAAATATTATTTTCTATATTGAGTAAAAATTTGGTGTTGCTACCAGGACTACAGACCGAGTAGTTCTCACCTGCGCAAAACAGTTTTTACTAACAAATTTAAGGATGTGTAACATCGTTTTTAGACTAATAATAATTGTTTGTTTAGATACATTTAATAAGAGCTGGTAATTTATTAAAATTTAATTATATGTTATATGCTGCAAAAAACAATTAACTAATATATGCAAGTATCTATGAAATTATTATCATGACTTAGGATATTATTTAATCAAATTTAAGATACAAAACATATTTTAAAATTAAGAAAGTAATCAAATTCAAGCAATTAACTAAATTCATCAAGTTAAGGTCATATAACATTGCGTACAATTTTCATTTATATTCATTAAGTTTTTTCCAGATTTTAAGACCATAAGCTATTAATTTATTTGCATTGTAATAGTAAAATATATCCATACACATAGATATCAAGATTAAAATTAAATTAAATTTTTAAATATACACGTTCAACATGAATTTTGCAAAAATGTAAATTTATAAAATAAAAATGTTCAAAGAACAAAAATGGGTACAGATTAATCATATCTCAAAGTTTGACAGAAATATTTGAAATGCAGTATCCCAGAACCAGGTACAGTGGATTACTCCAGTAATCATTTAAGCTAGTTATGTGTTAGGCTTATACGGAAAAAATGGGTGGATACGCTATACAGCAAACTAAATTTCATTCAATTGCATTATACACAAGTACCTATATTGTTAACCAACAGAATAATTACCGAGGTAGTCGGGCGTAACAATTTTACAGTAATATATCGATAACAAGAATATTTAATAAATAGAAGAAAAACATCTATTCGAACATTAACAAAATAATTAAAGAGACAAATCATGATGCCCTTGTAATCACCTTCACCCATTTCTAGATATTTAATTCTCATCTAAACATCTATTTCCGAAAACGCGAGTTTATTAACGTCTTGAACTTAGACAAAAATCGCCCGTACCACGTATTGCGTTGCTTAACGCCGACCGAGAGGTCGACACCAAGCGCATAGTAATCATACTATTAAATACTTACAGCGGAGCGGACAGCTGGAGCGACGGCTTTAGCTAAGGAATACATTTTTGTATGTTGATTTGTCGTGTGGTTTTTCGGAGTGAAAAGACTGAAACATACAATACAAACGTAAGATAAAATCAATATTAACCTCGTGATAGCCGGTTTAACCTTTGGCAAGGGCAAACGGGGCGGGGGTGGAGTGAGAAATCGAACAGTATAAGTAAACGCGGAGTTTCGAATCGAGAGCGACTAAAAGGCGACGAGGAAAACAGGAGAAAGCCAGCGAGACAGTAGAAAGAAAAAAAATTATATAGGTCGGGCGCCTATATATTATAGGCGTGACCCCAAACGATAAAGATGGCGGACGGGCGCAAACGGAACACCGGGTCGTCGCCGCAGATATTATTATAAACCCGTACACGGGCTGAGAAACCGGACGGCCGTTAAACAGCGCGTGTCGTAAACGACAAAAGCCAGACTTAAAATTTAATAAAACGCCGAACCGAGAGAAAAAAAAAAAAAGATTTACTTACCGAATGTGCAATGGACCCGTACGGACTGTGGAGTGAAACGAACGAGGACGAGAAATAATGACGGGCAAACCGACGGACAGACACGACTACTGTATGACCCGGTAGTGCGGTCGCGCGGCGGCCCGGAGCGGTGTTCGTCGGCCGACCAATCGGAGCGGTCGGTGCCGGTGAGCGCGGCAACGTCGCCACCGCCCTAGACGGAATCCCGGCGGCCCGCGATCAGCTGACCACAGTGGTTACTAAAACCGCTCGACAGGCCGGCCGGTGTGCGACGACCGAACAGCGGCGAGCTGCAAGTCTGCCTAATGCCGAAACCCGCCAAAACGTATTTTCAAACGGTCCCGAGTTCCCAGCTTCCATAAACGCGTTTATTATTATACTAGTTTCTGTTCTGATGATAAACGTCTCTGGATTTTTCAATATTTCTCATTATAGTATTAATATTATCGCGAATTAAACATTTGAGCAAAAAATACTAATCAACGATACGAGTAAACGTTAAAAAACGTAGTAAATTCAAAACTACATCAATATTACATTTTAAGGTAAAAATCATTACGATTATTATTTCATCTAGTCAATTCGTTTGGCCAAAATGCATTTTACCACAATGACGCAGCATTGTTCCATAGGACCACGAAGAAAATCATGTTTTATACACATGAATAGGATTTGCCATTGAGGTTATGCATGAAAACTTAATTTTTTTTTTTTCCCCAAAACTAAGATAAGCGATAATATACTTACCTAAAGTTAAAAAATTTAGACATTTTTATTTGTTTTCAGTACGTTACTCTGTGTCTGCGAAAACTGAACTTTTGCACATACACCATAACAATAAGGTAAGTATGTATTTAATACTTATATCCGAAATTTCGTTGATATCCCTGTGAGGTTGCGATCAGCGGTGTAGCTGTGATGTGGGGTGAGGTTATAACCTTCCCGAAATGGCTAGGATTTATTTTTTTCTGAAATAACGTTTATTTGATTTGACCAATAACAATAAAATATCCTATTAGGAGTGATCATTTCAAATGTATAATCCCCCCACCCGCCCCCGAAATATTTTACGGCTGCGGCATTGGCTGTGATCAGACTTGCCCGACGGCGTATGATTTTCCGTAGCAAATCAAAATGGATATTTCCGGTTTGAAAAAAAAAAAAACTATTCGTACGATTTATAACGGGACGCGTAGCTTTCATTCGTCCGGTCGTCAGGCATAAAGGCGCAATGAGCCCCCCCCCCAAAAAATAAATATATCAATTTTAGGAATTTATAAACCCCCCCCCCTTCCCAAGCACAAATAAAATCTAACCTTACAACACGAACCAGCATTGCGTGTGTCGTAAAAACAGCCCCTACCGTTACGAGTTAACAATTGAAATATTGAGCCTATACGGTCGTATCGTCTATATCGCATTTGACACCTAACCTAACCGACTATAGGTTAATTATATCACCAATGTCCAAACCGGCGGATTGGGATATTATCAGGCCACCCAACATTTTGTCCAAAAAAAAAAAAAAAAATGTTCGCCCCCGCCGAGCTCGATTTCACAGTTTGTATTATTTCTTGGTATCTACAAATCAACGTGACATATTTCCAATAATAATTCCGTTGAATCATATAAAAAAAAAAATATATATATTCTTTAGTTAATTAACTATGCATTGAACCTTTAGTACTAACTATTTCAATTTTTTAGTACGATATCATTAAACGTATATAATAATACATCCAAAAAATGAATTGCATCATAAAATATTGTGTGATATTCACAATAAACGTCTTATTATCTTCATCAAAAATCATTATTTTTCCAATTTTCAGATTGGTCCTACCCTCTAAACGTTATTTTATAAGATATAGTGTGAAAAAAATCGCAGTATTTCACTCGCCAAAAAGTATATTCCGAAAAAAACAAAAAAAAAATCTTCATAAAACCCATCGTATACATAAGTGATATATATATATATATACTTCACGATCATAATCTAAATCGAAAAATTACTACAAACAAATCCCAAAAACTCGATTCTTTTTTTAATTTTTTACTATTTAAAATCCAATTATTCGCCACTCCCAACGAAAAGGGAAGTAATTTATGCAATTGTTCAGGAGAACCAATCAAAGATTTAAACATGATTTCTAATTTTGTTTATTGATGGTTTAAAAATAAACAATTTTTGTTTATAGTAATTTAATTGATTTAACTATTTTTGTCAGTTACTTCTTTTCTTATAAGGCAGTAACTCAAGTTACTCCTTTTTCCCAAGAAAAATATTTTTGTGAGAAGCAGTAACTGAAGTTATTATTTTTTTGGGGGAAAGTAATAATTTACAAAGCTAGAACAAAAAAGTGTTTGAGTTGTAATTTTATATTAAATTTAATAACAAATGTTGTATACTATTAATATTTAACTATAATATTAAAATTTATTTTAACAATAAAAAATTTGAATAAAACATAATTAATTTATTAGTCATAAAATTATAATATTAATATTAACAGTAGTATTTGGTTAGGTCGGTGAATTGTAGAATCCCCGATATGTCAATGGTATTAGGCCTTTATTACAGTGTAAATAAATCGTCGAGTTTCAATTTGTTAAACTAAATTTTATGTTTGTAAACCTTTTCTGGTACATAGCGCATAGTACGTCTTCCTCTAGATTTATTATTAATAATGTCAATTGTAATTGATATTCAATATAAAAGGGGTTTCAAATGATGTTGATACTGCTTTTACATCATTCAACTGAATTATTTCATTATTAGCTAAAGTTTACCAATTCAATCCAACATTTTCAACTAAAGGTTTTAAGTCCAAAAAAAACTTCATATTGCGTGTGCCCTTTTTCAAGAAATGTATGTTAAATGTAAACTTTTTGTGTGTAAGCTGCATACTCCCACATTGAGTATACAAACCAGTTGCGGTTTCCACTCTCTTTCATTATCTTAATAAATTTTAAAATACAAGCTGTAAGCTCATTTAATCCACATTTATCCTAACTTCCATCCTACATGTAGCAGTAGCCAACTTTTTTACTAATATCATATATTGTGAAGTTTTATGTAGCTAGTTTTCTTTTATAATACTTTCTGTAAATAAACGCAACACAAAATGTAGTCATTTTCTGCCCTGATCTTATCGGCATTCTTTTTTTCTATAGTTAAAATCTTTTTAGATATAGTGCTCATCATATGAAATTTGTCAGTTTTGTTTTTTTCCTGGACTGGCCAAACTGTATTGTTCACAAAGATCATACATATCTTTCTTGGGATTGAAAAAACCATAATTATAATCATTATTGAAAATATCATGGTATTGTCTGTGAGTAACATTCGTTACTTTAAAATTTATTAATGCTTTTATGTTTAATCCAATCTAGGTATAATCTATGCGTTACAGAAATTACTTTAAATTATCATTTTCAAGAATTTTTCCTTTTGAATATTCACTTGTGTAACGGGAATCAACAATTGGAAAACTTTCAATATGTTACTTGATATATTGTTTTACATCATCTTTCATAGCATGAGGTTGATTTGTACATTTTCCACTATTATCTTTTGGTATAGTAGAACCAGTGTTTAAGATTTTTACAAACATTAGTAACTATTTCATCAGAAATAGACAATTTCTGTAGGAATATTGTTTGTCAAATTTTAAATGGTGTATTCTTAACTGTAAAATTATATGTTCGATAAAAATGTTTACGCAATTCAGATTAATTTACAGTATTTAACATTAGTAGTTGGGAAGTATATTTTAATGTTTTTTGCAATTGTAAAAACAAATATTTATGTTGACACAATAAAATAAACCTAATTAAAAAAAAAAAATGTTTTTTGCAATGAATTTTATGTAATCCCATTGTCTTGTATGGTCTCCTAAATCTAGGTTACCATAATGGTTTTAGACCAATTCTGGACATCAAAGTTCTGTTTCAGGGGGCGGAGGTTAAATTAAAGGTAAACAATAGTTATTATCATTAATACAATTAATATATTAAACAAAATATTTATAACATTGTTTGACAAACTTGAATTAGCATATTCTTAACCGTATAACTATTTGTTTGAGGGAAATGTTTACGCGATTCAGATTAATTTACAGTATTTAACATTAGTAGTTGGGAAGTATATTTTAATATTTCTTTCAATACGTTTCTTGTATGGTCTCCTAAATTTAGGTTACCATAATGGTTTTAGACCAATTCTAGACATCAATGTTCTGTTAGAGGGGGGGGGTTAAATTAAAGATAAACAATAGTTATAATTATTAATACAATTAATTAAATTAATACATTAAACTAAAACTTATATCATTGTTTGACAAATTTGAATTAGCATATTCTTAACCGTATAACTATATGTTCAAGGGAAATGTTTACGCGATTCAGATTAATTTACAGTATTTAACATTACTAGATGGGAAGTACATTTTAATGTTTTTTGCAATAAATTTTATGTAATCCCATTGTCTTGTATGGTCTCCTAAATTTAGGTTACCATAATGGTTTTAGACCAATTCTGGACATCAATGTTCTGTTATGGGGGGGGGTTAAATTAAAGATAAACAATAGTTATAATTATTAATACAATTAATTAAATTAATACATTAAACTAAAACTTATAACATTGTTTGACAAACTTGAATTAGCGTATTCTTAACCGTATAACTATATGTTCAAGGGAAATGTTTACGCGATTCAGATTAATTTACAGTATTTAACATTACTAGATGGGAAATACATTTTAATATTTCTTGCAATACACTTCTTGTATGGTCTCTCCTAAATCTAGGTTACCAAAATGATTTTTGACCAATTCTGGACATCAAAGTTCTGTTTCAGGGGGGAGGGGGTTAAATTTAAGATAAACAATAGTTTTATCATCAATACAATTAATACATTAAACCAAATATTTGTAACTTTATTAGTTATCCTTAATTTAATCAATACTCAGGTTGTTCCGGGTTCTGGTATTGGTTCAGCACGTTCTTCGTCGTCATTTTTCTTTCCATATGCGTTAATTTTCATTGGCATTTTGTAAATTCGTGGTACCCTAAATTAATAAAACTATATTATTACTATTATATTAAACGAATACTGATATTTTATACACAAGAATAACAAACCTCTCTACATATAAAACTGTTGAGTGAATTATATGAGTCGCGTTCCAATGCACTACTCGTGAACAAACTAACCTAAATAAAAATAATAATTTAACCTAACCACCTTGCTAAGTTTAATAATAATTTAATCTTTTATTTTACAACAACGACGATAATAATAGGTCGTCGCTTATCATAACGTTCTGGGGAAAAATATGAACAAAAATAGAAATTGCATATTATATTACACGTTCATACAGAGTGAACACGAAGTTCTGTCACCTGACATAACTTTTTGTATCTATATAACCGAGTTTACCTTTGTAAAAGCCGAACTTTGGTAACTGTACCGAAATCCCAATATAATTTGAAAAGTAGTTTACGATCTTTTTCTTTCAGTTTATTGTTACCTTTTAAACGGCATTTAACCACTGAACACGGTGGTCCCATTTCTTTTACCAATTTTTTATTTTTTTTTGTAAATTTCGATTTAAATGTTTTTGGTCCTCTATTTAATAATCTTTCTGCCTCAACATCAATCCATTCTGAATTATTCCCGGTACGTTATTTTGTTAAACTTGTTATTTCTGTTTTCCTCTTTTCCTTCTTAACATCTCTTATTGGCTTATTCTTATTAGTACTAATAATGATAAACAATTATTTGTTTTATTTGATGATAATATTAATTATTGTCCAAATCTATAATTTTACCCGCAGAGATGGAAGTAACTTAAGATAATGCCATTTTCCCGGGAAATACTGTTTTCGGAGTTTACGAACTTCTAGGTTTAGAACCTCTTTGGTGAAATAGTGATTCTACCGTTTACGTGGGAATATAAAATAAAAAAAAAATGTGTTCTTTGGATTTATGTAATAATCGGAGAAACCATAACCACGTAGGCACTGCCCTTTTCGTTGGGAGTGGCGAAATTTGATTAAGCTAATATTTTATTTGCATACAATAAACAACGATTTTACGTTTTGATTAAACTAATAGGTTTTTCGCTACACGCAGAGAATCTAAAAATCCAAGAATATTTAATTTACTTCTTAAGTGTATTGTAAAAAAAGAAAATACAATATTCCTAATTCACTGTTCGCGTAATTGTCTGCAGGTTCATTATTTTTACGTATTCATCCCGTTTAAGGAGGAATACTTTTTAATAGTTAAATTGTCAATATTTGTAAATATATTTTTTTAAATAATGTTGGGAGGAGGGCACTCACTGTTCTTGTATAAGGATATTAATTACCTCAGACTCTACCCGGAAATGGAGTCTCGGCACACGCCTATGTGTGTAAATATTTATGAAATTTGTTAATTTATGGTTATCTCGATTATTTGTGAGACAATATTTTAAATGTAAAATGTTAGGTGAGCTTGAATTGGGTAGGTATGGGATAGACTCTTCGTAATTCTCTATCGATGTGTATAGGGCATACGTTTTGTAGGATTGCTCTTGATCAATGGTCGGTTAAAACGTTGAAAATGTGTTTAAATTACGATAATCGTAGGCGTAAACTTGGGGCGGCGAGGTGGCACCCGCCAGTGCAAATCACGAAGAGACGTTGCATCGTTGATATATTGTAAATTGATTTAAAATAAATAAACTATTGATAAGGCGGAAATTATTCCGACTACTAAATTAGTAAATAAGAAATATACAATTAAGCCCAATAAGTATATATGAGACTTAATGCACTTAACTTGGAAGTTTCATTACAAATATGAAAAAAAAAAAAAAAAGTACTACGTAGTGCGCTATACTGGTGCACGATAATACGGAATGGAACACGAGCTGCAATCACGGTTGTTGATATAGTATTGTGGGTACCAAGATATTGGTTAATGTTGGTCACGCTTATCAGTAATCCAGTAACCTAACCGAGACATATGTCGTTTGAGTTATGTTTACGTAATAAAATCCTGTGTGCGTGCGTGTTTTACTTGCCAATAATTATACTCCGGTTTTTCTTTATTCCGGTAAACCATCGGCACTGTGTTTGTGATTTATTACAGTATATCTACCAACCGTGATTGCAATATTCGTGACGGCATACCGATAGTACTACGTATCGCGAAACACACTCATCAAATACAATACCTACCCCGGCAAAACCGACGGTTGTCGTTTTTCTGCGCCCGTCGTAATATGGAATTGGGTTTTGTCCGCCGCACCGGCGACGGTAGGCGAAAAATGTCTGCGCCGCGAACGGCGGTTGGATGGATATTTACAATCGGTTTGACGGTTCCCCCCGTTTTGTTTCGTCCACGATTAATCTTGATAATTTTCGTTTATTTGAACATATTTAATGGTTTCAATACTAAAATACTATTACACCATTGGCGAGGTATTATTCCACATCGTAGCTGGCCGCTGGAAATTATAAATAATATGTATACGCATATGTGAAATGGTTTTGCCATCCCCCGTACAAATTTACCGTGATTAATATTAGCTGTTGCGATATATACCATATAGATCGCGCTACGCGTAACGCGTAGATAAATCAAATTCCTACAAAATATTGTCAGACAAACATTTCAATATATAAAACAGCATTGAACTAGCCCCCCCCTTCCCCCGCTTCGGTAAAATTATTGAGAAATTACGAAATAACTAATAATGGTAAAACAAATATTATGTTTTACAGGCCGTGGGACGATTTTTCGAAGCGTAAAATATCTGAATATGTAAAATAAAATTAAAAAACCCATTAAAACGGTACCTTGATTTGACTACTGTGAAGTTTTTTTTTGAATATCGTAACAAGAATTTTTCTCGGCCTGCGCCGAGAATACTACTGCAATTAGCATTGTATACCCGGGGAGATTTCTACGGCATAATTTATAATATTTGTGAAAATCGTATTGTACGCGAATCTCGATTAGTTTGTCAATGTCAAGTATAAACACGGTTAAGTGTATTTTAATATTTTTTTTTAGAATACCGACGACAGTACTACAAACATCATAATAATACAAGTGTAAAATCTGCGCGACCTCGGTCATTGCGATCCGCGACCTTCTCGAGTATTAAAATAATAAATAATAAAAAAAAAAAAAATGTACTATATATATTATTATCGTAATCGTACGTTCGTGCGGTACACCTACTAAAATGTTCTACACGATATGTACGTTTTTATCTTCAACAACAAAAAACCGTTTATAACGCCCGGCTCTTTTGGCTACACAGTTCAAAAACTATAGATAAGGTCGCCCGTCAGCAAACCTCCGAAAGCTCGCAGGTATCGGAGACATTAAATATAAGCCACCCTCCCCCGTGTAAACAGGGACAATCCGATATTTTACTGTTAGATTATTATTATTATTATCTGTGTACAGGGACGGAATGGGAATCGAATTCTGGTCGGGAAATTGATATGGTTAGTCCAGGGGACCCGACTTTTTATCCCCATGAAATTCGTCAACGTCGTTATCTAAAAATCTAAAATTCCATGTACCCGGTGGTACATTTTATTCCTTTTTTTTTTTTGTCTAGATTCCCAACTAGTTTTTCTAAACAATTAAGTTGTATATTTTAAATTATTATCTAATCGCAAAATTTATATAAAAAAAACACACGCACAAGTGTACCCCTATGAATTTAAAAACAATAAAAAACGTTATCTTATCCTGGATCCGCAGTGTTAGTTTAGCCAACAATCTGTTGAAAATTTAATTAGTAAATATAATGATAATAGTAGTCGGGGCTTAATGATTGCCCATTTTGCACCTAGCATCTCACTGAAAGTACTTATGATCTTTCTCGCATCCTATTTGATTGCCCTTCCTTGTCTTCGAAACGCACTTCTCTCTTCAATTCCCTTAAACCTTTCAATATTCCCCTCAATCTACACACTCTTCTCAATACCAATTCTGTACTTGTCATTAGTTTTATTTAATTTGCCTTTATCTTAGAGGCTCGTTTTGTAATTTAATCTTAGGTCTATTGTAAATTACTTAGTAATATTTAACCACTGTATTTTCTAATTGTTGAGCCATCATAGGTTTTACTAAAAGCTAATAAAAAAAAAAAATTAAATAAATATTAATAATAATAGTCGTTGAAAATATCTCCTTATCAGCTCCTCGCCACTGCGACAAAATCGTTTGACTGCCATTGGCCTGGTAGAAAACTATTTGAGCGATTCAATAGGATTCAATTTTTTTTTTTATATATATATATATATAGGTACCAATTTTGGGCTAGTGTTTATAACACAGTTTTAGCGCCGATCAAGTATGAAAATAGTTTTATAAATGTAAATAAATTACATTTAAAATCGATATTGGTATATAATAGTAATGTACGGGCGAAAAATAATAAATAAAATTACAGTAAATTTACAAAAAATTTTAAAATATGAATTTTTTTCTACCCTAAAGATAAGACTTTTCCATCAATCTACTGCCCATTTAAGGGGAAGGGGACATTTTTACAAACGAATATGACGTTTAAGACTAAATAAGTCAAACAGAATTATTGTGGGGCTTGGGTTAAACGGATTTTATTTTGTATTCTAATTATCTAGGTTTCAATCGAGGCGATTTTTGATATTTAACTTTATCGTTCAAATATTGTTAAGTAAAACTTGGTTAAAAATAAAAAAAAAACAACAAACAAACATAAATTTCCATTATTTGTATACCAAATTGTTGTACACATTAATTTTATTGATTATCAATAATCGCCTCTGGCGAAACCTAGAAAATTAGAATACAAAATTAATTCGTTTTTCAAAATTCAAATCCGTCAATCCCAAGCCTCCATCACTTTGCTTTTGTGCCATTTTACGTGGTTTTTTTTCTTTTTTTTGCCATCAGCTCTAACCCCCTTGATAGATAATTTTTAAAGTAATCTAAAATTGGTTACATATAGACTATACGGAAAAATAGGTATCTAATAAACACCCGGAATGTACAATTCCGGAATCTATAGATTTGTACGTTCCCGGCAATTCTCTTTAGCCACAATTTACACACTTTTATTAGTATTTATATCTATGGAATGGAAATTTGTCTGACGACTAATTACCGAAAATTGTTGATAATGCCGTCAATTACATAATCAAACGATTATATAATAATTAGTCATTCCAGTGTGTTTTGTCATACGAAACTATATTAGTTATTCGTATAATATTAATTGTGCGGTTGTAAAATATAATAATATAAAACCACGACCAATATTAACAGGAACCCGTGTTGAAATAATAGCGACAGAGTCGTATAACGACTGCCGTTGTAATCTAGGAATTAATAATATATTAAGAAATATTATTATATTATTACATTGTTTAATTGTGTACGTATTATCGATAAGAACAGAGTACGGAGTGTGTGCCAACGTATACAGGACGATTGTATAAAACGAAACGCGTTAAATGTTCCGAATTCCAATAAGTTTTATTACTGCGGACTTTTTTTTCCCCTCGTCAACCGAAATCTCTGTTTTTTTTTTTTTTTTTTTATCCGGATAAAACTATTATTTATTATTTTTTATAACCACAAAGATACGAAGACGTAATGTTTGGATGTTTTCAAGCGCATTATTAGTATTTAATTTTGGTACGGGTACGAGAAATCGTATATATTACATAATAAACGCTTAAAATCGTACGATATCCAAGCTATGTACGAGAATAATAAAAATACTACTAATTTTTTTTCCAACAAAAAAAAACTGTTAATTGTGAACTTTTTTTTATTTTTATATATACATTTTAACTTCGATAAATTATAAAATTCAAATAAATATTTCGAACGTATATTGTAACCACGTTTTTCTAAAAAAAAAAATTTATGAGGTGCGGACACGCCCCGATAGGTCACGGCGGTACTCAAGGAAGACTAACTAAATATATATTATTCGTATCGAAATATTGATACGCGCATTTGTATAAGCCAGAGACGATTGAATATCGGTGTATTTTATCATTTTGAAAAATATTAGGTAAGTAGGTAACGATAACAAAAAAAAAAAAAAAACAAGTGTACCCCTCCCGAAAGTCGTTTCTGGCCGATCATCTACGAGGTGGTATTTTACGTGTTTTACGACAAAATATCGTGTGACCTATGATCGATATTACGACCTTGGCGGCACCGTCCTATTATTTTGTCCGGCTTTATAGAATTGGGTCGATGATGAAAAACCTACGCATAGAATATTATCAGCGGCGTTCTGGCCACGGTGCAATAATCGCACCCCTGGTACTCGAAAATCAATATTTGATGTCAACAATATTACGTGTGCCATTAAATTTTTTTATTTGTTTATTATTATTATTATTATTATTATTATTATTATTATTATTATTATTATCATTCACTATCTTCTGAGCAATAATTTCGGTTTCCAATAATACGGCCTTCGGTCCGCTGAATATTATATTATTAGTTTTGTGCCGACGATATTTGAAATATATAGGTGGAGAAGACGCGTTTTTACCCCCTGTATATAGTTTAATCCGCCGCCGAGCCGCGGAATTCCGTACGAGAATAGAAAGAATTAACAATAATAATAATAATAATGAAGCAAAAAAAATAAAAAAACGTTTGGGGCCAAATGGCAATAATTATAATAATATCGTAGATAGGTTTTTTCTTTTTTTTTTCGATCCGGCGGCGACGGCCGCCCGCCGCGATGACCGCGACGTCCCCACCGACGGCCGCGACGTGCACGCCGCGCGTACCCCGGCTTGAGGTCAACGCGAGCGGCCCGCACACGCCAGTGAGACCCAAACCACGAAATCCGTGGCGAACCGTGTCCGTGGGTACCCACCGGGTCGGACGACAGAATAATAATAATAATAATACATCGCGTATTTGCGTTTTCCGGACGCGGCGAAGAGAGCTGCCGATCGCGGGGCATTTATTATCGTTATATACACGTTTTATCGAACAAAAATTGTATAATAATATATATTACAGGGGTAACAAAAAAAAAAACAAATAAATAAATGTTCCGACATGATAATTATAAATTATTATAATTCAAAATGTCATCAATTGTGCATTAGGTACGGGGGACAGGTATAATCGGCGAATCGCAACGGCCGCCCGAGTCCGATCGACGCGGCGCGCGAACGATCGACGACGACGACGACGGCGTCCGGGAGTGAGGCCGCCGCCACCGCCACCGCCGCCGCCGCCCGCCCACCACTAAGCAACGGTACCGCCGACAGCAGCTGTACGCCGACGACACCGCCACTCGCCGCCACACCGGTGTACGAGCGGGGAGCGCGCGGCCTGGCGGTGGCGGCGGCTGTGTAGTGATCAGCTGATAACCGCACTGTTAACACACCGCCCAGGCCCTTGTGACTTTCGTTCAGCTGCTGGATAAATGGCCGTATTCCTGTTAAACGAATGTAAATTCAACAACTGCGGCCTGTGTTTCAAAAACCTATACGATCTCATCCAGCACATTGAAGACAATCACATAGGTAAACCATGAAAAACCAAAACGTTTTCAGGGCGGGCGACCGCGTGCCGCCTTAATATGATGTCGGGCGGTACTCGACGTCGCCGCGACATACGGCCAAACGCGTTTTGCCCGTACGCCGATTATGTACGCTCACGTCGTATATTAATAATATAAATATATATATTTTGTTCCATCTCTCTCTCTATTTCTGTACCACGACCTCTCGGTAAACTATTTATACAAACGTGCCCGCCATCCCCGTAGGGTTCTGTCACGTTTGCGACCTAGTTGCGAATCGATTTAAATTTAGATCCCCCCTAAGGTTACCTGGGTATAATCACGGTATCATGTACCATTTTCTCCCCCTGATATCTCTTCTCGGTTTTTACACGAAATTTCGCACTCTTTCGGGTCTATGTACCGTTTGCCCTGGCTGGTATTGACCGACCTTTCCAACAATCGGGTATTTACATTTTTTAACGTGCATTTATTATGTTATGTCTATTACTATGAACAATCCTATTTGTCTAAGAGAACAAATATATATATATATATATATATAGCTGTAATCGAATTCCAGTATTTGAGCTTTTTTGCTTACTGATAACAAATATATTGAACTAATAGTCCGGGGTCGGCTATTCCAACGGTAGGTTAATTTTCTAATGTCTTTCAATAATAAATACTGAATAATTTTTGTTGGCAATTCTTATGTTTTGTTTATTAATATGCAAAATCTTATATAAAATCATATAAATTACTGAAATAGGATAATATCTACACAAGATATTAGGTTTATTTTGCTCTTTGAGTGATATTTATTAAACCAGTATTTGGAATATTTTTCAAAACGTCCAAGTATTGCTTGATTTAATACAATCTTTAACTAATGTTTTATTAATATTTCGGATGTTTAGATTTGTATAATATTCATTTGGATTTAACACATAGATACTGATCCAAAACCGATCGAGCTGATTGATCGCACTGAACAACAATGCTTGCCACTCAGTTGTGTTATGAGGTTTTTCGGCGAAAACGTCGACAAAACCGATATCGAACCAGCCGAACCTGTCATACAGCCGAAAACCAGTATTTTACCATCAGCACCAAACATATTTCATCGACCGTTACGGGCTGGTATTGTGATAAATATTTGTCCTTTAATTGTTTAATTGCATTTGTCTCTATCTCTATCAGGCTATGAATCTGATAAGGGAGAGGCTGAATTGCATCTTGATCATATTGGTGACAGCAGTGATTCTTGGTCGACTACATCGGATGCTATTGATGATGCTCACAAAAACGGTCCCAAGTAAGATATAATATTAATAATTGCTGTGACGGTCAAGATTAGTTTATATTCAATATATACATTTGTTGTGTTTTTAGTTGTTCGCAGCAAAAAATTAAAAGTGAACAGCCAATTAGACCATTTGCCTGCCCTGTTCCCGGTTGTACCAAAAGATATAAAAACGTTAATGGAATAAAGTACCATGTGAAAAACGGACATACTAATGGAAAGTGAGTATTATTGATATTAATTAATAATTATCGTGTTTTGCATTATTAATGAAACATTATAAATCATTGCAGAATTCACAAGAAATATAAATGTCACTGTGGCAAGAGTTATGTGTCTATCCAAGGACTCAAGTCGCATGCTAATGGTATGCATGCTGGCACCAAGATGACATGGTTAACGATGCATAATGGCGAAACTATTCAAGTGCCTGCCACACCACTTTCTCCGGACACTGTGCCTATGCGTGCTGTCACATTGAAACACGTGCCTCGCACTACAGCAGACGCAAACTTGCCGCCTAAAACATTAGTCATCACAAAACCTCCTCCGTCCAACATAGAACCTCCCATTGTCGAATCATAAAAACAATGCGAGGTTTGAAAAAATTGTATTCCTATATAGTAGAAAATTACCAGGAGTTCCAAAAGTCAGTCGTTATATATTAAATATTTTTTGTCGCTTGATTTTTATTAATTTTATTTTTATTATTTTCAATTGAAATTTTAATTATTTAGATTACTATACTTATACAAATGTCGTCTAAGATTGTTTTCAGTTGTGTAGTGTGTATTATTTAAAAAAAAAAATGTTTAGTACAGTTTTGTGTAGTTGAATGTTTATAGAACTAGAGCCTCTTGAAAGCTCTTAGGCTCGTGCATTCATTTTATGTTTTGTGTCAAGCTGTGTATAGTGTATGTTACCTTAAAGACTTGATTTCTGTTAAAAGAATCAATGATTGTTAACAATAAAGTTATAAATATATATATATATATATATTGTGTAATCATTTTTACGGGTCACACTAAATTATAAATATAATAATAAAAATAATTAGTTTAAACGCAATAATAATAACTAAACATCAAAGTACAAAACTAGTTTCCATTAAATTTCCCTAATAGTAAACTATTACTTGTGTTAGTAAACTATTAGATAAATTTAATGGAAACTAGTTTTGTTCTTTGATGTTTAGTTATTATTATTGCGTTAGTTTAGTTAGTGTTCTTAATATTTTACAAACATGAATAATGCCGAAAAAAATTGAGTTGATTTTACTTTTTGGCAAGTGTCTCTGTAATTCTCTCCTAGCTGTTAGAATGTATGCCAAACAATACTCAAAAATAAACCATCTACCACATAATTATGTAAAATTTAAATCAAAAAAGATTTCCGGGTAGACAAAGGCCTAAACCAAATATGTTTGATGAAAATTCAGTGCTACAAGTACTGGCTTAAATGTTATACAAATTTACTACTGTTCGACAATTAAAGATGTTGCTCGCAAAACTAATATTTAGTATGAAGTTGTGTGTAGGAATTTTACATGTTCCTTGGTTTAATAGTAATTTCACAATGACCCCAAGAATTGCTAGTCACATTTGCCGACTGATGAATTCAAATTTACCAACAATGGCGTTTTAACAAACAAAACCCTAGAAACTGGGATGATACCAACCCACGACGATCACACCTAACTAATTTTGAAACAGTCTGAGGAATTAATGTATGATGTGGGTTGGACGGTAGAAAGCTTTTAGGTCATTATTTTTATAGTAGAATACATAATGAAAAATAGTATTTACTTTTTTTGCGAGGACACTTGAAACTGTGGTTATCTCCAGAATTAAAAAAATAAAATACAGCATGTGCCCTGTTGAGAAAGAACCATATCAGAGTGGCGACAGTGACAGAACTTTTAAAGCGACCTGAACCATGTGTAAACACCAGTGATGTTGAACCTTCGAACAATTCATTAGATAATTAAATGTGGTTGTCTTAAGAATGTAAGTATAAAATAAAAGTATAGTATAATATTAATTTAATAGTTTCTTGATTATTAACATATGAGTAAATTAAATACTTTTAAAAAACCCATAATCCATTATTTTATAAAAATTTAAAATAACTCACTTGATTAATTTTAAATTTATAAATACAACATTTTTTATTGAAATTTGCTGAAAAAATGGGTTTATTCAAATCTATAATAAAGCATAATAATTGATATTCAAATATTAGTACTGTGAATAGCCGCAATAATTTGATATTTAACCTAAAATGTGTTTTTCAAACGCTATATCATCTTCCGAAAACCGATTTTGTGTTACTTGAAAGAATAATCATACTATATAGATTTAAACAAAAAATAAGTAATTAACTGTTATTTGGATAATGTGAGCTAAGTAAAATCTGTCGCATATGGGTTTTTTAAAAATGAAATTATTATTATTATTGTTATTAATAATACAGTATTCGAGTGGTACTGAAAGGAATGCCCATGCACAGGCATTGGCTCGATGCCACTATAAAATATTTCAATAGGTCATTGGTCTCTATTGTCAGCGGTGATTTGCGTGCTCTTAAGTTCAAAATTTGGCTCTTCTATTGTCAAATACCTAACGTTTAACATATTCATTATTATACATCTTGTTGCCCTTTTGTTAATAAGAGGTTTGGAACTTGCTGTGTTAGAAAATCATTAAAATAACGACTCAAAATTATAATAATTATAATTGACTCAAAAGTGTAGGGTTATATACTCAAGATGTTAGTTTAAGTTTAACTTAACCTAATCTAATTTAACATAAAAAAAAAAGACAATTGAAATATATACTAATTTGTTTCTATTATAAAATATTGTGTATTAAAGTAATAGATATTCAGTTTTTTTTATTAAAATGTTAAGTAATTTTATAATTTTAAACAAATTAATAAAATAACTTAAATAGTTATATACCAACAGTAAATATTTAATCTATTTATCTTACTTAATAAAAAATAAGCCTTTTAAGTTTAATAGTGTGTTAAAAATAGTATTCTTTTTTTTTTAAATAAAATGTATTCAACTATATTTTATTTAAAATTAATTTGTATGATAACATTGTTTAAACTATTAAGTTAAGTCAGAATTACTTTACTGCCGACCTAAGTTTCAAGTAGAAAAATTTAATTTGTGGGTATGCTACAAAACAAAAGAGCACGTGATAAGAACACATTAATTTGCTCACTGATTTTATATCTTCATTAGTTATTATATTAATTTGTTTAAATCTGTTTTGTTATTTTCTTTAAATTCACATCTTTAATTTAAAGTTGTAATTTTATTTTTAAAAGCCATGAACTGATTGGTCATAAAAACATTTTTTGTGTTGATTTCAATTAATTGAATCAGATCCATTTACTAAAGAACAGATGATCAAAACCTCATATATATATATATATATACAGTAGAACTCCAATTATCCGAACGCCAATCATCCGGACGTCCAATTAACCGGACGAGAAAAACTGACGATTTGACTGAAGGTGAAAATGGGCCGTCTCATTCTGAAGCTTTTGATGCATTGGATTTGGCGTTTAAATGGTTTGAGAGACAAGAAGAATCAAACACCACTCAATTGTTGCAATTAAGAAGATTGAGAGACCTAGCTGCTCTAAAGAGAAAGTCAACTATGAAGCAAACTAAAATATCATCATTTTTCAAAATAAAATAAATTATGTGCCAAGTCAGCTTTTTTTTTGGTTTTGAATTATGTCACGTATGTACTTTAATTAAAGCTTATTTTGTTTCAGTTGAATATCTAATAAAATTACATATTTGTTTATGGTTACGTGTGTATATAACTTTTGATATATCATATGTCAATCATCCGGATATTTGCTTATCCGGACCACCCTTGACATTAATTAGTCCGGATAATTGGAGTTCTACTGTATATATCTGTGGTCAAAACATATAAGAAAATGTAAATTAAACAATAAATCGTACATTTATGTTTCAATCAATATTTATTTACAATAAATTATGATTTTGGGCTAGGAAACCATAATGCTTGAAAATTTGGGATGTTGATAATTTACTGTTTTTGGTTTGAACGTCACTAAAAATTAAATAATAATTTTCAAATCATATCAATTCATCACATAATTATTTACGCATTACCTCAAATATCTACTCAAGTAAATAATACCAGATGATATATAACTATTATATTTATAATGACATTTTTTACTGGCCAATTGTTCAAATATTGGTTTATAATTTATCAAACTAATATTGTATTATTATTTAAACATAATTAAGGAATCCTAACCAGTAATCTTTATTATGTGACAAAAAAAATTTATTACCAATATTACATATTTACCACATTAATTTAATTTATCTAACTTTTTTTTTTATTAGATACATATGTCCTCATTTAAATTTTACATTTGAAGTTTGCATTCAGAGGTGTTTGTATACACAAACAGCAGCTGCCTAACTAACACGTTTCAATAAATTTAATTAGTCACGCGAGAAGTTTGTTTCTTTGAAGCGAGAAGAATAGCATTTTGAATAACATCAAATATCAGTCTCACAAGCGGAAAATCCACCTAAATTTTTGTTGGTGGTTTTCATTTCACAGTTGGATGGCAGAATACCTATTTAATTATTATACTTTGAGGAGATAAAGTATGTTTGATTTGCCATTAAAATTTCTTGTTTCAAACAATATTGAAAATGTGAACAAACCAAATTCTTAGTATTTAAAACATCGTCGGATAAAATATTAAAAAAAAAAAAAGATTAATTAGAGGTAGAAATGCGAACAATCAATATAACTAGTTAATTTGTGTCATAGTTTTCATTCGATAAAAAAAAAGGATGACATAATGGATATTCCTGAAATAAAAAAGTTATGTTAATTTATTAATTGATGAAAATCAAAATAAAAATCATAATTAAGAATGGTCCAGTAAAAAGACTATCAGGAATACATCATAAGGAAATATATAATGTTTCGTTTAAAACATATTGATTTATAACAATTTTTAAAATAATGAAATCAAAATAACCATGATTCAAAATTAAAATTATATTTGCAATTAGCTATAAGATGCTGTAATAAAAAAAAAAAATATTTAGATTTATAAAATTAAAACATAAATTAATACTACTGTAATCCAAAACTTAATAGTTATAACTTATTTACTGTTTGGAATTATTATTATTATTTTTGCTCTATGTTTACAAAATAAGCACACAGGGTATATAATAAAACTGTACTATGAGCCTAAGAGGATTTTTTTATGTGCATAAGTATGAACAGGAGGGGTTAATTTTTGTTTTTTTAATTTTCAATAAATATTATTTATTCTTCGTCATAATTTTTAATAATGCTTGTCTCATATCATTGACCATTTTCTCTAATTCTTCAGCTTTGATTGTCAACCGTCTGTTGATGGCTTCTAGTTGACTGGCACTGCTGTTTAGATCGTTTTCTTTAGCTTTCCTTGTGGCTCTAGACTTGCGTGAAGCTTCATTATTACGATCTCTCAGTTGTCTATATTTGTCATCTGATGAATGGCAATCTTCATTAGGCTTCCTATGCTTTGGATAGTCGTCATCATCCGTTTGAACAGAAGCTGACGAATTACTACTGCGACGCTTTCGAGACCACTGAGAGTTCGGCAAAACATTCGTTATATTCTTGGGAGTGGAAACTTCAGCTAGATTATCTGACTTTTTTTCCTAAATACAAAAAAAATATTAAATATAATAACATTTATAAATTCAATTCATAAATAAACTTACATCGAAAACATAAGCTAAAAGGTTAAACGAAGATTCTTGTTCTGTCAAAGTTTTTACAACTTCTGGTGTGTTAAGTATGTCGCCATAACTTGTTGACGGGACCTGTTTTAACCCCACATCCAATTTTAAAGTAGAGTTCTTCCTTGTTGATATGGGATGCTTAAAAGCTGTATTTTCTAAAGGAATGGTTTGTTTGACTTCTAGTTCGGTAATCTTCTGAAGGTTGTCATTGATTGTGAAAACATTTTGTGTTGTTGGGAAAGACGCTATCGGCACGTCTACCATTTGGAACATGTCTAAATATGGCTCATTTTCTCTGTACATAGTTATGTCATTAGTGCTGTTACTTGAGTTTATAATCCCGAGTGCTTGTCTATCGATATCGCTTTTATCATTTTCTGCAAAATATATAACAATGTAAATAAATATAAATGTTGTATTATTCATTAATTTATTAAAAATATAAGCACCACCATGAAGCTATCTAAAGCGGGGTAATTATATCTATTCACAATTTCCAAGTCATCAAACTGATCTACAAAAACAATAATCAATTTATTTTTATTACCGTTTGCGCACATGTTTAAAAATTCATCCACTAAGCCCTCCATTTTGGTGGGTGCATCGGACATTAGTGAGCTTGAATTGGTAGCCAAGACCGGTTGATGCGTTGACAACGGAAGCAGTTGAATGTTCACGTGTGGGGTGCCGGTTTTCTCGACAGGACATGAAGACAACACAGTTTTGGATGCAGTAGAACATGGTGGCTTGGTTTTAACAAATTATAATACAGTTAGATAAGATATATATTTAAATATATAGGTATATTAAGTACAAAAATTTCATTAATACTTACTTTTGGTTTAGCTTTGGTTCTTACAAAAGTAATGGTGGTTTTGATTCACAACAGATTACCTCCTTATTACAGGAGACGGTAGTTCGAGTTCACCTGTAAAGATATTATATTTTAATATCGTAATCAAATAGTATAATAAATTTATACAACAATTTATTTTCTTAAAAAACCAATACACAACAATTTTATATATGAATAGGTTCATATAATATTATACTCAATAAAAGCTATCTTAAATTTGTACAACTTAAAAAATCCCAAGTAAATTTGTTGAGGATATTTATACCTGTATCTCTATGCTTATCCGACAGTGGTAATCGAGCAAAAATACATTACACAGAAACTATTATCCTGGTAATAAAGTTTAAATTCTAAATACAAATGTTCAAACTTTGGGGATTTTTTTTTAATAGGTAATTGATGTAGATTTTCAAAATGGGTATAAAATGTAAGGACTTGAAAAAAATAATATTTGGTTATGACCTATTCAAAGTTTAAATTTAACCCTACATACCATAATAAAAAAATTATTTTGTGCCGGTTATAAATATACGCGTAGTAAACAGTAGCCAGTAAATGACTAATTAATTTATAAAATTACAGGATTTAAATTTATTGAATACGCTTATTGGCTTAAACCTTATTATTGATTATTAATTATAATAACATATAGGTAAGTGGATAAGTGCATTAGTGTAAAACTACTAGTTTTTTTTGTTTTTGTTTCGTTTTGTCCGAAAATTAATAGTTGTATTTAATATAGTATTTTTTTCTCCAGCTTTGTGTCTATTTAAAACAAATATATGATATTAGGGAACAGGCCAAAAGCAAAATACCTATAAAAAGTGTATACACTAAAATATATTTATTATTTACTTAGGTATTTTTTTTTTTTTCAAAAAGTTTTGTAAGAAGCTGTAAACAAATAAATATTTTAATTATCTTTCATGGATCTAAAAATTGACATAACCACCTGGACGTCTAATAATACATAGGTAGGTGGAGTGGTAGGTACCTAAATAATTTAGTTTTGGCCTTGGAATGGGTTTCAAGGATATTCACCGTCACGGCATTGTTGTTGTCTTCGGCACCACGTCGGCGCAAAATTTACAGACGAGTTTTCGCGTAAATCCACAACTTCCACTGGTGTGCGTTATGTGTTGATCACGTAATAAACAGACCGTTTTAAATATTATATAATTATCAACCTTCGATCGTTTCACAGCAAAGTCCATAGTAGTATCACCAGCACACGTCGGTCAAAACAAACATATTAATTAATAATGCACACACAATTAGATAGGTGATAGCTCTTCTTCTTATTTATACACACGAAAACCCGGCGTACGCGGTTTATTATTATTTTTTTTTTTTTTTTTTCCCCGGCAATACTATCAAAAATACAACACGTGCACATATACAAACGCAGACTTCCGAAAATATAAAACAAATAATGACTATTATCGTCGTCGGCGGAGTGAGTGAGTGGGTCTCCTCCTAATCCGCGATATTTGTTCGAGTGCCACTATCGCGTACACGGGCCTAACCCGTCGGATTATGAATTCGTTTTTGTTGTTGTTAAAACGATTTGTTAAATGTTTGTAACGGTCTTCTAGGCGGCAATATTACGCCGAGAACCAAACGAGTAATAATATAATGTAATATAGGTATATTATTGTGTAGCTTACCCAGAGGTGAGTTGCGACGCAAATCGGGTGGCGCGGTAGGGGAATATAAATAATAAAATAAATAAAGAATTCAACTTTGGAAAACGATAAAAAAAAACGGCGTACACGCAAACGCAACGCGCGCGAGTAAGAAAAAAAAAATACACGGTCAAAAACCGATTAGAAAACGACAATAATATAATGTCCGCGTTGTTGTTGTTGTTGTTGTCGTGCGTGCGTGCTGGGAGAGAGATGCTCCGTCGGCGAATGGCTTGCGGCTGGACGGCACGGGTAATACGACAGAGGCGCGAGAACGTAACGGTGCAACTGTCGGCGGTAGTACTGCGAGCAGGCGCGGCGCGGCGGTATCCACACGAAAATATTTCACCGGCGGTAACGTGTCGCGCGGTCCCATTGGCCCGCCGTCCGCGGTGACGTCATTCCGGTCCAACCGCAATCGCCGGTCCGACGACCGCCGCGGTGGCCGCTCGCCGACTACCGGCACGGGCAACACGTAATTATTATGTCCCGCGTCCCGCGTCACGCGTGCCCATCGCCCGATGTCGTTTTACCTGTTTACTACGCACCGGGCGTTATATAACAACAAATAATTTTTATTTCTATAAGATATTCTCGTTTGTACCGAAATCGGATTCATGGTTTTTTTTTTTTTTTTTTTTTTTTTTATCTGTTTTACCATCAGATACGTAATCTTAAACGAGTCTGGCGGGCCCGAAACCGCACGTAGGCACTCGGCCAGAATTTTCACATTGGCGGTGCCCATCCTCACCACCCTCGAATGACAAAAGTACTTAACCTATTGTCATAGCCGTTGTAGGTATCGAGTTTGAAGTTATTTTTTTTGTCTTTCCTTTTTTTTTTTTTTTTTTTATTATTCAAATCTTCCTTAAAACAAGGAGTGTCGCTCAAAATTATCTATTTAATCGAACCGTCTTTCTGAATACGCATTTCTGTGGAGCCATCACCCCCCCTCCACCAACAAATAAATATCTTGGGTGCTCCCTTGCTATTATATACCGATTATATAATATAAGATATTATTTATATCGTGTCTGTTCGACCCAGTCGTACCTTAAAACCTCTGGTTCGACGACCCGAAAACGAATAGGTTTTCCCACGTTCCGTAATATATTTCGACGGTTTGAAAACCAACCTGTTTATTATGTTCTAAAATGGAATAGCTAGGAGGGGCCCGGTGGCGCCGGAACGGTTTTTGAACTGTGGGAGATGAACATTATGTATAAAGCATTTTTACTCAAAAATATAACGTGATTTAATAATTTAAAAATTATTTCAGAAATATTTACAATTTTTTAGTGAATAATTGAATTAAATATAATATATTGAATATCATATTTATTTCATATTTTTTTTTTTTTTTCATATCAATCCAATTTATCTGTCGTAAAGTTTATTTTGATTTAAATCGTATTGTCCATATTGTTTAGAATGCCAACGATTGTTTCGAGTTTTGTTTCAATATTCAACATACCAGTCGTGGGGGACGACTGAAGCCTATATAATTTATCGGTGAGGACTTAGCCCCTCAAGGAATTTTCCCCGTAGGGGGCGATTGCCTCCATTGCCCCCGCTAGAAACATAAATATATTATATATTAGTTTTTTAAATAGTATTTAAAAATATTACGTGAACGATGTACCCAGGGAGACTTAACCTATACAACAGCAACGGTTATAATGTGGTGGCGGCAAGTAGCTTTATAAATTGTTATTATATATTTTCTTAGTTTCACCGCAGATCATCTCGATAAATCCATATTAACATCGTTGAATTTTATACGAGTAGAATTTTTTAAAATTGTATACCGTCGAGCACATGTAATATATTTTTAGAGAATTTTTGTAGACAAATTAGCTGTCCGTAATCACTTTTAACAAGTCAAAGAGCAACGTCGGAGGAAACGTCCAGTTTTTACAAACCATTCCTTATTAAAAGCAAAAAAAAAAAACTGACCGAGCAGATTTTTATACATTTTCAAACAAATCATTTTCTAGAGACGCCTTTTTTTACAAGTTTAATGTATTTTAACACGGATAGGGGTGTGGATATTTGATTATTTTCGACCGTTACTGTGCCTAATATATTTTGTCAGTATTGTCTCTCTAGAGGTACCTACCTATAAAAAAAAACCAGGAACCCACAAATCTAGGTTTCAGATTTGTACTGTTTCCTGCAGGCTTTCACGGATAACGAATTCTGAACCGTACAAATTTAGAAAGTTAAAAGTGTTTGTATTTCAACGAAATTGCCTACCTATATAATTATTGATAGTTTTATAGGCATGCAGTTGATATAACGAAAATACGTTATTATATGTATATAAAAAAAAAAAAAAAAAAAAAAAAAAAAAAAAAAAAAAAGGTTTAGACAGTTTGGCCTGCGTGGGTCACCTTCGTTCGCTCGCTCGTCATCTCGGAACTTGATCGAAAATAACCCTCGATTTGATATGCAAAACCATGTCTGTTATTATCGACTGTCTAAAATAAATCAATAATTAATAAATATATATTATATAATAGTGTCGGAATTCAAAACATTTTCATTCCAGATTTACTATACGGTCCGTATGTAGATTTGTACGTGCTCTTCTCTCCTAATAGACGTTCTTATATTAAAAATAAAAAAACAGAATTTTAATTAGGTTTTTTTTTTTATTTAATTTATACCTATACATAATAATGCCGGACGCCTTGAACATAAAATGTAATTTGTATATAGATTATTTTATAGGTATGGCATGGGCGCATGATAATCTGCAGTGTTATTAAAATATATTCCTATTTCCTATAGGTGTATACGTGAGTAAATTATCTATTGAATATAATTTTAAAAATAATCAACGTATACATGCATAATTCGATATGGTATATTATAGGTACCTCGTATTATCAAATTGTAGAGTATATTAGTTTTAATATTACGTTTAAGGTATACAGTATACACCCATAGTACACACTGATATAAAATATATAGGTAGGTACAGCATTAACATTATAATATATGTGTGGAAAAGTATACATTATCTTGTATATACTTACACCTACATACAGATCAATGTCAGAATATGTGAATATTATATTTAATTAAGAATACTCACCTATAATATTGTAGAAGTTGCCTAAACTAATATATATGTACGGGGTATGCCGTATCAAAATGATCATTTTGATAATAACATAAATAAAAGATACATTTATTCGGATGAAATTCTTTTTGGAATACGGAGGCGTATAGATAGTCAAGAAACTTTAAGTTTAATTACTGCGACAGGGCAATTACTTCAGTTAAAGCTCGCAACAGCAATCATATTTAAATTCTGTTGGATAAATTGAATTCGGATAGTTCATTTGAGTATGAAATTAAGCTCATTAAAAATATATCCGATACGACTTCTATTAGAGGGTCATCAACTAAAACAATTGCAGCATGGCTGAATTGGTTATCGAAAAACCATATTTTTGAATTTCAATAAAGCTTTAACACAATTCGCAATAATAGCTATGAAAAGTTGCTCGCGTGAGCAGGCTTTCTCTAAATTGCCCATTGTGTAGTTCAAACTCAGGAACATTATGTTACAAGAACATTTTGATTCGCTAATGTTAATATTAATCGAACAAAAAATGGAATCAAAAATCAATATCGGAGAACTGATAGACGGGATTAAAACGTTTGTACCGATAAAAAGAAGACTTCAACTTTAGATGTTTTAAAACTTTTATTAATAAAAAACATATAGCGCTATTTTTCGTATAGCATAATTTGCGGACAAAGTCTGCGCACGTCTACATGCATGCAGATAGAGATTAAAAATTGTAGATTATTATATATATATATGTATACAGGTACCTAATGACGTGATCTGTAAGTATATAAATTAATAATGATATATTTCCGTATAACGTGAAAACTATACAAATCATTATAAAAAAAGTTATCGGAAATATTCCGGTATTATTATAATAATTTTTCCAATAATATATTTATATTATATTTTTTTTATAAACCTAATATATTATAATGGTGTATAAACAGTTAATATAGGTACGAGTATAGGTATCTATATATAGTTAGATACGTGTAACTGGTTCTACCTACAATACGAAAATATTCACAATTCCTCTCGAGGCTATCCGTTAGACGTGTACTCACAGTCAGCGGGGCGCACACTAGAGGATTCTGGGCTGGCAGCTGTCACCTAGGAAATTTAGGCGGTGCCCTAAAACTACCAATACATTATGTGTAAGGTGAAAAAAAAAAAAAAATCATAAATAAATATAAATTGTCTAAATTAATAATTATAGAACATGGCTATGCTAATCGTAACCAACGAACAACATGTCCCCGCCGTAAAACACACGTCGAGTCTATTTTAATCATTTCATCCCGTGCGGTGCGCGCATGCGCATTTAAACTTACGTTTTCTTAAACGGAGACGCATTTCGTAAACCCAGGTTCGAATATTTTAATATTTTTTCGAACAACATTGACACGTACTTGATTTTTTTGGATAGCTCCAAAATTAACTCAAATAAAGTCGTCTAAAGTTTATAAAAAAAAAAAAAAAATATTAATTTTAACGCGTGACTTATAAAAGTGAAGAAATTATTTACTACTGTTCTATAGGAGAACAATTATATCAGTAAAGATAATTTCACGTACCTAAATAATAAATTTAAAAAAATTATTACATTACGTTTTAAATTGTTTAAAAAATATTTATTTAGTTTTTATATATAATAAAACATTTTAGATGGCTGTCTCGGGCAATTTTATATAAGTGCCTGTGTTATTATTTTCTATACCTTGGGAAACTATAAATTAAACTTCGTGCGATATTCGTTATATTATATTATGTAATGGATATCCATTAATATAAACGGCTCGGTTCAAAAGTAGTTAAATTTAGTTAAATACCTAAACTCGGAATACAAATAAAACCATTTAAAAGTCATTATATATTATTATATAAATACTCTATGTGGTATTTAGTTTATAATAAATACATTATGTTATGTATAGTTTTAATTGCATTTATAGACATATTTTACTTCTATTTATCTATAATACTACAATAATATTTTAGATTCTTAGCATAGGCGGAAATTCGGGGGAAGGAGCCTTGAGGGGGCTTGCTATGTATCCTCAAAATGTACAACCAGAGAAATTAGCACCCCCCCTTTAAATATACTTATTCAAATATTACACATACACACACACACACACACACACACACACACATATATATATAAACTTATATAACTATAAACTCGTATGTGTGTGATATAAGATGTCATTTATATACAGTGAAATATTTTAAAATATCAGTGCCATCTAAAACTATAGCCAATTCCCGCCTATGATTTTCTGAGCGTTTATACATATGCAATATGCATATAAAATAAACACTTTGAGTTATAATTTAATCCATTACTTATTATACGATACGATGAGGCGGAGAGGCGGATATAAACCATTAAATAATATAGAATGAAGCCCGTAACGAAATTCAAACGATAGTACGTATGCTGTTGTTGCTGTTATAATAATTGTCACCGCAGTACCTTTATACATATATGTAATTTGTACCTACGAGAACAATAATAATTATCCATTATCGAAAATATGATATCATCGTCATAATATTATACTTGTAATAAATATACAAACCTCAGGTTCGACGGGCCTTCATATTTTCGACGGACACGCGACGCAATATTATTATATACCCAAATAGGTAATTGCAAATTATATTATTCGCGTATTTATATACCCGCGTATCCAATCATATTACAGACACAAATCGTATCCATACATACATACTAAGGATTTGTTCAATAGAAGAAGGCGGCTAAGCCTATATATTAAATACAAATTATATATATTTATACAATAGGCAGGTACTGTGAAAAATATGTCAAAATCTATTGTATACAGCTTTTTTTATTTTTTGAGATTATTAAGCAAATAAGTATAAAGGTACATGTAATAATTATTGTATAGTCCAACATTATTTGTACTTAAATTAATATATAGTTGAGTTGTGCAAATTCGCAAAGATTATTATTTTATTAGTATAATACATATAAGTTTTTAATGCTGAATAGTTTATTTTATGTTCAATTTTTTTTCTTGTATTATGCTGTTGTATACTGCCGTATAGAGGTGGTAGGAGGAACTTAAGTTAATCTCCCCCTGGGTACGCCACTGCACTGTAGATTAACAAATGCCGTATATTATTATGCATACATGACTCTACATATATATATATATATATATGAATATGTCGTGCCGATGTACTTGGTGCCTATTTTCATATAAAACTGTATCGTTTTTTTATTTTTAAAGAACGTCGAAAAAATTGGTATAGTAGTAAAAATACCATTAAAACTAACGTAAAAAATTATATATATATATATAATATTAAATTCGCTTCTTACGAGAAATAAAAATAACAAATCGAATTCGATTGCTTCGACACGAAATTAAAATATAAAAAATAGCCCGAATGTATCTATTGTTACACTCAAAAAACGTTTCAGTAACTCGACGGTTGACACTATTTTCCAATTCGTATTTACGATCTATTATAGGCTAATTTGACGTCAACTTCAGCTTTTGATAGTCAGACAGTCGACGTAAATTTTAACAATGAAGATTTTATGAAAAAAAAAATAAATAAATAAAAAATAAACTTGGAAGGTCAAACGTTAATACGGTGTATGCATAGTTATAAAATATATAGGTACCTCAAAATGTAAACTACCATGATGTCATTCATCAAATTTACATTTTGCACCGCCTCGGAATTGTCCATAAAGTACTTAATAATCATTTTTATCACTAGCGACCACTTGTTAATGTGTTACGAGACAATTCTGACGTATGTTAAACTGAATGTATTGAATAATAACGAAGAGAAACAAAAACCCCACTGCAGACAATATAATATCACTTGCAAACTCTAGAACTCCCTCAACATGATTTTTAACCATATCAATATATTCGTATATGGTGGTAGTAAAATATAAATAAAAAACCCGTATACTTTGCACCATATATAGGCCATTGTTATGTGTTGTTTGGAAAGTATAGGACAATATAGTTTGTATACCGAAAGCAACGATAAATCATTGCGATAAAAAAAAAAAACGGTTCTGAACCTAGAAGATATCGATAAAATAACAATATATCATCCGTTTTTTTTTTTATTTTTAAAAATGTTATAGAAAAACCATTATGCGAAACATTTGAAAAAAAATCTAGTACCGTCGTGTGAAAAACCCGCGTATTCCGAATTACGACGCGAACAGATTTGAAGCATTTTTACTAACCAAATCGGGAGCGTTTTCAAAAGAAAAATTAACATTTTAGTATAACTACAAGTAAATTGAGTAAAACCAATTTTAAACAGTACATTTGACCATAGGGACAATATAAAAATATACAAATGAAAATAAATTGAACTGCGTGTATAAGATCTTATCGAATCTCAGAATATAAAATGGGTACATAAAATAGTTTTTAAAAATATGTTATTTACTGCGTCAAACACCGAGCGATATGTTTTTTTTTTTTTGGCAGACTCATCTACGAAACTATTCTAATATAATATTAAACGTATATATAAAAACAACTAAACGCTGTCTGTAGAATGTTTTCGCTTAATTAACTAATTAAAACACATAAGTATACACGTACACGAATATATTATAAGAATAAACGACATTCATTGTATTATACGTATTTCAACAAAATCCCCATGCGATATAATATAATAATAATAATAATTATGTCATTGTGGATTTGTATATTTAGTACTCAAGAACAAAGAACAAGACGATAATAATAATACTTTCCTCGTGGCAATTATTTTCTTTAAGAAATTATTCACCGTTTCCCCTTAAAAAAAAGAAAAAAAAGTCAGTTCATTGCGGGTGTTTTGTACACACGCCGTCAATATATACAGGCTGTCCCACAAATATATACCCGTCGCGATATCTTCTGAAATAATGATTAAGTAATCATATATATATATATATATATATATATATATATATATGATTCACAGGGATAAGGACTACAAATATTCATACTTTTTTTTAAATGTATATGTTTAGGAATAAAATTTTTTTTTTTTTTTAAAAAGGTGTATTAAACGTAACAGTTTTTTGATATTACATAATAGTGTTTTGATAAACAAAGCATTACTGTACAAGTATACAGCATTAAATTATACACTATTTTTCTGCAAACTAAAAAAAAAAAAATATTAAAAATCATAAGGTTAATGAAAATAAAAAATCGTAACGTCATAATGTCCAGAAGAATAACAGCTATAAAATAACCTTCAAATTTTTCGAAAATAATAAAATAAATAGTTATTTTTTATCAAAACACATAAATTTAATTTAATTGAAATATGATTATTTGTAGCCATTATCACTGTGAGTCATATATAAAAATAAAAATTGATTACCTTCATTTTCTCAGGAGAAACCTCAGTGGGACATCCTGTATACGCTCCACACACAGAATAATTTTAGGAAGTAAGCTATTTATTGTAGTTGGAAAAGATAGCGTAATATATTATATTTATATATTTATAAACTGTATGCGGCGATAAACCATTGCAAGCGAAAAACGATTCTGAGTTAAGTTCGGTTAAACATGTTTTGATAAATTCATATTTAAAATTGTATTCAATTCGCAACTAAGAAATAAATTACAATTAATCGTGTTTTAAACGAAATCCGTAGCCAAAACGGTAAAAACTGAACCCTTGCAATTTCGACGTGTCTGTATATGTCGCAGCTGAGCTTATAACTCCGCCATTTTTAAACCATAGATTTCGATGAAATTATATTCTGCGAGTAAAACCTCAGTTTTTTTCATCCCTCGGGATTCGAATCGTATTTTTTTGCGTATCCAATCATGCGCGTTATTGTTAGAAAGGTCTTTGAAAATGCCATGTGCGACATATTTTTTTTATTTTTTTTATTTACACACGAATATTTCGCGACATTAAAGTTCCTAATAAGTCCATAATAATATGTCCCCACAACCATATTATGTGCGGTTGAAAATATTCTGACGATATTCAAGAATGTAGCAGTTAATAGTAGATTAACTTACAACGAACAAAATTATTTTTAATAAAATATAAATATGTTAACTTTATAGTTATGACGATATTTGAATATTGAACAAAATATTTTAAAACATACATATATATATTTATATACTAATATATAAATACAGTATAATAGGTTAATACCTAGTTGTTACCTAGTTGATGCGTGTCGACACGCACTTTGCTGGTTTTTTTTTTTTTAATATTTTTTTATTATACGTATGTTTTATAAATACACCTATACAGTTGAAGGATAAAACAAAAACGGGAGTGGCTTATTAAAGTGATGTATATATGCGTAGGAACCTCGAATGTTAATAAATTATCGTTCAGAATTTTATATAATACTGCGATGCGTATAATCAACTAATCTATATAGTAATTCGCTAGTATCAAAAGTACTTGGGAATATGTATTATTATTATTACTATTATTAATTATTATTATTATTATTTTTTAATATTTGATATAATAAAACATACAGGTAACAACAGGTTTTCTTTTTTATCAAATTAGTGTTATATTATAAAAATCCAATCAACCGTGAAGTGTATAGTAATTAAAAAATAATCTAAACTCATTTTTCAAAGTATTCTAATCAAATGCGGATTATTGTTAGATACGCGTGTATATATATATATATATATACATATATACAAGTATTTTTTTTTTTTTTTTTAATTATAATTTAGAAAATAAACCTTCTATACAAAAAATGCAGACTAAGTATATGCCAGATAGGAATTAACAACAGGTGTGAAGAGGCTTAAATGAAAAAGCCACCAATTAATGACACTACAGTATATAAATATAAGTATAACGATAATTTTACGTTATATTATAATTGTGTAGGATTATTAATTCGTCTATTTTATATGGACTATTAAAATTTAAAAGCACGGATAAAACGTTTAATCGTATAATTGTTTTTTGAAAAAAACGATTATGAACAAGAGAGCGCGCACGTTATATATTTATTCCGCGGTATAATTTTAAAATAACTAAAATTGATTTTTTTTTTTCGTTTAGTCGTACAAAAATTATTTGTTGAAAGCAGCTAGTCAGTCGTATTGTCGGTTTTGTTTTTTTTTCCTCGGTCATTTTACTGCTCCGAATAGTGTTTTCTTGGTGAACTCTCTACTTATTGTTTGCAGTAATTCTGTAGATTTCGAGTCGACCGCGGTGTAAAAGCTGTTACGGAATTATGCAAATTTCTATCCTTATATATACGAAATTGCGATTATCATTGTTTATCGAAACTATTTATACATAATATACGCAGTATCCAACGACGTGTTGACGACAGCATATTTGAACAGGATATATAAGGTTTAGGCGTCCCAGCTCGCTATTTTAATCGAGTCGAGTCGTTATGACGTGGAACCTAAACGCCAAAATGTCATCATTAGCAAGGTCAATTCAGAGGGAGGGGAGAACAATGTAAAATGTTCATAAATATCACACTTTATTACTCTAAAGTCTAAAGGTATATTCGTATATATACGTATAAATATATATATATATATATTAATCTATTGTATATATAAGTCTCACGGAACACTTTGAAATAACTATTAAATTTGTAGGTCAGGTGATTTATTTTTAAAATTCATCATTTATGATACTCATGAGTATCAGTGGCGTAGGGAGGGCATGGAAAACTGTGCCAATAAAGAGGCGCAAAATTTGTATTTCAAAAGTTGGCATTTTAAAGGAAACGTTTCGGACGATGACTTTTCATAAAACCCTGCAAAATACTGTTGAAATGTCGTTGATAATTGTTACAATTTTTTATCTGTAGATAAACGAAATATTATTCCCGTATATTTATAGCTAGTCGATAAAAAATGGTTTCTCATATTCCGTTCAATAGTTAACCAAAACATTAAAAACAAAAAATAGGCGTACATACTTCTCACCATGTGTGGGTCACTGTTGTACGTGGGAAGTTGGGAAGGTAGTATTTATGGATAGAAATTTAATTTATATCTGTGCGCAACGAATAGGAATTGTAAACGAAAAACAATTTTTAGCGAAATGGCTCATCGAAATCAACATAAATAAAAAAAGAGATAATAAAACTCGAATTTGACGAAATCGTGTTTTTTCGGTCGCGTTAAGAAAATAATGGGTTTATCGAAAAATGACCTCTCTATAGTACCGGAAACAGTATAGGAGTGTATAAATCGGATTATATATTCTGGTAGAAAGTGTTTATAGAAAAAAAAATAATCATTATTGTAAAACCACCTAGCTTCGTTCAGAATCTAGATAAATAGTTAAATAATTACATTCGAAACATGGTTTCGAGGAGAGTTTCGCCGCGCGGTGCATACACAAAATTTTATATTATCGTCCCGAGCAAAACTTAAGACTCCCGTGTAATTCCTGTCGAGTTTGAAAGCAAATAATGCCTATATATTTGTGGCGTTTATATATCATACAATTGTTGAATTTGTACGAGTTTATCCAACGAATGCTGAGATAGCATTTCATATTACATAATATATAGAACACATATTACCCAGGGAAGTCGAACAAACGTATGGGTATTATCTACTGCGTTTCTAATTAATTATATTTCATTTCACTTTCATTCACATCATAACAATAATATTTTAATCTGGTAATTCGAGTGTTTAGTAAGTTGCGCAAGTTGTTTTTTTTTTGTTTTTCTCTTTAATTTTTAATTTTAATATAATTCTTAGGCATGTTTGCGTTAAAACACTATAAGTACACTTCAATTTTTTCAAACTCACATTGCCAGATAAATAATTACGCACATACTATACATACATAAATCCTGCAGTTTATGTAAATGGTATGTACTCTAGCTATACGTGTTTGATTGATCTCATATTCTCATCGCGAATTATGATTGACTTTTTTTTTTTTTTTTTCTAAACAACAAGGATTTGACCACGATAATTGTCCCGATAAAATTTGTTAAGGTAAAACCTAACCGTTAGGTTTTATTGTTTATATATCGGACGAGAAAATGTTATTCCACGAGAATATTATGTTTATTATTCGCACATTGAACCAATAAACAATATTATATTATTAATATTAAGTGTATAAATATGTGTAAAAAAAAAAAAAAACCGGAAATAACGATAATCACTTGAAATTTTAATATGCAATATTTATAAAATTAGTAAATAATAAGGGGTCTTGTGGTTTTACAATGATGTTTATTGTTTTTTCTGTAAACACTTTTTCTACCAGAAGACTTCATCCGATTTATGTACTCCTATACTGTTTTCGGTAGCGGATTTTGTCCTGTTGGTAATTTAAAGAGGTCATTTTTCGATAAACCCATTAATTTTTTAACGCGACCGAAAAAACTACGGCAAAAATACGATTTCGTCAAATTCGAGTTTTATTATGTCCTTTTTATTTATGCTGATTTCTGGGTTACTCCACGGTAACAATGAAAAAACACGACTAATGCCACTTCGCTGAGAATCGTTTTTCGTTTACACGTTAGGTTAGGTTAAATTATACATACATATATTGGAGATATAAATTAAATTTCCATCCGTATATATTACCTTAACAATTTCTCGCTTACGTATGTACGCCTTTTTTTCTTCTTTAATTTCAAAAAAAAAAAAAAAAAAATAGTTTAGTTCTGCTATTTCTGAAAGAGTAAAAATCAAAAAAAAAAAATCGTACATTATAGATATAGACGTACTTTCTAATTCCTGTCAATATAATATTTTACACGGTATCTCGCAGGATTTCGTAGAATTCAGAGTTGTTCGGCGAACGAATTCTCGTTTTGTACATTTTACACGATTAGTAGGTCGGGGCAAACGTCACGTTTAGAAAGTGCACTTGGCCTGAAAAATTGTTGTCGTCTGAATCATCGCATCTGCGTACACTGGTACAGGTATATAGTATTAAATGTTTTCGACTAAATACCGAATTGCCGGCTATTATATACGGTAGCTACGTATCTAAAAAACGCAACACGTTCCTAATAATTAGGACAAAATAATAGAATAATTAAACCGGTAATTTACGATACGTAATACTGGGCGATCAACTGATATATATATATATATAAGACGAACTCAAATGTCGAATATCTCGTCGACGGGGTCTGACGAAAATTAAAAATTTAAACACCGACATTTATTTTAAACCAATACTCCGGCTATTCGTGATATTTTTTAATACAGATTGAGCTATTTGAAAATCAAAAGTTGGTGGCGGTTCCACCGTGGAAAATAAGCATGACAAAATATATCGATAATGAAACATTTTTTACAGCAGTTTGTTTCTTAAATTGTCAAAAAAAAAATAAAAAATCCGATAAATATTATAAACACTTTCCGAGTGATCAATTAACCCCGTATATTACTGTTTAAGGGACCTCTATACATAATTTGTTTTCATCGGTTGCAGACTCTCCGGTTGAGTTTAGGGCAAAGGGGCTTAAACATTATATAAGTTTTACGTTTTATTCACTATACATTTTTTTGATAAGTTATTAACGGTTAAAAATCAAGAGAAATTACGTTAAATTAAAACACGCATTTTCACGATGAAAAAAAAAAAACCAATTGGGCTGTTTTAAATGTGACGCGTAATAATAATTTTAAATAAAAATGATTATAGGTTCCCCGGCGCCTGAGGGCTTTGGAGTTTTTTAAAGTGACACAGAATAATAATTTTCGAAATGAATGGGAGGCACAGATGGCCGCCGCCGTCCTTGTGCAATCCTCGCGCGCGGGCCACAGAATTCATATTTGCGGTGCTCATATCGCCGAAATTAAATTTGTGTACGGAATTTATCGTTCGACCGAACGAGTTTTGTTCATCAGACCACAATTTGTAACCAAGTTAAATAGCGAAAGTATATATGGTTCTCAAGGAAGTGACATCGCTCCATTTTTATATACCATATATATGTCCGACCTGTCTACCTATGAAAATACCACAGTCGGAACATATGCTGATGATACCGCCTTACTATCAGCTTCTTTCGACTACACGATCGCGTCTCAACAACTACAAACTCATCTAAATACTCTTTCTCAATGGTTCATCAACGGGAAAATAAAAATCCGAAGTCCTCCTTTGTCACTTTCTCGCTCAGACCCCATAACTGCCCAGCTGTAACTATCAACAACATCATCATTCCTCACTCGAATGAAGTTAAATACCTTGGTCTTACTTTTGACAGGCGCCTAACCGGGTCTCGTCATCTTAAAGACAAGCGTATGAAACTTAATTCCAGACTTTTTCTGCTAAGGCCACTCCTTCGTTCCAATCTAACCATACCCATCAAAATCATTTTATAAAAAACTTTTCTTCAACTAATATGGACATACGGCATCGTATTATATGGGGCTCCACCAAGACCTCAAATAAAAGAACTATACAAGCATTTCAAAACATCTGTCAACGATTAATCACTGGTGCACCCGGGTTTGTTTCAAATGCGACCTCAAATTACCTTCCATCAATGAAACTGCTGCTATCTACTACAAACGCTTCCACGCCAAACTTCAACATATTCCAAACCAGCTAATCAACGAGTTAGCTTCACTAACACTTCTTGGTAACCCAAATAGACGCCTCAAAAAGAACTGGTGTCGTGATTTGAAAACTTAAGAATCACAAAATTAACAAATTATTAATAATATTATTATGAGGTATCACAACTGTGTGATTCCTCTTCATGTGTATATAAATGTTAATTGTCTGTAAATTATTATTATTATTACTTATTGTACACACTGTACAGATTGCAATTTTTCAAATAAAGTCAAATTTGCACTTACACCTCTACACCTAATAATCAATAATAAAAATAAATTTAATATAATATACTAAATTACTACTTACTCGGTTATTATTAAAAATCGTTTTAAAATTATCTCAAATTATGTACCCATCACTGACGAATGAGTACTTGGCTTAAAAAATATATGTAGGAAAATAACAAACCAAAGCCTCTGGAGTATTATTATATAAATACAACGACAGATGCGAAACGTTTTCAAATTATCTTGTGGATGGTTATCCGGTAATATTTTTCTTTGTCATTTTGTAGAAGGTAGGTTAGTACCCCCTAATCATGGGGGGAGGGCTATGAATTTGTAGCATTTTCTTATGATTTTCATAAAAATTAATGTATTTTCCATACTTTAGTGACAGTTTATATGTTTTTTATTTATTCATTTTTCGTTAATTATACGCATATTCGACATTACAACTTAATCTAACCATACATTTGATAACTTTATAAACAAATATTTTTATTTTCATCTTTTTTTCAACGAATTACTACTTACCCTACACATTTTAATTAATAGGTAAAACTAATAATTACATATTTTTCGAATTAATGTAAAATTATCTTCTTAAACAACTTTATTATAGACACGGTTATCAATTTAATAAAACAGTTTTTCCTTTATTGTTTCACATAGATATAATTCAATTGTATTTAGGTGTTCTTCTAAGAATTAATTTTTTTAAACATACAAAAATGTTCATTAGTAAGTTATTTTTCAGTATTAAAAATAATTATCAAATAAATTTTTACATTTTTTGTAGGATACACTAAATCATCATCGAAGATCAATTTCTTTATTACAAATTCAATATTGAGAAACCCATGAGAAAGAATTCGAAAATAGATATACATGTTTGACTTTTAGTATTTCAGTACATGTTTTGCGTGAACTACAATAAAAATGAAACGTCAATGATATTTTACTTGTAACTGAAAAAAAAAAAAAAAAAAACCAAAAATAATTGTGTGATGCATAGAATAAAATATAATTATAATAAGTATGTAAAAATGAATTAAAAAGGTAACTATGGAGGAACAAACTTTTCGAGGTCATATAGAGGTTTCTACGGAAACCACAAAACTGAATTATAAACATTGGGTAACTACCAGAGAGAAAATATGGAAGACATTAATAGAGCGCCGGTGGATTTATTTGTAAAAGTAATATATCTTATTTTCTTTATAAGATTTCAAAATTATTATAAGAAAAAAAAAAAAACAAAAAGGTAATTTTAATATTTCAGATGCACGGTGCGTTGGTAGCTAAGAACTATAGTACCGCGTTGAACTATTGTAACACAAGTATGTAAAAACATAACTGGTACTACCAAATGTGTCCAGAACTTTTTGTAATTAACTATACAGGTACATATTTATTTATTTACAGTTATGAGTTATGAACCGAAAAATGAAATGATAAGGAATTTCCATGGGCTTTTGACAAACAAATTGGAAATGAGTAAGTGAATAAATTGATATTGTTTAAATAAATGTTAATAAAATATTCGAATATAACAATTACTACTAAGTATATATAATATAAAATATTGTAGTGGACGAGGAAACCGACAGTTGTACAGATACTAGCAGTATATATAGTACATTGGAAAGTGACAGTGACACAGATATTTGAAAAAGAAAAAACATATTATGTAATTAAATCTAATTATATTATATTACACACACATCATTTATATTTTATTTACAATTCCATGTATACATAATATAGATCTGTAAATTCATTATAATTTAAACTATTTAAAAACTTAAAACCTAGTTTATGAAACAACAAATTACTAGTACCTAGGTTTAAGGCTTTTAATGGAAATATTATGACCTTAAGGCCATAAATATTTTTTTTTTAATATGAAGATCGGTGGTTTAGACAATGATAGGGAATTGTCCAAATTCGCACATCCTTTTATAAAATCTAGTAGGACCATTAAACATGTACCAACCATAATAATATTGTTTAAAAATAAATTAATAATAAAAACGATTTGATTAAAATAATTTCTTTTATCCTCTTTTAATAAAAATTTAATTTTTGTTATTATACATATTTGTGTTTATAGGATTTTTATTTTTTAAATCTCTAAAGGTTTGTTTTGGCAATCGCCCATCAAAAATATAACCTTCAAAATATTCGCACCCTGTACCATAAAAAAAAAAGAAAAGAAAAATATTATTGTAAGCTTTACAATATATTAATACACACTTACTCACACATACACTCACACATATAAATATATTATCTGTATTTATTTCTTTTTATAATAAAATAAAGTCTGCAATATTTGAAAAATAAAAAAGTTAAATATTCCTTAACAATGTTTACAAAATAAATGTAAATACTTATAATTTATACTTTTGTTTTCTATTTACAATATTTATGTAGTAAATAAAAAAAATTATGTGCAAATTTTTTTGTTCAATGTACCAACTATTGTGTATGAAGCAGAAATTTGCTTTTAGTTGTATTAACTTGTAAAACATTTTGTGAACAAAAAAAAAAAAAAAAATTACAATAAAAACTATATTATAATATATAAATAAAAAAGGAGAGAGAAATTAATTAATAATAAAGGAACTATTTTATACAATTAGATCCTAAAGAAATAAATTATTAAACAATTTTAAAACTAAAGCCTAGTGAAAACAATGTAATGACACAATTATATTATAATTACGCTTGTGTTTTAATACACGCAATGTAATCAGAAAAGGGTTTATAAATGTATACAAGTCACTCTGGAAACTAAGCGTTGAAGAATAACAAATACAATGGAAGTAACTAAGTTCCAGTAGAAGACCAATCAATGGAATTTAATAGCAATAGTGAAGAAAACCAACAAATGGAATCAATGAAAAGGAGGAAGGAGGAATTGAAACTGGATTCTGTTTCCACAGACAATAATTTTTAGTCTATAGTGACGGAACAGACATTTCGGACAAAGTTGACTGTACCAAATAGTATGGGACAATACACTTAACATATATTTATTTGGTTTAATTTCATATACATATGAACACTAGGCTTCACTGAGAACTCGTACATACACAAGCACCAACTCAAGATATTCATAGCTGTGTGCGAGTTGCATTTGTCTACCAGACTTTACTAACAATGATGATGAAACAGTATTTAGTGTAGTCAAGTTCATAAACTATTGACAGTGGTAATCAATAGTTATGTGAAATGGAACAAATCAATCGACTCATTACAGTAAAAATACAAGTTAGAACATATTGATTATTGTAAGTGAATTGACCGAGGAAATATTGGTTGTTTTTTCAATCTGTAAATTGGTTATATCAAATGATTGTACACACTTCCCAGACTATTGGGTAATTTACATTTCTACGGCCTCTAGCATATTATTAATTTATATTTTCTTTAAAAATATTTGGTATAATTCTATTTATTTAAATAAACTTATTAACTTATAAAAATTGTTTTACAATTAAAAATCGTAAATAATATTCGTCATAATGTTTAATAAAAGATCTGAAAAACCATTTAATTATTAAATTTAACTTATGGAAATAGAAATTAATACTACATGTACAGTAATTTAATTAATTAAAATGTTTTTTTTTTTTTTTATATTTCAAATATACTAGATAAACACGTGTCATTACTTTGTTTTCAGGCTAATAGACATTTTTTATTAACCGTATACATAAATAAACTTATATATTAAAACAAAAAAAAATGTTTACATAACTTTGTATGTTTTTTTTAATTTTTTTTTTTTTTTTTTATATATAAAATAGAGCAAATTTAAAAATTAACTTTAATATAAATATATCATGGCAACAATATTGAAATGAGTCCAATGGAGTTCAACATTTTTATAAAAAGGGACAAATTATTTTTAGCTAATATTTTTTTTTTATTTAATATTATTAATGTATTATTACAATAGTGAAATCAGAACCACAGAATAATAAACTATGTAAAATGGATGTACATGAATGTGTTCACTTCTATAGGTTTCCTCTTAAATTGATTTGTATTTGAAATATAATGATACCTCTATGTAACTGACATCCAAGGAGAAAACCAAATAATCTTGATTTACTTAGGAAAAAAAAAAGGAAACAACCTTTTCACCAATATTTGTGTGGTTTATTTAATTATATTGTACTTCAAGTTTTAAGATCTTGGTAAATGTTACTTATTTGCTTAGCCTTACACCATTTCAAATACTTTCCGATGGTAAAAATACATTAAAATAGAGGTTTTTTTTTTATAAAAATCTGTTTTCACCATTATAATCAGTATACAAAAAATAAATAAGGGAGGAAATATCCAAGAGTAGCTTAAGTTAAAAATGACATGAAAATATTGTTGTCAAGTTTGTTTATTATTTGACAATGTAAAATTTGAATAAATATTTTTATAATAATTCAAATTTTCCATAAAATCCAATAACATAAGTATATTAAAAATCAAATTATTTTCGACTAATATTATATACAATATATGAGTATACTAAATAAATACCACCTTAAGATTATTGGCACATTCATTTATAGATAAGGGTGAAAACTTGAGGTAGAATTAAATAATTAATAACTATATTATATGGTTATTAGAGAGCAATAATATACATGAAAATGTAAAAAAATCAATGTCAGTTAGAGTATATTATGCCATAATTTGCAGTAAGGATAATAAAGAAAATGCAAAATTAATCATGACAACAAAAATATTGATAACAAACACTAAAATTATGAACTTTAGACCTTTAGTCTTGGAACTTAGACGGGTAAAGTACAACCAGAATTTCTGATAACAAACACTAATTATATAAGTAATATTAATTATTCAATATCATTGTGTATTTTCGATGAAAAGTATTCAAGAAAATATATTAAAATTATATTCTAAAAAATTGACTTTTTAAACATAGAACAGAACTACTATTTTAAACTTGTTGGTTATTATTTCTGGTTAAAAAAATAATACCATGCAATTTATGCGTACTTACACATATTTAAAGAAAAAATTTAACACTTCCTCAGAAGTTTACAAGGTTAATATGATAGAGTACACTTACAAATAATAAAACAGCAATGTTCTAACCTGCAGGAGCTAGTTTACCACTGATGAGTCATACACTCTAATATAAAACATAAATCTTTTACGGGGCCGATGCTAATGCTGTTATTGCTCCTCCGTTATGTTGACGACATTGCCATGCAATGCGTTCCATTACACAAGATGCCGATAATCTAGCTTCAGCATCGTGATCCCAGCATTCTTCCATTGTATCGCATAAAGCTATTAAGCCCTAAACAATAAATAATTTATCATATAAAATTAAAGTATTATTATCTACATAAACTATTAGATAAATGTATGACAAATGGATTGTATAGTTGTTCCTTACTGGATGTGATTTCCAAGTGTCTTTGAAAGCTGGCCTTAGTTTTTTGTGTACCACACATTCTTGCATGTCTTCTAAAGACGGATGTTGTCCAACTTCTTCTTCAAATGGCAATCTATAATCTGGTACGGCTCCTTGTTGAGCCGTACACCTCGTCGCTAATTCCCACAGTACTAAACCGCACGCATACATATCTATTCTTAAAAATGCATCTCTCGAAAAGTTGATCGCACCTTCTAACACTTCTGGTGCCATATATCTTCTTGTGCCAACCTAATTGGTAAGTATACAAATTAGTATTTACTCTTGTTGTTTTTAACCCAAGTAGATATACTAACTTGTCCATGTGTATCACCACACGACTTGCCAGGTTGAAACACCAAAGCCAAACCGAAATCAGCAATACAAGCAGTTAAATCGTGTTTTAGTAGAACATTATTGCTTTTGAAATCTCTATGAGCAATGGCGGGTTTATATTGATCAGAACGTTCAGATGGAATTTCTTCGTGCAAGTGCATCAAACCTCTGAAAGAAAATTATATTTTTAAAATATTTAGAAATACAAAATTAGAAATACTCTTACCTTGCCATGGATTGGGCAATGTGACACAGTTGATCCCAAGTTAATATATTTGATTTTAAGTAGTCGCAAAGTGATCCATAATCATGATAAGCAGTAATCAACCAATATTCGTTTTTAGCACCTTCAATGACACTAGCATGTTTTTCAGCACCAATGAATGATAAAATATTATCATATTGCATATGAGGCAATTGGTAAATATCTTGTTCTACCAACCATGAATTTTTATCCTTTAAAAGTGATGATAATAAGACGCATTAGTTTCAGAACACAAATAAATTCAAATTAAAATGATCTACCTGTGGAGGAAATATTTTAACAGCTACTGTATCCCTCTTATGAAGAGCTTTCCACACAGCACCATAGCGACCACGTGCTTTTACCTCTACTAATTGAATTGGGCGATTGCTCAGTATAGGGGAGCAATTTCCTAAATGAGAGCTATCAGATGACGGAACCTTAACATAATATTGAAAATAATTTATTATTACAAAATTAAACACATACAAGTAAAATAATTTGTGTTAGGTAAATTATTAATAAATAGACTCACCCACTAAATATTTAATTCCAAAGTAAGTAATGAATAGAAAAAAAAAAAAAACAAAAATATACAACTTATTGCAAATTATTTACAATATATATATATTTTTTTTTTTCTAAAACTGATATAAATATATTATCGGAATATGTAATATAATTCATTAAATCAACAAACAAAGAATACTCAGGATTAATGTATTTATGGCAGATTTGGGACAATACACAATTGGTTTGGCATACTTCAGTCAATATGGCTACAAATATTACCATGCCAATAACGTGTGATTGAGTTAAATTACTTTAAATAGTTTTATAAAATTCAAATAGCTTCACTGCTTCTATAATTATCAGATATTACCCTAACGCAGACTTGCCATATCTACAAATTTTTTTTTAGTATGTGTCTGTGTTATCTATATAATAATAGCTTTTAGCCTTTAGTCTCGACATAAATTAAACCAATTCTAGACTGTACAATGTGCTCTATCAGTTATTTATCTGTTTGTTTGACTTTTAATTTATTCTGCAAACCACATAACCTCAATCAGTTATTATTTTTGTTATTGTATACATGTATGTATATATATATAAAAAAATGATATTGTTAGTATGTTGTTTTGACAAATTGACGAATTAATTATTGTTTTTACACTTTCTATTAAGGTTACATACATTGCTTAAGAACATAGATAACATACAATTTTGGCTTAACCTAACAAATACAGGTTAAGTTTATTAAAGACTTGCATTGTGTGTTGTATTTTAAATATAGGACATAAGAATATTAATTTTTAAATAACAATTTTTTTATATCTTCTTAATAGCAAAATAGCATAAGTAGGCACCAAATATTAGGTTGTATTTATAACTAAAAAATAAATTTAATTGTTTATTTTAAGTTATTACTATGATTTTGTATGAGAATGAGTTTCATGAAACTTTGTTAGTTTAGTTTAGTATATAAAATTAATATTAAAAATTTTAAATTCCATATTTGTTCTTTAAATATCAATTATTGTTAGTGAGAGCGATTCAAGATTCCAATACAATGAACACACGCCATACAATTTTTTCTTTGGATTAGGGCTGTATTCAATATGTATAATAATTCTAAAATATCAGATTTGGATTACTTACATGGGAAAAATGAGGAATTTTTCTTCTTTTATATACCCAATAAACAAATAAAAACATACTGGCTACAGCTACTAACGGAATGGTGGAAAATACTATTGTGTGAACTATTTCATTATCATCATGAATTGGTATTGCTGCTAAATTATAAAAAAAAATAATGTATTTAAATCATACACATAAATTACATATAGATAATTGATATATTATTATTTACATGGTTCAACCCTAGGAGTTGTTGGAACAGGGTCCCAAAGAAGTTCAGAATTACAAAGATCTCCTTCACAACAACAAAACATGAAACCATTAGGTTTAATTTCTTCTTTTTTGTCTTTGCATTGTTTTTGACCATGGCATTCCACATTGTTCAAAAAACATCCCTACAGGAAAGAATAATAATTTTAAATACATACTATACTCAATAGTTTTGCATATTATAATTATTTTTAATATAAAAATAGGTTATAATATTACCTTAAACTTTATGGCCAACTGATTTGTTTTGGTGTTATTAATCCAAAACGCGTAACAATATGATGGCTTATCATTTTCAGCTGGTAGACAATCTTGAGTGGTATTCCCACAGCCATACATACCGTGCGAATATTCACATAAAGTATCATTGTAGTATTCACATTTAGTAATAGTAGTTGGTTGGATACTACGACTGGCACAGTTGCATATGGTCGCAATGACTAGAATACTGCACATCCATATCCATAATTTTTGTGCCATTTTCTTTCCCTTTTAAAAAAAAAGGTTTCACTGTTTTCTCATTTGCAAATTTGAATTTCCATTTTCTGAAAACATATATAATTAAATGCTTAATTTTCATATATCTACTCACTTTCCGGCTACTATTCAAATATTTAAATTAACTATTACACATATTTTAAATGTGTTTGTTGATATCATAATTTATTAAAATTGCAGACTTTTAATTTTTATGTACTAATGGGCGGAGATAAACAAATAAATATGTATTGTTTTATGGTTGATTTTTTTAAATAGAAAATATTATTATGTAAAATAATACTTTTCTAAAAAAAAAAAAAACTTTGTTTAGTTTAACTATCCGAGATATGTTTAAATTATATTTACATGTTCTTAAGGACGGTTATTACTGTAATTACTATGCTGGTTTTTACAAATCATGCTATTTTTTACCTATTCAAACTTAACCGTTTAGTGTAGACATACCAAAATGACTACAAACTTACATATTTATATAATGCTTATAATTAATACACTATTCTACTGTAGAATAAGTTAAATTTATATTATCATACAATATATGGTTTTAAATAATAATATTGTCAAAATAATAATGCAAATTCGTGAAAAAGTTATTCATTCTTATCAGAAAATAATAATAAAGCATATTTTATATTAATATAATTATTTCTGTTGATGGTTTTCGCCAAAACCAATCATAATAAAATCTATATCTAATAATACTCAGTTTTGCATATTACAGTGGAATCTCGATAACTCGAAATTCAATGAAAATGAACTTTTTTTGATTTATCGAGGTTTTCGACTTACTACTAAGATTTAGTAAAAAAATTTGACTTTTAACAATGTTTTTAACATTTTTATTATCGTGATTCCGCAATGACTTGTTTACATCTCCTATTCTCTATCTGTAATAGTATTTTTGATGATAGGCATCAATGTGCTGTCTTCCTCTGTTTCAAATAAAAATTCACATGATCTAAAACAGTTGACAATTGTCTTGGTTGTCAAAATGCATTACTATAATAAACAATAAGAACTATCAGATTAAATTATCAGCACGTGCATGCCGATTAGATAATAATATATTCTGTATTCGGAACATAGAATGTTCGAGTTATCTATAGTTTAACTTTCGAGTAATTATGGTTTTCCCAAAGAAACAGCATTTATTTTAACTTATCAAAGTTCCACTGTATATTATTATTGTTTATTTTTTGACAATTAAACAAGACAACAAAAATTACTTACTATTCACAGTAGATAAGTAGGTTTCCCAAAATAATTTTATTGGTACGTTACTCGCCAAAGGTAGGTCACATACTTGACTGTAGTCATACGTTTATTAGTTATATTCATTTTTATGCTTCAGCATCTGTAAGTAAATCACTAAATTCAAATGATACAATTGTGCAACCGAAAGTGTCAATTTTAAAAGAAAAATTGAATTAGTATCTATTGAAACTAATTTAAAAATACCATGATAAATATTCTTATAAAAATGGGTAGTAATTAGTAATGAATTCTTATACGAACATAGCCAAATCACCATCGTTGTAGACCACTTTTCCATAGAAATTTTTTTTTAAAAGGTACCCAATTTATTAAAAAAAGTGTTACTAATTAAAAATCATTTGTTTATAAATATAAGTGTGTGTAGTAAAAACATGTATATTGTAAAAAAGCATAAAACAAATATTGTCTTAATATTCAATAAAATAATGGCAAAATAAATATAACAAATATATATTATATGCAACACCAAAGAAATAAAAAAAAAAATGTAGAAAAAACTTAGCCTGGAGTATTATATAGGTTGTGCATATTTACAACCGGTTTCGATTTAAAAAAAAAAACATTATCAGGTAATAGAACAATAAAGGCGAAAAAATAACACGAGACTGAATATAAAACCAAAGTAAGGTACACATACAGTAATTTGATTCTTATCATATACTTCAATGAAAATAACTGATTTATTAATCAAAATATATTAGGTGAACATTCAGTTAATAAAATAATTACGAGGAAAAGCACTTGGAACTACAATATAATTTATACTTCTTACCTACATATCCATAATTAATGATGTTAATTAAATTACTGTCTGATTAATAATAATAATAATAATAAAAAACAAATATATATATATATATGATGTATTAGATTGCAGTAGAATTTATTACCGAGTGGCTGTTATTATTTCTATGATTTATAGCTATAGTGAAGCCTAAAAACTAAATAGTGAATATTGATGCATTTATAATTATTAAAATAATTTCACAGGATTTGTGAAATTCAGTTATTGAAATGGCTAGTAAATAATATAAAATCTCGAAATAAATGAAGTATAAATATATTTTCAAGTTGAAATGTAATCATAATATAAATTGAGTGCATAGATCAAATATGAACTACTGACTTGTTTTTTCATTTGCCTAATCAATTTCTAATCTGTTTAATTAAATTAAATTAAAAGCTTTACCATATTAATTTATAACTTATAAGTAAAGTACGAATCAATTAAAACGTAAACAAAATACCCAATCACGCTATTTAAAATTTCTGTTCAGAACCCAGCTTTCACTAAAGTTCTCATATCATCATTACGTTTGATTCACTATCATTCTACCCGGCTAATGGTCTGATAAATAATAAAATAAAATACAAACTTAAATAAATAAAATTATTACTCGACCGAAATATACTTTGACAACCTGTCAGTTGACACATTTGTCAAGTGTCTACTCACTAAGCTTTCCCATCCCTATTAATCTAAATATTGCACATCGTTGTTATTGCATTTATACGAAAGTTGTCATAAAGTTTACATAGAGCAATATGTATTTAATTTGCCAATTTAACAATTGGTACAATTCATCTAAACAGGAACCTAAACTGAAATAATTATAACGCGCAATTAATTCTATTCTAAATATTAATAATATGTATGCACTGCCCCTATCATTCAAGACAATATACAAAGTGATCCGGAGTTGCGAAATTATGATTTAATTACGCCGATTTTTTAAACTTCGATTAACACAGGTATGTGAAAACGTAAATGTTTGTGTACGAAGATAATCTATATAGACACTAATTTTATTACGCTTAATATGACTTACCGCAGGACAATCGCGATGTTCTTATTACCAGCCGTCTTCTCCAAATGTTCAACGTCCTCCACTGAACGATTCCATAACGTCGATGAACTCGGGTCGTATTTAGGTACACACGGCGAAATGATTAACAAATACAAAATAATAACATTTTTTAACAAGAATTTTTAGTGATATTTTCACAACAAAAACAATATGGACGACCCCATGAAAAAGGATTATTTCTTACGGAAACAGTGCGGCCAAATGTACAATGTAAACATTATGCTAAAATTATTGATGTTTTTAATTTTTATCAGTTATCAATTGGTATGATGAAATATTTTTCGTAATGAGAATTATTTTTCGAAAATTTCGTAAGTTTATAAACCAAGCATAGGTCCCAAGAGATTCCGGTGTTTAAATAATTTGTACGATCCAGGTATGACAATCGCAACCGTTTGCAATTATTGAAATTGTTAGCCACTGATTGTGGTCGACGATAGAGATAACCGTGATGATAACCTAATAACCATACCATAGGGCACAGAGAATTTAATAATGTATTGATAATTGATAACCACTGTTGTGTATTCGTGTGATAAACACATACTACAGCGGACAAATCAATTCAATATTCAATTGAATATTTCACATTTTCAGGTATACGCTTCAATATTTAAATATTATTAGTAGTTTTAGAGCCGTCGCAGACTTCAATTCCAAATTTCTAGCCAATAAGTAATGTAAGTTGGTATTATATACGTGTTTGTGATTAGACAACAGCATGTTCGACGATGATAAGATTTAGGTTTTACTTGTAGTTGATGTTCGGTTTACATTTCTTTTTTATTATTCACGCGTGACATTTTGTTTTCGATTTTCAGTAAAATGGGTAAATCGAAGAAAAAAGGACTACGAAGTGGTATGGACAAGCCGTACCCAAATTTAGCCGATCAAATCACTGGGGACCGAATTGTATCCAGAAAAAATAAGGAACCCAAGATACGATTACGCCAAGATGATACCGAAGAGGTAATTAGTATTACTATATATTATTGTAGTATAGATTCGAATTTGTTTTTTAAAAAAATGATAATCTTATGAATTAGGTTATTAGTTCACAATTATCCAAACGCATATTGGATCAAGTCAGAGAACAAAAACGAGAAATAACTAACAATGGTAAGCTTAAATATTATTCGTTATTTGTTAGAGATTGATCAGATTGATGTATGCTTATTTATCTTTTAGATGGCACAGAAAACAATCGTCTGACATCATTAGGCTCAGGTTCAGATTCAGAAGAAGATGACGAAGATAAACCAATCTTTGGTGAAGGCGATAACGATTATTTTGAACAATTGGTAATTATTATGATTATTATTGAAAATAAACATTATTATATATTCTATTTTTTTTTTTATTTATAGGAAATCAATGAAGAAGATGAAAAAGCATTAGAAATGTTCATGTCTAAGAAACCTGAAACTCGATTAACTTTGGCTGATATGATTATGGAAAAAATTACTGAAAAACAAACTGAAATACAAAGTCAATTTACAGATGCAGAAAGTAGGTTTATAATAATAATTTTGTGTTTTCTGTTTATAACACCATTTAAGGGGTTTTTTTTTATTGGTTAACGAACAAGTTTTGTATCAAACAATTTTAAATACCTATACCCTATTCCACAAGAGAACGAGACCGTTTCGTGCATGTAGAATGAGCTCCAACCGGCTCGTCCGCCTGTGAAATCCCCTCCACGCAGTCGAAAATTATTGACAGTTACCAACAATTAACGACCTCTTTGTCGGGCTCCGGCATACGTCATGCACGTAGTAATTTACAATTGATAATTGAATTGAAGTGTCGCGGTCGGCGAAAATAATGAGCTACGTAAATTAGTTCGTATTTCATTTTTTTTTGTAATTAAATACAGAACGAAATAGTAAAAAAAAAACGATAAAGTTCAAATTAATTTAATGCAAAATACAGTGGAGCGGAACACGTTAAAAGCAGACTCTTCAGTCGCTACGTATAAACAACAGAGCACGTTGCCGACGGCCAACGGTGAGCGACCTCTGCCGCCAGAACAATGTATAAATTTTATGTTTTTGAGTGGGGGATGCGCGGCGGCGACCAATTTCGGTCGGGAGACGGTCCGGTTCTCTCGTGGAATAGGGTATAGTTTCATAAAATAATCGGCACAAAAATTGCCAATTCAAAATTGTTTGTAAACATTTCAATTTTATATTTTAACTACCATGATGGTGTACTATACTATTTAATATAACCATGTTATGTTGTTGGCAATAAAAAGGTTTCATAGTTTTGTAATTTTGGTATATCCATGTCGTATAAAAGAGTATTAGTTAGATTAGAATAGTATATTAATTTATAATTTACTACTAAAACAATTTAAACTATTGTTATTTTAAGAATAATTTACATGTAACATAATTTATAGGTCTTCAATTGCAAGATGTCGATCCACGAGTAGTGCAGATGTATAAAGGTGTTAAACAAGTATTGAGCACTTATCGAAGTGGAAAACTGCCCAAAGCGTTTAAACTAATTCCGAAGTTACGCAATTGGGAACAAATATTGTACATTACTGGTTAGTAAATTTTTTTTTTGACTGTTCAATACTACTATTCGTTATTTTATTTATTTTTTTTAGAGCCTACTACATGGAGCGCTGCTGCAATGTACCAGGGAGTTCGTATATTTGCATCTAACTTGAAAGAAAATATGGCCCAACGATTCTACAATCTTGTTTTATTACCCAGAATAAGAGATGACATCGATGAATATAAAAAATTAAATTTTCATCTTTATCAAGCATTAAAAAAATCTTTATTCAAACCCGGTGCATTTATGAAAGGAATACTGATACCATTATGTGAAGTAGGTTTATCAGACTCGTTTAAATATTTCAACATTATTTATATTTATATTATACATTTTTATAGAGTGGCAATTGTACTTTACGAGAGGCAATCATTATTGGTTCGGTTGTAGGAAAAAATTCTATCCCAATGTTGCATTCAGCAGCGGCGATATTGAAATTGGCTGAAATGGATTATAACGGAGCTACATCAATATTTCTCAGAATACTTTTTGATAAAAAATATGCCCTTCCGTATAGAGTTGTGGATGCAGTAGTTTTCCATTTTCTTGGGTAAATTACATTTACTTTATAATTCAAATATAATAATAATTGTAACTATTTTATAAATTAGATTTGAACACGATCAAAGAGAATTGCCAGTTTTATGGCACCAGTCGTTGTTAACATTTGCCCAACGTTATAAAACAGATATAAGCTCCGAACAGAAAAAAGCATTATTAAAGTTACTAAGATCAAAATCGCATCCAATTATTACACCAGACATACGCCGTGAATTAGAAAGCTCCACGTGTAGAGATATTGAAATGGCCGAGCCCGTGTAATAACTATGTTGAAAATAAAATCATTTATGTGTTTAATTTAACAGTTTTGTAATATACATATTTTTACTATCAATATTTTTCAAACATCTAATATTGGTAATTTTGTGATTATTAGGAATTGTTAATGTTAACAGTAATTTCTATTATGTAATTATGTAAACCTGTAATGGTTATAACTATGTAAAAGTGCCTTTAAATTGTATAGATAGGTAAATTATTGTTTATAGTCCTTAATTCAAGGAATTGCTGGAACAGGGTCCCAAAGAAGTTCAGAATTACAAAGATCTCCTTCACAACAACAAAACATGAAACCATTAGGTTTAATTTCTTCTTTTTTGTCTTTGCATTGTTTTTGACCATGGCATTCCACATTGTTCAATAAACATCCCTACGAGAAAGAATAATAATTTTAAATGTACTCAATAGATTTTATAATTATTTTTAATATAAAAATAGGTTATAGTACTACCTTAAACTTTATGGCCAACTGATTTGTTTTAGTGTTGTTTATCCAAAACGCGTAACAATATAATGGCTTATTATTTTCAACAGACTGACAATATTGAACGGTATTCCCACAGCCATACATACCGCGCGAATATTCACATAAAGTGTCGTTGTAAAATTCACATTTAGTAATATATGGTTGGATAATGCGACTGGCGCAGTTGCATATGGTCGCAACAACTAGAATACTGCACACCCATATCCATAATTTTTGTGCCATTATATTTTCCTTTTAAAAATAAGATTTCACTGTTTTCTCATTTGCAAATTTTAATTTCTGTTTTCTGAAAACACAGCATTTCAAAATTTATAAGTAATTTAATGTAACGAAGAAGCATTATGAAATTAAATGCTTGCGCGTTTGCATTTTCCGGCCATTTCGTTTCCTGCCGTCAGTTATTAATTCACAAGCCCAAACTCACTCGAAAATGTTTGTGTATGTGTATATGAATAATTTCGATTAAAACGACAATGAAGTTTATTATTTTTAATTATAATGTTATAATCTTACCAATCCAAACTTGCAGGATTTGTTTGAAAACAAAATGTTTAGATAATTTTATAGGAATGTTTAATATAATTTTAATCATACACACTCGGAAATACTGTTTTATAATGTTTATGAAATACTCGTGAGCGTATTTTCATTATACTATTTATACGTATATAACAATAATAATCAGTGGTGTAATTGTAAGGGGGGGGAACAGTCTTCCCTTGACATTTTTGTAGGTGAGGGAAGGGGCCAAAGTATCATTTTTATCTTCTTAAGTAAAGAAAGAATGCAATACGTCGAATACTTTTTATAATCATAAGTAAAAAAAAAAAAAAAAAAAAAATGTTTTTCTTTCTCATAGTTGCGCAACCACGGTTTCATAAAACTCTTAATTTTGGTTTTAACAATAAAGTTTCGTATAAATTATAAATAAATCAATAATAATAATATAATTATATTATTATAAATTTTGTATGTTATTTACGTTATATTTATCATATTTTAGTATTTTATATATACACTGTAGTATATACAGCATAGTAAATACTAACGTACTAATTTAATATTGTTTATATACGACATAATAATCCCCATAATAAAATTCCATAAATGTAAACGTTATCGACGTTTTGACCAATATTATCGTTGTTTTCTTTTATTTTATACAAAATATCGTTTGTGACAATCTACCGTATTACTATTTTAATAGCACAACGTACGTCGTGCGGAGTAGTTGTACTTGAGTTGCCTCTAGTGCTAGGAAAAATTAAATTAATTAACACGATGTCGAAAGGAGTTGGAGATTTTAATTCTAAATTAATAGAAGCAATCGGAGGATACGACTGTACAACAATACATCCTCATCATCAGACGATATTGTCGAAACTATACATTTGTTTGTTTCACCAGTGTACACTGTAATATAAAAATTAGTTTCATGAAATTGGTTTCTAAAAACCAATTCCTTCAAGTGTGCAGCCCGCCTTACGTTTGTCTTTTACGTTCTCGAACAATACTATCCAAAGCACTTATCGGCCTTCCCTCATTTCCTTGTTGAAGAAAAAATAATCTTAACGTTTTCCCAAAGATTTCTTTGCCTTCCGCAGTCGGATTGGTGGATCTGGTTCCTCGTCCGTGTCTTCATTTGAATTATGTTGATCTTGTATGAATTGAATAATTACATCATCAACGTATTCATTTTGGTCATAGCATTGCACATTCGAATCCAGTTGTTCAAATTCTACGTTGTTTAGTACTCTTACGTTATCATATTCTTAGGGAATTAGGTTCCAGCTGTTGATCGATGCTATCGACTTTCGTCCAAAAAACCACACTTGCGAAAACAATTTTTTATTTGTCCTGACTACTTACATCACGCCAGCTGTCTGAAATTAATTGAATTAATGCACTAAATAACATTTAACACACATCACATTTGAACATACGATAAGATAAAATGTATATAATGTAATGTGATAATCGATTACGCGAGTCGGTCGCGATTGTCGGATCTATTAATATTTAATAATTATACTGGATAAAAATTGTCCCGATTATCCGGATTCGAGGCCCAGATAAACGGCGTACTTTTACATTGCAAGTATACATTTGTTTTCGTAATTGTAGAATTGTCCCGTTTAAGCGGTTGTCCTTATTAACCGGTGTCTCTATTAAACGGAATCGACTGTATATCATTACAAGATGGAATCGAACCGCATTTGGTTCTGCCTTAATAACACGATTCGAATACAATTTCGATTTCGGTATATTAGTTGACAATGATAAAGTAGATGTAGCACGTAGATACTGCACAATTTGTGTTGTACTGTTACACTACTTTTTTTTTTTTTTTTTTTTTTTTCTCAATCCGAATTAAACGGGCCGCGTTTACTCCGGTTTTCCGCGACTGTCCATCCGTTTTAATCCAGTTGTTTTACTATTCGAATAGCCAAATTTTAGCGATTAACCGTCTATAATAAACCTGCGTTTAGATTATTTCTGTCTATGGCATCTCACCTCATTTTAAAAATGCGTAGGCACGTTACGACACGCCACCTTGTAACGATGTGGCATTCTTATATTTATGACGCGGTGTGGCGTACAGTGGAGTCAACTAAACAGCACGCGTCGACGCGCACACTGATGTTAAATAGCCTTGAATGAATATTATTCGGATAGGCAATCGTATAATTATCGGTAACATTGTAAATTATCTCCGTATTCCGGTGGCGCGGCTATTCAAATTAAATTTTAAATCACTCTGCGCAAGGTAGATGGTTATCGGATATTTACAGACACATACGAAAGTCCATGGCTATAAATATAATATTAGATTTAATTAATTCATCACGGTAATACGAATTTTACAAACAAGAAGGGAGCTCCAATCAACATCAGAATAAAACTTAATACAATTAACAAACGTACCTTTTTTTTTTTTTTTTTTTTTAAATATAACACGTAGTTTTACTACATAAAAATTGAATAACATTATGCATTTTGTAGCTATAATATATCGGTACATAGTTGTTTTGACAAGAACAATACATGTTTTATACTCATTGCATAAAAAAAAAAAAAAAAAAAAAAAAAATAGGTGTCCTGGTCTTTTGTTTTATTTAAATCAAAATCCATAAATCCGGATTATTCGAATAGTTAGGCAAACCTGGATAAGAATTTGATTCAAATCCGGATTCGGATATCCGAACACTCGGATTTCACGCGCAACCCATTATGTACGTCTGCCAAATTCATTTTTAGATTTATATTTAGCAGTTACTAATAAATATTATACAACATAATCGTGTAACCATTACCACCGGATGAGTATACAGGAAGGTATACAAAAAATCGCATTACATAAATAGCTCGTTCACAAACGACGTTCCATCTTTGAACTCTCGCGGGCCAGCTTACGACCACCACGCACGTGAACAGAAGATTATAGACTAGAAGATAATGTAAGTATCTTTGCAAAAGTGTTCGCGTTCTTACCGACTCTCGTTTCGTTTGTATCTTAGCTCATTCGCTTAAGGAGTTCTTTTTATCAAATCGTATTTAATACTAGCTGCCATCACCCGGCCTTGCTCGGGTCAAGTGTGTCGGTCATCCAGAATTGTCCGGCTGTCCCGCACATCATATTTTTAAAATTCATAACGGAGCGTGTAATATATTGGCTTTATTACGACGTGTGCTTTTTTATAAACATTTTTTTTTTTAAATTTAAATTCCATATTACTTTTAAATTTTACGTTACAATTGGGCCTTGCGTATTAAATATTTCTGGAACAAGCACAAATAGATTTCGTTTGCATTAGACACGGACAGAGTCAGTTGACCACGGGAAAAACATTGGACGGTTAGGTCTAAACCTGTAACGTTTAATGTTTGGCCCTGTCTTTTAGTTATGGTCATTGAAAAGCATGACTTTACGGGAAGTTAGAGCCGTCTAAACTGAATTGGTATCGTTGGGATTCTACGGATCAAGACCGTTTCTCCAGTTCCACAGCCAGTAAGGATCATGCAGACAGTTTTTTTAAAGATTTTATTTCTCGATTTCTTGCAAAGGACATCGGACCTTTGATCACGTGGTGCAACATTCCTGAGTAAAAGCATCCACTGTTATTCGGATGAACTACATAAATCCTGCCAAGGGCATCCGTTTTCTTCACTCCGGGATAACCTCCGACGGTGGTTCTTCGTTTTCTTCGTTGAAATATTTTGGTAGAACGTCTGCGCATGTATCGACCGGACTGAAATTGCCTTACTTCATTTCGAGAGTCAAAACTAAATCTACCTTGGTCACTACTTTTGTTTGTATGTTTTGTGGAGGAGGATTTAACGATTTAACGTAACGTTTTGGTTCCAATGGTAATCAAACTCGCCATTTTATTTTGTATAGTTATTTATACTATTTGGTTTCAACGGTAAATCAACAAATGTGTTTCATTTAATCTCGACATTTTTATCATTGTATATATATATATTATCTATATTATTAATTTTGTCGGACTGAATTTATGCCTAAAACCTGTTGATTCCGTGATGTCCTCTTTTATTAAAAATAAAAAAATAACAACATGACAATTGGATAAGTAGTTTGGGAGTAACCCGTAAAAAATATTTCCATTTTCGCTTATATACATATATATATATATATATATATATAGAATATAGAGATATCGTTGTTCGTCGCATAATCATGTGGGCAGAGCTCGGCGCTAACAAATTGTCGACGATGGGCTGTGATTAAAAATATTTGTCGGTTTCAAAAATAGGTTTTTACCCGTTTCTATGATCAATTAATCGGACATTTCACGATAATCGCGTATTGAAATATCAAAACAAAGAAACTATTTAAGTTTTGGCGACTTCAAAAATAAAATTATCGTTGAACTGCCGACTAGATAGTGTAAAATTCTCAGTTTGATAGGAGGTATCACCTCCCCTCCCCTTACCAATCACCAGCCCGGGCCGCGGGGTATAGTTAAGTCTACGGGGCCGCCGGAGACACAAGAATATCCCATACAAACGGCGGACCATATGGCTGGCTGGGGGGGGGCATGTCTCAGAAAAGGGCCGCAAAATCCAGAATTTATAACAGAACGCATAACGGAACAATACGATGGTTTTAATGGAAATTAATGTGGGCTATTAAAGGACGGGGATATATTGTGCGACCGGGGGCGCTAAATGAGGGGGCCTTGTTACGGCCACGGTATACAAATACTGAATATACACGTCACGTTTAAATAATAATAACCGCACTGTGGTAATTAATTGATTATTATGCGGCCAGGCATGTGTTATCTATGCGAGTTTCAACGTTTCGACAGTGGGTATACCTGGCTGTATATACGCCTTGGTTACCTATCGCGAAACACCAAAAGGATAATTATCGCGCTGATATTGCACACGTATCAGCCGTCGGTCGGTTAACCAATAATACGGTTGCCTTGAGACATCATTTTCAGTCGATCGTATGTCAAACGTCCTGCTTAAATAATAGGAATATATTCGGTGTGGCCGGTAGTAGGACACCGAAACGACATACGTATTACAAAATCGACCAAAGAGGTCCAAATCGATGGATTTTCGTGTTCCGAATGGAATTTTTTCTTAAAAAAAAAAAAGGTAATCGGATTGAAGCGAGAAATTTTGATGGCGGGAGTAGAATTTTAAACGAATATTGCGCCGTACAACATTATTATTGTACGGAAATTCGGACGATCGTTATTTATGTAATATCTCAAAATTCGTATCGTCATATAGGATAGATATATCGGAATCGTAGTGTTCAACGAATTACCAATAATAATCTTCAAAAACCTATAACGAAACGGTATTTCAGGAATACGGTGCGGAACATAGGTACACGCCTATGGTAAGAATGATCGAAATGATCTAACAACTGAATCAGACGGAATATCATTAAAAAAAAAAAAATTAAAACGTCAGTTAGGAAAAAAGAATCCTCGAGTATCTCGAGTAATCGGGCTATTCGTATACGATTCCTTCCTGATCAAAGCCCAGACCAATCCGCTGGACCTGGAGACTTGAAATTTCGGTGGTATATATCTCTTGTGGATAAGGGATGAGAAAATAAAGACATTTTGGAAATTTATACCCTAAAGGAAGAGTGCTCGCGCATGAATTTTAGCTCAATAGCTAAATTTAATGTCGGTTTCAATGTTTCATGCTCGTGCTACGTATATAAATAATAAATATTATAAAACAAACACGTTATTAATGATTATAAATTAATATAATTACAAATGTAATGCCTTTTGTCATATTACAATAAACCCTGCAATTATTATTGCCTATACCGAGCCGCGAATGAATTAATATATTCGCAGCAATATTTTATTAATTTACACACCGGATTATTGTAAACATTGCCAGTATTCGTATCGCCGTCTATTGCATTATTCATGCAATTAGATTTCCATTAAGTCGTGCAATTCAATATCTTTTTCGGTGTTTAACGACGGATAAAAACGATCGATTTGCGGGAAAAGCCGCTCGGTTTTCCGTTTGGAATGTTTTAATAGAAATAATACGAATACCGTGTTTTTATTTTCTCGCGAAATATGCCAACTTTCGATTTATATATAGCGTGGACTGTTTTTTTTTGTCTTTTTGTCGTATATTTGTAAACAGCTGATGGTTGCAGACAGTCGGTACTGCAGAGTTAAACATCTGGCAATCGAAATCAATTACGATTAACAATTATCCGATTACAGGTTAATTATAGATTTCCAGATATTTATCGGTTATTTACAATAGTACGTACTAGGTGTATTGTTGATATCTTACCGATATCCACATCAATACCCCAAAGACGTTTTAATGTCTCAAAAAGGCGCCGAGCACGTACTTAAGGAATATTTACTACGACTAAAGTAACAATACATTTGCTATTTTAATTACCATTAAAATCTAATAATAAAATCTATAATCTAATCTAATCTATAATTAATCTGTCGACTATTTTATATTTTAATACTCGACCAATAGCTGTTCGCCGAGAAGTTCTCATTCAACCGGCAGGGGTTCTTGATTATTATAACGGCACAGAAGTCGAGGGAAACAGACTACATATTGTACGAAGGAAAATAAACAATTATTGTTTCAATGTTTTCAAATAATTTAGGTGCGTAAACATTTAGTACATTCTGAGCAGCTTAGTTTACAAATTTAAATAAAAAAAAAAAATGTTATTATGTTTATGTTATATATAACCCCTCACCATTAGAGAATCGCGAGAACGCCACCGGGTGTTAAATCTCAGATACCTATACATTATTATTTCATATTTTATTAATTATATTCACTTTTAATTAAATTTAAGTGGTAATTTTGCATTTTCGATTATGATTATTAATAGGTATACAGGTCCATTAAGTTTTATCGTTGATCTTATTGTTTATTACACTTAAAGTCTACGTTTAGTTTGAAAGTTAATTTCCACAAAAAGTTGTTATGAACGATATTCATCGTATAAATGCTTTCAGATTCCGATTAAAGCGAGGGAGGAATATTTTTATTTTCGGTAAAGGCAGTTTTTCCAATAAAATGCAGCGTTTTTATTTGTCGGTAAACATTTTTTGGTCCCACGGTGAATAATATTAACGCGCTATAAACGTTTATTATTATTATTTTTTTTTTCTATAGAATTCGAGGGTTTGAATATCGTTTAAGATGCGAAAACCACAAATTCCAATAATAATAGCGACAAGTTTTAATTCCAAGTGCCAAACACGAATTCAATGTATGATTTATTGTTGCTTTTAACATTAAAAAAAAAATAAAAATAAATAAATAACTCTACCTCCGTGTTCCATTTTCCCGTCCTGATATAATATAATATTACTTATAAGTTATAGTACTCGTATTATATTGAATAATACGAGATAGTAGGTTTTTTTTTCTTTGTAGATTTGAATTTAATACTAAATTACATTTAGTGTCGAGCATTTTTAACATTTTACATTCGCGGAAAAGTAATTCTCTACCGTTCTCTATTATACACTTCCGGCTTTACGAGCGTGATTTTTACGATTTTCGTCAAATTCTGAACTTTAAATGATAATAATAATAATAAAAAAAAAATCGTGATTACCGGTTTTTGGTATATTTATATTGTCATACGATCAACATATGAACAAATTTCCGAGCATTGTTGTAAAGTCAAAACAGTTTTATCTACATTCGACCAAATAACAAAAACTAAAAAAAAAAAAAACATTGAAAATGTCAAATAAATAACATATAAAATGCCAGAACTTTAGATTGGAGAAAGATTTCCGGTTGAAAAATTGTTTACAGGCGCACATATACACGAGAAAAAAAAATACATATTATTTGGTCTCGTTTTGCTCGACTAAGTGTTGTATTATTGTCATTATTATTATTATTATTATACTCAGTAGGCCTATACTATTTTGGTGGAGCCGTAGTGGCGAGAGGCATTATTATTATTTTGAATTTGAAAGAAACTACGATAAATCATCGCATTTGAAAAACGTCTCTGAATCGTGCACGGAGTAAAATATAAAATATAATAATATCAAGTTATTATTATATACGTATTTCATGAAATACGCAAATGAAATATGAACCTTAATGTAAATTATGATCGAACTAAAACTAATAAAACGAATATTGTATAAGAAACTAGCTGTCCCGCCTGGCTTTGTCCGTGCCAATTTATTTCCCCGCATTTACAAGGAAAATTATTTTTTAAATAATAACTAAACTGTTCTATATCCCGTCCGTGTCACCAAGGAAACGCCAGCAATAAACAATCGAAATATAAAATGATCGAAAACGATTTTCTAAACTATTCTACGAGTTTATGAATTATACACGAGATACACAAGTCAATACTATTTGATCGATACGTGTTGATCGAATGATTAACGGTAGGTAACGGGATTTATTAATCGGGTAAAATAACTTGTAGGGGCACCAGAAAAGAAAGTTATAGTCGGGCAGGTATCTAAATAACCGAAATATTGAATAGTTTATCCGTTATTTTCCTCCGAGCAGTAGTAATAGTAGTAATAGTTGTACCAGTAGTATTAATCAATGGCGCGACTAGGATTTTGGTGCCCCGATGAAAAGTCAAGTCCGGGGCCCTGAAATTAATATCTAATTTATAGGAGTAATAGTAAGTTATTATTTATTTTTTTACGTTTCTCGCCTTTAAAATGCAATCTTGTATAAAATACAATTTAATTAATTTCACAGTTTACAAATAAGAAGTTTTTAAATTTAATTTTCTTAAGCAATAAGTATATAGAGGTTTTATTATTATTGTTATTATTACAAATGAAAATATAATTGGATAATAACAAGCGGAGTGCCGGGTGAGGGGGGGGGGTAATACCGCTACATTGGCTAAAATATACAACATTAATGAATAAGCCAAGCTATAAGGAAACAAATTTGATTTGTCAAATAAAAATCGGCATTTTTTTGATCCGGTTTTAAAATTCACAGTGGCGGATTTAATGGTCGTCTAGTGGGCAAATAATGCCGACGGGGCCCCTCGCCGAAATCGTGTTCCGGGGCTCCACCGAAATTATATAGTTAATTAATATAAAATATTGGACCGCGGCTTATGTCTATAATACCCGTATAAATCGTCGGCACGAAGCAAAACCCATCTAACCGCAAAAACTGAAATGTTTGCAAATAAATTTGTGTATTTACGTTTTGTATTTGCAACGTCTTCGATTATATATATATATATATATAGAGAGAGAGAGAGAGTTTTTTTTTGAGGGGGCAGCATACAGTCCACATTAAGGTGGCAGTGAGTTATCGTTCGTTAAAACTGGGTGTTCAACAGTGGGCGAATTTTTAAAACAACGCGAGAAATATTTGATCAACCAGCAAATTTAATTTGTATGTCTCTCCAAAAGTTGTACAGCGAACATTTGTACACGATACATGCCGCGCTTTAATTGGAAATCCGTTAAATTTCTAGTATACGGTGGGGTTTAAACCAAACTTAATTATTTGTCGGACAGCATGAACGCGGTTGTTGTCAATAATGGTGCCGCAGTACAGGGAATGGGTAAAAAATGCGTGATTGAAACTTAACAAATTTTTTAACCATTTTATTTTACACGGTACGAATCTAAAACATCGTACAATCTAATGGGACGAGCTACCGGGTCATTTCAGTTAGTTAATTCCGAAGCGGTTCGGAACTACGTGACGGGTTGGCTCGACGACGACGACGACGACGTCCGTCTCTGGACTTCCTGGCTGGTTGAATGGACCTGAAACGAATCGCTTCCCTGCTCTCGGCCGGAGTTCTTATGCAGTCGGTCGGTCTCCACCAGTCCGCTGGTGGTGGTGGTGATGGTGGTGGTGGCGGCCGTGGTGTCTTGTGGCTCTTGCCACATCCTGGTCCGCATGCCCGCTTGCCGTTCGTGTCCCGTTTGCTAATTACACGTGTAATTCGTGCACGTCAAGACCTTAATCTAAACGACTTTTGGCTTCGCCTTAACTTACAAATTGGTACGCCGAATTACGTACACGCGCACCTATCCTATACTCACAGAACGTTCTCGTTACAAGTCCAACATTAGTTTATTATCGCTCATTTGTACGTGGGGTTAGGATAGAGTCCGCAACAGTATGTATATTGTATGTACATATATATTTTTTGTAATACGAAAATACATTTACTTGTCGAGCGTGCCATAATAGGTATTGTTCGATAAATTTGTCGATTCTAGATTGATAAAAAAAAAAAAAAAAAAATACCTTAGATAATACGTATGAATATAGAATATATACAGCGTACGTCTGAAAATCGGATCTTCAAAATTTGATCTCGGTCGGACCTAATAAAAAAGGCGCGCTTTGAACAAGCGGTTTTATGAACACGTTTTTTTTTTTGTTTTTTTTTACTCGGCATATGTTACCCGAAATCTTAAATCTGTTACGAACAATTTTTATCCAATCTCTAATGTAGAACCGATTATTTCCTATACAAATAGCATCACTTATTCCCACAAAGTCAACCCATCCATTCCAAATCGAGAAAACTATTATACCGTTTCACATGATTTATGAGCACTATAAAACGAAAACCATCAGTAATTGTTCAATGATAAATGTTTGTAGTTTTATAACTTACCTTATTTTTTTATAGCCCACGGGAGGGGGGTTACGAAACGAGTAAATTCAACGCGCGTAAAATATTTTCCCAACTCCGTTTCCCCAGTGACCGGTGAAAATATCTCGGATACAAAAAAATCTCTAGGTAAATAATATTTCCTAAAAAAAAAAAAAATAATAATAATAAACTAGGATTAGGTAATATTAATATGTGTATGTGTATATATATATATATATATATATATATATACATATTTTTGTAATATTAAATTACGATAATTATTTTTATTTAATAAAATCCTAGTAAATCCACTAGAGTTTGTCGGATTAAACTCGTACAAATTTAAACGTAGAACCGTTTTGTTTTTGTCCCCCCCTTTTTTTTACGGAGACACAGTTTAACCCGGAACCGTTTGCCCAGCGCTTTCGCCATTCGAATGGGTAAAGAAAAAAAAAAACCGGGGTTATTTCTCGGCGTTCGGTGATGCACAAATTTTCCACGGGTGAAATCCGCGCGAGTCCGTCGGATTCGGAACGGGGCGGCGTTTGTTACGACGAGTTACGCGCGGCAAGGTTTAGGGGGTAGGGGCCGAGGGGATGCTCCGTGTAGGTGTATGATGAACACTCGGACGGCGGATGCGGCGGAGTAGTCGGCGGAGGCAGAGGCGGCAGAGGCGGCGGCGGCGGCGGCGGCGAGCCACCAGTATCATTTTCCCGCCGGTCCTGTTAGCGCGAAGGCGAGCGTTGATCGCGCGAAATATCCGTTCGTGTAGCGTACACTTGTTCGCAAACTCCTCGGGTCCACGGAGCGTGCGAGCGTAGGCCGCCGACCAAACACAACCCCTAGCCTACACCGGCCCAATACGATTTCGGGATTTATGACCGTAACCGTCATTCTGATCGAATATTAATCGAATATTAAAAAGTAAAGTAAAAAAAAAAAATGTAAACAATAATCGATATAATTTCGAAACTCGCCCGCCAAATTTACCGTCACGTGCAAATATGGAAGACCTCGTGAGTACAATATTATTTCTATACGTATTATCTATTAGTATTAGTAATGTTATATGATGTTTTATGATCGTGTTTATATAAAAAGAAATTGCGTGAAATCAATATATATATATATATATACTTTACCATTCGGCGATATTTTAAAAAAAATTCTCCTTCTAAATCCCAATAGAAAACTAATTTTTCATTTTTTTTTTCATTTAACTACTGTTACATACTATTATTCCGGTTTGTAAAAGTTTAAACAAATAATCGTAACTAATGTATTTCGAATCTTATACCGCATGCACACCTTGTCTATGTAGACTAAGAACCTTCGCTGTCCGAAGCCTTAACTTTAACTTAACTAAACAAAAAAACTAGTTATAAAATAATCGTTGTTTTTGCATTCATAATTTTCGGCAATAATATAATCAAGATATCGTTAGGTATTTATTTATTCAGGAATAAGAATAATACAGACGACTACTCGACTAAATATTGTTATTCAACGAAATGAGTTATTCTATATGATTACATTGAAATGTTGCTGAGAAGCATAATATAAATACTTACTAAATATTAATTTGATTATTTTTTACGAAATTTAATAATTATTTTTATTGTTATACTTATATATATATATTTGTACGTCCAGGTAGATGTATAAATATTTGTACCAGACAGGTACCTAAATTAAATTAAAAATTAAATAGGTTTTTTTTTTTTTTTTTCAAAAAATAAAATCATAACACTGGGAATGGACGATTGTTAATTGTTTCTCCGGTGAAAAAAAACACACATTTTTTTTAGAGAGATACGGATGATTAAAAAATTATCTGGAATTATTATAGATGGGCCTTTTTTTTTTTAATTTCCCGGTTCGATGCATTGAAAATAGCGTAAAACCGAAAAGAAACTGCATATAAACATAACATATAACAACTTCAATAAACATACATAAACAAGCAAGCTATCGTTTCAAACTTAACGATGGATATTGCCTATAATGTTTTCGATATTAAAATAATAATAAAATATCGGCTCGTGCTTTTTTATACTCGGACGAGTAAGAGTACAATGAAAAATATAAAAGTAAATATATAAAAATGTAAAAAAAAAAAAAAAAAACATGTACTTTATATGTCCAGTCTTCCAATTTGTGGGTGGGGGAGACGCATGGGGACAGACCTCTTCTGCTATTTTTTTTTTTTTTAGCGTCCCCTTCCTAATTAATCTGTTGAGAACGGGTACGTCTCTTTTTACAAATAATGATATTTTCAACAAAAAAATGATGTATATATATTGTAAATATTGTTTTCTAGAATTGAATATTTATAGTTCAGTGATAAATTATTGTTACTATCCGTATTGCTTCGTGAAGTAATAAAGTAAGTAGTTTAGCCGAAATCCAAACATAACATTTTTTTTTTTTTTTTTTTCAAAAATATGAAACAACTTTATGACAAATAAAACAAATAAAAACGCAAGAAAAACCTTGGCTCGATTTAAGTTGAGTTAGTATTTTTGTTGTAAATAATCGCAAGGTCCCCATCTCCCCCACCGGTTAGGTTGAGTCCGTTAATTGTGAGCAATGCTAATTTTTTTTTTTCAAGTCTCACAGTTCCCCTTTTCTTTGATTTTTTCCAATTCGAGCAGTGATTATATATGTTTGGATCATATCCCGAACCTGTACGAAATCCGTATTTCTTTTGACGTATTAAAACGGTGCAACGGGGGCGGGGGGGGGAAATACAAAAGGTCAAAACCGCGGTGCCTGTTATTATAATTTTACTATATTTTACAATGCGGTCAAGAGAGAAACCGCGCGTGTATGTTGGGCAGGACGGTGAATAAATTTAGGTAAAACTTTAGGCGTTGTTCGTATACTAACGGGTAGGTATTTATTCAGGAAATCGTAAATCAAAGAATATTCTCGTGGCGGGTACCGCCGAACCAACAACGCGCTTACCCCCTGCAAACGGCATTTATTTGTTTAGATTTTTTTTAAATTTTTTTTTATTTTGCGAGTAAATATTCGTTACGTGCGATTAATTAACCGCATAGGCCGTGCACCTTTCGCGCGATTATAATTACGCTATAAATCCGTTAGATCAAACACGACAGAGCCCGGGGGCTCATAAAATATTCACGTCGAGGCCAGTTCAAGATGTCAGAAATCGGAACATAAATATACAATTCCGGGGACTGGAACCTTCCAACGATCGTATTCGGTTATATCATAAAATTCTCCCAATTCTGCTGTCGGGCAGCGTAATAATTTTTTAGTTCACCTATACCCAATTGAAAATATAACAATATACAATGCCAATGTCGAAATGAGTGATTGAGTTTTGTTGCGTAAAATACTATTTAAAAACCACTAACGTGTATGTGAAATGTGTTCGTTTGCCGGGTAAAGTTGGTTTTCCGATACGCCGGACTTCCGGTCGAGGCCTAATCATTTCGGATAATCGGTGCGTCATAAAAAAAAAAAAAATGATATTACTATTTTTTTACCCGTCGCGAAACGTCACTCAAAATAGTCATAATTTTTGATAACACGTTCGCCATGTTTCTATACCGGAGTCACTTAAGTACGGTGCAGTTAAGACGACAGGCTCGTGATGCGAAAATGATGATAATATATAATATTTGGATTTTTAGACACAACATTTAATTGCGAAGATACGTCGGTGGTTTTCCTTACTTACCGAATAATAGGCGACCATTAAAATTAATGCGTTCTGCGGATATTTATACCGTATTCAACGTTATTAAAATGTAAAACAAAATAATAATATATTTTTCGTTTACGTAACGACGCATTACAATCGTATTGCCGTTTTAGATGAATTGTTTTATTGTAATATTATTCATAGCGAGAGAAAAAAAAGAAAAGAAAACTGGTAAAAGGTTATTTCAGTATATATTGTATTGTATTATGCTAGATTCAAATATAAAGCGATCATTATACATATATATAGAGAATCGTGATATTAAAAGAGGCGGTTTTTCAAATGTTCAAATACGCATGTATATTTATATTTTGATAACGTGTAAACGGAGGAAAAATACAGAATTTCATGGTTAATTTATAAACGAAAAATTATTTCTTTATTAGTTTAAAAAAAAAAAAAAAAAAAAAAAACAATGGATATATTTCGCACCGTGGGTAGACCACTGTTGTAAATTGAAAGTTGACAGGGCAATATTTTAGTTTATAACGATAAATCATTGCGAACGAAAAACGATTCTGACCGGAATTCGGTTAAAAATTGTACGATATATTTAAATTGAACATTAATTAATTATTAATTTTAATAACACAATAAATTTCAATTTATCGTGTTTTCAACGAATTTCAATATAAATCTGCACTTAAAACGCAGGTGAAAAGACATTTTTTTAATGACAATTTCAAATGGTTATTCGATAAAAACTCAAAAAAACTTCAGAATCTTTTGAAAATTGTATCACGTCTATGAAGTGTTAAGACAGTTTTAAGACTTTATGACAAAAAAAACCCAATTCAAATTAACTGATACGGCCGTTGCATAAATATTCTCCCGTTTTCCCCCTATTATTATGTAAAAAATTGAAATTGATGACTGTAGTGAGTTATCTGGTAGTAAAAGAGTTCACAGACAAAAAATATAACATCACAATTATATTAAACACTTCATATTAAAACCGATGCTTTGCATAGAATCAAAAATAAAAAAAACAATTTCCAAGACTTACAATATTTTCACGGATTACCTATTTATTATTGTATTTTTAACATAATTTGAAAGAGATATAATATAATATACGCTTTGTTTTAATCTAGCCGACATCACCCGGCATTGCTCAGGTTAAGTTTGGTTCTCCAATATCGTTGCTAAACGGTACTGAACTGTCGAAAAAAAAAATATTGTTTTTTTTTTTAATAATCTTTTTAACTTCTTTTAAAAACGGGACTCTGTTTCTGGTGAAACCTAAATTAAATAGGTAATTACAACTGTTATTTTTTCATATAAATCACCAAGGTAACCCATAAATCAACAAAAACAATTAGTTTTTTTTTATTAAAAATACCCTTTAGCCGCCGAATTCCGGAATATAATATTGCCCGCGTTACTTAGAGATAGTGTAGCTTTCTATTACTGAAAGAAGTATTAGAATCGGTTCAGTAGTTCCAGAGGTTACCCTCTCTACATACAAACTCACAAATTTTATCCCTTTATAATTATTATTAGTATAGATAACTATCGTTGAAAGCTAAGTTTGTGGGTACAATCCATTGATCACATCTGTGTGGGGGAGTGGGAGCTTGACATTTTTACCAATTTTATCATTAACAAAATCAGCTTTGCGCCGTACTCTATACTAGTTTACGACACAACATATATACGTATAGGCAATTAGGTATTATAGACGCACGTACACATTTACAGTCGATTGGAAAAAAAACCGTACATTTTGTAAAAAATTATATCGATAAAAATCAATTCTAAATTAATTTGATAAATGAAAAAAAAAAAGAACTATCGTTTTCAAGCAAATATTGTAACATGATGTATTGTAATCAATAATTGTAGATGGAAATTTATAATTGTCTTCAACTGACTGGCGGACAGTAACGGTTAGACGAATATTCAAGTATATTAACAATTATGTCGACAATCGACCGATTTTATGCGAGCACTTAATAAAATAACGTCGCGTCGGACAACAGACAGGTGTTATAACTGAAAATAAACTCGAACTTTATTATAATATTTTACTTAATTCGTCAGAACGCATTGCTCTGGCGAACTTACAAAACTAAATTTCTTCTCGAATCCCTACGGACCGTACCTACAGCGCGGCGTAGTGAGATTTGAAATTATTTTAAACGAATTCGGATTTTTCTTCTTGTTTTTTTTTTTTTTTTTTTATCCACCAACGCGCACATATTGGACGGTATATTGTTTTTTTATTAGTTTTCCGGATAATATTAAAACATTTATCAACTAATTTCACGCTTTGTTGAAAAATATAACGAAACAATAGCTGCAACTGTGAAAATATTTTATTTTTGTTTTTTTTTCGGTTTTAAACAATATACGCCAACGTATAATTTTAACTCAATATAAATTAATTAAATAGACTGAATGTAAATTTCAGTATTTTTTTTTTTTTTTTTTTAATTCTGAACTGGGCGAGACAACTATTGATTTTGTTTTTGTAAATCACTTACACATTTCAGTTGTTTTAAGGAGATTAATCAATTTTTTTTTTTTTTTTTTACTCATGATAACAAACGTACAATAAAATGCATTCGTTGTTTTTTGTCGTCATGACGGTGGGTTTATTTAATTTCACTGACTGAATTATTTTTATAACTAAACCCATGTATATTTGTCCTCGTATAAAAAAAAAACTTCGCTATACGTATAAATATTATTACGCACCATAAGTATAATTAATCATTTTTAACAATACATACCATATCATATTTAATAGGTTAGGTCGCGAGTTAATTAAACGTATGACCCACATCGTAAATATCATTTAGTTTAGTTGAAATTTATTGTTTATTATCAATTCAAAATAAAATATATTTAATTTGCACATTATCTGGTATTATGTTCACCACACGTAGTAGTACCCATATAGTAAAAAATTTAATTTATTTGTTTCTTTTATGAACGACAGTGTACATACACGCAATGCACAGACGAATTGTTTTACTAAGTCGGCGGGCACTTTGGCAAAGTAATTTTCAAAATACCCGGGTCGGTACTACAAATAGCGCTGGAAATCAACAGAGTAATAAAAATAATATAAATAACGAGCAAAACTGCGTTCGTTTCACGCTGTTCAACATAAAGTCTGTTAAAGACAAAATAATAAATAAACAATATTTTTAGAGAGAGAGAAAAAAAAAAAAAAAAAAAAAAAAAAAATAGCTTCGAAAGTTTGAAATTATTTTGGCGTAGACCATTTTTCCCGCGTTCACATTTAGTAATTAATAACATATCAGATCCCCCGTGAATTAACTAGTTTATAGCGATGGAAAAACGGAAAATCCATTACCTTATTACTTATTTATGTATATAGGACATAGGTAGTGTACACCTATAGATACCACAACTACGTTACCTACGTACCCATTCAGTCTCGCGAGACATTCGTTTTCCAATAATAATGGCAATAATAATAATAATAATAATAATGTGTTCGTGACGATTTAACGCAACACTAACACGTTTATCATAATTAAATATTGTCACTTTATGCGTAGATGCTCGTTTTATATGCACATAAAAAACGCACTGAGTAACGATCTACGTGTATGTTTTGTTAATAAAGTAGCGACCCGACGCGATATCAAAAAAAAAAATTCCATTCCAAAATCCTCTCAAACCAGAAACCCATTACAACGCCGTACGCCATCAATCGCCCATTCCCAAAAAACCCACCGATAAGACTAAAACGATTATGGTCAAGGAACAAGTATTACCTAAACAAAAAAAAGTGCATTTCCCCACTAAGAACCTATCAGACGAAATATGAAGTACTGTCGCTAAACGGGTCCGCACCCCTCAAGTCAATCGTGCACTTTAAATATATCTACTGTTATACCAATAAACCTCTAATTTTATATTTGTATAGATTGTTAATAGAGCTTTTATTTGAATAAAAAAAAAAAAAAAAAACATATGTATATATGATATAAATTGCATTCGATTGCATCCGAAAACTCGGGTTTGGACATAATCGATTTACTAATCTACGCACAGTGGCGTCCCAGGAACGTAATTTAGAAGGAAACGATCATAAAACGATCCGTTACGACTTTAACGTACGTATTTTAAGTACGAAAATACCTTTTTGTTGTGCTAATAATTTAATACCGACCGTATTTTAATTTTAATGATAGTTCGAGTGGGTCAAGGAAAGATAAAAAAATAAAAAAATAAAAAATAAAGGAAAACACAATTTAAACTATTATACTGTACAAACATTTCGTATTGGTTTATTTTGAATCCAGGGGGGTGGCGATAGGCTCTTCGCCTTTAAATACGCTCTTGCCTAATCATAATACCGTATACCTTTCTATTATATTATGGTATTTACGTAATTACAATTGTAGTTTACCATTTTTATGGTTTGTATCTTAAGGTACGTTTTAAAATATATAGATAACGATACGGGGTAGTCGCTAGAATAACGGTTATCTATAGGTTCAGATAGAAGATAGTTAATTTTAATGATTTTTAAAAAAAAAAAAAGTTAATTTGTTTCATTACTTATCAAAAAATTAATCGCATAACGTATACCGGATACTACGTGAATATTTCAATAATGTTGCGTGATTGATGTATATCAAAAATTAAAAATACTTCAAAATTAATTTATTAACTACAATATTTACTCAATGCGATATATCCCGAGAAAATGATAGTAATCAAATTCTTTTTTTTTTTTTTTTATATATATATATACGACTCACAGAGATAAGGACTACAAATGTTCATATTTTAATTAAATTTGTTTGTTTTAATAAAAAAGTTTTTAAAAAAAAAAAATAACTTTTTTAGTTTGAAAAATTTGAAAATTATGGTTTTATAGAAATTATTTTTCTGAAAACTCTGTCGTATCAACTTTTTATTTGCATTAATCTCGGGGTTTTTAATATATATTTTTAGTTCACGGCAAAATATTGTATAATTGAAAACCATATGTTTTATCTCATTTTCTGATATGTTTTGTTCAGCAAAGTACTATTATGTAAAATCAAAATACTATTACGTGTACTAATACACTGTTTTTTTCTGCACTAAAAAAAAAAAAAAATAATAGAAATATTGAAAATTATAGGGCTATTTAGAAAAATAAATTCTAGAAAATTGGCTGTCTTCGAAGTTTTCGAAAACAACAAAATTTTCAAACTTTTATTACCAAAACATAAAAATGTAATTAAAATGCGATTATTTGTATTCGTTATCCCTGTAAATTTTATATAAATATATAAAAAAAAAAAAAAATTAACCAGAAATTGATTACCGTCATTATCTCAGGAGATATCGATATAATGAGTAAATCTCCGCGGGAAACTCTGTACATAAATGTAAACTGGACATTTTACTGTTTATAATTGGGGGAAGTATCGGGTTCGGGAATTTTGGTTTTTAATATTATCCCGGCCGTTAATGCCTGTCAAAGTGTTAAAACCGCGCGGGGATTGAGATCGGTAAGCGGATTTACGAGGGACGGATTCGGGTATGGACACCGGGCAATAACGACTCGGTGCGTTTGTTCTTTCTTTTTTATTTATTTCTACAATTAAATCGCATTGTATAAGCCCACAAAATACGTAGGTACAGTAACGATTGTGCCTCGGGGTCAAACCAGGAACCCGGAGTGGTCTTCTTTATATATATATATATACGTTTTAAACCACTCAGAAAATTACAAAGACACGCGTTTCGGCGCGAGGCGGTTTGTTTATAAAACGCGCTTTTGCCGGGACGGTAAATTAAAACGTATTTATTTTGGCCCGATACCCGACGAATACTGCTCGGTTCGGTTGTCTTTAGGGATTACGCCCTAGAGATAATTCGAATTGACAAATTTACTACTGGTTTCGGTATATAAGATTAACGGGGGGGTTGTAAAGTAGAGAGAGAGAAAAAACCAAAAACGTCTTCTCTCCGTTCGCACGGCCGTACTTTCGGCGTTACAGACGGGGTCTATAATTATTTGCAAATAATTTACACCGGATTAGTATAACAACACGCTATTCGGACGTGTACCTATAGAGTTTAGAAAAAAAAAAAAAAATGAATGTCTAACATTTTAATTTTATTCTACGTCAAATGTAAATGCGTGTGTTTATAAAGCAAATGTATGTGCATTTTTTTTTATAGTTTAGATTCTATTGCGAAAATATTGCGCTGTTTGCCTGCAGTATTTAATGTGTGAATTTCAATCAAGGACTAAGCACCTACCGTTACGAAAAAATGTTAGACGGGTCAGACTTATTTATCGAGCCAAAAAACATCATGTTTTCAAACACCACCTATAATACTCATTTGGGGTATTTTTATAAACCGACTTATTCTCTCTTGTATCGTAATCGTACGTTTTAATCCAAATACATTTTACTTAGCATTGTACTTTCGTATAGTATACTGTATTTTGTTTCGTTTAAATCAAAAAAAAAAAAAGAGACTTAATGTCTGCTGTGTAAATTATACTGCTGTTCTATAGTATTTATTAGTGATGGTAAATCGAAAAGAGAATCGCTATGCGAACAAGATTAATATTACGAAAAAGTAATAATAATAAAACATCCAGGTCTTATTAAAAGGAGTTTTATTAAATACACAGATGCATTTGTTTTGAATACCGTAATCGGTAATTATTTTTTGAGTTCTCGTATTTGCAGAGCACAAGTATAGTACTTAATTCAGTTCAAAAAGCATTCTCAACTCGTTTGCACATTGCCTTAAAACGCGTGTTTTAGTGTTTCGGAAAATACTTAAGTATTGCCTATTCATTATTTTCAACACGTCCTACAAGTAATGGTATTCGTTTGTTCGTTAAAATTTAGATAAAAAATTCTTTGGCCGATTTGAAGCAAGTTGAATAATAAAACAATAACTATTATACTGAAGTCAAAATGTTTTCTTTTTATACGTCGATTTTTATACCCTCTTGAATATAAAGTGCAGTTTTTACATTTTTTTTTTTTTTTTTCAAAAAACCTTTTCAAATATACTACTAACCAGGGGTAGGTATCTACCAAAACGGTTGTATTTGTTAAAAAAAAAAACAAAAATGTTTAATAACGAAATATATGACCAAAGCCGACGAAGTGGATAGTGTGTCAATTCAAGTCTGCTGGCGGTAAACCAGAGAACGAATATTTTGGCTCGTGTGTTGTTATTTTGGCACTTTCAGAATTTTACAATTTGACGAACAAGCGAAAAGGTTAAACGCCGATTGTACATCCGTTGCTAATATAGTTGAATAAATGCATTTAGTGTTTTTGAGTTCAAAAGGGTTACTATTGCATATTGATAGGAGATAAATTCTGCGACTGTTGAAAATAAAATGAGTGTATTTACGACAAAAACAACATAACCGAACGTATTTCAACAATTTCTCACATTGTATTATACAGAAAAAAAAAATAAATAAATATCAAAAATCTATCGTTATAAATGAGTCAACTTTAACTCAGTTTGAACAAGTCTGATTCAAGTCTAAGAAATAAAAGGCAAAATTTGAAAACTGTAGAGAAAAGCACACTTTAAATATGAAAGGTTACTTCGCTTATAAAAAAGCAGTAGAAAAACTTATCCAAAAAAAAAAAAAAAAATGACAGGAGTACAAAGAATACAATACAAACCGGCGAAACCAGTCATTCAACATGATTTTTTCTGAGTTCATCGAATGTCAAACGCAAGGGTCCACAAACTCAGACTCATAGTCAACAAAAAACAAATATACCATCGCTATCCAACGTGATGGCAGCATTAACAAGAATAAACGAGAGATTGGACAGGCTAAAATATAGCCAATCGGAAAACAACGCACAAAAGAAAAATAAATGAATCGGATACTTCGAACGCGGTCTACAATAGCAGACGAAATCCAAAAGTTTGCTCGCAAACACGAGACAAGGTTAGATCACCATGTCAGTCCAATGGCCATCCAATTACAAGACAACGCCAAGGATATTGGACGTCTTAAGCGTCGGAAACCATATGACTTAGTTTAAGAACTTAAATTAAGAACAGGAGACACTTCATTAACGTGTAAAGTATATATAAACATCTAGTGTGCAAAATATATACTGTCAAGCATATGTATAAAGGCCTTCGGATCGTTTAAATAATAAATCTCCAGGGCATTCAAAGATAATAAACAAACAAATAAATAAATACTTATAGTATTGCCGTTCGCGGTACGTATACTTATCTTAAATTCTATTAAATGGAAGTCGCGGTAAAGTGCATGTTAAAAGTTATACGTAGATAAAATGAAATTAAACATTACAGTATTTTTCAATCAATATGAAATGCAAAAAAGCCAGTCGAACATAAAGTAAATTTGTCTTCACCAAGCCAAACTCCAGTCGCCCCGATATAGGTATATATATATATATATGTGTAGGTACATACATAGTAACCATGGGAATTAATAAAGACGAACGTGCAAACATTAAGTACCTATACCTCCATTTGATATCTAAAATGAAATCCATTTTACATCGTCACAAATCGCAATTATTTCTACAGTTCAGGTCGTATTATATTAAATGCTTAAATTGGAAAACAATTTTACGGCGACGCAAAAGAGTAAAAAAGAAAAAAAATAGCCAACATACTTCGCACCGTGAGTGGTCCAATGTATTAGGTGGACATTTGGGAAGGTAATTAAATCGTGAATCATCGCAAACGAAAAACCATTCCAAGCGTGCCCGTTTCGAAGTTTTTTTTTTAAAAAAAAGAAGAGGTACCTCCTATAATTCAAACACAAAATATATAGGCAATGATTTTATTGGATATTATATGTTATTATGTTTAATTATATTTGACAATATACACCCACGAATTAATAGTATATTGAATTTGTGTACAACCTCAACTTTTAACATTGTCATGTTTGAGAATATCATATTGTTATTATTATTATTTCGAATTTGATTTTGATCAACCATAGAAACTCTTCTTTTCTTTTTTCGCATTTTCGGTGTGTATTTTACTATTGTTCCGCCTGTGTGTTATTTTTTTTTCGTTGTTGCTAGATTTGATCCAAAAAATACAATACCATTATAGTATTTCTATATAGGCCGGCAATGTTATATATATATATATATAGAACGAATATTGGATTGTGATGCGGTCTGAGAACTGTGGCAATCGAGCATAAAACCCAATAAACGATTTGTCCTAAGGGTAGATTATTATTTATTTAAGTTTTTGTTTTATGTAAATATATCCAACGTGGGGAAAATCGAAAATACTCATAATATTTGGTGTATCATTGAAATTCAAACAAAATATAATTTGGTTAGGTTTCTAACCTTTCGTTAGAAATGTACTTTATGTGCTCACTTCCGGGCACATAAGTTTATTTATTTAATAAATATTATGTAATTTACGATGTTGGTTTTATAATTCCGCATAAATTCGATAGCCGGTCAGATTTGAAAAAAAAAGACCTTTTAAATATTATTACTGTTCGTTCAATCGTTTATTTCGTATTATTAATAATTCAATAAACTGTTGCTCAATGTTTGTTTGTATGTTTTAAATATATTATACTAAAAAGATTTATAAAAAAAAAAAAAAAATTATAAGTATATACACACACGAGTATAGTTTATTAACAAGGTCACCCCTCGCACGGAGAGATTTAACTACAGAAACGATTAGGAGGGAGGTGGATGGTAAACTCCTATATACAAGCTTTTATTAAATTGAAAAAAGTCTGAAAGAAAAATACAAAAAATATATGTTAAATCATATCAATACAAATATTATAATACCAGTGTAAGAGATTAGGTACGCCGTTTTTTGTTTTTCGTTTTTTAGCCAAGTAACGAGAGGTCTGTGTGTAGGAGATTACGTTATATTTTTTTTTTTTTTTAAATGTACGTAAAAAAAGGTTATTCGTTTAGAAGTTTTTATTCACACTTGGCCGAACGGTTGGCCTTTAATTTAATTTAATTAACGTTGCTTTTTTGTATTTTTCTATACGTTTCGTTTATAGTTTGTTTTATCGTCTTCGAAAATTAATAATAATAAAAAAAAAAAAAAAAACCATTTCATAGTAACGCAATTTCAAACATCAAACACGCACGTATATGGGAATGTTTTATCATATTAAAACGGATAACCGAACGCCACTGGCAGTCTCTGTGCTGCAGTATTGTATTATATAATAGTATACCACGTGGTACCCGTTTTTTTTTTTTTAGCGTATATTCTCCTCGTATTTTTATCACTGAACTTTTGTCTGAAAAATAGACGTACGCGCGTCGTAAAAAGCCCACCACCAATAAAATGGTCGACAACGCACCGCGCGCGCGGTTGGTTAATCCGCTATAATAATTTTCAGACGCGTATACCGTACAGGGTGGTTTACAAGGGGAACTTTTTTTATTTTTTTCATTTTTCTCACGCCGGATGTTTCTGAACGTGAAAATCAAACGACGGTTGTTTGTCGCGAAATCCGACGACGGCTCCTCCGACGCCCGAAAAGACAAAACAAAAAGAAATAGCGGTCGCGTGATTTTCAAATCGGATCCGTTTAAAATACATCGTTAAAACGCGCAGGTTTCGGAGAGAGGAAACTATCGTGTTGTTTTTTTTTTTTTTTTTTTTTTTTTAAATTTTTTTTTATATATACAATTATCTCCTTTCGGACACCCCGCCGCCGAGCGCCTACGCGTTTATCGGTTCCTCGGGGGTGTGTTTTTCGGAAACGCACCCTGTATATAAGAATAAGGGGAAAATATCGGCGAGCGTCGGTGAATCTACCGCGGCAGCCGTTGTCGGTCATTAAACTCGTTTTGCCTCAGTCATTTTTATTCGTCAGAACACAATAATTTTCGCTTACTTTAATGTAAAGGATGCCACCCACCCTCCGCTCCCACAGTATATGCCGGGCATCCGTTTATATAATCCACCGCCGCAATAATTCCCGTACAATATGGACTTTAAAAAAAAAAAAAAATACCGCAAAAGACGTTTTCCGGGATCAAAAACAATAATTATAGACATAGATCGGTATAATATGGTAATTCGCCACGGGTTTTACGATAAGTACACCGTCCGTTCAAACCACGAAGGAATAAAATCGTTATAAACAGCAGGGTTTTACATGGCTCGTCCGTGCGTTACAAATATTTCGATTCCGTAAATATATTTTCAATTATAGTTAATATATATATATATAATACAATCGCTCTGTATAATAACGCATGGGCTGAAAAGTCCCGGGCCTAACACATAGATAGTGCTAGTGTTTTGGAATTCACCTCATTTTTTATTGATACTAACCTGCAAAAGACAGCTGTTCAAATTTCATAACAATCTGTTTATCAGTGTGTGAGTTATTGTGAGCTAAGAGTGACCGTTACTTTTGTTATTTTCAAAAAAATGGATCAAAAACAATTTCGTGTTTTAATTTTACATTGCTTCTTGATGGGAAAAAATACCGGTCAAGCGTAGAAATGCCCGGAAAAGTGTTTATGTGAGGACTCCGCTCCATCAGCAGCAAAAATAGAACGTTGGTATGCTGACTTCAGACGTGGTCGTAGATACACAGATGATGCAGGACAAAGTCAATTTTTAATGAAAGAACCGTGTTTGTTTTATTAGGCCCGGGCCTTTTCAGCCCATGTGTTAATTGATATAGGTATACGTGATAGTAGTGTGTTTGAAAAAAAAATTCAATAATATTATTATATTATTTTGTTTAACCCTAGAATAGTAACGTTAAACTATACTACAGTATAGGTAATAATACGTAAATTTTACGTACAACGTATTTTTTTTTTAATAATCTGCAATTAACCCGTACTTTTTTATATTTATTTGTTTTATACTCAAACAAAATATGTTGTATAATATAGTTGTATTCATTTTTTTAATTATAACAAAAGAAATAAACATGCTAAAATTGTAATATAAATTATATATTTTTATACTTTAAATAAATTTGTTGTTTAAAATAAATGTCTATTTTTAAATATAACAAAATATCAACATTATAGACTTCATAACATAACATAATAGACCATATTTATACATTTTTAGTCTTATAATAAATTTAAAAAAAACAAAATATGAAAGTTTCCTTAACATTCAACACATTTCTTTTTCTGATGTTCTCCACAAACAGGTCTTTGACATTCGATGCAATATGTGGTTGTTAATCTTTTTTTTTATATGCACAGAAAGTGCAATATATTCTTGGACCTGATTGAGTATTATGATTATTTGTACCAGTTGTACCTTGTTTTTCACCAATCACCTCTTGTATAGTGCGCCTAAGTTCTATACTGATACTTGGAATTGTCAACCTTTGACATTGCCATTCTTCTGATAATTGCTTGTGCAAATGTAACATTAAGTGTAGTCTAGATAGTGGCTTTTGGTTATCTTTATTTTTTTTATAAAAATTATGCAAATAAATTACGTAAGCGTTAACGTTAGCAATATTCAACACGTTGTAAAAAAAATATAATGGCTATCGTTTTGTTTTTCGATTGCAATTCATATTATAGACCATTTGATCAAAGGAATCTACGCCGCCTTTTGTGGAAGTATAATTCGTAATTATTTCCGGTTTTTTGATGTTTCGATCTAAAGACGAATCTTGATGAGCAGATGATATTAAAGCTACAAGTTTTTTTTGCTTACGTTTATAAGATACAACAGTTATATCTTCGTGGAAGAGGAAAAATGAGGATTGTGGTTTTCTTCTTTGAAACTTGAGGTCTGTGAACTCAGTAGGAAACTCTCTTTTATTTTTTTTTGATTGTTCCTATCACCGTTAGCTTTTCATTCTTCAAAAGAGATATCACTAATGGTATATTACAAGTTGATTATAGAATAAAACGTCACGTGTATCGGTAACTATACGATTATTTTACGTTTAATAGTAACAATACGTAAAACTTACGTGTAGTGTTTTCGATGACGAAGTTGTGAACGAAATGAAATGATAGATATGAAAATATTATTATCTGCTATTGATGCCAACTAACTAATAATAGCATAACAAGAATTTCAAGTTGTTATTGACAACAAATGCAGTATTATCACTTATTGAATAAATCATATACGTAATATTTACGTACATTACTATTCTAGGGTTAAAATATATATATATATACTGTTGCGTGCTAGTTGGAGACAGTACGGAGACGGATGGGCAATTATGACCGAAAAATTGGTTACTCAACGGTTACTATTTATTATACGAGTACGAGTTTATGTTATTTTGGCAATTTTTTTTTTTTATGTAATTAGCTGCCCAAACCCGGGTAGCAATTCGTATAGCGTTTCGGAACGACGCGACGGGTGGTCGGCTCGACGTTGACGTCCTTCTCCGGCTTTAGACTCCGACTCCTCGACCGAAACTGGCACTGAACTGACGTAAATTCGCTATCGGCCGGGGCTCGGATTTAGCCGGATTCCACTAGCCCGTTCGGTGGCGGCCGGCCGTCGTGGTCGTGTCCGACCGCGTCCTGTCGCGCGGCCCCGCGGGCTTGATTAGTTGCGATGTCGTCCGCTCGTCGTCCGCGCCCGCTTGCTAAATCCCACCTCACCCGCTGCCCCGACTTAATCAAATCTATTTACACGGGTGTCTGGTTGTTGCGCGACAACTCACTATTATAATTCACTACAAACACATTATTTATTCGACGCCTAGTTAAATTCTGTTAAATTCTAATTTTAAAAATCCCCAACTTAACCGATCTGCACCTGGCTGTTGACCGGTTAAGGACAGAGTAGTCCGCAACAATTCAATAGAATATATTATACGGTCGACTAATAATCAACCGTATAATATTGCTATATCTCGAAATTATTATTGTAAAAAAAAAAAAAAAAAAAAAAAAATACCCCTGTATTTTTTATAATGAAAAACAGTCGAAAACTAACCATAATATTATTGCAAAAATGTCGATTTGAATGAACGAAATAAATTCAATTTAATTCTATTATTGAATTTTGACGGTAATTACGACTTTTTGCTATTTTTTTATTTATAATCTTAATCTGTCCATTTGTAATTGTGTGCAAACGACGACGGTAAACGTTACAAGTAATTGCAAAACGGAAATTGCGCGTATTGTTGTTTTACAATATGTATTCTGATCAGAGCGTAAAATTTGCATAATTAATAATAAAAAATGTCGAAGCACAATTGTGTTTTTTTTCTTTTTGTCGAATCGAATACATCGAAAACGTGATTGTGAAACGATTTTGGAACGGTTTTTTTTTAAATTTTTTAAATTGAAAATAGTCGTGTCGAACTTGCAATTCACAAACGATTACATTAGTTAATTGATTTAATTTTTATTATATTATCAATTATTATTAAACTGAATAATGTATTATACGACGGTTTGGCATTCTACGAATTTTTAGTTTCGTTTAAATTATTCGTGATATAGAATAGCGAACGCATAAAAAAAAAAAAATATATATATATATACATATAAAAACGAACACTTTACTCGTTTCCTACTACGGGGTTATCCGTTATACCCTACATACACAATGATAAACGATCGCGTCAGTAAAACGATATCGAGCCAAGTCTGGTTCATAGTGTTCGTATAAACCGTTTTTCAATATTTTAAAATTCATATATACAAGTAAATTTCGACTACAATAGTTTGAATATATAATATTGTATTCAAATTTCAAGTTTAAACTGTTTGAACTGTAGGCATATTTGACATTGTACGTTTTTATTGCAACACAAATGTTAACCGAACTATAATAACATTGTCGGTTTATCCAGAATTTACATTTTACATAATTACTATCATCTATACGTCTAATACTATACTATACATCTATATATATATATATAATACGTTCACACCATTATTCATCGGTTACGTAGGTATTTCAGTACGGACTCTTCGAGTAATTTGTCCGTCTAGTCTTCTGTAAAAAGTGCTGACAACAAGAAAAAAAAAAAAAATGATTCTATTTCGCCTAGGTCCCAATGTAAATCGAAAGTGTTCGTCCGGGACGTCCGGCATGTTTTTATACTATCGAATAAATCGATTCTACGACCGCGAACGGTCGTACGGACAACATTTATGGACGATATAATTAAAATACACGTTAAAAATATATCATCGGTCCAAAAACGATTGGAAATACGTTCGCGCTATAGAAAATATAGGTATTTTAGGTGTCTACCCAAAGCCCAACTCTATCGGTCCTATCGCGGTTTTTTATATTCTTTCTTCTCGCAAATCTCTCCAAAGGACATTCTTGCCCGTGACAGCCCAATCAAATAATATTTCGACAAAATTCACGTGTGAGCACCCCTCCGTGGGATAAATTTCCGAAAATTCTTTCTTATTTCACTCCTACACCATAAGAGATATTTACCATCAAAATATCAAGTCTGGTTAGGTCCAGCGGATTCGTCCGGGCGTTTATCGGCGAGCCAGTGAGTGGAATTTGGCTAATATAAAAAATGAAGATAGGTAAGTGATAATGGTAATACAAGTAGCATTTTTTTTTTTTTTTTTTTTTTGTAATATATTATAATATACATAATTACACGGTTTGGTTTATATAATAATAACGTTGAAGTTTAAAGTTAAAAAAAAAAAAATTAAATAATCAAATAACAATATATAAAAACGGAATTAAAGATGCATTAAAACCAGAATAACTGCTGGACGTTTACATAATATTCCCATTGATAAACGCCTTTTGTATATGATTAATACGCGGGTACGTCCGCTATGAACGACGGTAGTTTTTGACAGGGTTAAACACACCCTTATCTCAACTTAAACCGCAAAAAAAAAAAACATTCCCGTGGTGTATAGCGCGAATAGGAATTTTGACGCCGCCGTACGGTCACGCGGATTTTTTTGTAATTTTTTTTTTTTTTTTCAAGAATATATTTCCTATATTGTATTATACAGAGGGTGTCCGGGCTGCGGTTTACTTATATTACGATGGGTCCGCGCGGTAACAACAGCATTTAAATTTTACCAATTCGGTTATAGTCTTTAATTTACGCCAAAAGTTTATTCAACGGTTTTATAAACGGGCATGATGGATATCGGAATCGTATTGCAATACGTCCGAGTATAAAATAATATTCCCGGCCGTACAGTATAAAATTAATTTAAAAAAAAAAAAAAAACCATCACGCGTAATAAACTGTAATAATAATGTTCAAATTACTTATACCTACAATATTATAAATTGTAATATTAACACTAAAACCGCGGGTAACTCGTAAATTAGCATAATGTTCATTCGGACGGATAATTGACTATAATAACAAGTATCGGAATAATTATCAAGAAAAGCAAAGAAAATTATTTATGGATTGGCCGCGGAATATAATTGCTTTGTTTGAATTAGTTTATCAAATGAAGATGTGTGCGGAAGGTAAAAATCATATGTGCGTAGGAGAATCAAAAAGTTCCCCACATTTTATTTTATTTTTTAATATATACAATTTTGTACTTAAATTTACTTAATCTCCTTCAAAATATCGTTCTTCAGCACAAACACGTGTTCCCCATAACTGCTGGAAACGTCTATGATATCCCTCTTTTGGTATGGTCCTCAGATCCACTATCGCATTAACTTTAATGTCTTCAATTGTTGCAAAACGTTCACCTTTTAAATCGTTCTTTGAAGTCGGCAAATAGAAATTCAAGTTTGAGTACATAATCGTCACAATTAATTTATGTTTCTGATTCTATCAAACACTGATCAATTTTTTCCAAACATGAAAAATGATTACAATTATTTAATTTTAAATCTCTCATAAAAAGTTTTATTTAATGTCGAAAACTAAATACTAGGTCACTTAATAATTTATTTTGACCTCGAAGAGATACATTGCTAAATCTTGCACAATGTCGGTGAAAAATGTCATATCTCTTAACCAATTGCGTATGGAACTGGAGAGACGCAAATTTACATCGAAAGAGCCGCAGGTTGCCGACCCCTGAACTATGATATTAAATGATTTCCGATATAATACATGAGCGGACCAGTTAATTTGTTAAGTGTGCTGATATTTTTTGGTGCTGCTAGTCAAAAATTTAAATTAATATATAAACTTTGAATCGATTACAAACGCATTAGCCTTGTTACGATTCCGCCGGTGCCTTATCCTTAAGCATACCAAAACTATTCATCGGAAATTGGTCTGGTAATTTAATTTCGAAAAACGTTCCGTGAATTGTCTTTGGATTGATATAAGAACGCAATTTATGTAGTATAGTTGTACAGAGTTCAATAAATTGTTCTCCTATAATTACAAAACGAAAATCCCCGGTTTCGTTTATTTAAAGGTTACGTTATGCAATCAATGAACAGAGATATAATAAAATATTTAAACGTACAATTGTTTAATTATTTTATCCGGAAAAATAAAATCGACGATATCTCGTTGACCAATGCCGCGTGTGCTGCAGTTTACAATAATAATTCGTATCGAAATATACGAAATCGAAAATATTTTACCGTTGATTATGCAAATATGGTCTTTTCAACACGATAATCGAATACGTTTTGTGGGAAAATGAAAAATTTTTTTTTTTTCTACTGTCAACATATGTGCGCGAACCTATGTCTCCGTTATTTCTAAAGTATGTGTAAGTATGCCCGTCACATTATATTGAACTTGGTCGCGTATGAATTATTTTCACTCTGGGAAATATTTTTATTGTTGAAATAGAACGAAATAAAAAAAAAGCGTATGGAGTGTATTATAATATACCTGTATGTTCTCATCGTTTTAGTCGGACAACTAAAATATTAGCATTCCAACCGTTATCAGCATTTTATTATACACCTTATACACAAATTGCAAGAATTAAGTTTTTAGTGTTGCAAATCTAATAAAAACTGTAGTCGTATTTGATCGTTTCAAATCGCATACTATACTGGTGATTTCTTATCGTGATCTACAAAGATTTTGATTCAAATGGGTTATGGTTTTTTTTCGGTATTCGTGGTTGGCGGATAAAGGGTAAAATATTGTTAATTTATGGTTGTTGGAGAATTTTAAAATGACTGAAAAACATCTCAAAAACAATTTGAAATCATTGGATCGCGACGGATAAAATCGCCCTATTATATAAAACATTGTATAGATTTAATTTTAATCCGTTGAAAATGATAGAGAGATCGTTTTCTCTACATTAATCGCTTAATGTAAAAAAATAAATCCGTTTACTGCTTGGACGAGCATCACTGTTCCTATAAGTCGTAATAATTCTGCAAAATATTTTACAACTCGTATAAAATATTAATACCCTTTGAATTATTGTAAGCAGTAAGTAGATACTATATTTAATTTATAAAACTAGTATTTTGATCATTAAAATACTTGATAAAAATACACCGTGACGATTTATATATATATTTAAAGAGAATAATTAAATCTTTTAAAAAATACTAATATATTATTACTCGCCATAAAACTCCCTTGCACATTCTACTCTGCTTAACCATTCATTTATCTAACTTAACCCATTAATTGCATTATGAAAATAACAAACGAGCACCCCTATTTCCTCAATGTATAAATACAATTGTAAGTAAGCTCCAACTATCAAACTCTCACTTGTTATTTTAATTTTAATTTTTTACCTTATATATATATTTTTTTTTTCTATCATATGCAACATATTTTTCTTGATCGCAAGCGCGTTTCATATATATATTATTTATTATTTATATACATTACCATCTCTACGTTAAACTACGAACAAAAAGTAAAAATATTGTATTGTAAGTTTTTTTTTTTTTTTTTTTATGTAAAATTTAAAATAGTCAATTTTTAAAATTGATTTTCATCAAAAACGTCGAGAACAAAAACTTTAATTTCTGTATTATTATTGTTATTATTGCTAGAAGTCTTTTTAAAATAATACATTTTTTCTGATCTCCTCTTGCTGTATTATTATTGGTTATAAAACTTATCTTACGCCAGCAAATGCATAAACGTATAGGCAAAAATCCTTACACTTTCAAAAAGTACAAAAATCTGCACATATATTTATACACATACAGGAATCAAGGAAGTTAGATGCCAAAAATAAGTTTATATCGCTAATTTTCAAAAAATCGATTTCACTAATTGGATCTTTGAATTTTGCAACAAATAAAAAAAAAACACCCGTGAAAAGTAAAATTAAATTTGAATTATTATTATTTATTTTTGGTCACGTAAAAACAAAAAAAAAAGCTTTTAAAATATTAAAATTCAATTCTGGCACGGAGGTAAATCAATTATTTGAAGACAACAAAAAAATAGGAAATTATAAAATGTTGCCACCCAAAAAAAGTTTTCCGATTTGTTTAGACTGCCGTGATAGGTACACAGGATACAGCCTAAATATAAAGTTTTTATACTTTTATAAAGTATATATTCTAGTAGAAATTAATTAATTCAAACAAACGAATAGTTAGTATTTTTTTTTTTTTATGCAACGGTATAGGTGAATAAAATCTAGAATTTTAAAGATATATTTTTATGAATAGTTTAAGTTGTAAACCTTTGATGAATTTATATTTCGATTCTGGTGAAAGAAATGTTATTATTTTTTATGCCCTCCCCCCCCATCAGTTTACGTCATAAGGTATTTTACTTTTTGATAAAAGTAGTAAATCAACCCACGAAACTGCTTCAAAAATATCAAAACGTTTACATTTAAAGGCACGGATGAGTCGTAGAATTTAGAATATAATTCGAAAAAGATTTCTTTTGATGATTTATATAAAAAAAAAATATATATATATGAACAAAGAAGAAGAAAAAGAACTTCACTTTTTTCCCTAAAAACGCGGCTTGCTACTTTAAAATATTAATTTAAATAATCTGAGATAAATCTGAGAAAATTATTATACGTTAAAGAACACAATATCACGAGAGAAGAAAAAAACATCTGATAAAATTAAAAAAAATTAAAAAATTCACGAAATACCCTAATATATATTATCCGAATACTTAAAAACTTTTAGAAAATTCGAAATTGTTTTACTAAAACAGTGTGCGACGTAAATATTATATTATTATGTATAAGGTAGGTACCTATCAGAATAATGTTTAATACATGACGTACTCTTCCAGTTGTATACATTGAATTCCATCAAGTTTGAAAACTGAGAATTCTCAGAAAAATGAAAAAAAAAAAATTACATCCGACTATCGTTTTTTGCGGCTCGTCCGCACAAAATTAAGACCATAGTGTGTAGTGTAAAACGCGGTCGTGTGAAAATTATTTTTCGAGAGAATTTAAATCTCTCGTGCAACTATCCTAGCGAAAAGTATTTGAAAACGCATAAGGAATAACGTGTTAATTTCAAGACGGTTTTTTACTATTATTTATTTCGCAGTTAATAGACCAGGGGGTGGCCAACTAAAGGAGTGTCACGAGCCGCATGATAAAATAAATAAATAATAGCCAAGTGCAGAAAAAGAAAAAAAAAATGATTAGTACGCAACAAATACACCGCGTGTAAAAAATTATCTTACGTTTAAAACCGTAAATTCAAAAACATTATATTTTTTTCAATTAAGAATTAATTGTAATGATTAAAATTATACATTATAATAGTTATTACATTTTCAGATACATATTTTTATATTATATTAAAAAGTTTAGAACTGAACAGCAACGGTTATGAGCCTACTTAGACTAGGAGTGTAGGTGGCAAGCGGTGAAATACACGAGTTACAATTATTTACGATTATTTACACTATTCTACTTAAATTTTATATAACGGGTAAATGTGTGTGCTGCTATTGTATTGTATTCGTGGGAGAGCTCGTTGGAGTGAGATTGTAGTCGGTAGAAGTTTTTTCGGACTAATAAAATAAAAACGAAATCGGACGCGACGATAAATTACACGTCAATCTACAAGCGACGATATTAAATAAGGATGGATAAGATTTTTTTTTTAGTAAAATCTCGAAATGGCGGTTTGGTATTCAAACGAATCGTCGCGGAACATCAGAAACATTTCGGGTCGGGTCGTATGTTAATATATCGTGGCAACGTCGTCGTCGTCGTCATATGAATAATTTTTGACGTTTGGTGGTATGCCCGACGTCGGTAATGTGAAACTATCAACAATTTGACATATTTTGTAAGTACATAAGTCGTATGCGCATACCTAACAGTCGTACCTGCATAATACACTTATGCGCACATTACTCGTATATAATAAAAATATCTATCTATAAATATGGTAAACGAATCGCACGAGACGGCGGGTCTCGTCATAAAAATATTGTAAGTTTTTACTCTTTTCAAAATGTAGTGTGCGCCGGGACGATTACGCCGAGGCGCGTGACGGAAAAACGCGATCGTGTTAATAAAAAAAAAAAAAAAAAAAAAATGCAAAATAAAATAACGGTATAAGTATAGAAAATGGAATAATATCGATATCCGTGGGCGGCACGCAAAACAACAACAATCTCATGAGACAACACCGGAGTAAAAAAAAAAACTTTGTACACAAATAACCGAAAAAGAAGTTTCAATTTTTATTTCCGCCCTAAAATGTATAGGTACTTTACTTAACAACGCTGGTGTAAATCAAGTCCGTGGCTGGAAAAAAAAAATTTGGGGGGGTTCAAAATGTCTATCGACTTATAATGAATCTAGTGCAAGATTTTCTTGAATTTTCGTTGGAAAATAAAACTTACAATGATAACATGAAAACAGTGCGCAATATTTAAAATAAAATTTATGATAAAACTCTTTTTCTCTAAAATGTACTCAAATTCTCCAGCAAAACCGCTCTCGAGTTATTTAGTTTTTAAAATGACAAACAGTAATAATTATCGAAATAAATGTGCATCTATTATACCGTCATCGGGCTTTTGTTTTAAAAGTAACAAAAAAAAAAAAAAAAATGGGCATAGGTTCCCCGGCGCTCTCGGGCATTTGAGTTTCTAAGTGACATAAAATAATATTTAATAAAAATAAATTGGCAAAAATTCCCCGGTGCCCTCAGGTTTTTTTTTTTTTTGTTGATTGTAACAAATGAAAAACAATAAACTGAAGAAAAGTGAAGTTTAAAATGTTATTTTCACGACCGGTTACATCATGCGCAGATTAGTTATTGACCGGATTATTCGATTAATCGGATCATTGGATTAGCGCGATAAGTTCATATTTAGTTATTGTTATACCGTCACCGAATTTCGGTATCACATTGTGAAATTCCGTAATATTTACGAATTTCTTTAAAATTAACTGTTTAGACGCTTATAAAAAAAAATTCAACTTCTTCTCTTTCGCCAACAATTCCCAGCGTTTTTGTTCGGCCAAACCAATTCTGTACGAATAAAAAATAAAAATACTCGGAAATATTCAATGCCTATAAATAACTGAAAAATTGCCAGAATTGCCACCGTCTTGGAAAGCCTAATGTTAATATCCTAAACGAATATTCAGGTCTCTATGATTATTTTTAATCGAGTGAACAGAAGAATAGAGGAAAACAAAAACAAATCGAAAACAACAAAACCATTATTGCAATAAATTCTGCCGTCGTTTTTTTTTTTTTTTTTAGTCAATTATTAAGAAAACTATTGCCATAATCGAAAATTTACCAACGGAATCGAAAATGGTTTCGGCTAAGGCGCTACACATTTGAAAATCAGAGCAAGGTTTCCGGTAGAAATGTTGTTTACGGACACGGATAATTACGCGCTCGGAATATAAAATATTTCCCCGTAGATTTGTTGAGGATTACCCTTTTCATATACGCGTATTGTGCTTTTAGTATAGATTGTGTAACTCTTATATAAAAAAAATAAAATAATAAAAAAGGTTTGTTGAAGTATTAAAATTACACGATTATTATCAACGTACGGAAAGACTTGAAACATTATTATTTATTTTACGCTGAAACAATAGTATTTTTTTCGGTTTTTTTTTTTTTGTTTACAAAACAACTCGTTAGTGTATTATAAACGCTCGGAATTTGATAAAAAAAAAAAAATAAATAAAAATAATAAAATTAAAGAGAAAACTAATAAGTAAATATATTCGTTCTGTTGCGTTGGTCTACGCACCGTCGTCGGTCCGGCCGCGGCGAAAAACGATCCGTCCGTTACGCGTAACGGCAACACGTAATAATTTACAATATAAAAATATACCGCGTTACGCGTATTCGTAACACATTACGGGATATTTCTCGGGGCTGTCCGACATTTGTTCAAAAAGACGGTAAAATATTATAGGACGTTGCGTATCTTATTAATATCTTTACGGACTCCCCCTCTCCGTTAGTCAATTCCAAACTTTTAAAAACGTTTATTATTTCGCAGATAACACACGAATAAATAATACATTTCGTTATAAATATAAATATATACGGGCGTACAAACGGATAATATTATACCGGAAAACACCCAGCGGATAGGACGCGTATTCGGCAAGCGCATTATTCTTGCCGCCGCCGCAATGGCTCGTTTTAAAACGGTACGCTCGTACGAGGCGTGTTCAATAAACAAAATACAGAATTTATGAACAATTATTTTTCATATTTACACGCCATTTGATAAATGGATCGCCTTCAAAGTAGCCATCTAAAGTCACCTTCCTTTGGCGTCTATACAACGGTCCCAACGGTCTTGTCACATTTGAAAACGCCATTGAATTTCCTCCGAGGTTATAGCCTATAGCCTCATCTGCCGCGTTATTGATAGTTTCGTTAACGTTTTCGAATCTCTGACCTTTCGGGGGGTTTTTTTTTTTTAGTCTCGATGACAAAGTCACAATGAAGCTGTGTCGGGTGAATATAGTGGACGAGGTACCACTGGTATATTTTTGAATGCCAAAAATGCACGTACGAAAAGCGTTGAATGCGCTGGTGTATTGTCACGGTGCAATAACCCACGACTTTGATTTACACGCTTCCGGCCTTTTACAGCGTACTTTCTCTTTGAATCTTTCCAGTTCTTGTTTACGGAAAACTTGATTCACTGCCTGACTACCTCTGGGATGGGTAAAAATGCATAATGGACTAAACCAAAAAAATCGATGACCAATTAACATTGATGCATTGATGTTTGACCGGACATTTTTTCGGACGAGGTGAAATTGCGGTGTTCCATTGCGATTATTGGACTATGGTTTCGGGATCATATCCATATACTTATGTTTCAACACCCGTATTAATTGATTTTATAAAACTTGGGTCGTTAGAAACCCGATTATTTAGCTCCAAACACACTTCAATGCGATGTTCCTCGATTTGTACCTCGGTTAACAGTTTTGGCACTGATTTTGCGGACACTCCATTGATACCCAATTCATCTGATAAATTCGTATGGCAAGTTCCAATTGACATGCCAACGTCATTGGTTACTTCCCTGACGGTTAATCGTCGGTAATTCCTATTTTCGTTTCGAACAAAAGTAATGGTAAAAAAAAAAAAAAAACCCATTTGTTTTTGATGTTGATATACGCCCAGGACGATGGTCAGCTTCAATGGATGTTCGACCTTCTTTAAAACGTTTGAACCAGTCAAAAGTTACACGGCGGCTTAGTGAAACAACTCCGAAAGCGAATTTAATCAATTCAAAAGTTTCTTAGTTTCGAAACAAAATTTAATACGCGCGCGTTGTTCAGCAATAGTATCCATCGTGATATCGCCGATTTTATACAAAACGACCGACTTTGAACGCTCGCTGTCAACGACAGATTGGAGATAACGATTTCTATTGTATACTGCAATAGTCGGTCATTGTCTCTCGTTTGTTTTGATATAAAAACATTACGGGATAACATAAAAAAGTTTGTCTGCAATAATTTTCGTCTGCGTATTTATTGAACACACATATATACAAATATGAATTTCACGGTGTATTCCGCGCGACCGGTTAATTCAACAATTGTATCGTTTTATTTAAACCGTTTTATTTGATACAATTTAAAATACGTATTATACGTACAGTGGTGTTTAACCGGAAAATAGGCGCACTTAAAGGGGGCTTAACCCTGCCGTCCAAAAATTTACTCTTGCTGTGCCTATGTGTACGCCCAAAAAAGGCGTTGAATATACCAGAAAAAAATTACAAACGCCCGGGCACGTACTACACGTCGCCATGATGTGCACGTGTCCGCGTAAATTCATTTTTACCGGCATACTTTTAAAATGTTATTTCGATAATTTTGTGTTTGCAATAGTTTCTAATTGAAAAATCTCGTCGGTTTTCGACCGTCTTCGCGAGTACACGTATCGGGTAAAATGTAGTCGATTTTTGCGCGGACGCGGGAGCGGCTCTCGGCCGCTCAATTTCGGGATTATGTATTATATTTTTTTTGGTTAGCGTATACCCACAATAGACGAATTTTCTTTTAGGTAAACGCATACATCCAAAAAGTGATTATGTACATTAGCATTTGGGCTCGGGTTTATATGTAAATACATATATTGATAAATTAAATTAGACAAGCGATAAGTTCGTTTTAAGTGATTTACAATAAAAATAAGTTATGTTTGTTAATAGTTCAATAATTCCATTTTTTTTTTCCTTACATATTTGGACGGTTTTGTCAATAAAGACAAACTCATCGTAATTTTGTGGCAGTTTCCATTTATATAACTGTCAATTGAGTATTTCTGGAGGGTTCTATAAAATAACTAAAACACGAAAGATTGCCTTAGTTCAATGTTTAGGACTCACAGAAGAAGTTGCGAAAAATATAGAACAAATACAAAGACCGTCGGGTGCAACATTTAAGAACAAATGCGTATATTATTAAATACAATTTATGGTTTAAACTGCTTAAAATTAATCAGAGATATCCATTGCGGAATAAATGGGATATTATTGCATACTGGGCTAACTCCTTTGGACATTGTAAATATGATATTTGCACAACCTCTGTCGAGCGTACCTTTAGTCGGTGCAAATCCGTGTTATAACCAAATCGAAGAGAATTTAACTATGAATATATAAGATATCTCATTGCAATCAAGATCTAGAAAAAGGTTTAATTATACAAATTGTATTTATTTATTATTTTTATATAAACCTCCGTATTTTTAATTTTTTTTATATTTTATTACATAGAAAGCAATTTTTTAGTACATACATATTTACGTATTTTGGGTTTTTTAATACATATAAATCCGAGCTCTATACATAAGTAACGGCTAATGGCCGTATAACGAATATATATCGTTTGCAGTAAGCAAAAAAACCAACCGGAGGGTCGAAATTCGGTATTTTTAAAAATATATGTACCCGTTTATTTATTTCTCGATGGTTCGGGACGTATACAGGTACACGTAAACGTGTAAATTGTGCGCGGAGACTACCATAATGTCTAATAAAATATACATTATAGATACCTTGTTGTTTTTTAAAGGTATTTTATCAGAGTTGTGTCCTTTGTACACGTACACGATATGTGTTACAAGTAGAGCACGAATTATTATGCACTTAAAAGTATTGAAAAACGCCATATTATCTTGTAGTATATAGTAATATTCAAGTGAAAAAACAATTTTTAAATCTGATAATACGATAGAAAAAAAAAGCACAATATTTATTTGACTTTACACAATAATCAGATATAATCTTGTTTTTCAATAATATTTTGTGCCTACGAAATTTGTTCTGGCATTATCCACAATACGCAATAGATTTTTAATTTTGTCGAAATCGGCGAAAATTGTCAATTAATGCGTAGGTATAAGCAAAAAAAAAAAAAAAAAAACCAATATACAACTAAATTTACTATTAGTTTTAAACTATTAAGATTCGTACAAAAATCACTGTCAAAAAAATCCGAAAATATGAAAAGCAAAAAAAAAAAAAAATATACAATCGCGTTCAAATCCGCGGTCTGATTCTAAAACACCGATACGATAAGACTTAGTCGCTCTAGGCTCAATATTATATCTAATTATAACTCATTATAACTTTCAATTAAAACTTTAAACTTGTTTCACATAGCTATTCTTAAATAGTATGAATTAAAAATAACAATAATGTTATATAATGTAACAATTTCTATATTTTTATATTTTGTGTTAAACCTTTAGAAAAAAAAAAAAAAAAAAACGAATTATTTTACTTGTTTAGCGAGATCTACCAATAGATAAGAATTCTACAATCAATAAAACGAGTCGATAGTTAGGTTTTTATTTTTGCGATAGACATTTTTCATTTTTTTTTTTTTTTTTTTATAACATATATTGCGTATTTCCAAAAACAAACCGTTTGAAATGAACCAAATTCAACATTTTTCCGCCATAGTCCATTTTATTTTTTTTTTATGTTTCCCCTAGAAGAGAACCGCTGATCCAGTGTATTAATACATAGGACAATAGCGCGCGCGTGCGCGTTAACAACGTGGGGGAAAAAAACGACTTTTTATAATAAAATATCTATTTTCTTTCGGTCTTATACCGTACCAACAACAATAGCGTTCATTCGTGTTATCAATATTCGGTGTTTACAATAGAAATTTCAAAATCCAAAATGTAACGGTACGCACACCGACAATTAAACGTGTAAACTGAAATGCGAGTCCAAACGGAATAGTTTTAATACAAATGCAAATACATCATACGCGGTAATTGTACGAAAACATTGTTACCAACAATTAATATTAACTATTTATACATGCAATGTAAATATTACGTCGACGAATAAATTTATTACGTCACCGACATTGTAATTGTAAAGGAATAACATACAAGAAAACTTTTTTTTTTTTTTTTTAAATTTTCATTAGAGAATATACAATCTATACATAAAAGCATAATGAGAATATGTGCTACAATAAATTTAGAAACATGAATAGGGTGAGGGAAGAAACCATCCAGTGATCGCACTTCCTTTTGCTTAATATATTTACATATATTTTATTTAGTTGCTGTTAATTATGTACATCTTATATCTTATCTTTATTTCGTTATTTATTAAGATGATCTCTGCACCAGTTTCTTTTTAGTCGCCGTGGTGGATTTCCAGGAATCATGTGACTGGCTAGACCGGATATTGAGGGTTATGATGAGAAGGCAATTTGTTGAAGAAACGTTTATAGTACGTTTTAGCTTCTTCGTGAATGGTTTTAATTTTTAAATCACAATGGAGAGTAAAATTAGAAATGTAAAATGGGGCATTGGTGCTGGAGCACAGTATTTTGTTTTGAATGGTTTGAATTTTGTTATAGTTCGATTTTTCGGCATTGTTCCAAAGTTGCAGTCCATATGACCACATAGGCTTACATACAAGGAAACTTAAAAAAAAAAATTAAAAAATAAAACAAGTGCGTGTACCTAAATTGCCTATTTAATGCGCCGTGTTAGACAACGCATTGTTATGCAACAGCTAGGAATTTAATTGTTTTCAATGTTTATTTCTAGACATTAAACACAGATATAATTACAACGACGAATTATTAATTTTTTTTTTTTATTATTCCATTTAAGTCACTATCTTATCTCAGTTTAATATTACACGTGGTTAAATCCAGTCAGTTTTTTTGTTCGCCGTTTATCGACATGTCCGAAATTAACGAATAACGCGTGTGCATCAAGTTTTGCTTGAAACTTGGTAAAAATGATACAACGAAAACGTACAGAAATGATTGAAACCGTATTTGGGGATGATTCATTAAGTGGTTCTGTGACTTTCGAGTGTTTTAAACGTTTCAAGGACAATCGGCGGTCAACTGAAGACGATTCACGTTCTGGAAGACCGTCGAGGTCATCCAGAAACGATGGTGTGGTGATAATTTGCGAAAAAATGCGAAATGGCCGCCGATTAACCGTTCGTGAGTTAACAAAGCGAATCTCAATTGAGTCTTGTCATGCAATTTTAGAGAAAAGTGTACAGATGAGAAGGGTCGCGCTGCCATATTCGTTCCGCGATTGTTCACCACGACAATGCACCGACACATTTAGCGCTGTCGATTCGTGAAATGTTGATTGATAAAAAAATTTCCGTGGCCCCGCGGACTCTCCCTATTCTCCAGATCAGGCCCCATGTGATTTTTTCTTTTCCCAAGACTAAAATCTACGCTTAAAGGACAAAAATTTCAATATGTAGAGGAAATTAAATCGAAAGCGGCAACAGAACTAGTAGCTTTCGCTTTGGAACAGTTCCACAGGACTTTTGAAAAACGGCAAGATCGCCGGGATCACTGCGTATCGTCCGGAAGAGAATATTTCGAAGGAGATATACCTCTAGATTTTTCGAAAAATAACTAAGGGTGCCGTGAGTCAAAAATTGTTGGGAGCCTCTCGTTTACACGCTAGAACGCCCGAAACTTGTGAAAAAGTGAATCGCCGACTAGAAGAGCGAAACGGTACGATTTTAATTGGACTTCACTAAATATGTTACATCGGATTTCGAATGCAAACGAAAGTCACATCCCTTTATATAAGGAGTGCTAATTGGTTAGTTAACGAACTCGTTTTACGCTGACGGCATATTCATTTTCATAATTTATTTCGTTTTCGCTGTTGTTACGTACAATTATATTGATGAATGAAAAAAAATCCGGACGTACTTCACGCCGATGGGTAGGCCGCCATTGTAGGTGAGCATTTAGGGTGTTTTTTTAGTTGATATGTCCGAAAGCGGCGATAAAACCGCCGTGCCGGTCAAAAGACGTTTCCGGCTAGCGGACCTTTCGGTAGCGGTGCGCAAAAACCATCGATGTTTATCCTTCGGTATATCGAAGAAAACATCGATGTTTTATTTCGATGTCTTAACATATTTGTAGTATTATTTTTTTAAATTGTTTGTATAACAATTTAAAAAAAAAAATTATATATTTATTTATTTATATCTAGAATTCTAGAATATCCTACCCCGGCCTCCTGGGGCTCTAATGCTTTATCGGTATGCCGCATGCCGAATACCAAGCCAGTCAATTGTCATATTTTTATGAATTACTTACATTTGAATATAATACGATTTAATATATCCATGCCTTGAACTCAATTGTTTGTTCATCTATTTTTTTTTTTAAATAAAAAAGGTTTGAAATACCGACCCCTAAGGTTTATACAAATGCGCCCATTGCCTGTCATCACCGGATGACTTTTGATTGGTTTATGCTATGAAAATATTTCATGTTAAATCATCGGCAAAACATCGATGTTTTTCCTCGAAAATCCGATGAATCGACACTATTAATATTTAAAATTTCGATGTATCGATACATCGAAACATCGACGTTCAAACAGTTTTGCCCATCTCTGCCTCTCGGTAAACCTCGGGTAAGGTTACGTTATTTTCGGTGGCGTTTTTTTTCTCTAGTCGTTACCAAGGTAATGGGAGAAATCAACAAAATTAAAATCGATGTGTGTCCGTCATACGTTATCGGTATTTTTACATTTCTTTCTGCTGAATCTATAACACACAATATACGGTCGTACTTGACTGTTTTTTAATTTATTTATAATAATTTAGAGAGCATTTCCAATGGGTTAGTCGTTACATTGTTTCTCATTATTACATAATTTATTTAGTTTAATAATCTACAAGGTATTCTATCTATACGTACTGCAGCTTTTGGAATTATCTATTGCAAATTGCTCTGCCGTTAGGTTATTTCAATATTTCCAAATTATATAATAGTTATAAAATATTTCGATTATCGTTTTCGCGCGTGATATATTATGGAAGCTGAATTTTTTTTTTTTTTTTTTTACATTCAATAAAGGAGACCAGTCCCGAAACTACTCTTTGTATATTCACTGCGTTCGAACAAAATGGACAATAAAAAATAAAAATAACAAACCCGGGGAAAAAAAATCAATTTACGACAAATAATAGTCGCTAGACAAGCACTTGTGGGATATTTGTAGGATTTATGATACTGCAGTTTTCTACGGATACAGTGACTATACTTCGTTCTTTAAAATCCACCCTTTTTATTATTTTGTTTTATTATTTTTTCTAAAGCGACATGTATATATTTCAGCAGCGTTCCCTACATGACGATAAAAATCTCCATGCGAATTGTATTTCTGTAAGTATATATTATAAATGTCACGGGTAATGTTAACATATGGATAACGTTACTATCGGCCGGTTAGCGTAACATAAGCCAAGAAGTGTCGACGTTAGCCAGAAAATATTACATTGTCCGAGGCCTTTTGAAGAATGTCGTAAACCTACAAGGCCAAATTGATATTTGCACAGAACCGTTGGAAAGGGATTTATAGGACCGATTGAGATAATATCCGTGCACGAGGATAAACAATTGGAAATAAAAAACGATTCTGAAAGATGTTCGATTGAAAGAAAAAAAAAAAAAAAATGTTAACCTATAAAATTTAATTTGAAAATTGTATTCATTAAAAAATGAATTAAAAAATTTATGTTATGTTAAATTACGTTATTAAAAAATTTAAATATAAATATATTATAAAGAAATTATCACATTTTTATCTACATTATACCAAAAAAAAAAAAAAAAAAAACTATACAATATCAAATAAGTAGCTTTAATTTACTCAAAAACGCTAGTATATTTTGGAAATTGTGCCACGTCTAGAATGCGCTAATATTATAGTATTCGGTGAAAATGTCAGGTCTCTACGAATCTTTTTCACTGAACTACAACGAAATACCAATATCGAATGTTGACGGACCGTGATTGTTAACGATTTTCGTCAAATCAAAAACAAAAACACCGTCGTGGAATTTCTCGTACACTGAATACAATGATATTTTTTTTTTTTACAAATAAAACATATACATTTATATAAAACAGTGGCGTATTTTAGAGATACTAGCGGACGCTGCCGAAACACCGTGCCGATAAATTTCCGTAAACGTTACAAAACGAACGGGGGTGGACGTTTAATTAACGGCACGAAAATCGTAAGGAAAATGTTTCTTTGTTGAGTTTTGAATGGATTACGCGGGCGAGGCATTTCGACGTATACGGCAGACGTTTTAGAGCGGACCAGTAAAATAATAATGATGGAAATTTAAAATGAATTGTCGGTATTACTACCGGCGGCGGCCCAGTACGAATGGCACGCAATATAATATTGTCATATTATTTACGTGCCGTTATTATTTTCGTGTACGCAAATCTTTTCTGCGCCGATGAATTCCGCCCTCCGGCCCGTACCGGGGGTACGAAAAAAAAAAAAAAACGAGAAATATTACGCGACTTGTGAGTTCTCGTACAAGACTAAGGGATTTCGTGGGGGCGCGGAATATTATATCGCCCGAAATGCGAATAATTTCGAAACGAATTGCACATGCCGGTGCGGTAGCCGTGTGTAGAGCCGGCGAGGTTCAGCCGAACGTTTTATTTTTGTATTAAAAAAAAAAATAAAAATCCGAGGATGGCCGCCACGGGGGTTTTTCACTTGGCCACTAATGTCGACGTAATTTTTCGAACGCGGAGCCGTTCGTTTTACAGCCGGCAACGGGAACGTTTTAACGAATTAAAGTATAATAATATTATTGCTTCTAGCGGTGATAATGAATAAATACGATTGATTGCGGTTGTTCTCAGGCGGCGGTCTGAAGAATGGACCGTACACCAAGAAAGACGTCGTTATTTATCGGGGACGCGGGTACCCATCTACCGGCACAATAATAATTTACGCAAAGACAAAAAAAGGTTTAAAAAAAACAAAAAAAAAAAATAAATAAAATACGATTGCTCGATACGAAAACACCGGCGCGACTCTTGCCGCGTGATAAAACGACGCCGAGGAGGAGGAGGAGGCCCGGGGATCGTATTGTAGCAAAACGACGTACCACAACAATTCGAACAAATCCACACCGATTAGTAGTAATAGTACACGGAGAAAAACAAAAAAAAAAAAAAAAAAAAACATTATCATTACTATCGATCGATAGATAGAACGTTCGGTCAATCAACGTTCTGAAATGCAATGATATTTTTACAAGTTTCGTTACAATTTTTAATACTTTAAAGGCTTATAAAATAAATAAAAAAAATAAAACCACTACATTACCCACAAATTTATTCTTTTCCGCCATAATTATAATTTATGTTGAACTTCGTGTACAAATTTCAAACATTTCTGGCCGGCCAAACCAATTTCACATAAAAACAAACAAAAACTCAAAAAACTCGACAACTAAAAAAACGCCTGTAAATAGTTTAAAAAAAAAAAAACCGACTGGATATTTTTTGAAAATTTGCCAACGCCTAGAAAGATTTAACGGTTACTACGATTTTCAATTTATTTTTCACCGAGTTAAAACATAAAGGAAAAATCTAAAATAATGAAACCATTATTGCCGTACATTTTTCCGTTTTTCCTAATTATAAAGAAAACTAAAACGGTAATCAAAAAATGACCCTCCTTAACATACCAAACTGGATCCGAAATGCTTACGGAAAACGTGCAGAACACTTGAACATCGGAGTAGGATGTCTGGTAGACAGTTTACGGACAAAATGATAAAAAAAAAAAAAACACATAGTAAAACCCACAATACATTGTTAAGAAAACCGTAGATATTATAAACGTAAACATAATCTCAAAGTGACTCAGTTTGTATAGGTAAAATTATTATTTCCCGCGCTCGGTGTACACTTTCAGTCCTCGTCCGTAATCGTAGAAATTCACGTTAGACACGAAGTCTAGTCTAGTCTAAATATTACTCGATTATTTAGTAGGGTGTTTGCGAATCGCGCCTAAAATGATCTTTTTGTATACCAATTGCGCTTGTTTCGTATAAAATAATAATACGTCTACTAGAATAATCTATTGCGGTACTACGGTTCACTAAGAGCTTGGACCTAACCTTGCACATTGTAACGTCAAACTAATACTAAACAGCTTATAACAGTTAGAATTATTGCGTGCAACGAAACAATTAGGCCGGTTAGGTTAAGCCGATAGCGAAAACTTAGTTTAGTAGTGTTATTCGGCCTCAGTGACGTAACTGGGACTTTTTTTTTTTTGAAGAAAAAGAAGAAGAAGTGATACGAATCATCTAAACCGTAACTGTCTGCTGTATGGCGCGAGTTCGTTAACATTGTAAATTATATAATTCTAATAGTGTTCGTGCACACTCTGTCGCCCGTCGAATAAAACTGTAGGTTCCGCACGGTACCCCCTACGTTAGATTCGTACTAACAAAACAACCGTTACTATAGCGACTCCGTCGTCTTGATAACGTTAATATTAATACGAACAAAGTGATCATGTGACGCGCGTTTCACGTGTGATATTTCGAATTTTTTTTATCATATCGTATAACGTATGTTTGAATACAAAAAAAAAAAAAAAAAAAAAAAATGAAGATTTCCCAGAACTCTGGTGGCATGGAGGGCGATGCGCACTCCCTCGCCCTCGAATACGCCACTGTTTGGTTTTACCCTCCAATATACCTACGCCCAATACGTATATATTAAAAGTTCGTGGAGTTATGGTTAGACACGACATCAAAGGATGTCAATGGAAGTATACGACGCGGTGGTTTACCGCGCAAGTCCTAAGTTTAGCTCTAAAGACCAATTCTACACTTTGCTTGTCTGCATACATACTATAGTATTATTACGTATGGACAAGACGTCATAAAATATTATATATTATTTACGGTCTGTAAAATGCGAATATCGTAACTGACGTACGTAACGACTCTGATGGTGCAAAACGATCTTCTTTTTTTTTTTTGTAAATAGTATTTGTATCGTTTTATACAAAGATATCTGTCGAGAACGTTGAAGGTAAGGTACAAGAATGTAAAAAAAAAAATTGCGATTCCGAGCGGTACTAGGTTAAACATTTCTCTAACCGAAATTAAATTTTATTAATTTTTAACTTCAACATAATTTACGAGTTTCGTCGAAAGTTTAGAATGTTAGCGAACTTTCTGTTCGCGAGCAAGTTTTCTCGCGTATAGACTTATTAGAAACGAACAAAACTCAAAAAATCGTCAACTTGTATGACGGTATTATTTGTATTGTGTGCAATTATTGTAATACAATTAATTGAACAATTCGCGATCAAACTAATAAAACTGTAAAATAATGGGTAGGCCTCGCCACCGTAAGTGAATAGTATGGAAGGTATACAAAGAAGATGGGGTTATTTGTTTAAACTGTGAAAGCAACGATAAATCATTGCTTTCGAAATACGATTCTGGAGCTGATCTCGGAGTAAAACTGGTAAGATTAGATTAGTGAAGATTTTCCCTGTAACACGGAAATAAACAAAACAAAACCGAGTTATTGTCATTTTTTGTCGGTAGTTTGCAGGATTTTTATTTTATTTTTTTCAAAAACCGTTGATAATTTCGAATTAGAATTGTTAAAATAAATTACCACGCCGGGCTTTTAATATAATGACGTTACCGATCTCCAGAAGCATTTTCATTAACCGGAAAAGCGTTTTCAGAATCTACGTTTAAAATCTAAAATAGCCTACGTTTGATTTATGATACACTTTTTTGTACATTCTGAATTTTCCGTATGTCGCTATCTCGAATTTTTTGTCATCTCGAATATACAAATAACATTTTCATTAAGGCAAGTACAGAATATTGTGCAGTAAATACGGCTCGTTCGTACAATATAGTCGTGAAATGAAAAATTATAAGCGTAAATTAAATGCCCTTAGAATATCAGACAAAATTCGTTTAATAACTTTAGGTGACCGTAAAAAATATGAAATCAGCATTGTCAATTAGCTAAACACACTTTAAAAATATTGAGCAATTTTGTTGAGACGACTATAGGTATTGAATAAAGATGGCGTTTTTTTTTATTTTTTTTTTGCATTATCCAATTTTGACGACGTCGTTGTAGAAAAAAGTAATAAAAAAGAATAATTAATTTTTTAAATACAAGTATTGTAGCTCAAAGGTGTGCGTGTATTAATATGTTAAGTATTCGTATTATGTATTTTAAACATTCAAATTATTTACAAATTTTTTTTTTTTTTTTCAATTTTTAAATAAAACTCGACGTCTCCGAATTCTTTTCCCTGTTCCCCCACATGAGATCCGACGTATTCGACTCGGGTTCACTGTGTTTACAACAAAATGAACGACGTAATTGCACAATTTGGACATTGCGTTTTCATATATAAACCGCCGTTATACTATCGTAAACACGGCGGCCAATAGTGCAAATACAAAATGCATAATATTCGTTGTGGAAATTACGATATTACGGTAAAACCGTCCGTAACATATCGTATATAACCGCGCGAATTTCAATAATAAAATATTTAATACGGTTGTGCGTGTTGCAGGCGATCCGGTTGAACCATAGGAAAGACCCGGTGGTCATGCTCAACGATGACAATCTGTTGTTGACCGACAACAAACCGATCTCGCTGAAAATATATCCGTTCGCCATAGTTCTCCGGCTTCGCGTACTTCAGGTACAGAATGTTATAATCGATTTTATATTTATTATTACGATTTATACGCTCCACAATCGGTATGTAAGTTGTTGTTGTTGTTTTTTTTTTTTTTTTTATATTTTTAACGGTATTCTGTAGCGTATTACATAATTCCCATAAAACCACGGGGCCGTGTTCTCCCGAGACCAATATAATAATAAAAATAATACGTGTACTCCATAATGTTTTCTATCCACGTCGTTATTATCATACGCTGTTCTCCGAGATAAAATAATATAGAAAAATGATAAAAAAAAAAAAAAAAAAAAAGCAAAATAAAGAAGGTTATTAACATTTTTTTTTTATTTTTTTCAACTATGAATCGTGCGTTTTAATTTAATTTTATATAGCCATTGTAAGACGAAAAGTAATTTTAATACTCAGAATGGCAAAAGTAATTTTGTTTATTTTTTTTTTTTTTCTTCTGTTACTCTTGAAAAAATACAATAGTTTAAATAGAGACGTAAGTGTCCCTTTAATAATAAAATCGTACGTTATAAGTGTTGTTATGTTTATTTTTATATTAATCTATCACGCTTGCGGGTAAAATAAAAATTCAAACTCGTACGCATTTAAAAATATAATCGCGATTCCGTATCGGTATAGGCAATGGTTACCGGTCGATAAACCATTTTGTACAGGTGTCAGAAATTAATCACGCGTTTATATATAAAATTCGGAATATGTAGTGGGTGATGCGTTTATGGAATATAATAATTTATAGGTATCGTGAATAAGTATCACGCGTTTCGACCGGAACAATAAATTTTCAATTGCATTTTTTTGAACTACGGATAATAATAAGTATAAAAATAGCGTCGCGTATAAAATAACGATAAAAATGAATTCCTCTCTCTCTCTCTCTCTCTCTCTCTCCCTCTCTCCGTAATAATTTCAACGGGAATCAATGTATATACATATATATATATATATATACAATAAATGGATTTTAATAAAAACGGCACTAACACGATGATGGTGTAATATGACTTATGAGTTATGACTTGTCGCCCCCTTCAATTTTTATTACTAGGTTTAGGCGGTTTAATGAAATTTTATTTCGTAATATAATATAATAACACGAGCGAAGGTCATAAAATCATTCTTTTTCGCGGTGCGCTTATAAAACGTCTCAATAAAAAAAAAAGAAAAGAAAAGAAAAACAAGGGCGGACGCTATAGTTTCAATTTAGAAACCATCACGGTTTCGTATAGCAGATAAATGCCACGGTAACCCAGGGGGAAATCTGTCTCCTTCGCCCACTACACACGAACTACACTAAATCATTAATTTCACATAATAACGTATATGAGAAGCACCACATCTGTTAAAACCATCTTGTTAAACAGAACAAAAATAGGAAAATTTGGAACCCAATGACGGGGACTCCTTACGTTTAAGGGCATAAAGTATATAACAATCTTTTTCTCGATAATTTAACATTTCCCCAGATCCAATAGCCAAAGATCAAACTTTGATTTTGATTTTGGACAACAATAATAACATAATATTGTGCTGTACCTATAAATAAATACAAACGTCTCCCACGATTACGTTCTTATCGTTCTTGAATTATAATTAAATTAAGCGATACGCTAAAATTCACGATGAAAAAAAAGAAACGTCCCCAATTCGTGCACTGACTAGTCAAAAAAGCCAAAAGCTAGCAGTTTTTATTAGAAGCAGATATTTACCAGGTAAGTAAGTTTAATAATTTTTTTTTGTGTTTAAATAAATTTCAATAAATCTGACTGTAAGACGAACAGACAGGCAATCCAAACGAAAATTGTGTGATAAAATAAAAAAAAATAAAGGATATAATAAAAAGTGGTGCACAGCGTGAGCGTTGCTATTATCATTGCGATTTCGTTGCGTATGATAATATCGTAATGAAAAATAAACACCGATAAAATGAAATTACAACATTTATTTTTTCAACGAAAACGAAAAATAAAAAAAATTTACTAGAAGATTTCAAATAACTCGTTCCGCGTCTAGAAAGTGATAGAACGGTTTTTTGACTCATTACGATTTTCGTGTTGGGAAACGCTCACGCTGGCATCCTCTTTACCAGGCTACATCCCAGTAGTGCATATATTTATAAACACGTGTATAAATCATCGTTTTCCGAGAGCGTTCGTATTATGACAATAGGCAAAAAAAAAAAAAAAAAAAAATGTTGCACAAGTACCCAATATTATGTTCAATTCTATTCGTATGCACGCGAACCGCGTTATAAGTACGGTTATAATCGGAATCGCGCAATCAGAACTTCCTCACCACACACAAGTCAACTTTTTCTCATTTCGAGACTATCAATAAAAAACTATTACACATTCGATCGACGAATTACGATTTATTGAATTATGTCTCACGAACACGAGTTCACGAGTTCATCGATGTACGCGATTTATTTATGCGTTGACCGTTGAAAATTAATAATGAACATTACATTACATCAATACATACACGTAGAATATGGTATGGTTTTATTAATACATTTGAATAAAAAAAAAAAAAAAAAAAATGACAAATTTGATCAGTTATAGAAAAACGAAAAAAAAATCCTAATGAAAACCAACTGCTTGTCTATCTGTAGATCTGTCGTTCACCGGATAACAGTTTTTTTTTTTTTTTTCAACACAAGATAAAAAGAAATAATGATATCGTTATTTAACATTTATCCGTTTCGTTAAACTATTAAAAAAAAGAAAAAAAAACCATAGAAATGAGGCGCGGGAACGATGAGACTATCGGTGGAGTTTCACATGTCGATTTTAATTACTGAGGTGTGCGCAATATTTCGCTATTTTCATGGGCAGAATACGCAGTCGCCAGGTAGGGAGGCCCCCAGCGGATTTTTGCTCCCTTTTGTAAATTTTTTAAATGTATACGTCTTAAGACCCGGTCCGGAGTTTAAACTCATAGTTCGAAATAAAACAGACCGTAGGTACGGATGCCGTTTAGAGTTGCGGTATATTAAAAAAAAAAAAAAAACCTAAAAAACATCCGAAAACTAACAATTAAATGCAAAACAGTCGATTTCGATATGTTTTTGAAACGTTTATGATCGTGTTGAATAATTAAGGCGTGGCTGTTCCCGAATATTGTAATACGTGCATAAGTCGCCAAATCCGGGCGGTGACAAACAATACGGGATCAACGATCGTATCGTGTGTTTAAGCCGACGAAATCCTCTGGCTTTACGATTTACTTATCCCGCCGATCGTTCTCGTAGTATTGTTACAACGGCCACGAAACGAACGATACCTTTGCCAAACGGTTGGCCCGAAAACGCGACTGTAAACATAATTTTTACGGATTTTATGTGGTTTTAATGTTATAACTAGAGTGCGGGACTTGTTGCAGTCATAATGTTCGAAATGTGCGGCCGAAAACCGTCGAAATACGCTTAAAAACATGCAGCTAATCATTTATTCAATCAATGAAAATAGCCCATAAAACATAATCAGATTTTACAAATAATTAACTCAGAAACAAGTAGGTACACAGTAAAACTAAAATAACCGAAATATGCAACTGATTTTTTTTTTTTTTTTTTTTTCTAATAGCGAAAGATTAATTTTAATATTGAACAAATACGATATAAAAATAAAAATAACAATTAAATTGCCAAAATTCGTCGAGTATGCCTAGCGTCTTGCCGAAAAAACGGCGAAATATATGCAAACATATGCATTTAAAATGTTCGCATTTCAGTTTTAAAACAAATGTATATATCTTACTTAGATTATTTTGTAGCCATTATTAGAGAATATGCAAATGCAACAGTTCCCGAACCCCAATTATAACTATAGTCCGGATTTATATGTTTACACATATCATTGTAGACCTGAGTGTACCGCAGTCTTATGCGAATGTGAAAAACGTGGATAATTTGGTTCGACACAGAGTTCATATAAGATAAGAAAGAAAAAAAGAAAAAAAAATATTTTATTTTTATCAATTTCAATAGAAAATTTCAAATTTTAAAATTACAGTATAATGTTAATTAATCGTCCGATTATCCGTTTGACAATCAAATAGCAGTTGTATATTTATCGGGATAACGCACAACACCGATTACGAACAATATTTATTTTTTAAATTTTTTTTTTTTTTTAACAGATCCGCACTACGGTCTGTTTTATTTCGAACTGTAAGATCAAATCCGGAGACCAGGTCTTAAGACGTATATATTTGAAAAATGTAAAAGGAGGGCGAAAATCGGCGGGAGGGCTTCCCTGGCGACTGCGTATTCTGCGTGTTCTGCCCGTGAAAATAGCGAAATATTGCGCACACCTCAGCAATTAAAATAATAAAACGTTACATATTCACGTAAAAATACTCATAGGCACCGTATACCGTTTGTGTTGCAATTAGCATAAACTTCTTGCGAATTACAATATATTTAATAGTCGTGACGTAATAGTACGGACTATTCGAAATATATACTTACCGGGTACGTCACACCTATAATTATAAACCGTTTCGGACTGTCTCTCTCTCTCTCTCTCTCTCTCTTTCTCTTTCTCTCTCTCTCTCTTTCTCTTTCTCTCTCTGTTGGATTATTCTGAAATATATTATACACTGTAAAATTAAAGTCGTTAGGCGTACACTCTCGTGTATACGTATTATATACGATTAATTTAAAATCTCCGCGTAAGAACGACTCGCGAAACAAATTGAAATTTCCAACAACAACAAACAAAAAAAAAAAAACCGTACGTCGAAATGCAGAAAAACCGAAATGAATTATTTAAATACCGTTTCTACTTATATTAAAAGTTTATAGAAAAAAAAAAAAAAAAACTTAAATAAATAATAATAATTATCTTCGTTCTAGTTATTATTATTCGATGTCCCGCTTTAACGATGCTATTTCAAATACGTATACGTTAGGTTAGGTAGGTTTGGTTAGAAACTATAGGTTTAACTATAAATTACAATTGTATTTTATAGTTTTGTACAAAAAAAATAATAATAATAATAAAATAAACTATTAAATACCTTTTTTTAGCACGATACGATGACAACGCAGCCGGTGTCGATATAAACACAAAACTAAACGATAATATAATATTGAAATTCTGCGGTGTATATAATATGATTATGGTCGTTGAAAAATGCGAGTTTTTAATTATAAATAACGAAATACCGTGACGATTTTTTTTTTTAATTTTTATTTAGTTTTTCTACTTTAACACAACACTTGCAATGTAAAATTTAATTTATATTTTTTAATAACGTTTCATACAAAATAACAATTTCCCTGACAGTTAACGAAATATTTACGAAAATATCATACATTTCTTATAAATATTGAAAAATGTATCAACTTCGAGCTCAAGTCGGCTCGAGTTAACACTGGCTGCTGGACCAAAAATGTCTTGTAGTTAATTTGCCTATGTGTATGCACACACTGATTTATTTCTTCTTATTTTTTTTTAATCTTATAGTTAAGGAACAACAGCTCTACGTGTCGCATTAGACCACTTTCGTTTAACGATTGCATAATATTGGACATACCATCGAGGATGTAAGTTGTAGGTAATGTCACACGATCGGATTTCGAAGATTTCAACTCGGGACCACCGTGACGATAAAGATTGAAATGAAATATATTATGCAAATATACTCGATGGAAAATTAATGTTTATTACACGAGTAAAACCGCACATGCATATGCCCGTGTAATTATGTGTCGTCGAACACTATAAACACTTATGACTCGCATGATTCAATAATGCTCTCAGACAATTGGAATTTATCTAGAAGAAAAAAAAAAGATATCTTTTTTGTAGTAATCGTTAAGAACATAACTAGTAGGGAGATAAAAACGTAAACGGTTAACACGATACTGTAAATGCAAAGGGTGTAAAATCACTATATTTAGCTAGTAATTTCGAATTTCCGACTAAAAGTAAACCATACGAGAGTATGGGAGACATTTAGACGATAAATATTCACTACTATGGAACTTTTAAATTTTTATATTTTTATCTTGGATAAAAGATGACCTAGACAGGTCCCAATACTGATTGTTACTAATTCGCGTAGAGTACTGTTTCTCTTCTACGGTCCGTATTTTCCAGATTATATTACAATATTTATCAATCCACCTGACACGCGAATGTTGTACTAGCAGCATATGCACTTAACATTATTTGTATAGGGTTTCAGACGACGAGAAAAACGTCAGTTTAAACACGGAAATTATTAATGCGTGTACACGCTAATGCGGTTTACCGTGTGAAATAAAGCCGCGACAACGTTGGCGAGTTTGAAACTGAATTATTGTTCTACATTAATTCTCTATTTCTCTGGGAAATAAAATGGTTAAAAATAAAATGTTCACGATTAAACAGAAATTATGTAGAGACGACCCCGGGCGGGTACCGCAAACGTACACTACACATAAAGACATTTGAAAATTATCTTAACCAAATATATTTTATTCTGTTACCGTCGTCGTGTTTCGTTACTTGCATATATTACGGCGTCCGTCTACAAACGGTACGTATACCTTAAACGTACAACCTTAACAGGGGTACAAGGCACGCGCAATTTTCAATCCTAACCACTTAGCCGGCTGTGAAACGATTTTTCGGAAACGCTTGAGTATACGTTATGAGAAATCGTTCTGTAATTAAACCGTTTGAGAGGGAGCGTCTACGCGTTTTCAAACATAATAAATCCTAATTTGAATATCGGTCCGGTGAAATTAAATCGTAATTTATTAATACAATTTATTTAGTTAATTATTTTTTATATATATATATATATATATATATAAAGTATACAAGTCACAATACTTATAATTGAAAATCATTTCGCATTTATTCCGCTAAAACTTCAAACCGTATTATATTTAATCGATGTACGTATATAAATTCTTTTTTTTTTTTTTTTTGAATTAAGAAAAATTAAACAATCTGTACCTCATGGTACAATAAGCTTAAGAGATATTTGAGAATTACAATAATAATAGAATTAATACAAACGAATATTTATATGTAACCCTATTATAATTTTACATGAAATCTTGAATTGAAGAAACTGTCCAGCAACAGCACTTCGGCGAGAATTTGTTTTGTTGATTAACGTATAGACCTGTGTATTATGCTAACCAGTCTCTGGGCCACTTGCGCTGGAGTCTCCTTACCGTATTACCCGGAAGGGGATGTGATGAAAGATCTTTAATGAAGGGATTGGAGTGATTTTGTAGTCTTTTATGGAATTTAAAGTAGTGATTTTTTGCGACTTCATTGACATACGGTATGTTCAGGTCTGAGTATAGAGTTTCATTAGAGACGTACGGAGGGGCGTTAGTTATGAGACGAAGAGTTTTTGATTGGGCTACTTGAATTTTGTTTATGTTTGTTTTTTTTGCAGCTCCCCATAGCTGAATTCCGTAGGTCCAAACGGGTTTTATTAATAGTTTGTACAAGTTAATTTTTGATTTTAGCTTGAGGTTTGAGGTTTTGCCCAAAGTATATGAATTCTAAATGATTATAACATTTAAATGGAGAATTAATCAAATCGATCAGCGATTACATTTTCCATCATGGATATGAATCGTATTTATCAATACTTATCCCAGAAGACCGTACGATATAGAAATTATTTCCAACGTATGTTGCCAGATAATAATGCGGTAAACCATTAACCACTGCGGGTTTGATAATAGCATTTATTCACTAATCACGATGTGATCGCACCGAGCGTGTACATCAAAAACGTATTGTTCTTTTTGTTGATATTTCGCATGTTACTTGTAAATTATAAATATTACAATATCGTTATTATTGAATTTCAGATAGTTTGCGGTATTACCGGACTCGTCATGGGCATGGTGGCCATCATCGAAGAAAAAGGGAAAATGAATTTGGGCTTGGCGATCCCCGCGGGAATTCTGACTGTCGTAGCAGCGGGTGTGTATAAAAATTATATTAATTTCACTTTATAACGTCAATCTAATACTAATAAAAATATGTCCGACACGACGTTTCGTTTTTATACTATATTTTGTACAAATATTTTCACCGTATGGGTCTAAACCTAACATCTCCGAAAGTCTAAAACCAATAAAAAAATATATGTATATATGACTGGTATGTCTAGTATTGTAATACATTTGAACACATGACATCCAATCTACTCTTAAAAAAAAAAAAAAAAAAAAAAACATAATATTCTACGAATCGACTATGAATATTAAATCTAAACACACTTAAAAATTTACTTAATGATATTTAATATTATTTATAATAAACTAAAAAGATATTACGAATAAATAATTGCATCCGAAATGTATACTATTATATTTCTATACAAATATACATATATATACTTTATTTAATAAAAATTTACTGCTGTTTCTGTTAGATTAATAAAATATAATAATTCCAGTGTTGATAAGTTTAAATTAGATTTGATACATATTATTAGGTAGCCACCTACACACGTGATAAATTTAAGCCTATAGGTACAAAGACAAGTAAAACGATTATTAAAAAAAACTCTATAAAGAATACAGTAGTAAAATATATATATGTATATATCTATATATATATATATATATATATATATACAAACATACATTTTTTTTAAGTATTTTATATTGTATATTTTAATACGTTTTAATATTCGTTGTGAACAATATTGTTTTTAAAAAGCCCCGGGATAATATCATAATATCATAATACTATTCAAAATTACATTTCAAAGACAATGTGAATTGATAGGACTTTGCGATTATCACGATACTGATAATTATCTACGATTATCGATTATTTATCATAGGTTATCATAGGTTATTACTGGAGGTCGGATTTTATTGATTTTACATATTTGTCTCTAGTTTATGCAGTTAAATAGGAGTAAGATATTTGTACGATTCACGAAATACAGAATTCAAAGAGAAAAAAAAAATGTATTTTGCATAAAATTGCATATTTTAGAGGTTAGAGATTATAGCACGATATTAAAATGTATGTAAATATGTTTTTGGGGATAATAATTATATTATGTATATTGTGTGTGTGCATCGTCTCCGTGTAAATAGGAATTCCGATAATTTATCAACAAATACACTAAGCGAGTTGTTTTTATTCCCTTACCTGGGATGTAAAAAAAAAAAATTAAATTAAATTAAATATACGTATATTATAATAAAAATTTTAAATAAATTTAAACTAAATTATTATTTTTTGATTATTTATTTATGTACTTAGAACAAATAAGAATAAACGTGTTGTTATATTATGAATAACGATTGCATATATATATATACCTATTTGGTACAGAACAAATGATACTTGGGAGAGAAAAAAAATAATAATAAGCAAAAGCCTGGATACGCTTCGCATCATTGGTAGGCCCCTGTTGTAGGTGAGAATTTGGAAATGTAGCATATATTGTTTTATAGTGATTTAGTTGATATATCTGTACGAAAAGAAAAAACGATTCTAAGCGGCATTCGGTTAAACACTGTCCAAGTGTTATTGATTTAAATGTAAAGATTATTGTGTTGATTGAGCTGAGCATAGATTTCTGGTATATATATATATATATATATATATAAAAAAACCGTTCGCAGATAGTAGACAGAAAAAAAAAACCAACCGTACATCATATTAGAAAAACCAATTTGTTTACATCGCTTCGCGGTTCACTCCGAATCTGAAAATGAAACAGAATAAATAATTAATTTGTTCCGTTTTACATAGGTACTAGCAAAGAGCGGCCGGCACAATTTTATTACTACCCGGACGAAATCGATAAAAAGTTATAGACGACCGAATACACCAATAGTATTATTCGTGTGCATACAAAGTGGATTTGTTAGTCCGAATTTCCAAAGTTCATTTATAATAATATTATGTATTTGACTCCGTTATTCGGAAAACGGCTAAAAACAATAGTATACCCGCGTTTTGAAATGAATACAAAATTAAGGTGTTTTTTTTTTTGGGGGGGGGGAGGGGAGGTGTAATATTATGTTGATTTTAATATTGTATGACTTCAAACAATTGTTTGATCGTAACGAATTCGGGTAGATAACAACGGTTTTTTTCCCGCTCTCTTTTTTTTTATTATTATAATATTATATTACTCGCGGTTAAATAAAATACGATACCTACGCGCGTCCCGGCGGGCGGACAAAACTACACGACTTATAAAACTGCGTAATAACAACGATATAATTATAACAGCCGCTTTGCCGTTTATAAATTATTCAAACGGCTCTGCGAATACCGCCGTAACTCCGGTACGCGTCATATTAATGGGAAAACAAAGAAAATTATGATATGTTTTACGCGAACAAAAAAAAAAAATTAAAACAATGGGTTTATTCGAGGTGTACCTTGGCAGAGTCATATTAATAATAGGATCTCTAGCGGAATATTTAAAATAAAAATTTAAAAATAATGAAATAAACGTACCCGGGGACGTGTTATATTCCCGAGGATATAAATTGTATCTAATATACGATATCGGTATTAAATGCATAGTGGAAAAAGTGCTTTACCCGAATGAATAATGGTGTATAGATTTAAAACGGAGCGAGTAACTTAGATGAGTGTACCGGCCCTACTGGATTTACGTTAATGAATTTTTTTTTTTTTTTTTACAATTTTTTTTGCCGCGAAAGACGAGCGCACCTGTTTAATAAAGCGATAAAGAAAAAAGTATCCCGTGACTTTTTTACATAGACACATTAATATGCCGTAGAAAGCGCGTATACTTTGAGATGGTAATTTTGGTTTCCAAAAAAACAAAAACCGTAAAATACACATAATAATTTATTTTAAAACAAATTGTATATTTTCGGGATAATGTTGCTGATTCGGATCACTTGAAAATATGATAAAAAATGGAAGAAAAAACAGAAGAATTATATTAAGGGCCTCGATAGGTTTCTATAAATACCTATGCGCCATGTCACGGCATCTAGGAAACTGCGCGCAACTACTTGCAACTCACAAGGATGCTAAATAAAATTCATTACATAAATAGAACTTTTTTTTTTTTCTGTTCGATCCGGAATTAGTAACAAACTAATTAATATCGGTCGTATTCTTAAAGTCTGTTTGACACTTCTACGCTATTGGGCAATCTTCAGACTTTTCACGGGGTATTTTTTCGATACGTAATCGACGGTAATAGTTTTCGGTTTTTTTTTTTTTTTTTTTGTTTAACATATTATTGTGGATCTCTCGTATAATATTATAATATTTGTTAACAACTCAACGTTTATTTCACGTACTATTTACCAAAGTAAAATAAAATATCGACAAACGATAAAATAGCGGTAATTAAACGCACTACACAACGGATTACAAAGATATCTACACAACAATTTCCTGCCAAATAAAAATCCTATACCTAACCCTACGAGCCCGTCCGCGAAACTCGTTGCTTCGGTAACCGGTGACCGGCAATACTGCTGCTGCAGTTGACTTTATGAAAACATTTATTGGTAGTTTTCCGATTTGAATATTAGGACCTGCAGTAATCCGGTTAAACCGTGATCACTACTTTATACATAGTGTGTGCGTAGTACAGGGTGCGGCAGAGCCGACTGACGAGTTTTGATGGGCTATAAATAACGAACAGTAAAAACTTAGAGAAAAGGTTTTTTTTAATTTAAATCGGTATTCAATTTCATTTTTTGAAAATTGTATCTCCAAAATGGCGGCCGTCAGCATTGATACACTGTTGTAGACGATCTCTGAAACTCTCATATGATTTTCGGCACATTTCGATTGGTATAGCCTCGACTTCCACGGTGATTTTCTGTTTAATTTCTTCTATGGTATGTGGGTGATGTCTGAAAACCTTATCCTTAAGGTAAGCCCAGAGGAAAAAATAACACATGCATAAATCTGGGGACCGTGTTGGTCAACTTATGTCTCCTCTCAGAGAGACTAACCGCCCAGGGAACATTTGTCGCAAGACAGCAAATTAAATTCTAACTGTGTGCGCTGTAGCTCCGTCTTGCTGAAACCATACATCTCCCAAATCATGTTCGGTTGCCGTAGTCAGTAGCATTTAACTCTTGGACAAGCATTCATTTATAGGGATGAAATGATAAATCATCGTGAAGAATTCTCCTCAAAGAACGGTCTGAGATTCCCAAAGCTATAGCGTGTTTCCGGGCTGAGCGTCTTGGTGACTGCTCAATTGATTCTCTAACCAACTGCACATCTTCGGGGGTTCTTACCGTTCTGGGTGCTCCGTGTCCAAGTGTACTTAGGGTACTTTCAGTTTCTTCCAAATGCCGTGTCCACAATTTGATAGTGTTAGCAGAAGGAACAGATTGAGCACGTAGAATGCCGAAGTGTATCCGAAAAGCCCTTTGTGTAGCGATCACAGAATGATTATTTTCGTAATACGCACGCACTACGAAACCACGATGTACACCTGTCCAGACCACGATTACGAATAAAAACGGCATTGCCGTACAATTCAAAATATACCACTTATTAAGGCCTGCTCTTATCTTACTACAGGCTAATGACCTCATAAAACTCGTCAGTCGGCTCTGCCGCACCCTGTATATTGATCGAACACTTTTTATGGTTACGACGTGCTTAAATATATAAATTGTTTATGATTAGGAGCTACGACTATTTAGAGAGTAGTTTTAAGTACTTTAAGTAAGTGATATCTACTTTCGCTAGCTTTTACTTTCGAGTTGGCTATATATACGGATATGGGTTTTCATAATTTTTTAGACTTATTTTAGACGTAATGTCGACTCGATTTATGGGCAGACCGTTGGTATCATGCCTTACATTTGTACGAACCACGGGTTGCCCAGTCTCAGTCGATAAAGTAACTTTATTGTTTATAAGTGTTCTTTATTGTCTTCAAACCTTTTTCCCATTCAACATCCGCTGAAGAAGCCTTCAGTCAACGGTGACTTCGTCTATATATAGTTTTGAGTCGTACTACCCAGTCCGGCTCACTACAGACCGCAAAGAATTCAATTATAAGTATACACCGGTAGCATAAAACATGATTAGCGTACGTTCGTGCAATAAAATAACTAACCTAACCGTGCATTCGGGGCGTGTTTTGAGTACAATCGAAATTCAATATTCTCGTAAGTCATTACTGATAAATATGATAAGCGCATATCCACATAAATTTAACGAAAATTTCGAAACGTCTTACCGATTTGTATAATACCACAATGTTGACACTATACGCTTACAATGGTTACCGCGGTCGGTTACCTTGGGTCATCTTTTGGGGGCCAGGGCCTAATAAAAATTGAAATACCCCATGAGCCCCGCCGACTGGTGCTTGGGAAACGGGCCCCAACCACTTTTTAGAAGTTTGTATTTGTTTATTATCACTGTATCCTCGTATTTAAACGTATTAAGACAGCCGTTAATATTCGGTGTCGAATACCATTGAATTATTAGTTTTCGTGTACAATTAGGCACAATTTTCCTTTGAAAATCACGCCTAACCCTGAGAGGAAATAACCGGGAGGCCCGGGAGATTTAGTTTACCCGGGGCCCGCCAAAGCCGAGTACGGCCCTGATGGATACCCGTATATAATACGATCAGTCGAAAAGCTTGTCAATAATAGTAGAAATATTGAATTTCGAATAAAATAATACTATATATATAAATAAACCTGTAGATCAATCGTATAGGCTAAATGTAATAAGCTGTGAGACTATACCCACGTCGTCGAGTCTATATATTATATTTAAAATGTAGTTTTGAACGAAAATCCTTGCTGATGGTTTTATGGAATAAAACGAAATCAAATTCAATTTGTCAAAAATGTATTTTTCACTTGAATTAATAATAATAATAATAAATATATATACGCTCGTGTCGGTAAATGTATTATATAAACGTATATTATGTAGGGTGAAATAGAAAAAATAAAAATAAATAACAGATCATAAAGTTGTTGTGAGTTTAAATCGAATTTTTCGATAAACTATTAACCCGCGCGAAAAAAAAAAAACACGGTCCGGACAGAGATAAAAAGACGTTGACCGGCCGTTGTGCATGTTTATCGTTTCGAACTGACGAGTAAGTATCTATACGTATATTATTATAAAAAAAATTAAATAACAGTATAAATATTCAAACAACTCCGGGGGTGAAATTCAGTTTCGGTACCGTAGTCGTTTTGTATATTTTAAATTTTAATCAGAACGGCACGTGAATTCACACAGCGATGAATTTTTGTGGAACAGTTTTTATGAATAGATCAATTAAACTGTGCACGGTAACACGGGCGGAAATTCGCCATTATTTAAGAGGGAGCTGATATTTTTAAATATTTTACCGTATAGAATAAAAATCCGCTCCGCTCGCTTGACTAGAAATCGTCTTACCGTGCAAAACCTAAGTATGATTTATTTTAGACATCCACGTGTATCATGCACATACGAGTAGGTATTTATTACGAGTATATTTAAAAGGGGAGCAATTTCTCTGTTTGTGCGTTTTGATGGGGATTTAGTCCCTTCAACCCCTAACTTCCGAATATGTACGGTAATGTGTACGCGCGGACGTTTGTCTAAATTCCCGATTCTATTAGAAGAACTAAAATTAAACGGATGAACAGCAAATAATTCGTGTTAATCCAACAGAAGCCAATTCAGGTACCTACACAATTCGATAAACCGTCTGAAAAGAATGAGAAAAAAAACGCGTTATTAACTAAAAATCTGCGATAAAGTATTTACGTATATTTTATATTGTATAATACTTGTGTATAATATATATTTGTCTTTTTACAATACCTGTCACAGAGATAGAAAGTTTAAAACCGCAGGCGAACACAGTCCTAAATTTTCTGTTATCCGAACCCAGTCCAATTAATTATTAAAATACCTACCACCGATAACGTCGACAGATTTGGTAATAAATTCTATTTAAGGTATTTTTTTTTCTTGTTTTCTACAACGTAATAAAACATATTTATTGTATATGAAATTTATTCGAAAAAAGTTAATAATAAACAAGGCCTAAAAAATATTTACCGAAATTTCACAGAACATTAAGAAGTTTATCTGTGGCGTAGTGTGCCCTTTTTTTTTTTTGAAAGCATTTCATAAGTAAATTAAATCAACCAAAAGAGAACCAAACGTTTTTTCAAACCGAGAACTTTTATTGTATTTATGTTAACGAAAAAATAGGCACGCTACGGCGCATATAAACTTGTGATAATCACACGAGACTACTTTTCGTTGAAATTGAATATTTTTGCGAATATTAAAAATACAATATGATTTAACTGTTCAATAATAACACTTACGGTTACATAAATAATAACGTTTTCGCAAAATTGCATTTCAGTGATAATAAAAAAATGTATTTATTCAATTACAACTACGGTATTATAAAAATTTATTATAAGAACAAAATGTAATTTGTACTATACGAATTCGCCTCTTAACAGCCTCCTAGCTCTTTGTAGTCATCTACGGTCGGCGTTATTATTGTACAAGTATATTTTATACGCGTATACATAGTTTCGGTGTAGTCTGGTTGACGCTCGAAATTCTTTTTCCATAGACCGACGCGACGTTTTAAACGCAGTCAATTATGTATGGCAATGAATGGCTTCATCCATCTGACCGTAAACGCGAGCGATCAATCTAAATTCCCTAGTCTTTTCTGGCATACAAACACAGCATAACAGTTTGCTACTGTTTGTAACAGTAGCAAACGGCAAGAACCTCCGGTATATTAAACGACGAAAACTGACCATAAAAAAAAAAAAAAAAAAAAAAAACCTATACCGTCGTTATTCGGCGGCATTATATTTCGAGACACGCGCAATGTCGGACTTTCGTATAATATTTATTATCAATAATTGTTGTTGTCAATTATTTTCTATGGGAACGTATTATCATAGATTAAATATACTAAAGATAGCTGACGCCAGGGGAAAACCCGGCAACCATACGGACGGACGTTTTGGACCCCGACAGAATAGTTCTAGTGGACCACGATAGGATCGCTAGAAGTACTATAGTATCACATGCGCATGCGCGTGCACCAACGTCGAATGCCACCAACGTGTAAACGACGATGTAATGTGCCGAGGTGCCGGACTGCCACACCATCTATCTGAATAATGCTCGTTACATTACAATAAAAGTCGCGGTTACTGCTCACTGTTGTAGACGGAAAATCCGGAACGAAGGATATAGAAGGCAATAAAATTTATCTGTATGCAAAGATGAATCATTGCTAACGGAAAACGATTCTGAGTGAAGATCGTGATTTTTACTGTAATTAATTTGTCGAGATTACGACTGGCAATGGCGCTATCTGTTGACACGTTGTGCTATTAACTTCTTTGCTTCCATTTCGCCTATACCCGTGAGTTGTCTATAATACATTTAATCAGTGGTATTATGTACAAAAATTATATTAACTATTATTAATATTCTTAAAACGAAACCGTAAAACGTATTAAATGGTTAGGTAAGTAAAATAATATAGTCTTTCTTACTAAGAAAGACTATATACCTAACCTTCATTTAAAACGGAAATGAAATAATGCGAGTTTGTGTAGGTATGTGTAAGTAAGTAAATGTAGGTTCTGTTAGAGTCCAAGTGGATCAAGCTGGCCTAAGTGGAAAGAGCAGGCCAAATTAGATCAAACTGGCCGAAGTGGGTCGAAAGAGCCTATGTGGGTCAAGCTGAGTAGAAATTATCGTACTGATCCTCCACTGTTATCTGGCGAAACCACGGCTAGGTCTTAGGTTAGGTTAGGTAACCCCCCTACTCCCGAGAATGTAAGGGCAGCAAGCGGGTCTCAACCCGACTGCTGCCCATAACGCGTCTGTGTAATAAAATGTGAACCCACCCCGCCCGCAGGGGAAAACGGGATTTTAGCCATATGTGAATTTAATTATAAATTGTTTCATTTATATAAATGATGGCGATCCGCCCCTCGACGTAATGCCTCACGGCGGTTCCGGGGGGTAGATGTATTGCCGGTCACGAAAACCAAAAAAAAAAAAAAAGGTTAGGTCAGGTCAGGTTATTTTAAATACAACCTAACCTAACCAGGTCAGGTTGTATTTAAAATACGCTTGTATTTGAAATACACGTGTATAAAAATTACACGAATTACACGTGCAACAGGGGACCTCTGGTATCAATAAAATATTATACTGTTATCACGGTGCAATATTATAAACTGTGTGTAACGCGTGGAATTTAATTGATACACGTGCCCAAACATCTATATATAGGTTCCGTAATTCTATTGTAATATATATCTACCGACATTGTCCCGGAAAATAATCATTCTTAATAAACCTAGACAATTTGTATTCTACTAATTTAATTTATTCCCAGTTTAAAGTTTTTCATTTCTATTCAAACCTATAATATAAACAGCAGATTTTATTATATATACGTATATATATGTTTAAAGTTAATACAAGCTGTCTATTTCAATATTTACATTGTTTTAATGTAATATTGAGTGATAATTGTAATTTAACCGTACCAATTTCGGAACTACTCAAAGTCTTGTAATAATTACACGTGTATTTTTCTATTACGGAAATTTCGTTAATTTTGATCGTTTCAACAACTACAAGAAACACTATTTTCTCCTGGTTTTTTTTCAATTTGTTTTAAATAAAAATTGTGTATTTCTGATTTGTCGTATATTTTCTTTGTGTTTTACTGCTTATTACGAACTCGGCTCATCCGTTTTCAAGCGTACGCTTATTTATTGGACGAGCTCGCGGCTGATCATTTATGTGATTAGGTCATCATTCTTTGTGCTTTTTCTTGTTGCAATAAATATGTTATTGTTATATTCATTAAAGTCGATGATAGCTCTGTAATGTCGCGTAACATCGATCGCAAAAAAATATCTGTTATTATTTAATTATTTATTTAGTGATAAAGATAAACGCCCAATTGTGGGCTCAGTATGGCAATTACAACTTAATACTTATTGGCTAAAATGCATAACAATGACAATAAGTAATTGGTTATTAACGACATAGCAATGTTAAATTAAACGTAATGTTTTAGGCCGCGACCGTGCTTTTTATCTCGGTTAAATAAATCGACTTTGTTCGATATTTATCTATCCCCCTCCCCCCGGAAAAACCAACGGATATCGTTGTCGCGATCGTCGAATATTGAAAAGCCCGGGCGCTGGCCGTAGTACTCGATTCGGATTACTTACACAGACTTTTATACAGATTCAATAACCGACCTGGAAAAAAAAAAAAAAAAATTATTATTATTAGGTCAAACTGACCAAAGTGGATGGGAAAGGCCTAAGTGGGGGTCAAGCCAGCCTAAGTAGATCAATCTGGCCTAGGTGGGTCAATCTGACTTTTTTTTTTTACGTGTTTTATCGGCTGTTGGGGTTGGTACTGATTTTCCTCAAATCACCCCCCTCCCTCCATTCCTTATTTATTTGTTAAATAAAGCTCCAGTTGAGCCACTGTTGGGACAGTCCCACTCCGCTGTGCTCTTACAATTCGTTTACAAACCTTTGGTGGACTTTATTGCAAGCGTTTCAGGAATTTTTACCCGTGATATGGTCTTACTTAGGGTCTAATAATATTGCCAAATTTGTTTTCAGAGTTTCAATGGTAATCGTTTTTTTTTTTAGAAAAAATGTTTAGGAGTTTTTTTTTGTATATATATAAATAATAATTTTAAATATTAAATTGTTACGTTAAAATTTATCAGAACAAATAAACACAAGAATACACTAGTATTTTTTTTTTTTTAATGAAATATTCTTAATATTACTAATTTCTTGGGACATTTAAAAGTAAATAATTTTATTTGATAATTTTAATAAATCAATCCCAGAAACTACATTGAAATTATCAAACAATTTTCTTTTGAACGGTAATATTTAGAATCAGAATACTTCATACGACAAAAAAAATTATAGTCTATTTGTTTTGTTTTTTTTCTGATAATTGTTAATATAATAATCTAAATCTATACAGTTGTTAAATTCTTATAAATTAATTTTTACCTACATCACTAATTTGTAGTTACAAATTATATAGGTACCTATATGTATTTATTTTATCTTTATATTGTACTTTTCAATATAACTATAGAAGTAGGTATACCAAATTTTGCTCTAATCAAAAAACAACACAAAGGTTTTTTGTAGCGTTTCGGTTCTAGTTTGTGTATTAGTCGGTAAGTTAGTATTTAATTTTTCTCATTGTTTTCTTGCCGGTGCGGAACAAATATCAACATTTAAGAAATTACGATTCTGCTATTTTCGATTTTGTTTTTGTCTGCTGTAATTCGGGTAAAAATTGTGCATATATGTTCATTGAATACTTACGGTGGCCCATTTTAGACATGATACAATTCCCAACATATTCTGTCGTTTTTTGAGTAATATAAATAGCCACTATTTAAATTTTCTAGTTTTTAAATGGATAACATTTTTTTTTTTTTTTTTTGACTTCGCGAAAATGCTCGAAGATTTCGTATACGAGGTTCACCATATAAATTATACTTAGTGGTGAAAAATGTGAGCGTGATGTAATTCATGTTGTGTTTTTAGAAGCGTTTTAAGTGCACATTTTGTTAAAAATCGTAAAAATCACGGCGTGGTTTGTACTATTTAAAAAAAAAAAAACAAGCTCAACAATGTGAGACAAAAAAAAAAAAAAAAAAAACACGGATTGTTGTAATTTAATTTGTAATATTGAAATAAGCAGTATTTTTTTTATGTCGATTTCAAGACTAATAAGAATTAAATTTCCAATATAATTACTTATTAAATTGTAAAAAAAAAAAAACCACAGTTTGCAATTACAGCTATTTAGGTGGGTACTCACATTGTCGTTAAACGGCGGGTCCTCGAAAACATAATTTAATTTTACCGGTAGCAATCCCATACGATAGTAACACCACAACAAAAACAGCAATAATGAGAAGCGTTTTAACACCTAAACAGTGAAAAAACAAAATCAATTTATTAAATAAAAAATAAACAGGATACGGGTTATCTCCGTTTAAAAATGTTACATGACGTAAAACATACGATAGAACGTAATTATGTTGCGCATGTATTACATTTTATACAGACATAATGTATTTGTGTGTTCGATTTTTCACCAGCTACAAAGTTTATTACGAGTTAAAAATGCAATACGAATTATAATTTGTTCCGCCGAGTAATAAAAAAATCACAAAATCTCCGAGTGTAATGGTTCGTTTTCGAGCCTCGGTTAGGTTAGGCAATTTTCCGTTTGAAATAACACGAGACGTTTGAATTAGTTAACATTTTATTATTAACAATTGCTATTGAACCGGGCAAAGCCGGTGAAGTGTCGAGCGAAATGTGACGGACTTGACAATAAATGGAAAAATCGGGGCAGTGGCGTTCAAGTGGGAGGTGGAAAATAGATACAGTGTTCGGTGAGAATTTCAAGTGTCCACAATTGTTTTGTGCTGAATTTACAACGCAACAAACACAATCGGAAACAAAAACAAACAAAGGCCGTAACGTTTCTGTTTTTTTTTTCGCTATTGTTAACGGGAAAACTTTGCGAGGAACATCGGAAAACGACTCGATCCGGACGATTATTTCCGGTAGGAATTACAAAGATCGTTCATTTTTAACGGCCGACGGGGGGGGGGAGGGAGGAGGAGGAGGAGTTGGAAAAAAAAACCACTTTATAATAAAACCGACCGTACACTCTCTACACTAGGAATCTAAAACATAATAAAATAAAGTTCAATCGGTTTCGCTCACCCGTATGGTCAAGCCAATTATTTTCAACGTCATCATTGCACTCGGCTACCCAATCGGCCACCATCACCGGTCGTACTATGTCAATAAATTGATCGAGTTCGCATGCCACGGAATCACAGCCGGGCACGTGCAATAAAAACGGTTCGTCGCTGCTTGTATTCCGATACGATAACTAAAACAAATTGTTAATAAGCCTGCGTATTTTAATAACGATATCGTCCGTACGAATATATTTTATATTATATTTACGGAGTGTTAGACAAATTTCGCAGTAACGTAACGCGTTTAAATTTTAAAAATAAGATTTGATTAAATAACAAAAGTTTCTTCAAAATTATATATATATATATATGAAAAAGAAATTTAACCTTGTAAAATAAAATTACAGGAAAGATTTTATTTATTATTTTTTTTTTTTTCCACAAAAAAATAATCATTGTCGCGTTCAATAGTTTTTTTTTTTTTTTTTGCGCACCTTACGTTGAATTAAATTAATTTTTTAAAAAAAAAAATATGTAATAAAATGGTACACATATACGACTATATGAATAATAACAATTGTAAAAAAAAATGAATATTAATAACGTTTTTTCCATTTCAATTTTCGAGAGAGAATTGATTACTACGGCGAGCTTTGGCTTGTTTGTTTGTTTTTTTTTTTTTTTTTTTTTTTAATTTGTTTTATGTATATATTTAATATTTATACAGAACTCACCGTGATCACATGACTACCGGTTGAGTTTAACCGGAGTTCGAACATCAGTAGAGCGGCGTACGGCACGAGCGCATAATTATAAAGTTGCATACTGTCGAGCAAATTGATTATTGTGCTGTCGTGAGCCGAGTAAATCCACATAATTCTATCGGGTGTCAGCGTACGGTTTTTCTTTTCGACCATACGGTTTACAATATCGTAGATCAAAGCGCCTGAAACAATAATATAATGCGTCTAGATTGAATCGATTAACGTAAGTCAATAATTCAATCGGTCGTTTCAACCGCAGGGGAAAAAAAACCACTGGTTTTCCAACAACAACATAAAAAAAAAAAAAAAAAAAATCCAACCGTGTGTTACGTTCGTTTGGTGCACAAACGGGTCAATGACTAATTACTATAACTATGATTACCACTGTTTCAACACCTACCACAAATCCCACAAACCGTATACAAACAAAACGCTTTAAATAGGTGAAAATAGAAAATAAGTACACAATTATTTCCGGAGACGTTTTTTTTTTTTTTTTTTTTGCAGTTCCAATAAACGTTAAATTTAATGAGAAACTTTTTTTGAATTCAATTAACGTAAACTCGCATAAACAAAAATATAGGAATAATCGCCGTGTATATCGATAATTTAATAATTGAAGCTAGGAATGTGATGCACTAAATACCTACAGAAAATTGCATTAAAATGTTACCAATAATGCAATAAAAAAATGCATTTTAAACATGAAAATTCTATTAAAACATTACCTAGACATGTAAACGTTTTGTTGAAAATTATTTTTAATACCGACAAACAACTTACTAACGAACACACAAATTTGTTCTTAGAACACTTAAACACAATTTAATGTCTATGTGAATCATAAATGAAAAACTGTTTTATTTAATCGATAAAAATTCACCATGTACGCAAAATTGCATTATATAAACTGTGTTTATAATAACGTCATTTATAAAAAAAATATAAGTATGTAGGGTAAGTTGTAATTGATTGAAAAAAAAAAAATTAAATAAAAATATTCGTTTATACAGTTTTCAAATGTAAGCTTGAAATGTCAAATATGCATACGAAAAATTAACGAAAAACGAATAAAAATAAAAAATAAAAAAAATAGCCGATAAACTGTCGCTAAAGTACCAAAAGTGCATTAATTCACGAAAACCCTGCGACAGAATGCAACGGAAATTCGTACAATTCAACACGGCGGTGTCTGAATCGAATTTTATTTTTGATAAGTTTTGTGCTGAAGTACTAAGAGGAAAAAAAATACGCAAACGTTACGGATTCCTAGCACTGGTAATAATGATTACATGCAATAATAATAAACATTTCTATCCGGGAATAATGAAAACCGAACGATTGCCCGATACCCGGTGACAATGGAGCCGGCAATTCCGTCCCCGATGCGCTATTAATTTCAATACAGTATTATGCGATCCGAGTGTAACGAAAGTACGCTTTTTCGCTTTGAATTTGCCCTGTTTGTTCTATAAAATTTTATGAAAACCTCACGTCTACGTGTTTTATTATTCCTTGTCGTACACGTGCGCCGTATCACGGCAATACGTGGTGTACGTATGCATACGACAGCGTCGAGTTTCGGGTTGAAATTAGATTTTATTGTATCGATCGCATAAAAACAACAACGTTCGCCGAAGAAAATATTATTTAAAATGTAAATGGAACGGTTTTTTTTCGTTTTTTTTTTTTTTTAAATATATGTATTTTCTATGCCAGTCGTGGAACAAGAAGAGGAAAAAGAAGAAAACAAAAACTGATATACTTTACGGCCACGAGTGTGCCGTTGTCGGTTGTAGTTGGAAAGTCGGCAAAGTTATATATGTACGCGCTCGTCTTAGATTTTTTTTGCTGGTCTATGGTTTTTACGATTACCGTAAAAATCTGAACGGTAAAAATCAAACGCTAAAAAAAAAACAAAAAACCAACGGTGAATATGTTTCGGAATAGCCAAACAAATTTTACTGTCCGCA